>CM073451.1:21271250-22632500 GCA_037074485.1 Delonix regia
CTTACATGACACATTTTTAAAAAATTAAGTATTGGTGTTTGGTATGTGTGAGTGTTTGATCAATCAATCATAGATAGGGTGTGTGTTAGTGTCAAATAAAACATTCATGGGTGTTTGTGTACGTGAGTGTTCAATCAAATGTTCATCATTACATAATAATTACAAAGGGCCAAGAATACATCAACTTCAATCAAGCTCAAAGTAATTTAACAACTTAATTTTACTAATCTTGCCACTAATTTACCATCCTTGCTTGAGTGTCTTGTGCACCTTGATTTGAATGCCTCTTAACCAAGGCTCCCTATCTTTAAATCACCAAGATCCCTCATATATTCACAATCATCATTGAATAACACAAGAATTAGTCATGTAATAAATTTATAGAGTAAAGCAAATAAGATTAGCACACCTACATTTTTTGCACTCAATGACATTTCATCAAACACTTACTTACATAGCATAAACACTTCACACATTTCAAAACTTGACAAAGAATAATTGGGATCTACACCCTACACTGAACTAAAATTTATCATGACCAACACACCACGTTGAACCAAAATCCATGGTGATCACTATGCCACATGGAACCATAATTCATGTGAACAATATGCCATGTTGATGTGAAACACATATCATAT
Organism: Delonix regia; assembly: GCA_037074485.1. Taxonomy (NCBI): domain Eukaryota; kingdom Viridiplantae; phylum Streptophyta; class Magnoliopsida; order Fabales; family Fabaceae; genus Delonix; species Delonix regia. The sequence continues at coordinate 21,271,892 of CM073451.1, forward strand.
TTTCAGCACATAATCTCACCATTAGGCATTAAATTGTGACTTCAAATAATTGGAATAGCATAGAACTGAAAATGCTGAAAAATTTCTCACCAAACATCATATTGACATTTCATTAAACACTTAGGTAGCACAACCCAAACACTACATAATTTTTAGCACATAATTGAGATCAATTGGAGCACATTTTCATCAATGTTTGATAGCCCATAAAGAAGTAAAATTCATCAAGAAAGCCATCTAAAAGCATCACATATTTCGGCCCAATATCATAGCATACAATTATCACATACTTAGCATTATTCACACCTCACTATCTTTAACCTTAGGTATAATAACACATCTCACTCAACATAATTTTCAGCACTTATTTCTAATCAAAACTCAATTGGAAGCCACCCTAAATATGAACCAAAGATAAAAAGGAAATGAGAAATGAAGAATTAAGAAAGAAAATTACCTTCTCTTTAGCCTTAAGCTTAGCTTCCTTCCCTTTAGCACCTTAGTTGATCGTGAGCAAGAAGAGAGAATTCCATGGGGATCATGTCTTAAGCCTCTTGAGAAGAGATGATGAAAGCCAATTTTCCCAAAATAAGGTATGTGTATTTTCCAAAGGCTAGTATTGCGCCTCTTTTAGCCTTTTATCCATATCTTTAGTCTAGCACCTAAGCCCTTTCCCAAGAGCCAAGAAGATCTCTAATGATCTCTACATGTAAGAACCCTCTCCCGTTTTTATAGTTAAAAAAAAAAAAACTAGGGTTTACTTCAGAATTTTTCAAATTACCTATTGATTATTTCCAATTTTCCCCTGTCAAGAGTTTCCTATTTTCATTGTACCTTGATTTTCAAAAAAGAAATTCTCTCCTTTGCTTCATTTTTCTTGTTCATTCATTGATTTATTTTTGCTTATTTTCAACTTAAAAAACTAGGGTTTCCTTTTTTCCATTGTGTCTTGGTTTTCAAAAAAGGAAATTCTCCCCTTTGTTTCCTTTTTGAATTTTTTTAATTCTTTAAACACATTTATACCTTTTTTTTTCGGCCAATTTCCCATATGAATTGCTTCCTTTTTATAAAAGAAGTAGCCCAATTTCATTTTTAATTTTCTATATTTTTCTAAGCCAGTTTGTATCTTCTCATTTCTTTTGGGAACAATTGCTTGCCCTTTTTATTTTACACTTTATTACTCTGAACTTCCTTTTTATTTGTCCTTTTCAAATTTTCAATCAACTTTTTCTTACTTATTTATTTTTACTTATTTAAAATTCTTTTACTTATTGTTGTAAATTAAGTTGTTTAAGATCCCCTTAATTATTACTATTTTTAAAAGTTTCCTGGATAAATTTTAGTGTTCACAGTACCCACATTATGCCTTCCCTTTTTCTCACCACATGATTATCCTACCTACCCTATTCAAGAGAAAAGTGTGAGCACATGTATGTTTTGAGAATATTTAACAAGGAGTGGAGTAGTCAATCACAATCAAAGACCGTGAGAAAAAAAAAAGAGAGAGAAAAAATACAAGAAAAAGGGTATTGAAAAGAAAGTGAAGGTTAAACTTTGATTTTTTTTTTTTTTTTTGCAGAGTTTATGAAAAAAAAAAAGTTGATAAGAAAGGGCATTAGCCTTGTTAAATATCAATAGCATGAACAATGAATTTGGAGAAAATTTGAGAGTTAATTAAAATGGAAGAAAGGAATGAAACTTATGAAGTTGTAGTGTGAAGATAGAAGAATTTATATTTTATGAATTACTTGAGAGTCTTGCACTATTTCTTTTGATTTTTGAATTTTATTTTTTTTATCTTTATTCGATAACCATAGCCCCCACGTTATAAGTTGTAAAAACTTGATGATTTTTAATTTGTGCATGGCCTACATTAGTGGAGAGAGCGTAGACAAGTGAGCATATGAAACATTTTACTGAAATTTATCATATATTTGGATTGCTTGAAAGAAAAGATTCCATTGCATGCATGGCAGGATCGTATAGCTACCTTACACACACACACCCCAAGAATATTGGCAGGACCATAAACTCTACAATGATTTGCATTATATGTTAATTCTTATAAATCATAAGTCTATATACAATTATTGAGGATGAAATAATTTAGGCTTTTCATGGATGCTTGCAAGGATAACACAAAATTTTGTGCAGTAACCTTTGCTTTGTTCGTGAACAAACCAAAGTTCAAGTTTAGGGATGTGATAACTCTATGGAATAAAGTAATTCACGTCATTTTCATGCTCAATCATTGCGTTGTCTAGCTAGTTTTAGTTTAATTTTAAGGCCTTTTTGTCAATTTAAGATATGTATCTTTGGAAGTTTAGGTTTTGGGTTATTTAGTGTTGATTTATGTTTATTTTTATAGTTTTTTAGCCAATTGTGGACTATTCATATGGTTTTTTATCTTACTCAAGTTGGGAAAGGATGACATGATGGTTTTGGCATCAAACAATTGAACAACCTACTTTGAGGCAACTTTTAGGCCCTCAAATATTAAAATTTGGAGATAGCCATCTCACAATAAGCTATAAAGCTCGTTGAGATATTCCTAACTAGTTGTAGTAACTGAAATCCAACGTAAAGGTGCAAATTTATGGCTAAAACATTGAAACTGGTTCAAGAGTTAGATTTGGGTGCTAAGGCACCAATGAAAGTGCATTTTCCAACAACTTGGTGCCAAGGTGCCAGAATAAGTATAAAGGCCAATAACTTGGTGCCAAGGCACCGACACGCGATGCCAAGGTGCTTGGACACAGAAAGTGAAGGGGAAACTCATCTTTTAGCAGTTTAAGACTATATAAATAAGATTTTCAAGAGTTTTTTTTTTTTAAGAGAGGTAATGTTTTGTGACAAAGGAGGCTAAGACCTTAAGTTCTAAGATTATGAATTACTGAAGAAAGGCATTTCAAGAGTAGATTTATGGGAGGAGGCCAGTTAAAGCTTCAAAAAATGGAGTTCTTCTTCTTTTTCTCTTCTTTTGATTATGTTTTTTTTTTATTTGTATTAGCTTGTCATCATATATATGTTTGGCTAAGTCTTTATCTCTCAGGGACTACGGACCCTAAGCATGTAAATTGCTAATTTTTGTTACTTTCCTACTTGAATTTCATTGTGAATGGATTTATTTAGTTCAAATCTTTATGTTAGGGATTTATAGATTCTTGAAAGGGAATCCCAAATCTAATAATAGAACTAAACACTACATGTTTAAGGTGAATTTCTTAAGCTATAATCCTAAAGAAGCCTTTTGCACTTGTTACATCTTATCTATAGTTGTGCATTTATTGACTTAATTGCAATTTCCTTACTTTTGCCTTGAAAATTTGATCAATTGGGTTAGGTAACTATATATGCATTAGTAATTATTGGCTATTAAGACTAGAGTTCCCTGAGGACATTACATTTCTCACTCTTTTTCTAATTGTTAATGGTGTATACTAGCTTCGTGGTAGTTTGCTCACAAAACCATTTGTTTCCAAATGCTTATAATTACAACTCACTATATGGGTTACAACACATCATATACTTTTACTAGTTCTGTTCCTGAAGTTTTATCTCTGAAGAGTCTGTTTTATTTTGGGAAAAAATTTATGTGTGGCAAAGTATTTCATAAGGACATTAAATTTCTTACATGACTCAAATAAGTAATTTTTTCAATTTGATCTTCATATCCAACATGTAATGCCCCATATGATATATTAAAGAAGTATGATTAGAAGCCCTTTTTTATTCTCATGTTAAAAAGGAAGGAAAAGAGAAAGAAAGGGGAGCAAAAGAAGTATAGAATGAAAGAGAAGAAAGAGAAAATGATAAATAGACACTTAGTAGACTCGACATTGACACTAGCTTGCTAACATGGAGGTGGTCCGTTTGGACTAATATTTGGACTCACAAAAGTGGTTAACCGCTGAAAATTAGAAGATTCAAGGGTTAATTTTATGTCAGTGTGGTTTGGCCTCTATTCCCTAATGTTTCACAAATTTGAATATTTACAATTTTGAGTTTGCTTTTTTATATTAAAATTGAAAGAGGAGAGAGAAAAAGATTGAGGTATAAAAAAAGCATTGAATGAAGAGAGATAAAATAGTTATTATACACATACTTGGCTCCACGTTAACGCATGCTTGCTAACATTGAAAAGATCCATTAGTGGACCAATAGTTTGACTTGTTGAACATGTGTACCTTAATAATTCTTAAACTTCTAATGTTCTTGGAAAATGCATGGTATCAAGCTCACATTTGACAAGATCTTGGTTTTCAATTATGTGCTATATGTGACTAACATCAAAGCAAATTTGATATCTATGGCTTTATTGGAAAATGTTGGGGTTAAAGTGTGAAGCTTTTTTTTTCATCTCTTTAGACTTTGCTTATTGTTTTGGTTAAAGTTTTTTTTTGCCATAGCTTTTTTTTCAAAACTTTGTTTTTATTGTTTTTTAATTACAGTTTTTATGTTTTTTATTTGTCATTATGATATATGTTTTTTTCTTAGTTTTTAAATTTGAATGAGTTATAGAATATGAATGGCATACATTATTGTGCATTTTTTACATTCCTTTTTCTTTGGTTGAGAGTGATATATTATTTTGCATGTTTATTTGTTTTCATGAATAAAAATATTGGTTTAGTTGGAATTTTTTGTTTTGATTATTGTATTATTGTTATATTTTATTATCAATATTATTTTTTTGAATATTATTATAGTTTTGTCTAGTTTTGGTTAAGTTCATTATATTTATATGACTTGGATTCACTTAAATTTAAATGAAAAGAATATATATATATATATATTTTTTTTTTAAATTAACCATTTGTTTTGTAAATATTGAAGTTTATAGTTATACATACTATTATTAGGAAATTAATTTTGTTGAATTTAGTTATGGGCTTTCAACATCCCAATTGCTACAATGATTTGGGTTTGGAGTTATTAAATATCTAAACAAAACTTCTAGTATTAATTTTTTTCTGCATTGTAACCCAAAGAGAAAAATGTTGCAAAATTCATTAGTCTTGGATTGTTAAGTCTCGAAATACTCCAAAATATTTTGAATGGATTCTTTGACATAGCGTTTGCAATAAGAGTGTTAGAGGGTAAGATAGTACGCCCATGTCCTAAATGTAGGTTTAAGAAATGACAAGTGAGGGAAGTTATGCATAACCACTTAATTATTAAGCTTATCCCACAAGAGTACACTTTTTGGGTTAGGCATTGGGAAAGAAATAATGAAGTGCCTCATGAGGTAGAACTTCAAGTAGGGCCATAACTAAGAAATTAATTGATTTGTAGGGACAACCTTATAAACAACATAGTCCATAATGCATTCGAGGTTCATAATGATAACAAAGTTAAGAACGAAGGGATGGTCCATCATCAACATTAAACTAGACATTAAATAGTAATGTGCAAGAATTTCAATAGTTGCTTAAGGATGGATTACAAAATTTGTACGAAGGGTGTGAAAAGTACTTAAAATTGTCCTTTTTAGTGAAATTGTTTCACATCAAATGTTAGTGTTGAATAAGTAACAAGACTATGTGAATGATCCTAGAATTATTGACCAATGCCCTTGCACATGCCAAGATTTCACCATCTTGTTATAAGGCCAAGAAAATCATAAACAAATTAGGGCATAATTAAATAAAAATTTAGGCTTGTCGAAATGATTGCATGTTATATTGTGGGGAGGATGAAAATAGGTAAGTGTGTAAGAGATGCAATACTTGGGTACAAAGCAAAACAAGCAACTGACAAAAGTACTTAGATATTTTCTGTTTAAGCCACGGTTGTAAAAGTTATTTATCTCTTCTAAAACTGCTTAGCACATGAGGTTGCATGCATTAGATAAGAATAATAATCATATGATGAGACATTCGAGGGATTTCAAGGCATGCAAGAGATTTGACCTAGTAAAATCTCAATTTACCCTAGATCCATGTAATGTGCACCTAGGTTTGGCCACAGATTGTTTTAATCCTTTTAGCAATTTCTATACAAGTTATATCATCTGGCTAGTGGTTCTAATGCCTTACAATCCCTTGTCCTAGATATGTATGAAGCAAAGTTCTTATATTCTCTAAATGATTATTCTAAGGAAAAATCACTAGGAAATGATATAGATGTGTATCAACAACCATTGATAAAAGAGTAGAAGGATTTATGTCATGTTAGAATGGAAAAATATGATTCCTTCACCAATGATGTATTCAATATGCATGTTGTATTGATGTGGACCATTAGGGATTTTCTAGGGCATGGAACTTTATCTAGATGGAATGTCTACATTAGTAACTCTTGTTTGTGTTCCTTATAGTTAAAATGGTGTTTTATGGGTCATAATTGTTATTTGAGCCTACAGCATAAATTTATATTGGCTTGAAATTGATTTAATGGAATGGAGGATAGGAGAAGTCCTTCAAAGGTAATTATTGTCTCAAAAATTTTAGAGCAACTTGCAAATGTTAATTTCATATTTGAGAATGATGTGCAAGTTGAAGTTTGCAGAAGAAGAACTAAAGGAACTAGTGCTATTGATGTTGACACCCAACAATGGCATAAGAAAAAGTATATTTTTCTGGCTTCCTTTTTCAGTGGACCATTTATTAATCCACAATCTTAATGTGATACATATTAAGAAAAATGTATGTGACAATGTGCATTTTTTAGAAAATTGTATAACAAAATATAAAGTGTTAATGAACTTGATCAACTTCAAGATAGGGTTACTCTTCCACTGTGTCATTTAGAGAAGTTATACTTGCCTTCATTTTTTACTATCATGGGATATTTGATTGTACACCTAGTTAAAAAGCAAAGTCTGAAGGTTTAGTACAATATATATCGATGTATCCCATAGAAAGGTAAACTCTCACTTCTTTATGATAATTTATCTTGCATTCATTTTAATTACGTTCCTTCATGAAAAAATAATTTGTTTAACAAGTATCTAGGAAAGTTAAATCATACATATGCAATAAGGCTCAATCAAAGGCTTAATAGTTGAGGGTTATAAAGCTCAAGAGGTTTTAACTTTTTGTTCACGATATTTGGATGAAGTTAAGACAATATTCAATCAACTTGGGCATGTAGATGTTCAGCCTGATTTTAGGTCATCCAATGTCAACACTTTGTTTCTGCCTATTGGAAGACCTATTGGTGATTTTGAGTACTTTACTTTATCCCCTATAAAGAAATTATAAGCACATGATAATGTGCTAACCAATTATAGACAAGTTGACCTATTTCTTTAGTAAGTAAATTGTACATATGGAAATTAGTACTTATGATTGATTAATTCCAAATAAAGAATGATATTAATGGATCCCATTCAGTTAATATAAAATTGGTTGCACTGGTTCCACTTAATATAATTAGGAGATATAGTGCTTATAATGTCAATGGTTTCAAATGTAGAATAATGGAACGAGATCAAAGGCTAAAAACTTAAAGCAGTGGAGTCTTTGGGACTTTTGGGACTAAAAGCTATTTAAGTAATAGAGATGGTCAGATGAGCTTTAAAGGTGTGTCATATTATGAAATATTGGTAGACATCATTGAATTAAATTATCATGGTCGATTCATGGTTAACTTATTCAAATGTATATGGGTTAATACTACCAATCATAAGGGATTATAATTGACAAATTAGGATTCATGCCAATCAACTTCTCATGATTGATACATACAAGTGACAATAAAGATGACGATCCATACATCCAAGTTTTTAAAGCTCAACAAATATATTATGTAGACGATCCATCTAAAGCCTTGTGACCTATATGATTTAGGTGACAAAGAGGAGATTGTTACTTATAATGATAAGTCATTCTAACCTCAACACTTAGAAATGATATTTCTAGAGTTTGAAGCAAACTTACACTTATCTAGGTAGTGTTTTCAATATTGTTGCTCATGTTCTTTTGTATATTGTTTTAACTATGCATATTGATATTGTTTATATGTGAAATCATGTATTTCGTATATTGCTTTAGCTATGAATATTGATGTGGCTGAAAGGTGGACTTATGCTTTTCTTATCCTAATAAAAAGAATTTTGAACATAAACAAGTACCTCAAGAAGTGTAAAGTGAGCAATAGTGGTAGTTCCTGCAATAATGGAAATAAGAATAGAAATCTTATGTCTAGTTCCCTTATCACCTATCAAAATTTCCATAACTTGACTTTTATGATGTCATACCATAAGTTCATAATGATAACATATTGGATAAAGCCAATATACAATCTGAACAGCCCAAAGATCATAAACCTAAAAAGCCTAAATAGTCTACAAAGTGTGAACTCTCCCCATGATGACATCAGGGATGATCTTAGATCATTGATATTATTGGTATGTAAATTAACATTTTTGCGCTGGTGCGCTAAGTTGTGTAATTTTATTTTACTAATTTTTCATCAACTAATGATAAAGAAGAAGTGCGTACTCGATCATTAAGTGTTCATGATGCATGGCCCCTTCTAAGTAGGCACAAGATTACAGTCTCATTCAATGACACTCACTTACTGGTCAGAGATGGAGATGGGCTATTGGGTGTTTTTTTAGGCACTGTTAACAAGAATTTTGGCGTATTTCCAATCAACTACAAGGATTAGATGCTTGTACCTTTTAAGTATAAAAATAAGATGTATAAAGATACCATTCAAGTAAAGCCGCATTCTTTATTTTTGTACTTGTTGTTTGGTATCATTCACTAACCGTCATATTTTATCTTGCAGACTAAGTTTGTACTCAATGACAATGTCCACAAGAGATATGTATTACAATCTATTGGAAGTAAATGAAAGAGTGCACGATGTGACTTATATAAAAATGACAAGACTCACATTCAGGAAAAATTACTTCAAGATGTCCTAGAGAATATAGACAGGGATCAGTGGGCAACTTTCATAGATTATAGATTTTCTAAGAGGATTTATGTGATAACACACTTTGTGTAGAGTTATATATACTCTTAGTTTATTACACTAATATGTTTTATTCGATTACCAAGAAATTGCTGAGAAGAATATGCAAAATCTAAAGATGTTAACAATGTCAGAACTAGTGGATCTATAGGCCGAGGTGGTAAGACCATTTTGATGAATAATACAACATAACTTAGACCGTAATTTGATATACCTTACATCTATCTTCAAATTTGTAGTAAGTAGAGCATGGTAAGCCAATTACATGAGGAGATTTGTGGACTGCAATTCACAAGCATTATAAAGATTGTATGTAAATAAGGAGGCAAGAGTTGCTGGTGTGTGTGTTTGAATTATGTGGTACTAAGGTGTTAACTTAAACTATTTTTTAAACGATCTGTTATTGAGTTGGTTTATTTCCTTTTTTTTTTTGAATTTTTGAGAAAAAATTATTGAAATTAAGGAACAAGACCTTTCGTCACGAGAAATTTCAATAAATGATTCATTAGTTATAGCCTTGGGAAAACAAGAGTATCATGGTCTAGTGTGTAGATTTAGCTTGGATGTTTATTTCCAACTCAAGTATTTGGACGTTGTGGAAGTGGATATGGAAGTTCATCCTTTGCTCCTTTCTACAATGAGTTACAAAGTGAGGTGGCAATGCTTAAGCTACAAACGGTAGAAAAAAAGGCCCAAATTACGGAAAGCGATGCCCAAATTACGGAAAGAGATGCTCAAACATAGCAATTAGAAGTAAGGATGACTTTCCTTCTTTAGAGTTTTCATGGTCAAATGTCACTTGAGCTTGCTACCTTACAAAACACAAGAGTAATTTTTAGGTTTTTCTCTAGTTCAATTTTATTTTCATGTATCTTAGTCTTTATTATATCATTACCCTTTACGTTTTTATTTGAACTTTAGGCACCAAGTGATCACAATAATATATGTGTACCATCAAGCGATGCAACTCATTCTCCATATTCAAGTACATTTGATAAAATATTTTAGATGAACTGAACTCTAATTATGTTAGCATGTATTTAAAGAATTCTATATGTATATAATGATATTTTGTTGGTTGGAAATTGATATAAAAGGACGACTATTCTCTTGTCAAAAGGAAATATTGTTGGTTGGTTTAATGTCATAATTGTTGAAGTTGTTTTTTTATGGAATTACAAGTTTTTATGATGAATATATATATATATATATATATATAATATTAGTATAAGGAAAAAAAAAGAACCTACTAGTAGCGGATAAAAACGCCACTAAAACATTTAATTATGATGGTACAATGATTATGAAATGACCAAACCATGGTTCGTAAAGGCTTAAATTATGATTTAACCACCGTAGTCCTCACATTTGAAAAAAAAAAAAAAAAAGTGTTCCAATTGTTGATTCTACCATGATTTTCACAAATGTTGTTAAAGAAACCATAGTTGAAACCATAGTGTAACCACAACAAAATAGTGATTAGGACGCAAATTTTTGGTAATGATTATTAATATAATTCACTCAAATTTAATCATACTCCTATAATAAATCACATGTTATTACATCATGCAACAATAAAAACGACAATAAAAAAAACAGAGTCAATGTTTAATTGATTTCTATCATTTAAAAATATAAGAATCAAAATACTTAAACTCAATTGAATTGATTAATACTAGTTCGGTAAAATTCTTGAATGTGATTTCAAATGTAGCATGAATGGTTTCTTTAAACTGAAGCAGGTGTCAACGAAAATTATGCGCTATTTTATTCTTTTCTCATACGAGCTTCAAAATTAATTCCTCACCTTGAATGAACTGATCCCAAAGACAATTTTTTTTAAAAAAAAAAAAGATGAACTGATCCCCAACAAAAAGAGATAAGAAAACTACCAGAAGATTAATTGGCATATCTTTTTATGGATAAAAAAAATTAAGTTAAACCGTAAATAATTATGAATGTCTTGAATAAGAAATCTTAAATTTGTCTTTTGATTCTCATGCATAACAACTAACTATTGAACTGTATGACTAATCGGCAACGAAGTTTGATCTCAGTATAACGGCAAATGCCTGACCAAAATTAGTAAATAATTAAAATTAGATCCCCAAAATAGCAATGATCAACTGGCCCTCCATTGAGACAATATATTAAGCAGCTATCGAGGCGGTGAATGTGAGGAAGAGAATACAATAATTCTCATCAAATTAAACGTAAGCATCACATTCCCTTGAGGGTTTTCCGAGAAACTTGAAAGGGAATGTCGGTTGCAATCATCCCGGAAGGCAAAATATGAACATGACATTTCAGGTATGTTGATACACGCTTCATCATTCTTTTTTGGTTCTCGTTGGGTTTTGGGACTATTCATCATACTCATGGCCGAATTCATAGTAAACCTTCACTTGTTTTCTTCTGGTTTCTTGGCTTCCCAATAGTATAAAGTGCATTGTAACTTTTTAGGCCCGTTTCATATGCTATATAAGATAATATCGGATATATAAGACTTGATAAGATAGAGTCAATAAAATTTTAATATCTTGTACAATTGGTATTGAGATAAAGGAAATAAGCTTGGGTAAGATTCAAATAAACCTTTTCATTCGTTTTGTATATAATCACATCTAATCAAAAGCAATGAAGAATTGATTAATAATACATTGATAAGTTATATTAAGTAGAATTAATCATATAAATTTATACAATAGTGTGCGTACACAAAACACTTTGTAAAGATTAACCACATTGTGGAAACTTATACACTTGTGCAATACGGGTCTTCATTTTCATTTTTGGGTTCAATAGTTTCTATTCCTCTAGTAAAAAGAAAAAAAAAATTCATATAATATGAAATGAACACTTATAGTTTGATTATTTGATATATATTATTTTTCTTTGTGAATATTATTATGGTTGATAAGATCATTGAACTTTGCTCGTACTAAACCTCTCCAAACATCATCACATTTAGCATTGTGTTTTCATTGTGAAATTGGTAACGAGATGAGCTTCTTGTGTTCCGCCATGGAATTCTCAATATTGTTTATTTGATTGCATGGTTTTGAAATGTGACAGGATATGAACAAAATGATCAGAGGCTTGCTTTTCATTTCCATGTTGGTCCAGTTAACGGTGGCTCAACATCATCATAAACCTTCACCAACCACTGCTCCTGTTGTCCCTGCTCGAAAATGGTCAACATTAAGTGGTATTCATGGGCTCTTACTTCTTTAACTCATTTTCCTTCAAAACAGAAACATACATCTTTCTCTTTTTTCACGTAATCAGCATATCCCACACGAGGATCTAAATCATTGTAGTGTTACTATCATGCAGTTAATCAGCCTCTCGTAATTGGGCGAGGTGGGTTGTCAGGCCTTTTCCCAGAAGGAAGTGAATATGCAATTGAAATTGGGAAGAGCTTTAGTGTGTCAAACTTGGTCATCCTGTGCAATCTTCAGACGATAAAAGATGGCTCTGGTTTGTGCTTGACGGAAATTAAGCTTGATAATGGCACATCAATTTCAGATCTTGATCCCCAGGGGAAGAAAAAATACAATATTTACGGCAAGGACCTGACTGCATGGCATTCGGTGGAATATACTGCGGATGTGCTGTATCAAAATGTGTCATGTGAGTCTTAAATACTGTTTCATTTCCTTACTATGATGAGCTTGGAGTAAAATTCATGTCCTCCCTGGAAAATTGCTCTGGACAGAGGATTCAGGATCAACAGCCAAAACGAACGGTGACAAGATTCATATCTATAACCATAAACAAATATAGAAAGAAAAAAAAATGTCATTCCCAGAATCAGACCTTTTTAATGTAAGGATTCTTTATGCATGAAAATTCTTCTGCACATTATTCATTCCTTGCGGATAAAAATGTTAACTACAAGATTTAGAACTAGTTAGGCTTAGAAATTACATATCACAAGATTTAGAACTAGTTAGGCTTAGAAATTACATATCTGATCTTACAGGCATAGGCGATAGAATGGATATAATTTGACAAGGTGCTTTTAGCACGAAGAAATCAATTTGTGGCTTTGAAAGTGAAAAATTTTACTCTTCACTATGTCAAATACAGTGAGTCAGGCCATATTTTCTCGACCAAACCAGTACGATGGAATGTTCCCAATTGCCACTCCTGATAGTTTGCAGCAATATAAACCCCCAATGTTCTAGTTAAATGTTCAGGTCCTCCTTTTTTTCCCCAATTTCCCATAAATGTGAAAATTTAAAATCCTTAAGCACTGTGAGATAGTAATTCATCCTTCTGCTGCAGTATGAAGCATTCTACACCAAACTCGGAATAAGGGTGGTAGATTATGTTCTAGACACATTGAATGTGATGAAAGTAGACTTCCTTTCATCTCCAGAAATTGGTTTCTTGAAGACCATTAATGGGAAAGTGAACAAGGCAACTACTAAGGTTATCTTCTAGCTTCTTAACATCATCTTAAGTTATAATTATAGCTATGATCCTTCTACTGAGTACCTGCAATTTATCAACAATGGTGATTCCGTTGATAGTTTTATCACTGATAACCCTCCTACAGCATCAGAAGCTATTGGTAAGATCGTAAAACTTCAACTTTATTTATTAGCTATTCCCAGGAGACCACCAACCTATGTTGAGCTCAAGTCCAATTCTCACCTTTTATTCATTTTGCAACATGCTTATCAAACAATACCAAGCCAAATAAAGCTATAGTACTAATCTTAGATGTACTAGGTTACAAAATCTGAGGTAAGACAAGAAGTACAGATCAATGATAAGCTATAATCAAATATAATCATCATTTGCCTTTGCAGGACCAGCTTTGATCATAAGCAGTAATGGGGCATCTGGTATATATCCAGGCTCCACTGATCTTGCATATGAGCAGGCAATAGATGACAGGGCGGACATTATAGACTGCTCAGTTCAGATGACAAAAGATGGAGTTGCCTTCTGCATGAATACCACAGACCTAATGAAAAGCACCACCGCGATAACAAAATTCATGTCACAAAGTGCCAATGTCCCTGAAATTCAATCAGAAAATGGGATTTTCTCCTTTGACCTCACATGGGGCAAGATTCAAACCTTGAAACGTAATATGCTTCTATAGATTAACAGAAGTTCACTTCATATTTTTTATATAAATACTACCCTTTGCAACATTTGAAAATCTTTTTATATAAATACTACCCTTTGCAACATTTGAAAATCAAACTTACTGCCTAAATTGTGTTTCAGTTCAAATGGTTAGTCCTTATGCCGCTGGTAGTAACTTTCTGAGAACCCAGCATACAAGAACAGTGGTAAATTTGTTACCCTCCCTGAATTTCTAGAGTTTGCCAAGGCAAAGGCACGCACTGGCATTTTGATCAACATAAAGGTGAGCAAAACTTTCCTACTTCCTATAGTATTTCCCCTTAATAAGGGTGTGTTTGGATGGAAAATAAGGAAGGGGAAGGTTTAATTTAGACCTTTCCCATGAATAAAGCCGCTCTTTTCCTTCCCCTCCATTCTTCTTGATTCATATATATGCTAAGTCCCCCCCCCCCCTCCCCCTTTTTTCTGTTTAATTTGTTTTGCAGAAAGCTGCCTACCTTGCATCAAAGAAGGGGCTTGACATTGTGGGATCTATGAACACTGCTCTGAGCAATGCCACCTTAGACAAGAATTCCACAAAACAAGTCCTGATCCAATCTGTTGACACAGCAGTGCTTGCCAAGTTTAAGGATAACCCATCTTACAAAAAGGTGTACTTAATTGAAGAGAAAAAAGGGGATGTACCCGAGCCATCAGTGGATGAAATCAATAAGTATGCGGAAGCAGTTGTTGGCCTAAAACAAAAATGGCCCAAAACCCATGGTTGATAAATCAAGTAAAGAGGAAAGGCCCAGTCCACATTAGAAAAGCATATCTGCAGCACTTTAATCTCAGCCCATCTCAACCTAAGTGCAAGACAACTCATCTAAAAGTACCAAAGCTACTGTGAAGTGAATGCCATTAGTATTTTTCTCTGAATCTTCTCAGCCTCACTGTTCCTGCATCTCTTTCTTGTCCCCTGGAAGTGCTGTCAGCAATAACCATTAATGGAGCCTCACCAAAACTCGAAGCCATCGTGTCTTGGAGCCAAAATTTGTACATCATGGCAGCCAAAGAAAAAGCACCGATATCTCTCTCTCTCGTCATTCAATATCTTCTATAATTAATATGCTCCAACGTCTCTTTATGAAGAAAGCTATAAATACCATGAAGTTGCTGCCTTCCATAGAGTAGAACCGAAAAACAAAAACAAGAAAGTGCTGAAAGAAATAAACATTCTATAACATTTTCTTTTACTTTATTTTTATTGAGCTTAGTCTCTGGTTTATCTGCTTGCTAGAAGTATACTTGTGCTATTAAAGAAAACCCAACTGTGAAGAGTTCATAAACTTCTTTCTTATTTATTGATATACCTCTGTCTCAAGTGGAGAAGAGGATTGTTGTTAAAAATTTGACGTTGAGCTAGAAAACCTTGTGTTTAGGGTTAACACGTGAAAACTTCTTATGAAAGTGTTAGAAAAACTTTTCTTATTGGAAAATCCCTTGGAGAAGACAAGGGAACTGGAAATAGGAACTATGGTTGGCCAAACCAAGATAAACTTGAGTGTTTGATTTTTCTTTCCCTAATCTTTATCTTTCAGTACATTTTTCAGTCAACTTAAAATTTTATAGTTAACTGATTCCTTCTTCTATAAATTATTTTCAAGAAAATCAAGTCACTAAAATATTTATAGTTAACTGTCCTTTTGCTACTAACTCATAAACTGAAAGGATCAGTCAACTCAAGTTCATTACAGTTAACTAATTATTATATTTTATATCTGATCAAAGATACTTTCAGTTAACTCTCTTATCATTTCTTTTCTTTTAGGAAAGCTAACATCTTACTGTAAAATTCAGTCGATTGTATTTTTTTTTAATCAACTAAATATTGAGAATTATAGTTGACTGCAAATTTTTCAATTAACTTAAATTTTCAAAATAGAATTTTTTATTAAAATTTTAAGTACACCTATTCACCCCTCCCCTTTAGGTACACTATCAGCAATGAATCTTTCCAAAAACTCAATCATTAGGGCGTCGCAATCCTTCACTACAGATATGACAAATATTGCTCGAGAGATGAAAGATGCAAACCTCACAGTCTTCGTACGTCTTACCAAAAATGAGTTCATGGCCCTGGCATTTGACTATATAGCAGATCCTCTTGTAGAGATTGCCACTTTCGTCCAACATGTTAAGGTTGATGGATCGTTACTGAGTTTCCAGCAACAGCAAGTTGATATATGTGTAAGTCTTCAATCTTTGCTTAGGACAGAAGTGTTAAGTGTTTACTTTAAAATAAAAAAAAACAAACAAACAAACAAACAAAAAGTTCCCCCACATTTTAATTCTCAGAGAAAAATTTAATAACAAGCATTTTAAAATATATTAGTGTCTTTGAAGAAACATTTGAATTGAGAACAACAAAGGGTAATGGACGGGGAAACATGCAAAAAAATAAAAAATAAAAAAATCTGTTTTTTTTCTGTAACAAAAAATTTGAACTAACTCTTAAAAATCTTTCAAGTCATCCCCCTCCTTCATATTTTTAAATTATTTCAATATAAAAGATTTTGAAGAGGAAATTCACAAACAAAGAGAAGAAAAGTTATCTTAACTACCTCTTCCCCATCCTTCTCTCCCAACCATACTCATAATGATACATTCATCACAGCAAGCCAAAAATTTCAAAAGTTCACATATTTATTGGCCCTTGTGCAATTTATGCAATGCAGGGAGCGCATGCAGCGATCCTAACCCTCCTGCGCCAGGAAGTTTTGCATTTTCATCAGCTTGGCCAGGAGATCTAGCTGGCTCGGTTGTTCCTGAAAGTAAGCCACCAGCAGAAGCACCACGCCCACCTCTTGAGGTTGCAGACATTGTTGAGCCACCACTTGCTGCTGTGATCAGTGTTCCAAAAGGACCTGCGGCTGCACCAGTTGCAGATACTGGAGCTGGACATGCACCATCTCATTCATCTGCCTGGACCAATGTTGCCAATCTTGGTCTTACACTAGTGGCTGCAATTCTGGCATGCGGTCAGCATTAAGCTTAAGCCGCCGGACCTTGATGTTCTAGCTCTGTTTCGATTGGCATGGGTTCTGCTACACTCTGACACAGAAGATCTCTCTGGACTACAGGAGATAAAAGGAATGCTTGTAACCTAGTTTTCATATATTTATTATAATAAATTTAGATGGCTCTGAGTTTTGGCTTCTATTTTAATAGGTTGCTTGGTAACAGATGGATTTTCAAAAAATGACAGAATAATAACCTCAATTATTTTTATTAAATTTTTAGAACTTAAAAAAAATTAACTACTTGATACTTAAGTATTTATTTATTTATTTAAAGTAAATAATCGATTACTATTATAATACTTTAGTTCTGTTAATAATTTCTTAGAAAGTTCACGAGAATGATTTCTTTTTCCCAACTTTCCCTCTCCTTACATTTTCCCCATGTTGACAAATTGGCAATCACTGTATCATTAGTCTGAGTTTACAAATGCCACAAACGCTTCAAATTTCATCCTATTCCAATCTGGTACGTGTGTGTGGTACATTTGATCCTCAGAAAGACAAAATTTAGAAACAGAAAGAAATTTTACCCAGAAATAAGAAAAGGTTAGCCAACAGTTAAAGGGTTGGATGGGAAGGCTCAGATTCGCCGTTTCTCAGACAAGAAAAAGAGCCTGCGCATGGCTGCGAAATCATGGACTGCCAAAAAGACCAGAAAGGCAATTTCATGCAGACGTAGGGTCGCCTCGCCAAGACGTGGGATCTTTATTAAATGTCAGGTTCAAATGCTATAAACATCATCACTGCCTCAATACACCCTTGAAGAAGAAGAAGAAGAAGAAGAAGAAGAAGCGGAAGGAGGTGGTCGTGGAGAAAGAAAGAGAGAGAGAGAGTGATCAATGGTATGGATAGAGTACCAAAATGATATATGAAGAGCTGTTCGAGAATGGTTGATAAATCATCCGATTTCGCAGCAAATCAGAGAGGGGCAACAGCTCTTAAAACACCCATCTCTCCCTGAGACTGCGATCCTCATTCTTAAACTAACGAGCTTGTAGCCCTAATTTCTTCGTTCTAGCTGCTTTTATAGCGAACTCCGAAAAGCAGAGTGCATTGGAGTTTCACGACGTCGTTTTCACATGTCAACATTTAAAAAATATTTATTGTGATATATTATAATATTAAAAATAAATTGTTTATTAATTATGTTTTATTATAAAAAGATATTAAAAAATTGAAGTTTCTTTCCAAAAGTGAAACAAAACTTAATGTATAACGTCAATGGAAAATTTTGCAGTTTATGTATTATTTAATTTGTTTAAGTATGGATGATTGAGGAAAAATGATACAAGTGATCATAGGAAAAACAACAACAAAAAGAGTAAAGGGGGGAAACGGGCGAATAGCGAAGACTTATATATAAAACGAAAAGAACCAAAAAGAAACTTTAGGTTTACTTTTGCACACTGCTGAAAGACTCACTCCCTTAAAAACGTGAGTTTAGACCTTAGCATTGCAACCACCTTGTTTTAATTTTTTTAGTGATGACACATGACACTAAATTTGTGAAAAAATGTCCCTACCTATATTTTTTCTTCTTGGATGCTTTCGCCACGACCATGGATTGCACAATTGGGAGCATTTTTGTCCTCTCAAAGGAAAAAGTTATTTCTTCTACTTACTTAAGACTTTGTTTACATGAGTATTTATATATATAATATTCATTAAGAATGCAGACTAATTAATGATTTAGTAAAATTAATTATTATTGTAGGAAAGTGTAAGTAAGTGAGACTAATTAATACTTGTATTGAAATTCTAACTTATTTCAACACTTTCCTTCAAGTTGGTGCATAAATATTTGTCATGCCCAGTTTGTTATAAAGATTTTTAATCTGATTCCCATTGAGAGCATTCATGAAAATATCATCCAACTGATCTCTTACTTTCACATAACTTGTAGAGACCAACTTTCCTTTTATTTTTTCACAAACAAAATGACAATTAACCTCTATGTGTTTAGTTTGTTCATGGAAGACTAGGTTTGATGCAATATGAAGAGCAGCTTAATTATCATGCCAAAATGTTGCTGGAAGTGATAATTTCAATCTGACTTCCTCCATAAGGTGTTGTATCCATATAATTTGGCATGTAGATTGTTTATAGTTCTATATTCTAATTCAGAGTTGGATCTAGGTACCACATTCTGCTTCATGCTCTTCCAGGACACAAAATTTCCTCCAATAAATATACAATAGCCAGTAGCAGAACTCCTATCTATCTTAGATCCTACCCAATCAGCATCGGTGAAACACTCAATCTTAGTATGACCATGATTCTTGTATAGTAAACGTCATCCAGGGACTCCTTTCAAATAGTATAAAATTTGTTCTAAAGCTTCCCAATGATTAACTGTGGACGAAGACATAAATCGGTTAACAATACTCATAGCATATAACATTTGGTCTCATCATTGTGAGATAATTTAGCCTTCCAACCAACCTTCTGTACTTTTTTTTATCTTCAAATAATTCATGATTATCTTTTGTAAGACCTAAATTAGGAGCCATAGGTGTGCTACATGGTTTTGCTCCTATTTTATCAATTTATGTTAATAAATGAACCGTATACTTCCTTTGTGATAAGAAGATTCCTTTCTTACTCCTTGTCACCTACGCTCCTAGAAAATATTTTAGCAGCCCTAAGTCTTTAGTGTGAAACTTAACATGTAAGAATGATTTAAGGGATGAGATCCCTTTACCATCGTCTCCTATGATAACAATGTTGTCAACATATACCACAAGAAGGATAATATCTGCTTTCGATTGTCTATGGAACATTAAGTGATCAATCCTACTTTTCTTCAAACTAAATTGTTGAACTACCTTGCTAAACTTTCCAAACCAAGCACGAGGGCTCTGTTTTAAACCATACATGGATTTCTTCAAATGAAAGACTTTCCCAAACTCTCCTTTAAGCAAAAAACCTAGGTGGTTGCTCTATGTAAACCTTCTTTTGAAGATCACCATAGATTAACCTATTCTTGATGTCCAACTAATGTAAGGGACAAGCATAAGCAGCGACTAGAGAGATGAATTAGCAAAATAAGGCCATCTTAGCAATAGGGAAAAGGTGTTAAAATACTCCATGCCATAAGTCTTAGCATAGCCTTTAGCAACAAGGGGTGCTTTAAAATGGGCCACTGATCCATCAGGATTAACTTTTATTGTAAACACTCATTTACATCTAACTGCCTTTTTTTTTTTTTGGGTAAATCCACTAAGTCCTAAGTTTCATTCTCATCCATGGCATCCATCTCTTCTATCATGGCATTACACCATCTAAGGCTTCTTAAAGAGTTTTAGGGATGGAGATAGAGTTTAAAAAGGCCATAAAAGAACAAGACGGAGGAAATAAATGGTCATACGAAATAAAAATGGAAATAGGATAAGTGCAAGGATGTTTACCTCTACGAAGAGCAATGGGAAGATCAAGGTCACTTAGAGGCAAATCTAATGACGAAGAAGGTGGTTTAGGACATGTACTATGAGTCTCCTTTCCCCTGGAAATGACTAGAATGATCGAAGGTGCTGTCAGTTGAAGGGCATGGGAAGGTGGCAAAGAAACTGAAGTGCTAGATTACTTAGTAAAAGAAGCAGCTAACATTAGGACACTGTAAATTAACTAACCATCTTCCTCCTAATGATTCATAGAAACAAAAAAATTGTCAAAGAATGGTGTGGTTTCGACAAAGGTGAAATCAGTAGATACTAGGTATCAACTGAGACTAAGAAAGAAGCATCGATAACCTTTCTGAACACAAGAGTAGTCTAAGAAAATGCATTTTAAGGACTTGGGATCTAATTTGGTGAGATGATGCCAAACATCTTGAACAAAAGAGATACTCCCAAATATCTTAGGTTCTGTAAGAAATAATGGTTTATGTGAAAATAGGATACTACGAGAGTTGTCACCATGGAGCACAAAAGAGGGCATATGGTTAATTAAGAAACATGTTGTGGCCATAACATTGGCCCCAAATTCTTTAATAACTGTCATTTAGAATAAGAATGCTCATGTTATCTCAAGTATATGTCTACTCTTTCGTTTGGCTATTCCATTCTGAGAAGGTGTATCTACACAAGAAGTTTGATGGAGTATCCCTTGTTAAGTCATGTAGATTTGGAAGGAGATTGAGACATTCTTTTCCATTATCACTTCTTAATGTCTTGATAGATGTATGGAACTGAGTTTTAATCTCAGCATAGAATGAACAAAAATGGGAGAACATCTTAGAGCAACTCTTCGTAAAATATATCTAGGTCATATAGGAATAATCATCCATAAAAGTAACAAAGTACTTAAACCTAGATTTAGACACAACTGGACATAGCCCCTAAACATCATAATGTACTAATTCAAAAGCAAAATTTACTCATTTATTGACTCAAGGACTAGACGGACTACAATGATGCTGAGGAAAATGACATGACTCACAATCTAATGAGGACACATTATGAAAGTGTGGGCATAATTTCTTCAAAAGAGGCAAAGAAGGATGCCTTAATCGATAATAAGCATTAAATGGCGAAGCAATATTGGCACAAGCCAAGGACTAAGGTATCTAATTGTCTAGAATATAGAGACCATCAGATACATGTCCTTTACCAAGAATCTGCTTCATCATAAGATCCTGAAAAAGACAATGCTCAGGGAAAAAAATGAGATACAATAATTAAGATCACACATTAACTTACTCACAGAAATCAAGTTAAAGGCAAGCTTTAGAAGGTATAAGTCAGATGATAATGTAATGGTAGAGATGTGATTAAGGGTCCCAAAGCTAGTAATTTTATATGTGGAACCATCAACCATTGTCACATGATAGGGCAATCTGTGTGAATAAAAGATAGTGAGCAGATAAGCATTACCTGTCATATGATTTGTAGCACCAAAATGAATGACCCATTTAGATGATGAGGAAATGAAACATGTAGTGGATTTACTTGACTTTGCAAGAACAATAATAGGAGTTGGGCTCTTCAATGATTCTTCAAATTCGTAAAACCCTACAAATTCCCTAATTGAAATTGCCACATTAGTATTTAGAGCAAGTGGGGTATGATTTAGCATGATATTGGTCATACTTGACTGTACTTCCACCGCAATGATTGATCAACCTTTTACTAAATCCCTTCAAACTAATTTTAGACAAACAGTAAAGGAAGCAAAATTTCTAGAGAAGAGCGAATCCCAAATGTAAGAATACAATAACTGAGATTATAAAAAAAAGTAATGCCAAGATCTAAGGCAAACAACAATAGAACCAAAATCAGAATTTAAAAGAAAAAAATAGTAAAGGAGGACAAATAGAGAGCTTGGCTGCTACACCACAGTCAGAACAAAAAACTGCACCAAACAGAAGTGAAAAGAGACTCCCAACCAATCATTCGCATCCCACTAGTCGCTGCTAATACACCAAGGCTATGTTGGAAAAGAGCAGTCAATCACCTGAAAAGAAGATCAGAAGGAAACAAAATAACTACATGCCTCTACCAGACTCTTGGGTCTAGTTTATCTTAGCATGCCAGTCCTTTTTATGCTAGGAATGAGATAAAACTGATCACCTAGGGTAGTGATCTAGGCAACATAGAATCTAAAATAATGGAAAGAACTGAGAAAAGGGAATAGGGAAGGCTCTGATACTATGTAGTGAAGGAAAAAAGTTATTTCTCCCACTTACTTAATACTTTGTCCACATAGGTATTTATATCCATAATATTCACTAAGAATTAAGCTAATTAATGATGTAGTAAGACTAGTTATTATTGTATGTGAGTGAGATCAATTAATGCTAGTGTTGAAATTCTGACTTATTCCAACACTCTACAATCTCACTGGCCACATTGCTCCAATACTTCTTTATCCATTTTTTAGCATGGCTAATGTCGGTGTTCATCCTTGTTCTGGTGAGGATTCCTTCTCTCACTTTTAGATGTTGGGCAGGGGTATGAGGTGATTTGAGCACAAATTGCATGCTTAGGGTTTTGAAAAAGGAAAATTCAAAAATCCTCATGATTTGGCCATCATTTGACATAAAGACGAAGGAAGTTGGTCTTTTAGAGCCAAATTGTTAAGGGGAATCTACTGTGAGTGCACTTTACGAAGGATAAGATGGAATTTTTCATCAACCAAGTAAGTAATAACAATTCCAACCATATTAAGTAATACATTCACATGTCCTCTTTGTTTCCATGTTAGTGTTTTCTCATTTCAAATTTTCATTTTTACTTATGAAAAACCATTGAATTTTAATGAAATGGTTAGAAAAAAGAAGAAGTTGTTGTCCATTTTCTTTTTATCGAATGAAATCATGCATGGGGTTGACTAATTGGGAAGAAAGAAATTCTTCATTAAATAAATTGGAATACTAGTATGGTAATATTATAACAATATAGATTTTTTTAAAAAAAATATCTTTTGCACGACAGTTAATTTGGCCTTAAAGATGACTATAATAGGACACAAGTAGCTTTCATATGATCTATTTGCCCTTGGTACACCTAAGAAACACCCAACTAGTATAGTGATAGGAGATGTTAACTCTATGTGATGGTCATCACACGTGAATAAGAGATGATGTAGCTTGAGTTTGAACTCATTATAGTTTTGTTAGCTTACCCTAGAGAGTTATGTGCCCTTAATAGATAATAATTACTTTGTGAGCTAAGAGCCCATGACAGATATTTTATGTCCTTAATAATCCTTCCTGGCATATGACTTTCAAATTAAATGTTTCTACATCAAAACAAGGCTTTTAAAAATTAGTTTTTCAAATCTCATGGATGCTTGATTGTTTATAAGGTTTCATAATATTGAGTACTCGCAATTATTATTTTTAAGTAGACATGGACAGATTTTAAGTTTCATGAAGTTCTTTATGAAATCTATCACTTAAACTTTTCTTTTATTTTTTTTAAATTACGTTATTAAGTTTTTCTAAGATGCTACTTTTTTCTTTTATCTCAGATACTTAGTCAAATCAAATCTCATGACTTAAGGATAATGCTTAGGGATGTGCCAACAATCCCCACGTAGTTCCACTAGGGCCATGGCCTCTTATTTTGTAATTTTTTTTTTTTGTAACTCTGGGTGGAGACTTGATTTTTTTGTGTGTATATATATTTTATATATGTCTAGCCGACCGTAGGTAGGTTTCCCTCACCCATTGGTTAGTATATTATGAGTATATTCTTATAATGGAGAGCTCTCTTAGGATATTGGTTTGGATTGATGGATGGATTGGACTTAATTTTAAGGGAGACTTTGTCTCCATGAATATAGTTGATGTTTAGTTTATGCAAGGAAAAATTTGAATGTTGACCTTACATGTTTTAATCTTGGCAAATGAAATTATATTGCATGTTTTAGGTTTGCAGAAATGGGATTTGTACTTATTATTATATGCACTAGTCACACTCCAAATTTTTGGGATGTGACAATTTTTGTTTTTTAACATCAATATATCTTCACTCAAAAATATTTTATAATTATTTTACATATTTTGATCTATCCCCTTGAGTGCATATCTTTCTATGTAATTTCACAAAATAAATTTTTAAAATTTGTCAAATACAAACTGTTATTCTATCATATAAGTACTTTTTATAAAATTTTACTTATAAAAAAAATTATTAAAGTAAAAAAATTTGGCACAATTTCACATAAGCTTATAATGTACACGCTGTCAACAATGCAAAATAGCATGCCCTTTAGAAATTTCAAGAAAGGACTTAAATGGAAAAAAACTTAGGAATATCATTACATAATTAAAAATGAAGACTTAAGCATAAAATATACGTAGAGTCAGACATGAAATTGATAAGGAAGGGTTTATGATTTTATTTTATTTGTAGTTATGCATTCAAATGAAAAAAAATAAAAGTGTCCCTGGACGACTTGAGTAATTTTGGTTTTCAAATTTCAAAATAGGTCTCCTAATAAAGAGTTTTTAATGCTGAAAATCTCTGAAATTGTAATCGCAATAATTTCGTCTTCACCAAAAGGAATTTTTTGAGTCAAATTTTAAAAAGGAATAATTCATCTTCCATCAAAAGGAATGATTTACAATTACCCGTGATCTCCTTCTTAATCATGCCCGTATTCTCTCTTCACAAAGCCAGATTTACATTATCTTCATCTTTTATCTCATAATTAAAGAAAAGGAAAAATTAAAATTTTCATCTTTATAGTTTCACTCAATTTTTGAATTGGTGCCCATACTTTTAAAATTTATAATTAAATGATATACAATTTAGTTTCTATCACTATATATTTTATTGCAAATAATAATCTGTATGAGTTGAATTTGTTTTATTATCTTTTTTTTTTTGGTGTTATCTAATTTTATTTTTGTTGTACATCAGCACATAATTGTAGATATTCAAAGTAGGAATATAGTTCGTAATAGTTACTTTCTTAAAAGATAATAAAATATTTTCATAATGTTAATTGTAGGGATTAAATTAAAATATTTGAAAATTATAATTATTTAATTATAAAATTTTAAACTATAAAAACCAATTTAATAATTGACCGCAATTATAAAGACCAAAATTATAACTTTGCCCCGACAAAATTAAAGTCTTATATAAATTTTACCGTAGACATTCATTTTACACCTAAAAATTTCCCTCCCAGCAAGAAGTCTTTGCTACTCTACCCAGATGGAATGCCATCATCTTGAATCTCCAGTGAGCTCTCTTTCTCAACTGTTTCCATTTATAAATGCAAAGCTTCGTATGTTTATTTTTACCCCCCTCATATTTCTTCTTCATTTTCATTTCTTTCGAACTGTAAAATTATTTACCTTTCAGATTTCCATTCTGAAAGTTTATTTCGGGTGCTCCAAGCATTGTCCAATGGATGTGAAGAAAATTCTGCAGCCATTGAAACGTACGCTTGCTGTCCAATGTTGTTGCATTTCCTTCTGGATTTTACATAGAGTGAAACCGCATTCTTGTTCTCTATTAGTTGACTCTAAAAAATATTTAAACAATTTTGTAGTACTAAAAAGTTTATTTTGATTTCAATCACACACAATATTTGCTCTTCAAAAATTTGCATAAACATTAAATTTAACGATTCAGATTTATTATTATAAAAATGGAATTATTGTTTTAAAATACTTTAAACGTATGAATTTAGATCTAAAATGTACGGATTTCCTGTTGCTTCCCCTCCAAGTATTATTTTATTACCAATAGAAGAATGAAGTCTGAACAAAATTTAACTTTTCGAATAAAGATTTTTGAAAATGTCCATTCATATGACTATAATTTTGCTCTTCAATATTTGAC
This sequence comes from Delonix regia, assembly GCA_037074485.1. NCBI lineage: Eukaryota > Viridiplantae > Streptophyta > Magnoliopsida > Fabales > Fabaceae > Delonix > Delonix regia. The sequence continues at coordinate 21,298,287 of CM073451.1, forward strand.
ATAACTTAGTGGTAGCTCTTTAGTTTACATTATTTCATATAACCCTTGTTTTAAAAAGATGAAAAATATAAGCAGGGGTGAAATCTATTTCCATTGATCCAAGTGAAGGGATGGTGACAGTGATTGGTGATGCAAATCCCATGAAGCTGGTGAAGCTTCTTCAGAAAATGGGCAAAAAGGCACAACTTTGGTCCTATGAAAGAGCACCATCAATGGAAGGCAAATCTAGCTGTCATTGTTGCTGTGAGAGTTATGACTCCAAGGAGGATAATTGGTGTGACCATGAATCTGACGAAGAACAAAAATCCATGATCTCTTGGGAAAACCTAAAACTCAAAACCTTGTATGCTCAAAAGAGCAAAAAGACAAAGTATGGCTGGAAAGATTGGTTTGGATTTGGCCATAAAACCAAAAAGCCAAATAAAAGCTTGTCATCATCATTACCATCACTATCACCATCGCTCCTACCACCACTTATTCCGGGACATTATCTGCCGGTGTCCTGGAACCAGCCGGTCACAAATGCAATACCTTTGTATAGTTACTATGGACGGAATCCGACTGCCCTGGCTACTTACAGATAACTTAGGTCAAGGTTGTTGTCAACGTATAACCCCATGATCAACTACACCAGATATGCAGACAATTATCGTTTTACTGTATAGATGTGAAGGGCTGAGATATTATCCCTATGTTCATGCTAGGGTTAACTTAGAAAAGCTAATAGTGATGCTAGACTTTGTTTTTTTGTTTTTTTGTTTTTTGTTTATGTTGATGCTATCCATTATTGTCAACTTGTTCTATCTTTTTCAATTTGTAGTGATAAAGTATTATCAATATCACCCCATCCCTCTTCGCACGTTGGCATGTGACAGATTGTTCGGATTCAACGAAATGGAATGGAAGAGAAGTGAAGTATTGATTTTTTATAGTTTTTCCACTTAAGTTTATCAACAATCTCTATGACTCTACTAGCGGGCATGATTATTCCTTCACAGATTTCGAAACCTATTAAACAAATTTTAGTTTGAAGCAATTATAATTTCGGTGCTAAAATTACTAACCCCTTACAAAAAATTGGAATAAACTAAGACGTCAACTATATAGACTAAAGTAAATTTGAAGTATGAATTAAGAATATCATTAATAATATTTTGAACTTTCGATGGAAACTTTTGAGTCCAAAAAGTAAAATACTCCATTCATAGTGCTAAAAGGAACGGTAAAACTCTTTTATACATAGCTTTTTTCAATCTAAATTTGATAATATCCAAAATTCAAATTAAATTTTAAAAAATTGAAGCATTTGTCCTTATTCGTTTTGTTCTTGCTTAATTGCGTTTTGGGTAATTAGATTTTATTCAAGTGAAAGTTATGGTAATGACTGATGAAGTATCTTCCTCACTATTTACTTTGACTCTATTGGCTTTAATAGCGATTGTCATTTCTTGACTTGGTTTAATATTTCTACTTCACTCCTTGCATCTAACTTCCATTAGACCCCGTTTGGCGATAAAAATTGAGTATAGAGTTGAGGTATGAAATTAGAATTGGATCTAGTAATTCTAACTTTTTGGTTTGATTCATCTTTAAGAATTGTATTTCCAATTCTATACATCAATTTCATGGAATTAAAAAATAACTAGTGAACGTCCTTTTCAAAATTTAATGTTGTGGTTCCAATGAGAGAAGTGTCCTATGTGGTGAGTCAGGCATAGTGACCTAACAATTCAAGATAATCAACACGGTCATGATTTTGATCCAAATTTTACAATTATGTTTTGTATGTTTGAACTGCTGAGAGTGCACCATAGCTGGAATTATATAGTTGCCCTTCTCATATTTGGTTACATGTAGAGAGTTACATACAAGATTATCCTGAGACCATAATTCTATAGAATTAGAGACTTGCATAAGTTTTTATTGCAATTTATCATTCCAAATTCAGTTTTATGATTTGTAGGGTGAGCAACAATAAGTCATCTTTTCCATTATCTTTACCCAATGATTTTACTACAGAAAACAACAAATACACCTACATGCAGCACTAAAACTAGCAATATGTAGAATTTATCACATACCTTAAACAACGTATACACCTACAACCCATGCTAAAACCACACAAGTTACTTGTCATTGTCATTGTCATAACTGACATTGGGGAGGAAAAGTAAAAAAAAAAAAAGGTATAAATTGATTTTCAAAACTAGTTTTAAAAATCAATCTATTGGAGTCACTAACCAAAATTTTTTAAAAAAAATTTTGGAAAACCAAATAAAAATAAATGGCAGTTAATGAAACCATAGATGAGTTCAATAATCTATTTGAATGTAGGAAATATGTTAGGCATCCCACAACACCAGTTTATGAAGAGAGTTACCCTAAATCAGCTAAGTGAAGTAAAAGATACAACCTTTAATTTATTTAAAATTGCCCACATCGAATACACACGAAATAACAAAGAAAACAAAGTAAAATGAAACAAATAAAAAAAAGGATATTTACAATGGGTGAATTTGACCTAGGATGAGAGCCTAAAGCCTATGTACCCTATGATAAGGATCAAAGACCATGAAGTTCATTTAGAAAGACATGTCAATGGGTTGGTATTTTTTATTTTTGAAAGGAACAAGATAATTGAAATTGAACTGCTTTTCGTAAACAAAACAATTTTGGAATTGGTTATTGTGTTTTAAGTTTACAAAAATGGTATAATCTCACCTCTTACTCCTCTCATTTTTTCTATATTTTTTTGAATTTTGTTTGGGAAAAAATGATTTATTTGCATCTAAGTTGAAGTATCTATGAAAAATGTGAACCTTTGTTTTTTTATTTTTATAAATGAATTGAGAAATGGACAAAGGAATTTTGAACACAATATTTTATTTGAAAATCTTCAATGAAGAAGACATTTTATTTGTTTTCTACATTGTTTTGTTTGAATTTCGAAATGCAAGCATAAAATAAAGAAATTGGAAAAAGAATTTTAGTAAGAAAATTAGTTATTTTGAAATCAAAGGTTTTTTCTAATAAAAAAATTTAATTAGATACAGGTTTTTGAAACCCAACTTTATTTTAGAAAATGTGTGCAATAAAATATGAGTCATTTGAACCCTCAAGCTTATTTTAAACGTATGCATCTAGTATTGGGATATGCCTACAGAGTCGTTGGATTACACATGGCCCTACAGATTAATCATTTAGTGCTCTTGAAGATGTTGGTTTCACACGGCAACACTAATGTTAGAAATAAAAATTTAAGTTGAGCCTATAGAGGTGTTAGACCTCACATGGCAACATCACAGAGAAAAATAAAATTATTTTCAAAAAACATACCTATTGAGACGTTGGCCTCACATAACAAGAAACAAAAAATGCCTACAGAGGCGTTGGACCTCATATGGCACCATGCATTGATGTGTGTGTGTATGGTGTTTAATCAGGCTTGCATTAGTGTGAGTGTTAGTGTCGTCTTAGGTACTTATCATTACATATTGTTCACAAAAAGGTCCTAAAGTACACTAAATACAATTCAACTTAAGGAAATTATACAACATGATCTTACTAGCATTGCCACCAACTTGTGGCATCCTTGCTTGAGTTTATTCTTATTCACCTTGGTTTGGAAACAACTTAGTCATGGTTCCCACATTTTGAATCACCATGGTTCCACATAAATTTGGGCAGCAAGAACTCACACATTCACCACCAAAAAAATTAGACAATGCAAAAATTAATCATGCCACAAAATTAGAGAGCAAAATCAATGAAATGAAAGAGCTCCACGCACCTCATTCCTCAATTATTAAGTTTTCCCATGTTCTGCTCACTCTAAAGGCATATCCCAATACTGGACGCATATGTTTAAAATTAGCTTGAGGGTTCCAACAGCTCGTATTTTATTGCACTCATTTTCTAAAATAAAGTTAGGTTTCAGAAATCCATATCCAATTATCTTTTTTCTTTAATTAAAAAACCTTTGATTTCAAAATAACTAATTTTCTTACTAAAATTCTTTTGCCAATTCCTTTATTTTATCTTTGCCATTTTTAAAATCAAACAAAAAAAATTAGAAAACAAATAAAATGTCTTCTTCATTGAAGATTTTCAAATAAAATATTGTGTTCAAAATTCCTTTGTCCATTTCAAGATTCAATTATAAAAATCAAAAAACAAAGGTTCACATTTTTCATAGATACTTCAACTTAGATGCAAATAAATCATGTTTTTTCCAACCATTTCCAAAATCGTTTTCGCAAACTTAAAACACTCCAACCATTTCCAAAATCATTTTGTTTACAAAAATCACTTCAATTTCAATTGTTTTGTTCCTTTGAAAAAAAAAAAATACCAGCCCACTGACATGCCTTTCTAGGCAAGTCCATCCATTGTAAATATTCATTTTTTTGTTTCATTTTACTTTGCTCTCTATTATTTTCATGTGTATTTGATCTGGGCAATTTGAAATAACTTAAAGGCTGCATCTTTTACTTTACTTGACTGATTTAAGGTAACTGTCTTTATAGAATGGTGTTGTAGGGTGCCTAACACCTTGCCCATACTCAAATAGACTCCTGAACTTATTTATGGTTTCGTAGACCACCATTTGTTTTTATTTGGTATTCCAAAATTTTTCTTTAAAAATTTTGGTGGCGACTCCAGTAGATTAATTTTTAAAATTTGTTTTGGGAATCAATTTCAACTTTATTTTACTTTTCTGTCCCAATGTTATTTATGACTATCATTAAACCATAATTATATCCATTGTACTCACTACACATATAACATAGGCAAAGGCATAGTGGGTTGTTTTGAAGAAGAAATGGATGCTATAAAATAGATTAGGACCCATATTGTCATCATACATAGAAAACCACTTACAAGTCAATTGGATTGAACAGATGCGTCATGTACCTATCGTTAGCACAACCTCACTAGGTCTCCTTCAATTGGTGTCTTAACTCTAGCAATCTTCGCTTCATTCCAGCCACATGCTAGCAATTTGTGCTTTAATGTCAACGCCAAAGTCTGTTAGCACCAGAGTTAACCCTCTCTACTCTAGCTTCGACGACATTGGTTGTAGATGGAGCTAGCATTCATTCTCTAGCTTCGATCCATTGAGCAATAAATAAAGGCCAATAGACAAAACTTAATAAAGGGCATTATGGTCTTTTCATAGCATTATCATTTTTATTTCATCATTATCTCGAATATATTAAACAATTTTTATAACTCCATTTCACTTTCCATTCCCAATATACTAAATAGGTTTACATATTAAAATTTTCATTTCTATTCTATCTCATTCTAATTCTCACTTCCTTCCCTTTCCATCAAAATCCACCATTTTATGCCCAAGAGGCCTTAGGTATTGGTTTAGGCTGACAAGTGGATTGTAGAAAATTTGGGATAGTCCCAATGTTAAAGGATACTTAGTCAAATTTCTATAGAATCTAAGCTTTGTGAAAATTGTTGATGTTTTTTTTTTATGTATGGAAGATTTTGAATGTAGATCATAAATGTTTTAATCTTGGCATATGAGTATTGTATTGCATAGTTTAGGTTGCAAGAGTGAAGTTTGCCCTCCTTATCTGCGCTAGTCGCACTCCAACTCTTTTGGGTGTGAAAAGTTATTTTTTTTTCTTTTTAACGTCAATATATCTTCACGCGCTTGTCGCACTCTGACTCTTTTGGGTGTGGCAAAAGTTATGTTTGTTTCTTTTTAACATCAATATATCTTCACTCAAATAGTTATTATAATTTTTTTAAAATATTTTTACCTATCCACTTAAGTGCATATCTTTCTATGTAATTTAAAAAGAAAAACTAAATTTTTAAAATTTGTCCAATACAAATTGTTATTCTATCATAATATTTTTCTATAAAATTTTACTTATAAAAAATTATTGCAATAAGAAAATTTGGAACAATTTCATACATAGAAGCTTATAATGTACAAGGCTATCAAGCAATGCAAAATAGCACGCCCTTCATATCTTTTAAGGAAGGACTTGAATGGAACAAAACTTAGGATGTCATTTCATAATTACATTGTCCAAAAAAAATCATTACATAATAAAAAATGAAGACGTAAGAATTTTTGTCATAAAAAATACTTAGAGTCAGATATGAATTGATAAGGAAAGGCTTAACATTTTATTTTATTTTTAATTATGTATTCAAATGAAAAAAAAAAATTGTCATTGGACGACTTGAGTAATTTTGGTTTTCAAATTTCAAAGTAGGTCTCCCAATAAAGAGTGTTTAATTTGAAAATCTCTGAAATTATATCGCAATAATTTCATCTTCACTAAAAGGAATTTTTTTAAATTTCGAAAAAGAATAATTCATCTTCCATTAGAAGGAATGATTTATAATGAGAAAACTTATATGTTGTTTCTTATATATTTATATCAGGTTTCCTAATTAGTTGATGACATCTAAACAATTTGTTATACCTCATTAACTTTCTTATTAACACTATTAACACTCACATTTTAAAAAATTGTACATATGTCATTTGTTAATTAAGAGAACCTGATATAAGTATATAAAAAACAATATATAATTACTCGTGATCTCCTTTATAATGATGGTTAGATTATCTCTTCACGAAGCCATATTTACATTATCTTCAACTTTTATCTAATATTAAAAAGAAAAGGAAAAACTATATTTTTAATCTTTATAGTTTCACTTAATTTTAAATTGATCCTCATACTTTTATACTTTATAATTATATCTCATAATTTTTATAATATACAATTTAAGATTCTATCACTATATTTTTGTAAATAATAATCTATTTAAGTTAATTTTGTTTTATTATCTTATTTTACTTCAATTGTTATCATAAATTATACATATTCAAAATATTAAAATAGTACATAATAGTTAATTTAACATAATTTAATGAAATATTTACATAATTTTAATTGTAGGGATTAAATTAAAATATTTTTAAATCTATATTGATTCAATTACAAATTTTTAAATGATAAGGACTAATTCAAAAATTGATGGCAATTATAAGGGCTAAAAGTATAATTTGATCAAAATCATATATAAATTATACAGAAGACATTCATTTTCCACCTAAAAATTTCCCCGCCAGCAAGAAGTATTTGCTGCCCCACCCAAATGGAATGCCATCATCTTGAATCTCCAGTGAGCAATCATCCCCAACTTTTTTCATTTATAAATGCAAAGCTTCATATGTTTCTTTTTCCCTCTCATATTTCTTCTTCATTTTCACTGCTCTTGAAATGTGAAAATATTTAACGTTCAGATTTCCACTCTAAAAGTTGATTTCCGGTGCTCCAAGCATTGCCCAATGGATGTGAAGAAAATTCTACAGCCATTGAAGGGTACGCTTGCTGTCCCACTCTTATTCTCTATAAGCATTACCGCAGTACTAAAAAGTTTATTTTTACCTGTTAATCACAATATCTGCACCTCAAACTCATGATTTTTACGTTGTGCATTCGATTATTATTTGCCTTATTTTATGATTGATTTTTGTTATACACACATTCACACATAAGCACTAGTTGATTTCCCCCCCTTTTTTTTGGATAGTTGTCGTGTGCATCTTTTTAACAAATTAAAATAAAATTTCAAAAATAATTGCTTTCAATAATAAAAAATAGAAAAGAGAAAAAATTAGGAGAGCAAAAAAAAAAAAAAAGAGATTAATTTGATTTACAAATTAAAACACTTCAACAAATAATTGAAGTATTTGAGGTATTAAGTTATTTTCCATTTTCTCCTCTTCACTAAAAATGAAAAGAATTAACCCAATGCCACTAGTTTTCTACTCGATGTTAAGTATATGGGCTTCGATCCTTATTTTAGAATGCCTAAGCTCTAATTCACCTTCTTTAAGTCAAGTCCAATCATATATGTGTTTTATTTGTGTGTATTAATTAAATTATTTTTCTTTGTAAATATAATATCCTATCTCATTTATTTATTTATATTTTGCTAATTATTTCCTTTTTGTCTTTCTGTAAATATTAAGCTTTTTTCTCACATTAATATTCTTAGTGTTTCTTTGATTTCGTAAATATTTTATTCTTTTTCTTTTTCTTTTATTTGATTTGTTGTAAATATTTGTATGTATTATTTTCTTTTATTTTTTTTCTTTCTGCACATATTCTAATTAGGGTAATTAAAATAATTCCTAAGGTTATATTTATGTAACTTAGGATAACTGTTATTATAAACAGGTGTTATAGAGTTTTTAACATTTTTTTTATAACACAAATTGAATCTTGAACTTGTATTTGATTAACTATATAGCCTTTTTTTTTTTAGATAATTTTTTAAAATTTTTCTTTCATAAATTTGAGTGACAACCACAATAAAGTAGTTTTGAGAATCAATTAATTTTCTTCTTCTTTTAGACTCTCGACGGAATGTAAGATATGACATGTTCATCCATCCTCACTTGTTTCCATTTACTACCGTTGGCCTTTAACAGCTCCTTGACCAAAGAACATGCATCTCTAATTCCCCTAGGCTCTGAGACTGTAAACAAATCATCCCTCAGTGTCCATGGGTCTCTCTAAATCCTAATCTTCTCCTCATCTCCCACTCTCCGTCTTATTCTCTGCTTGAATAGTGTGTGTGAAGCATATATACTCCTTCAAGTGAAACTGGAATTGGATCCCAAACCAGCTAGGAGAAAGTACCTTCTTAGAAAATATTTAACTTTGAGAATTCTGTAACAGAGAGTATCTTGGTTAGTCACCAAACAATATCCCTACTTCCCCAACATAGCCAAATTAAAACACTTATAGAACACACTTTCTCCCGTGACATCCATTTCACTCCTTTGTCGTTGCTAGTATTACTAACCCAGCAAAGAGTTCACTAGTTTTTGCAATTCATCACAGATAGATATTGAAATTCGGAACACATTAATGCAAAAAGTGGGGATGGCTTCAACCACAGATTTAATGAGAATTTCTTTACCTGCCTTGGAAAGGAAGTGGTTTTTCCAGCTCTGAAGTTTGGACCATACCTTATCCCTTAGAAACCCGTAAATGCTCTTCTTGCTCTTACCAACAAAGGAGGGCAATCCCAATTACCTACCATGATTGTTAGGAGTGTGAGTCCCATAATCTTTTACCCCCACATCTGTGTTGTTATTGAATAAAGATGCCAGATTTCGGTAATTCACAAATTGACCAGAGGCTGATTCATAAAGGTCAAGGATTTGCAACAGGTTTTGTCGTTACCTCTCATCCACTTTACAGAAAACCAGAGATTCATTTGCAAACAATATATGGGAGACACCAGGACCTTTCAAACTAGCTTTGAATCCATGGACTAACCCTGTTTGCTTAGCATTTTTCATCAAAGCAGATAAACCCTCAGCACACAAAATGAATAGGTATGGTGATAGGGGGTCCCCTGTCTAAGACCCTCTCTAAAATTATGGGTCCTACCTCATCGCCAATCGGAAGAAAGGAGTAAGTGACACTTCTGATGCATATCATAATCCAGTTCACCCATCAATCATCAAAACCTAAAGTTTTCATGATTTCTTCCAAAAAAATTGCCAGTCAACCCTATCATACGCACTGCTTATGTCTGTCTTAATTGCAACAATTCCTTTTTTTCTCTTTTGCTTTCTTCTTATAGTATGAATAAGCTTAAAAGCTACAAGGATATTATCTGTGCTGAGTCTACCAGGGACAAAAGCCGACTGATTGTCAGATATAATGGAAGGAAGAATCTTCAATCTATTTGCCAAGAATTTTGTAAAGAACGTTGCTAGGGAAATAGGGCGAAGTTCTTTCAAGGAGCTTGGCTTATTAGTCTTCAGTATGAGAGCAATAAGGGTGTGGACCAACTCATTTGGCAGAGCTCCATCAAGAAGCCAAGAGAGACAACACCAAGTTATGTCAGGTCTTATCACATTCCATAAATTCTGGTAAAATGCATGGTTGAATCCATCCGGTCCTTGCGCTTTATCATGATCCATTTGGAAGATGGCATGCCTAAATTCGTGGTGTTCAGAGGGACGAACCTGATCAACATTGTGTTCGTTAGTGACCACCCTTTTAACATGCTTGAGGACTGGTACAAGAGTGCTACTGGATCCTATAAACGATTGCGTGAAATAGTTGGATATAATGCTCTGAAGACCCTCTCTATAAGACACCCAACTGCCCTGGTCATCCTTCAAAGCCTCGATCTTATTGTTTCTCCTCCTTGCCGTAGCATTTAAATGGAAAAAACAGGTGTTTCTATCACCATTCTTCAGCTAAAGTAATTTCAACCTTTGTTTCCAACTCACCTCCTATTTCTCTAATAAGTCATATTTCTCCTTCTTCAACTTTTTGATCTGTGTTATCGTTTGAATTTCTGTTTCGGTGATAAATCAACAATCTGTCAATTTCACACAATCTATCTATATCATCCTTTCATTTATTTTTTCCCCATCTTCCTAGTAACCTGCCACATCTCTAGAGTTTTTCTTCGATGCTATTATTTTGCTCATCAAACCATTCCTCCTCAACAATTATCTGAATCTCAGCAACTCGTAGCCACTCATCTCAAACTTGAACCTATATTTGCCTTGTTCTGGTTGTCATTTGTCATACTCAATTAGTAAGGGAGAGTGATCAGAATAAGAGCTCACAAGTACCAACATGAGATGATTTGGGTACATAACCATGGAGTAATTGCCATTGCCCCATCTACCCATTCTTGAACAATACTATCATCCCCCGTGTGCTTCTCCCAGGTGAAAAGGGTAGCCAAAAGCATTTTATATCAGTTAAGCCAATTTCAACCAACGTGTCCTGAAAACCTCTGAGAAAGAAATTTAGATGATTTTGGCCTCCTTCTTTCACATGAGTTCCCAACAAATCATCAAAGTCTCCAGTACATAGCCATGGCTTGTTATCCATTCTGGCTAGCGATTTCAACAGCTCCCAAAAATCTTGTCTTCTTAACCGTTCAAGGTATCTATAAAAGCTCGTCCATCACTGCTCATTCTCAGTTGTTTTCTTTATCAGTCAATTTGCATGATTTTGAGAGTAACCCAAGACTTCAATATCATCCTTGTTCTAAATGACTGCAAGTCCTCCACTTCTACCCACTATCTACAGTGAAGCAAAATCTGAAATTCAGCAAAATAAGGATTTCCTTAGTACGTGTAGATTGAATTAAGGTCTCCATAAGAAAAATAACACCAGGCCTGTATTTCATAAGCTCTCTAAGAGCCCAAACTGCTCAGGGGTTACCAGAGGCTCAAAAGCCAGCTAGCCCTTCCAGCCTCCCGCCTTCAAAGATTTATCTCAATTCAATGGAAGATCTCTTCCTCCATCTAGCCTTGCCCTTAATCTGCAATAGCTTTCTGAATGGTCAAAACAACCACATAAGAAACAAAATTACTTGAGGTGTTCATATTTAAAAACTCCATATATGTTCCTTCCATATGCTAAACTGACCTTCTTTCGTCTTCTCAGAGGATTTCAAACATCCAGAGTCACCCTTATATGCATTGGCAAATTCCTCTCCCATGTTATTGACTTGGCGTCGTATTGCACAAAGCTTCCGATGAAATTTCTGAATTGCATTGCCATTCTTTCTAAAACAATGTTGAGGAAAATGTCCTGGGTAAAGTTCTAGATAAAGTTTCTAATAAAGGGCATAGTACATCACCAAATTTACTCTCTCGTATGATATTACTAGTATAAATTGTTTGAAAAGGAATTGGAAGCATAGCATTAGGAAATTACCATATTGAAGGGAATGATATGTCATAGCTCACAAGTCTTCTTGGGACTAGTTTGTTAGAAGGCAATGGAGAGTTGGGAAAGGGAGAGGGAGAAGGAAGCCACTAAAAACATGTTTGGTTGGCAACTGTGACACTTGCATGGCAAAGCTGATTCTAGTACGTCATCTAACTCGGAATATCAAATCAAAATCTAATTTTTGCCACTACCCATCTTCAGATTTGGTCCTCCAAAAAATTTGTTGATCTATAGAGCATGAGTTGCTTTGTTTTGTGCTCAATAATGAATGTCAAAATATAGCATAGATATGTGATAATATTGTTTCAAAGATGGGAGCCATTGATGCAATTGTGGGGATGGAGTGGCTTTTCAATATTAATACTACTATGGAGATAAAGTAGCTTTATTGGCCATTGATGCTATTATGGAATGACTCTATTTAATATTGTGGATGGAGAAGGAGGATGAGTTTATGAAACAAAGGTTCTTCAATATAATGATATTATTTTTATTTTTATTAGTAACGGTATTTTGGTTTTTATTCATCACACAAACAAAAAAAGAAATTATCATTTTCATTCATTTCCATTGTATACCAAATATATAGACCTTGGTGCCATTATAACTAACTAACTACAATCTGTTTTCATAATTATATTTTCATCCCTTTGAGATTCTTTGATATGATTAAAGACTATATTGCTGTTTTTGTAACCTTTAAAAGTACTCTCTAAGTAAGATTAATTGACGAAGTTCCTTCAATCTATCCATTATATATAAGTAAAGTAGATGTTCTTTAACGTAGGAGTTTCGTTAACTAATAAAAAAGTTCTGTTGAGTAAATACTTAACTCCTCATATAATTACTTTTCACTTTTCTTATATATGTATAAATAAATTTTTAAAAAACGAGTAAATTTTTTGTAGTCAACTAAAAAAATAATAAAGTTATTAATTTGTATAAATTCTTCGTAGTTAATGAAAAATAATGAGGTAATTAATTTATAAATAAATTAGCTACCCCTTTAATTGGAAATTTCTTGAATTATAAAATTTTTTAAGGTAAACGAGAAAATTAATGAATTATTCTTTGAAATCTGAATTTTTTTTGGAGTTATTAAGATTATTAATGAATTAATTAACTACCTCTTAAATTGAAAATTCTCTAAAATTTAGACATTTTTCGAAGTCAACAAAAAAAATAATGAATTAATTAATTAACTGTATCATAAATGTCCTAATAAAAGATTATAAATATAACTTGATATAGTTCAAAACTAAAACAAGAGAAAATAATATATGATTAAATGATTTATGATGGTGTCTGTCCTCTCAATGAGTTCATGATCATCACTTTTCTCTCACTAATTTCACATAACTAATTTTATGAATTTTATCTAATTTGTTATGTTTTTATATAACAAAAATATTATTAACTTTAATTTTTTACTAACACCTTCAAATACTGTGATTTAAAATGTATTGATATATAGTAAAACAAATTAATTTTTCTCTAAGACATGTATAATTCGCAAGCAAATAAACTAGTTAATTATTATTTCTTCTTATATCTAACGTAAATGCCTTTGAAGTTGAAATCTTTTAGTATAATATTATAGTTGGAATAACAATTGAAGTAAAATGGTCTATTGGAAGTTTAATTGCATGATAATATTAAACTTTTGAGATAATTAATATTTCTTCGATCTCTATCAACTAATGGAATGGAAAAATCTATCTATATTCTAAATAGAGGTTTGGCGCTACTTGATCTATTCCTATATTGAGAAAATTTGATTTTCTCTTGTATCTTTTAACAAGATGTATAGAAATAAGAAGTATCTAAATCACGCACAAGTGTTTTGACTATCTATTGTTGAGTAAAATCAAAGGTAAATTTAGTAGTCCTCCTGTATATTTTTTGAGTATCAACACAGGGTAAGTTTCAGTTTTAAAATCTTGAATAAATATTCTCAATAACAAAATTTCTAGTATTTACAGAAACTCTAATCTTGGCTCAACTAACGTCTATTTCTTTCGCAGAATTTTTCAAGAAATTAAAATAAACCCTTTCTCAAGCAAGGTCACAGGAAGATGAAATTACGTCAAGCTTTACTCCTCAGAATCAAGACGAATGCATTAAGATAGATCTAAATGCAACTAATCAAAAGAAGTTCAAATGTCGACAACAATTGTGCACCAGGTTTATCTCAAGGCAAAGGCATCTTAGTCAAAAATTTCATTCGAGTCTTGTACTTGGAAGAACGAGTGTGACATGCACACACACACACATGGTCAAATCTTTTTATAAGTAGGTTTTCCGGTGCTTGGATAATGAGATACCCATATACCAAAACCAAAAAGAAAACCATAGATATGATCTAGATCATCCAAAGTAAAAGGAAAGATAGAGAAGCCAGAAGGAGATCAAAGGCAGACTTCAATACGATGCCCAGATGCACTTTTAACGTTCCCGAATGATATCAATAAAGGCAAACTACGTCAGACTGCAACTCTACAAACAGGATTATATATAAGGCAACTCAACATGGAATCCTGACTATGAATTATAAGATTCATATAATGCATATCTCCTACTAGAAATTACTAAATTGAGAACAAAATAACTAAATATCAGCACAATCAAGCATATCCACTAGGGTCATCCACCTCGGAAACCTTGGAGGCAGCCTCAAGAACATGCCATCTTCAATCTTGATGGGTAAATGAGTTGCCACAATCACAATCCCACCCCTCTTTCTGTGTTCTGCAATTATATACTCAAGTAACTTCACCCCGTCATCATCTAATGCAACTGAAGGCTCGTCAAGCAGCCATATTGGGCGATCAATTGCCAGCAATCTAGCAAGTTGCAGTCTTTTTCGCTGCCCCATTGACAGCATCCTTGCCTTCTCATTAGCCAATCTTCCATAACCCATCAATTCAAGTGCAGGCATAGACTTCCCTTGCTTGCCTTCAAGAACTTCAAACCATTGAACATTGTCAAGAACTGTAAACTTCTCTTTAATGGCATCCTTGAGGGAAAGCCAGTTGAGCTGAAGCTTATACTGATGAAAGATTCCAGATTGTGTAATGTCATGGCCATTCCAAAGGATTTCACCAGCAGAAGGACGAGAAAATCCAGCGAACATGCGCAGGAAGGTTGTCTTCCCTGAGCCATTCGTGCCTGTTAACACCAGTGCACTGCCATCATGAAGAGAGACATTCACATGATGAAGAATTTGTTGGGCATTTCTCATTCAAGAAACGTTGTTATGGAGGAGACGTGGAAGTGGAGGCTTTCTAATAGGCATAAGTAATATAATTGAAAATGAATGCCAATATGTGCAGAGTCAAATCGGTGGTTTGGATCTTTTGGTTTCAGCTGATGATGGATTAGTGCAAAGGCACAGCAGCCCCAATATAGTTAGGCAGGCTTAAAAGAATTTCACCAGCATAAATCCTGTCATAAAGCAGTAAGTTAGAAGAATAAACTTAAATCAGCAATGATAAAAATTAGCACAGTTTCTAGACAAGCAATCAACCGTAGTGCAATTTGACGGTAAATGAAAAGTAAATATTGCACGGAAATTACAAGCAAATTTAATCAGGGAAATTGCTCTTTGTGAATCTCCTAGCTCAAAATATTTTTTACTTCAATTGTAGTAACAGATAAATCTTTTTTACCCTCTAATTGCTGCATTTCTTTCCCAAATTTTCATGTAGGGGAGAAACGACCACTAAAGATTTCTTTCAAGATTTAATTAAAGGAAATTATCAAAGCATTCAGGTTCACTAAGAAAGATGCCACATATTTATATATCAAAAGCATGACAAAAAGTTTTACTAAATAAAAGAAATGGAAAAATTAAGACAAAAAAATAACAGAAAGGTGGCAAAGTCCCGAGTGCACATAATGATCATGGGTGTCATAGTTGCAATACTAAGCTTCCGATCTTCTAAGTATACATGCACATTCCAATCCAAAGCCACCAAGCAAAGAAAACTGACATTTGAGCATTTGGAAAGGAATGAAATTAGGCATCAAGGTTCATTATACTAACAAGACGCCATGCTTGAAAAGGGAAAGACACAATGCATCCATTGCCATCTCAACCGATAGAAAAAAAAGATATTGATTCTAAACATGATATCAAAAAGTTTCAGCAAACAACCAAGAATTATGCACCAAAAGATCTCAGGGTCAACTCAGGAATTTTCCATTAAATAAGTCCAGCATACAACTCAAACTCTCCAACTCGATATTAAGCATTCTGCCCATCATTTAAACTAATATCTATCAGAGTTGATATATGTAGAGAGCAATACCTCAAACACGCTCAGATTCTTTCATAGAGCTACAAAATACAGCCAAGGAACATGTCACAGTTTTTACCAAATTTTAGATATAGTACCAAAACTACATATGCGCGCCCAAATACTAAATGCAAGATTGAATTAATCCATGCCTCAGTCTTAAAAACTTCTTCCACAGAACCAAGGCCCCACAGTAAAGAGCAAGCCTAAACCTCAGCCAAACTCCTTCACAGAACCAAAATCAAGTCTGATGGAATTCCCAGAATCTTGACCCAAAAATTTTCCACGCAATATCAAAACCATAGCAGAAAAGTAATCAGAATTTCATACCAAAACAGAAATACAACGATAAATCAGGGAAGAGCTTCAAAGCAATCGAAGCATCCATGATCAAGACCCAACCTAACTACACATGAAAGATCATATCATCTATTAGATAAAGGGATACCAGCATGAAACCAATTCTATTCTAGTCATGCTAAAGAGTGAAGAAATCTAGGTAGCAATCTTGAAAGAGCATGCCGCAACCCCATTCACTGAAGCAGCAAGGACAGTTACAAGAATGAGAGAGAAGTAAAAAGAAACTAGGCCCTATTCAGCAAATTCATTCAATCAGATTATTTATACACGATTTTTGAATGTCAATAAAAGCTGCTTACTTCCCATTTCCATTTGTAATAGAAAATTAACTGATTGGGCAAATTATAATGAAGAAAATGCTACTACAAACTTCAGGATGACGGTGTCAAGAGAAGGAATGAATTAAAACATTATTGGGATTCATTTCTTTGCATATTTGAGAACACCCACAATGACAATGATAACGGTAAAATGATTGAAACAAAGCAATTAAATAGAGAACAACCTGTTAGGTGTCGCTGCGTTGCCTAGTGCTCGACTATGGAGTGGTGGTGGCTCACTGGTCCAGCTCGAACGAGATGGTCACTGTCGGCGGTGGTCAGAGATAGACAACTAATACTGAGAAGTGAGAATCCAAATGGGGATAGGCACAATTCGAAGAGAAGCAAAGCCAAGCCCAATGATATATGATAGATAGAAGAAATTCAAGATTCTATTCCAATTTCCATTCCCCAATCGACTACAATCAATGCTATGATGGCAACAAAGCATCTAACCTAAAATGTTCATCTGATTTATATTAGAAGTGGGATATAAGTAAAGTGATCTCATGAAAAGAAGAAAACAGAATCCTGAGAAAGAATCGCATATCAGTATACAAGCGTGAACACTACCGTCGCCGTCGCAGCTGTAGAGTGCCGCAGTGGGGAGGAGAAGCAAGGAGAGTATAGAACGCTTCCATTCAGGGCCTGCATGAGTCCTCTTCTTTTCCATTTTTTTTGGAAATGAAAGAACTATAAAAAGTAGAAAACAAGAAAGTTATTTGATAATGTAATTTTAATCAAGGGACAATTTTAGGGACAACAAAATTGTCCCTCAATTTTTAATTTGATCTTTATATTTTAAAATTTATAATTAATTTCTCATAATTTAAATTATTTATAACTTAGTCTTTATTATTTTATTTTTGTTAATATTTTATTATATCTAAGTTGATTTTATTTCATTATTTATTTTTATTTTTATTATTAATATAAGTCATATATATTTAAAGTATTAAAATTTTATATAATTAGATTTATTATTAAAATTTAATAAAATACTTATATTGTATAAATTAAATTAAAAATTGTAATTTATAAAGACTGAATTATGAAATTTCAAATTATAGAGATTAAAAAATAACTACAATTATGGAGACAAAAAATATAATATTCCCTTACACGTTGAATTCCTTATAAAATTATATATATTATTTTATTAAGAATTCCTTATAAAATTATATATATTATTTTATTAAGAATTAGAATAAAATCATAGTCTTATATTATAGCTTAGTTTTAAGATTGTTAACTTGTAAGCTTAGACAAAGTGGCATGTAACATAAATTATAGAAGTTTGAATTTGTTGATAAGTAATAAAAAGTAAATTAAATAATGTTAAATTTGAGTCCAAGATAATTTATCTACTAATAAATATAACCATTAAATATTGTTATTGAAACATTAAAAAGATTAAGAGTCCATGAAATTTATAAGTGTCATTCCGCAATGTTAACAACATATCAATTCATTATTATTTAAAAAGAAATTTTAACATGATGAAGTTTAATTGATTTAGACTAAAACACAAGAAATTGATACATGTTCAATTCAATGTAGTCATGCAAGGAAAAAAAAAAAAAAAAAACGTCAATGCGGCAATGGTACTCCTTGGCAAAAGGTGGTAGAATGTTTTCTGGATAATCAGGTGAGTCCTACTGTGACAACGTCAGTTAACTAGCCGATTTAATCCAGTTTTTTCATCTGTTAATTTTAACGAATATTTAATATTTTTACTTTATATAATAATTTAAAGGAATGAATTATTATCTTTGAAATTCATATATTAAATCATAATTAAACTAGCTTGCCCTCAAAATTGTCACTGAGATACATAACTTGTATAAAATTTAACAATTATCGCCAAAAAAAAATTATAATCCATTGATAATTAAAAAAATAAGTTCATGCAATTATACATGTTGTAAACATCATATTTTCTCAGGGTATGTCAATGATTGTGGCTCTTGGAAGGTTATTTAAGAAAAATCAAATTTTTGTTTACTTTTCTATTTAAGAAGGGAGTCTATATTATTTAAATTCCTAACTCTTACTAATACAAAACATCATAGGATTTAAGAAAATAAATATTTCATTATAACAAATACATTTTCTGTAAGTCTTATTATAACTTTTGTAGTGTACTAGGACTTCTGTCTCGTAACATAGTCATAGTATTTCTATTATTTTTTCTTCTAATCTCACATTTATTTTATTTTAATAGACCATACTTTAATTATTAACGTCTTAGTTAATTGCTTTGACTCACTTAAAAATGAATTTAAAAGAAAATACGAGATTTTCATGTCTCAATAGTTAAGATATATTGAATAAAATTGTTTTGTTTCCAACTCTCTCATATTTTTAACATTTGATCATGCATGCAAGTTATGACTTGGTGATTCGGAGGGCTCTGTGGCCTAATTAGATGTTTCCCCTCTTCGTGAGTGACTAATTGGAATTATAGCCTTTACCATTTCTGGTACCCTGTACCAAATTACTTGTCCAATCTAACATATCTATATATGTATAATGAAGTATAACATATAAATATGAAAGGGAAAGTTTGTATACATTACGTAAGGGAAAAGCTAGTTACCTACTCTGATGATTCTTTTCAGAACTTTATCTTCTTCTAAGCGCCTAAGGTAGCTATCAAGTATTTAATATAATCGAATTTGAATTCTCCATTATTTGTAAATCCACAAATTGTGCTATGCTCTTAATTTTTTATTTTCTTTCATTACTATTGTTACTGTATTGTTCTATCCTTAATCATCTTGGACTTGTCTATTTTTATCAAGTAATTCTTATTGAAGGTTCCTTTAACTTATATTGACTTCCCATAAAAATTACTTAACACCCCACTTGTAAGTATTTTTGTTGACATAATCATTAATCAATTATAGTTTCCTTACCAATGTGAATATAGTTTCCTCAATTTTCTAGCTTCTAAACAATGTCTCCCAGTTTTTCCTATAAGTCTATTATATCAAATTTTACCTATGTATTTGATTATTGTGAAATTTCTTGGTTAGTGGAATGACTAGGAATGGGAATGAGAATAGACTTTGATGGAATAGAATCTTAAACTCATATATTGTGTTTGATATGATACTGTAAAAAGAAATAGAAATGAGAAAAAAGATTAGGTAAATGAAAATACTATCATTATAAAAAAA
The DNA here is from genome assembly GCA_037074485.1 of Delonix regia. NCBI lineage: Eukaryota > Viridiplantae > Streptophyta > Magnoliopsida > Fabales > Fabaceae > Delonix > Delonix regia. The sequence goes on from CM073451.1 coordinate 21,318,218, forward strand.
AATAATTATTATTATTTATTAAAAATTTATTACTCTTAAAAATATCAAAAATTAATATTTTTAGAAAATAATTAATTTATTCTTATTACACATTAATTATTAATTTTACAAAAATTGAAAAATTATTCTTAGAAATTAATTATTATTTTTATAAAAAATTATTATTATAATATATATATATACTTTTTAATTGTCATCTTCTACATTGTTTTTTTCTTCTTCCTCTTTTTTGTTAGATCAAGCAACCAATACCTTAGAGTTGGGGTGAATTAAGCGTTTATAAAATTTCGATTCTTTTCAAAATTGCTTTACAGAAATCCTTGTTATAAATTATGCTTGTAAGAGTATGATGTAAAGTAATAATTATATGAATCAATGGAGGCTTAATGTAGATGCTTGGGGTATGTATATATTAATACTTCAACAATAAATGCAAAGAATAAATATGATAATTTAGAATATAAAAAATATAGGGATAGAGAAAGTAAACTTAGTGATTTATCTTGATTCAGCTCCAATCCAATTTTAAGTATTCTTAAGCAACTTCTTGGGATTTTCCACTATTTCAACAATTAATTACAACAATAATAAGGGAGCACCCCTCCCTTAATCTCAAATCCCAAAAAGAACCTCTTCCTTATACTTAAACAGGGGAACCTCCTTCTCAACCCAAGCTCTCTCTTAGCTTGACTCCCTCAAGGAACTTCCTTGAGCTTCTCTTTCACAAGAAAAGAAGAAATACAAATGAAAAAACTCTCTCAAAGAGGTAGATATACAAGTTAAGAATCACATTCTAACATTTGGTTATACTCCAAAATATGTTTAGGATGTCATATTTATTGATCAAGATGAGATATAGTCGTTACTCACTCATAAGAGTCATTATTTACTTTAGAAAACTCTTTTTGGGAGCGACCAGTCAACTACCATGGGCTTACCAGTCAATTACCCAACAAATATGACCATTATTTCAAATCTAGGACAAACCAGTCAACTATCGGGGGCTGACAAGTTGATTGCTCACTTTCTGTAATGTACCAGTCGACACAATGATGCAATCTTAAGTTCAATGGTCACAAATTTCTCATTTGAAGTCCATTTTAAGTGCATGACCTATTATTAGAAAGCTCTTTAAATCTACTTTCTAATGAAAGAATTGTCATATAAAAAATCTATAAATGTTTGGAGATATGATTAAAAAAGTGACCAAAGGTCAAAATACAATTTTATGCACAATCCATATCTCAACACTCAACTTTATAAGCTCATAGATTTTTCATTGAATTCCGTTTTAAGTGAATTACATATCATTGAAAATCTCTTTGAGTCTATTTTCTAATGAAATAACTTTTATAACAATATCCCATACGGTTTGTGAGATATAAGTAAAATAATGACCAAAGATAAAAAATAATTTTAAGTAAAATTTATATCTCACTATCTTTTAAGTCCAAACTTATATTTTGAGATCCAAAATATCTTGAGCCAATAAATGCAAATCTAAATCATTTAATTTCACAAAATAATACTTAGCCTAAGATAATTATACATATTCAATCTATTAGCTATCTTGATGCAACTAAGCTTCTAACTATTTTAATTTTTAACTTCTTCAAAGCTTATAGCACCTTTATTGCTTGCTATCACTTTGGGTAGAACATGGTATTAATATTTCATTCTCTTTACTTCAATGCTTACTCTTATTTCTTTGTATCATCCTACACAAAATATATATTAAACTTACAAACTAAATAGTTAGTCCAAATGGTTAATCAATTAAGCACATATTACTATTATATTTGTAACTCATATTCTTCATATATTTGTCATCATTAAAACAATCTCAGTACTTCTTCTCAGCCTGTTTCTCCATCACTGTTCACTTGTCAACTTGTCTTCACTATCTTCTCCTCCTTCTTTGATAAAGCGTTAGTGCTAAGATCACTAGCGAAATAGGGTGCTAATGAAGTTCATGGCAGATTGACAAAATTAGCCATGAATCGACCATGAGATGCCAGTTGGAAAAGGAAGAGTGGGAGTAACACAAATTGAACGCAACCTAAGGTGACGACAACACAGGGGACGAAACCAATCATGAAATCAATAGGAAGGGATAGTAACAAGGCAACAAATCTAAACACGGAACTGACCATGAGGTGTAGATTGACAATGAGAAGAGGAGAGAACAATGAGACACAGATCAACAAATGACGATGTGACTCAAATCAACATTGATTGTCACTTTGGCCAGGAATGGAAGAGAGAAGGATGGATAAGAGAGAGAGCCCCGATGAGAGGAAGAATAGGAGAAATCAATGTTGGTGATGAGAAGAAGAAAGAGTTGGAGGGCATAATGGTCATTTGTCCTTGTATTCCTAAGAATGTTTAGGATTCCAAAAGAAATTTGAGGGATTTGGGATTACCATATATGTAGGAGTCAACATTCCCAAAAGAGTGGGATTCCCAGGTCAACTTGCAACCAAACAGCTCATTCTCATTCCTTCTTCCTCCCTTCAATTACAGCCTTACTTATGCCATTCATGTATAAGCTATACTATATGCCTTTGTTTACTCTGTTTCTGATTATTTTTGTTTAATTCCTAAGCTCCTTATATAACTGCTCATAATATAGTCCTTTATAACTTCATCTCTTGCCACGTTATTATATCCCTGCTTAGCACACTATTCATCCTTCATAAGAATCCCACGGCAACTATGATAGCCAATCTCTCCAAAACTAGTATATTAGTCTAATACATGGATCAACATCTACTCAATTCATATTTATCTATATTAACACCCTTATTATTCTTCTTGGTTCATATTTCCTTTTTACTGAACCATAACTATTTTTTAAACTAAGCTTCATATATAATGTTATCATAGAGTTGCATACTTTTAAGGAATTCCCCATTAAATCTTTATATATTAAACTTGGTCTCATGCAATGATTTTATTTAACATAAAAAGACCTTTCCTAAGTTTTTCTAATTATCCATTCTCGTTGACTTGATAATTTCTCTACTATATGTACTTACTTAAGATGTAACACTCTTTTCTAGTATTTTCTCCAAATTTTGCAACTTAACTTCATCTTATTTCTATTAGCAGAATTCTTGGGATATTAGAATTCTTCCTAGCTTTTAAAAAATTTTGTCTTCAAAATTTTCTATGCCTAATCTATTATATAATGATTTTATGATCTAAGATGGTTATATTATGAATTGCATTCATTTGTTGGGCAACTATGATTTAAAATTTCTAACTAAATTATGCTCAACTTGAAGTCCTTAAATAACTAAAAATTCCTATATAATTTAAAATTTAGTCATATACCTTAAGGCAAACAAGAGGTTTGGTTCTCTAGTCTTGGATCTGTAATTGGGTTCGATGAGTATTTCTTTTCTTTTTATCTTCATGACTTACCATAATTGCCTTGGCCTTTTTTCTCATGTATTTGCCAACTCAACAAATCTGTTGACCTCCTTGACCTTAATATTTCTTTTATTTTCTACTTTAAACCTTTCCCAAGTTATATAACTTTCCATAGCTCGTATAAGGATATAGGTAAATTTTTCTTTATACTCTGATATGGTTAGGCCTCCCTGATTTAACTAGATAAGTATTGAGGTTTACTTAAAGGTTACTGCCTGAGTTTTCATATTGGCCATCTTCTAACCTGTACCAATCTAACTGGCAAATTCAATTCAAATAATTATTTCGCCCACTCATGCACATATGGCTCCACCACTGCGGATATCAGGTTAGGTTGGGTTTCAGGTTACTTGATACCCAACCCAATTATTTTTTCAAAAACTATTTTTTAAAATTTGTTTCAATTTTATTTAAAATAAAATTTGTTTATGATAAATTTTAAGCTTAATTATTTCCAAATCTTAATATTTTTTACATTTCATTTCTTTTTATTTTAAATACTATTTTTTTTCATTTGACCTACAAAGAAAAAAATTTTGATTTCATTAATAAAAAATCAATTTTTTAATTCATAAATATAATAAAAGAAAACTCAACCCTATCATTAACCAAGTTGATATTAATTCCAAGTGAGCAGGGTCTTAGCCAACCACCAAAGCAACATAAGCTCTTTTGGTGTATAGTTATAACAGTGAATATTGGATGTAAATATTTGATGTGGGATACATTTTGGAATTTTTAATGTATGGAGAATGTTGATTAGTTACTTGATTGACTATTAGGTGACATATATTGTCGTGTGGTATGTGATAGTCTCCATTAAAGATTTTTGGCCCTTAATACAACTAGCCATAACAACTCGTTATGTAGCATTTGGCCACTCAAAATACACTATTTCACTTAATTGGAATAGTGTATTTTGAGTTTTTTTATTTTATAAAAAACCCAAACTCAAAATGCATTGTTCCAATAAGCTTTTTCTTTTTAGAATCTACACATCAAGACAATATCATTTACTAAATCCTTAAAACCTTCTTCTTCATTCAGTTCAATGGAAACTTTGCAGCATATTTGGCGCTAAGAGGATGAAATTTTGGAGTGCTTTGTTGCAAGAAGAAGAGAAAGGTTGAGGGATTTATTGGTGAGTGTATGAGTCCCCTTTTTTGGAGCCAAAATTCCCTATATTTGAACCCTCATTTTGTAGAGAGAAGAGGAAGGAAGATGTGTATTTATAGGATGCAGTGGAGGCTATATACAGAGTATTTTTATGTATTATTTTGGTGTGTGTATGTGTTCTTATGATTTGCAGTGGAAGACGATGACACAAATGACAGAGACAACCTAAATACCCTACATAATTAATGTGTAACTGAAGAAAGAACACGTTAAGAGAGTGAGGAAGAAGAAGAAGCTTCAAACATTCACTGAATGACATCGTTTGATGTGCAGATTCAAAAAAGATAATTGGAATGATATCATTTTGAGTGACACATGTTAAAAAAAAGACTTAAAACACACTATTTCACTTTAGTGAAACAATATGTTTTGAATAAGAGAAATGGATGTGATGAGATACAGTTTGTTAGATGAATTTGACAGCCCATAAATTATATAAGAGATTTTCCAGTGATTATCTTTGTAGTAGCTGATCTCAGCCCTGTTTTGTATATCATAAAGATGAAAAGTTCACAATCAAATAATCCACCAATGTCCCTGTTTTCTCCCTCTTTTGACCTCATTATGACTATGGATGTGTTTGGTATAGTAAATGACCTTGAAATTACGTGAAATTTGGTATGAATGATCTTCAAATGTGGGTCCCCTAATTTAGAAAGTTTAACTGAATTTGGAAAGGCTTAGTTGAGAAATCATGCCCAAATAATGTTGGATTTATAATAAAGACAAAACATGGCAATTTTTTTTTTTTATTTTCAAATTTGAAAGAATAAAGGAATGAAATTTGAGCTCAAATTTTTATGATATGTCAATTACATATTAAACTATATCACTGCCAAATTTCATTGAATTCATGGTTGGTTTCGCCTTTGAACCAATGCCAAACAAAAGAGGTTCCAAAAAGAGGACCAATTTGCACAATTTCACAAAAAGATCTAGTTCAGGCGGCTTTTCTATTTTAATATTATAATGCAAAAAAATTAATTTTCAGTATCCTAATGAATGAAAATTATTACATGTAAATGCTTAATATGTCAGAGCGATTCACCTCTAAGGAAGACGAGTCACATTTTTTTTTTTTTAAATTTATAACAAGGATCCCTGTGTACATATTTAAGGGATTCACCCCAAAGGAGGCAAGTCCCTATATATATATATATATATATATATATATATATATATATATATATATATTATAAATATAATAGATATTATAATATTTTATAAAAAAATTAAAATATAAATTAATTGGAAATAAAAAATTAAATTTAAAATTTTATGCAAGAGTTGGTTTTTTTAGATACTTGTATTTGCAAAAGGCTTATTGGTGTTCATTGAGATGCCTCTTCCAAATAAATATATATTTAAAATTTTGTGATGATTTGATTATAATTTGAGTAAGATTCTAAAATTATTTAAAGTCCACTATCGTCATTATAGAGCTGCTCAAATGGGTTAAACCTAACAATCCTAATAATTTTAAGAATTTTGATTATTTATACTTTTGTTATAATAACAATTACAAGAACAGATCAAGATTTTCATTTTAAGAGGGGCAAAAGTTTTTGGATAAGATATTTAAACTAAAGGAAGTAAATTTTTACAATCCAATGGGATGAACTTTTATAAATTAAAGAACAAAGTTAAGAATATAAGTAAAATTACATATTAAAAGTTGAAGTTTTGAAAATCCAATGGGGACTTTCGATGGTTATTTGATGAACCATGAGCGACTTAAATAATTATTTTGGTCTGATTGTTAAAGTATGAAAGAGTTGTTTAAGTGTATTAGGTTTAGATTTAATTATTTGATATAGTTGTTTAAATTTTAAAGGATATGTTATTACAATTAATATTTCTTGCTTTTCATTTTTATTTTTTCTGGTGAGTCGAACTGGATAGTTGAGTTTATCCCACCTTTTGGGCCGAATTAAAGGTTTAAACATGTTCAATTTGTTACTACTAATTTCAATTTTAACAAATTTTTTTTTTATAAATTAAGCTTTATAGTAGATTCCTTATATATCATTTTAATAGATTCATTTGATAGGTAAAAATTGAATTACATTGATTTAAAATCTATTTTCTTTCTTATCTTTGGTTAACGAAAACTTTTACAAAAGAAAAGTAAAAGAAAATTCATAACAATTACAATTGATCACAGGTCATGAAGAAGCAGATGATATTATTATTATTATTATTATTATTGTTTTGGACTTGCTTTAAGTGAGACAAGTTACTTGAATGGTTTTATATATTCTGTATTTCGTAATTTCAAATAATACAGTTGATGAAACAAATTCAAATGCTACACGTATAAAAAGCAAGGCTTAAAAGTTGAGATTTAAATATTAAAACAATATAAACGAAATCAGTTAACTTAAGAAAGTGGATCTTCTAAAATATAAAGTCAATAAAATGCTCTTAAAATTAGAGAGAATGTGACACAAGTAGAGGTGTTTAAATGTTGGGTTACGCAAAAATTTAACATGACCCGAAATCTAACTTGGCCTCGTATGGCCTAGTAAGCCATCAGGCCAAACAAAGTTTAATTGGACTTGGCTAGGTTTATCTTTTATTTCTTAGTAATGTTTTTAATTTTGTAAATTTCTTACTTTGGCCCAACTTGATATGACCGAGGCGAGTTAGGGTGACCAAGTGTCATCTTTCACCCTTAAGAGGCAAAAAATGAAAATATGTATGGGATCAACTTTCTCTTTTTGGGCACATTTTTTATTTTTTTATCTCACTCATAACTTCGGCGATACTTTATGAATTTTATGACATTTTTATCTATATACACTAAAAAGAATAAGGAAAAAAAGAAGAAGCAAAATCTGATATCATGAAAAGTTTTACATGCAAATACTGTACTTTGACAAATTTGAATTAAACCATTCCAAAATTTTCTTTTCTTGTGTGAGAAAAAGGAAACCTTGAACATTCTTTCTGAGTACTCCACAATTATTTAAAAAAAAAAGAGAAATCAGATTACTAGATTCAGAATCGCCCCAAGAAAAAAGCTGCCACTGCATTGCAAAAGTAAAGGGACATGCAGCTGAAAAATGTTGGAGATAGTGGCAGATGTGATTTTACCAAAATAAAATATACAAAGATAATATATCCTATTTGTATTGGGAAGTTATCTAATTATATATTTGTTCTGAAATTTATAAGGACCATCATTAAAACTAAAAAAAATTGTCATAACTTAATTTGTTTTGACTAAACTTATTTCAATTATGAATTTTACTGAAAATAAAATTGATAAAAAAATGTATTTCTTCAAACTATTTTCTCTATGAATTTAATTTATTCAAAAATATATCATACAATAATATGTTCATCAAATACATAATTTAGTACACTGTTAAAATTAACTGTTATTACTTATATTGATTAGACATTTAAACAATTACTGTTGAATAGTTTTATTTTACTTATTGAAAAATGTTAAAATTTTGAAGAGCGGTTCGTTATTTTATAATTTCTTGAATTAATGAAAGTGGTTATTTTAATCACTTATAGGCATTTTGGTGAAAATGAACTTAGTTGGAGGACTATTCGGAGACTTTTGAAATGTAGAAGATCAAAATGAGACTAAATTAAAAAAATGGAGGACTAAAATTTTTTTTTTTCGAATACTTAATTATGCAATTATCTTTTATAATGAAAATTTACGAAATCTTGGTTATTAGACTAAAAATTTGTATTTCATGAACATATTATTAATAGAATAAATTTTAGAATAAATCAAATTCATGAAAAAACAGTTTGAAGAAATAAATTTTTGATAAATCCCATTTTCAATAAAATTCATAATTGAAATCATATTAGTCCAAATAAATTAAGCTATGACAATTTTTAACATTTTCAGAACAAATATATAATTTAATAACTTCCCAACAAAAATAGTATATATTATCTTTGCAAATCTTGTTTTGGTGAAATCATATTGACACAAGGTAAAAGAAATTTGGAATGATCTAATCCGAGTTTGTCAAAGTATAATATCTACATGTAAAACTTTTTATAACATGGGATTTTGCTTTTCTATTTTTATTTTTTTAGTGTATATGAATAAAAAATCCTAAAATTTATACTTTAAATGATCTAAATAATCAATTTAAGTTTATCAAATTTTCTATTCAGTAAATTGAAAAAAGTTAATCTAATAATATTATATATATAAAATGTTAAATAACATTCAATAAGAAAATTTAATTTCTTATTAAATATATCAATTCAATATATATATATATATATATATAGGTGTCTGACATCTTTTTTCATTTACCAATTAAGATAGGGAAGGTGACTTAATTTTTTTTAAAACAATAAAAATGTACATTTTAAGTATATGAATATAATATTTTTATATAGATGGTCTCTATTAAATTTAATTTCTGTCATATCTTACTAAAAATCTCTAGTCCAGGCAGTAAACTAGTGATGTTTGGGCCATAATTCTTACAATAGAAAATAGACATATAAGAGGTGATTTCTACCAAATTTTAAAATTTTCAAAATAGGGCATTTTTGTTTCTAAAATGGTTCAAAATACGATGGATTTAGGATGAATGATGGCACAAACAAAGAAATTAAAAAAATGCATTTTTATATTTAATAGCCATTTTTATCATCATATACTATTGTAAATTAGCCTTAGTAGAAAATTTTAGTTCCATCAAAGTATTTTGATAGATTGGGAAATGTGGTAAAAATTTTTTCTGAACTCACAAGTAATAGTATGAAGTGAATTAAGCGTGGTATTTCGCTCACTACGTTGCAACGGTGACTAAAAAGGAAAATATTCACCTTAAATACTACACTTACATGCTTTCCATTAGCAGAGTTACCACAGAATATGATTATAAAGACTAAGGCAGAAAGCTTTGCAAATTATAAGGATTATATTAAAAATTATTGTTTTGCTTAGTGGTGCTCTTTCTTTGGTGTTTAGTTAGACTTGTGGTATCCATGACAGTGATCTATTTTCTCCGTATCTTTATATTATTTGTGCTAATGTGCTGTCATGTATGATTTTTTCGACTAGAGAGAGGAGAACTTGGAAAGGAATTAAAATTTGCATATCTGGGCCGTCTATATCACATTTAATGTATGCGGATGATATTATTTATTTTAAGCTAAACTGGAGTTCTGCATATTTGTCAAAAAGATTCTTGATGATTTTTTTTCAAATATTTGGGTTCTAGATAAATAAAACTATGTCTCTTATGGTCTTCAACCAAAATGCTCCTCATTGATTTAAAAAGTTGATGCCAGAGATCTTTAGAGTTAGATATGCAGGCAATATTGGTACGTACCTAGGCATGTATGTCGATCCGGGTAAAAGTAAAAGAAAAGTGTACTCTAATATTATAGAAAGAATTCAAGTTAATTACAAGGACGGAAAGCTCATCTTTTATCGCAGGTCAGACGCATGACACTTATAAAATCTGCTATCAGCCCCACTTTAATGTAATAACTTTCCTATATTTATTTGCCTTAGAAATATTGCACAAAATCGACTCTTTCTTCTCTGATTTCTTTTGGGGATTCAATGATGGCATACCACGTATTAATATGCTGAATTGGTCTTCACTCTATCTACTTAAAGACAGAGGGGGTTTAAATTTTCGATCCCATATGGCGAAAGAAGTGTAGCAAATTAATATTGCAGAGAGTTCTAGTCTTATAATTGCTGCGTTGAGGAAAAAATATATCAATCATGTTGATGGGTTCTCTTTAATTTGACTTAATAATTCATCTTGGCATTGGAAGTGTAACATCCTAAAAATTCCTTTAGGAAGTTCTTGTAAAAGAAATTAATCTAGTGTGATAAAAAATTAAAGAATAATATGACAATGTGATTGAGCCATAAGAATTAAATCCCTTTATTAGAGGAAGAAACTTACATTGAGGAATTCAAGAAAAACGTTAGTAAAAGAAAAACTTACATTGAGCTCGAAATTTTCATAGGGCTTCACCATCCAAGCTTTGAAATTCGAAATCCCTTATTGGCAACATGTTCATTGCAAGTTTGTAGGAAGTTAGCTCATTCTGGTACGATTCTCTTCGAATTTCGTTAGGGCTTCAATTCCTTAGTGATTTTGGCACCTTTCTCTTTTAAACACATTGATTAGTTTCATCAATTTGCCTCGGAATTGAAAAACCCCCAAAGTTGGTACTGTTCATACACAAAAAGTGGAACTCAAGTGCGTGTGATCTCATCAATTTAAGTTGGGGCTTCATATCTTAGGTGAATTTCACACTTATTCTCCCTAAAATCAATGATCAATTTTGCATTATGGTTCCGAGATTGATAAACTCCAATTTGGCTATGTGAAGTTCCTACTGGTAGGGTGATGAAATTCAAAGTTTTTGAACTCTTTTAGCATCACTAAGTGTCTATGGGAAGTGTTAAGGCAAATGGGAGTTATCGTTTTAAGTGATAAGTAGACTTCATAATTTCCTATATTTCTTAGATTTTAATCGACATAAAAGAAGGGAAAGAGGACTAGAAACCTTGTTGAAGTTGATTAACTAGCATTAGTTGAATATTATAATTTAATGAATAATTATGGGATTTGGTTTGTTGACCTTCATGCCGTATTAGTGGAATTGATAATCTCTTGATTATGGAATAACAATAAATTAAATCTTGTTAGAGAGGATTTAAGGTATTAAATATTGTTTAATGTTATGAATTAATCTTAGTTTAAGAAAGTATCATTTCCATATTATGATTAATGTTGGATTGTTAGTAATTGTGAAGATGGTAGTGGGAGAAAAAACTTGTTAAAACTGTATTGAAGTATAAATGAATAATTATATTTTTAAAGGAATTGAATATAATTAATCAAGTTATATGGGGATACATATGATGTTACTACTTGGAATTCCATCAAGCATGTTATTAGCCTAGTTAAGATGGTGTTTATTTAATATTAGGACTTTGAAATGTGAAGTAAGATTTCTAGAGGTGTTAGAGACGATTATGGAAGGCTATGTTCAATAATCTTTGAATCATGAGTATTGAGGCATATGTTTAGGGTTCATAAGCAAATGAATAGCTAAATAACTAAATTGATAAAATTAATTAGACTATTTCTAGCTATCAAAAGGGTAAGAGTATGTTGCTTGATTTTATAGGTGCTTAAGACTAACTATGATCAATTGAATTGTTGAAGGCTTTAAGGAGTTTGGTGTTCTTTCCAGGTGAGTAAATACTGCTAACTATGCTTTTAATACCTTTCTTTATGAATTTTAAGATTTGTTCGCTCGACTCCTATAGGGAACATACTTCCTTAGATTAACTGATTCTTCTTGAAAAATTTATTTAAATGCTTTCATAACATCAAGGTAATGTGATATGCATCTTATCTTGGTATTTGGTTTGACAACTGATTTAAAATTTACATCTATGTATAAATTGGATTTAATTGTCATTGATGATGATATTTTGAATAAGTCTGATTCTATTTTTAGAATAAACTTAGTTCTAGATTCTTTGAGTTATTTTGATTTTAGGTATTCTAAAAACTTGGTTTGTATGAAGTACTGTGATTTGTATTTATGAAGGATTCTAATTTCGTACCTTTGAATACTATGGCTTTGTATTTCTAAAGTTTTGATGATTCTAAATTTATGATTTTCTTTTTTCCTTCCAAATTAGAATTTTGAACTATTCTGAATCTTTTTTTTTTTTTTTGTATAAATTCGATCTTAGATTTTCTAAACCATTTCGGTTTTGGGTATTTAAGAAACTTTGGATTTAAGAAATACTTGTTTCTAAATTGATGCAATATTCTAATTATGGATTCTTGAAATATTCTAATTTTGTGTTTTTAAAATACCTTGATTTTGGATTGACGAAATACTTATGATTCAGAACCCCAGCTAGTGGGGGAGATACTAGCCCCATGTGTCGGCCACCACACAAGGATCTGATATGATTTTGATATCTAATTGAGGTGTACAACCTATATTTTGAATATTCCAAGCTTGTTGCTCATGTCTGATATCTATTTTGTTTTGATAGCATCCCAACTAGTAAGGGAGACACTAGCCCTGTATGTTAGCCACCGCACATGGATCTGTTATGATTTCTATGAGCAGATTGGTCTATGTCTATGGTGATTTACCCTTCAAAATTTGTGTGCTCTGCGTCTTTTGTGAGTTGTGTGCTCTCGGTTTGTGGTGATTTACCTTTTGCAAGTTGTGTGCTCTATGTCTGAGATTTTTGATTTCTAAGAGTTACATGCTCTATATCTATAGTGATTACCCTTCATGGGTTGTGTGCTCTATGTCTGAGACTTGGTGATTTACCTTTTGCAAGCATGTGCTTAGCGTCAGTATATTGTTTCGGTTCTATTTAGATGCTCATTATTCTGATTTGTTAAGTTATCCTTGTTTATTCATTTGATTCATAAATAAAGATTGACCATGTTTTACTCTTATAGGTTTACATAGATGTCGTCTTTATGCAAATTATGAATAGTCAACATTAATTTTCATTTCCCCAAGATTGGTATAGTAAGTTTTCATTTTGCTTAAAGGAAGAAAAGAGAGAGAATGGAGCCCTTGGCTTATACTTCCTGTCATAGGTTGTATTATTTACTCACTGAGTGTTTTCACTCACTCTTTTATCTCTATGTTTTTCAGAGAGTAATGTTGGCCCTGGATTCTTTTGTTGTAGAGTCAAGTTAGATGTCCTCTGGTGAGCATTGCATTGTCCGTAATGGCATAATTATTTCTTGTCGTTGAGCATTGTAAATATTGTAATTTTGTAACTCCAGTTAACATAGGCAGGAAATTAGTAAGTGTATGTTATATTTGGGATTCTCTAGTTGTATTACATTGTGAGAGTAGAGCTCTCTTACTTTTTAATTTATAGGTTGAGTTGTGAAAATTTTGGGAAGTCTATATTTCAGAGGAAATTCTATTGAAATTTCCCCACGAAAGTGAATAATTTGATTATAGATTGGCAAAAACAAAAATTTAGAAACTAAAGTTTGGTAGGTTGTTTGACTTTTTTCGGTTCGCGGGGATCAAATTTACTTCGTTCTCCGTGGTAGTTACATTGCTATTGTTTGGGGTGTGACACAATCTCTCTAATTCCACTAGAAAAAATAGTAATAATAATAATAGTAACTGTGCAAACTTAGAAGAAGAGAAGCAATACCTAAAAGATAAAATATGAAGACTTAGGTGGCAACATGAGTCATTATGGTGCAAAGAAAATAATGACAAATTACTCGGCAAAATTGGAATTTGGATGATTTCTAATGAAAGGCTTAAAATTGACAAAGGGTTTAGTGGAAGTGTAAATATTAGAGGAAGACACTTGTTTGGTACATAGAAGAAAAATGAATGAGAATGAGAATGAGATAAAAAATTATGTTTGGTATGTAATGGAATAGAATAGAGTAATAAATAAGAAGGGAGAATAAAAAGACCAAACTACCCGTAATTTCAAAATACTATTATCATTATTATGTGGGTATTTTTGTCATTATCTTCTCATTCCAATAGAATCAGCCTCATTCCATCTACCCTTCAAGAAAGATGTTTCCATCAAAATGATAGAATCTTTATTCCTATAGAAATCAAATTCCATGTTACTAAACATTCAAATATTTGTTTTCTTTTCCTTTTCTATTTTCAGAGCAACCATTTCCTTTATACCAAACATGGGCCAAAGTTAGCAAAGAAAGAAATACATACATTGACAGGTGGCAAAATTATATAAACATGAAGTGTGCAATTTTGTACCTGGCAGCAAATGAAAAATGGCGTGAGGATTAAGCTAGCTAGGAATATTAGATAGGAAAAGAGTATAGGATGACTAAGCAAAAGATTGTAGTATGTGGCAGTAAAACAATGAAACACTTGGTTTAATCCTTCAAAGACAATAGAGAAGTAGGTGGCAATGAATGGAGCCTCAAGTAATGAGTAAGCTAAGATAACACTACGTTGGCAGCAAATTAAGATGGAAGGGTGTAATAGCAAAATTTAGGAAGACACACGTTGATGAGTAGGTGGCAAAAGATGAAGAGTGTAAGAGATGATTCATACAAATAGTTATCACAGGATTAGAAGGAAGGATTGCCCGAGCCCATCTATAAATACTAAGGAAATTTCTATGTTCTGCACAACGAAAAACAGAGATAGAAAAATCAATTGGCAAAAAAAGAAAAAAAGAAAAAAAAAATAGAGAAGCTGAAATCCTGAAGAAGACAGTCACGGTGAAATGAAGGAGGAGACAGTGTTCTGTTTCGCGCAGCAGAATAGGGACTAAATCAAGTACAGAAGAAAAGAGATATATGAGAGAGAGGTGAACGATTGTGCTACACTGAAATAGACTGAAATCAGTTAAGATAACTCAATTTGTTCTTTGTTCTTTTGATGATAAGTCTGAACTTAAGAGTAGGTTTACTGGATGAAGTAAGTTAAGTAAATGAAAACCATTGGGAATGTCACACTAATGAAGAAAACTTCTAGCAAAATACTTTTAAATGGAACTAGAAGCAAATTAAGTATGGCTTTTGAATAAGAAGATACCCCTGATCACGAAGGGAAAAACAAGTTTGGAATTTGTATTCGTAAAAATATGTTTATGTTTTTCTGGATAAGATTCCGAAATATTAGGAAATAGGGAATAAGTTATAACATATTCCCTTATTAAGCGCACAAGAAGAATTATAATATTTGCGTGTTCCTCGGGAAACATGTGAAATTCTATAATAGTTTAATAAAATATCTAATAAATATGGATAACTAAATATTTTCAACGCTAAATTAGAGTAATGGGTAGGCATAGCAGGAATAGGATTTAATATAGAAGCTAAATAAATATTAAGAGATGGATAAGACAACTTAGGATTTTAAGATTTATTGTTGGGGAAAAAATATGTATGCTCTATTAATGAATACTATTTTAAGAGCTTAGATGATAATAAACGGTTTATGAAGTTATAGCCAAGGGAGTAGACATGATTAAGGGATAACCAAAAAAATGAGATGAAGAAGTTTCTAACATGTAATGCATCGTTCCTTTATTAAATTAAGGCTGGAAATTGTAGAAAGGGAATAGCATAGTTAAATGAGTGAAATTTACATGAAATTTATTCTATGAAAATTTATTAGCATCATATTTTAAGTAACCATGGTATTATGAGGAAAAAGTGTTTGCATTAACAAAAAATAAATATAGTTCAAGAAAAACATAGAAAATGGTTCGACAAACGTGGGAGCTCAATAGTAGGTAATATTGTTGAACTAGACAATACTAAATTTTATAGCTAAATTGAGCATGATAAAATTAGAAATTGATTAAACGCTATGGAGATTCACGAAATTATAAAATTATGAATACATAAATTTTGTAAAAAAAAAAAATGATGCGGAAATATGCTTATGTGAAGAATGTCTATAGTTAGGAAAATAAGAGAAAGACAGATATAAGAATAAAGTAGGCAACAATATGGACTTTAATAATTAGTCACCACACAATGAAAATAAATTATAGACCATTTAAAGGTAATTAGAAGAATTGCTATAATATAAAGACTACTTATACTATTACGCTATATATATATGCATATATATATATATATATATTTATTTATTTATATTTATATTTATATATTTTTATCACTAACACATTACAAAAAATTTAGTTTAACAAAAGCTTATATATCTCCCCTAGTGAAATTTATACAATATGAGTAACAAATTATACGGGAGACAGAATTAAATTGTAAGACTTTACAACTACCAATGTCCAAAATAAAACAAACAATTTGAAATCATTATTATAAGAACTTAAACAAGATTGATATGAAACATTACAAAATATAATTCCAACAAGAACTTATACTTAATATTCATACTATTATTTAAGTGAAACCTACAAAAGAATTATCCCTCAAAGTTAAAAATTTTAGATATGAATTTTGGAATATTACATAACAACAATTGTTAATTTTTTAAAATCAAATAATGTAATAAACAATAAAATTTTTTTAGGATAATTCATAATTATTAGGCCTTATTTCAAGTACACAATTTCTAAATAATATTTTACTAATGTAAGGTATACTTAATACTTTAATCAAAACCCCACAGGTGTTCTAATTAAATTCAAACTTATTTACTAAATATACATGGATTAAACATGTTAATATATATATATAATCAAATTTCCATGGCAAATTGGTAGATAAGGTGGTCGTATATTTACATGTACAAAACAACAAAATCCTTCCATGAAAGTTTTCACGTGAGCAAGAATATATTCAATGTCCTTCATATATGAATTCTTGCACCTTGAATATTTGTTTCCTAGTTACACGAATTATACACATTTCCAAGCAAAATATTCTTACTTAAATTAAGTACTTAAATATACATTTTCAAACTTGTAATTTGGAAATAAGTTATTTGCATCTAGGTCCTATTTTATTTAAATCCTTATTATAGAATACTTTTGAAACTTACATTTAATTCTTCCTATAATTTATTTATTACATTTTAGTTCTTAACCCAATTATTTCGATTCTATATGAATACAAACAATGTTTATGTTTAATCAAGTAGAAATCTCCGAAAATACATTACTTGAAACATTGATATATAATTAAAACCTTTAAAAATACTATACGAAACATCAGTATGAAATATTATGAAACACCAAATGACCAATTGTGAACAAATTTACACTTTGTACATAAAAAAATGCTATGTGATTGTTATGAATAATATCTAAGAATATACTTTGTATTTCCAAATAAAACTAATCATTTACAAATACATAATTAAAACTCACACAATGTAGCTTTTGTACCAAACTAATCAAATCATCATAATGTTAGTGCATTTTGTAATCACACCAATATGTTATTTTATCAAAATATTCAACACTTGAAAAGACAATCATACTTTAATTAAGCATAACTAAATGAAAACTTCATATATTATTTAAAACATATATGTAATTCTTATGAAATATCATTATCCTTATGAAGTTTTATCTCCATTATTTGGAATGTACAAATACCAAATAACCTTTTAATTCACAATATAATGTAATATTTAACTAGCAACTAGGCATTAGGTAAAAATTCATACTTTGAATGTTCAAACAATTAGTTGTTAAAACCCTTCCACAAATTATATCCTTGTATCTAAACATAATTAATTATGAATACCAAACTATACTTTAAAATCTAAAACACTTATTTATAACTTGTTGAAATGTAAATACGATGTATTTCTTCCCTTGCTTACATATAACTTGTTATTAATAAAATAAGTGTATATACTATAATTTTAAACACATAGTTTCCAATACCAAATAATGTAGGAAAGTTTTTATCCAAATAAATATTATGTATAAACCAAATATCAAATAATGGTAGTATAAGAAAATCAAAATGGTGTTTTGGTAAATATTCTAATAAGAACCCATGTGAACACATTTTTTTCCTCATGCATTCAACGTATCTTGCATGAGAATTGCCTTTGTTATTCATTTTTCCCCATAGTACAATTTATATTATCAGTTTAATCCTTATAGTATGAATTTCGAATAAAAGTACTTACAATTTAGTCCTATTGGATAAGGCATATAAAATTCTTTTTCAATGTTTAACCCCTTTTGACCATAAATTTTCACTTTAGTCCCTAAATACTATTCATACATTTTTTAATATTTCCATATGCCAACAAAGTTTCTATTCCCATAGATTCTTCTATCAATCTTATCCTTCAAGATTCTTATTCTCTTACACATCTATCCCATCTAGCTTCTTTCATTTCTTACTTCATTCATATGCATCTTTCTTGTCAAGAATAAATCTAAATCCATCCATGTACTACTCTTTATGATATTAACTAATTTTTACCACAAATAAACTAAGTAGCCTTAGTTCAACATAAGATAGATTCTTCACATTAAAACATTCTAAGTTGAACATTCCATACATAGACAAGGATTAAAGTTATAATACACACACATACTTACATATAGTTATTGGTTGCATGAGATAACTTAGGCTTACAAAACATTCATACTTAGGCTAATTTCTAATATATTACATCACAAAACTTGAAATTAGCCATCGTAGCGTCATATTCCATGGTTCTTCATCCTCCATCATCTCTAGATGATGTTTACTGGTGATGAGCCCTCGGCAAGTATATTGAATTGTACAAGTAATACAAAAGTGAGAGAGTGTTGTCCCACAAGAATTTTGGTTACCAATTACCAATTTCACTAATTTGATACTATTTAAATGATAAAAAGTTGAGATTAAAAAGAGCTTAATGCAAATAAAAGGAAATACTAATGATAGAAAGCAATTAGTTGTATTTTTAGATATTTAACAACAAGAGCAATTGAAACTATGAAGGAATACAGATATTCAAAAAGGGCTAGGGATCTGATTTCACTTGATCTTCTAATGACTCCTAGAATTCCTACTTAACCAAGTTCTATTCCATAATTGATGGTTGAATTTCCAAATTTAACCAACAACCAATCCCTTGGAATGCTAGTCTTCCTTTAACTAATGAGATTTTCCAATTCCTTAGACAAATCCTAATTAGGATGCATCTTATAACAAAACAATGAAATTCCAAAATAACCACATAATCAACATCATCTATCCCTAGATAAGGTTAAATTATGGTGTCTATCACATGAGCAGGGTTATATATGAATCTTCCAATTTTATACATGAACCCTAAATCGACCTATAAGTGGCCAAGTCAAGGGAACCATTAAAAACCATGATAAACACTCAATCAATGGAAATAAAAACTTGTATTAAGCAAGAAAGCTAAGAAAACATCATTAAAGTCAAGCTACATCTTCACCTTAGCTACAAGAGTTTAGCAATATTTGGTTAAAGAACAAAAATAGAGGTAGAAAAGAAGATAAGCAAACTCCATGATCTCCTTGGTCCCAAAAAGGTCTTGATGCTTGTGAACACCCCACTCTCAATTGGAGACAATTTGAAATTAAACATAAATGATGAGAGACAATTAAATAAACTCAAAACCCAAAAAAATAAAATTAGTTAATTAGAATAATTATAATAAATCAAAGCAAAATTATAAAAAAAATAATAAAAAAATATATAACAAAACAAAATATGAAAATTAAAAAATCAAAAAATAAAAATTAATTAATAATAATGATAATAGTAATAGAAATAAAAAAAAAAGGTAATAAGGCTGCCAGCATGTGAAAACCTGTAGGTAAAAGCTAAAAAAAAAAAAAGCAAAAAGCAAAAAGAGGGAAATGAGGTAGGGGGAGCAACAGAACCAGGGGGTCGTGCAGAATACTGAAAAGACCTCAGCTTCAACAACCATTTTGTCTAAGGATGAGGGGCAGGTGTCCATGACGGCTCTGAAGACCTTGAGAGCAAAAAAGGGACCGAGAATGTAAGGAGGAGAGGCCTACGGAAATACCCTTACTGCTGTGTTCCTTGCCCTGGAATTTCAAAAGGAACCTGCTAAAAGAGGGATGCTTGTAAGTATGCTCATGGTTTTTTCGAGGCATGGCTCCATCCTACCTAATACTGCATAAGGCTCTACAAGGAGGAAATTGGTTGTTCGAGGAAAGTTTGCTTCTTCACTCACAAACGAGAAGAGTTGTGCCCTATATTCATCTCCTAAGAGTGGAAGCTTGTGGCAGAACAAAATGAACCTCACACTTCCATCCTTGTAGCTCCCAGATTTGTCATGAGCCTGAGCTTTCAGAAGGATAAGCCGTGGATGACACAGCTCACTGTAGTTGCCTATATATCTCTAACTGCCAAAGTGGAAGAGACCTGAGTCCTACTTCTTTTGGACCTGCTAGTGGAGGAATCGAAACACATGTTTGAAGCAAAGACAATACAGAGAATAAAGCTTCTAGTGTTATCAACTGTTAAATAGAGGATGAACCCGGTGACCCCTATCTTTTTCTTTGAACACATTGTCAAAATGATGGGTTTATAGAGTCATTTGCATTAGGAATTCTTATTCCAGTGCGAGCGTGTTCTTCTTTTTGTCATTCTGGATTCAAGGGTTATGAGTTATCTTCCTTCTACATTAGTTGTTACCACAATGAGCCACGCTATTAGTGAGATTGAACTATTAAATGCAATTAAGCACAAGAATTAGCCAATGGCTTTACTTAAAATAATGAGGAACAAATGAACAGCTGCTACAAACTCATATTGAAATATACTGCCATGAAGACATTCAAAATCTTAACTAAAATGGAGAAAGAGGGGGTCACAGAGAGAGCTACAATGATGGACTAAAAAATCGAGAAGAAGGATGAAGATAGGGAACCGAGAAGAACACTAGGAGAGAGTTAGAGGGGAAAAAAAAACCTGAAGCTGAAACCAGAAAAAAAGAGCAGAATCCTCCATTTTGCACGATCCTCTCTCTTCCTCTCTCTCTCTCTTCTGCTTAGCAGTTAGCCTTTTTCTTTCTCGCTCATCTCTTTCAAACCTTGAAATAGAGGATTCAGAAGCAGCCACAGGGAGGGAATTTGGATGTCTACCACTATCTTTGAACCCCTCTCTCTCTCTCTCTCTCTCTTTCTCTTTCTCTCTCTGCTCACAGACTGAGGCCCATTTCGTTTCTCCCTAAAAGCCTTCTGCTTCATTTCTGACTAAGCAGACAGACACAGTGCAACTCCACACGCCACTGGGACCTGCACGATGGTTAAGGGGTTGACCATCGCAGAGTGATCTACCTTCTTAGTATCCAAGAGCCCCTCTTTCGAGACATCACTATATTGAGGAGGCTCTACCAGATGTACTAGGGGGAGAAGGAGAAGCTTGCTTTGTTTCTTGTAGAAATCTATTCTTAAAGTGAACATACACTGCGAAGGGTGTAGGCACAAAGTGAAGAAAATCCTGTAGAAAATCAAAGGTGTGTTTATGAAGGAGATAGATACAGAACATGGGAAGGTGACGGTGTCTGAGACTATGGACCCCGTCGCTCTCATCAAGAAGCTTGCGAGTCCAGGGAAGCCTGCAGAGCTGCGGGGTGTTTCCAAATCAAACAATAACAACCAGCCTAAGAGTGGTAATGTTAATATACACCGATGGGGACAAGTTCAAGAAGGGTTTTGAGAAAGGATGCGTCATGAGAGGCAACACAGCTAGCGAGAGAGAGAGAGAGAAGCCACCAAGGAAGGAGAAAGAGAGAGAGGGCCATCGGAAGGAAATGTTGTCGAAGGTGCTGCCATGAGAAACCAAGAAGAGAGGACTACCAGAGGAGGAAATCCATCAAGCTGAAGCTAAGCCATGGCAGGGAGGATCTTGGGTTACCTTGCATGGTGAACAGGGAGCTATTCATGTTCTGTATGTTAGCTTCCATTCTTTTTTTTTTTTTTTGGTTTTGTTGTTTTTGCCTTTTTGGTGTTATTAATATTATCATTATTATTCTTATTATTACTTAGGTATTCCAAGGAAAGTTCTAAGAAAATCATCGTGTGAGAATATTTTTCTCCTCGAATACTTGGGGTCGTGTGAGATTTTAATATCCTTAGACCCCGAAAATTAGTACCTACTTGTTTTAAATAATAATAATGCAAAAATAAATACTTTAATATTTTCCATTATTTACAAAATCATCGTGTGAGAATATTTTTCTCCTCGAGTGCTTGGGATCATGTGAGATTTTAATCTCCTTAGATCCCAAAAATTAGTATATATTTGTTTTAAAAATAATAATAAGGCAAAAATAAATACTTTAATTAAATATGTACTTTAATTAAATATTTTTCATCGTTTACGAAATCATCGAGTGAGAATACTATTCTTCTCAGATGCTTGGGATCGTGTGAGATTTTAATCTCCATAAACCCTAAAAATTAGTGCATACTTGTTTTAAAATAATAATAATAATAAGGGAAAAATAAATATCTTAACTAAGCAAAAATAAATGATTAATCTAGTGTTTTATAAAATTTAAATTAAAAAATGTCATGTGGAACTTGGGTCTTCGTAGGCTTTGGGGAATTAATTTTAAGACTTATAGAATTCTAATTTCGAAGTCCATAAAAATTCATAAAAATAAAATCCTGAATATTTTATTCCCTATTTTTGGGTTCCCGCATGAGATCGCTCATTTCCTCAGGCATCCAAAGGTTAATTATGAGAGACTATGTGAGACCTTGAGTCTCCTCAGGCTTAAAAAATTAACATATAAGATATTAGGATGAATTAGTTAAAAATAAGGAAGTTGGTCCTACTTATTATGTAACTAAAAATCCTAAGAAGATTTTTCATTTACTTTAAATTTCAAATAAATTCTAATTTTAAGAAAATATACAAAAATAGTAAATTCAAAATCATAGAAATATTTTTCCATTATAGTTTAAAGTTCAGAATGAATTCTAATAAAAAAAAAATATATAAAAACCAATTAAAAATCCTGTTAATTATAACCCCACTTTCAAGATTAGAAAAATCCAAAAATTCAATATATATATATATATATATATACAAATTCAAAAATTCCAAAAATGGCCTTCCGTTATAATTTTATTCAAATTTCAACAATAAATTCTAATTTTAAAAATTCAAAAATAAATAAAAACCAAAATTCAAAAAATACATAAATTCAAAAATCTCAAAATGGTTTTATTTTCATCCTAATTTCAACTATAAATTCCAATTTTATAAATCCAAAAAAATAAATAAATAAATTCAAAAATTCAAAAATATTCCTTTCATTATAATTACGTTTTAATTCCTAAAATATAAACTCCCAAAAATCCTAAAAATCTCATTCCGTAATCATTTCATTTAAATTTCAAAATAAAGATTTAAAATTCCAAAAATAAACAAAAAAATTAAAAAGAGAAAAAAGAAGAGATCAGGTGAGCGAGATTAATCAGACTGTCATAAGTTAAAACACACAAGCCAAATTCCAATTCCGTTTTGTTTATGAAAATTTGTTTAATTTTGAACCCTCTTGTCCTCATCACAAAAGTTACAAATCATCAACCGATAAACATGCCATTTTGGTCGAATTACATAGACTTTGATCCCTATCATGGGGTACGTAGGCCCTAGGTTCTTATCCTAAGTCAAGTCTGCCCTTTGTAAATATCTATTTGTTTGCTTTTGTTATTGTTGATTTTATCTCCTCTGTTTAACGAATATGCATGCTTCGCTGTTTAACGGGCATGCATGTCAATAAAGGGTAACTGAGATAAATTTAAGGTCATATTCTACTTCAACTGACTAGTTTAAAGTAACTGTCCTTATAGACGGGTGTGAACACCCCACCTAAACTAACAATAATAATTATTATAGTAATGATAATAAATAAAATTAAAAATTCAACAAAATTGCAAAAAGCAAAAAATATAAGTAATATGGAAAAAACCAAATATAAAAACCAAAAATATTAAAAGGAAAAATTCAAAATATTTGTTTGAAGTAGAGACATGATAATCATCTTACAAAAAAAAAAAAATGAATAGGGTTAATAAATTTGTCTAAATACAAAGAGGAGAAAAAGGCCACCTAATTAAAATAAAAATGCAAAACTTGCTCACTTGCTCTCACACACTCTCACTTGCTCACTTGCTCTCACACACGCTCACACTCACACACCCTCACTTGCTCACACTCACACACTCCCACTTGCTTACATTCATACACTCCCACTCTCACATGCATACACTCACGCACACACACACATTAGTAAGAAACAAAAGGACAAGGAGGGCTAAAAAGTAAGAGGGAGCTGGTTGTTTCAGAGGAGAGTAGAAAGTGGAGCAGCTCGTGTAGAAAAAAGGAAAGAGGTTGGTTGGAACAGAGGGTGGAGCAGCTGGTGGTTTCAAAAAAAGCAGAAAAGAGGAGGAGACCGTGAGCAAAGAAAGGAGGCAGCTGTTGGTTTCAGAAAAAGCAGAAAAAGAGGGGAGACCGTGGCTAAAAAAGAGTTTGGCTGGAGCATAAATTTAAGGGACCTTCGTTGGAGAAGAAGGGGCAGAATGGTAACGTGGCTGAGAGAAGGACCTTGGCTAGAGAAGAAGGTGCAGAACCGTAACGTGACTGGGAGAGAACCTTGGCTGGAGAAGAAGGTACAGACCGTGGCTGGGGAGAACGTTGGTTGGAAGAAGGTGCAGAACCATAACATGGCTGGGGGAGAACGTTGGCTGGAAGAAGGTGCAGAACTGTAACGTGGCTGGGGGAGAACGTTGGCTGGAAGAAGGTGCAGAATCGTAACGTGGCTGGGAGAGAACATTGGCTGGAAGAAGGTGCAGAACTGTAACGTGGCTGGGAGAGAACGTTGGTTGGAAGAAGGTGCAGAACCGTAATATGGCTGGGAGAGAATGTTGGCTGGAAGAAGGTGCAGAACCGTAATGTGGCTGGGAGAGAACGTTGGCTGGAAGAAGGTGCAGAACTGTAACGTGGCTGGGGAGAACTTTGGCTGGATGAAGGTGCAGAACTGTGGCAAGTTGGAAGCAGAATGTTGGAGAACGTCTTCCCCTGTTTCAGGCACTGTAAACAGAGATAAACAGAGAGAAAGTGAGCTGAAGAGGTCTGCCTATTTTTCTCGGTTTGCTGTTCCCATTTCTAGTCTTTCTGTCTTTAGTTTGTGGTCTAATCTATCATGAATGCATGTAGAAGGTTGGCTGTATCTGTCTTTGTCTGCTGTTAAATTGCTTTTGATAGAAAATGAGCAAGAATGCATCAGCGTATATATATATGTATCTGTTAGCTTTTGTTTCTGCATCTGCATGTTTTTCGGTGTATAAGAACAGAAAACAAGAAGCATGGGGATGGGGCAACAACGTATATATATATATATATATATATATATTGTGAACACCCCATCCCTAATCACTTAATTATTTAATTAATGGAAACACCAATTAACTAATAATTAAGAACATGGGAAAATTAAAAATGTCAAAACTTCAAATGATATTTTCAATTGGGGGACAATTTAGAATTAAAAATAAAGAATGGGAAATAAACTCAAAATTCAAAAAAATTAGCTAATTAAAATAATTATAATAAATCAATGAAAGATAATAAAGAAATATAAAGATATAAAATATATTACAAAGCAAAAATCAAAAAATCAAAAAATAAAAATTAATTAACAATAATAGTAATAATAATAAAAATTAAATTAAAAAAAAAAAGAGAAAACAAGCGTCAAGGATGGATCAGAAAATGAAGAAAAAGTTGAAAAAGGAAGGCAAAAGGCAAAAGGATGCTGGTGGTGCAGGGAGCAGTTCGTGGGAGAGAGAAGAGAAAAAAGCAAAAAGAAATGAAAAACAGAAAGCATGTGAGAGGGGCAGCTCGTTCACAAACGGAATAGGGGGCAGGGGCAGCTGGTTCACAGACCAAAAAGGAGAGGGGGAGCTGAAAACCTAGGGGGAGAGGACTTTAAAAAGAACTGAAGCAGAAAAGGAGAGGGGGAAGGGAATGATGAGAAGGAGGCAACATCTCTGCCTTCATATCGGCAAAACAGGGAGCTTGAGGACGGCACTGGAGAACGAAGCTGGAGGAAGCATTTGGGCATAAGAAAAAAACACCCCTGTTTCGCTTGTTGAGAACGGGGATAGACCGAGAAGCACTGGGGTGAGACTGAAAGAGAACCGAGTCTGAGAGAAAGAGAGAATAGTGAGAACAGAAACAAAAAACAGAGGGAGAGATGACGTAGTGAAGGAAGAACACCCCTACATTGATGGTTAGGGGGCATGGGCGTAGCTCAAAGAAAAATAATGGAAAGACCGATAGGATAAAGAGGATGCTGTAGAAGTGAGAGATTGGGCAGACTGAGAGATGCGCAGAGAAGAGATACAGAACGGGATGCTGACTCTGTAATGGATGCTGTAGAGTTTGTACTCCTGAAGTTCACTGAAGTGAACAAACTTTGGGTGAAACATCAGGGGCGTGTCTAGGAAAAAGAGAAGACTCCTCCATTTACAGAACCTGCTCCCTCTCATATCTTGGTCTTATCCTCTTTGCTCTTGATTTCCCCTCTTCTCTCACTTCGTTTTTGTCTCACTCCTTTCTCTCACCCTCCTGTGTTTCTGTTTGCTATCTGTTATATATATATATATATATATATATATATATATACTCAGAGAGGTTGGAGAGTTAAGGTAACGAATAGCGTCTTCAAGAAGATTTTGGAGGAAGAAAATGAAAGATTTTGAAACATCGAAGAGAGAGAGAATAGGTAGTTACGGAAGGGAAGGATTAGTGAGACAGTATATAAGATCGAAGGTCCCTCATTTACGATGGACTCCTGAACTTTCTCGTTGCTTTATTCACGGCATTGACACCCTTGGAGGTCATCACAAGGCCACACCTAAGCTTGTTCTTCAGATGATGGATGTCAAAGGCCTCACTATTTCTCACGTCAAGAGCCATCTCCTGATGTACAGAAGCATGAGAGGTGATTTGGGCAGACAAGGAAGCGCATCGAGCCATCACAGAAAATAATCTTTTGAGGAACATGATGATGGGAGTGTTGATGAAGAAATGAAAATTATCGAGGAGGCACAAAGGGTTTGATGTAACCCTGCTTGAGCATACAAGAAACAGAGGTGGAGATAGTGAGAACCTGAAGCAAAACGAGGGGGAGAGCCCAAAAAACAAAAAAACAAAAAATATGTGGAGGAGCAAAGAAGGGCTGAGCTGAAAACCACGAAGAAGCGAAAAGCCACAGACAGAGAAGGGATGGAGATCAATCAACCACATATGAACAAGGGTTTCGTGTTAGTTTCAAAGGAAACTATCAAGGGAGCAAGGAGGAGAAATATTTTATCAATAATCACTTGAGTTTTAGAGCCATGTTTCACAAGGATCCTGAAACTGATTCTGCTCGTATTGTTGGGTTTGAGGTCACACCAAACAGTATCAATCATGAATACAAGGAATGGGACGAGAAGAATCCACAAGTAACAACATGCAATAAAGACACCAAACATTTGATGCAAGGCCAAGGATGAGAGGACCAAAGAGAGCATCCAAAATCTGCAAGCTGTCAACACAACACTTCAAATGAGAAGCTAAAGCAATGTCGTGTAACAGTGTCATGGGTGAGTTGCATGCACACACTGTTCTTTCTCTCCACGTCCAAATTGCGTTTACTGTTCATGCATAGCGCCTTGTGTTTTTTTTTTTGGTTGGTTTGGTCTTTAGTTATTATTTATTGTTTGCTTCATTTATTCATTTTCTTATATCTTGGTACAATAAGTAAGGTTTTAAGAAAATCTTTGTGTGGGAATATTGTTTTCCTCGAGTGCTTGGGGTCACGTGAGATTTTAATCTCCTTAGATCTTTTTAAAATTAGCACATTTGTTTTAAAAATAATAATTAAATATTGACTTAATTAAATATTTTCCATTATTTATGAAATTAGCGTGTGAGGATTTTATCCTCCTCGATTGCATGAAATCATGTGAGATTTTAATCTCCTTAGATCTCTTTAAAATTAGCACATTTTTTTAAAAAAAGTAATAATTAAATATTGACTTAATTAAATATTTTCCATTATTTATGAAATTATCGTGTGAGGATTTTATCCTCCTCGATTGCATGAGATCATGTGAGATTTTAATCTCCTTAGATCTTTTTAAAATTAGCACATTTGTTTTAAAAATAATAATTAAATATTGACTTAATTAAATATTTTCCATTATTTATGAAATTAGCGTGTGAGGATTTTATCCTCCTCGATTGCATGAGATCATGTGAGATTTTAATCTCCTTAGATCTCTTTAAAATTAGCACATTTGTTTTAAAAAAATAATAATTAAATATTGACTTAATTAAATATTTTCCATTATTTATGAAATTAGCGTGTGAGGATTTTATCCTCCTCGATTGCATGAGATCATGTGAGATTTTAATCTCCTTAGATCTTTTTAAAATTAGCACATTTGTTTTAAAAATAATAATTAAATATTGATCTTAATTAAGCATTTTCCATCATTTATAAGATTAGCGTGTGAGGATTTTATTCTCTTCGATTACATGGGAATATGTGAGATTTTAATTTTCTTAGTTCCCTAAAATTAATACACTTCTATCTTCTAATAATAATAATATAATAATAATAATAAAAAAACAATCATAATTAAATATTCATTCTAATTAAATATTTCCCATTATTTACAAAATTATCGTGTGAGAATATAGTTCTCCTCAAATACTTGGGGTCGTGTGAGATTTTAATCTCTTCAAACCTCGAAATTTAGTACATACTTGTTTAAAAGATAAATAATAATAATGATGATAAATAGATAAAATAATAATAATGCAAAAACGAATATTTTAATTGAATTATTTACAAAATAAATAAAGTCAGGGTTTTATAAAATTTAATTAATTAAAATGCCATGTTCAAAAATTCCAAAAATGGCTTTCTATTATAATTTTGTTCTAATTTCAACAATCAATCTAGATTTTAAAAAAGGAAATAAAAATAAAAATAAGTGAAACAAAAAAAAAAAAAGAAAATCCAAAAATCCAAAAATATATAAATTAAAAAAATTCCAAAAAATGGCTTTCCTTTATAATTTTGTTCTAATTTCACATTAAATCTTGATTTTTTTTTTTAAATCTAAAGATAAATAAAAAAACAAAATCCAAAAAAATACATAAATACAAAAAAAATGAGAAAAAATGATTTGATTTTCGTCTTAATTTCAAAGGTGAATTCCAATTTTGAAAATCCAAAAAAACAAATAAATCTAAAAATTCAAAAATATTTTTCCTAAAAATCTTATCCCATAATAATTTCATTTAAATTTCAAAATTAAAATTAAAATTCCAAAAATAAACAAAAAAATTAAAAGAGAAAAAAATGAAGAGATCAAGAGAGCTAGATTACTTAGGTTGCTGTATATTGAAATACACAAATCCAAATTCCAATCCTATTTTGTTTACAAAAATCTATTTAATCTGAATTTTCCTGTTCTCATCACAAAAATTATAAATCACCAACCAACAAACATGCCTTTTGGGTCGAACTACGTGGACTTTGATCCCTCTCACGGGGTACGTAGGCCTTAGGCTTTCATCCTTGGTCAAGTCCGCCCTTTGTAAATATCTACCTGTTTGCCTTCATTCTTGTTATTTTGTCGCCTCTGTTTAACAGGCATCCATGTCAATAAAAGGGTAATTGAGATTAATTAAAGGCCATATTCTATTTCAACTGACTAGTTTAAGGTAACCGTCCTTATGGGCGGGTGTTGTGGGGTGTCTAACACCTTCCCTACACTCAAATAGACTCCCGAACCCATCTCTGATTTCGCAGACCATGTTGCCTTTTTCTTTTTATTTAAATTGGTTTTCCAAAGTTTTCCATTAAAAATTTTGGTGGCGACTCCAAATAAATTGATTTTCAAAATTTCGTTTTTGGGAATCGGTTTTAAGCTTTTTATTCTATTCCGTCGAAAGGTCGTTATGACATATATATATATATATATATGTGTGTGTGTGTGTGTGTGTGTATGCCATGTCTGTTTCTGCATGTTTTTCTGGGTATAAGAATAGAAAAAAGGAAGCATGGAGATGGGGCAGCAACGTATATATATATATGTGTGTATGCCATGTCTGTTTCTGCATGTTTTTCTGGGTATAAGAACAGAAAAAAGGAAGCATGGAGATGGGGCAGCAACATATATATATATGCATCTGTCAATGCAAGTTTCTGCATCTTGTGTTATGGTGTATGAGAACAAGAGAGAAGAGATAAAGCAAAAAGGGGAGTGCATCAATGTGTATATGTATATGTCTTGGCATGTTTATGGGCAAGAAAATAAAGAAGAACAAGAAAGAATGCATTGGTGCACATTAGTGTGTATATATACATATATATGCTCATATGTATGTGTGCTTAGGTATATGTACATATAAGGTGCAAAAAGAAAGAATGAAGTGAGAAGAGGTTCTCTTTCTTTGGGTATATATACATATATAGGTATGTGCATGAATATATGGCTGCATGCATGCTTAAACATACATAAGGTAAGAAAAATGAACCAGGAAGTTGTCTTGTTCTCATTTTTGTCATATTTGTTATGATTGTGTTATTTTGTATTATTATTATTATTTTTATTTTATTGTTATCATCATTATTATTTCATTTTGTTTGCATATAAGACTAATCTTGGTCCCATGGGTAAAGTTTTATGAAATTTATCGCATGAGAATTTTATTCTCCTCGATTGCATGAGATCACGTGAGATTTTAATCTCCTTAGATCTTTTTAAAAAATTAGCACATTTGTTTAAAAAAAAATTTAATATTGACTTAATTAAATATTTTCCTTTATTTACGAAATTATAGTGTGAGGATTCAGTTCTCCTCGGTTGCATGAGATCATGTGAGATTTTAATCTCCTTAGATCTTTTAAAAATTAGCACATGTGTTTTAAAAATAATAATACTCAAATATTGACCTTAATTAAATATTTTTCATCATTTTCGAAACTATTGTGTGAGGAGTCGGTTCTCTTCGATTGCATGGGAATATGTGAGGTTTTAATTTCCTTAGTTCCTTAAAATTAATATACTTCTATCTAATAATAATGATAATATAATAATAATAAAGAAAAAATGATCATAATTAAATATTCATTCTAATTAAATATTTCCCATTATTTACGAAATTGTCGTGTGAGAATATAGTTCTCCTCAAATACTTGAGATCGTGTGAGATTTTAATCTCTTTAGACCTCGAAATTTAGTACATACTTGTTTGAAAGATAAATAATAAGAATGATGATAAATAGATAAAATAATAATAATGCAAAAACGAATATTTTAATTGAATTATTTACGAAATAAATAAAGTCAGGGTTTTATGAATTTAACGAATTAAAATGCCACATTCAAAAATTCCAAAGGTGGTTTTCTATTATATTTTGTTCTGAGTTCAATCCTGACTTTAAAAAAAGAAATAAAAAAATAAAAAAATAAAAGATAAGTGAAACAAACAAAAAGAAACCAAAATCCAAAATTAAATAAACTAAAAAACCTAAAAATACTCCTTTCATTTCAAATTTCAAAGGAAATAGAATAGAATATAAACTTCCCAAATCCCAAAATCTCATTCCGTAATCATTTCATTTAAATTTCAAAATAAAGATTAAAACACCAAAAACAAACAAAAATTAAAAGGTTGAAAAATGATGAGATCAAGAGAGTTAGATTACTTAGGTTGCTGTATATTAAAACATATAAATCCAAATTCCAATCCTGTTTTGTTTACAAAAATGTATTTAATTTGAACTCTCCCGTTCTCATCACAAAAATTATAAATCACCAACCAACAGACACACCTTTTGTGTTGAACTATGTGGACTTTGATCCCAATCACAGGGTACGTAAGCCCTAGGTTTTCATCCTTGGTCAAGTCCGCCCTTTGTAAATATCCATCTGTTTGCTTTCATTCTTGCCGTTTTGTTTCCTCTGTTTAACAGGCTTGCATGTCGATAAAAGGGTAACTGAGGTAAATTTAAAAGCCATATTCTATTTCAACTGACTGGTTTAAGGTAACCGTCCTCATGGACAGGTGTTGTAGGGTGCCTAACACCTTCCCCACACTCAAACAGACTCTCGAACTCATCTCTGATTTCGCAGACCATGTTGCCTTTTTCTTTTTATTTAAATTGATTTCCCAAAGTTTTTCATTAAAAATTTTGGTGGCGACTCCAAATAAATTGATTTTCAAGACTCGTTTTTGGGAATCAATTTAAACACTTTTATTTTATTCTGCTGAAAGGTCGGTTACGACAATGGGTGTTGTCGGGTGCCTAACACTTTCTCCACACTCAAATAGACTCCCAAACTCATCAATGATTTTGCAGACTATATTGCCTTTTTCTTTTTGTTTTAAATTGGTTTTCCAAAGTTTTTTGTTAAAAATTTTGGTGGTGACTCCAAATAAATTGATTTTCAAGATACATTTTGTGAATCAATTTAAACACATTTTATCCTTCTCGCCATAAGGTCGGTTATGACAATGCTCTTAAATCCCTTGGAATAATTTTTCTTGCCTCTTCTCCTCCTTTCCCAGCTTTCTTTCAGCCAAACGCTTGCAGAAGTTACCCTAGAAAATGGAAAGATTCTGTTTATAGTCCAATTTTTGCACATGTTAGAAAAAAAGAGAATGCCCAAGCATTAGTTTTGATGCCTGAGCATTAAGTGACCAAAACAAAAATTAGAGGCTATAGTGGAAGCTCAAACTTTAGATTGGATGCGCAAATAGTGGGTGGCCAGAATACACATAATGAGAGTGATAGCGAATGCTCAGGCATTAGACTAACATAACATATTTCTTCAAAAATTCAGAATCCAAGTCTTCTCTTAGGCTTCAAAATCTGAAATTTATTAGTAAAACACTTAGATTTGGAGCATGCAAGTCATGATAAGAGAGTTTACTAACTTGAAATCAAAATTGCAATGCTATAAGCAAATACTTTGAATTTAGTAGCATTTTTCTACACAAACAATTGCTTTTGAAGAGGTAAATTATAGTTAAAATCAAAGCTATCAAGTGATATATTAAACATCATCAAAGTGACGTTTGGTATAGTTTCACCAAGTGAGTATGGCTTCCATGCATAGCCTTTTTGTCACTGTCGTAACCGACCTTTCGGCGGAATAGAATAAAAAGTTTAAAACCAATTCCCAAAAACGGAATTTTGAAGATCAATTTTATTTGGAGTCGCCAACAAAATTTTTAATGGAAAACTTTGGAAAACCAATTTAAATAAAAAGAAAAAGGCTAAATGGTCTGCGAAATCAGAGATGGGTTCGGGAGTCTATTTGAGTGTGGGGAAGGTGTTAGGCACCCCACAACACCCGCCCATAAGGATGGTTCCCTTAAACTAGTCAGTTGATATAGAATATGGCCTTTAATTAATCTCAATTACCCTTTTATTGACATGAATGCATGTTAGACATAGGAGACAAAAAAGCGAGAATGCATGCAAATGGATAGATGTTTACAACGGGCGGACTTGACCTAGGATGAGAGCCTAGGGCCTACGTACCCTACGATAGGGATCAAAGTCCACGTAGTTCGATCAAAAGGCATGTTTTGTGGGTTGGTGGTTTTTTTGATTTGTGATGAGAATAGGAGGATTTTAATTAAGACAGATCATTGTAAACAAAACGGGATTGGAATTTGGTTTGTATGTTTTAATTTACTACAATCTGATTAACCTCGTTCTCTTGACCTCTTCATATTTTCTCTTTTAAATTTTTTTATCAATTTTATTATTATTATTATTTTTTGAGTTTTGGGAGTTTATATTTCAGGAATTAATGCATAATTTATAATGAAAGGAATATATATATATTTTTTTGTGAATTTTTGAATTTATTGTTGATTATGGAGACTCAAGTTCCGCATGTCATTTTTTTTATTAATTAAATTTTATGCTTGACTTATTTAAATTGTTCATTTTTACATTATTATTGATTATTGGTAAATAATTTAATTCAAGTGCCATTATTTATTTGTTTATTTGTTTATTTTTGAACGAATATATGCTAATTTTTGGGTTCTATGGAGATTAAAATCTCACACGAGCCCGGGAAGTCGAGGAGAGAAAAGTATTCTCACACGATACATTTTGTATAAATATTTAATCAAAGTTGATATTCAATTATTGCCCATTTATTTATTTTTTGTAGTGTTATTATTATCATTAATAATATTATTATTTCTGAATTAATTATAGGGATTTAAGGAGATTAAAACCTCACATAATCCCACGCAATCGAGGAGAACGATATTCTCACACGATAATTTCGTAAATAATGGGAAATGTTTAATTAAAGCAAATCTTTTAATTATTTATTATTTATTATTCTTTTTTTTTAAAAAAACAAAGGTATGCTAACTTCAGGGATCTAAGGAAATTAAAATCTCACACGATCCCAGGTAATCAAGGAGAACAATATTCTCACACGATAATTTTGCAAATAATGGGAAACAGTTCATTAAAGCAAACATTTTAATTATGATTATTATTATGATTTAATCAAAATTAATATTTAATTATCATTCATTTATTTTTTCACCATTCATTCATTAATATTTCATTAATGTTATTATCACTTTTCAATTATTCAATTAGTTGTAAGGATTTAAGGAGATTAACATCTCACATAACCCCCGGTAATCAAGGAGAACAAAATTCTCACATGCGTAATAGCAATATTTAATCAAAGTTAATATTTAAACAATGGTAATAAACAAAATTAAAACAAGTTTAGGCAAATGAACAGTAGCATCTTAGAACCAAACGCATGAACATTACAGAATGCATGAGATTATCTTCAACCAACTTGCATGAACAGTAACATGCATGCAGAAAAATCGGCCGTGCAGCCCATGTAGCCATACCTATGCGATTTCAGCCTCTCCCTTGTGCTCCAATGAAGAATGACCTTCTCCTCCTCACTCACATATGGTAGATGGTCCTCCAACAGTCCCGAAGTGGTTGGTCTCGGCTGAAAGCAAGTAGAAATGGCAGACAGCACTTCGTTGGGCAACGTTGGAATTTCTGGTTAGTTTCAGCACTGGAAATTCTGGCTGGATGTGCTCACGTGTCCCTGCTCCTCGGTAGGAAGGCAAAGGCTGAAAGCTTCCCTTCCTCTCTACACTTTCCCTTCTTCCTTGTGCTCCCTAAATTCTCCTCTGTTTACCTCTGTTTTCTGGGCTCAAAACAGAGTTTTTCTCCTCCATGGTTTAGCCTCCATCAATCCTTTTTCTGCCACTTTGTTTTGCATTCAGGCCTCCTTGTTTCTGCTCATCATTTTGGCATCCAACTCTCTATTTTCTGCTCCTCGGATTGCCTGAACCTCAGCTCCTTTTCTCTCCACGGTTTGGACGTTGCTTTAGTTCGTTTTCTCTCCTTCTTGCTGTCTGGGTTTCTTCTCCTTCGTGTTGCTATCTCGGTCTGTTTTCTACTTCACATTGCTGTCTCAGTTTCTGCTTCTCCTTCGTGTTGCTGTCTCCTATTCTCCAGCGTTGTTTCTCCCTTGCTTTCTCCCTCTTCCCTTCAACTCTCCTTTTCCAGCCGAGGTCTTCTCCTCTTTATACTCTAGCCAACCTCTCTTTTTCTGCCATGTTGCTCCCTTCTCTTCTTGCTTTTTCTACAACTTCCAGCCACTCCACTTACTGCTCACGGTCCCCTGCTTTTTCTGCCATTTCCAACCACGCCATTCTCTCCTTTCTCTGCACAAGCTGCTCCACTTTCTACTCTCCTCTGAAAAACCAGCTCCCTTTTGCTTTTTTGTCCTCCTTGTCCTCTTGTTCCTTAGTAATGCATGTGTGTGCATGAGTGTATGCATGTGGGAGTGAGTTAGTGTGTGTGTCCGTGGGTGAGAGTGTGTGAGAGTGTGAGTGTGAGTGTGTGAGGATGTGTGTCCGTGGGTGAGAGTGTGAGTGTGTGAGAGTGATGTGTGACATGTGTGTGAGAGCAAGTGAGAGTGTTTTGCAATTTTATTTTAATTAGGTGGCCTTATTCATTTTTTTTCCTTACAAGATGATTACCATGTCTCTTCTTTAAACATATATTTTGAATTTTTTTTTTAATATTTTTGGTTCTTATATTTGGTTTTTTTCCATATTACTTCTATTTTTTTGCCTTTTGCAATTTTGTTTTAATTAATTAATTTTAAATTTTTTTTTGAATTTTTAATTCTATTTATTATTATTACCATGATTATTATTATTGTTAATTCAGGTGGGGTGTTCACAGTCACCATTTCGACAAGGATTTCACTATTAATCTCGTAAAGCATTATGGTGAATACCATAGAGAAGTGTCATAGAATAAAACAAATCTAAACACATCTAAGAGAGAGAATTTAAAATTTATAAGGTAATAGAGTGAGAATTTAAGCAAATTCTCAATAGTTAAAACAAGTATTATCACATTAATGCATAGATATATATCACATGTAATCAATAATCATAATTGTGCATACAATCAACATATAGTTGGTTTCACAAACCACAACATGCATGTCAAATTACCTTGCTTCCAAAACAAAGGTTCAAAATGCTCATTACACACCTCTTGGTGCTGCCACCATGGCATATCAAACATGATACATATATCTCATGCATAATGGTATAAAGAACAAGTTTAACTACCTTATGTTAATTTGATTTTTCCCCTTGAATGTTTTTTTAGTGTCTCAACCTAAGCATAAAGAAAGGAAGAAGAATATGTATTTAAGCTCTACTTAATGCTAATGCATGTAAAAATGAAAGAAACAACCAAATATAATCATCCTTATTTGAATTTCTAGCTATCCTCTTCTCAGCCTTCCTTTCTCTTCCATACTTTCTCTCTCTAAATCTCTCTTTCTCACTCAAGCTCGGTTCACAAGTTGGTGTGAATGGCAAGGCTTGGATTCCATCATATTTGTAGGCTTAAATCCTTGCATGACATTAATTGCATCTAATATGTGTCATAGTTTAAAATTAAACAGTTGCCTAATGACTATCCTAAGCTTCCATGCATCTTGACATTTAACCATGCAAATTCTTAAAATGACACATAGCCTTAAGTAATCATACCTCTAAGGACAATATCTGACTTTGTTTTTCATGAATTTTTATAAAACATGCCATTGGTTGGTCGAGAACTAACTAGCTCCTAGTTTGGTTCCATTTTAACCAACTCTATCTCATTTCAATGTCATTCGTTACTTACTATGGAATTTGCTCTTTTTCCCCTCAATTTTCATTATTTATTTGTTTTGACCATAACCTTAACAAAATATTACACTTTAGGCAATACTTTGTTATAACTTCTTATCTATAAAGAAAACTATCCCGAGGATTTATGAATTTACAAAGGCTTCCCATATAACTTATAATCACCTTTTGATAGCTTAAGAAGAATTTTATTTAGGGCTTTGGATGAAAAATTATATCCTATTTTCAATTTAGTCCTTAACTTATAACCTTATTTTCAATTAAGGACAAGGGCCTAATTGAAAGAAAAGTTTTAGGATGTCACAATTCTCCTCCCTTAAATAAATTTTGTCCTCAAAATATTGACTTACAAAATAGTTTAGGCCATTTCCTTCTCATATTTGCCTCTGTTTCCCAAGTTGCCTTTTTAAGTTGTTAAACCTTTCCAAACCACTTTTACTAATTGTATCTCCTTATTACAAATGTGTTTAACTTATGTGTCAATGATCCTTTCAAGCTTTACTTAGATTCCCCTAAATTGGCATAAACACATAGTGTATAGCATGTGTGGGATTGGGTTGATATTTCTTAAATTGTGATACATGTAAAACATTATAAATTTGTGATAATTTGGGTGGTAAAGCTAGACGATAGGCAACAGTCTTGATACGTTCAAGAATTTCAAAAGGTTCGATGTATCTAAGACTTAATTTTCAATTTTTAAAAGTTCTTTTGATAATTGGGAATACTTAAAATTTTAAAGTGCAATATCTTCTTAAGGTTATGGTCAGAAAAAGTAATTAAGGAAAATTGAGGGGAAAAAGAGCAAATTCCATAGTAAGTAACGAATGGTATTGAAATGTGATAGAGTTGGTAGAAATGGAACCAAACTAGGAGCTAGTTTGTTCTTGGCCAACCAATGGCATGTTTTGCAAAATTTATGAAAAAGAAAGTTGGATATCAGTGTCCTTGGTGGTATGATTACTTAAGGCTATGTGTCATTTGAAGAATTTGCATGGCTAAGTTTTAATATGCATAGAAGCTTAGGATAGTTATTGGGCAAGTGTTTAGTTTTAAACCATGACACATATTAGATGCAATTAAAGCCATGCAAGGATTTAAGCCTACATATAGGATGGAATCCAAGCCTTGCCATTCACACCAACTTGTGTAGCCTAGCTTGAGTGAGAAAGAGAGATTTAGAGTGAGAAAGTATGGAAGAGAAAGGAAGGCTGAAAAGAGGATAGCTAGGAATTCAAGTAAGGATTATTTTATTTGGTTGTTTCTTTCATTTTTACATGCATTAGCATTAAGTAGAGCTTAAATACATATTCTTTTTCCTTTTTTTATGCTTAGGCTGAGATACTATGGAAACATTCAAGGGGAAAAATCAAATTAACCTAAGGTAGTTAAACTTTTTCTTTACACCATTATGCATGAGATATATGTATCATGTTTAATATGCCTTAGTGGCGGCACCAAGAGGTGTGTAATGAGCATTTTGAACTTTTGCTTTGGAAGCATGCATATGGTGGTTTGTGAAACCAACTATGTGTTGATTGTATGCTCAATTATGATTATTGATTACATGTGATATATATCTAGGCATTAATGTGATAATACTTGTTCAATTATTGAGAATTTGCTTAGATTCTCCCTCCATTACCATAGAAATTTTAAAGCCAAGAAGATGACTCTCTTAGAAGTGTTTAGATTTGTTTTACAATATGATAACTTCTCCATGGTATTCACCATCAGGCTTTAACATATTAATGGTGAAATCCTTGCCAAAGTGGTTACAAGAAGGGTAGGTGTGGAAGAGACATACTCACCCAGTGAAACTATTCCAAACGTCACTTTAATGATGTTTTATAGACCACTCAACATCATGTAGAGAAGATGGAAGATGAAGAACCATGGAAGAAGATGCTAGAATGGCTAATTTCAAGTTTTATGATGTAATATATTAGAAATTAGCCTAAGTATGATTGTTTTGTAAGCCTAAGTTATCTCATAT
Source organism: Delonix regia (assembly GCA_037074485.1). Lineage (NCBI taxonomy): Eukaryota > Viridiplantae > Streptophyta > Magnoliopsida > Fabales > Fabaceae > Delonix > Delonix regia. The sequence goes on from CM073451.1 coordinate 21,357,569, forward strand.
GACCAATAACTATGTGTAAGTATGTGTATTGTAACTTTAAGCTTACTTCTTGTCTAGGTATGGAATGTTCAACTTAGAATGTTTTAATGTGAAGAATCTATCTTATGTTGAACTAAGGCTACTTAGTTTATTTTGTGGTAAAAATTAATTAATATTATAAAGAGTAGTACATGGATGGATTTAGATTTATTCTTGACAAGAAAGATGCATATGAATAAAGTAAGAAATGAAAGAAGCTAGATGGGATAGATGTGTAAGAGAATAAGAATCTTTAAGGATAAGACTGATAGAAGAATCTATGGGAATAGAAACTTTGTTGGCATATGGAAACATTAAAATATGTAAGAATAGTGTTTAGGGACTAAAGTGAAAATTTATGGTAAAAAAGGGTTAAACATTGAAAAAGAATTTTATATGCCTTATTCAATGGGACTAAATTGTAAGTACTTTTATTCAAAATTCATACTATAGGGACTAAACTATAATATAAATTGTACTACGGGAAAAAAAAAAAGAATAACATAGGCAATTCCCATGCAAGATACGTTGAATGCATGAGGAAAAAATGTGTGTACATGGGTTCTTCTTAGAATATTTACCAAAACACCATTTTGATTTTGTTATATTACCATTATTTGATATTTGGTTTATACATAATATTTATTTGGATAAAAACTTTTCTACATTATTTGGTATTGGGAACTGTGTTTAAAATTATATTAGATACACTTATTTTGTTAATAACAAGTTATAAGTAAACAAGGGAAGAAATACTTGGTATTTACATTTCAACAAGTCATATATAAGTGCTTTAGATTTTAAAGTATAGTTTGATTTTCATAATTGATTATGTTTTGATATAAGGACATAATTTGGGGAAGGGTTTTAACAAATAATGTTTGAGCATTCAAAGCATGAATTTTCACCTATGCCTAGTTGCTAGTTAAATATTACATTATTTTGCGAATTAAAAGGTTATTTGGTACTTGTACATTCCTAATAATGGAGATAAAATTTCATAAGGATAATGATATTTCATATGAATCACATATATGTTTTAAGTGATATATGAAGTATTCATTTAGTTATGCTTAATTAAAGTATGATTGTCTTTTCAAGTGTTGAATATTTTGATAAAATAACAAATTTTTGAGGCAATGGAGTGAGAATTTAAGCAAATTCTCAATAGTTAAACAAGTCTATTATCACATTACTACATAAATATATATCACATGTAAGCAAGAATCATAATTGAGCATATAATCAACACATAGTTGGATCCACTATCCCCCATATGCATGCCAAATTACCTTGATATTATTAAGATAGTTATCATATTCATAACGTGGGCTATGTATGAACCCTTGGCAGATTCACATTTGAAATCTCATATGGATTACAATCTTATTCTTGTAATCCCTCGTCATTGTTGTCATTGTTGTACTAGTTATTAACCAATAACCTCTAGAAAAGGAATCTAGCTAGGATCCCAGTTTCTTGGTATGGGAGAAAAACTTGACGTCTTACACGTCCTTAACTCTTAACCCCATCTTATACTCATTAATCAAATGTATGGATAGTAGATAGAAATAATCCAATTCAATCTTATAAATGACATATCAAGAGTAAGTAACTAATATATTAATAGTATAAAGCATGATGGTGAATACCATGGAGACGTCACATAGTATACAACAAATCTAAACACATCTCAAAGAGTCATCTTCTTGGCTTGAAAATTTATGAATCCAATCCATCTTCATAAATAAAACATCGAGGTTAAGTAACTAGCTACTTGGTGTGCTCAATTACACTTTGACTCTCTAGATCTTTTTACCTTTGTGATTCACTTTCAAATCTTCCAAAGTAGGTATCTAAAAAAAATTTTTGTTGACAAATACACTCAATTGGTTAAAATTTAAATGGCTCTTTGAAATTTTTATGGCACTATGCTTGTATTTGCCTATATACTAAATCTTATAATTTTAGATAGCTTAATTATGAAAGATTTCAACTTAATAATTTTCTTATGTTTTCATACAATTTATATTATATATCCCCACATTTGTCTAATAATTATATTAAAAGTATACTAATTAGAAAGGCATATTGAGAAATCTTTATCTTAAGAAACATATTAGGTCCAAAATTCTATATTTCCTCTTTTCAATTTATGTGGCCTCTTATTCACACTCTTTATTTATTGTACATTAATAAAGTATATCATTAAATCCTTAAACTAAAAGATTATTGTATTATTAATTCTATGATAGAGTAAATAGATTTAGTCAAAAAAGTACTTCCTTGACTCTGAGAGATGAAAAAGAGGTAGAGTTCATACAATTAAAATAAGGTAATATGATAGCGTACGAGTATGCAGTAAAATTCATAGAACTTTTGAAATTTTCTTCCTATCTCTAGCTACATGATGATGAACCATGGAAAGCCATGAAGTTCAAAAGGGGTTAAATATTAAAACAAAAGTTTATATGTTCCTATTCGAAAGGACTTGTTTGAAATTATTCCACTTTTCCTACATTTATTCAAAAATGACATTATAGGGACTAAATTGAAAAATAAATAGAGTTATGGGAAAAAGTGGATAGCCAAGAGAATTTCCATGCAATGTACGTAAGATGTATGAAGGAAAATTGTGTGCACATGGTTCTTATTAGATTATTTACCAAAATGTTCATGCTACCGTAGATTCTTTCTTCTTTTCCTAGCCATCATTCATGTCTCCTTTAATTATTTACCTTTATTCATTTGAATTTTATTCTCTTGTCAAATACAATATAACATATAATTCAAATACCAATTTCATAAAATCTTTGGTTAAGATACTTTCACCAAACCATGAAGTAGACTTAGTTATACAAGCTTCCATTGCATAGGATCCATACATAAGGAGGGTTAATTTATACATTCCTATAAGACCTATGTATCACATGCACTAACCAACAAAGCACTTTCATGCAAGTCATATGTAAATGTGCATGTATAATTTATACAAATCACATTTTATCCAAGCTTCACCTTTTTATTTCAATTTAGTTCTTATTTTTATATTTTCAACTTTAATGTAAGAAAATAAAATAGTTGCATCTAAGTCCTACTCATGTAAGGTGTGTGCATAATAACTTTGAATTATGATCCCCTTTACTTCTTTTATTACATTTTAGTCCTTAATGATATTTTATTATTTTATTTCATATCCAAATAAATACAAATATCATAAATACCTATAGATTCCATCTCAATAAACTTTGCATTGAATCTTATTCCATTTCTAGCTATCATTCCTATCTCTTTTGCTTTGATTTCACCTAGCAGTACACATTCCCATTCTCATCACATTTTATATCATATGAAATTCAAACCATTTCAATATAAACACATCTTGGCTGAGAAACATTCTTAATAAAAACTTAGTCATACAACTTAGATTACATTCATACAAAAGAGGTTAACATATATTACAACATTCCATCAAACATTACATATCCACATGGCAAATTCCTTTTATAAGACATTACAAAATTTGGAATTTTGCCATTAAACATACTACATACATAGTGCTTCCACTTATACTAAACTATATTCAAAGGCCTATAGAACATGACAAGAGTCTCAAGTGGCATAGTCTCCCCAACAAAGTATTGTTCTCTTACGCCAAGCCTCCTTGTGGTGATCTTGGTGAGAATCTTGCCACCCACATTATATACTATAATGGTAAACACAATGGAGTATGTATCATAATCACGTATAAATCTAAACATATCAACTAGTGCCATGTTGGCTTGAAATTATTAGTGAAACAAAGGGGTGAGATTTCAAATAATCTCAATAGTTGGACATGCTAATTTCACCATATTTAGTCATTGATATGTATTATTGTATCGTTACCATGGTGGTGGGCACAATGGTGGATTGAGCAATTAAATTGTTGCTTGGGAAGCAAATATTATGTCATGCATGTGGCAGTTTTTAGATCCATTATTATTGTGAATTCTTGCTCATTATTTGTAATATGTTTACACATCTTATATCCTTGCCTAAATGTGGTGAAATTAACATGTCTAACTATTAATATCTTTTGAAATCTCACCCTTTTGTTTCACTAATAATTTCAGGCCAACATGACACTAGTTGATATGTATAGATTTGTACTTGATTATGATTCATACAACATGATGTTTACCATTATGGTATATAATATGGGTGGCGAGATTCTCACCGAGATAAGCACATTGAGGCTTGGCATAGGAGAACAATACTTCGTTAGGGAGACTATGCCAAATAAGACTCTTGTCATGTTCTATGGGCCTTTGAATATAATTTAGTATGGAAGAAGTGGAAGCACTATGGATGTAGTATGATTAATGGTAAAATTTCAAATTTTGTAATGTATTATAATAGGAATTTGCCATATGGATATGTAATGTGTGATGGAATGTTGTAATATGTGTTAACCTCTTTTGTATGAATGTAATCTAAGTTGTATGACTAAGTTTTTATTAAGAATGTTTACGTATGACTTGCATGAAATTGCTTTGTTGGTTAGTGCATATGATACATAGGTCTTATAAAGAATGTGTTTTAAGACTTATATTAACCCTCCTTATGTATGTATCCTACACAATGGAAGCTTGTGTAACTAAGTCCATACGTTTTGTATTTTACAATGAAATTTTCGTCATAACTAGGATTTCTTATGGATTATATTAAAAATCTTAGTATTTTGGGGTGTTACATTTTTCATATCAACTAATCATATATTGTGTCAGTGTTGCAGAACATAGTTTAATTCTTGTAAATGGTTTAATTCCATTCAACAAATCAAGATAGTTCATGCCAACTAAAATTTAACAAATTATTGTAAGTCGAAGAAAGAATTCCTAATTAAACTTTTAGACTATTTGAATTAGTCTCTAATTTTCCCTAGTTTTTTGGAAAAACTCAAAACTACTCACAAGATCATAAAAAAATCTATAATTCTCTATAATTAAAATTTTATTTGTCTAGTTCATGATGTAAAATGATGGAGCTAGAAATCTTAATAATTGAGTCTTTTTTAAACCAAACTCAAAACTGTGAAGTTTGGTCCCTATTTCTAGGACTTTTTTGTTTCGTATTATTTGGCAAGGCAAATTAATTCAGATTTCTCTCAAATTTGACATGGAACCTCTTATGCATGTTTTGAACTTACCATGAAAATTTTATAATAAAATTATATTTTTTGGCCCCTTCAATTCTGGATGTTCCCAAAATTGTTTAGTGGAGTTCTAAAATCTCAGTATTGTTCTATTTTGGTCTTTTACTTAACTTTCTTCCTTCATAATTTTCTCAAGACTTCCTAAATCAAAGAAGAATCTATCCAAAGGCTTCATATCAAATTTCAGAGCAAAATATGGCCATTAGATATTTTATCCAAGCCAAAATGCATAGTAAACATATTTAGGGAAAAACATACCATGGTTTTAGCATTCATTCAAATATGTCATATATTACAAGAGAGATTCATAATACTACATTCCTTCACATTAACTGTGCCATAGTAGAGGTTTTGACACACGTTTCCATAGAGAAACATCCATAGTGCAACAGTTACTCAAATATACTACACATCTTGCTTGCCTTTATCATCAATTGCACTTTCACCTGTATAATTGCTAATTTAAACATGGGTGAGTTTATAAATCTAAGTAGTCAATTATCTCATTCAAATATACTAAAATATCGTCATATATGCTATTAGAACTAGGATCAGTAAACATGGGCTATGTAATATGATGCATAGATGCATATTTGGTTTATAATGTAACCACTACCTCATTATCGTCATTGTCATCATCATCATCATCATGGTTGTTACCATGTTTATATATTGGCCAATATATTATCATATGAGTTTAAAAATCAAGAGTTCAATTTGTCATAAAAATTATCCAATGGCAATTTCTTAGTTGAGCATAGCTAACTAAAAGCATACATAGCAAAATATTCTTGTTGAGCCCATTTGTTGAAGACCAAAGTTTTAATGATTACAAACTCAATGAATAAAAGGTTTCCAATGTATCACTTAGGTTCTAGATTTTTTAATATTAAATCATGTCTTCAAAACCTTTGTAAATGATATTGAGCTGATAGGAATCTTATAAAATGAATGTATAATTAATTCTAGGTCACAAAGGTTGAGAAAAGTTAATTTGGGGAACTTTGGAAGTCCCCAATCAACTGGCCACCTTGCCAGCCAGCTGCTAGGCCTTAACCAATCGAATGAGAGCTTTTTATGAGTGAACACTCAACTGGCCACTAGTCAGTAGTCAACTGGTTACCTTTTAAGAAGTTCCAGTCTATTACCAGCTTAAGCCTGATCAACTCGACACTATCTATGAGTGAGTAGCTGATGGGCCATAAACCAGAAATTGATTAGTCACCTTTGGAGAGGCATTGGTCAACTGCTAGCTTGAGCCCTGATCGACTAGGAGCTCTTTATGAGTGAGTAGTCGACTGGCCACTTGCTAGCAGTCAACCGACCACACCTAAATCAAGCATCAGTCAACTGCCAACCTTAAGACCTTCGATTGTGAGCTCTTTATGAGTGCCTAGTTGACTGGTCAAGAAGGAGCAATTGATTGTCAGGGTCCTGAATTTGAAATTATGAGGGGGAAATAAGGATCAATCGATTGGTCAATGGCAGAGAAGCCATAACATATTTATAACAGATGTATTTTGAAATATCTCTTTTTCCACTTACTACTAATAGATCTATTGGACCTCAATCTATATAAACTCAACCTGGAGACACTAAAACAATAAAACAAACATTCAAGAGTTATTATATCTTTAGTTTCTATTATCATATCAGCTCTTTTTCATACTAGTGCTTCATTATGTCATCTACTCTGTTTTAGAGATTTTATTATCTGTAAATCCGTATTTCTTTTAAGAGAGAAGCTCAAGGAGGTTCCTTGAGGGTGACAAGCTAAGAGAGAGCTTGGGTTTAGGGGGAGTATATCCCTGAGAGAGAATTCAAGGAGGTCCCTTGAAGGTGTCAAGCTATGAGAGCTTGGAAATTAAGAAAGGTTCTCTTTGGTATTGTATTGATTTTTAGAGATAGTGAAAAATTCCAAGAGGTTGGTTGGGGACTGGATGTAGGCTTGGGAAGAAGCCAAACCAAGATAAATCTCTATGTCTACTTTTCTTCTTTACTCCTTTTATATTTTTAACTTATTGTTTCAAGTTTGATTTGATCATTTTATCTCTATTTTAAAAAGGAGTTTATCAATAAATTTGTATATAACCTAATTCAACCCATTTTGGGTTCCAGCCTTGCTTAACAAGTGGTATTATAACTTGGGCTCTTGTTTAAAGGACTTAACCATCTCAAGAGTATATAATGCTGGATTTGGTGATAACGTTTTGCTTAAAGGGCTATCTAATATAGAACCTCATGCTTTCAATGGGGAAACTTTTACATATTAGAAACTTAGGATGAAAATTTTCTTTAAAGCTGTTGACATTGACCTTTGATATGTAATTGAGGAAGGTCCTTATGGGCCAATGAAAGAAGAAGGAGAGACCTCCATCAAACCCAAAAGTGAATGGAATGAAATAGAAAGATGAAAAATTTTATTAAACAACAAATCCAAATTTATTCTCACTAGTGCATTGAGTTATAAAGAATACTTCAGAGTCTCAAACTGTCAAAGTGCTAAAGAGATGTGGGAGGCATTAGAAATAGCCCATGAAGGAACCTTTGGTGTTAAAAAGTTTAGCATTCATAATCTCACATAGCAATATGAATTATTCAAAATAAATCTTAAGGAAACAATAAAAAAAATACAAATTCGTTTTACTCATATTGTGAATCATTTGGAAACTTGAGGGAAGACATACTTACAAATAGATTAAGCTTACAAGATCATGAAGGCACTCTCCATGGAATGACATCCCAAAGTAACAACAATTGAAGAAGCAAATGGGCCATCAGTAAAGTCAGTTGTTGCTTTTTTAAGAAACCTTGAAGAGCATGAACCCATATTGAAGTAGCTCATTGAGGAACAAGATAAAAATAAAAAGGGCATTGCTCTTAGAGCATCATCATCAATGTGTGCAGATGAAGAAGAATGCAATGATGATTCTCTGGATGAAATTAATGAAGAAACTCTTGGTCTCTTTGTTAAGAAATTTGAGAGATTCTTCAATAGCAAAAGAAGAAGACCAATTAGAAGAGTCAAGAAGCCAAAGAACTTTCCATCTGTTATAAATGTAGAACACCTGGACACATCAAATGAGAATGTTCTTAATATCTAAGAAAACAAGATAGCACAGATAGGAAGAAAGGAAAAGAAAAGAAGAAGGCTTACCTATCAGCTACTTGGGAGAAAGTGAAGAAAATTCAGATGATGAAGAAAATGAAGAAGCCAACCTCTGACTTATGGCTAATGAAGATGAGGTAAGTTTTTTTCATTCCTATGAAGAATTGTAAGATGCTTTCAATTATTTACATGATTAATTTCTTAAGATAGTAAAAACTTTAAAATTTTCAAAAAGTAAAATTCTATTTTTTGAAGATGATTTAGAAAAATAGAAGGAAGAGAATAGCTCACTATTCCAGGTGAAGGCTTCATTAGAAAAGCAATTTGAGACATTAGAACATGATTATATTAGTCTAAAAAATGAACATCTTTCTTTAAAAAATCAATTTGTTTGTAATTGTGAACTGTTGCAAAAAGAAAAGAATGATTTATTGAACACTTTTGCTAAGTTCACCAAAGGGAAAGATAATTTAAACATTTTGCTTGGAAAAAAAGGATGTGTTTTTGATATGGTAGGAACAGCAGTCATGACTAGCACTCCATTCATCATATGTTTCTATTATGGTAAAAAGGGACATGAATCATACACTTGCTCCTACAAAAAGAATAAAATTCTAGAAGGAAAGAAAGTATGGGTTCCCAAGGGAACAATTAATGTTTAAGGACCCAACAAGAATTGGGTACCTAAGAATAAAACTTAATGCTTCTGTAGGTGTGTATAAAGGCTACTAGAACAAAGTGGTACTTGGATAGTGTTTGATCCAAGCATATAACTGGAGACAAATCCAAGCTCATTTCATTTTAACAAAAAAATAGTGGAAATGTCATTGTTGAAAGTTTGAATTATAATCTACTTAGCATTAGTCAATTATGTGACAAAAACAATAAAGTTATTTTAATTCAAAACACTATCTGGTTGAACATTTAGATGAAAAGAAGACCATAGTAATAGGACATAGAATTAATAATGTGTATGTTATTGATTTGGATGATGTTCCAAAATGTCTGATTAGTGTCAATGATGATAGCTAGCTATGACATAGAAGGCTTGCTCATGCTAGTATGAGTCTTTTAGAGAGGCTTGCCAAGAAAGACTTAGTTAATGGATTGCTTAAATTAAACTTTGACAAAAACAAACTTTGTGATGCATGTCAGATGGGAAAATGGATTAGGAGCTCTTTTAAAGCAAAAGGAATTATCTCCACAATTAGACCTCTACAATTACTTCACATGGATCTTTTTGGACCCTCTAGAACTGTGAGTCTTAGAGGAAATTATTATGTATTAGTGATTGTAGATGATTTCTCTAGATTCACTTTGACACTTTTCTTATCTTACAAGGATTGAATTTAAATCTTTTTTTAAACTAGCAAAGTTTATTCAAAATGAACAAGGCATGACCATTGTGAGAATAAGAAGTGATCATGGTGGAGAATTTGAAAATAATTTATTTGTGGAGTTATGTGATGATAATGGAATTCAACATAATTTCTCTACACCAAGAACTCCTCATCAAAATGGAGTTGTAGAAAGAAAGAATAGAACTTTAGAGGAAATGACTAGAACCATGTTAAATGAATGAAATCTTCTTAAATATTTTTAGGCTGATGCAGTAAGTACTGCATGTTATGTTATGAATAGAGCAATGATAAGGCCTGTCTTGAAAAAGACTTAACATGAATTCTATAAAGGAAGAAACCCAATATCTCCCATCTGTATGTATTTGGTTGTAAGTGGTTTCTACTTAATAATGGAAAAGATAATTTTGAAAATTTTGATGCAAAGTTTGATGAGATAATTTTCTTAGGATATTCTAATACTAGGAAAGCCTTAAGAGTATATAACAAAATAACTATGACTATAAAAGAATCTATACATGTAAATTTTGATGAGACTAATCCTCTTCAGCTAAGAAAGGTGTCTTATGAGGAAATTGCAATTAAGTTTAATGACCTTATAATGAAAGACAAACAAATAGCTCTAGAGATCAAGAATGAAAGTGAGCCCATCATAACAGATGAATCACCCTCCTTACATGAATATTCTAATCAAGAAATGCAGGAAGACACTCATAATCTCATATGGACATAAAACTACAAAAAGGATCATGCACCTGAATAAATAATTAGTGATGTCTCCAAAGAGGTAATGACGTGGAACTCACTTAGAAATATCTCTAATCATCAAGCATTTTTATCTCAAATAGAACCAAATGGAATTGATGAAGCCTTGAAAGATGAATATTGGGTTTTAACTATGGAAAAAGAGTTAAATCAATTTAAAAGAAGTCAAGTTTGGAAACTAGTCCCTAGACCCAATAATCATCTAGTAATTGGCATTAAATAGGTTTTAAAAACAAGATTGATGAATCTGGAGTTGTTACTAGAAATAAGGCTAGACTGGTTGCATAAGGCTACAATTAAGAAGAAGTAATTGATTATGATGAAACCTTTGCACCAGTAGCTAGATTGGAAGCAATTTGTATGCTACTAGCCTTTACATGCATAAATGATTTTAAGATGTATCAAATGGATGTCAAGAGTGGCTTTCTTAATGGATACATTATGGAAGAAGTATATGTTGAATAACCTCTAGGGTTTGAGAATGAAAATCTTTCAAATCATGTATTCAAATTAAGAAAAGCATTATATGGTCATAAACAAGCACCTAGAGCATGGTATGAAAGACTACGTATGTTTCTCATTGAAAATAATTTCTTTAAAGGAAAAGTTGATACTACTTTATTCTTTAAGAAGAAAAAGCATGATATTTTAGTTGTTCAAATTTATGTGGATGATATTATATTTGGTACTACTAGTAAAACTCTATGCTAAGAGTTTGCTGATATGATGAAGGGAGAATTTGAAATGTCTATGTTGGGGGAGCTTACATTTTTCTTGGGACTTCAAATCAAGCAACAAGCAAATGGGACCTTTATAAATCAATCAAAATATGTCAAAGAATTACTTAAGAAATTTGGATTCAAAAATATCAAAACAAAGGATATTCCAATGGGATTAACTATAAAGATGGATGTTGATGAAAAAGGACAACCCTATGACTTCTCAAAATATAGAGGTATGATTGGATCCCTTTTATATTTAACAGCAAGTAGACCTGATATTATGTTTAGTGTTTGCATATGTGCTTGATTACAAACTTGTCTTAAAGAATCTCATTACTTAGCAGTAAAGAGAATCTTTAAATATATTGCTGGCACAATACAAATGGGACTGTGGTATCTAAAAGAATCCACAAATACTTTTATCGGATATTCAGATGCTGATTTTGTTGGTTGTAAGACTAAAACAAAAAAAAAACACCAATAGAACATGTCAATTCTTTGGAAGTTCTCTTGTTTCTTAGTTTAGTATGAAGCAAAATAATGTGACACTATGCACTGCTGAAGCTGAATATGTTATAGTTGGTAATTGTTATGCCCAAATCCTTTGGATGAAATAATAACTAAAGGATCTTGGTATATATCTTAAAGAGATTACAATCAAATGCAACAATAACAGTGCTATTAATCTTACCAAGAATCCCATTATGCATTCAAGGTCTAAACATGTAGAGATCAGGCATCACTTCATTAGAGACCATGTTCAAAAGAAAGATATTAGCCATGAATTTACCAAAATTGAGTTTCAACTTGCTGATATCTTTACTAAACCTTTCACAACTGAAAGATTTGTTTTATTAGAGGTGAACTTGGTATGGTAAATCCTAATGAGCTATAGATTTAATTGTTTTGCCATTTGCTTAAAAAGAAAATTCACTAACTTAACATTAGAGTGGTTTTAATTTATTTTATAGAAAGTTTGTGATGATCTCTTATGATTTCTAGTTGTTTTACATGTTATTTGGATGAATATTTACGGTAAGACATGCATTGAAGTAGAATACTATCTAGAGATTAAGAAAGTTGTCTAAAAAATTCACAATTTGGTTATATTTTATTGTGACCAATTTACTGCTAAAGGGTGGACAGTCGACTGTTGAGGGTTTAGGAGTAACTAGTTACTCAAGGGAGCCAAGAGCAGCTAGCTGAGGGCTCACTATAAGGGAGTAGTCAGTTGCCAAGGAGTGGCCAATCAACTAGGCGTTCCTCACAACCCAACAGTCAATTGGAGCTATGTGACTAGTTGACTGGTTGATGCCAGAGAATGATATTGAGTAAAAATAGGGCTATCAATTGACTGCTCACTAATGACCAGTCAATTGGTTGATGATAAAAGTCACTTTATAGGGCAGTTGAAACCTTAAAACTTATAACTTTCATTATTATTGGCAGCTGACTACTCACCTTTCTTGCTCTTTAATTTTTGGCCAAATCTTCACAAAATCTTGGTGATTTTGTTTCCAAATCAACCAAAATCACCAATTAAACACCTTAATCTAGGGTTTCATCTATTTAAAAAGGGGTTTTCTACCCTTCTCTTTTCCAACTTGAAATTCTTGAAACCTTTCTTGAGATCTTACCTCTCTATCATCATCCATAGCTTAGAGACCAACTCCTAAGCGTGTAAGGACTAGGAATCCAATTGTTGACTCTTTCTCCAATCTTCCTCCTCTCTTCTCTTCTGTGGCACAAGAGATAGCATTTATTGAAAACTTTAAACAAAAGGGAGTTCTTACAAGTAGGTATGTGTACCTCCTTTTGCTTCAAACAGGGCCCATCAAGTTTAGCCCAAAGGAGAGATAGAAGTTTCCCCAGCATGTCATCATATGTATAGCTTTTCATATGTGATTTATACGAGATTTATGCATATCTGATGTGTAAGGGCTAGAGATAGAATGTTTTTATTAAACTACTGACTACTGGGATTGTAAAATCTTATGTTTTTATGTATATCTATTTCCAAGTAACCAGGAATCCAATCAGGATGTGGGACCCAGGAATTAGCATATTAAGGAGTTCTTATTCACATAAGAACTTAGAGTTATATTATGAGAATTTAGATTTGTATAACATTTATAGATAATAATCATTGTGTATTGCGTAATGTATTGTCGATACAATCACTAACTAATGATGATATGAACATGTATTAAACTAAATAGTTATGTTTTGTTTTTCCACTCATTAAATCCCAATTAAAAGGTTAAGGGATAGTTAAAGTTGGGATTAAAATGTTAACCAAAAAGAAATTTTAATGTGCAGTTTTTCGTAGGTTTCTGTAATTATTTATGTTTGCGCCAAAATTTCCAAAAGACGAACCTATAATAAAGAAGGACGTTACAACTAATATATTAAGTAATTCATTATGAACTATGAAGTTAAGGTTGGTATAAGTGGTTAAACCAACCTTAAACATCCTTCTCTACCCACGTTCGAGTCTAGGGTGTGCAACTTAAAGAATTTTAATGCTTTTTTTAGATTCTGACACATATCCCATTTGGAAATGATAAAATTATGCTCCTGAAGACCCGATTCTCCTTCACGTCCTCTCTTTCATACGTATGGAAGCTTAGAGTGCCATTTTTTTCCTTCCTCCCTTCTCCGCTATTGATATGACCTAGCAATGAATGTCTGGTGCTTTTCCTCTTGTCGCCGACCTTTTATCGTCATCATCCGTGCGTGTTTTCAAAAAACATTTTTCTCGATCTAGTGTATTTCCTTCCAATTTCATTAGGACTTCATCTCTAGTATGGTTTTTGAACATCTTTCTTACTTTTGCACTGATCAATTCCATTTATGAAGCCCCCTTTTTACAACTCAAACCGACAAAATTTGATGTTTGAGCTTGATGTGCATATGATTTCATTGATTTAATATGGTATTTCAATTGTAAGTTGATTTTTGATCCTTTCTCTTTAGTTTTCATTAATCAATTTGTTCTAATTTGGAAAGCCATTTTTATTACACAAGAAAGAACGTGAAATTGCTTTAGCTTGCAATTTATGGCATGATTGGAGTTATTTTGTTAAATTCCTTTAAGGTTTTTGGTTCTAGGTAAGTGTCTAACATTTCCCCACTGCCAATTTGATGTTTAAGTCACTAAATCGAAAAATCCCCTTTTCATTTTAGTGAGTTGAAGTGTGTTGGGTAGTGAAATTTGAAAATTTCTTGTTCTCCTAACATTTATGGACATCAGGGAGAATGATTTAGGTTGATTGGAGTTTTCATTTTGAATGGTAAGTTGTATGGAGAATTTTTCTCAATTTTTCTTAAATTCCATTGTTGTAAGGAGAAGCTTGATGAAGGAGAATTTCATTACAAATGATTATTAGCTTGGTATAATTACTTTGAATTGTTTAGGTTTAGTTGTCAAGCCACTGATAATTTCAGACAACTTAAGGCCTATGACAAGTAATAATTTGATCTATTTGAGGCTAGTAAAAATTTTGAATTAATTTATATGGATGATGATGATTGATAAGTGTGTTTAATGACATTTATATGTGGAGAAATTTTAATGTGTTATGTTGGAAATAATTCTATTAATAGGAAGTGAAAATGGGGGGAAATTAATAAATTTTGACGTCATGAACTTGGGGTATATGTGTGTTTACATTTTTAGACTTAAATGTAATAAATTTTCCATTAGTGGAAGAACGAACAACTTTGACCATTATAGTGCCTTGAGAAATTTTTCTAAGCTGTATATGTATGTATACTCTAGCGATGGCAATTAGAATTATTAAGAGCATGTTGGAGACTTTACAAGCGAGAAATAAATGATGGAAGCCATTTGAGAATGGCAACATAATTGTAATCTGTTTAATTTGGAAATTTTGATATTAGAAATTTATTGAGTTGAAATATTTCTAGCATGTGAAGTTAAGCTTATATCTCGTGTTTTTAGGGACATAGAGATTATTCCCTAAACCAAGGGTGAATAGAGGTGATAGTAAGGAAAATTTTTTTTACAATTCTATGCCCAGGTGAATAGATAATGCTAGTTATGTGGATTTCAATTTTATGCTATCTCTTTCCAAAAAATATTGTTATTTGAATTTCCTTGTGCTCTGGGGTAGACGTCTTAAGATTTATAAACCTTATATATATTTTATGAATGTTTGAAAGTTCTAGATTTATGGATTAATTTGATCTTACATTTTTTACCAATGATTATGAGTTTCCAAATTATAATGATTCTTGATTTTTGGGATTTCTCTGTTATGTACTTTCAAGTGTTTTGATTTTACATTAATCAAATATTATGAAAGGTTCCTTGAAGGAGTCAAGCTATGAGAGCTTGGGAATTTAGGAAAGGTTCTCCTAAGTGTTGTATTGATTTTTTGAGATAGTGAAAAATCCTAAGAGGTCTCATGGGGATTGGATGTAGGCTTGGGTAGAAGCCAAACCAGTATAAATCTCTATGTCTATACTTCTCCCTTAGTCCTTTATTTTCTACATTTATTGTTTTAAACGTGATTTTATTATCTCTGTTATTAAAGGAGTTTTTTTAATAAAACTTGTATATAATCCAATTCACCCCCTTCTTGGATTCCAACCTTACTCAACAGAAGAAATTCTCACATGAGAAATGAATATATTTAGGTGGTCATAAGTCAGCAGTTGATTGGTCACTTTCTTATATGAGACTAGTTAGATGCCAGCTTAAGCTTGATCGACTAGGAGCTCTCTATTAGTGAATAGTCAACTAGCCACTGGCCAATAGTTGACTGGTCACACCCAGATCAAGCATCAGTCAACTACCAGCCTTGAAAACATTGACTGGGAGCTCTCTTTGAGTAACCAGTCTACTAGTCAAGAGTGAGCAGTCAATTATCAGAGTCCATAATTTGAAAATTGTGAGAGGGAATGAGTGAGCAATTGACTGCTCAGTGGTGAATAGTTAACTGGTCGGTGGCAGAGATGCTATAACAAATTTATAATGACTATGTTTTGAAATCTATGGTTTCCCACTCACTCTCAATGGATCTATTAGACCTTAGTCTATATAAACTCAACCTATTACCTCTGAAACAATAAGAAAAACATTCAAGAGAGTTTATATCATTTGTTTTCATTTACTTATCAACTCTATATCATCTTAGTGCTTCATTGTATTATCTACTCTATTTAACAGAGGTTCCTTGAGAGAGTCAAGCTAAGAGAGAGCTTGGGGTTCAAGGGTAGTATATCCTTAAGAGAGAATTCAAGGAGGTTCCTTGAAGGAATCATGCTGTGAGAGCTTCGGAATTTAGGAGAGGTTCTCCTAGGAATTGTATTGATTTTCTAAGATAGTGAAAAATCCCAAGAAGTTGCTTGAGGACTGGACGTAGGCTTAGGTAGAAGTCAAAGCAGGATAAATCTCTACATCTATACTTCTTCCTTACTTCTTTTAGATTTTGTATTCTTTTTTTATTATTATTTTATCATCTCTGTTTCTAAAGGAGTTTTTAAGTAAAAATTTTATAAAACCCAATTCACCCCCTCTTGGATTCCAACCTTGCTCAACAAGTGGTAATAGAGCTTGGGCTCAATAAAAAAATTTATAAAACTCAAATCCTTATTAAGTGAATGACCTATCATTGAAAAGCTTTTTGAGTATATTTTCTAACAAATTAAGTTTTATAGCAATATCCCATATGGCTTGTGAGATATAACTAAAATAGTGACTAAAGGTCAAAATGATTTTAAGTAAAATCTTTATCTCTTTATCTTTTAAGTCCAAACTTATATTTTGAGAACCAAAATATCTCGAGCCACTATATGCAAATCTAAATCGTTGAATTTCACAAAATAATACTTAGCCTATAATAATTATACATGTTCAATCCATTGGCTATCTTGATGCATCCAACCTTCCAACTTTTTTAATCTTTAACTTCTTTAAAGTTTAAACCACCTTTCTTGCTTCTACCACTTTGGGTAGAGCATGGTATTAATATTTCTTTATCTTTTCACTTCAATGCTCATTCTTTTTTTTTTTGGAACATCTTACACATAATAGATATTCAACTTGCAAACCAAATAGTTAGTCCAAATGGTAAATCAATTAAACACATATTAACATTATATTTGTAACTCATATTTTTCATATATTTGTGTCGTAACCGACCTTTTGGTGGAATTAAATAAAAGAAAGTTTAAATTGATTCCCAAAATGAAACTTGAAAATCAATTTATTTGGAGTCGCCACTAAAATTTCTAACGAAAAACTTTGGAAAACCAATTTAAATAAAAAAGAAAAAGGCAACATGGTCTGCGAAATCAGAGATGAGTTCGGGAGTCTATTTGAGTGTGGGAAAGGTGTTAGGCACCCCACAACACCCATCCATAAGGACGGTTACCTTAAACCAGTCAGCTGAAATAGAATATGGCTTTTAAATTTACCTTAATTACCATTTTATCGACATGCATGCCTGTTAAACAGAGGAGACAAAACAACAAGAATGAAGGCAAACAGATGGATATTTACAAAGGGCAGACTTGACCTAGGATGAAAACCTAGGGCCTACGTACCCTGTGATTGGGATCAAAGCCCACGTAGTTCGATCCAAAAGGCGTGTCTATTGGTTGGTGATTTATAATTTTTGTGATGAGAACAGGAGAGTTCAAATTAAATAGATTTTTGTAAACAAAACAGGATTGGAATTTGGATTTGTGTGTTTTAATATACAGCAACCTAAGTAGTCTAGCTCTCTTGATCTCTTCATTTTTCAACCTTTTAATTTTTGTATGTTTTTGGAATTTTAATCTTTATTTTGAAATTTAAATGAAATGATTACGGAATGAGATTTTTGGGATATATTCTATTCTATTTCTTTTGAAATTTGAAATGAAAGGAATATTTTTGAGTTTTTTAATTTATTTAATTTTTGGATTTTGATTTTTTTTTACTTATCTTTTATTTTTTTATTTTTTTATTTCTTTTTTTTTTAAGTCAGGATTGAACTCAGAACAAAATATAATAGAAAGCCACCTTTAGAATTTTTGAATGTGGCATTTTAATTCGTTAAATTTATAAAACCTTGACTTTATTTATTTTCTAAATAATTCAATTAAAATATTTGTTTTTGCATTATTATTATTATTATTGTTATTATTTTAAAACAAGTATACACTAATTTTCAGGGTTTATGGAGATTAAAATCTCACACGACCCTAAGCATCTGAGGAGAATAATATTCTTACACGATGATTTTTGTAAATAACAGAAAATATTTAATTAAAGTATTTATTTTTGCATTATTATTTTAAAACAAGTATGTATTAAATTTCAGGGTCTAAGGAGATTAAAATCTCACACGAGGCCAAGCATTCAAGGAGAACAATATTCTCACATGATGATTTTCTTAGAACTTTCCTTGTTGAACCAAGATTAGTCTCACATTACCATAAAAAAGAAGATAAAATAATAATAATAATAATAGTGAATTAAAAAAATTTAGAATGAACGAAAACGAAAAATTGGTTACTAGACGTGAAACGAAAATGGTGCATGCAATATGATGATTCACCTAGCTTCGTCTTAGCTTCTTCTTCCTTTCTTAGAGTTCAGCTTCGTTCTTCCCTAGTGCGTTGCTACGTTTCCCATGCTCTGTCCCATGACTGAAAAACAGAGGTGGCCTTCGAGTTCTAGTCCCCCACACATCTCTTACTCCATCTTTCTTTGTTCAGTCTCCTCTCCTTCTTCCTCAACTCATTTCTCTCCTGAGAAGACTTAAATCTGAAGCTACATATGAGAGGACAACCACCCCTAAGCATGTAGATGCTATGATCCACCCAGCTACTTTTCACCTATTACTTTCATTTACATAGTTCCTTATGGCAAGCTGTTTGGGAATAAGAGGATACTCAATTGATACATCCTCTTTGACAATTAGAGGTTCATGGTTACCAGAAGTACCAACATTTGCCTCTGCATCTTTTTCATTTGTCTCATCACTGCTCCAACTATACCCCAATGAAACATGATCCTGGAGAGAGGGTGGCGATGGGACCTCATTTGGAGGAATATATCTTAGAATTAATATAGATATTGCTACCATGGTGAATGCAAGAAGCATACCCACACTAACCATCCCTGCCAGTTGAGAGACATCCATAAAGAATGCCAGGAAAACAGCAAAAAGGCCTGTAGCTATTGTGCTCTTAACAGGAACCTGGCTGCGCTTATTTATGTCTGAAAAAAAAAATGGTGGTAAAAGGCCATCCTTTGCTATAGCCATCAAGATTCGTGGATGGGGAAGTATTCCACCCATCAACGATGAGCAGAGAGTTGTAAAAGCTCTAGCATTAATTATGTAAGCTGCCCATTGCATTCCATGGTTAGCAAATGCAGAAGATATGGGGGTGTCAGGATCGATTGCATAATAAGGTACTAAACCAACGACAACAATGGAGACCATCATATACCATGCACAACAAAGAAACAGTGAAGCTCCAACATTAAGTGGCAAATCACGCTGAGGATGTTTTACCTCTTCAGCAGTGCTGGCAACTACGTCAAAACCTATATATGCAAAGAAGACAATTGCAGAACCAGCAAGCATTCCATCTACACCAAAGGGAAAATACCCTGTAGGAAGTTCATATCCAACCCATTCAGACTTGAATCCCAGGTAACCACCAGCTATTATGACAAAAACCAAAGCACATATATTCACTGATGTAATTATGCTTTGTACCATCGTACTCTCCTTAATCCCAAGGCACAGGAGCCTAGTAATTATAAATACTAAAATTGCTGCACATGGGTCCACAACAATATCAATCCCAGGAATATGCTGATGGTCTAAAAAAATGGGCAAACTATCCAGACCTCCATAAAGTGCAGCCATATTGGGGGAGATACCACGAGCAACTGCTGCTCCACTAATTGTATATTCTAGCATCAACGCCCTCCCAATTAACCAAGTAACACCTTCCCCAACACAGATGTATGAATAGTGATATGCACTTCCAGCAGAAGGGCAACAACTAGCCAGCTCTGCATAGCAAAATGCTAAAAGAACAGCTGCTATTCCAGCTATTAGAAAAGAAAATGCCAAGGCTGGTCCAGAATGCTCTCGAGCAACTGTTCCAACAAGAACATAGACTCCAGCACCGATTGTAGCACCAACACCAATTGTAATAAGATGGGGAACAGTTAACTCCTTAGCAAGCTGACTGTCAGACTTCTTATCAGAATCCACCCTTTTCCTCCTTTCTCTCTCCTTCCCGCAGTAGCTGTCTTTCTCCTTTACATCTTCTCCAAGTCTGCAAGTGTCTCTGTTTAGCTATGTTCCTCCTGCATGAAAATAGAGTTTATCCGGGGCAGCAGCGTTGGTTCTTCTCACCTCCTCTCACACTCAAGCTTAGTGCTCTTCTTCCCTCTCGGTCTGTTCATTTTTCTGTTCGTGACTCCTTTCCTCCTTTCCAGCCATGCCCTCCTTTCTTTTTCTCTTCTTTCTCTCCTCTTTTCTGCTTTTCCTTTGAACAACGAGCTGCCTTTTTTCCAGATGTGGTGTTGCTCCAGTCCTTGTTGTTGGAGCAGCCACCCTTGCCTTCATGAACGTGCAGAAGGCTTTTATGCTCTCTCCTGCAAATCTCCCTCAACACAGTGCTTTTTCTCCTTTTTTGTAGCTTTCCAGCATAACATGTCCATTCTTTTTTTACTAGCTTTTTCCATTTTTCTTTTTATTACACTATTATGATTAATATTTTTGAGTTTTCTAATTTTTCATTTTTTATTTTTCCTTATATATATATATTCTTTTATTTTTTGTAGTTTTGCTTTGATTTATTATAATTTTTTTAATTAGCTAATATATATATATATATATATTTGGGTTTTGCGTTTAATTAATTATCACCCATTATTTATTTTTAATTCCAAATTGTTCCCTAATTGGAAATGTCATTTGAAGTTCCTATTTGCCTAATTATTAATTAATTAAATGATTAGACAATTAGGGATGGGGTGTTCACAATTTGTCATCATCAAAACAATCTCAACAATCTCCCGCTTTTTGATGATGAAAAATCACCAAAGAAAAGTATGTCAAATAATAAAGTATGCAATGTATTGAGCATATGCACATATTTTCCTTCTCTTCTCACTTTACACACTCCTCTCATCATGCACATATTTTTCTTTTCATTTCTCTCCCCCTTTGTCACATCAAAAAGGGAGGAAGAGAACATCTAGTCCCTATTGTAATTTATGTCCCTATTTGACATCAACAACAAGGTTTACCATAAACAATATATATATAAGTTTAAGCACATATTCCTCTATTAAACAAATGAATCATATTATGATGGCAATTTAGGATAGTGTAAAACTAATCAAAACAATCAATCTTTTAGAGTCACAAAGATTCATATTATGTAAGATATGATTGAAAGGATATATTATCAAATCTATAGTTCAATTCATATCTCGTTAGCCATGTAATGCTTGCAAGTGTTTTATATATGCATAGTTCCAACATATTTGAAAATTTTTCCCACATGCGTGATGTCACAAACATTTTTCATACATAGAGTAAATAAAGAAATAAGAGGATGTTACATTCTAAGATGGATAGATGAAAGAGGGATACCTTCTTCTTCTTTGAGATATCACAAATATAGGCAAGCAAACTAAATACATCTATATTATGAAAAGTAATCCCAAAGTTATATGATCTCAATTACTAGCTGTACACTTTCTCAAACAATACATATAATCAATATTTTATCAGTAAATGGAAGTATTATATCACCAATTTTACTAATTTTGAAGAAAGATCTTTCTTAGAAAGACCTTATTTCTTCATTGAAAAGGTGAGAGCTATAAGGATGATATTTCAAAGAAATTTCATTTTAATTGATTCACATGAGAAGCACTTGATAGATATCCAAAGCTAAGTATAGGAGACATTCATAATCTATATGTGAAATTTCTTTTATCATTTCAAAAGAAGATAATTCTGAATCAATTCAAAACATTTTAAATGGAAATGAAATGAGAAGGATTTTCTATTGAAGAATTTTCTATAAAAGATGATTATCATATACATAGGAGATGTGAACACCCCACCCAAATTAACAATAATAATAATCATGGTAATAATAATAAATAGAATTAAAAAAAATTCTAAAAAATGATAATAACAATTAATCAAAACAAAATTGCAAAAGGCAAACAAAATAGAAGTAATATGGAAAAAATCAAATATAAGAACCAAAAATAATAAAAAGGAAAATTCATATATGTTTGAAGAAGAGACATGGCAATCATCTTGCAAAGAAATAAAATGAACAAGGCCACATACTTGAAATGGAATTGCAAAACACTCTCACTTGCTCATACTCACACACTCTCACATGCTCACTTGCCCTCACACACATGACACACATCACTCTCACACACTCACACTCTCACTCACGGACACACCTCCTCACACACTCTCACACACTCTCACCCACGGACACACACACTCACCACATGCATACACTCATGCACACACATGCACAAGAGGACAAGGGGGACAAAAAAGCAAGTGGGAGTTGGTTCTGCAGAGGAGGCAGAAAGTGGAGTGGCTGGTGCAGAGAAAGGAGAGTGTGGCATGGCTGGAGATGGCAGAAAAAGGAGGGGACCGTGAGTAGCAAAGTGGTGGCTGGAAGTTGCAGAAAAAGTAAGGAGAAAAGGGAGCAACATGGCAGAAAAAGGGAGGTGGCATTGGAGTATAAAGGAGAGCAACAAACCGAGAGAAAGGAAGAAAAAACACTGGAGTATAAAGAAGGCTTCGGCTGAGAAGAAAAGAGAGGGGGGAGAAGAGAAGGGAGGAAGGAAAGAGAAGGCAGAAACCACGCTGAAAGGGAAAGGGAACCACGTGACCGAGAAGGGAAGAAGAGCTAAAGAAGAAAACGAAACTGGCAACGTGAGGGAGAAAAACAAAGCTGAACGAAACCAGAAAACAAGGCAGCCACGTGAGGAAAAAAATAGAAGAGAAAATGAACCAGAAACTGAGTGAAACTGAGAGCTAAACGAGGCAGAAATTGAGAGCTAAACGGTGCAGAAAACTGGTGCAGAAAGCGTGCAGAAAACCGTGGAGAAACGTCCCAAATCGTGGAGTGAAAAGGAGCTGAAGTTCAGACCATCCAAGGAGCAGAAATGGAGAGTTATATGCCAAAATGATGAGCAGAAACAAGGAAGTCTGAATGCAAAACAAAGTGGTAGCAAAGGGATGGATAGAAGTTGAACCATGGAGGAGAAAAAACTCTGTTTTGAGCTTAAAAAACAAAGGTAAACAGAGGAGAACTTAGGGAGCACAAGGAAGAAGAGGAAGTGTGGAGAAGAAGGGAAGCTTTCAGCCTCCACCTTCTAGCTGAGAAGCAGAGACACGTTCAGTAGAATTTCCAGCGCTGAAGCCAACCAGAAACTCCAACGAAGCTATCCAACGAAGCTGTCCGCCATTTCTGCACTTCTAGCCTAGACCAGCTACTTTGGGGGCTATTGGAGGTTCATCTACCATAGGTGAGTGAGGAGGAGAAGGTCATTCTTCATTGGAGCACAAGGGAGAAGCTGAAAATGCACAGGTATGGCTGCACGTTTTGTCATGGCCAAGATTTCTGCATGCTGTCACTGTTCATTCGAATTGCTTCAAGACAATCTCATGCATGTGCACTGTTCACGTGTTCTAATATGAGGTGCTACTGTTCATTTGCTTAAACTTGTTTTAATTTTGTTTATCACCATTGTTTAAACATTAACTTTGATTAATTATTGCTATTACGTATAAAATTAGCATGTGAGAATTTTGTTCTTCTTGATTGCCAGGGATTATGTGAGTTTTTAATCTCCTTAAATCCTTGCAATTAATTAAATAATTGGAAGGCAACAATAATATTAATGAAGGAATGGTGAAAAATAATTGAATGATAATTAATGAATATTGTCATGATGGATAAAATTATCGTGTGAGAATTTTATTCTCCTCGATTACCGGGGGTTATGTGAGATGTTAATCTCCTTAAATCCTTACAACTAGTTGAACAATTGAAAAATGATAATAATATTAATAAAATATTAATGAATAAATGGTGAAAAAATAAAGGAATGACAATTAATATTAATGAAATATTAATGAAGGAATGGTGAAAAATAATTGAGTGATAATTAATAAATATTGTCATGATGGATAAAATTATCGTGTGAGAATTTTGTTCTCCTCGATTACCAGGGATTATGTGAGATATTAATCTCCTTAAATCCCTACAATGAATTGAATAATTGAAAAGCAACAATAATATTAATGAAATATTAATGAGTGAATGGTGAAAAATAAATGAATGATAACTAAATATTAAATCATAATAATAATCATAATCAAAATGTCTGCTTTTAATGAACTGTTTCCCATTATTTACGAAATTATCATGTGAGAATATCGTTCTCCTCGATTGCTTGGGATTATGTGAGATTTTAATCTCCTTAAGTCCTTATAATTAATTCCAAAATAATAATAATGTTAATAATAATACAAAAAATAAATAACTGGACAATAATTAAATATTAACCTTGATTAAATATTTATACAAAATGAATCGTGTGAGAATACCTTTCTCTCCTCGACTTCCCAGGCTCGTGTGAGATTTAAATCCCCATAAAACCCGAAAATTAGCATATATTCGTTCAAAGATAAACTGATAAACAAATAAATAATAGCACTCGAATTAAATTATTTACCAATAATCAATAATAATAATAATCAATATTTACCAACAATAAATTCAAAAGTTCAAAAAAATAAATATTCCTTTCATTATAAATCATGCATTAATTCCCGAAATATGAACTCCCAAAATTCCCAAAACTAAAAAAAAAA
Organism: Delonix regia; assembly: GCA_037074485.1. Lineage (NCBI taxonomy): Eukaryota > Viridiplantae > Streptophyta > Magnoliopsida > Fabales > Fabaceae > Delonix > Delonix regia. Next base: position 21,382,648 of record CM073451.1, read on the forward strand.
TAATAATAATAATAAAATCGACAAAAAATTTTTAAAAGAGAAAATGTGAAGAGATAAGGAGAATGAAGTTAATCAGATTGTAGTAAATTAAAACACATAAACCAAATCCCAATTCTGTTTTGTTTACAATGATCTGTCTTAATTAAAATCCTCCTATTCTCATAACAAATCAGAAAACCACCAACCCGCAAAACATGCCTTTTGGTCGAACTACGTGGACTTTGATCCCTCTCACGGGTACGTAGGCCCTAGGTTTTCATCCTAGGTCAAGTCCGTCCTTTGTAAATATCCATCAGTTTGCATGCATTTTCACTTTTTTTGGTCTCTTATGTCTAACATGCATCCATGTCAATAAAAGGGTAATTGAGATTAATTAAAGGCCATATTCTATTTCAACTAACTAGTTTAAGGTAACCGTCCTTATGGGCGAGTGTTGTGGGGTGCCTAACACCTTCCCCACACTCAAACAGACTCTCGAACCCATCTCTGATCTCGCAGACCATTTCGCCTTTTTTTCGTTTTGTTTTAAATTGGTTTTCCAAAGTTTTCCATTAAAAATTTTGGTGGCGACTCCAAATAAAATCGATTTTCAAAATTTCGTTTTTGGGAATCGGTTTTTTTTAACAATTTGATTCCATTCCGCCGAAAGGTCGGTTACGATAGGAGATAAAAAGTGTATCACAATAAAAGCATAACTCTCCTTATTAGAATTAACTTAACCATGAGAATTTATGCATCCATGAGAATGTATGCAAAAAGGATCATAATATATTCAATCAACAAGCAACCTATACAATCAATGACAAGTCAAGCAATGACAAATCAAGCATATACAATTAATTAACATATATGTCATTGATAAGAACACATCTCATATTGTAGTTACTCATTATTGCCAATATAACCAAACAATCCAAAGAGTATCTTTTAAAATTGATAAGAGAAATCATAAAGTTATAGAGATACTCATCAATTTTGGCAATGTTGAGATGTTTCTTGATTTGTTACATCCTCTTGGAATTTAGCGATTGCTTGTCCATTCTTTAATGATATCTAAGATAGGATCTTTGAGTTGAGTATTTTACACTTGGCTTGCATATCAAGCTCACTGCTTAAGTAGAAACTTAAAGATGATTCAACTATTAGCATAACTTGAAACATTTATGAAATCTATGTTCCAAATTAAATGAGAGCATTAAAATGAACAGATTATAGATTTGCCAATTTATCCAAGAACATAAATCATTTAAGTAAATTTAAGGAAACACAAGACATAAGAATTTTGAAAAGCTAAAAAGATGTTTCATGATATCTAGAGAGTATCACTCTTATTTTTCAATTTTCTCCAAATATTTTCCATTTTATTTTGGTGGAGCTTATTGTTAACTATCTCTAGGTTTACTTGTGCTAACATGCTTATCAGTATATTAAACATAATGCATTTGGAAGCATGTAATTCATATCCAATTTATTTTGGGTGAGCATGTTCTATGACATTTATATTCACTTAACTCTTGTCACTTTATAATATTTAAGCCAACTTTATAATTCTCTAAAACCGGATCAAAACCAAGTTCACTTCTCTATGAATATTTATGAGCCAAACTTTGGCTTTTAAGAAGGATTTTACAAATCATTTCATGAAACTAATCTTCAAATGAAAATAATTTTTGACATGTGAAAATTCATTTAGAGAGTCTAGGAAACCTCACTTATCAAGAACATAAATCCTAATAAAATTTTACAAGTTCAAGCACAAAAGTTAAGATTTAAAGTAGTATATGTCAATTAAGCACAAAGGATTTCTTTTGATCACATGTTTAAGTATAGGAAGATCACTTGAAGACAAAAATATATATATTTCAAAAGCATGAACCCTTCTAGCAAATACAATACCATATAATTAATATTTGAACAAGGATTGCTAGGGAAGTATAAGAATGACATAATACTCCAAATAACAATTTGTCACTCAATCATGATATTTTAAACTATGCATATAAGGTGGGTAAGACAAAAATATAAGCAAAATTGTAGTAATTTATGTCCTTGTATTCAATTATTTGGCATTAGCGTGAAGTTACTTATTTCCCACTTTGAATTTTAATACCAATAACCAAGCTCCAAGCATTTTGAAATGTATGTTTCATCAAGGGTGGTTGTTTCTCTTCCATCTATATTGTACTTTTGATATTCTTGAGGAATAATCCTTCTTGAACCTTTCACTCTCAAGGAGTAAAGATTTACTGAGAAACAAACTTTCTCAATAGAGTATATAGAACAATGAAACATTGATGCAATAACGAGCTAATAGAAAGATTATTCGTATGACATAGACACTCTTAAATGTTTTTCTTCATTAATTCAAAGTCCATAGGTTGTGTATAAATAGCTAAAGGTCTAATAGATGCGTTGAGTTTAAGAGGAAAGTCAAACTTTTCAAAATTTGTAAGTTACAAAACAATTATGGCTCCTCTGCCATTGTCCAATCAATTGTTCTTGTCAACTAATCAAGTTTTCCCTCTCAAAAATTCAAATTTTGAACCTTGATAGTCGATTGCTCACCCTTGGCTAGTCAACTAGTCACTCACAAAGAGTTCCTAGTCGATGGTCTTAAGGCTGACAGCAAATTGGTGCTTTAGTTGGGTGTGGCAAATAGACTACTGGCAAGTGGCTAGTCAACTACTCACTCATAGAGAGCTCTCAGTCGATCAAGGCACAAGCTAACAATTGATTAGTGCCTCTTAAAAGGTGACTAATCAATTGCTGGCTAGTGGCTAGTTAAGTACTCACTCATAAAGAATGCCCAGTTGATTAAGTCTCAAGCTAGCAGTAGACTGGGGGCTTCTTAGAAGGTGACTAGTTAACTGTTGGCTAGTGACCAGTTAATTGTTCACACACAGAAACCTCCCATTTGATTGGACAAGGCCTAGAAGCTGGCTGGTAATTGCTGTAAATTGTTGTGGGAAATTTGATCCTCATCCCCTTGTATGCTCTAGTTAAGCTATTAAAATGGCATTCAATGGGTACTGTATTTTGGCTTTATTTTGGTGCTAAAATGGTGCCTAGAATTTGCTCAAAGTTTATTTTATTTGTTGTCAAAAGAACTTGCCATATGACTTTTTAACTTTTAAGGGTGGCTGTCCAATTTGTTCTAAGAAATTGTTTGGAGTTTTGCTTCCAATAATCAGGTACTTTAGTGAGATTTTGGTATTAAAAAAAAAGCTAGAGTATAATGATTTCTTCTCTTCAAAATATCTTTGATAGTGGCGTGTTTGGGGTCTTATCTTATGCTAAAAATTGGTTTCTAATTGTAGTGTAACTTAGGGTCCATTTTGGTATTTAAGAAGCATTAAAAATTGGCATTTACTTATGCTTCCAATGGAAATTTACTTTACTTCATTGGCTGCCCTATTTATATACTAAAGGTTCATCCTAATTAGGTCTCTTGATTGATCAAATTTGGTGATGTTATTAACCTTTTCTATATCCAAATTTGATTTGGAAAACATGTTGAAGCTGTCTATTATTATTGCTTGAATTTGGGTGAGGACTTATTTGTTGAAAAGCATATTAGAGAAAAGAAAATAGGAGAGAAGCAAGAGCAAGTGGGTGAAGATGAGAGCTTAAGTTGATTATTGGGAAGTGAGTAAGGAAAAATCTCAAGTTAAATAAAGCCACCCTTATTTTATTTGATTAAACTCTTGTAAATGATATGTAATGATATGTATAATTAAACACCCATACACACAGACATCAATGCGTGCTTTCCTTGATTATGCCATGTGAAGTCCAACACCTCCATAGGCATCTTTATTACAATATTGCCATGTGAGGTCTAACGCTTCCATAGGCAACCTATGTAAATAATTTCAATCTTCATTTTTTTGTTGTCATGTGAGGTCTAACACCTCCATAGGCATCTTTGGTTTCTTGCCAGGTGAGGCCAATGTCTCAATAGGCACATTTTTGAAAAATGAATTTTACTTTTCTTCATGATATTGCCATGTAAGGTCTGATGCCTCCATAGGAACTTTCTACAATTTTTATTTCCAACATTAGTGTTACCATGTGAGACCAACATCTTCATGAGCACTTAATGACTTACTAGCGAGGTCATGTGAAATCCAATGACTCCATAGGCATATCTCAATATTAGTCATATGTGTTTGAAATAAACTTAGGGTTTCAACAGCCCGTATATTATTATGCACATTTTTTAAAAATAAAGTTGGGCTTCATGGACCCATATCTAATTAATGTTCTTTTAGGAAATTCCTTAATTTTTAGAATAATCAAATGAAAGCAAAATCAATCCTTCTTGGTAAAATTCTTTTGTCAATTTCTTACTTCTTTTATTTTGTTTTAACTCTCAATATTTCAAAATTCAAGTGAAGCAATTAAAAAAAAAAAGAAAAAATGTTTTATTGTTTTTGAATATTTTCAAATAAAGTATTGAGCTCAAAAATTTTCCTTTTAATTTTTATTTTTGAAATTCATTTTTAATAATCCAAAACCAAAATATGTGCTCGCTTTTTCACTAATATTTCCAAATAAATGCATAAATAAATCATGTTTCCAAATTCCAAAAATACCGAAATAAATGGATAAAGTGAAGAGAGCAAAAGAAGTGAGATTATTATGTTTTTATAAATTAAAACACCAACCTAAATTTCAATCATTTTGTTTATGAAAATCTATTTAATTTCAACTATTTTGTTTTTTTTTCACAAAATAAAATATATCAACTCACCGACATGCATTTTTAGATGTACTACATGGACTTTGATCCCTATCGCAGGGTAAGTAGACCTTAAGCTCTCATTCTATATCAAGTCTGCCCATTGTAAATATCCATTTTTTATTACATTAATTTCATTTTATTTTTCATTGTCATTTTTGTGTTTGTTTTAATGTGGGCAATTCAAAATAAATTTAAGGCTATATCCTGGAGTGTCTAACACATTTCCTACACTCAAATAAACTCATGAACCCATATCTAGTTTCAAATATAACCTTTTCTTTTCATTTGGTTTTTCAAAATTTTCCATTTAAAAATTTTGGTGTAACTCCAATGAATTAATTTTCAAAATTCATTTTGGGAATTAATTTATACTTATCTCTTTTACTTTTCTGCCATAATGTCAGTTATTACAATGAGTAAATTTACACAATATTAATGCATATCACTTTTCTGTATCACTCTAATGTAACAATTTACATTACACAATATTTACATAAGCACCAGATTTTGCCAAAATTAAAAAAAAAGTAACATATTTCGATTAGCATGAAATATTTCATTGTTTGAAATCTAAGGACTTACGGGTCTTAGCAAAGAGAAAAAAAATCGAATTTTAACTTGTTTGGGATATGCCTTTCACCTTCAAAAAAATATTTTAAACTAGTGGCTTCACATGCATGCACTAAACTGCATTTCGATGATTTTAAAATAAAAAACTACATTAGTAATTAATCTTTCAATATTTAATAAAATGAAACATCTCGAGAAAGTAAACATAAGTATCAAGACAATTATAGGCTACAGTAATTAATCTTTTTTTTTTTACGTGGGGTTCGTTGTACATGGAGACAAATCCAACTGTTTACTTTTTGTTAATTGAGATTGATCAACAATTACACAAAAATATGAGTTTGGACTTTATTCAAAAATTACGTATACTCTTGGCAACCAAATAGTTTTTGGGAATTAAAGCCGCAAAAGTCATTTGTTATTAAAAAGACTTGCTTTTGGTTATGTGATTATAAATAGTTGTCGGCAACAATGCAATCGATTGGTTAGTGAACACAAGACAATGTACCTATGAACAAAACAAAACTAAAAATATAAATTACACCTTTTTTTCTTGTTCAAAGTAAAAAGATAAAACATGATTTGTGTAAGAGCAACTCACAAAGTGTTGAAGACTAACGGTGTCTATTTCAAAAACATGCCTAGCTAATAAGACAAAGCAACTTTGTCTATTAAAAACAAAGTCTCGACATGAAATCCAGCGGAAGCACTGCCCCGAAAATACGGCCTATGTTCCAGATCCTTCACTATTCCTTTCATCGGATCCATTAAAATTATATCTCCAGTATGTCTTTTTAGAAGGACTACTTCTCCAGTAGTACCTCTAATGGCTAATGGCTTCAAGATGTCCTTACTACTGAATGGAACACGAAACACCCGAGTCCATGATTCCACAATACCATACTCTTTCATCATCCAGATATTGTGAAAAAGATCGCCAGATTCAGAATAAAAACAGTGAACAGCAAGCGAATCCCATCCTACCACAACAGATACCGGCTTACAAACTACTTTCGTCAAACAATGAGGTAGCATCAATTCTCCAAACGTCTCTTCAACTACGTCAAATGATAAAATAAACATGCGAGTCTTATTATCTTCTTCAATTTTATGATACACAACCCAATGTAATCTTCCATTCTCTAACATTTGAGATGTGTACATCAGAAACATACAACGTGAAAATGGAGGAGGTCTAGCACTAATATCTCTCCAGGAATCAGAAGCAAGAGAGTAGATCTCTACTTGAAGAGAAGTTTTTTGTCTATTGTCGAAAGTCGCATCAGTCACAATTCTAAGTACCTTGAAGTCGTTGTTCCTAGAATTATAACCAAACCCATAAAGGATTTCAGGCTTTTCATAAAATGAAACAATAGGTTTGGGATTGGGAAGCATCACATATTTTCGAATAGAGGGGTTGCAAATCATGATAGTAGTACTATCAATATCAAACTCTTCATAATCAACAAAACATACCATTCCATTGTAAAGGCCAACCAAAGTCCATATCCAATGCTTTTCGTCGTCAGAGAATGGGAGCTTCAAAATTGAGATGTGTTCAATTTGCTGATGATCATTTGAATGCACTGAGTAATATTCTTCATTATTATAGCCGCTGTAAGGCGTTCCCTCTAGAATATGTAGATTAGAAAGTTTAAGAAAGAAGGAGCACTCCACATGCTTGGTTTGGAGGGTACGAGTGTGGTGTTCAGTTATGAAGTAATGATGAGTGATTAGGGACTTCCAGGCTTTGCAAACAGAAGTGCATATCACTATGGATTTCAAGGGCAGCCTGTGAAAAATTTCCTCCCAAAGTTCTGGAGGCAAATAGTCAGACATGGCTTAAATGAAAAAAAGAAGTTCAGACTCCAGAGATATATATAAAACTCAGCCAGCAATGGAGGAACAAAACCAGAGGAGAAGCGGAGAAGAGAATGGAGCGATGGGAAGGTTTAAAATCAGGGAATATTAGAACAAACTTACTTTCCGTATATTTGCGGAGAGAACATGATGGGATTGGTAAATAGGGTTAAATTTAAAAAATATATATACATATATATAAGATAACCATTGACCCATTGTTCATTGAAAAATATTTTTTTAATTTTTTTATATAGATAATGTGAAGATAAATATAGATTTAAGGAAGAGTTATTTAAATTTAAAATTTATACTTGAATTTTTAATTTTTATTTTATTAAAAAATTAGTATAAATTTATAAGATATAACTTATTCAAATTTTCTTGACCCAAAAAACTTATTCAAGTTTTCAAAAGTATTCAAACAATACATTTTAGAAAACATAATCTGAAGTGTAAAAATAGAAAACTGAGTAGATGATTATATATTAATTTAATACTCCATTGCATTCTTTTAAATTTTTAAAAAGTCGTATTCTTATATAGGATATAAGTAGTTACAAGTTAGTTTCTAATGTTTCCGATGAAAAATAATTATGTACAATTTCAAATAATTTAATACTAAAACCAATTATTTAACTATTTTTATTTTTAAATAATAAAAAATAAAATTAGTTGAATTCACATAATATTAATGCATATGAAAAGAGGACCAGATTTTGCACAATATATTATATATAACATGTGAGAACTTTCCATCAACGGATATTGGTCAACACAAATATCGGAGTTCGTTAGTGATTATCATCAAAATCTAGGGTTTGAAAAAGTTGACTGGGTTTGGTTTGTTTGGAAAATTTAAAAAATTAATAAAACAAACAATTAGAAAAAATATTGAAATAAAAATATCGAAATAACAAAAAATCCAAAAAATGAAGCAAAATAAAAATCGAAAAAATAAACAAAATGATTAAAACCTCGTCATAAAAAAAAAAAAATAACATTTATCTTTTCATATGCTAACAACAATCCAAAAGATATAAACAAAACATTAAAAAAAAAGAGAAAAATAAAAAGTAGCGTGAATGAAGAGAAAGATGGGTACCATATGTTGACAGTCACACTCATCATTTTCATCAAAATTGAAATTAGAAAATAGAAAAAAAAAAAAAAAGGGAGTGCAAGCAATACCAGAGAACAAATATACTATTGTATAGTTGATATGTTGTACTTCATTTCGTGACTGTTAGATCAATTTGACGGACTAGATCATGCCACGTGTTGCAACTTTATTTTTTTTCTTATGCTAAAGCCCGAAAATGTGCTATTTTACTTAAGTGAAATGGCACATTTTGAGATTTTATTTTGAATAAGAGCCCCAAAATGACACCATTCCGTGGGATATATATATATATTTTTTATTTTAACCTACACTAATAATGGCACCAAAACGGTGCCATTTTGGGGAGGAAACATTGCCCATTTGATGCATGCGTTTTTCCTCCCTTCAAAAGCCATATTCCACCTAAAGCATAATCCAAGCATGCCAATTTATGGTAGCAACATTCTGCAAAAGCCAAAAAACAAAACCAAGCCATCTTTTGCTATTGAAAACAAATCAAAGCAAGCCAAAATGCATCATTTAGTGACAACAAAAATAATAATGGCAACACCAAATAGATATTTTAAAAGATTCAGAATAAAAAATTTACCATTTTTCCATAGCCAAAATAATTATGGTAGTAGCAAAAATAATGATGCTCAACCATGTAAAAAAAAAAAAAAAAGAGTATGGTTGCTACTGTATAAGATTCAATCATGTACAAAAAATGACATTTGCATCCTAGGCTACCTTTATGCTTGTCACAAAATTCCTATTACAACTATAACAACCATGTACAAAAAATATCATTTGCAAAGAAAGTATTCATGGTCCATCTTGATGAGTGAAGTTTGTAGAAACACCACATATGTCTAGATCTGTATGTGATTGTACCGAAGTTTCAAGTTGCTCTTACATAACAAGTTTAAGAAAGTTTTATTAGATAAACATTTATTACATTTAGAAAGTAATGGATGAATTAATAGACTAACATCCAGAATCTTGTAAAATTAAATTAACTTACATTTGTTTGTTGATACCCATAAGGGATTAGAGCTGTTAAATAAGATACTTTGTCATGCATATGACTTAAAGCTTTAGTGTCTTATCTAAAATGAAAGAATGAGATGAAAAAATAACATGTATAAGCTTACTTATCCAATGTTGTTGTCAATGTCCGGTAGTTAGAGCTTTTTTTCTTCTCCTAGGCTGGGTCTCAACCTAACTCTTGAATGTCAATGCTTCTTTGGGCCAACACAGGTCTTAAATCTCTTTGGCATAATCTCATTTTCACCTACCGAGGCAAAGATGTCAACTAGGACTATTGGCCATAATGTGTGGTTGCATGCGGAGCTTCATTACTTGCTTGCATAAATCATTAATATGTTTATCGACAAGCATGTGTAATTTTTCACACATGGAAACCTCGTATGCTAATCTAATCATCTTAGAGCAAAGTTTTTTATACCTTTATGTGCTAGATTTCTTAGGATCTTTGTCCACCTTTTTTCCCCTTACATCATGCGCAATACCATTCCATGCTTCCATGGTCCACCTCTTCAAGATATATTGGTTAGGAATCTCCTTAATGTCTTTCACAATGAAGATCTTTAAAGCATGACAATAGAGTATTCCAAATGACTTAAATGCAGGAGATTGAATTATTTGTGGCATCATAATATACTTTCCAATCCCCTTTTAATTAGCCATGGTCACATCATATTCATGTAAAGGGTGGGCTTCCTTTTTCTATCGTATGCATGCAGCATGGAACATATCAAATTCCTTTTGGAAAAGGTCAAAGAATGTGGATGGGTATACTTGTTAATCTTGATTCAATATAGATGAATGTTCCAAATTCAACTTCAATAGTTTGTGCCAAGCATCAAACTCACATTGTAGCTCGTTGTACCATTTGTCATCCATTACGCTTTCAAATAGCTTGAAGAACTACACGATGTTAACATATGGTTTCATACATCAGAATTTATGCTCTCACTAAGTTGTGTATTTCTCATACATATGGTGCAATATTGCTTCATATGACACACTGCCCATTTCTCCTTTATAAGGTATGATAACTCTCTAAAAGAAAGTTATCTAGAACAATATTGATAACAAAAACACTTAAAATATAGATAAAATCTCATTGATTTCAAAGAAATTTCATTTATATTATGGAAACTCACCTTTAACCATTGTTAAGCATAGATTTAAGCATCTTTTTTTGATGAATTTATAGGAAATGGAGCTAGAAAAGCATAAGAAAAAGAGGGAGGAAAAAGTGAAAAATAAAAAGATTCCAGTGCCTGGCACCATAAATCCATCGCTCGGGCATCAATTCTAGAGACCCAATGGCCAGGTGCCAAAAACCAGTGCCTAAGCACCAAAATTTTCACTTCAAAATTTTATAATGAATAGTATCAAGCCTATGCGCCAGAATTCCAATGCCAGGGCGCTAGTTTTCTTAAAAAATAGCACCCAAGCACTAGAATTCCACTGCCAGGGTGCTAGTTTTTCATATAATAGTGCCCAAGCACCAAAAAACCACTGCCTAGGCACCAAAACAGAAAGTTGGCACCCAGGCACCATAAAGACAGCACTCGAGTGCCATGCATGCCAGAAAACCACCACCTATGTGCCAAAAACCCAATGCCCAGGCACCAAACTTGAGACATGGTGCCTTAGCGCTAAATAGGCCTTGCCCGAGCACGCCGCTAGAAACCTTAATTTGCTCTATGTATTGAAGGCATCACACTTAACCTATACTCCACTTTTAGGGTTTTGAGGTCTATATAAAAGGTCTTAAGGGCAAGGAGCAAGACATCCAAGCAGAGAGGAAGCATAGAAAGGAGTGGAATCACTTGGAGAGAATTTTAAGTTGAAAGTTGCTGAGGAGAGGGGTGGTTTCAGAGTCAGGGCTTTGTATAGAGTTTTTCCCCATCTGAACACCATCCTCTCCTCCTACTTCTTGTATTCTTTATGCTTTTGCTTGTTATTTGAATATGTAATAATGCCTATTAGAGGCTAGTAGGTTTTATCAGGTATTTTACTGAACCCTTTATGGGATTACTTCTGTATGACAGTATTTTTTTAATTGATGTTTTGAATTCAGTATACTTATTTTCATTCTACCTTTAATGCTTTTTTGAGCTTGATCACCTTAGAATTGAATTGGCATTTAGACTAATTCAATAGGGAAACCCTAAATGAAGAACTGGATGAAGATAATCTCTGTTTGAAATCAGTTAATAAATTAGATTCATTCTTCACCATGTTGCCAAGGTGCTTGATGCCATTCTGCATCAAATGTCATGTACATAGATAATGGCTACTCTTAGGCATGACTTCTCCAGCAAGAATGCATTCGCATTAAAGTTAACAACAAATTACAGGACTAAGTATATATGCAAGTAGTTAAAGTAAACATGTTCTTACTGTGGGCCTTTGCCATGGCCTAGTCCTGGTTCATGAAAATGGTCTTCGGTTTCTTTTACCCATGTACCTCTAAGAATGTCTCAAATAGGCACTTAAATCATTTAGCCATTTCATTGTCCAATAATGCAGCTCTAAATATTACCTCTTGCCTTTAATGATTAAATGACTGTTGATATATATGTAGCAAAATTTTTCGAGCTTTCAAAGTTTTCTTACTATTTACAACAACATAATGAAGAATCATAGAAAGCCATGAAGTTTAAAAAGGGTTTATTCTTAAAACTCTATAATAAAGTCTGGCCTTAGATATCAAGAACTTTGATCATCTTATGAATAAGGTCAAACTAACTGAGCACAACATGAAGGAAGTTGAGACGAAAAGAAAATGAAAGCTTAGAAATAGATATTTTAGTTAGTCAAAATGACCTCACAAAAGCTAGGATAAAGGAAATAAAAGACCTCTAGTAACAGTTGTTTAAAATGTGGAAAAGAACATTGTAACAAACCTTGCCTAGAACCTAGTATATGTTGTAGGTGCAGAAAGTTTGGTCACTATGCTAGGATTTGCATTTCTATTAATAAGACCAAATCAAAGTAAACTTCTCAAAAGCAAGGAAGGGTATTCACATTCAGCAAGCAAGAAGTAGATAAAGCCCCTAACCTTATCCAAGGTATGATTTTACTTCATATGTCCCTTGTATTTCTTATTTTTGACTCTGGTGAGCAAAGAGATTAGGTTTGACTGTGAACACTGTACCTTATGTGTTAAAAATTTCTACCCCCAGCGAAAATTTTGAATCCACTTATGATATAAGTTTAATTTGTGAAATTGAAAGAGATCATATTCCTTCTAATATTGACCTAATTTGCTTAACTATGGATGATATTGATGTCATCATTGGAATGGATTGGTTAACTATTCATAATGTCATACTCGATTGTTTTAAAAAGCTTGTCATTTTACCTAATTCATTGACCAAACCCAGTACTTTCCAAACTTAAGGAGAAATAACAAAGAAATATCAAGGATATTGTGTTTTCAATAATCTACATATGTAAAAAAAATATATTTGAAAAAATCCTAATAGTTAGGGAATACCCTAAAGTATTTCCTGACGATATAAATGGTCTACCCCCTGATAAAGAAATAGAATTTTCTATTGACTTAGTACTTGGAGCAGGGCCTATTTCCAAAACTCCTTATAGGATGGCCCTATTTGAACTCTTAGAGCTTAAGAAACAAATCAAAAAACTATTAGATATAGGGTTTATTAGACCTAGTGTATCCCCGTGGAAAGCCCCAGTGCTCTTTGTTAAGTAAGGTTGAAGTAATATTAAAGTAGGAATAACCTAAAATAGTAACTAAAATTAGAAATTTCTTAGGATTAGTTGGTTATTATCATAGATTCATTAAAGGATTATGACTTCACCTTGAACTATCACTCTGGAAAGGCAAATAGAGTAGCAGATACATTAAGTAGAAAGAACTTATATTTAGCTACCATGATGATATCTGAGCATAAAATGCTGAGTCATATAGAGAGTCCAATCTTTTCCTTACAATGAAAGAAAATCAATTATTTATGAAAGAGTTTAGGATTCAAGATGAGTTGAGATGTTAGATTAAGGAAGCTTAATTAATAAATCCTTTCCTAGTAAAAATTAAAGATCAAATTCTTTAAGGGGAGACATCAGACTTTAAAATTTCATAAAAGGGAATAATAACATTCAAAGATAGAATTTGCATGCCAAAGCAAAATAACTTCAGGGAGATCATCCTAAGTGAAACCTATCAGAGTAGGTACACCATTTATCTGAGTATTACTAAAACGTACAATGATTTGGAAAAAATATTTTGGTGGCCTGAATTGAAAACGGATGTTATTGGATTTGTAACTTATTGTCAAACTTGTCAAAAAGTAAAAACTTAACATGAAAAACTAGTTGGAATGTTGCAACCTCTAGATATTCCCACTTGGGAATGGGAAAGTATATTTATGAATTTTATTATGGGTTCACCTATAACATATATAGGAAATGATTCCATTTAGGACATAATAGATAGATTAACAAAGTTGGAACACATTTTGGCTATCAAATTAACATATACCTTATATAAGTTAGCACAATTGTACATCAAAGACATTGTTAAACTTCATGGAGTTCCTAATAGCATTATCTCTGATAGGAAACTGAGATTTTCCTCTAATTTTTGGAAATCCTTATACAAAGCATTAGGAACTCAACTTAGGTTTAGTACAACATACCACCTACAAACATATGGGCAAATAAAGCTAACCATTCAAACTTTAGAAGACATGCTTAGAGCTTGTATCTTAGAAATGAAAGTGAATTAGGATTTCAATTTGCCTTTGGCAGAATTTGCTTACAATAATAGCTATCATGCTAGCCTTCAAATGGGACCCTACGAAGCATTTTATGGCCTAAATTGTATGTTCCCTCTGTGTTAGGTAGAATTGGGAGAAAGAAGTATGTTAGGTCCTGAGTAAGTAAACCAGACCACTAGACAAATAAAAATGATTAAGGAAAAATTACTAGTAGCTCAGAGTAGTCAAAAAGGCAATGCTGATAAAAGAAAATGACCATTTGAATTTCAAGTAGGTGATCATGTTTTTCTTCATATTTCTTTAATAGTGAAAAGAACTTTTAGAACCTAGAAACTTAGTCTCTGATACATTGGACCTTTTGAACATATTAGGACTATCACCTATCATTTAGTCTCACCACCTAATTTTTCTCAATTCCACTATGTGTTCCATGTATCACAACTCAAAAAGTATTTACCTAATTCTTAAAATATCATACAATATGAGTTAGCACCAATACAAGGGGACCATACTTATGAAGTGGAATAAAAAAGAATTGTTGACACACGGGTTAAACATATTTGGAATAAAGAGATACCTTTGGTAAAGGTAATATGGAAAGGAATGACCCAGGAATAAGCAACTTGGGAATCAGAACTAGAAATGAGAGATCGTTGGCCTTAGCTATTTGGTAAGTGCAAATTTTGAGGACAAAATTTAATTTAAGGGGAGAATTGTAACATCCTAAAAATCCTTTCATTTAGGTCCTCTATCCTTAACAAAAAAGAAAGGTAAAAATTTAGGGTTTAATTATAAATATGGTATAACTTCCTATACTTAACCTCAATTAAAAAGCTTAATTAGGCAAAAAATGGTGATACAAGAGAACTTTATGGAACCTATGGAAATTGTTAAACATTAAGGCTAGTATATAAGTCAGGAAGAAAATAGTATGATTGGTTGTCCTAAATTGTAATCTTTAGAAAATATTATGGCACAACATTTGATACATGAACTTTAAGGGAAGGAGACGAAATGGACTAGGAAGTGAGTCAAGGAACCAAGATACAAAGAATCAAGAAAGGACAAAACTCACTTGATATGAACGGCCACATGTAGGATGGTAGGATATATAATTTCAATTTGAAACAAGGAAGAAAATTTGGAGACCAAGACACACTTTGATCACTTGATTAAGACAAGATCTTGTTGGCAATTGGCTAGCTAAATAATGTTTAAGTGCATTTATGCATGCTAAAAACACTTACACTTGACAATAACTTGAAATAAAATAAAGCTACCTAACACTTGCAATTAATGACATGTAAAGTGGCTCACCTTATAAATAGATGGCCATAGGTAGTGTAAGACATCCCAAACAAGTGAGCTTGCTCATGCAAAGTTAGAGGAAGAAAAGGTAGAAAGAGAAAGAAAAAAAGAAAGAAGAAAGAAAAGCTTGTGGCTGGGAACATACAACTCCATGTAAGCTATGAATTTGGTTTCTCTTCTTCATTATTAGCTTTAGGTTAGGTAGTAATTTAAAACATCTTTGATTCTTCTTAAATAGTTTATTGACCTAGGCTGAGGAGTGTTTGGAGAGCAAAATTAAAAGCTAGTTTAAAGGAAGAAGTTTGACAAAGTAATAGGAAGTTAGTTTGTTGATTCTTTCATCTTATTCACTTGATACATGGTTGTGTTTTTCTTTGGCCATGGTGGCGGCACTTAGAGGAGCCATTGAGCATGTATATTGAATTGTCCTAGAGACAAAAATTGGTATGCATGTGGTGGCTTAGATCCTTTGTCAATATGAAATATTATATTCTTGCTCATTTTATTATTTATGTTGAACACTTCTTGTATCTATGCTTAATCATGATTGAATTGGCAAGGCTAACTATTGAGATTTATCTTAAATCACATTCTTCTTCTTATCAATTTTTTTTAGTTAAAAATGACTGTTATAGATGTCTTTTGATTTGTCCAAGAGTATAACAACTTCTCTCTAGTTTTTACTCTTATGGTATACAATGTGTAGGGCAAAATCCTCATGAAACACACCACTTAAAGACTCAATATGGGGGAGAGTTTCTTTATGGGGGAGCTCACCCTAAGGATCAACCTATGCATGCTTTATAGGCCTCTCAATGTTGTTTAGTTTTATTCAATAGAAATTGTTGTATCAAGGCTTGCGTATGTATGTAGTATCATGTATAAAAGATAGGATAAAGCCGCCTTTGGTCATATGAACTAGTTGGAATGTCTAGTGAAGGTTTGTAAAACTTATCCAAAGTCCTATGGTGTGAACATCTAAGTAATGTAATGAATGTGTTTAGTTTCAACTTATGAGTTTGATTTTGATGTTCCTTGTCTCTTGGCCAAGGAAAGGAAGTCACTTGAATAAATAGTAAAATAATGCCTCAAGTATCATGTATATTTATGTCAAGTACTAGATACTAAATAAAGAGAAAGAAGTATAAAATTGGCTGAGTCTGCAAGAAATATCCTTAAGGCTAGACTTGGTGTCATGGCCAAGAGGAATATTTGATAAGGATATCCTCATTTTACACAAGACAAATGAATTGCTTATTGTATTTGAGCAAGGATGAAAAGATGGAAGAATCTTTTGTCATTCACATGAATTACTATTTATATTAATAAGAATTCAAAGATATAAATATAAGTTGGTAAATGGACTAAATGGAAAATAAAAATAAGCTTAGGGGTAAGAAAAGAAAGTTATAAAAGGTTATATATAAATAAATTACATTAAATAGGATTTATTTGCAAAAATTTTGCTTCTCGAGTTCCAAGGGTAAAAATTAAGAAATTAGGACTTGATTGAAGTAAAATTTTTCTTATGGTGAAAATGTGTAACTCATATAACTAGGGAATAACAGTTAATAGTAGATTTGATATATGTCAAATAAATGTATGAATAACATCTCATCTTATATGGAGTTTTAAAAAGATTCAATTTGGGGAAAAAATGTGTCTTTACATTTGTTTTAAGATACTATTACCTTAAGTGAATTCTGAGATAGGCATGAAAATATTTCTATTAAGTTTATGAATATTTGATCATGGAAAGTCTTCTTGTCAGAATTAAGTTTAAGTAGTTCAAAATTAGGATTTATTTGTACATCTAATAAAATTAGTATGGTTAAATTTAAAAGATTACTTAGTTAATATGTCTATTCTTGAATTTGTTTAGAGCTCAATCCTTGCGTATAGATTTCTTTTAAAGTGTTTTCCTTATCTTTTGTAGTAAAGATTTAGAATTTTACAAGTTAGTCCCTACAATTTCCTTAATCATACTTACATGCCTTAGGTTAAGTATTTTATCCAGTAATTTAGGGTTTAAAAGTTAATGTATATAATATGAATGTAAAGATAGCACTTTAAAGGCAATCATGTGGAGCAAGATAAATACGAGATTAAGAGGTCTTATTGATATTTTGGTTTCTTGTGAACACGAAGAACAATAATAAAAAGTTGTAAGGAAAAGCGATAGAATGCAGCCTTTCATAAACAACATTTTAAGTATGATTTTATGGAATATTATAGATAAACACCCTAAGAAAAAGAAGCAAAGAACAGTAAAAACTAAATGAGCTTGAGGAACAAAGGTGATTTGAGCTAACGCAGGTGGCTAGTTACTTACTCTCAAATTTCATTTATGAGAATGAATTAGATTATTTTTATCTACTATGTTTGCATTTGATTAATGAGCATAAGATGGGGCTATGAGTTAAGGACATGTAAGATGTCTTGTTTGCCCCTGGTCTAGAAAATGGGAATGATGATGACAATGATGGCAATGACATGGGATTACAAGTATGGGATTGTAATCTATATGAGAATTCAGATGTGAATCCTCTAGGGATTCTTACATAGCCTATGTTATGAATCCAATTTTGTTATTATGGTTTCTACATAGAAATATGAAGATGATTATCCTAAGTATCTAACTAGTTACTAGGATTTCGAGTCTCACTATTTCAAATCACTACTTTTTCAACTAATAGCTTATCAATAGATAAAGGAAGACAAACCCTACAAAATTTAGAGAACTTTTGATATTTTGTAAAATTTGTAACTACAAAAGATGTTGTAACAAATGATGGAGTTTCCTAGCACTTTGTAAGATGTCTTAAGATTTCTTTTCTGAGTAGACTCCAATGTATATTAGAAATTTTGTAACAATTATTTGATGTTTGAAATTATATCCAATTTTAGGTTATTTACAATATTAGATATTTGATAAATTTTTAAGAATAAATTTTCAGACATAAGACATGAGTGTATGCATTAATTGGAATGTAAAGATAAAAAAAAAAAAAAAAAGTATCACTACTTAAAGTTGTATGTAAGAGAGGATGACATAGGAAGAGCATATTATTTAGTCTAAATTGTCTTAGCAAATAGCTAATGAAAGATCTATCCCTTAACCACCTTTGTTAGTGGTAGATGCAGCTGGATCAAGATTCTCATCTTATAAGAGTCTGATCTTATTCTGCAAGACAAAGTTGCTTGGAACTCCAATTTGAGAAATCAATTATATTCACCAGATACAGTTAGGCATATCAACTCCCTTGCTTTCTCTACTGCTGACAAGGCTGACATACTTATTTGAACAAGTAATGGGGATGGAGTTTAAAGTGTTTCAGATGGATACCACTTAATTATTAATTAACTTGTTTCCTAGACTATCATCCTAGGATGCTTCTCCGCTTTGAAATTTTTATGGTCATTAAGGATCCCTCTTTGAACTCTTCATTTTCTTTGGAAGCTTTTTTCAAATTTTCTTCTACTTGGAGAAATTAGGCACAAGGTCCTAATTAGATCTACTTGTCATTTTTGTGGAATTGAGCTTGAATCTAGAGAGCATTTGTTTATTCAATGTCCTCTTGCAAAAGTGATGTGGTTCTCTTCTTATTAGCTATCAACATTGATTGTTTTACTACTCAAGATATAAATAATTAGCTCAACAAATGGTTGCAAATAAAAGGTATTACAACATATGTTAATTTGAGGTGACAAACTTGCTAGATGCTCTATATTCCATATGTTATATGGGACGCCTAGAGTCGTCTTTCCATTAATGATGCCACCCTTGATCCAGTTAAGAGTATTCTTAAAATTAGGCACAATATGGACATACAATAGTCTAGAGCTGCCTAATCCTAGTCCGAGGCCTAGTTTCGTCTATGGGTTAGTCAATCATTGAAAAAATTCAAACAAGAAAGAATAGGAACTTGAAATATAAAGACATTGATTTATTTTTACATCAAGAAGGCATTCTAATATGGCCATAGAAGAAGGATTGTAGCACCAATAAAGTTCTTCTTTGGTCTCTTAGAAAGGTTCTTTGTTGGATCCTCAATCAAGGCTATTGGGATGAACTCCATCTGTGTCCCATTCTGGCTATTCTTCTCCATCCTCATAAGTGTTAACTAGTTTGTAGCTCTTACAAGGTGGTTGAGCTTTGTATCCTTGGAGTAGACATCATTTATTTAATTCTACTTTTAGTAATTTTAGTATAGGCCTTATAGATAATAATCACTCATATCTACATTCTCTTTTTTCTTTTATTTGACATATCTTGTTCATTTCATAAAAAAATAATTGCAAAAATTTGTGGAAACTATAAGTACCAATTATATATTTTTCCTTTCATCTTAGTGTTATTTTCTCATTCCTTAATTCCATTTGATATTCTTAATTTTTTTTTAATTTCTTTTCCAAATTTTCTTCTTTGTTTGATGTTTTCAAGTTGCCCTTTTGCATTGGTCATGTCTTTAAAATTTTTTTAATATTTTCTTACTTAAGGTAAATTTGGATGCATGTCCAGGGATAAAATTTAATAAATTTTGATACTTTTTTATTATTATTATTATCATCAATTTATTAATGGATCTTTTTTTTTTTATTTATGTGAAATTACATAATTCATAAAATGCTAGCCAACAAAGTGAATTGTACAAAATAAGATTGATCTAAAGATATTTGTCCTTTTTTAAAGATACAAGTGTATTTTTCTTTCATACATTACGAAGTTATTAATTTTCTATAGAAATATAATTATTTATTATCACTATAGCCTTAACTCTCTCTCTAAAGAGAATTTTTATTTCTGCCCTTGACTATTACTAAAAAATTGAATATTTTTCTTTATTTCATTGATTCCCCTTATTCTTAAATCTTTAAAAATATATATATTGGGAAAAAAAAGCCAAAAATCTTTGCCCCTAAGTTATTGTTCTTGACATTTAGGGTTATTATACTATCTAGTGTCATATGCAGTTGAAAGATCAAATTTCTCCATTTCCTTTTTCTTTTGGTGATTTAATATTGAAAATTAACTTAAGGAACATCTATTAAATTGAATTAACCATCATAAAACAACACACAATCTGTTAAGAGTTTTTAGTCTAACGTAAAACTTTCACTCATGGTTAGATTATTCTTGAAATAAGCAAATCATTTTATTCATTAATAAGTTGCTATAGCATAGGTTCTACCAAAGTTGGACCAAAATTTTGCCTTTACACACAAGTTACTGCACAGGATATCAAACTTCGAAAATTCATATTTCACACTTCCCTTGTTAAAATTGAGTTATGTTGTACTTGTTAAAAAGCTCTAGAAGTTGTCTTTTATTAGAATTTGGAATCTCTAAGTTTGAGCAATATAGACAAAGTTATGACCAATTTAAGAGACACTATCACCAAGCAATTCAACACTTTGTCAATCTAAATTTGCTTCCAAATGTTTCAATTCAGCTCTAAATTTCTCTTTAGCACTTAAAATTCTACATAACACATAAAAGAACATAAGAACTGTTACGCCCATTTGCTAAAGACCAAGGTTTAGATGATAACAAACACAAGAAAAGTTTTTAATGTATTACTTTAGTCAAAGATGTTTTCAATGTAATATCATATACTAGGAACATTTGTAAGTGATATTGGGCTAATAGGTGGTTGCTAAATTCTATACATGTAAGTGCACGTGATTTCAAAAAGTAATAAAGTGTGACTAAGATATCATTCCCACAATGACTTAGTTTTAATTTTGGACTGATACTATTATCAAACTATTAAATCAAGTAAATGGATGGAGTGTATAATTGAATAACTTGACAATAATGTAAAATTTAGTAAACAAACAACGAAATGAATCTAGCACCTTGAATTCACCTTAATGTGTAGCTACTTTGTATTAACAGCCACTTCTTTCTTGGGTTTTGAATTAAATTTCTAACATAAGGATTTAACTGCTTATGAAGTTCTATCGAATCATCATAAACCTAACTATTTCCCCTAACTCCCTATATTTTTATGAAAGCCAGCTAAGAAGACAATTGATATAAAGTGTTGTCCTAACCTTGGTTATCTATGACAGTCAAGTATTGTCATCTTAACTGCTAATTGCTATACTACCTACTATTTCAACATGCAAACATAGATTATCTTCATCCTGTACTTGATTTAGGGTTTCCCTATCGAGTTAGCCTAAATTCTAATTCAATTTTAAGGTGATCAAGCTCAAAAAAGCATTAAGGACTAAATGAAAATAACTAAATTTTGAACATCAATAAGAAAATATTGTCATACAAAAGTAATGCCATAAAAGGTTCAACCAAAATACCAGATAAAACCTGCTAGCTTATAATGGGCAATAGTACAAATTCAGGTAACAAAGAAAACCAATAAGAATACATGAAGAAGGAGGAGACAGAGGTGTTCAGAAGGGGAGAAACTATATACAGAGCCTTCACTCTGAAATCACCCTTCTCCTTCACAACTCTCAACTAAGATTTCTTCTCAAGCGATTTCCACTCCTCTCTATGCTACCTCTCTATTTTATGTGTGTTGTCTGCCCCTTAGGACCCTTTATATAGGCTTTAGAACCCTAAAAGTAGAGTATAGGTTGACTATAGAGCCTTCAATCATTATAGCAAATTAGGGTTTTCGGCGGCACGCCCAGGCGAGTACCATTTAGAGCCTGGGGGGCATTGAGATACTAAAGAATGAGCACCATCTATTGGTAAGTGTGGCACCCAGGCGTTGTCGTTTTAGCGTTTAGGTGCCAACTCTCTAGTTTTGGTATTTAGGAGATGGTATTCTGGCCCGTTGGCACTATTTTTTCAAAAAAATGGCATCTAAGTGCTAGAATTCTAGCGCTTAGGCATTGGAATTCTAATGTCTGGGTGCTACTATTCAAAATAGAAAAATTTCAATGCACATATTTGGCACCCTGGTGTTGTATATTTGGCGCCCAGGCACTGAGTCTCAGGAATTGATGCTCAAGTGCTGGATTTCTTGTGCTCAGGTGCTAGAATCTTTTTATTTTTCACTTTTCTTTCCCAATTTGCTAGTACTTTTACAACTCTATTTCCTATAAATTCATTACACGAAATGCTTCAATCTTTGCTTAATCATGGTCAAAGGTTAGTTTCCAAGTTATAAATGAAATTTCTTTGCAATCATTGAGATTTTATTTATAAATTAAGTGTTTCTATTATTAATATTGTTTTAGATAACTTTCTTTTAGAGAGATATCAGTTGGAATCTTTTAAAGTAAATGTAAAATTGATTCCATGTCTTAAAGGTTGGGAAAATGTTTAGTTGAGGAACTATGGAAGCCCTCAATCAATGGGCCACAAGCTAGTGGTCAACTAGCCCCCTTGCCAGTCAGCTGTCAGGCCTTGTCCGGTCAAATGGGAGCGTTCTCTAAGTGAGCAATCAACTAGCCATTAGCCAGCAATCAACTGTCCACTTGCCAGCAGTCGACTAGTCACCTTCTAAGAGGCCCCAATCTACTATCAACTTAATCCTTGATCGACTAGGAGCTCTCTGTGAGTGAACAATCAACTTGTCACTAGCTAACAGTCGATTGGTCACTCCCAAATCAAGCACAGTCTCCTACCAACCTAAGACCATTAATTGGAAGCTCTCAGTAAGTACCATTCAATTGGCTAAGTGTAAGCAGTCAACTGTTAGGGTTCAAATTTTGAATTTTTGGGAGGAAAAGCAAGAGCGATCGACTAGTCAAGAGAGAATAGTCTACTGGATGACGGTAGACAAGCCATAATGGGTTTATAATGGATATATTTTGAAATTGTTGACTTCCCACTCACTCCCAATGGTTTCATTAGACCACAATCTATATACACTCAACCTATGGACTCTGAATTAATATGAAAAACATTCAAGAATGATTATATCATTAGTTTTTGTCATCATATTAGCTCATTATCATATTAGTGCTTCATTGTATCATATATTCTATTTTAGGGAGTTTATCTTTTGTAATTCTTTCTTTCTTGTGAGAAAAAAGCTCAAGTAGGTTTTATGAGGGAGTCAAGTACAGAAAGAGCTTAGGTTGAGTGGTAGTATATCCCTAAGTGTATTTAAGGAGGTTCTTTAAAAGAGTCAAGCTGTGAGAACTTTGGATTAAGGAGAGGTTCTCCTTGGTTGTTGTATCTATTTACTGAGAAAGGGAGGAATTCCAAGAGGTTGCTTAGGGACTGGATGTAGGCTTGGGTAGAAGTCGGGCTAGGATAAACTTCTATGTCTACTCTTCTTACATTCTACATTCAATATTTCAAGCTTGGTTTGATTATTTTACTTCTGTTTTAAAAAGGAGTTTTTTAGTAAAATTTTTATAACACCCAATTCACCCTTTTTAGGTGCCAGCCTTACTCAACAAGAATAATAAAATTCTTAATAAGAAAATAAAGTAAGCAATGGAAAATAATAATAATAATAATAAGTGTATAAAATACACTCATTAATGAAATTATAAATTAGGTGAAACTCTAAGGACCAAAAAAATAATTTTCCTTATATATATATATATATATTTATCATGTCGTCATTGCTATTTTTTAATTTTTGCTATGCTGATTGGTTAGATTTCTTATGACTAATACCATGAAGAAGTGCATTATTTTAAAGAAAATTTGGAAATGATATATATATATATATATATATATTAATGATTGAGATGTTATAACTCATGTGAAAGAATTTTAATTTCTTAAAAGAATTTTGTGGTTGTAGATAATCACTAGTTGTCTTAGTTAAATTGTCATAGGTTACACAATTGTTAGAGTAGACAACTAATGAATCAACATACATATATAAACTTTTTTGAAGCAATACTAAAAGACAAAAATTTAAAGTATACTTTAAAGAGATTCCAATCAGATGCGACAATACCAGTGCAATTAACCTCACCATGAATCCTATTATGCATTCAATGTCTAAACATATGGAAAATAGGCATCACTTCATCAAAGACCATGTCCAAAAGAAACATATCAATCTTGAATTTGTCCAAACTGATTTTCAACTTGTTGATATCTTCACTAAACTTCTCTTAACTAAAAGAATTTGTTTTATAAGAAGTGAATTTGGAATGGTTATTCCAAATGAATTATAAAAATCAAAATTTACATTGTTTTGTCATTTGCTTATAGATAACTTTAACATACTTAAGCATTGGGGTGGTTTCAATTTATTTTGCAGGTTGTTTGTGATGATTAAGTGTGATCTCTACTTGCTTAACATGATATTTAGTTAAATGTATAAGCCTAGGTAAACGTTTATGTAAAATACTTTATAGAAACTAAAAAAATTAGCCCAAAAATTGATCAATTGGTCATATTTTATACTAACAATTGACTGCCAATAAGTGCTCAGTCAACCGCCAAGGAGTGACCAGTCGATAAAGGAGGATATGATAGTGACTAGTAGCTCAAGCAAGCCAAAAGCAACTAACTGAGGGCTCTCTGTAATGGAGTAGTTAATGGCCAAGGAGTGGCCAATTGACTAGGAACCTTTTATACCCCGACAGTTGACTGATAGCCAACGACCAGCTATTTGAGTGGCTCTAGAGAGCAATCTCTTATAAAATTAGGGCTGACAATTAACTACTCATAAGTGACCAGTTAACTAGTTAACTTTAGAGGGCAATGTTATGTAAAAATAGGGCTAATAGTTGACTACTCACATGTGACTAGTCAACTAGTTGATGACAGATCTCGCTATTTAGAGCAATCGAAACTCTAAAAATTCATATCAAATACTATTTTCACTAGTTAACTGCACATCCTTCTTTCTTGCTCTCTAATTTTCAGCCCAATCTTCACTAAATATTAGTGATTTTGTTTCCAAATTGCTCAAAATCATTAATTAATTCTCTCCATCTAGGGTTTCATCGGTTTAAATTGGGGATTTATATTATCTTTCCTTTACACTTGAAAATCTTCAATCATTCTTGGGTTTCTTGGACCTCCCTGATCATCCATGGCTCAAAGACTAACCACCAAGCCTGTTAAGACCAAGAATCCTTCCAGTGGCTTTTCCTCTGAACCTCGTCCTCTCGTTTCCAAGAAGTTGCATTTGTGGAGAATTTTCAACAAAGGGGTGTTCTTCTTAGTAAGTATGTCCATCTCCAAGTGCTCCACCTCTTTGATTTGTTTTCAAATGCTAGGTTTGATAATTTACTGAGTTTAAAGTTGGATTATAGCTCAAAGTCATCAGAGCCTTTTATTCCAACCTTACCTATAACCCCACTACCTATCTCATCACCACTGAAGTTAGAGGGACAAGAATTGTCTTTGGTTCAAAGTTGGATTATAGCTAAAATGCTCCATCTTCCTCCTTCGACTAGCCACTACTTTAATGATCACCTAAACTCATTCAAAATTGTGTCAGGATACAACAAGTTAAAGGCACTCAATTGGTTCAGTGAAATTCCTATTGAAAACCCTAACACTCATATTAATGTTAATGACTTGTCCCTAGAAAATAGGCTACAACATTATATCATTGCCTATTGCCTGATCAACAAGTCAGGAAACTTTGCTTATTTGAGTGAACCTAAGTTATTCATGATGAAGTGCATCCTAGAAGGAGAAAGCTTCAGGCTTACATGGCTCATTACTCAGAGGACGGAAACATGCAAGATTAATGTGATTGACTGCTTGATATTTATTCACATATTTATATACACGCAAGTGCACGTGATCATGAAAGTAATAAAGAGTGTGTAAGATATTGTTCCCATGAGGACTTGGATTTTAAATCAAGTAAATGGATGGAGTGTATAATTGAATAAATTGACATTAATGTAAAATTAAGTAAACAAACAACTAAATGAATCTAGTACATTGACTTTACCTTAATGTGTAGTTACTTTGTATTGGCAGTTACTTCTTCCTAAGTTATAAATTAGATTACTGACCTAGGGATTCAACTATTTATGAAGTTCTATCAAATTATCATAAGCCTAACTACTTCACCCAACTCCCTATATTTCAATGAAAGCTAACTAAAAAGATAGTTGATACAAACTACTCCCCCAATCTTGGTTATCTTAGACAATCAAGCACTATCATCTTGATAATCAATTCTAAGGTGATTAAGCTCATAAAATCATTAAGGACAAAATAAAAAAAAGCAACTGAATTTAAAACATCAATCCAAAAAATATTGTCATATAAAAGTAACCCCACAAAGGGTTCAGCCAAAATACCAGATAAAACTTACTTGCCTCTAATAAGCATTAGTATAGATTCTGATAACAAAGAAAAGCAATAAGAATATATGTAATAGGAGCAAAGGGAGGTCTTAAAATGGGGAAAAACTCTATACAGAGCCCTCACTCTTAAACCACCCCTCTCCTTAGCAACTCTCAACTTAAATTTCACCCCATGTGATTTCCACTCCTTTCTATACTTCTTTTGTGCTTAGATTAATGTTGCTTGCCCTTCAAGCCCTTCATATAGGCTTATAACCTTAAAAGTGGAGTATGGGTCAAGTATGGAGCCTTCAACCATTAGGTGCCAGGGCACCATGTCTCTAGTTTTGGTGCTTGGGCACTAAGTTTCTGGCACTTGGGCGGTGGTTTTCTAGCATGCATGGGCGCCCAGGCACTAACTCTCTCTAGTTTTGGCACCTGGGCTTTATTTTCTAAAAAACTAGCACCCTAGCACTAGAACTCAGGTGCCTAAGTGCTATTTTTTTGGAAAACTGGCGCCTTGGCGTTGGAATCTGTTTGTTTTTCACTTTTTCCTCCCTTCTTTGCTTGTGTTTTTTGGGTTCCATTTCCTATTAATTTATCACAAGATATACTTAAATCTATGCTTAACAATGGTTAAAGGTGAGTTTCCAAGATATAAATGAAATTTCTTTGAACTAAATGAAATTTTATCTATATTTTAAGTGTTTTTGTTATTAATATTATTCTAGATAACTTTCTTTCAAAGAGTTATCACGCCCCCAGACTTGAGGGTTTGCTTTTCTTCAAGCAAACAATTCCAATCTTGGCTTTACTTTACCATTTTTCACAACATCCAAGAATTTCTAAATGCATACAAACCTTTAATCTACATCAATTCTATCAATCAATAAAAGTACAATTGAATTCTTAGATAAGATGCAATCAACTAATCCTTCCTACCTTTTTTTTTTTTCATTCCTTTTGAAAACACACATCATTGTAGTATTCTCTTTTGTAAATTTATTCGATATGCCTACTTTCACTACTCTCCTCACGTCTTAGAGGAATACAATGTCAAAAATCATTAGGTCTATATAAGCTTGTAACATCAGGCTTAGGTAACTGAGAAAGGTATTTTAAGGTTAGGCCATACCATAAGCAAGCATCTACAAGGGCAACATTCCTATGTATTTTAAGCCTTTCTTTTTCCCAAGGGTATATTTTTCTTTTCGCTTCCCTTTCTTTTCTTCTTCCTTTCTCTTTTTCTCTTTATTATTATTATTATTATTATTATTATATATTTTAGCTTACCTATTCATTGTGTGTTCTGCATAAGATATAAGCTGTTTGATTTTCTTTTTCACATGTTGTCATGAGTCCTTATTCTACCTCTATGATATAATGGTGTAAGTGAGGGAGCTAGTTAGTATAGCTAGGTGAATGAGTGTTAGAAAGAGAAGGAAGGATATTTCAGCCTTCAAGGGGAACATCTAGGGACAAAGATTTTCTAGTTAACTGGAAAATAGCTCAATTAATCCAAGAAATGCCTAAGTCCTCTTTTCGACAGTGTGTTACCTCTTCAATTTATGCTTCAAGTTTTAGTCATATAGGTTCTAGAATTTAGTTCAAAAGGAACAAATCAAAGTGCATGCATTCAAATGTTCAGAATCATTCTTAAGGTAAGCAGTTTCAATCTCATGCAATTTATTCCAAGTTTTGAAAGTACTTTATGCATCATGACAAGAATAGAGATAGATAGTAGTTTCACATGCATTCACTATCATCTTTTATGCCATGTTAATTGAAAGTTAGCTACTATTTTTTAGTGTAACAATTGGATGCTTAAAATTGAGTGCAGAAACAACTTATATTTTTACTAATTTCAAAATTTCCCAGTATAATAGAAATTATCTATGTTCATATGCATGGATCCTTCCCCCAGACTTAGTCTGAGTGGTATCCTTACTACTTAGCTTATACTTTCAAAGGAACAAGATAAAAAAGGGCAATAGTCAAACTTAAATAAGAAAGAATAAAGTACTCCTATATCTATTTAACATTCCAGTTTCTTGTCATCCCCTATGGTTTTGGATTCATTTTCCTTTTTTATTCCTTTTAGGTGTTGAACTCCTTTCCTACATATTTAGAGGGTGTTTTTCAATGAAATCATAAGAAAACTAAAAAAAAATTAAATAAAGAGAACAAAATAGAGAAAATTGCAAGAAGCATGGGTTGCTTCCTAAGAAGCGCTTTAGTTAGAGTCTTCAGCTAGACTTTTTCTTTGATGTGCTAGGGATTACATATCTCTCTTGGTTTAGGTGTGGTTACAACAACATTCTGGTTGATAGCATAGGTATGGTTGTCAGCCACTGGTTTAAGTGCTCCATTACTATTATGTACCATAACAGGTGATTTTTCCCTTTGATTCTAAGATTGGTTTCTGATTCTTTTGTAAGTTCTTTCAATTTCAAAGTCCAAAGGTAGAACTTCAGCTTTTCCATGTGTATGCATACATGAGTACCTGAAAGATCAGCAAAGAAAACACCAAAGATAGTGTAAAATACTTAATAATAGCCTCAACTAAATTAAAAGTCAAGTCCTTAGCAATGGCACCAAAAACTTGTTCACAAATTCTATACACGTAGGTGCACATGATTACAAAAAAGTAATAAAGAGTTAGTAAGATATCATTTCCATGAGGACTTTGATTTAATTCTGGACTAATACTATTATCAAACTTCTAAATTAGGTAAATGGATGGAGTGTATAATTGAATAAATTGACAATAATGTAAAATTGAGTAAACAAACAACTAAATGAATCTAGCACAATGACTTCACTTCAATGTGTAAATACTTTGTATTGACAGTTGCTTCTTCCTGAGTCATAAATTAGATTACTAACCTAGGGATTCAACTATTTATGAAGTTCTATTAAATCATCATAAGCCTAACTACTTCATCCAACTCCTTATATTTCAATGAAAACCAGCTGAGAAGACAGTTGATACAAGCTCCCCTAATCTTGGTTATCTAAGGCAATCAAGTATTGTCATCTTGACTACTAATTGCTATACTTAATACTCTTTCAACATGCAAATAAAGTTATCTTCATCCAGTTCTTCATTTAAGGTTTCTCTGCCACGTTAGCCTAAATGCCAGTTCAATTATAAGGTGATCAAACTCAGAAAGCATTATGGATAGAATGAAAATAAGTAACTGAATTCATAACATCAATCAAAAAATACCATCATACAGAAAAAACCCCATAAAGGGTTTAGCCAAAATACCAGATAAAACTTATTGGCCTCTAATAGGCATTAGTATAGATTTTAATTACAAAGAAAAGTAATAAGAATACATGAAGTAGGAGGAAAGGGAGGTGTTTAGATTGGGAAAAACTCTATACAGAGCCTTCACTCTGAAACCACCACTCTTCATAGCAACTCTTAACTTAAACTTCTTCCCAAATGATTCCCACTCCTTTCCATGCTTCTTCTATGCTTGGATCAATGCTGCTTGCTCTTAGGACCCTTTATATAGGCCTCAAAACCCTAAAAGTGAAGTATAAGTTAGTATGGAGCCTTCAATCATTAGAACAAATTAGGGTTTCTAGTGCCGCATCCGGGCAAGGCCCATTTGGCTCCAGGGCACCATGTCTCTGGTTTTGGCATTGGGGCAATAAGTTTCTGGCATTTGGGCAGTGGTTTTTTGGCATGCATGGCACTTGGATGCTAACTCTCTTGTTTTATGCCTAGGCAGTGGTTTTCTGGCACCTGGGCTCTATTTTTTAGAAAACTAGCACCTTGGCATTGGAATTCGAACGCCTAGGTGCTATTTTTCCAAAAAACTGAAGCCCTGGAATTAGGAGAGTTTGATGATAACAAACCCTATATCCAATTTCTTAAAAGATTTTTGTGGATGTAGATAATCACTAGTTGTCTTAGTCAAATTGTCATAGGTTACACAATTGTTAGACTAGATAACTAATGAATCGGCATACATATATAAACTTTTTGGAAGCAATAAAAAAGACAAAAATTTCAAGTGTGACATTTTGTACTTATCAATACTTTTTTAGTCCTTGACTTTGTGTAAGTTATACACAAATGAATTTTCTAAAAAATATGCAAAAAGTGGAACAATTTTTTATACTATTATAAATAAATATTTTTTTCATAATTCTAATTCATTTTCCTTCATAATGGTATTTTATATTATGTCCTATTATAATTAACTTCTTGTGAGGGATGAATACTAATGTAGCTATCAAAGAATGCTCTTTTTAATTGAATTATTAGAATTATAACAAAAATGATTCTAATATTACAAAATTAAATAAATTTGAATTTTATAAACTTAATTTGCGAAAAGGTTTTTCAATTAAAAACTTTTTTTTTTTGTCAAACTAGTATGTGTCTATATATATATATATATATATATATATATAATTTAACAAATACAAATATGTTTTCACAAATAAAAACTATGTCTATTCATCAAATACAATTATGTGAATCATTTTGAACAATTTTTAATATCTAGTAATACTAAATGTTTATAGCATAAATCTTACAAACCCTATTTAACATCAAGAAATTAGGGAGTGAATTTCAACCCAACAACTCTAATTCTTTTTTTTGGTTATTTTCTACAATTATATTCCCAATTTCATGTACCTTTTCCATGGAATTAAAAAATAACCATTACGCGTGATTTTCAATTTTTACCTCTACCACAAAAATTGTAATTTCAAAACTCATAATTGAAGTGTAACTTTTTTACTCCTAACACAATATGTTTTTCTTCAATGATTGAGCCAGCTTTTCAAGACCCTAGACCCACTCGGGATTGGGTTGCTTTTAGGCATATCAACATCTGAATTCCCTCACAAATTCTATGAGCTTATGTACTACTTCTAGCAATAAATGCTAGATTACCCTGTATAATTCTACGATACCCAATATTTGATCATTTGGCTGTCACAAAATTGACCAAGCTACATAAAAAAAAAAAAACTTTAACAACTACATGAGACAATTTCATGAAAAACAACCCTTTGCTTGGAGTCATCTTGAGGTACCTCAAGATTCTATAGACTACCTCCAAGTGTTCTTTATGTGGTTTGTTATAAACTGGCTTACAACACTTACTAGGGAACTAATTTTTGTGCAACTGTGAGATAAGTATATTAAAAATTGGCTTACTCCAATCATGGTGTTTTAAACCTGTGGAGTTACACGAACCAATTTTTTTATGCCTCTACAAACATTTACCAAAAAAAAAGTGCAATCATGTACATCATTATAAATATTAATTTTTAGAAAATAGTTTATGACTTCAATGTTGGCCTAAAATGCCCCTACTTGGCTCAAAGGAGAGTTTGATGATAACAACCCTAAATCCAAGCCCATTTAATGTTATGTCCTTTATTGTAAATGAAGAGAGACATGAGCTAGAAATTCAAATACATAATAGCACAATACATAACAGCATGTAGCTTTGAATTTAGTTTCAACTTTTCATCTTGCCTATTTCATTACATAAAATTAGTTTGACATTTGACTTGCTAATAAACTAATTCTCTAAGTTGGTGACAAGAACAAGACCAGTAAAGTACAGTCAAAGTTAATCAATGTTATGCTGGTTGATGCCAATTGAAACTAGGTGTTTTTTGCTAACACAACACATTATCTAATGAGGTGGATTAGTAGTTTGTCCGATCATTGAATAATTTGGTCCTTCATCTTATGCCACTAAATCGATTTAGTCTCTTATCTTTCATAAATAGATTAATTTGGTCCCTCATCTTTTGACACTAGATTCACTTTGTCCCTCTCCTATTGTCATTAGATCAATTTGGTCCCTTACCTTTCGCCACTAAAACAATTTGGTCCCTTAAAGATTTTAAAGTGATAATAGTTAGTCCTTAGCGATAAAAATAAAATAATTATTGTACCACTTTCGAAAGATTTTTAATGTTGACTAAAAGGGGCCAAATATGCTGCAAGAGAAAGACAAGGTAAGGTAACTTAAAAATTTGCTCATTTGATCCATGTGAGTGGCTTTTCTCTTCTTATCAAATGGATGATCACTTTTTGAATTGTATAGTGGGTAATCTATTTCCATACCCTTTTATTTGTTTTTTTTTTTTTTTGCATCTATTAGATGTGGTTCTTATTTCTTCATTTTTTTAATTCTTTATATTATCAGCATATGATGAGAAAAATTTATAGAAGCCCATATTAAAATTTTTTAAACATTAAGAAATATATAGGAATGGAAATCAATATGCTTTAAAAACTAAATTGTATATTAATTCATATGTTGTCATCTGATTGGACTATGTGATTATTCATATTTCATTCCTCATTCCAAGCCATCGAAAGCACTCACTAAGTAATTGATGATATTAGGGTGGGAGCTCCAAAATTGAATAAAGTTCCTAGCAGAGGAAAGAGTTTCTCCTATGTCATTGGCATATTGTGGATAACTAGTGGGAGGGATAAGAATCAAAAAGCTATGGAACTAGTTACACTTAATTTTAGGGTGGAACTATGTTGTCCCTATCATAACTGACCTTTCACCAGAAAGTTGAAAAAAAAAGGCTTAAATTAATTTCCAGAATGAATCTTGAAATCAATTTATTGGAGTCGCCACAAAACCTTTTTAATGGAAAACTTTGGAAAACTAATTTATAACAAAAGAAAAGGCAAAGTGGTGTATAAAAACATAGATGAGTTTAAGAGTTTATTTGAGTGTGGGGAAGGTGTCAAGCACCCCACAACACCCATCCATAAGGATAATTACCTTAAACTAGTCAACTAAAATAGAATATGGCCTTAAATTTATCTCAATTACCCTTTTATTAACATGGATGTATGTTAAATAGAAAAGACGAAAACAACAACACTACAAGCAAACAAATAGATACTTACCAAAGGGTGGACTTGACCTAGGATGAAAGTTTAAGGCCTACATACCTTGTAATAGAGATTAAAGTCCACATAGTTTGACCTAAAAATGCGTGGTTGATGGTTGGTGACTCATTTTTTTTGTAAACAGAACAAGATGATTGAAATTAATCCACTTTTCATAAACAAAATGAGCTTGAGTTTGGTTGGTGTATTTTAATTTACAAAATTGAAATAATACCACTTCCTTGTTCCTCCCATTTTCCCTTTTCAATAATTTTTGGATTTCCAAATTTTTATTTTTTTATTTTTGAAATTGAGGTTGTAGTGAAAAAAGTATTTTTGGGATTTTTAATAGCAAGCAATATAAACCCTTTTTCTTTTTATTTTAATATTTTGAAAATGTAGATTAACTTTCATGACCTGAAAAGATTTAAGATCCCACGTAACCCCTACTAGTTAGTTCTTGGGTACCTGAGGAGATTAACGCTCTCACGCGGTAATCCAAAATGCCAAAGAAATTATTTGGGACTTCTTTGGATCCTCTTTTTTTATTATTCTTTTTAGATTCATAGTCTTTATTTGAAATTTAAATGAAATAAGAATGGGAAAATATTTTTTTGAAGTTAGAATTTATTTTGAAGTTAAAGTGAAATTATAATTATAGAAAAATCTTTTCAAATTGTTTCATCTCTGTATATTTTTTTGGCATATAGATATTAAATTCCAAGGCCTGAGGATATTAATAATCCCACGTGGCAATTTGAAATGTAGAAGAAATTATTTGTGGTTTTCATTTTTGTTCTTGGGATTTTTGAATTATGTTTTTAAATTTTTAAAAATGTTTTTAAACTAAAATTTGTAAAAGGATTGAAACTATTAAGGCAATGAACAAAATAGAAGAAGAAAAGAACAAAACCATGTCCCTTCCTCATGCATGTCACTTTCATGCACAGGACGTGCATGCATGTATATATATATACAGTAAACTATGATAAAATGCTTCAAAATGAATTGAGTATATGGCACAATAATATCCTATAGAGCATCCATGATATTTGACTAAAAAGGAAGCAAACAAGCTGTCACTAACTTAATCACTATACAGAGAAATAATCATATAGAGATCCACACACCAAGCATGATCTTAATTGAATTCTAAACCATGAATCTACAAATATCATGCTAACCCGTAAGGACAACACTGTATCCTCACTCCTAACGACATAATCTAGAGAACTCATCAGAGAAATGAACATGCCTGGACCTAAACACTATCTCAGTCAGATGTGGACTCAAACTTAAACTCAAGCAAAACTCAAGTTAGTCATAGTGTCCTAAGGAAAATCTAAGAAGTACTCACCTCCTTACTCTCTATTTATCCTAGTTTGATGAACGCAAGGTAGGGGACCATGCGTTTGGAACTTTGCACCAATTCTTCCCTTTGTTGTTACTTTCGCACAGCACAAACAAGCTCAGCATCAATGGCTTCGCCGGCAAAGCACCATCAAGCTTTCACCATGTATTCTTTTCCTTTTTATTCTATTTGGTGTTTATTGTAATTGACCTATTTGCATGCA
This sequence comes from Delonix regia, assembly GCA_037074485.1. Classification (NCBI taxonomy): domain Eukaryota; kingdom Viridiplantae; phylum Streptophyta; class Magnoliopsida; order Fabales; family Fabaceae; genus Delonix; species Delonix regia. Next base: position 21,417,695 of record CM073451.1, read on the forward strand.
ACCCTCTAACTCTACCTCTGATCTCCTTGGTTCTTCCTCTGTTTCAAATCAACATGAAACCTCGCTCTTATTTTTTAAAATAAAGTTTTACTATCTCTTTCTTTACATGCTCTTGCTTCATTGATTCATAGCTCTCTTGCCTCTTAATATGTTCCTTCTCTTTCCCTATTTGCATGTAATCTTCAGCTCCTTCACACACAGCCTCCTCTTCTTCAAGCTTTTCCACCTCAGTTTTAGCTTGTTCAAGTAGGAGTTCTCCTTGTGTTTTCATTGCACATGAGCTACAAAACAAAGGCTTGGCTTCACGCTTCCTTCTTTGTCACTTGCAATGTAAACTAGTCGTGGTCATGAGCTCTCCCTTGGCATCCTCCTCTTTTTGAACTCCCTCTCAGATTTTTTGTGCCTTTAACTCTCACTCCTCTTTGATCTCTCCTTCCTCTTCTCACGACACATTCCCTCAGCTTAGCTCCTTGCCTTCTCTTCCTCTAACCTCCTCAATCCAGAAACACCTCCCTCTCTACTTTAGCACATCGAGACAAGGGCTTCTAAAGCAAAATGTGGTGCATCTTTCCTTTTCTTCAAGCTTGCAACCTTATTTCTTCAGCTTCTTCCCCATAGTCTTTCCCTTCCTTTTGCCATGCTCTCACACTCTCCTCACGGGTTCTCTTTCTTTCTCTTCATCTATCCAAAACGATCCTCTCGGCCCTCTGTCCTCCCTCGTTGCTCTGTTACACGGCCATAAAATTGGGCCATTTCTAGTCTCTCCCTCATCTCACTCCTACTCTCCTTCCTTTAGCTTTCTCCCCTCCCCTTATCTTCTTCAATTTAACCCCTTTTTATCTCTTATGTTGCATGGGTTTTTTTTTCACTTCCCTTATGCACAAGACCCTATTTTTCTTTTCTCAGTTTCTCCTCATCTCTCTTGTCTTCTTCGGTTCAGCCCTAAACCTCTCTCACTGCCCTTTCCCTTCTCAGCTTAGGCCTTATTTTGTTTCTTTGTTGCTATTTTCCTCTTCTTTCTGTTCCATTGTCTACTTAAGCACCCTTCATTGAGCTCGAGTTTCCTAGTAGCAAAGACTAGGAAGTCAACTCTTTATGCCAGCTTAGAACTTTCCCTTCTTTCCTCTACTCTCTAGCCAAGGAAAAGAAGTTAGTTTATCTTCACCTTAAAGGATGTTTCAATAGGTAGTAATAGGTCCCAAGCATAGCAAGCTTTATGTATGGTGTTTCACTTTTTGAGTTTTTTTTTTTTGAACTATTTTCTTTTTATTTGAAAAGGATTTGCCTAATAAAGAGTAAGAAAAAAAAATAATGATTTTTGTTTTCTATTATTTTATTAAATTCTTGATATCCAATTATAAGTCTATTTTTGTTGTTTTTATTTTCAGCTTTTCTATTTGTTTGTTAATGAATCAATTAGTTGATCAATCAATTATTTTATTTATTAATTTATGACATAGGGTATTCACAGTTGCCCCTCTTTGCTTGTCTCTTAGGTTAAGGAAGCGAATGTTGTGAAGAGGTATCCTAACTTAAGAGTAAGTAAAGATGTGAACACATCATTCCTCATGCTAAGGGAAAACAAAATGAAAGGGGATCTCATGTGAATCAAAGTCTGGATAGGATAGTGAGTTACTTGGACATAATACAAGACTTAAGAAAAATTGCCTTAGCATGATGTTGGACTTTTGATAGAAAATTGCCTAGACACGATGCAGAACTTTTGATAAAAAATTGCTTGGACACGATGCAAGACTTTTGATTGAAAATTTCCTAGACACAATGCAAGGCTTTTGATAGCCAATTTCCTGGACACAATGCAAGATTTTTTACTGAAAATTGCTTAGACACGATGCAAGACTTTTGCAAAAATGTAAATTGCCTAGACATGGTGTAAGGCTTTTGTAGAAAATGTAAATTGCCCGGACATGGTGTAAGACTTTTGATTGAAAAATGACTGGACACAATGCAGGACTTTTGACAGAATTGCTTGGCTATGATATAGGACTTTTGATTGAAAATTGCTTGGACAAGTTGCAGGACTTTTGACTGAAAATTGCCTGGACATGATGCAGGACTTTTGTACAAAAGTAAATTACCTGGATATGATGCAGGACTTTTAGTAAAAATGTAGATTGCTTGGACACAATGTAAGGCTTTTGTGGAAAATGTAAATTGTCTGGACACGATGCAAGTCTTTTACATTGATTTAAATGAGGGTATTCACCCGGCATGGTGTATGCTATCTTGTAGTACAATGCATGTACCCATGTGAGATGCATATGTTTACTTTCATCAATGGACTCAGACTGTAGCATGATTCGTCTAATGGACTATGTGCTAAGCTTAACATCTTTGTGAACTTATTATTCCTCTGAAGTGAATAGATCCAAATTCTACCAAGTTCTTATCCCTAACATTTGAATCCCAACCTTGTGAACCTTCAGTGCAATTTTTCTTGAACAATAAAAGTGCTCATGCTAATAGAGGATGTGATTCTTCGAGAAGCATCTCTTAGGCACATGTGAATTGTGGTAAGGCATGTGTTCACATGTTGAACGCACTATGCATATGTTCATCTTTGCCTTTAAAACATCAATTCCGAACATGTGGTGGGTGCAGTGTAATGTATGCACACGTGTGGGACATATAATAGACATGAAGGGTCTTGTATGCATGGTAGATTAGAAATGATGGTTTTTGTAAGAGACTAAAAATTTTGTTAACTTTGATACATTCCAAAAGTGATGCTTATTCCCTGGGCATTAATCCCAAGAATGAGGTAAGAGAACACTACGCAGGAATAGAACTTTTAACTTGTATGAACAATACGTTAACCCCACAATCTAATTTAATCATTACGACGAGAGTAGCCAACACATCAACAAACTAATTTTTATCACAGGTCAAGTGTGTGAAGATTATCTTCTTAAACTTTGACATCAATTTTGTTAGGTGCTTTTGGTATGGGATCAGTTAAGGATTTTTGGTTTGCCATTCTCCCTTTACTTGATAAATTATAAGGGTTGAATCTCCAAACACGTTAAGATCTTTGATACCTAACGCTAAGGCTGCTTGCAAGCCATCAACACAAGCCTCATATTCTACCATATTATTCATGTAGTCAAAACTAAGCTTGACTGCCACTGGATATTGTTTACCTTTGGGGGATGTTATCACAGCCCCTAATCCGCTGCCATGTACATTGGTGGCCTTATTAAATTACATTGTCCACTTGACCTCCTTTGGTTCATTTTCCTCCACTATTAGAATATCCTCAATAGGGAACTAAATGCCTAAGGGTTAGTATTCATCCAATGAATTAGCCACTAAATGCTCAGCTATAATGCCTCCCTTGACTGACTTGCAGGTCACATACTTCACATCATATTCTGAGAGTATCACTTGCCACTTAGAGACTCTTCTTGATACGTGAAGACTCTTAAAAATGTACTTGATTGGATCCATCCTAGAAATCAACCACGTTACATGGTACAACATGTAATGCCTCAGCCTCTTTGTGGTCCACACAAGGGCACAATAGGTTTTCTCAATTAATGGATACCGCGACCCGCATTCGTTAAACTTCTTACTTAGGTAATAAATTATTTGATCTTTTCTTCTTGACTCATCATATTGCCCTAATACAGCACCCATGGACCCTGGTCGAATTGTTAGGTAAAGGAAAAGGGGTCATCTTGGCGTAGGTGGCACCAAGATAGGGGGATTCAAGATGTATTCATTTATCTTGTAAAATGCCAGCTAGCAAGTCTCATCCCATTCTCCTGATTGGTTCTTGTGTAATAATTTGACTATTGTTTTGTAAGTGGCAGTTAGGTTTGCAATGAACCTAGCTATATAATTCAAACACCCTAAGAACCCTCGAACTTCTGTTTCTGTATTAGGTGGTGGCATATTGCAAATTACTTTAATTTTATCTGGGTCCACTTCTATTTCCTATTTACTAATGATGAATCCCAAATGTTTCCCTGATATGGCCCCAAATACACATTAAGATTCAACTGGAGCTTATACTTCCACAGCCTTTCAAAGAGCCTTTGCAACACAGCCACGTGACTCTCCTTCAGCTGATTTAGCAACCATGTCATTCACGTATACCTCTATTTCTTTATGCATTAGGTCATGGAACAGGACCACCATCATATGCTGATAGGTTGGCCTAGAATTTTTAAGCCCAAAGGGCATTACTTTGTAGTAGAATGTTCCCTATTGAATGATGAAGGTGGTTTTCTCTTTATCATTAGGGTGCATAGGGATTTGATTGTAGATAGAGTACCCATCCATGAAGGAATACCTAAAGCTTCTAGTTGTATTTTCAACTAAAACATCAATATAGGGTAAAGGAAAGTCATCCTTTGGGCTAGCTCGATTTAAATCACGATAATCAACACACATTCTCACATGCCCATCTTTCTTTGGTATGGGGACTATGTTTGCGACCTATTAAGGGTATTTAACAACTTTTATGAAACTAACATCCCATTGCTTCATTACTTCCTCCTTGATTTTGAGGCACATCTTTGGGCTCATCCTTCTTAATTTTTGTTTCTTACCCCTCACATTAGGATACAAGGGTATTTTATGGGTAGCAATTTCAGGATCTATTCTTAGCATATCTTGACATGACCAAGCAAACACATCCATATATTCTTTAAACAAATTAATCATTTCTTCCTTTTACAGGTTATTGACTATTTTTAACTCCTTTTTACCATCCTCTGTCCCCATATTAATTACTTCGGTGATTTATTCATGTAGATTGATACCCTTTTCTAAAGATTCTATTATTTTGGCAAAGGTTCAAGATAACTCATCATTATTATCAATTTCTAAACCATTTGTATCCATGACAACATGCAATTCATTCAAACAGTGCCCAAGTGCTTCTGCTTCAGACAAGAATTCTAAGGATTCAAACTCCCTGGAAAGAGAGTAGAGAAGGCAAGAAAAAATATAAAATGATAGGATTTGAATAAAATTATGAAAAAAATATTGAAATTATTGCATTCATTCTATATTCAAAATAAGGTTCAAATTGTTAGCTATTACAAAAGCTCTTATAACGACGTTCAAAATATTACTCTAAAGACATGACATCTGATAACATTTCAGATTCCCAGTTGTTAAGTGCTTTTCCATGCTCATCCAACTAGATCTACATCACTTTCTTAAGTTCTCCTTATTCTTCTTTCATCATTGCAATCGGGTCACCCTGGTGGATTATCTCAGTTGAAACAGGGAATGTTTCCCAGATGTTGGGTATTTCTGCTTTTCTTCTTGGTTTACCCTTTTTTAATCATGCCTTTTCAGTCACAAGAGGCTTCTATAGATAGCTCATATCCTAACCCTTATCGTCTCAAATTTTCAAGCAACTTAATTAGTTCTCTTATGCATTGTAGCTTTGCACCCAATCCTTTTTCTTTTTGATATCCACTACTCCTTATAATCTTGGCCACCACTTGGTTAACGTCCTTAATAGACTCCCTAGTTCCCAATGTACTTCAGTTGGCACCTTTCATAGACTTCCCAGTTTCTAACACCTATAGACTTTGGTAGGAACTATCTACGAACTGTTCTATATTCTCAATGTACGGCATTGCACTCAGCTTGCTAATCATCCTCTCTTCTTCTCCTTTTATGGTGATGAGTCTTCCCTTGTCAATGTATTTAATCCTTTGGTGCAGAGTTGATGGTACTACACTAGCTACATGAATCTAGGGTCTTCTCAGGAGCTTAGTATATGCTGCATTGATGTCTATGACCTAGAACTTGACAGTGAATAGATTTGGCCCAATTTCTAATGGGAGCTCAATCTTTCTGATCACTTTTTTCCTTATTCCATCAAAGGCCCTTACTACCAAATCATTATATTTAATACACAATTGCTTGACCGGTAATTGCCCTAGGGTGGATAAAGGTAGGACATTCAGAGCTAACCCTCTATCAATGAGTACTCCAGCAATCATATACCCATAACATTTCAGAGTGATGTGAAGGTCTTTGGGTTTTCCAGCTAATGTGGGGTTTATCTCATCTTTAAAAAAAGTGATCAAGGTAGATTTCTTCACCACGTTTATCATGTTTACTACCTTCTCTAAGGTGTTGTCAGGACGCACATAGGCTTTATCCAACATACTTTGTAATACCTTTTGGTGGGTTTTTGAATTCATTACAAGTGTCAAGATAGAAACTCGAGCCGGTGTTTTCCATAGTTGATCAACCATGTCATACTCGTTTTGCTTCACTATCTTTAGGAATTCATTTGTTTCCTCTCGCTCCCCTCTCTTAGGGGCTTCTTTCAGGTTGGAGCTTTCCTCTATTTCCAAATTTGGGTTTGGAATTCCTTCTAACTCCTTGGAGTAAACTCGATCACTCTGAGTAATTGCACCTACAACATCTAAATAACCCTCTTCCACGACTGGCTTTTTCTCTTGTGCCTCATTGTTCTGAGAATATTCTATCTTTAAACCATAATTCCATGATATTGCATGGTTACTCTAATATGGGAATGGAGTTGGCACACGGATAATGGCTGTTGGATTTTTTGTGGGCACCAGTGCAGGTACAACGAGTAAGGATCCTCCCATTGTATTTTGTGGGTCACGATCACCCTGGGTTGGAGTAACCTCTTTGACCTCATAAATTGGCTTATTAACTACTTGGAAAGAACCCTAGGCTTTGTTGGGTAAGACGATCCCCTTGTCTTAGAACCATCTTTCTCTACAACGAACACATCCTCCTCTTATTGTTCTTTGGTTTCCTCAATGGTTAGGACCCCGAGTGTTATCATCCTTTGTGCTAGTTCCTTAAAATGATCACAATCTTTGATATCATGCCCTATATTTCCTTTATGAAACTCACAGTAACTGTTTGATAGCCCTTTGGGCATGTTCTACTCCTCATCCTTGGCAAAGATATAATTAGTGTCCTTCAGGCATTTGTATAATTACTGCATTATGCATAGTACATCTTTCAAGTTTTTTAAAGTGAACTTATTCTCGTTTGTCATGGACACTTGCTTCCCCTTGTCATGATTTGGAAACATATTGGTGACAATGTTGGGGTCATTACCTGCCTTTATGCCAATATGATTGTTATCTAACAATGCTAGAACATGACTCTTAAAGGCATCACACTTATCAATGTTATGCTTCATAGCTCCCATATGATACTCACAAGTAGCATTAGAATTATACCATCCACGGAATGGTGACTAGAGAAGTTTTATAGGCTTAGGACTCATAAGCTTTTTCACTACCAGGTTATAGACAAGTTCAGATCGACTAACATTAAAATCAGGTAACAGCCTATCACCGGGAGGTTGTTGCATAGGCCTAGGCCCTCTATTTTAAGTCATCATTTGTTGTGGTCCAAGATACGATTGAGGTGATGTTTGATAGTTCACATGGTTATTCAAAGCTTGACCTCGTGGCTAGTAGGATGTGGCCTAGTTTTGGCCGTTAAATGGTGCTTGGGGATATTGATTATGCATGGAGCAAGAATGTTGGTATGTAGCATGGACGTGACTGATATCCCCTTCTTTTTTTCGATTACTTATGGGCTTCTTGGTTTCTGAGGGTGTACTTTCAAATAATCCATTGCGTACATCAACATCTATTCTTTCCTAACCTAGATGAGATCAACAAATTCATGCACGTGGGTTCCCAGCATGATTTTATGATACGGATCCCCAAGGTGCAAATGAAATAGGAGCATAGCTCAGAGTCTAGAAGTGGTAGCTAGACCTTAGCTACCGTGGCTCTCCACCTTTGGGCATACTCCTTAAAGGTTTTAACTTTTTTCTTCTTTGATCCCTTTAAATGCTCACATGTAGGAGTTGTATCCAAGTTGAACTTATGTTGTTTCATGAATATGTTGGTAAGATCCCTCCACTTCTTTAGTTTAGAATGGTTTAATTTCATGAACCTTTGTAACATTGAACCAGTCAAGCTTTCATGGAAAAAATTTATGAGGAATCGTTAATCTCTAGACCATACCGACATCTTGGTGCAGTATGATTTCATATGATAGTATGGATCTCCATTGCCATCATACTTGGTGAATTCAAGCACTTTAAGCCTTTTAGGGATTAGCACCTTTGGGGCTAAACATAGCTCCTCTAGCTCGACAGATTTCAAAATAACCAGCCCTTGTAAAGCTTACAACCTATCATTGACTTCAATTATGTCTTCTTCCTAGTCTTTCATCACATTGTCCTTTTTTACCTTGGGGAACGTATTAGCGACAAGCTGTGTAGGATCGGTGAATACGATAGTTGGTTCTCCTCTTGGAAGGTCTTAGGTAAAAATGCCTCTTGATTCCAATCCTCATACCCTTGTCCTTCTACCCCTAAAGTCAAAGGATTTTGTGGCAGACTTGCTACTACAGGCCTTTGTGTAAGCTCTAGGCTCTAGTGGCTAACAAACTACCTAAAGTCACACCCAATATCTCAACACTTACATTAGGGACCCTATGGTCTGCATGCACAGTGTTGTGAACACCCCACCCAAATTAACAATAATAATAATCACAATAATAATAACAAATAGAATTAAAAAATTCAAAAAAATATAAAATAATAAAGTAATAATAACAATTAATCAAAACAAAATTGCAAAAGGCAAACAAAATAAAAGTAATATGGAAAAAAACCAAACATAAGAACCAAAAATGATAAAAAAGAAAATTCAAGATGTATGGCAATCATCTTGCAAAAAATAAAATGAACAAAGCCACATACTTGAAATGGAATTGCAAGACACTCTCACTTGCTCACACTCACACACTCTCACACACTCTCACATGCTCACTTGCCCTCACACATATGGCACACATCACTCTCACATGTTCACTTGCTCCTCACATGCTCATTTGCCCTCACACACATGACACACATCACTCTCACACACTCACACTCCCATTCACGGACACATCACTCTCACACACTCACACACACACTCCCACATGCTCATTTGCTCCCATCATTTGCTCTCACCATATGACATACATCATTCTCACACACTCACATTCTCACTCACGGACACCTCACTCTCACACACTCACACTCACACTCACACTCTCATCCACGGACACACACACTCACCACATGCATGCACCCATGCACACACATGCACAAGAGGACAAGGGGGACAAAAAAGCAAATGGGAGTGGTTCTGCAACATGGCAGAAGGTGGGGTGGCTGGAGCAGTGAGAGAGGAGTGTGGCATGGCTGGAGGTGGCAGCAAAAAGTGGAGACCGTGTGCAGCAAAGTGGTGGCTGGAAGTTGCAGAAAAAGCAAGGGAAAAAGGGAGCAAATGGCAGAAAAAGAGAGGGGATGTTGGAGCATAAAGGGAGGCAGCAAACCGAGAGGAATGAAGGAGAAAACACTGGAGAAAAAAAGAGGTCTCGACTGGGAAGAAAAGAGAGCTGGAGAAGAGAAGAGAGGAAGAAAAAAGAAAGAGGAACCACACTGAAAATGAGAGAGCCACGTGACCAAGAAGAGAAGAGGAGCTGAAGAAGAAAAGAGGAGCAACGAAGGCAGCAGCAAACCGTGAAGAATAACGCTGAACGAAGGAAGAAGATGAAGGCAGCAACGTGAAGGAGAAACCAAGTTGAATGAAGCAAGGAAGCAAGGCAGCCACGTGAGGAAAGAACAGCAGGGAGACGAACCAGAAACGAGGCAGCAAACCGAGAGCCAAACTGCAGAAACCGAGAGCTAAACAAAGCTGTCCAATGTGCAGAAAAACCATGAAAGTAACGTCCAAAATTCTAGAGTGAAAAGGTGCTGAAGTTTAGATCATCCAAGGAGCAGAAAAATGGAGAGTTGGATGCCAAAATGATGTGCAGAAACAAAGAAGTCTGAATCCAAAACAAAGTGGCAGCAAAGGAAGGAATAGAAGCTGAACCATGGAGGAGAAAAACTCTGTTTTAAACTCAAAAAACAGAGGTGAACAGAGGAGAGCTTAGGGAGCACAAGGAAGAAGAAGAAGTGTGGAGAAGAAGAGAAGCTCTCAGCCTCCATCTTCCAGCCAAGAAGTAGGGACACTTTCTGCAGAATTTCCAACGCTGGAACCAACCAGAAAAATCCAACAAAGCTGTCCAGCGAAACTCCAACAAAGCTGCCCGTTTTCTGCACTTCCAGCTAAGACCAGCAACTTTGAGGGGCTGTTGGGTTCATCTTCCATTGTTGGGTGAGGAGGAGAAGGTCCTTCTTCATTGGAGCACAAAGGAGGAGCTAAAAAACTAGGTATGGCTGCACGTTCTTCACTGGCTGAAAATTTTGCTGCACGTCGTTACTGTTCACCCAATTTCCTTCAATGCAATCTCATGCATGTGCACTGTTCACGCACTCTAATATGCAATGCTACTGTTCACGTGTTCAAATTTGTTTATTTTTGTTCATTATAATTGTTTAGACATTAGCTTTGATTAATTATGGCTATTATGTATGAAATTAGCATGTGAGAATTTTGTTGTTCTTGATTGCCGGGATTATGTGAGTTTTTTTTTTCATCTCCTTAAATCCTTGCAATTAATCAAATAATTGGAAGACAATGAATATTAATGAAATATTAATGAAAGAATGTTGAAAAATAATTGAATGATAATTAATGAATATTGTCATGACGGATAAAAATTATCATGTGAGAATTTTGTTCTCCTCAATTACTGGGGGTTATGTGAGATGTAAATCTCCTTAAATCCTTGCAATTAGTTGAATAATGGAAAAGTGACAATTAATATTAATGAAATATTAATTAATAAATGGTGAAAAAAATAAAGGAATGACAATATATACTAATGAAATATTAATGAAAGAATGTTGAAAAATAATTGAATGATAATTAATGAGTATTGTCATGACGGATAAAAATTATCGTGTGAGAATTTTGTTCTCCTCGATTACCGGGGATTATGTGAGATATTAATCTCCTTAAATCCCTACAATGAATTGGATAATTAAAAAGTAACAATGATATTAATGAAATATTAATGGGTGAATAGTGGAAAATAAATTAACCATAATTAAATGTTAAATTTGGATTAAATCATAATAATAATCATAATCAAAATGCTTGCTTTAATAAACATTCCCTATCATTTGCGAAATTATCGTGTGAGAATATTGTTCTCCTCGATTGTGCGGGATTACGTGAGGTTCTAATCTCCTTAAATCCCTATAATTAATTCCGAAATGACAATAATATTAATAATAATACAAAAATGAATAAATGGATAATAATTAAATGTTAACTTTGATTAAATATTTATGCAAAATGGATCGTGTGAGAATACTTGCTCTCCTCGACTTCCCGGGCTCGTGTGAGATTTTAATCTCCGTAGAACCTGAAAATTAGCATATATTTGTTCAAAGACAAACAAATAAACCAATAAATAACAGTACTTAAATTAAATTGTCTACCAATGATCAATGATAATAATAATCAATATTTATCAACAATAAATTCAAAAACTCATAAAATAAAAAATATATTCCTTTCATTATAAATTATGCATGAATTCCCAAAATATAAACTCTCAAAACTCAAAAAAAAAAAAAAAACAATAATAATAAAATCGACAAAAAATTTAAAAAAAAAAAAAGAGAAAATGTGAAGAGTTCAGGAGAACGATGTTAATCAGATTGTGGTAAGTTAAAACATACAAACCAAATTCCTATCTCGTTTTGTTTACAATGATCTGTTTTAATTAAAATCCTCCTATTCTCATCACAAATAAAAAAAAAAAACACCAATCATAAAAATGCCTTTTAGTCAAACTACGTGGACTTTGATCCCTCTCACGGGGTATGTAGGCTCTAGACTCTCACCCTAGGTCAAGTCTGCCCTTTGTAAATATCCATCTATTTGTATGCATTCTCGCTTTTTGTTTCCTATGTCTAACATACGTCCATGTCAATAAAAGGATAATTGAGATTAATTAAAGACCATATTCTATTTCAACTAATTAATTTAAGGTAACCGCCCTTATGGGCGGGTGTTGTGGGGTGCCTAACACCTTCCCCACACTCAAATAGACTCCCAAACCCATCTCTGACCTCGCAGACCATTTCGCCTCTTTTTGCTTTTTGTTTTAAATTGGTTTTCCAAAGTTTTTCGTTAAAAATTTTGGTGTCGACTCCTAGTAAATTCAATTTTCAAAATTTTGTTTTTGGGAATCGATTTTAAACTTATTTTAATTCCATCCCGCCGAAAGGTCGGTTATGACAAGTGTTAGTGGCATTTAAAGGAATATTATTAGCAACCACGCTTGAGCTCATATTTTGTAATAACTTCATCATTTCCAAGATTTGAGACTATATAGTCCCAATTTGGTCTTTCAAGGCCACTACTTTAGCTTCTGACCTTTGTTCTAACTCTGATCAATTATTTTTGGCAAACATGGCTCTAACACGTGCCCAGGTCATATATGTTCGGCTTGATGGCTAAGCTTGGTAAGACAAATTCTTTCTCCCTTAGGCAATATTTATTTCTTACCTGTTTTGAAAAATAAAACAAATCTTAATGATAAACTAATTATTTAGGCTTTTGGTTTGTCAATATGTTGATTTGGCATACGGATGTAAGAACCTTGCACCCTTGACTCTTTAAGGCTACCTATTGTATCACTCAATGACTCAAGGTTAACTACTAATGCAAGGGACGTTTAATGTCCACATGCACAAGTTAGTTTTGCACCCCACAACCTAATCATCTTTTGTATGATACCAACATTCCTCATATGTAGCACATGGCACACTTGATAACCAAAAGAAAAAACATGCATTTTACTAAGAACAAAATGTTTGATTACACCATTTGATTTAAGATCATACATCGAAAGTGACCCAGCCTATGGGTTCACATTCCAAAATATTGAAACTAACTTTGTTTCTCACTCATCTAAAATTTCATCAACAACTTCAGATCTTCCACAAGGTTATGACACAAAGTGAAAAATTCAATTATAGCTGTAGGAATCTTTATAGGGATGGCTTGCCCTTCAACTTCCTATATGTATAAGTGAGTTCAGGAATGACATCATTGACAAATATAATCATCCTTTTGAAGCACTCTAGCCACATTTCTTTCTCGATCACTTGCTCTTCATGGCGAGTTTCCCACAATCAAGCCTTTTCAGCTTAATGGTTAAGTTGTTCAATTAAGTTTTATACTGCTATCGTATTATTACTCTTGACACTGGTCATCTCCCTCATCTTTTCTTCCAGCCATTTGGTGAACATATCGATTTCTCATTGGAGGTCATTGGGAGACTTGGGCTCTTCCACCTGCCTCATCATGGCATCCTTTTCTTTAATAGCCTTTAACAATCGAGTTTGATAATTGAGGGCCTTCTTGTTGCTTTCTTTAGCCCATTTTTTAATATTCTTTATGGTGTCATTTAACTTGTCGTTTTCCTCCTTCAATCTTTTTAGCTCGATATTTATCTCTGACTCTTTTCTCTTTTTTTCTCTCATGTCTTCTTGTGACTTGGCTAAGCTTTCCAAGGGCCTTTTGCTTAATTCCTCTAGATTTTGCAGCCCAACCTTTTTACCTTCTAATTGCTTGGCTAGACATTCATTTATATCTTGTAGATCATTGCTCAATAAGGGGTTATGAGGTCCCAGAGGTAGATGGATCCCACCAATCCTTTCTTTGAGCCAAGCCTCATATCCTTTCGTGGTTGCCACAGTGTGCTTCCCTAACTCGAACCTCCCCTTGCATACTACTTGACTCCATGCATCTTTTATCTTATGGATCATTTCCACCTTCAGCAAATCACTGTAGTAGAAACTGACTCTCCGTACAACCTCTTTAGATGGGATGTCCTGTTCATATGCAAATTGACAATGCACGACTACATGGTTATAATTAATGCATCCTCAAGCAGCCATAAGAGGAACATTAGGGAAATTTTCACAATAGTAAATGATATCCTCGCTTTCCCACTAAAAGAGCTTCTACCAAATAGTGGTATCTTCAAGTTCTTATATCTTTTCCATCCATTTATCGTGGTTCATTTTTGCTTGTAGTGAAATTGATCCTTTGCAATGTGGATGATCTCGAATTGGGTGATGAATGGTGTCAAATCTCATACTAAGTTGATATTCCCTGCTATAAACATGATTGACCCACCATATATTCAACAGCGGCAAATAACACTTCAACTTTCCTTTCTTTTCTTGATGGCAAAAACTTAATGTCAAAAAGTTTCTGCCAGAAGTGCTGTATTAGATTCATATGGTGGTTCTCCACCATTCATAGAACACTCACTGCAACAAGATCAATTACTCCTACTGTCGAGGGAAATAATACTAAGCCATATACTGCCAGAGCAAGAACTCTTTTGAAAAACAACCCAATTTCCTTTTTTAGCTAAGGTTTCTGACCTTTTCTCTAGGTACTTTCTAGATAGGCCTTCTGTTGCCCCAGAGAGACAAAACTATATTTGTGTAGGCTCCTCACCCAGAATTTAGGCTACAACGCGTTTCAAGAGGAGGAGTCCAAGGTACAAACAAATAAGGATGTCTTTAGTAATAGGCATTTTCATCAACCCCTCATATTCTTCTAATGTGGGCGTAAGCTGAAAGGTTGAAAATGTGAAGCATCTCAATGAATCATCCCAATATTGTGTTAAGGTCACAAGAGCATCAGACTAGATAGGGACTGATAACAAATCCAAGATATCCCTATAATCTATTTGAAAATGACAGAGCTATTCCCTTATAAGTTTATTGCTTATAATGATTAAACTTTCGACTAATTTGGCTTCTACCTTCACTTTAATTCTTTTCCCAGTCGAGGTTATCCCTGTCAAGCTTGTGTCTTGAGGTCGTATGGTTCCTAACAGTTCCATCAGATCTTTATGCTAATCGATTAAACTAACAATTCGTGCTGGAACAAATCCATTGGTTAGTTACCATTGTGCTTTCTTCAAAAACTTAGTACTATTTGGACCAAGGCTTCTCATCTTTTAGTTGCTTATATTAACAAAATTAATGAAGTTTGAAACAACATTGTTGAAAAGGTTATTAGAAGTGAAAATGTGTACTGTCAAATATATGTTGTTTATGTCATGCTGTCAAATATTATGTTGCCAATTTGTAATGCAAACACCATTTCATGAAAGGTTTTTAATTGTTTTGAATCTAATCATGACTATTTCTATGGTTTTATTATTTTGATATGTAGAGTGTAATATTTCAAAATTTTTCATTTAAAAATTTTATCCTTGGGGAATAATTTTGTGAATATTTACATTAGTCAGAGGAAAGAAGTAACACAATTAGGAAAAACCATGAAATTTTAAATATTTGGGGAAAGGAAGAGTAAAGAGAGCTTATATATTAATTCAAGTAGCATTATACATGAGACTTAGGCTAACTCAAGTGGTTAAGCCTTACCTATGCAACCAAGCGGGCTGAAGTTTGAGTCACCCCATGTTCATCAGATTATATTTTTTTCCTAGGCTGCCACGTGTCTTCTAAGAAGTTAAATTACAAAATTACCTATACAAACATTTTTCTTCTTCCCCACTGACACTCCTTCATCATGCTCTCTCTGTTAGTTTAAACATCCTCCATTCTTTACTTTTAATTCACACAAGTAGCAGATTCTCTACCATTCATCATCGTTGTTCATTGTATGGGTGGCTAAAAAGAGACAAATTCCAGCAAGAAATTTTAATAACTTCCTACGTTGAAGTCATGTACAATTTGCATCAAAAATAAGTTTGATTAGGTGAGTTTACTCAAAATTGGTTAAGGGATTTGCTTCATAACAATATTTTACCCAATTCTCTGATGATTTTATCTCCCCATTTTGGGATACTACAATAGAAATCAAAAACCACATTTTGGATATGCAAAGAACATGAACAATGTTAGGAAAGCTTGAAATTTGCATGATTTAGGTGTGATTTCTTCAAATCATGTTAGGGCTTTATGTTATAACTTCATTTTGAGTAGCTATCCACTGATATGAGTGTATAATTTTGAGATTATGCTTCAAAAATCAAAATTTTCCCATTAAACGCGATGAACATGAATAGTAACTAGAAAATTCAAATTGGAGCTCGATTGGAAGGAGTTTTGAGAAATTTCCTTGGGGGTTTTTATCTAAGGTAAATATCTAATGATTCTCATTTGTCACTTTGATGTTTGGATCACTTAATTAAAAGACCCTCTTTCTTGGTAGGGACTTGAGGTGTATAGTGTAGTGATATCTAAAGATTTGTTGATCCATTAGTGTTATTGGACCTCAAGGAGAATAATTTAAGTGGTTGGTATTTGCCGTTTTAATTGGTAAGTCACTTTAGGAATTTTCTCTAATTTATCATAAATTCCATTATTGTAAGAAGAAGCTTGATGAAGGAAAATTTCCATAGAGTTTAGCCACAACCTTTGGGCTTGAGCTCTGCTTGAGCATAGTCAGCCAACTTCATGACTTTCCTTAGCTTCCAATGTTACAAAGGGATAACCATTCACTATCTAAGTGCAGTAGATGGAAATGAGGGGTCCCACTAAGTTCTTCCCTGAAGGTAAAGCATAGTCCTTGTCCTTGTGAGAAGTGGAAGGAGTTGTCAGGTGCAAGCTTTGAAGTAATGCGCTACCCGCTAGGATCAATCAAGTCAATGAATCAAATTCCCACTTACCCAGTGGGGATAAAGACTATCAAGTCAATGTTCCTCAGGACTTGCCCAAAAAGGGGAATCAATCTCTCTTTCTAATGTGATATATGATATATGATGTGATTTGCTGACTTATCCCACAAGTTTGTTTTCACTTTATTTACTAATTAAGGCAAGTTTACTAGTTTAATATATAACATAAATTTAATATAAATATGAAAAATATTGATATAAATAATATTTTAATATAATTTAATATTTAATATAATATTATGATAAATGGAAGTGGCTATTGTTATTAAATAATTGCTTTAGTCATGATTGGTATAACTTTTAAGCCATTAGATGATATTGGACAACTCAAAAGCTATGTGGAATGGATAGATTGGACTATTTGGGCATATTCAATTTTCGAAGTCGTATATAAATAATAATTTTGTAAAGCATGCTTAACATTGTTTGTATGTTGAGAAGCTTTAATGTCTTACGTTAAAAATAATTCCATTAATAGGGGTGAAAAAGGAGAAGTAACAAACTATGAAGTCATAATCTTGGAATATTTGTGTAATTGTATTTTTTTTTGGACTTGAAGGCAAGTAAATTCTCAATTGGTGGAAATTTTTAACTTAAAGACATAAGGCATTAATAAAACCTTGGAGTATTGTTTTAAGTGCAATATAAATATATATATATATATATATATATGTTGGTCATGGTCATTGATGGAAGAATGAAAACTTTAATATATAGACCATTTAGGTTTTGTGACCATTTTTCAAAGTGTATATACATGTATTTGCTGGCCATGACAATCATAACCATTTAAAGAAATATTTGTTTGAGATGAAAGTCAGTTGATAATGACAAATTACTTGTTAATTAGTTTATCATGGGATGATTTATTATGAATTATTCGAGATGAGGTGGTTATAGCGAGGGACATTAAGGTTATATTTCTTGTTGTTATGAGTATATAGGTTACACTATATCTAGTGGGTAGTAAAGGAGACAATAAGAAAATGGGTTGTGTATGCTCTAGCTAGGTGAGTAGATAACACTAATTAAATATATTTCTTGTTTATGCAGTTATATTATGAAAATAATTGTTATTGAATATCTCAGTGCCCTAGGACAAACTTCTTGGAATTTGAAAATGTTATTATTTCTGTATTCTCTGAGTATTTGTAAGCTTTAGATTTGATAAAAATCTTACTAAGCAATTGACTAAATTTCCTAAAGTCTATATTGCTCTAATTCTATTTTTTTCTAAAGCACTCTGGTTATGTAACCCTAAATTATCTTGTTCGGTATTTCTGAATCATTTTGATTATATATTTCTAAATTATTTTGATTGTGCAAATTCTAAATTATTCTAATTTTGTACTTCAGAATTCCTCTTATTTAAATTTTTGAGTTAAAATGATTCTGAACTTCTAAAATTATTTGTTTTATAATTTAAAGTATTCTAGTTTCATGTTCAAGAAATACTTTGATTCTTTAATTATGAAGATATTTGATTCTATATATTCAATGTACTAGGATTCTGAGATTTGGATACTTTTATTTATCTCTGTGCAAAAGTTTGATTCTAAATTTCTAAAACTTTGACTTTTGATTATGGATTTACATATGTTAAAGAAATTTTTAGGAATACATCCAAAATAGGAGCCTGTAGCTAACGATAGTATTCGTTAGTCGTAGTGCACTATGATCTATATTCTGATATGACTGGGTATGTTACCAACATTATGGTATTCTGTCTGAGGCCTAAGGCCATTATTCTAATTATTTTGAGCTTCAAGCTCGTGACTGATATTTGATTGTTCTAATATGCCAACCTTAAGCTATTTTGGTTTTCCTGGACTTCTGATGTTTCTGTTGGATATTCCCAATTTGATTAGACACTTATATGATGCATTGATTGCCATTATTCATTGAAAATTTGTTTATATTTTTGTTTGGGATTCCATATGAAGACTAACAATGTTTTCTCATTTTGGTGTTTTTTATATTAATTTTCAAAGGTGTTCAAATTTCATGATAACAAATGGCTTATGCAAAACTTTATTTTTTGCCCCTTCCACTATGTAATTTGTATTATTTGTCCATTGAGTTTTCAATCACCCCTCATTATTTAACATTTTTTAGATGGTAGCACTGTTTTAGACCCCTAACCTACAAACTAGGGGCTTAACAGGTGTCTTTTGGTGTGAGCCTTGCATTGTTCGCAAAGGCAAGTCTTTCTTTGTTGTAAAGTCTATATTTATGATCTAATGGTCCCTTGTATACAAGAGAATGCTCTTATTTTGTTATTGTAGATGATAGTTATCTATTGTAAACATTACTGAGAGCAAAGCTCTCCTTTCTGTTGTATATTAGGTTTTCTCATTATAGACATTTTTGAAGATCTAAATTTTATGGGAGACTTTGCCAAAGTTTCTACCCAGAAATGTAACTGATTTTGTAGCTAGTATGAATATATTTTGTCTTAGTTCTATCGGTTGATAATTCTATTTTCTTATACTGTAATTGGATCTCTTAAGATGTCTGATAGGCTTACAAGGGTGAGATTTATCTCATTCCCTATGTCAGTCACGTCCTTATTCGTTGGGGTCATAACACAAAGAGATGTTGAAGGATTGGACTGTTCTGCTACATTACTTCATGGTGAAAATGTTTGTTGAAGCAACGAGGAAAAACAAGTCAAGATGTTCAAAATGGCTTTGGTCATCATGAACCTATGGTATAGGAACATAATTTGCTACTTTAGGCTACTAATTAAGATGATATATTGTACAATGTTGAAGCAACAAGGGGAAGATAAGACAAGGTTTTGATTCTGCTACTGGGGAATAATATTTGTTTGTGAAGAATTTGTTAGACAAAAGAATTTTAGATAAAAAGATGTATTGT
Organism: Delonix regia; assembly: GCA_037074485.1. Lineage (NCBI taxonomy): Eukaryota > Viridiplantae > Streptophyta > Magnoliopsida > Fabales > Fabaceae > Delonix > Delonix regia. The sequence continues at coordinate 21,437,258 of CM073451.1, forward strand.
GCAATGTTCTAAAATAAGCAAAGATGGTTTTAGTAGACTTGTGACTACATATACAAAATTGTACTTAAACATCATTTGTACATTGCTTCATAGTCAAAAAGATACTGCATCCCTAAAATAGTTATAGTCTTACAACATTTTTGCATCTATGCAAAATAAGTTTGTTATTTGTTCATCATTGTCCATTTGATAAGTATGATAAAAGGATAGATTTTCCAAAACTTCTTGTTGGAAGTACTGCAACAAATAGCTAGCTTCCCCATACATCATACTTTGTTTTCTTTTTTATTGGAGATAATTTTTTACATCAACTTGGGTATACCTAAGTTTGTCCTACCTCCTACATGTGTACTCATAAGTTGGAATGAAGCTTTTTGTTGTAATCCAGACTTTACAACCAATTCAATCTCATATGCTTCAACTTGAGATATCTTATGTTGTGAGGCCAACATGTGCATTGTCTTTGGAGGTTGGAGAGGGGTGTTGTGTTCTTCCATGAACTCATGGATAACAAATTTGTCATTCATTGCCATAAGAGCAATATGTGCTTTACACTCAATTCTTGTCTTAGCCCTATGATTTTTCTTCATAAAGTCATGCTTATCTGCCTTTTGATGACCTTCCTTGCAACAAACAAATCTAAATGAAGTAGTCTTATTAAAATATTGCTTCCTAACTCCAATTTTGCTTTTCCTCCATAGTCAACTCAAAACTACCACGTTATGTCTACATTATCAAATTACATACCTACTCTCGGCTTCCAACCATCTCTAGTAGATGTCATCTTCTAATAAAAATACACTACACAACCTAAAAAACAATAATCAAATAATATAAGCATTGATCACTAATAAATAGAATACAAAAGAAAATAGTATTAATATTATTGTTCTCTCACATTTGATCCAATACCAAACTGATATGAAAGAAATAGCATTTAATCTTTGAATACTAAACATGTGAATTCCAATTCCTTGACATTCTTTTCTTAATCATCCAGTAACAATCATTTCTAAGTTATTTCATTCCTTATATATTTTTTTGAATGCTACCAGTGTAGTACTACTAAATCTTTGAATCTTAGACATGTAAAATCCCTTTAAATCATTATACATCAACTAAAAACTGAACCAAAAAATTTGCACACATGAAGACATATATGTAGAACTAATAAAGTATAAACATTATTTGACCAATTGAATAGGCAGCCTTTATTATAAAAAAATTTCCACTTAGAAAATGTATCTTCATGCCTAACAATCACAATAATAAACTCTAACCACTTTTATTTCCTAACCTATACTTAGTCCCATAAACCACCTTTCATATGATCCCATATCATAAAAGGTAAATTAAAACTTTTCCTACTTAATGCTCAAAGCTTAAGAAGTAGTAAATCTTCGTCACTACCATATTTTAATCTATCAAAGTATAGTCTAATATTGTTTTCCATTCACTAGTTTTATGTTTTTTTAAAACTCTCATTTTCATATATAAAAATATTAAAATAAGTCATTTTTTAACTTTTCACACATATATTAAATAAAATATAGTACTAAGTATGTTAGTTTACTTTCTAATGTTGAAATTGTAAAAACAGATTAAAGAACCAACCATCTCAATCGTCATCACTACTTGCTATCAAAGTGCAGACAAAAGAATGTAACTCAAAATTTTCAAAGGCAAGCCATAGATGTTACCCTTCAACTTACAAGTTTTCCACTACACCTTGTAAACAAAATTTTTTAAGTCAAGTTGAAACAATGACTCTATGAAAGCAACTAAAAAAAACCTAATTTTAAAATACAAATATTACTTTTGGTGCATTAAAAATATTTAAATTTCCTATTTCCTTCTTATAGTTGCAATATAGATGAAAAAACACACTTGGAATTTTACTTCACTTAGCAAAATACCTGATACACAAGTAAGAATTTTTTTGAACAAATTTGCAGCTACTCATAGTTATAAAAGAAGTTAAGTGAAGCTCCAAGGTAGACCTCTCCAATGCAAGCCACAATGTCTGATATCAGCTCCTCAGAGATCTCTCACAAATTTTCTTTCTAAAACACCATTGCGCCTCATATTATGTCATGTGACAGAGTTCTTCGATGCCCAAAAAAGAAAGCAAACACAAAATGCAAGAAAGTGTTGGTAATGGGCTATATAGCAATGCAAATAAATAAAATGGTGTGTTTCAATAAATAAAAAAAGTCACTTATTTAGAGCCATTGGATAAGATCGATGACCCAAAATTATGGAACCACGCATGGAACTACAGCAAATCTTGTTCCAAGTTGAATGCTATATGTATGTGTGTGTATTTATGTCAACATAATGGATAAGTTATTATGTGTTACTACTAAATCCTATTTGTATTCTTATTTTATTTTAGCTAACATATAAAATCTTTATGAAGGGAATAATAAAAATAAATGAACACATTCATAGATTCATAATAGAAGATTTACATACTTCTCCTAATTGCAGAAGCTGATCGAACTCTGGCAGGGATCAATAATTGAATTAGATACCCATAATGTATTGGGTGTATCTCAGGTTTCCATAGCCTAAATCCCCTCTTAAATACGACTGCAGAATACTTCACAGGTATTCTTCTCAAAGCGTCTTAAATCTCTCTTTATGAAAGTTATCTATCGTATAATAGTCTAGCCCTACTTATAAAAGGTTAGCTAGGGTTAGGGTTTAGTAGTAATTCTATAATTATTATTTCACCCTTATTTAATGAGCACCCCTTATGGGTGAACTCTATATAATATCTTAATAGATTTAAATCATAGATATTATATGATATTCTAACATCTGTCACTCATGCATAATGGGAGTGCTTATACACTATAAATCCAAGAAACATATTCTAGGTAAATCAAGAAAACACTTTCTTTTTATAATCTGTAGTCATTCATATAGGGAAAGTAAACCATGCGACTAGCAACTATAGCTAAAAGTAAGCGAACAGAGGTAAATCATACAACAAGGAAAAAAGCATCCTCATAGTCAATTCCTTCCTATTGTGTATACCTTTTTACTACTAGTCGAGCCTTAAATTTTTCAATTGTGCCATTGGCTTTTTTCTTGATTTTGAGAACCTACTTGTTCCTAATAGCCTTGTGTCCCCCTGGAAGATCAACAAGTTCCCAAACATTATTGACTCTCATAGACTCCATTTCCTCTTCCATAGCTTTAGTCTATTTATCTTTAGAAGGGGATAAGAAAGCCTCCTTCATATTTCTTCGCTCATCTTCATTTTGTACAAGCATCGTAAAAAGTTCACCACCTTTAATCTCATATCGTCGGTGAAGAGTCTTTTTACATGAACCATGTCTCAGTTGTGATTCATTGAATCTTGCTTCATTGGTCCCATTTGGATCAATATTGCTCCCACTCCCACTTGGAATGAGATCCATTTGGTCACTCCCACTTGGAGCAACTAGCTCAGGAACATTTTCATTCACATCAAATGATGAAGAAGGTTGCTGATGAGAAACTAATTCATTATCTGCTATAATCCTCCCACTCAAATGAAGTGGTCCTAGTGTGTTCAAATCCTCTATCTCAAATAAGGATAGGTCTTGACCTACCTCACCCTTCTTAATATATTCATTCTTAAAGAATATGACATCTCTATATTCAAATTCAATCATGCTCCCACTATCTTGCTGACCTATAAACACATAACCTTTTGAGGATTCTGAGTATCTAATAAAGATACTTTTCTTTCCTCTTGGGCCTAATTTGCCATACTTGTGAGAGAAATCATGTGTATAGGCAGCACATCCCCAAGGTTTTATAACACTTAGATCAAGTTTTTACCCAATCCATAACTCATATGGAGTGATTGCAAATGATTTCATAGGCACACTACTAAGTATGTAGGCTGCAGACATTAATGCATCACCCCAATAGGTGATTGGCAAATTAGCCTATGCCATCATAGACCTAACCATTTCAAGAAGCGTTCTATTCCTTCTTTTCGCTACACCATTTTGTTGTAGAGTACTTGGAATAGTTAACTGATGAATTATCCCTTTCTCATTACATAATTCATTGAATTGAACCAATAAATATTCTTAGCCTTGATCGGTTTGAAGAGCCTTAATTTTCTTATCTAATTGATTCTCAGCTAAGGTCATGTAGTTTTTAAAATAGCTCAATGCTTCTGACATATGAGAAATCAAATAAACATAACTGAAACGAGTATAATCATCAATGAATGTGATGAAATAATTTGCTTAGTGCCTGGCCTTAACATTTATAGGCCTACAGATCACAGAATGAACTAACTATAGTGGAAAATCGGCCCTAGTTACTTTACTGAAGGGTTTTCTTATAGATTTTCTTACTAGATAAGACTCACAAGTAAACAAATCCACTCATTCAATGTCGAGAAGCAAACCCTCTTTTGCTAACCATTGCATTCTCTGTTGGCCAATATAACCAAGTCTAGCATGTCATATATTTACATCATGATCATAATCATGTGTAGAGGCAAACATGGAAAAACTAACATTATTATTAATGTAAGATTTGTCATCCAAATCCATAGAAATAAAACCTCCAATTACATAACCAAAACCATAAAAAACTTAGTCATAACTCAATTTAACACAATTGTTATGGAAATACAAATCATAGCCTAGTTTAAGTAAAACCAAAATTGAAATAACATTCTAATGAATTTGAGGTGTATAAAGGATATCATGTAAGATCAGGTCTCGACCACCACACAGGATTAACTTGCATGTTTCAATCCCTTTGATAGCAACTTTAGTGTTGTTACCCATATATATCCAGAATGCATCATAGGGAACTCACTGGAAGTCAACAAAGGTTTCACAGTCCCTTGCTATGTGGTTCGTGGCTCTTGAGTCTACAATCCACACAAGACAAGATTCAAAAAGCATATTAGAGCTAGAAACACATAGTTCACTAGCATAAACAGTGTAGGTTACCTTTTTGAAAGGCTCAGGCCGATCACTCTCATAATGTCCCTTTTTTTGGCAATTGAAGCATTTAACTTTTGTTGTGTTCACCTTTCACTGCCTCTTTTTGCCTTGTTAATTAGTCTTTGGCTTTTTCTTAGGTTGAGTTGGTTCTTTGTCATTTTCCTAACTCTTCTCTTTGAAACATGTCTTTCACCTAAAGTTGCCATGTGCAACTCAGATATTAGCTTGGCTAAACTGATTCAAGCCTTTCTTCCTCGAGTTCGAGGTGTCTCCAGACATCTTCTAGAGTCATGATTCTATTAATATGAGTGAGATGCATCTTCATATGCTCCCATGAACTAGGCAAAAAGTGAATGATAGCTTGGATTTGCTGTTTGTTTGTTAAGACATTTCCAACATCTTTTAGCTCAATGATTATATTTGACATCAGACACAGATGTTTCCTCACTAAATGTTCTGGGCGTTTGTTATATGAGTCAAATTTGATCATTAGAGAACACAATCTGGATATAGACATAGTTCTGAACCTCGCTCTCAAAGCATTCCAAAGCCTCATAGCGCTTCAATGGTCCTTGAACTCCTTTAGGATGTCATCATCCAGAGTGCTCAGCAACATAATGCAAGCAGTAGAGTTCTTTTTCTTCCAAGCATTATAAGCTTCATGGTCCCACCTATGCTGGGTCATGTTTCTAGTTTCTAGCTCTTCCATGACATTATTGAGAGCCTCAAGAGCCTCTTGCTCTTCCAGGAGATACTGGACTTTCATACTCCAGATCTCATAATTATCGCTAATTAGCTTTAACCCCTTGTTGAGCTCAGCAACAATACTTTTGGAAACTGTAGTCATTGTTTACATAAAAGAAAGACAAGCTTGAATCAGGATCAGATAATTTAAAAAAACACACAAGATTTAAGGTTCACCATGTGTGAACACCCGATCCTTAATTACTTAATTATTTAATTAATTGATACACCAATTAATTAATAAATAAGGAAATAAAAAAATTTAAAACGACAAAGCTTTGAACGACATTCTCTGGGAACAAGTTGAAATTAAAAATAAATAATGGGAGACAATTAAATAAAGTCAAAATTTAAAAATAAAATTAGTTAATTATAATAAATCAAGGAAAAATTATAAAAGATAAAAAGAATATATAAGAAAAAATTAAAACATAAAAAAAATAAAAAATAAAAGTTAACTAATAATAATGGGAATAATAATAAAAATAAAAATAATAATAAAATTGCAACTTGCATGAGATGGGTAGAAGGGACTGTGACAGTGATAATGAAAAGATGGAGAGGGCGGTTGTGAAAAGAAAGGATGAAAACAAGATATGTGACAGTCTCAATATTTTAGAGCAGGGCAGGAATGCTATTGGGGCAGCCTCTTCTGTTGCAAGAGGTAACAAAACAACGGTTCAGGTGCTAAAAAAAGCCTACTGGTGCTTTTGGGGCACTTCTGGGGAATTCAGCTTCAAAGCGAAAGCCTGTTGCTGATAAAAAGGAAAAAGAATAAGTCAAGCTAGAGAGATTAGATCTTCAGTCAATCTTCCTTTCCATTCATTTTTGGGGCAGCAATGAGAAGTCTAAAGTAGTTATAGAAAATCCAAGTGGAGCAGCATCTGAAAGTGAAACTTCAGCTGTCTAAAACCCAATTTCTGACAATCCAGTTTCTGCCTCCATTGCTAATGATGTTATATTGCTCGAATCTTATATAGATCCAAAGAATACAATGCACAAACCATAAAGCCCTAATGAGCACGAGGAGAAAAATCTTGTAGTGTCCACTTCAGGAAAAGAGAATGAAGATGAGCCAATGTGAAACCATTTGATTATGAAGCAGCAAGACAATAAGTTAAGTTTGGAGAAGATACATCTATACAGGATTATGACAATGACGATAGTCGTACATGGAAGCGTGACTCAAGTAGCAAGAAGACTAGTTCAATAGTAGGACGGGGACAAGGTAGCGATTTGACCTAAGAATTGCCTCAAGGTAGAAGACATCAGGCATTTCTAGCTTCTGGGAATCATAGTGCAACTTTCCGCTAATATAATGAACATAGAAGAGGCTATGATTTTCTCCCTGTAACTAGTCGTTGCACTTACCATTGAGGTGTGCTCAGTGATCGACGGGGACTCGCCGGCACAGAGGTCCAGCTTGGGTAGGAAATCGTTGGCAGGTTCATTGTGCGATGTGTAAAAGAGCACCCTCCTGACAGTGCTCTGTTTTCCTTTCTGGGACTACTGCGGTGTGCTCAATCCTCGAAGGGGGAAGTTCCTGACAAAGTTTTGCCAGCAAGAAGGCCAAGCTCGGGCAGGGAGTTAACAACAAAGTTTTTTGGTGCAGCAAACCTATATCTTTTCTTAGAAACTAGATATGCATTTACATCGTGAATTCTCACAGGGAGTCGTGGGCGAAAAGTCAACTTTCAGGAAAACTATTGAAGAACTTATTGTAAAATGAAAGAGATCATTAAGGTCTAAGGAGGCTACATTGTTCGCTCCACGAGATGCAAAGACCATCATAGCAAGGTGTTGTATCTTCAAGGAAAAGAAAGGGATGTTGAAGCCTTTATTCAGGATTCTATAAGAATGCTAGAGGAAGGTGGTGAAGGGGAGTCCTTTGTATGCATTAGAAGACTTAGATATCTCTCTCAGATATATATGAAATCACATCGTCTTGCTGATGCTGAGATGGTCCAAAGAAAGATTTTGCATAAAATGGAACTATCAAAGGGATGGAATTCCTTGGACACTATTGTTGTGGCTGAAAGTTTGGCTCTGACTCTACAAGCATCTAATAATTTAAACGATTCATAAGAGCTTTTTGAAAGATGTCTTAATGCCCGAAAAGCCTTACTTCCTAGTGACCACATTTAGATTGGCGCAAACCTACTTCATCTAGCAAGGGGTGTGATGCTTAACAGTAGCCAACTGCAAAAATGGGATGCTTCTGGGAAAGCTGAGTTTGATAAGGCAAAGGATCATTTGAGCAATTTCATAAGGTGCGTTGGAATTTAGTTGCATCACTCACTGCATTTTGCTGTTAAATTTTACTACCTATTAGATGCTTAATACCTTGGTTTTAGCTGTTCAAATATGCCTAAAATGGAAGATGATATTTGCTTCGTTTTGTTGTTTGATGACACTCCAAATTTACTGCACAGTGTCTTCATTCCTACTATCAAATGTGGTTAAAAGCTAATGCATTTTCTCTTCCCTCATCATGGTCATATATATATATATATATATATATATACATATGGGTATGAGTAGATGGATAGATATATACATATAGATATGTGAATGCCCACATGAGTGCATGCATATGATGTGGGGGGTTATTTGTCCTTCTTGATACTATATTTTTTTCTTTTTTCCTTTTTATCTCTCTTTCCATTGTTTTATATATATATATATATATATATATATATATTTGTGTGTGTGTAAACATAGAGGTATATATGTGTATATATGCATGAAAGTAATTCATTTGCTTCTTGGTGCATGTCTCCTGTCAATAGAAGATTAATTTTTGGCTTTATAAACAATATTCTAAGAAAACCATCGAGTGAGAATATTGTTCTCCTCGGGAGATTGAGATCATGTGAGATTTTAATCTCCTTAGATCCCTAAATTAGTATCCATTTGTTTAAAAATAATAATAATAAAATATTTACTTTAATTAAATATTTTCCCTTATTTACAAAAATCACCGAGTGAGAACATTGTTCTCCTCGGATGATTAGGATCATGTGAGATTTTAATCTCCTTATATCCCTAAAATTAGTACACATTTTTTTAAAAAAAGTTAATAATAATCAAGTATTTACTTTAATTAAATATTTTCCATTATCTGTGAAATTATCATGTGAAAATATTGTTCTCCTCGAATGCTTAAGGTCGTATGAGATTTGAATCTCCTTAGATCCTCAAAATTAGTAAATATTCACTTTAAGATAATAATAACAATAATGATAATAATGCAAAAATAAATCTCTTAATTAAATATTTTTATCACATTATTTACAAGATGATTAAATTCATTCTTTACAATCATTTCGTTTAAATTTCAAAATAAAGATTAAGATTCCAAAATCAAACAAAATTAAAAGCATGAAGAGGTCGGAAGGGCTAGATTAATTAGGTTGTCATAAATTAAAACATACAAACCAAATTCCAATCTCGTTTTGTTTATGAAAATCTGTTTAATCTAAACCTTCCTGTTCTCATCACAAAATTTACAAATCATCAACCAATAAAACATGCCTTTTTAGTCGAACTACGTGGACTTTGATCCCTATTATAGGGTACGTAGGCCCTAGGCTTTCATCCTAGGTCAAGTCTGCCCTTTGTAAATATCTATATGTTTGCTTTCATTCTTGCTATTTTGTCTCCTTTGTTTAACAAGCATGCATGTCGATAAAAGGGTAATTAAGATGAATTTAAAAGTCATATCCTATTTTAGCTTACTAGTTTAAGGTAACTGTCGTTATGGACGGGTGTTGTGGGGTGCCTAATACCTTCCCCACACTCAAATAGACTCCTGAACTCATCTCTGATTTCACAGACCATATTGCCATTTTATTTTTATTTCAAATTGGTTTCCCAAAATTTTCTGTTAAAAATTTTGGTGGTGACTCCGAATAAATTGATTTTCAAGATTTCCAAAAATGAATCTTGAAAATCAATTTAAACACTTTTTATCTATTCTGCTGAAAGGTTAGTTATGACACCATGCTTACAAATTATGACACTAAGTATCATATAATTAAGTTAATTAACCTATGCATAACCCAGAGTCAAAAGAACACAAAGTGCCAATCTTCATCCTAAGGTTGTATGCAAGGTGTAAATCAATGAAATCAAACTGTAACTAAGTGTCTGAATCATGCTATAAACAAATTGTAAATCATGATTTTTTTTTAAATGTTAAACAAATTAACATTTGTTAACTATCATGTTAAACTAATTAACAGATTAATAAATCAATTATGTAATGCTAAACTAATTAACATTCATTAATAAACATGTTAAACTAATCAACATACTTAATATATGCATTTAATGCTTTAACAAATAGTGGATCTAGTACCTGGCATTGTTAAACCAAGAACATAGATCTAAAATAGATCTCTTAGGACCAGTAGCCCGTAGTTTTGGGTTTCCAGCTAATACACGAATCCAAAGTGTTAAACAAATCAACACAATTAAATGCATAATGTTAAGCTAATTAACATTATATGTCTAAATTTTTTATGGGAAGAAAATTGACAAACAAACAAAAAAATAATGTTAAACTAATTAACATAATGACAAGTAATGACATATTAATTGACTGAAATTTATTAGGATATAAAAAATTAATTTTTCACCAAAAATTAATTACATTTATTTGGGGCTAAAATATAAATACACAATTTATATTTTTGAATATATATAAATGTTCATTAATTAAGGATTTAACAATTAGGCCTCTAATTATTATTTTTGGATAGACCACATGCCCAATTAAAAAAAATATATGGCCCAAAATAAAATTTTTAGTAATGAGCCTAGATCAAACCCTATAAGCCTATTAAACAAATTTAGGGTTCAGATAAAAAAAAAACATTTAGCATTTTTGAAAAAAAAAATTTGTTTTTAATTTTCAGAATTTTTGAAATTTTTTTTAAATTTTTGAAAAAAAAAAACTTACAGAACTCATTCTTCCTCTTCGTCTCTGTTCCTCGTCCTTGCCTCTATTACTAGCCACCTATGATTGGTTCCTACCAAGTGGGAATGTCGTTGAGAAAGGAGGATCATCAGTGGCCATTGCCGCTAGCAACGAGGTAGAGAGGGTCACTTTCTCTCTCTACCTCTCTCTCTCACGTGACGCAGGAGGTGGCGAGTCTCTTCCCTGTTGACGACCTATGTTTTCGGCTACAGAGGCGATAGATGTTGTTAGCAGCATCCAGTCATTGCATTGTGCCTCCAGCAGCGACTAGTAGTTTGAGTCAAAAAAACAAAAGAAGTGGTTTTTGAACATATCTGGCTACAGAGAATAGAGGTAACTGATAGTAGGTGCCGACAATTGTAGACTCCACCTGATAGGGGAGTGTTGGTTGCTGGTGACAGTGAAGGATTTCAAAGTGGTGACTACAAAGACACTGAAAGGGAAGAAGAGCTTGGCATCGCAGAAATTTCAAATTTCAAAAAAAAATTTGAAAGAAATTTCAAAAAAAAAAATTTAATGTCAAGAACCCTAATTAATAAATCCCTAAATAATATCTTAAATTCCAATAAAACATTCAAATCGATCAAGATACCAACCTATAGCTCTGATACCAATGAAGGGAATAAAAAAAATAAATGATAGATTTATAGATTCAGAGTAGGAGACTTACATACTTCTCCTAATTACGGAAACTGATCGAACTTTGGCTGGAATCATTAATCGAATGAGATACACACAGTATATTGGGTTTATCTCAGGTTTTCACAGCCTAAATCCCCTTTTGAATACGACTGCAAAATACTTCGCAAGTATTCTTCTCAACGCATCTTAAATCTCTCTTTATGAATGTTATCTATCGTATAATAGTCTAGCCCTATTTATAAAAGGTTAGCTAGGGTTAGGGTTTAGTAGTAATTCCTATAATTACCATTTTACCCTTATTTAATGAGCATCCTTTATGGGTGGACTCTATATAATATCTTAACTGATTTAAACCCTAGATATTATACGATATTCTAACACTTTCAAAAGTGGCACCATAATTATTTTATTTTTATTGCTAAGGGCCAACTTTGATCATGTTGAAATCTTTAAGGGACTAAATTGTTTTAATGGCAAAAAATGAGGGACTAAATTGATGTAATGGCCATAAGTGAGGGACCAAATGGATCTAGTGTTAAAAGATGATAGGCCAAATTGATTTAGTGTCAAACATTAAAGAACCAAATTGATCTAGTGTCAAAGATTGATGGAACCAAATTAATGATGGCACAAACTACTAATCCACCTCAACAGATAACATGATGCATCAACTAAAAACAGACCAGCTCAGTTTAATTTTAACAACCACATGATAAAAAGGCGAAATGTGATCACAATGCAATTTTTACAAGACCAATTTAGTACTTTCCATCTTATAGGGATCAAATTAATCTAATGGCAAAAAGTGAGGGACCCAAAGTGTATTTTTCTCATTCCTTATTTGGTCAAAAGGACATGCATACTAATATTGTTTGTTATGGTCTAACTTCAATTTCATATTTCTTATTTTAACAATTAGGGTAATAAAAATAAATTTTAGGCATACATTTACACAAAAGTATACAGACTTGAATAATTTTATTTTGTCATTTTATTTTTGTTTTTGTTTTCCATCTTATTTTGTTGTCATTTATATCTTACAAAGAAATATAAAATGTTTAAAAATAATATTTTAAAATTCACATAAAAGTAAAAAAGGAAGAAAACTAAGAGAGTAAAAAAGAGATATTTTCTTGATCATACCAATCAAACTTTAAACTTTAGTATGAGAAATTAGCTTGACAAAAGGTATTTGAATAAGTTTGTTTCAATTATTTATTAGTCCATGCTTACTTAAACACACAAATGTTGAACAAGGCTAGAACCCAAGAGGGGGGTGAATTGGGTTTTATAAAACTTTTATTAATAAACTTAAGATAAGATAATCAAATTAAACTTGAAACAATAAATGCAGAATATAAAAAGAGTAAGGGAGAAGTATAAACACATAGATTTATCCTGGTTCAGCTTCTACCCCAGCCTAAGTCCAATCCCCAAGCAACCTCTTAGGATTTTCACTATCTCAGAAAATCAATACAACATTCAGGAGAACCCTCTCATAAATTCCTAAGCTCTCATAGCTTGACTCTTTTAAGGAACCTCCTTGAATTCTCTTTCTTAGGGATATACTCCCTTTGAATCCAAGCTCTCTCTTAGCTTGATACCTGCAAGGAACTTCCTTGAGCTTCTCTCTCATAGGATAGAAAGAATTACAGATGAAAGAACTCTTTGAAATAAAGTATATGATACAATGAAGCACTAATATGATATAGAGCTGCTAAGATGATGAAAACTTATGATATAATCACTCTTGAATGTTTCTCTTGTTATTTTAGAGGTCTCAGGTTGAGTTTATATAAATTGAGGTCCAATAGATCTGTTGGGAGTGAGTGGGAAATGAGAGATTTCAAAATATAGTTGTTATAAATATGTTATGGCTTTTCTGCCATAGACCAATCGACTACTCACTCATTCCCTCTCATAATTTTCAAATTTCGGACCCCAACGGTCAACTGCTCACTCTTGACCAATTGACTAGTCAATCACAGAGAGCTCTAGCCGATAGTCTCAAGGTTGGTAGTTGACTGATACTTGATCTGGGTGTGACCAATCAACTATTGGCAAGTGGCCAGTCAACTGCTCACTGACAGAGAGCGCCTAGTCAATCAGCCTTGAGCTGGCATCTAACTAGTCTCATCCAAGAAAGTGACCAGTCGACTACTGGCTTATGACCAGTTAACTGTTCACTCACAGAGCGTGCCCAGTCGATTAGAACTCAAGCTGGCAACAAACTGGGGGCTTTTCAAAAGATGACCAATCAACTGCTGGCTAGTAGCTAGTCTGTTGTTCACTAACAAAAAGCTTCCATATCAACTTTTCATAATCTTTAAGACTTGGAATTCATTATACATTCATTTTAAAGGATTCCTACAGCTCAATTTCATTTACAAAGGTTCCCAAGACATGATTAAACATTGAAAACAACGAGAACCTAAGAAATACATAAGAAAACTTTTCTTCTTGTGTTATTATCATCAAAACCTTGATCTCTTTGCTAATGGGCTCAACAAAAAGCACGCAAGCTTGAATAATTATATTTTCTCATTTTATCTTTGTTTTTGTTTTCAATCTTATTGTTTTTGTCTTGTGCATTCCAACAAAGAAAAATAATTCTTTAAAAAAATACTAGTTTTAAAGAAATAAAATTAATAATAGAAAAGGCATAAAAAAATTAGGATAGATAACAAGAGAAATTAACATGGTTTTACAAATTAAAACACATGAACTAATTTTTTTTGTGAAATTATTTTTCCTATCTCTTTCAATTGACAAGAATAAAAAACACCAACTTCATGACATATATTTGTACCACTTGGACTTTGATCTCTATTTTAGGGTAAGTAGGTCCTAGGTCACCTTCATAAACTAAACCCATCCCTGTAAATACTTGTATTTCTTTATGAACAATCCATCTTATATAATTATTTTTGTGTTTATAAATATTTCTTTTTTTCTTGATAGTATTAATTTCTTTCCCACTATATTGTTACTTTTATTATCATTATTATTATTTTTCTTGTAACTATTTTTTTTGTCCTATATATATATTTTTTATGTGTTACCTTCTTTTATATTATTCATTTATGCATATGTTTGAGTAATAAAAATAAATTTTAATTCCTTATTATATTTTTTAGTCCATTCATTTATCCACACATAAGCACACAGACTTGAATGATTTCATTTTTCTATTTTATCTTTGTTCCTATTATCATGTGCATTCTTATAAAGAAAAGTTAAAAGTTCAAAAATAATATTATAAAAAATTTAGTAAAGATAGAAACGAGAGACAATAAAGGGAGATTAACTTGATTTTACAAATTAAAGTTTACACTTTATTATGGGAAATTAGTTTGGCAAAATTTATTTGAATGAGTTACTTAAAATTCTTTTGAAGCTTAAACCCACATGCAAGCAAAGTTGAATGATTTTATTTTCCCATTTTATTTTGTTATTTTTTTTTCGTTATACATTCTTATAAAGAAAAATAAAATTTTCAATAGTACAAGTTTCAAAAAGTAAATTAATAATAGAAAAGAGAGAAAATTAAGAGAGCAAGAAGGAGAGATTAACATGGTTTTACAAATTAAATACATAAATTATTTTTTTTTTTGTAAAATTACTTTTCCTTTTTCTTCACTTGACAAAAATAAAAAACATCGACCCAATGATATCGGTTATCTACCTCTTTATGAGCTGCTTGGACTTTGATTTCTATTTTAGGATAGGTAGGTCCTAGGTCACTTTCTTAGATCAAGGTTGCCTCGGTAAATAATTTGTTCTTCCTTCAATTAATTACACTATTTCTCAAATATTCCATCTCAATTAGCTAGTTCTATTTTGGAAAATAAATCTTTTTTCTTGTAAATATTAATTTCTTTCCCTCTATCTTGATATTTTTATTGTAATTTTTTTTATATTTGATTTTGTAATTATTTTATTTTTTACCCTTCTATAAATATTCTTTTTATGTGTTGCTTTGTTTTAATTTTATTCTATTATGCATATGTTAGAGTATTAAAAATAAATTATACTTCCTTGTTATGTTTTTTAGTCCATGCATACTTACACGCATAATTAGACACACTTTAATGATTTTATTTTCTCATATTGTCTTTATTTTTGTTTTAAATCCAATTTTATTGTCATATGCATTTTTATAAAGAAAAATAAAAGGTTCAAAAATAATATTTTTAAAAATTAAATAAAAGAATAGATTAGAACTATAATTAGGAGAGCAAGAAAGAAAGAGATATTAAGCAATTTAAAGTATACACTTTTGCATAGGATATTAGCATGACAAGAAGTATTTAAATGAGTTTTCCTTGACTTCTTTTTAGTCTATGCACACTTATGCGTACAAGCACGCAAACTTGAATGATTTTATTATTTATTTATGTTTTTTATTTTCAATCTTATTTTCTTGTCTTGTGTATTCTAACAAAGAAAAAAAATTATATTGTTGATCTCTGCTTTTGTTCTCCATCTAATTTCTTTAATAGTATTCCTTTATACATAGGTTAGGTTAATAAAAATAAATTTCAATTCCTCATTGTGTTTTTTTAATCCATGCATATACCCACACACGAGCACATTGATTTAAATGATCTTATCTTCTCATTTTATCATTGTTTCTATTATCAATCATATTTCTCGTCATGTGCATTCTTATAAAAAAAATAAAAAGTTAAAAATAATATTATTAAAAATTAAATGAAAAATAGAAAAGAGAAAAAATTAGGAGAACAAAGAAGAGAAATGAACTTGGTTTTGCAGTTTAAAGTTTACACTTTAGTTTGACAAATTAGCTTGGTAAGAGGTATTTGAATGAGTTTGCTTTAATTTCTTACTAATTCATGCATACTTACACACACAAGCATGCTAACTTGAATGATTTTATTTTCACATTTTATCTTTGTCTTTTATTTCAATCGTATTTTCTTGTCTTGTGTATTCTACTAAAGAAAAATAAATGTTCAAAAATACTAGTTTTTTTAAAAATAAATTAATAACAAAGAGGACAAAATTAGGATAGACAAAAAGAGAGATTAACATGGTTTTATAAATTAAAATACTTCAACCAATTTTTTTGGTAAAATTACTTTTCCTTTTTCTTCAATTAACAAAAATAAAAAACACCAATTCAGTGACATTAATTTTCTTCCACTAGGGTTTTGATTTCTATTGTACAGTAAATAAGCCCTATGTCACCTTCTAATGTTAGGTTTATTTCTATAAATATTTTGCTACTCATTTTAGTAGCTAAATAATTTCCTTTTTGTGAATATTTCATCTTAATTAATTATTTTTTTTAGTAAAAATATCTTTTTTTCCTAAAAATATTAATTTATTTCTCCCTATGTTATTACTTTTATTATTATCATTATTATAGTTCTTTTTCATTTGATTTTTTAACTATTTTATTTTTCATCCTTTTGTAAATATTTAGGGTAATAAAAATTAATTTAATTTCTTATTGTGTTTTTTAGTTCATGCATATATCCACACTTGCTCACAAACTTGAATGGTTTTATTTTCCCATTTTATATTTGTTTCGGTTATCAATCTTATATTCAAGTCATGTGCATTCTTATAAAGAAATAAAAATAAAAATTTCAAAATAATATTTATAAAATTAAATAAAAAAGAGAAAATTACCGGGAGAAAGAAAGTGGGATTAACTTGGTTTTATAAATTAAACTTTACACTTTATTATGAAAATGAACTTGTCATGAGTTTACTTCAACTTCTTATGACCTAAACCCACACACAAGCACGTTGACTTGAATGATTTTATTTTCTTATTTTATTTTTATTTTTTTTTTCAATTTTAATTTCTTGTCATGTGCATTCTTATAAAGAAAAATAAAAATTTCAAGAATACTATTTTAACAAGTATAAATTAATGATAGAAAAGAGATAAAATTAGGAGAGCATGAAGGAGAGATTAGCATAGCTTTACAAATTAAATAAATCAACCAATTTTTTTTTTTGTGAAAATACTTTTTCTTTCTCTTAGTTGACAAAAATAAACAAAACACCAACAAAATGACATCAGTCTTCTAACTTTCTATGAACTATGTGGGCTTTAATCATTATTTTAGGATACGCAGGCCGTAGGTCAACTTCCTATGTCAAGCCTTTCTTTAAAAATACTTTGTTTTTCCTTTGAGTAATTACGTTATTTTTTGAATATTCCATCTCATTTAATTAGTTCTGTTTTTGTAAATAAATCATTTTTCATGTTTTATTGTAATTATTTCTTATTTGATTTTTTTAAATAGTTTTTTTTCACTTTCAGTAAATATTTTCTTATGTCTATTTTTATTTTATTTTATTCAGTTATGCATATGTTAGAGTAATAAAAATAAATTATACATTCTTGTTATATTTTTCAGTCCAAGTATACTTCCAACGACAAGTATATAGACTTGAATGATTTTTTTTTTCTTCTTTTATCTTTTTTTTATTTGTTTTCAATCTAATTTTATTGTTGTATGCATTTTTATAAAGAAAAACGAAAAGTTCAAAAAAAATATTTTTAAAAATTAAATAAAATAATAAAGGTGCAAAAATTGGGAAAGCAAAAAAGGGATATTAACTTGGTTTTACAATTTAAAGTTTACACTTCAGTATAAAAAATTAGCCTGGGAAGAGGTACTTGAATGTGTTTGCTTCAAATTTTTATAAGTCCATGCATAATTACACACACAAGCATGGAGACTTGAATGATTTTATTTTCGCATTTTATCTTTGTTTTTGCCTTCAATCTTATTTTCTTGTCTTGTGCATTCTAATAAAGAAAAATAAAATTATAAAAAATACTAGTTTCTAAAAGTAAATTAATAATAGAAAAAGACAACAAATTAGGATAGAGAAACATAGAGATTAGCATGGTTTTATAAATTAAAGCACATCAATTAATTATTTTTGTATGAAATTAATTTTCCATTTTCTTCAGTTGATACTAATAAAAAACACCAACATAGTGACATTACTTTTTATACCGTGTGGGCTTTGTTCTCTATTTTATGATACGTAGACTCTAAGTCACTTTCTTAGGTCAAGTTCATCCTAAAAATATTTTACTATATATTTTAGTAATTAATTATATCTATTTATGAATATTCCATCTTAATTAATTATTTTTGTTTTTGTAATTACTCTCTTGTGTCTTGAAAATATTAATTTCTTTCCCTCTATTCTTGTTTGATTTCATAACTAGTTTTTTCGTCCTTCTGTAAATTATTTTATTTATAATTTTTTTATATTATTCCTTTGTGTATATTTTAGGGTATTAAAAATAAATTATAATTCCTTATTGTGTTTTTTTAGTCCATGCATATATCCACATACAAGCAAACAGACTTGAATGATTTTATTTTTTTCCATTTTATCTCTTTTCCATAATCAATCTTATTTTCATGTCATATGCATTCTTATAAAGAAAATAAAAAGTTCATAAATAATAATTTTAATAATTAAATAAAAAATAAAAAGAGAAAAAATTGCTTGGGTAAGAAAGGGAGATTAACATGGTTTTACAAATTAAAATACAACAACTAGTTCTTTTTTAAAATCAATTTTCATTTTTTTTTTCAGTTAACAAAAATAGAAAACACCAAATGACACTAGTTTTCTATAGAAAGTTGACTTGTTTGATTCTATTCTTAGTTTTTACATTCTTAAAATAGTTTTGTAAAATTGTGTTTTAGAAGAGATTTTAAACATAAAAGGCTTAAAACAAATGTTTGAATCCTTGTTTTTAGAATCATACTCAAAATATATATATATATATATATATATGGGTTTGTACACATGTGTGTGCATGTAACATATTTATTATATATGCATTTGGGTTTGTGTGTGTAGGTGCATGTGTGTTTGTGCTACATATTCATTATATCTATTTGTGTGTGTCACATGTTTGATATATATGTATATGTATGAGCATGCACATGTCATGCATGTGTGGTATTTGCATGTATGTAACAAATTTATATATTTGTATTTGTGTATGTTGATGCATGCATGCACGTGTTACATGTTTAGTATAAAAGCATGTGTGTGCTAGTGCACGTGTGCATTTTAGTCCAGCTATGTTGGGTATTGGTTCACTTTAAAATCGGCTCAATATTATTTTTTAATATTCATTTAATTTTATTTTTAGTAAAATTTATTTATGAAAATATTTAAAATATTAATTCCTTTTAGATTTTAATTATCTTTCAATTTCAAATTGTAATTTTTTTATTTTTAATCTTAATTTTTCTATTTTTTAAAATAGTTATTTTTCTTAATAAAATATAGGTTAAAAAAGTGACTTAGTCCCTTAAATTTATTTATTATTTCAAAATGGTCCTCTAACTTTGAAGTATTTCAAAATAATCCCTTAAGTATCTAAATTGTCCTATAAAAAAAATTTTAAAAGTGAAATCTGTTAAATACATTAACACCATCAAATTTAACGATGATGTGATAATCATATTTTTTCTTGTAATTTAATTGATGTGTTGGCACCAATTAGCATTTAACCCAAAAATTAAACTTGTTGTGTCCTAAACTTCATCAGCCTCTCTATCTCCATGAGATCTTTCTCACCTTTATACTCCAACTATTTTCTATCTATGATCCTACAGGAAAGGAAACAACAAAGGAGATAATATACTAACTGAACTCATAGGAGTTTGTTACACATCTTGTTGCTCAGGTCTTCTTCCCTCCTTTCATACTCTATTCCCTCCGCTGCAAGAGAAATTAAACCCTCATCCTAAATTGGCTAGGCCAGAAATCCAATAGAGTCATTTCATCTGCCATGGTTGAATCTGAGCGTGGATTGTTTTGAAACAGAGGACTATAGTCTCTGTCTTTTACAATTTATTAGCTTCCATAGATGTTTGAAAAGAAGCTAGTTATGGTCATATATATAAGAAATCTATGAAGGAAGGCGATATACTTTTCTAAGTGCTATCAGTAGTTGTTGTATTCATTGGTCTAGGAGAAAAGGAAGAGCTACATTTAGACTCACCTCTTTTTATTGTAACCCAAAAATAAATAAATTTTAAGAATAACATTAGAAAAATAAAATAAAATTTTATGGTGAAAGAAAAAATAGTATTTAGGGTATAAATTATAATTTTAACTATTTTAAGGACTAAAATGAAAATAAAAATATTTTTTGAGATAAAAATATAATTTTAACCATTACATAGTAACTTGTCTAGTAAATGTCGGTAAAAATGTGTGGTTATTGTGCAAATTTTGGCGTAATTACTATTTGCACAGTGTCAAATAGCAACTTGTATAGTAACTTGAAAATTTTTATAAATAGCATAAACATTTCTTAATTTTCTCATTCAAATTGAAAAGAGAGGTCAAAAGAGCGTTCATATTTGTGTGTGAGGTAGCTTTGTGGAGACCTCTTTAATTTGAGTTGTGTTGTAGGAGTAAGGGATCTCTATAACTAATCCCTATTGGTGAGTGTATAATTAGTAAAGTAGCACTTTTCATTTTATCGAACGTCTTTATTTTCTTTTCTTGTCTAACTTTCAATTTCTTTATTTTTATATGGATTATATATATATATATATGTATATATATTTTCTTTCTCTAGTCTTTTAAGATATTAATTGATTTTATACAACAAATTTCTACATATTATGCTGATAATGGTGGTGGAATCCATTTAATAGATTGAGTAAAATTAAAACAGTAAAATGAATTTAATAGTACCTTTATGGAGCCTTATGAACTTTTGTACAAGTAAGACTATGACAAGTTATACCTTCTAAATGACTAATTTAAATTTTGAGTTCCTTAGTAAAACAATTTATCCCATAACTCCTTGAACCTATAGCAGGATTATATCACCTAAACAGTCACTGGTACGTGGGGTTACTATATTTTCCTACTATGAACATTCTGGAATCGAACCATGTTAAAAGCTCCTAGATCAATCTAGACCTAGAAAAACAGAAACTAAATATTCAGTAAATTTTAAGACATAAAAGGGATTCCAAACTATCAAGAGTATTAAGAATTATTATTATTTTAAAAGACTAGATACTCATATATGATTTATGATTTTTATATTGAACCAATAAGATATAGATGCCAATGATCTATAGGTTCTCAAGTGATCTAAATGCAAGTTCCATTTTAATCTTTTATACTATTGTCACTTCATTCTTAATCACTCTTTATTTTATTTTATTTTATTTTATTTTATCTTCAAGATCATTTTTATTTAAATTACTTTATGGTAGTAAATATATTTAAATAAAATTATTTATTTACGTTATTCAATGAATTTTATAATTTAAAAGATGGATGAGAATCCATGTAAGAACCCCACAGCCTTAGTGCACCTTGTTAAAATAAATTATTAAAGACGTATCTAATAAAAGGATACAGGTATGAATTATTGAGACATAACCAGTGAAAGGGATATAGATATAAGATATTTAGATGTATTCGATAAAGAAATATGAGTATAAATTATTGAGACGTATTTAGTGAAGGGATACAAATATGAAATATTGAGATGTATTCGGTGAAAGGATACAAATATAAATTATTAAGACGTATCTAGTAAAGGGATACATTATGAATTATTGAAACATATATGGTAAATGAATATGAATATGATGATCTTGGTTCTTTCCATGATACCTGCTTCATATAAAATTATATTATCGAAACTTGTTTTTTGTTAAAAATTCTAAGGTCTCTATTGATTTTCTTTCCACTTGCTCTGTTATTTATTCATTCACTAAGTCAGTGGTAGACTTATACCTCTCTCTTTAATATTTTTCATAATAGTAAGTGCTAATGAAGTTACCCTGAGAATTTTCTTATTGTCTAGACTTTTTGGTATGTCACTCTAGGTTAATCACAGTGTATGTTTGACTCTAAGGTGGTAGCTATTAGATGTCAGTTTATTTAGGATTTTGTAAAATATTGTAAGCCTTGTGTGGGTTATTTCCATATTGTAAAAGGTGACATTTTTTCAGGCTAATTGATTTGTTTCATGACAATTATTTTTAAAAATTCCATTAAATAAATGTTTTTAGAAGATTTAATTCTATCATAGTAAAGTCATAACTGGCGATGTCACGTGAATAGTAATAACGTGTTAGATGCTAGAAGTTATAAAACAAGAGAAAGATATAGACTTGATTAGGTTTGAGTACAATTTAGTCTCTATTTCTGTCGGTTGAAAGTCAGACCAAACAAAAAAAGGTTAAGTTCCTTAAGTCCAAACAATACTTTTATTAAGTTTCAATATAAAAAAAATTACAAAATCAGTCCATCATTTTTATATTTTGTAACAATTTAATCTTTACAAATAATCGTGACTAATCAATTCTTCAGAAATCATATTTTATGTAAAATAGTCCCTTATTAATTCAAATATAAAAATTGATTTTATATAAATTTGAATTTGTAAAGAACTGATTTTGTATAAAATTTAAATTTGTAAGAAGCTGATTTGTTACGATTAATTTGTGACAGATCACATTATTACAAAATACAAAAGTGAAGAATCAATTTTGTATATTTCTGGTTTCAACTTACTCTCTTAATTTTATATGATTTTTATTTTTGTTTCTTAATTTAATTTGTTTCTAATCTAACTCTTTAATTTTATTTTAAATTTCAATTTATCTCTTAATTTTCCCTTAATTTCATTTTCCTCCTGTTAAGTGCTTAGTTTCAAATACTATTCACATTTTTTTAATCTATCTATTAAGATGAATAGATCATATGAAACAGTAATTTTCATTTCAAAATACTTCAATTGTATCTTTTATTTTTTTCACAAAATAAATTTATTGGTACTTGGTAATGAAATTTGTTTAACAGTCTTAATTCTTAATTTATACAAAGCTCAAATACGATGGTGTTAAAAGAAAAGAAACATTTGAATAATTTTTTTGGAATTAAGGAAGAATTTAAAATAAAATAAAATAAAGGGAAGAAAGTGAAACTTGAGTTAAAATTAAGGAAGCAAAATAAAGTTAAGGTATAAAAATAAAATTTAAAATAAAAATAAGGTGTCAAATTAGATCAAATGCATATGAGGAATAAGAGTGAAATCTAAAATGAAGTTAATGGACTAAAATGAAACTAAATAAAATTAATAGATAAAAGTGAAACTTCATATAAAATTAAGGGACCAAAAGGTATACTTTTGTCAAAGATATTTAACTAAACGATATTAATTATATTTAAAGGATATATCATTTCTAAAATGTTAAATCTATTTAGGATAAGCTTAGTTTTGAATAGAAGTTATAATGGATGTCACCTCATCATTAATCCTCTATAAATGCAAAACTTGATTTCTTTCTAAATTCAAGTAAAATTCAGGATAATGTCAATTAATTAATTATCATTTAACAATCACTTTAAGCAAGTTAATCCCAGTTTCATTTTTTTTTACAAGATTTTAAATTATATGAAATAATTTAATAGTGTCATTTTACAATATTAATTTAATCAAAACCAAATTAAAGTCTTTACAATATTAACTAACATGAAATAATCCCAGTTATACAATTCTATATACCTCCTTTCCATTCCCCCCCTGCCTCGTCTGCCACCTGGTGCGCCTGGGAGATCTTTCGCCTTCATCCTCTTCAAGGTAAACCCTAAAGTCTCTCTTCCTTTCTCATATCACTGAGGTTTCTTTTCTCAAACGACGATTAAGCACACTGAGAATAGTGCAAATGGCTGTTCTATACTACTGTCGTCTGGTTTCTCTTTCATCAATTCCCTTATCAGTTTTCGAACTGATATCAGTAGGGTAACTGTACCATTCAGCGTAGTATAGTTAGCAAAGATACAATCTTTGCTCATTTTGTACCTAAATGATGGGAGCTCAAGTGCTTGAATGTCCCCCTTACATTAAATAAAAAAAAAAAATCTTGAATGTGTCATGGGGGTGACATAATTAAAGATAACTAACGATTTAAAATTATATCCCCGCTTGTTACAAGAGATTGGAAATTTGTTAAGTTTTGGAATGGTGTTTTACATGCTAGATGTTGTGTTAAGATTCTTTGTGGCTTGGCATGCTATTCTCTATATGAATACGCACGAATATATGATTATTTCCTGTAATAGTTCCAAAATTTAACTGTAGTTATGTCTCCTTTCTGACAGCAACGAGCTAACTTTTCATCTCAAAGGCAGTAAAAATATGTCAGGGTATGTCTACTTCTTTCTGGTTACCTTCCTCAATGTACTTTGTTTTTAGCTTTAATCTGGCATGTGTTTGTGATGATGTTCTATGCATGTGGCCTTTGTGGAGAGGAAGCATTCTATGCTATTGCTTCGTAAATCTTGTAGATAACTGCTATCCAAGTTATATTATGCTGGCATATACCTCTCTGAGTTTTTTTAATGTACAAGTTTAATAAGTTAAATAGTAGACTCAGCCCTGTTGATAGAATTTTCCAGTAACAATTGAGCTGTTTTTTCTCCTTTTTGACCTCATACACTTACCTTTTGGAAAAAAAAAAAAAACAACAACAACAACCTGGCAATTTTTAGAGAAGAAGATGTAGCGGTACCTGCAGAGGCTTCAGCACCCCTGGGTGAGGCTATGGACATCATGACTGCCTTACAGCTTGTGCTGAGGAAGTCACTAGTTCATGGGGGGCTTGCACGAGGACTCCATGAAGGTGCCAAGGTGATTGAAAAGCATGCTGCACATCTCTGCGTGCTGGCTAAGGACTGTGATCAGCCAGATTATGTTAAACTGCTCAAGGCACTTTGTGCTGATCATAATGTGAAGTTAATGACGGTTGCTAGTGCTAAAACACTTGGCGAATGGGCTGGTGTAAGTGGTGATATACTTCTGGTTCTTTTCATTTGTGTTGCCTGATTTTGATGTCTTATTTTAAATATGTTACATTTTGGAACTTGCCCCAGTTTTGTTATGTGTTAATAGTAATTAAGTTAATTAGTTTATTTTTAAAATAAAAAAGATATTACCTTTTTAACTTTTTAATTATTCTACTAATTTTGAGATTCTAATTTTTATCAATAATAAATATAAAACATAAAAATAAATTCAACGATCATGAGGCACAAAGTTACCCTTGTTTTAAAAAACGAGAAAGACTGTATTATGGCAGCAAGTGAAATAGAATCTGCAATTACACAATTCTGGTATTTTCCTGAGAAAAAAAACAGAAAAAAATTAACTTTGCTGATGAATACCCATGCCATACAGAACACCGGAAAGATGCTCGGGCTCTTTTACAAAACATTTTTCTATGAGTTTCATGAACACACGACTTGTAACTAAACTATCTGAACCAGCTTGGTGCTGCATGCCAATTCTAGTTACGTCTAACTTCGCAGCAATATCTTTCAATCCACCAAACTTATATTCAGTGAAATTCATCAAGTATTTAATATCATAAATATTAGGAAAGTAATTCTTAAGACTGACGAAGAACTCTTCTTCTGTCTCTGGAAGATTACCGTCCCCAGAAACAATCATCAGCATATAACCAAAATCATAGCTTCCATGGAACGATATAAACTTAATCATATCGTTCATTATAACCCCAGATGAGACCAAAGACTCCCCGAACTGGGTCCTAGTAATCCCATACTGCTTCAATTTATCGAAATTCATGCCACTCTCGATTAAGAGTCTGATGGCCGATTGATTAGAATGATCTGTGTTGGGGTCGAACTCCCTAAAGTTGAATTGCCACACACATTGCTTGGTGTTGTCAGTTTTGCTGGTGGGGTAGCGTCCTTGTCTATTTGATAAAGTGAGGCCCACTTGGATCACTTTGGTGTGTTCGAGGTTTCTCTTCATTGTGTCGTAATCAAAACCTTGGAAAATCGTACCGGGGTATTCAGTGTCTATGGATACATATGGGTAATCATCTATCACATCGCCAATAATGTCCATTTCTTCTTTAAGATTGGTTTGCCAAACATCTACGATTTCAATATTGTCATTTTGATCTGCCGAACTCGTTGACATCTTTTTGGTTTTATGAACAAGAAATTAAACCCCTACAAAGATAAAACCCTGCAAGAAAGAAAAGAGCCAGCAAAGATAAGGATACCCACAAGCATGTAAGTGAAATGTGAGAGAGAGATCAGCCAGAAATGAAAAAAACGACCAAGAAGATGGACCATTACCTCAAGATTATGCAAAGAATTAGACTATTCAAAGACTGAAATCTGGCGGAATAGGTAGGTACGAATGAGACAATAGATTTTGTGGGTTTCTCTCAGAAAATCCAGAGAGACTCTTGGGGATTTCAGGTAACGAATCAAATTATAAAATTCTGGAGAATAAGTAATTGAAATGGCAGAGGGAAAAGAAGAGGAAAGGCTCTGATTAAGCGATGTATGGCTATGCCGTCCTTGGCTCACATTGTTTGAATTTTATACTGAGTTTTGCAGGTAAAGCAGCGAAAGTATATTACTCGTATAGACAGTTAAATATTTTATTTTCGAATTTTGAAATTTATTTTTGTCACCATCATTCTTAGATATGAATTTTGAGAATTAGAGGTGTTATATATAAAAGTCGTCTTACCATTTTCTTAAACAAATAGTATAACTTTTGAAGATTATATGTTCAATTAAATGATATTGCACTGGAAAGATTATATCTAAAACAAACTGCCAAGTGAAAATTATATTGTGTCAATAATATGTATTTTTAGAATTGTAATTGTAAAAGGTGACATTTTTTAAGGCTAATTGATTTGTTTCATGACAATTATTTTTAAAAATTCCATTAAATAAATGTTTTTAGAAGATTTAATTCTATCATAGTAAAGTGATAACTTGCGATGTCACGTGAATAGTACTAACGTGTTAGAAGCTAGAAGTTATAAAACAAGAGAAATATACAGACTTGATTAGGTTTGAGTACAATTTAGTCTCCATTTCTGTCGGTTGGAAGTCAGACCAAACAAAAAAAGTTTAAGTTCCTTAAGTCCAAACAATACTTTTATTAAGTTTCAATATAAAAAGATTACAAAATCAGTCCCCCACTTTTATATTTTGTAACAATTTGATCTTTGCAAATAATTGTGATTAATCAATTCTTCAGAAATTATATTTCATATAAAATAGTCCCTCATTAATTCAAATATATACAAATTTAAAATTGTGAAGAACTAATTTTGTATAAAATTTAAATTTATAAAAGACTAATTTATTACGATTAATTTGTGAAGGACCACATTGTCACAAAATACAAAAGTGGAAAATCAATTTTGTATGTTTTTGGTTTCAACTTACTCTATTAATTTTATATGATTTTTAATTTTGTTTCTTAATTTAATTTGTTTCTAATCTAATTCTTTAATTTTATTTTAGATTTCAATTTATCTCTTAATTTTCCTCCGGTTTAGTGCTTAGTTTCAAATACTATTCACATTTTTTTTAATCTATCCATTAAGATGAATAGATCTTATGAAACATAGTAATTTTCATTTGAAAATACTTCAATTGTATATTTTATTTTTTCACAAAATAAATTTATTGGTACTTGGTAATGAAATTTGTTTAACAGTCTTAATTCTTAATTTATACAAAGCTCAAATATTTGAAACATTTTAATACGATGGTGTTAAAAGAAAAGAAACATTTGAATACTTTTTTGTAATAAAGGATAAATTTAAAATAAAATAAAATTAAGGGAAGAAAGTGACACTTGAGTTAAAATTAAGGAAGTAAAATAAAAATAAGGTGTCAAATTAGAATCAAATGCTTATGAGGAATAAGAGCGAAATCTAAAGTGAAGTTAATGGACTAAAATGAGACTAAATAAAATTAATAGATGAAAGTGAAACCTAATATAAAATTAAGGGATCAAAAAGCATACTTTTGTAAAAAGATATTTAACTAAACGATATTAATTATATTTAAAGGATATATCATTTCTAAAATGTTAAATCTATTTAGGATAAGCTTAGTTTTGAATATAAGTTATAATGGATGTCACCTCATCATTAATCCTCTAGAAATACAAAACTTGATTTCTTTCTAAATTCAAGTAAAATTCAGTAATGTCAATTAATTAATTATCATTTAGCAATCACTTTAAGCAAGTTAATCCCAGTTTCATTTTTTTTTACAAGATTTTAACAAATATGAAATAATTTAATAGTATCATTTTACAATATTAATTTAATCAAAACATAATTAAAGTCTTTACAAATAATCGTGACTAATCAATTTTTTAGAAATCATATTTTATGTAAAATAGTCCTTCATTGATTCAAATATAAAAATTGATTTTATACAACTTTGAATTTGTGAAGAGTTGATTTTGTATAAAATTTAAATTTGTAAGAGATTAATTTGTTACGATTAATTGGTAAAGGACCACATTGTCACAAAATACAAAAGTGGATAATCAATTTTGTATGTTTCTGGTTTCAAGTTACTCTCTCGTAAAATAGATGAATGTACTCGTGGTAGTCTCAAATGCATAACTAGAAAACAGAAGCTGTAATGTACCTGTGATGCTGCACTCAGATCAGAACTCTTCTCAACTAAACTGTCCAACCTCTCTCCTCGTGCAAGAACACTATCAATAGTCTTATGCTGTGTATATACAAAAATTTTGGGGGGGCGGGGGGGGAGGAAACGACGATGAGAAACAAAAATAAAGTCAAAAAGGAAACAACTTGCATGTCTGGACATTTTCTTAGAGATGCATGCATAAAAAAGTTATGCAACCAACGGAGAGCACTGGAGGAAGTGAGAAAAGCACACAAATCCTAACATGACTGGATGAATGTACATGAAGAAGAAGCATAAATACAAATTTATGAACATATTAGCAAATAAACAAATTCAATTGATGAACACATATACAAGCACTAAAAGGAATTTTTTATAAAATCTGAGAACATCTAACGGAAGGATATATGTTACAATAGTACTTCATATTTGACTGACAATGTGATACTTAAATTGCATAATTTTATCATCATCATCATAAGTATTTGGAAATAAATTACAAGTCCCAAGCTACTAAAAGTTTCATATGGAAACATGATAATCCATATAAAAGGGAAGTTAAGATTGATTAGCTTATAAAACTTCTTTCTGGTTTTATTTATATTCAAAATTCATCCACCTGGTCCCAGACATGAAGTGTCCTTTTGCAATCGAGAGGCTAGGGACTCTAGCTCTTCTAGTATATTTTCTTCACTTCTCTCACTGACAGCCAAAATACCCTGCCCAGCTACTCACACTCTTTCTTCCAGCTCACACCTTCTCTCTCAGCACATGGAGAGTCAGTTATTTAGGGACACTGCATCACTTGACACATCATTACCTCCCTCTCCCTTTTCTTTACATTTTTATCCTATCTGCTAAAAGTGTGCACCACCCAAGGCCCATTAACAGAATAGGGTCCATCAATACCATCCCCAACCAGTTTCACCTTGTTCTCAAGGTGTGAAATTGCAATTTGATGGTGTCATAATCCTCCCACATTTTCTCAGAATTAGGTAGTCCTGCCCAGTTAATTAAGATTTCCTCTCAGCCATTAGCCATTTCATGGCCTTCTTTACAGACGGTGGTTGGACTTGCATCTCCAATTCATCAGTAAGGAATAGAGGAATTTCCTGAGATGTTACTGAGGAATCCAGTGATTATTTTAGTTAAGAGATGTGAAATACCAGATGAAATCTAGTAGTTGGAGGTAGCTCTAAACGAAAAGCGACTGGTCCAACTTTTTCTATCACTTTATAAGGTCCATACATCTCATTAGCCATTTTAGTCAACGATTTCAACTTATAAGGTCTTTTTCTCAGATAATCCAGATCCCCAACTTCAAAAACCACATCCTTTTTTTCTTCTCTATTCTTTTTTCTTATCAGCCCACTGTTTCATGTACCCTTGAGATCTCTCAAACTGCTCCTCTAGTTGAGACAAAATATGGTTTCTCTCTCTGATGGCTTCATTGGCATCCTCCACTGCAGAATTGACATCATTGGAGCTTGAGCAAGGTTGGAGGGTCCCTGCCATAAGAGCTTTAAAGGGAGTCATACACATAGACCTATTATCTTAAGTGTTAAACCAATATTCCGCCAATGGTAACCACTTATCCCATTGCCTAGGCTTATCACCTGGAGAACACCTCAAATATGTGTCAAATCTAGTAGTTCATCAATAGCTGGGAAAGGAAATTTATCAAGGATTGTAACCTTGCTAAGCCTCTATAACTAATGCATGCACCAGCTCTCAGTCTGTTTTACTTAATTAAAAGCACATGGCTAGAATAAAGACTGCTACCAGGACAAATAAATCCAGCTACTAGCATTTCATTTACTAAACTTGCAAACTATCCCTATTAAGAATGCGCATATCTGCGAGGCCTTATATTCCGAGGTGGCATCCCTTCTTAAATCAAATTGCATGGTCCTTGGAATGATGTGGAGGAAGTCCAGTAGGAGGCTCACAGACACTAGAAAACTCAGTCAGTATCCCAGGGGTTATAATTTCTTGTTCTGATTGCATAGAAACTTTCCCCAACTCGATCAAGAAACCTTTCTCCTCTTCCATTACTGATTCCAGAATGCACTTAAGAGATACTAATGTCTTAGTTAATGACAGATCTCCCTGCAAACAAAACCCTTTTTTTTTCCCCATTCTTGTACTTAAAAGTTGACTTCCTCCAACTGTCTTTAGCTTCTCCTAATGATTCTCACCAATCTATTTTCAACACCAAGTCCTCTCCACCCAACTTGAAAGGATAAATTAAATAAATAAATAATAATAATAAATACGAAACATATTAGAAATTAGAACAGTTGGATCTTTCTCAATCCAACGCACACACATGTCATGAGCCAAGTGCTAAGTGCTTTTTAAATATAAATTATTTAATAGCACTTACTTTTCCTCCAATTTTCTAATTTAATATGTGAGGTTGATGTCTATATATATATATAGGCTTTAAAGCCTTTAGATTTATCCAATGTGGGACTTAGAAGTCTACCACAGCCACATACCACTTAGTTTTCCAAACTATCTATTTCTAACAATACAAGGCTTGCAGAATTTTATCCCCCTGTATCTCCACTTCCTACTTCTTGCAAATTTCCTTTCCAAATACCTTGCACGCATTCCACCATAATTGAATATTGGTTGGCACCTTGCACATGTAATTTCAAATGTTTAACTAATCTAGAAGATACATAATTGTGCATGGCAGCATGGCGCTACCATCAATTAAGCCTAGAATAGATTCACTGCTCAAAATTCCCTTCATCTTCGTAGTTCTATGAATAGTAATCCCCACTATCAAATTCATCAACAATGCCATAAGAGTACCTTCCTGTTCTTCCTCATTCACCTTATTTCTTTCTTCTTCATCGTCCTCCATATCTCCCTCTTCTTCCTCTGAAAGAATCAACAACTGTAATGTTTTATTTTGACATCTATGATTAGGACTAAACTGCTCCTCAATTTGAAACAAAGAAACTCTTCTCTCCTTGCAGTTTCTGCTTCCAAAAGCCTTGAGCCGAGTTCTCTCTCTTGTTAGAGCTTGTGACAGTGGCAAGATTTCCACTTTGACGTCTCCACCTCCCATACTGTCAGGACTCTTGGCACCCACAGGCTGAACAATATTCTTGGACACTTCTAATGGGCTGGGTAATTTAGAAATAGTTGGCTTATACCCAGACCATTTCGTCCAAAAAGGACTCAGTCCCTATGCTATTTTCCTGTCTTTCACCTGTTCCAGCACTGAATTGGGGTTAGGGTTGCGTCATTGTCACCTCAACTCTTATCACATCCCTCAGCCCATTCTTAAAAAGCCCCAGTCAACATCCTATCTGGAGCTTCATAAACGGGAACTGTCAAATCTCTCTCCGCACTTTGTTACTGTATTTTCCTGTTTCAGAGCCATTGATATCTCATAATCATCTTCAATCTGTGCCAGTTAAAAAACCTCCACACTTCTCATCTAAACTCTGCCCATGACTTCACCAGAGCTCTTATTTCGATCCACTATAACGAATTCAAAGCTTTACCTTTCATACAAATGACTGGGCTTCTAATTTTTCATCTTCTACAAACCCATTTGTCATAGAATACCTCTACATCCAAAATACCCGTCCAATCAGATCCTCTCCCAAAAACAGAGTGTGAGTGTTATGAACTTCACCAAATCCCATTTGCCATTCAAACCCTCTACCACTTCATTGTGGGTCGATTGGGTCTGTACAGCTAGTTCCTTCCCTTTCTTGCCATTTCCAACCATATTCTGCAGCTCTAAATCTGAAACCTTCTCCTTCAAATCCAATAAAAACCTGTTATCATGTCACTTCTCCTTGTACCTTCCCACACTCTTCTCCAAAGAATCCACTCTCAGTTCCATCTTCGTATAAACCATGCCCTACATGAATCACTCTAATACTAGAATTGATGAAACTTCATTATGGTTTCATTTATATTCATGATTTATCCACCCAGACATGCTGTAACAGTGGATTAAAACTCATTACAATAGTAAAACATAGTAAAAAGCAGAAAAATAAAAGTTTCCTTTAGCATTTGAGAGGCTAGAGACACTCCCAAACTCTTCCAGATTTTTTCATCAACTTCCCTCTGTCACTCATGCCCAAAATACTCTGCCCACTTACTCACGCTCTCTCTCTTCTAGCTCACACCTTCTCTCAGCACATGGGAAGTTAAATATTTAGGGACACTTCATCACTTGACATATGATTACCTCCATCTCTCCTTGTCTTTACATTTATCCTGTCTGCTAAAAGTGTGTACCACTCGAGGCCCATTAACGAAATTGGGTCCATCATTAGCCAATGAAGAAGGATGTCCTCCTGAAGGGAAGGAAATTTATAGGACTATATATAGATGTTGAGAACTATTGTACAGTTTGTAAATATAAAGTAATTCATATTAAACTTCAACACTTACCAGGATAATTTTTGTTTCATCCAATTCCCTCTGGGTTTTCAATAACTTATCAGCCTCTGCAGGGTCCTGAAGATTGGAAGATAGCAGGGAAAATGAGGGAATTAAGTCAGAAGTAAGCATATGAAGAGGTAAACAAAAAGAAGACTTCATTGATACAATTTTGAATATTATATAATTTAACAATCCAACAAGCAATCCTTTAGCTGAAGTTGATTTAATCAAGCAAAGAGGTACCTGGAATCTCATCAGAGCGTGGTCCAAATAAGGCCATGGCTGATTATTGTCTGCCTGAGCACTTCTCCATGAATTACCAGAACTTTTTTCATATTCATCGAGCACCTGGAAAACAACATAATTCATTATCTTGTATTAAATTAGGAAATTTCATGCACCAGATACACAAGATACACCATAACAGAAATTTTAAATTTCACACGTTTCTAGTTACTTCCACTTCAACTCCTACATATTATTCCTTGGTACAAAATTCGCTTGCTTCACCAAAATTATCACCCCTTCTGTGTCCATTAAATACAAATTAACTGATTTGCTCAAAGTCACCCAATAGACACACTCTCCTCACTGAAATCAAGTCATTTGGGACAAAGGGCTTTGAGCAATCAACCACAGAGCAATACTTACTATTCTGAACAGAAAGCAAACAGGCAAAGCAAGTTTCAGACTTCAGATTTATGCTGCTCCACCACAAGGTAAAAATAATATGATTGGTAAAAAAAAAAAAGCCACATTGCAAAGCAAGCGGCAACTTTTAAGGATATCACAAAGGGCTGTAGCTGAAACAGTCACAATCATAACATGCCATTGATTAATAAAATTAGGCTTAATTACTCATATGGTCCCTACAGTTTGATGCAATTTAAATAGGTCACCATAGTTTAAAAGTTTGGAATTGGGTTCCTATAGATTCAATTTTTAAAAATCCAGTTCCTGACATTAGACCATTGTTCAACATTTGTCAGGGCATGCTGACAAGTCAAAGAAGGTGCAGAAGTCATCCCAAAATCCACACGCGTACTAGTAAGGTGAGCATTTTATTTTCTCCCATATTCCCTTGCTCCCACACCCCGGGGAAAGTTTTCATATCAGTATTCATTAGTTAAATTGTTTAATCCTCTGAACTCATCTCTGGAAGTAGAATTACTACACTGAGCCTCATCAGGAAATCAGGGAAATGATCACTAGCATGAGCTTGACTATGTACTGATACATCCTTAATAAGCAATTCTTCAATTACTTTTAGTAAAGGTTAGGTACTAATAGCCCTCACTTGTTCCACTCTGAAATGTTCACTTTCTTCTTCAACTACCATAATATTAGTCAATTCCATATAACAAAAACAAAAGACAAAAACAGACCAATTAATCCTAATGAATAGCCCTGTCTCAATCCTAATTCATACATATACTCCCACAACAATTGGAAGTGGATTGATCTGATCCATCCAACGAGGCAATGAGCTCTGACAAGTCCACTGCTGGAATTTGATTCATTTAACAACAATACAAAGTTGGCATCAAACAATGACAAGCAGAAGGGGAATGCCAAGGTGACCCACACCTCATTAACCCAACGGCATGCCCAACAAAACAATTCCCGCACCATGATATTAACCTGTTAGCACCCACAGCTGTCACCATGATCACCAGCAATGCTGCTAAAGCTAGCTCTGCCTTTGCCCTTTCTCTATGACTCTGTTGAATCATGAGTGCTTGGCTCCATAATAGATAAAATGCTCACATGAATTGCACATGTGATGGAATGTAATGGTTGGGATGACTGGGATGCTAATATGTCAATCAGGTTGTCCCAATTGTGCATCTTCTTGGACACATCAGCATCCCCTAACGGATATTAAATGGTAATCTAACATGAGGGATCAAATAAAAAAGAAAAAAATCAAAGTAGAGGGACCTAATTCCAAATTTATAAACTGTAGGCCCTTATTTAAAATTTGCATGAAACTGCAGGGACCACATAAGTAATTAAACCATAAAATTAATACACTCAATTAGCTCTTGCCAAACTGTAAGTCATTAAACCATAAAATTTATACACTCAATTAGCTCTCACCAAACCAACAACTTTCATCAGATTTATAATTAAATACGAAAAAATTACTAATGTTAGCAGAAGTACTTGACATCTGAGTCCACAGATCCCAACCATTAAAACCTAAAAAGAAGTCAGATTTTGATCAAGAAGGTAACTTAAGTAGGGAAATTAACCAAGAATCCAAAATATATTGATATAAATCAGAAGCAGAATCAAATCACACAGAATTGAACAAGCTTGAATATGAATTATACAGTACTTAGTGATACTTTTGTAATCAGAAAATATGACAGTTAACAATAACTAAAATTGTTAACATTGTCAGATGTTCATTATCTAGAACTAAATCAGAAGTTTAATTTT
Organism: Delonix regia; assembly: GCA_037074485.1. NCBI lineage: Eukaryota > Viridiplantae > Streptophyta > Magnoliopsida > Fabales > Fabaceae > Delonix > Delonix regia. The sequence goes on from CM073451.1 coordinate 21,472,979, forward strand.
CCATATGACAATGTTTAACGTCCTCAGGGCACTAGAGACAGATCTAGAACTGAAACAATAGAAAAAGGCTGGTCCCTTCGGAGTAACTGTAAAGCAGACATATTTCCTGGAAATATGAAATAAAATTATATTTCATCATAATTTACGGAAATGGTGAAACATGTTATAGCTACCATGAGATTGCTCCTAGAAACAGGTTGTGCCGTAAATACATAATATTAAGAAAATATATATTGCATTCACCTGGTTGAGAAGTGTAAATGTACTTCGAATTGGATAGTGATCATCCATAAAGCCCAAAGCACAAAGACCATTTCGGTTGTAAGCATGCACCTTGTACTCTAAATGGGAAAAAGAAAGAGCAAACACGCTTCATATGGTCATGCTTCAGAATATTAGAACCAACTCAAGAATCTAATGAATTTGAAAATAATCAAACCACCCATGTGAGATGTGACATCTTGTTAATAAAGAATTTAGAGTACGAGAGTTCAAATTATACCATTAAAAGTGAAAATTATCCATCCCCAAAAATGTATTCATATGCTTCCCTAGCACCAATCCTTTCTGTAAAATTTATTGTTTGTACCCACTTGAGAAGAAAAAGAAAGAAAGAAAGAACTGTAAGCATTTGTCATAATTGGCGGTGATTAAAGTCCGACACTAAAGTACAAATACGCTCTCAGCGATAAAATCACGATGGATAAACATATCAAACCCATAATTGATCAAAAAAGTCGATAAAACCCAAGGAGCATGCAAAAGTTGTCTTAGACCTAAATCAATCAAATTAGCAGAAAACAATTCTGAAACATAAGCAGGACGATGCTTTTAGAAAGCGATTCAAAACCCATAGCTCAGGGTCGACAAAGAGTCCATTGAATCAAGACCAGGGAAACCCTATAGAACGAAAGGAATTAGACTCACTTTCTGCTGAACAGATTGTCGCTGTCCCTGGGGTGCGCGCTTGGCAACGGTGCGACCGACGAAAACGACGAACTCCTTGACGCTGGAACGTTGGAAGTAGCCAAAGTGGCTTACATCGGAAGCATTCGCAAATATTACCGGATCGGATCCATCGGGGATGCATTTAAGCACTAACAGAGCCGTGATCTTCATCTCTCTCTCTCTCTTCCCTCTCTGTACTCTTCAAAGCTTCCTTCTTTTCGATTTCGAGTAGGCGATGAAATCACGAACTGATACAAGGAAACGAACGGAAATAAGGAGAAATAATTGAATGGGACATATAAATAATATATATATATATATATATATATATATATATATAAAGTATAAAATTAAATAATATTTTATTTTATATTTATATTTAATTTAACAATGTGTAATAACTTCTAATCCTTACTTAAAATTAGCTTTCCAAACTCCTGATTTCATGCGACTAAACCCTTCTATGGGTCAAATGTTTGTATACTAATAAACCTTCTCCATATATATCAACAAATCTTTGTCAACATACAGATCTCAGTTAGGGCCTAGTCATTATTTTCCCTCTCATTTCTTCTCTATTCTTCATCTTGTCCCTTACTTTCGTTTCCTTCTAAAGCAGGGAAGTTCACGTGATTGTTAGACTCAATAATATCCAAATGAATCAGAACTCAAGCAAAATCCATCCCTTCTTTCCTAAATCACTTTTCTGGGATCCAATCAGCTTCCATCTTAGACTTCTTCATAAACGGGGTTCAATAGTTTTCACGCTAGTCACTACCTTTGGCAAATTAATCAATAGAATCAAGATTTTTATCATTAGATTTCCATCCAAGGACCCTCCTCTATCTTCCATCCCTCATCTCAGCTAGCTCAATAAAGAAGATTACAATAACTATAACTACGGTGATGACAAGAAACTACTTATTGTCTACTCTATCGTTGGTGTTTGAAGAGATGAAGATGAAGCAACACCATCTTCAAGTCCCTTCAATTAGCGCCAGTGCATGAATATTTCCAAGTTTAAGGCTTTGGTCACCACGCCAAACGTAGAGCAGCACCATTAGGCTTTGACGGTGTCATAGCATTGGCGACATTTTTCCTTTTCAGATTGATTCACAAAGGGGTGATGATAACACGAACTCCATCGAAAGACAAAATTAAAAGAGCAAGGTGTGGTTAGAGTAGAAAAATCACCATGTATCAACCGAAGTATGAAAGGAACATGACTCTTAGACATGGGACTCTCTTGCTAAAGTTGGTTTTTTAGTAAAACCACTCAACTAAGCTAAGTGAATTTGCCAAGGAAAACACCAAAGTAAAATGGAGGATCAAGCATGGAAAATTAATTAGAAGTGAAGATTTAAGTTTGGTGGCAATTTGGAATTAAGGATGATGATGTTGACCAATAACCAAAGTTGCTCTTTCTATTCACCAATGAGATTGTCTCTTGTCTGAAACGTTGGTGTGTGACTTGTATTTCAAAAGAACAAAGTCTTACATTCTTTGGTTGTAACTAATCTTTAGTTCCTAAATCTCATATTGTCTAGAATAATTAATTATTTGTTTCCAAATGCATACAAATACTACTTACTATATGGGTTACAATATATCATATATTTTTGTTAGTTTTGTTCTTAAGATTCTATCTCATAAGAGTTAGTTTTATTTTGGGAGAAATTCTCATGTGGCAAAATATTCGTTAAGGACAACATAATTTTTTACATGACTCAAACTAAGTACTTTTATCAATTTGGTCCATATTTCAATAATCTTAAGAAATATGGAGCCTTCAAACAATTCCATTGCAACCGTTGCTTTGACCAATGATGGTACTAGACCTGACCACGAGACTGGCCTTTGCAAAAGCAGGCCGGGGTTACATTTGAGCTCATCTTTTTTGTGAGTCTGGGCCCGAGCTTGGGCTTGATAAAAAGCCCAAAAGTCTAGCCCAGCCCATTTTATACTTACATAATAAAAAAAATTTATAATACAAGAAACCTTAATAGATATAATTTGTTGAACAAAAAAAATGATATTAGTAAAATTGAAAGAAATAATTATCATTCATAAAATTTAATAAAAATATTAAATGTACTTATATAATTCATTTTCATGTATCGTCAAAAAAATTAATGTACAAAAATTATTATGCAATGTCAAAAAATTTATTAAAAATATTTAAAATATGTATATAATATATATATATATATAATTTAGGTTAGGTCAGATTTTAAAAAAGCCCAAGCCCAAACCCAGCCTGTTTTTTATTTAAGCTTAAAAATTTGGGTCGAACTTTTATTGATTGGGCTTTTATTCATTTTTTTTTTTAGCAGTGGGCTTATCAAGTCGCACGAACTTTTCAATAGATAATTAGGTCTAGATAGCACCCATTTGCTAGAGTTCACAGTCAAGGTGAACTTGTTGTCCCAATTGTGACGACTTTTCTTTCTAATATGAAGAACTTAATGACCTCATTAGGTCTCTTACCTTTAAATATGACGTTGTTTTCCTTTGTACTAAAAAAAGAAGACATTTGCTATTTCTGAATTTGAGTATTGAGTTTTAATTTGTGATTCAATGAGTATCAATGCTTCCACTCACAATTTTTCTATTAAAAAAATTTATGGAAAATTTTATTCATATGAATTTGTATTTTGTTTTATTTATTTTTTGGTTTGCCATTAAAAAGAATACAACTCTGTTGTTTTTTACTTCAAGATGGAAATTCTTCATTTGTTAATCTATTTATTAGTGTTCTTGCTTTGAGATTGTAAAGAAAAAAAAATTTATATCTTAACGTTGATTTTGTGTGTCCTTCTTATTGCTAATTATAAATGAATGTACTGCTTTTGTTTACTTTTGTATGGTAATTATATCAATGCAAATGCACTATATTTTTGGCAATGCTTATGCGCCATTACGTTGATATGAATATTTAAGTTTTTGGTGAACTTGAGTTATGTTGTTATCTTTATAATTATTTATTAATAATTATAAAGATAACAACATAACTCAAGTTCTCCACCAAAAACTTAAATAGAAAGAATGTTTGAGAGTGTGGGGTGTCTAGCAAAGACTTTATTGAAAACATGAACCAAAGTAGGGGCATTAAAATTAGATCATGTACTATACGTGATGGCGTTTCTTCTTTTGAAGTTGATGATTATGTTGTAAAATTCTAATTTTATTAGAATATTTGATGATATATTTTGTGAGATTTAAAAAATGCAATGGCAAGATAGCATAGAAAATGTTTATGATTTTGGTTAAACATGTTGAGAATTTTATAGTTGCAATCTTTACCCAAACAAGAGCTTATCTAGTGGGAGAAAACCATTTAAATAAAAAAACAATTATGAACTAAATGAAATATCTTGTCAATATTGTCTGCATATATGAAAAGATGATAGATAAAGTGTAAATTTATTTGCTAACTTCTATGCTTAGATGTCATAAATGGTTATTATTTAGAGAAATTGATAAACTAAGAAGTATGCATATGGTATTGAAAATTAGATATTATTCTGTTAAGAAGCCTAAGCAACTTAAACCCACTTGTAAAACTAAAGGGAAATTGTTTTGTTTATGGGAAACAAGTTATCATGCTCCTCAATGTAGGAAGACGTCAATTAATGACAATTTTTCGAGGCCAAATGCAAATATGGTCCAAGGAGATGATCTTTGCTTGACATGGTCATTTCTCAAGCTCTCATTATGGTTAATGTGAAAGAATGAGTTTAGACATTGGGGCTACCAAGCATATTTGTGCAAACAAATATGTTTTTATCTCGTACATTTCAGTACAGGATGGAGAAGAACATGTAATTTTAGTAATTCTAGAACTGCTAATGTTCTTTTTAAGCTCACATCAGGCAAGACTTTGGTTCTCAATAATGTGTTTCATGTGACTAACATTAAAGCAAATTCGATCTCTGTGGCTCTATCTAGAAAAAGGCAAAGGTTAAAGTGTCATTTGAATATGAAGATATTGTAATGACTAAAAATAATTTTTTTGGCAAAGGCTATAGTTGGACTCTTTGTACTTAATGTTTCTTGCATCTAAATTTAATATGACTAATGAGATATTTCAGAGATATCATAAACTTTGGTATAATTTATAGTGGACTTTCTACTTATTACAAGGATACACTGATGTTAACTGGATTTCAAATTCAAGTGAAACAAAATCCACTAATAGATATTTGTTCACCATTGGTGGTGGTGTAGTATCTTAGTGATTAGCCTAACAAAAATTATTGTTAAATCCATTTTGGGGTCAGAGTTTATATAAAAATGGATGATAATAAAGCTGAGTGATTGAGAAACTTATATTTTGTTAGGTATGAAACCAACTCTTATGTCTATGCATAGTAATTGTCAAGTGGCAATGGATACTGCAAAGAATAAAACTTTCAATAGTAAAAGTATACACATGCATTAGAGACATGATATGTGGTTAAGTGGTTGTTAAGTGATAATGTTATATCGATAGATTATGTAAGGTCAAAGATGAATTTGGTAAATCCTTTGACAAAACATTTAGGAAGAAAATTAATCCTTGAAACATCAATGGGAATAGACCTAAGCCAATTTAAAATTAAATTTGATGGTAATCCAACCTTTATGATTGGAGATCTCATGAAGAAGATTAATATGGGTAATAACAAGTCATATATTAATTATACTAGCACTATTAGTTATTGTCCCTTCATATGGTATGAAAACGTGCTAGAATGCTTTGAATGAGAGGATGAACTTAAAGCTTGTCATAACCGACCTTTCGGCGGAATAGAGTAAAAAGTTTAAAATCGATTCCCAAAAACGGAATTTTGAAAATCAATTTATTTGGAGTCGCCACCAAAATTTTTAATGGAAAACTTTCTAAAACCAATTTAAAACAAAACAAAAAAAGCAAAATGGTCTGCAAAATCAGAGATGGGTTTGGGAGTCTATTTGAGTGTGGGGAAGGTGTTAGGCACCCCACAACACCTGCCCATAAGGACGGTTACCTTAAACTAGTCAGTTGAAATAGAATATGGCCTTTAATTAATCTCAATTACCCTTTTATTGACATGGATGCATGTTAGACATAGGAGACAAAAAAAGCGAGAATGCATACAAACAGATAGATATTTACAAAGGGCGAACTTGACCTAGGATGAGAGCCTAGGGCCTACGTACCTTGCAATAGGGATCAAAGTCCACGTAGTTCGACCAAAAGGCATGTTTTGTGGGTTGGTGGTTTTTGATTTGTGATGTGAATAGGAGGATTTTAATTAAAACAGATCATTGTAAACAAAACGAGATTGGAATTTGGTTTGTATGTTTTAATTTACTACAATCTGATTAACCTCGTTCTCCTGACCTCTTCATATTTTCTCTTTTAATTTTTTTTGTCGATTTTATTATTATTATTATTATTTTGAGTTTTGGGAGTTTATATTTCGGGAATTAATGCACAATTTATAATGAAAGGAATATATATATATTTTTTATGAATTTTGGAATTTATTGTTGGTAAATATTAATTATTCTTATTATTGATTATTGGTAAATAATTTAATTCAAGTGCTATTATTTATTTGTTTATTTGTTTTTTTTGAACGAATATATGCTAATTTTTTGGTTCTAGGGAGATTAAAATCTCACATGAGCCTGGGAAGTCGAGGAGAGAAAAGTACTCTCACACGATTCATTTTGTATAAATATTTAATCAAAGTTAATATTTAATTATTGTCCATTTATTTATTTTTTTGTATTGTTATTATTATCATTAATATTATTATTATTTCTAAATTAATTATAGGGATTTAAGGAGATTAGAACCTCACATAATCCCACGCAATTGAGGAGAACGATATTCTCAAACAATAATTTCGTAAATAATGGGAAATGTTTAATTAAAACAAATCTTTTAATTATTTGCTATTTATTATTCCTTTTTAAAAAAAAAAAAAACAAAGGTATGCTAACTTTAGGGATCTAAGGAGATTAAAATCTCACACGATCCCAGGTAATCAGGGAGAACAATATTCTCACACGATAATTTTGCAAATAATGGGAAATAGTTCCTTAAAGCAAATATTTTAATTATGATTACTATTATGATTTAATCAAAATTAATATTTAATTATCATTCATTTATTTTTTCACCATTTATTCATTAATATTTCATTAATATTATTATCACTTTTCAATTATTCAACTAGTTGTAAGGGTTTAAGGAGATTAACATCTCACATAACCCCCGATAGTCGAGGAGAATAAAATTCTCACACGATAATTTTTATGCATCATGATAATATTTATTAATTATCATTCACTTATTTTCACCATTCATCCATTATTTCATTAATATTATTATTGCTTTTCAATTATTCACTTCATTGTATGGATTTAAGGAGATTAATATCTCACATAATCCTCGGTAATCAAGGAGAATAAAATTCTCACACGATAATTTTATGCGTGATAGCAATATTTCTCAATTATCATTCATTTTTTTTGACCATTCATTCATTAATATTATTATCACTTTTTCAATTATTCAACTAATTGTAAGGATTTAAGGAGATTAACATCTCACATAATCCCCAGCAATCGAGGAGAACAAAATTCTCACACGATAATTTCATAAATAATGGGAAATTATTAAATTAAATTACATATTTAATTATTATTGTTTTGAAAACAAATGTGCTAATCTTAAAAAGATCTAAGGAGATTAAAATCTCACATGATCTCATGCAATCGAGGAGGACAAAATCCTCACACGATAATTTCATAAATAATGAAAATTATTAAATTAAATTAAATATTTAGTTATTATTGTTTTGTATTAATATTATTATTTGCAATAAATATGTATTAATCTTTTTTTTTTTAGGATCTAAGGGGATCAAAATCTCACACGATCCCAAACATCCGAGGAGAACAATATTCTCACTCGATAATTTATTTAAAACTTTACTTATAAAGCCAAGAAAAAATTATTAATCCCCATATGCAAATAACAATACTAATAATAAATAATAACACATTAATTAACTAATCAATTAACTAATAAACCAGAAAACAAAGAGGCAGAATAGAGACACACGAAATGCACTGTAGCATGAACGTCCACATGCATGCGTGAGGATTACCTGGCTTCGTCTCGGTGGGCTGCTCTTCCCAGTGACTTTCCTCCTTCAGCGGTTCTACTCGGCTTTCCTTGGTTCACCGTAGCTCCTCCCCTCGACAGTCTTTCTCCCTCCTCGGCTCACTACAAATCCTTCTCGGTCTCCCTTAGCTTTCAACATCTCTCTCTTGGTTTACAGGGCTCCTCTCCTATCCTTCAGCAGCCTCTTCTTCCTCCTAATTCCCACAAAAGTACCTTAGCTCCATCTCGCTCTACGTCTTCCTCCAGCAGCTCTCCTTTCCACCCTTCTCTCTCTGCTGCTTCTCTCTCTATGGTCTGCAATGGGCTACTCTGTTAAACTCTGTTTTGGGCTGCCAAAATAGAGGATTTTACTCCACATGGATGGCTTTCAGTTCTGCTCCTTCTTGGCTTGCATTCGGTTCAGTTCTTTTCTCTTCCTCTTGGTTTGGTTCTCGTCTGCTCGGTCTGTCGTTGTGGCTTCGGTTCATCGTTGTAGCTCAGATTTTTCTCCCTGGCTTCAGCTCATATCTTCTCGATTTCAACTCGTTTTGCTTCTATACTCTCACGGCCTACACCTCCTGCTCTTCTCTCGGTTTCTCTTTTTTCTCTACGAGTTGCCTCCTCTTCCTTTCCTCTCGGTTTCTCTTTTCTCTCCACGAGCTGCCTCCTTTTTCTCTAGCGTTGTTCTTCCCTTTTTTCTCCCTTTTCTCTTCTCTTCTCTTCAGCTCCACGAGCTGCCTCCTCTTTTCTCCTCCTCCTCTTTTTTCCAGCTCCTTTTTCCTCTCGGTTACGTTGCTCTCCCTCTCTTCTCTTCAGCGTTGTTTCTCCCTTCTTTTTTCCTCCTCTCTTCTCTTCGGTCTGCCTATCCTTTATACTCTAGCCCACCTCCCTTTTTCTGCCATGTTGCTCCCTTTTCCTTTTACTTTTTCTGCAACTTCCAGCCACTCCACTTACTGCTCACGGTCCCCTCCTTTTTCTGCCATTTCTAGCCATGCCACTCTCTCCTTTCTCTGCACCAGCCGTTCCACTTTTTGCCTCCTCTGAAAAACCAGCTCCCTCTTGCTTTTTTGTCCTCCTTGTCCTCTTGTGCATGTGTGTGCATGAGTGTATGCATGTGGGAGTGAGTGAGTGTGTGTGTCCGTGGGTGAGAGTGTGTGTCCGTGTGAGTGTGAGTGTGTGAGAGTGATGTGTGTCATGTGTGTGAGGGTAAGTGAGCATGTGGGAGCAAGTGAGCAAGTGAGAGTGTGTGAGTGTGAGCAAGTGAGAGTGTTTTGCAATTTCACTTTAATTAGGTGGCCTTATTCATTTTATTTCTTTACAAGATGATTGCCATGTCTCTTCTTCAAACATATATTTTGAATTTTCCTTTTTATTATTTTTGGTTCTTATATTTGGTTTTTTCATATTACTTCTATTTTTTTACCTTTTGCAATTTTATTTTAATTAATTATTATTATTATTATTATTTTTTGAATTTTTTAATTCTATTTATTATTATTACCATGATTATTATTATTGTTAATTCAGGTGGGGTGTTCACAAAGCTCTTAATGATTTTTTATAGCCCTTATGGATATTGTATTTATTGTGGATACACTTGATGAGATCACCTATAAGAGTATAGAGTAGAGCTCCTCTTATGGGATTGTGGTGAAATCTCTAGAGCACTCATGAACTACTAGACATGCATATCGCATATTAGTGCAAAACTATAATAAGAGCAAGAGTTGTGGGCTGTAATATGACTGGATCTCTAACTTGAAATCAAAAGTTTATAATTCACATAAGTTATAAGTTTCACCATAACTTTATAGGTTAAGTCATATCTGTCTAGGTTTGGTTCATAGTCCAAAAGACACCAGATTTGAGATAATTACACTCATGTATGTAATTCATTTTTTTGTAACCTAATTTTTTTTCAAATTTATTGATTCTTTTGAAATATGCAGGGGATTGTTGGGTGTGTGAGTTTTATTTCAATAGAATGAAGTCCCACATTGTTTGGTTGTTGCTAATTCTTTAGTTCCTAAGTCCCATATCACCTAAAGTAATTAGCCATTTGATAACTAAGTGGAATCGAGTTATTCATGTCATTTTCACACTTTATCATTGTGTTGTCTTACTAGCTTTAGTTTAATTTCAAGTCCTTTTTGTCAATTAAGCATATGTATCTTTTGAAGTTTAGGTTCTAAGTTGTTTAGTGTTAATTTATGTTTATTTGATAAACTTTAAGCCAATTGTGGACTATTCATGTGGTTTTATATTTTACCTAGATTATGAAAGGAAGAAATGAAGGTTTTGGCATGAATTAAGTGAACACCCAACTTAGAGGCAACTTTTGGGCCCTTAAAGGTCAAAACTTAAAGTTAGCCATCTTATAGAAAGTTGTAGAGCTCAATGAAATATTTCTAACAAGTGGTGGCTTGTTGAACTCCAATGTCAGAGCGTGAAATTATAGCTGAAACATTTAAACTTGTTAAGGAGAAAGATTTAGGTGCCAAGGCACCAATGATAGTACATTTTCCAACAACTTTGCACCAAGGTGCTTTGGTACAAAAAGTGAAGGAAAAACTCATCTTTTGGCTATTTAGGGCAACATAAATTAGATTTTCTAAGGTTATTTTTTTAGGAGAGGTGATATTTTGGGGCAAAGTAGGCTGAGACCTTGAGTTCTAAAGCTAGGAATTACTTAAAGAAGACATTTCAAGAGGATATTCAAAGGAGGAAACTGATTAAAGCTTTGGAAATAGAGTTCTTCTACTTTTGTTCTTTTTCTTTTCTTTTAATTATGTTTTCTTATTTGTGTGGGCTTTTAATCATGATATCCTATGCTAAGTCTTTATTTCTTTAGGAGTGTAGACCCTGGGCATGTAAATTGTTGATTTTAGTTTCTTTACGACTTAAATTTCATTGTGAATGAATTTATTCAATTTAAATCTTTATTTGCTCCCTTGTTGATTGGCTACTAATTAAGGCTTATGTTGAGGATTTAGATATTCTTGAAAGAGAAGCCAAAATTTAGCCACAGAACTGAATACCGCATGTATGAGATTAATTAATTGCTTGAATTAACTCAATTTGCCTTTTGGATAGACATATGTCTATAGGACTTGCGAAGTCGTAATTGGTCGTAATTAATGCATCTCTCTGGTTAGTTCTCATAGGAATATTGGGAATTAATTTAAGGTGATAAGATTTATAAGGGATCGTGATGAGCCTCAAGTTGAACAAGAGGCTAACTTAGGCCAAGGAGCTCCATTTGGGCCAATTACACGTTCTATGGCTAAGAAGATTCAGGCCATGGTTGTCCAACAATTCAAAATGGAATCAGCCCATTTAGGATCCAAGCCCAATTTCTATATGGAGCCCAAGTTCAAGTGGGCCAATTTGATTATGTGCCATAATAAATAAATTATGAAAAGTCAATTATGCATGTGATAAATGCATGAAAATTGAAATAAGTATTGGTTAAAGTCTAAGTTAGGTGAGCTATGTTTCTTTGAAAGTCTAAGTTAGATAAGTTAGGTGATCTACATTAGATGAAAAGTCTATGTTAGGTGAATTTCTATGCATATTTTTCAAAATTAGGTGAGAATTAGATAAATCTTGGACTTATGCCATGAGGGTTGTTCTTGGCTATAAATATGGAAGTTATCAATGAGAAATGCAACCTTGAATGCTCTAAAAATTGGCTTAGTCTCTTATATGCGAATTTCTTATCTAAGTTTCATAAACTTAGTGGCGAAATTATCCTTGATTCTTATCACTCTCCCTCTTCTATTCTAGAGTGTGGCGAATCAAAGCTAGTATTCTTGAGTGTGGCGTGCAAACTGATCATTCGAGATTGTTAGTTGTTCTATCTTTTCTTCTTTTTATTTACTTGTGTTCAGGGATTGTTCAATCTGAACTTCCTTGAAGCATATCATTTGGTATCAGAGCTCCGGTTGAGAGTGGGAAGAGAGAGAAACACTTGAGAAGAGCGTTTATAGTGAGATATGGCTGAAAACAATGCTACCAATGTTCCAAGAGGGCTTTCGTTGGAACAAGCTCCGATTATGGGCATACAACAAAATCAACAAGAAATGAGGGAGCAACTGCTTCGTCTAGAGCAGGCAATCACAAGATTGACTGTTCAACAACCTCCACAGCGACGTAATCATCGAGCTTCCATTGATTCTGATTGTGATGAGGACATGGAAGATGAAGCTGATGCAAATAGACAAATAAGGCAGCAACGTGACTTTGGGAACAACATCAAATTGAAGATTCCACCATTCAAAGGTACTAGCTCACCAGAAGAGTACTTAGAGTGGGTGCAACGAGTGGAGAAGGTGTTCGAGTGTCACGACTATTCTGAAGTTAAGAAATGCAAACTAGCTGCCCTTGAATTTATTGATTATGCAAATCTATGGTGGGAGAATTTGAAATCGCAACGAAGGAGAGACGGTGAAGAAGAGATCAGGAGTTGGCGGCTTATGAAAAGACTCATGCAAAAGCGCTTTGTTCCTGACTATTACAAGCAGGAGCTCTATATCCGGTTACAAACTCTTAGACAAGGGGCAATGTATGTTGAAGACTATGTTAAGGAGTTTGAAATGTTGATGATGCGATGTGAGATACAAGAGCCTCAGGAACAGTCAATTGCAAGGTTCTTGGGAGGCTTGAATAAGGAAATTGCAGATGCGGTGGAATTACAACCTTATGTAATACTTGAGGATGTAATTAAGCTTGCTGTTAAGGTAGAAAGACAACGTAGAAGAGGAGCAACTAAACCAGGAAGCTCACGATCTATTAGTTTCAGGGGAACAAACTTAACCTCTTTGACTCCCAAAGATGTCTCAAAGTGGAATGAACGACGACAGGAAAAGACAAGCTCCAACAACATTGTTGATACATCAAGAGGAAAGGACAAGGTTAATGATGCAAAGAACTCAAAGAGGAGCAGAGAAAATAAGTGCTTCAAATGTCTTGGCTTTGGACATATTGCTTCTGAATGTCCAAATCGAAGAGTGATGATTGTTCGAGGAGCACAAGGGGAAATTGAAAGTGAAGATGAAACAGAAATTGAACAGGAAGATGACGAGCGCATTATCGAGTATCCAGATGAAGGGGAGTTACTTGTAGTTCGACGAATTTTGAACTCACAAGCTAAGGTAGAAGATGATCAACGTGAGAACATATTCCATACTAGGTGTACAATTGGGGGAAAGGTTTGTGGTGTCATTATTGATGGAGGTAGCTGTACTAATGTTGCTTCAACAACATTAGTGGAGAAATTAAACTTGAAGACCACAAAGCACCCTCGTCCATACAAGCTGCAATGGTTGAGTGACCAAGGAGAAATTCAAGTCACTAAACAAGTTCAGGTACCATTTTCTATTGGCAAGTCATACAAAGATGAAGTCATATGTGATGTGGTACCAATGAATGCCGGTCATTTGCTTCTGGGAAGACCTTGGCAATATGACAGTAGAGCCATTCATGATGGGTTCACAAACACCTATTCTATTACCAAAGATGGGACGAAGATTGTCCTAGCACCTCTTAGTCCTCAACAAGTTCTACAAGATCAATTAGCAAAGAAAAAGAAAAAGGAGAACTTATTTGCAACTAAAGGAGAAGTTCAGAGAGCCTTGCGTTCAACTAATCCTATATTGATGCTAATAGTGAAGGAAGCTATGCCAACAGAGGTAGGTTCTATACCTCCACTGATTGAGAAATTAGTAAAAGAATTCGCTGACTTGTTTCCATATGAGATGCCAAAAGGATTACCGCCAATTAGGGGGATTGAGCATCAAATTGATCTCATTCCTGGTGCTGCTTTGCCTAACAGACCGGCCTACCGGTGTAATCCAGATGAGGCCAAAGAGTTACAACGTCAAGTAAATGAGTTACTGGAGAAAGGCTTTGTGAGAGAGTCAATGAGCCCTTGTTCAGTACCAGCTTTGCTAGTGCCAAAGAAGGATGGAACTATGAGGATGTGCGTAGACAGTCGGGCCATAAACAAAATCACAGTGAAGTATCGGTATCCTATCCCTAGGCTTGATGACATGCTTGACGAACTACATGGCTCTATAATCTTTTCGAAGATTGATCTCAAGAGCGGGTATCATCAGATTCGAATGAAGGAAGGAGATGAGTGGAAGACAGCTTTCAAGATGAAGCATGGGTTGTATGAATGGATGGTCATGTCATTTGGTTTGTCAAATGCCCCAAGCACCTTCATGCGTTTAATGAATCATGTCTTACGAAATTTTATTGGAGATTTCGTTGTGGTTTATTTTGATGACATTTTGATTTATAGCAAAGATCAGGAAGAGCATGGAGAGCACCTGAGGAAGGTCTTTGAAGTCTTGCGAAAAGAACAATTAATTGGCAATCTCAAAAAGTGCCAATTCTGCCAAGACCGAGTTATTTTTCTTGGGTTTGTGATTAGTCAGCATGGAGTGGAAGTTGATCCGGAGAAAGTTAAAGCTATCAAGGAATGGCCTATTCCTACAAACATTTCTGAGGTGAGAAGTTTCCATGGATTAGCATCATTTTATAGAAGATTTGTGCAGAATTTCAGTACTATTCTAGCACCCTTGACTAATTGCATCAAAGGGAGCGGTGACTTTAAGTGGAGTGCAGCGGCCCAACGAAGTTTTGAGATCATTAAAGAGAAGTTGTGTTCAACACCAATTCTTGCACTCCCTGATTTCTCTAAAACTTTTGTGATTGAGTGTGATGCATCAGGTATTGGAATTGGAGCAATTCTTATGCAAGAGAAGCATCCCATTGCTTATTTCAGTGAAAAGTTGAATGGGGCAACCCTGAACTATTCAACTTATGACAAAGAGTTCTATGCATTGGTCAGAGCTTTACAAAATTGGGAACACTACTTGTTACCCAAGGAGTTTGTTATTCATACTGACCATGAGTCATTGAAATATTTGAAGGGCCAAACCAAGTTAAACAAGCGACATGCTAAATGGGTGGAGTTTCTAGAGGCTTTTCCCTACGTCATCAAATATAAAAAGGGAGCAGCGAATATAGTTGCAGATGCCTTATCTCGAAGGTATGCTTTAATCTCATTAATGAATGTCAAGTTGATGGGATTCGAGTTAATGAAAGGCCAATATAAAGAAGATCCTGATTTTTCTACTATATATTTGGCATGTGAAAAAAGTGCTACTAACGGTTTCTATAAGCATGAGGGATTCTTGTTCAAAGGTTCCAAACTTTGTATTCCCAATTGCTCTGTCAGAGAATTATTGGTAAGAGAAGCTCATGCGGGAGGTTTGGCAGGACACTTTGGTGAAAAGAAGATATTAGAGATGATTAAGGAACACTTCTTTTGGCCAAGGATGATCAAAGATGTGCATCGAGTGGTGGGAAGATGCGCAATTTGCAAGAAAGCAAAAAGCAAGGAGGTTGCACAAGGAAATTGTGAGATTACATGGTATTCCAAAGAGCATTGTGTCAGACCGAGATCCCAAATTTCTGAGTTATTTCTGGAAAACATTGTGGAAAAAGCTTGGGACAAGATTACTTTTCAGCACAACTTGTCATCCTCAAACTGATGGGCAAACTGAGAAAAAGGCTGAAATGGTGAAAGCTCTACATGAAAATGTGAAGCGACAGATTGAAAAGAAGAATGCCACTTATGAAAACGTAGCAAACAAGGGAAGGAAGCAAGTTCAGCTCATGCCAGGTGATCTTGTTTGGATTCATCTTCGGAAGGAGAGGTTTCCCAACAAACGGAAGTCAAAACTTATGCCCAGGGCAGAAGGTCCATTCAAGATTTTGGAGAAAATAAATGACAATGCTTACAAGGTTGATTTACCAGGAAACTACAATATGTCTGCCACATTCAATGTAAGAGATTTGACGCCATACTTAGATGATAATGAAGACTTGGATTTGAGGACAAATCCTTTTGAACCCGGAGAGAATGATGAGCCTTAAGTTGAACAAGAGGCTAACTTAGGCCAAGGAGCTCCATTTGGGCCAATTACACGTTCTATGGCTAAGAAGATTCAGGCCATGGTTGTCCAACAATTCAAAATGGAATCAGCCCATTTAGGATCCAAGCCCAATTTCTATATGGAGCCCAAGTTCAAGTGGGCCAATTTGATTATGTGCCATAATAAATAAATTATGAAAAGTCAATTATGCATGTGATAAATGCATGAAAATTGAAATAAGTATTGGTTAAAGTCTAAGTTAGGTGAGCTATGTTTCGTTGAAAGTCTAAGTTAGATAAGTTAGGTGATCTACATTAGATGAAAAGTCTATGTTAGGTGAATTTCTATGCATATTTTTCAAAATTAGGTGAGAATTAGATAAATCTTGGACTTATGCCATGAGGGTTGTTCTTGGCTATAAATATGGAAGTTATCAATGAGAAATGCAACCTTGAATGCTCTAAAAATTGGCTTAGCCTCTTATATGCGAATTTCTTATCTAAGTTTCATAAACTTAGTGGCGAAATTATCCTCGATTCTTATCACTCTCCCTCTTCTATTCTAGAGTGTGGCGAATCAAAGCTAGTATTCTTGAGTGTGGCGTGCAAACTTATCATTCGAGATTGTTAGTTGTTCTATCTTTTCTTCTTTTTATTTACTTGTGTTCAGGGATTGTTCAATCTGAACTTCCTTGAAGCATATCAGATCGATAGATTCTTATAATGATGTTAAAGGCAAAGACTAATTCATAAATTAATAAGTTTAAATTAGAAAAGTAGCTAAATCACAATTGAAGTGTTTTGGTAAGCTATAATCCTAAAGAAGCCTTTTGCATTTGTTACATCTCATTTTCAGTTTTGCATTTATTAACTTAATTACAATTTTCTTACTTTTATCTTGAAAATTTGATCATTCGGATTAGTTAACTATATATGCATTATTAATTAACAACAATTAAGACTAAAATTCCCCGAGGACAATACTTTTCTCATTCTTTTACTACTTGTTAGCGGTGTACACTTACACCATGGTAGTTTGCTTACAACAAGTTTTTAGCAATATTTCTAGGGAATTCTTACTTATTGAATAAACAAAGACTAATACATCTGTATGTAATTACCAAAAGAATTAATTTAATCTTTATGTAGAAATTTCAACAGAGTCTCCCCTAAAATATGGACCTCTTGAAATTTCTGCAACAAAACAATCTGACATATAACGGGATAGAGAGCTCAGCTCTCTAACAAATGCATACAAAATAGCACACAACCATGGAACTACATCAAAACAACCAGCCTATATACAAGAGAGCAACTAAGTCTAAATACAAAATGTACAATAAGAAACTGTTACTCTGGCAATAGGCAAGGCTCACTAAAAATATAAACGTTACACCTCATACTCTGTCGGTGGGTGTTCTGAATCAGTGTTGAGATCTAAAAAATGTTAAATAATGGGGTCAGTGGAAACTCAATGAACAAATAATACTAATAATACAATGGGAGGGATAAACTAACAATGGTAAAGTTTATCACCAATACATTCATTGTTTAAAATTGAATACCTTACATGGTTAAATTAATAGTTTCAAAAGCAGAAGAAAACATTAAATGTCAAATAAGTCCAACCTTGAATATTCAAATCATGTTCTTTAACTCAAATGAATCAACATATAATAAGAATTTAAAATATCCAATTTAACAGAATACATTGGGAATCTTCTACAAAACCATCCAATGTTCAAAATAAGAACTAGCCCAAGGCTAATGTAATCATATTAGAGCAATTGCCCATTATCAGCCTTAAGCTCTGAAAAATCATAATAATAGCCTTAAGCCTTAAACAAAATATAGAGGTAAAGGCATCATACCCAACCATATCAGAATACCAATTGTAGTGCACTACAACTAATGTTAACTACTGCTAGTTACAAGGTCCAATTTTATATGCATTCTCATAAGTTTCTTTAATATACCAAAAATCCATAATAAAAAAAATGAGAATTTCAAAATTAGAATACCTCATAACTCCATTTTTAAATGATTTAGATAATTCAAAATGCATAATCATAAAGTCTATAAAGCTAATAAAATTACTAGGTTTTAGAATATGCAATAACATTTATAAATTCAAAAGCTTGCCCTAAGTACCACAGAGATCTAAAAATTCATATTTGAAAATGGATAATTTAAAATAAAAATTCTTGCATAATTAGGATTATCTATTCACCAAGTCAAAGTACACACAAATCACCCTCTTACCTACAGGGTATAAAATAACAACTTTAACCTTAAAAAACATATAACAATTAATATATCATAACTTTCCGTATTGATCAAAACCTTAATTAAAATAATTTCTAAAAGAAATTCCCATAATAACTTTTCCAAACCAATATGTGGTACTTATTTCTCTGTGTTCCCATTATTCCTCTTAATGATCCTAATTTCCATAATTTCGCACATAATACAGATGCTTGGAAAACACTTTGGGAACCTAATGATCCACAAACTTAAAACTTCATCTTCATTGATGCTCAACATTGATATTTTTGCACTAAAATGTATTTCCAAGGCATTGAAAATGCCTTGAGGCCAATAAATTCAAATAATACTTTTTGTAGTCCTTGAGCTACCTAACATTACCAATTGAGCCTCAAATTTATTCTAATCAATAACAAAGTAATTATTGACATTGATAATTACTTTTATTGCACTCTTATTCATAAAACTTTGTCCCACAATAAAGAAATTTAATATAAGCTTGAGGGAAGTTCTTAAAATCACTTACCACCCAAATGAAAACTTCTAATAGCTTATACAATCCTTCTTGATGACTAATAACACAGGAGTATCAAAATTTCTTCAATTATCGATACTTTATGCACCTCAATTCCCTACCAAGAAAGAGAGGTTTTTAATTTAACGTTCCAAATATCAAATTGATACATAAGAATTGTTAGAACCTCACTTAAGATCAAAACCCCTAAAGAATTTCCTCTAAACAATCTCAAATCATGCCTCAATTTCAAATTTTGCATTTCAGACACTACTCACGTCATTATTTATGTTCTTCATCCAAAATTAGGGATTTCCAAATTCAAGCACTAATTCACAAAATTAGGAACTCAAATGGGCAAAGAACAACATGAAAATCACTTCTAAATAAAAGCACTCATGCAAAATAATGAAATTTCACCTAAATTTGGTCAAATTTCAAGTTTGTCAGGATTGTTCACATATTGTTCACACGCAACGGATAACCAAGAAAAAACTTCAATTTCTCATCAATTTACATGAAATTAAAGGTTAGAATCAATGAAAAGCCAAATGAAATACTGATTACATGCAAAACCCCCCATTAAAATCGAATTAATCGCACGAATAATAAATTTTAGCTTAAAAAAAATAACTTATCGTTGCTGCCACTTTCATTGGATTTCTGGTGGTTTTTTGGCTACCTCAAGTGACCAAGGTTGACAATGATGTGTTGGAATGCTAGTGACAAAGTGAATTGATTTTGGGAGTGGCAAAAATTCGAAAAAAAAATGAAAGGAGAAAATAGTGAAGGTGTATCAAGAAGAAAGAGGAAAAAATGAAGAAGTAGATTAATTAGGGGCATTTTGGTAATTTCATTACTGGAGGACACGTGGCAGGCTAGCAAAAATATACTTTGATATAGGAGAGGGGAATCAAACTTGCATCCTAATGGATGTTTGGGTCAGGCTTAGGCACTTGAGCCAACCTAGAATTCATAAAATTGACCGCTTGAATTAATATAATAGCTCTTTTAAAACTTCCATTTCTACAACTAATTTAATTGTTATATTTACTATTTATGTCTTTCTTCTTTCCATAATTAAATTTCTTCTTCCCCTTATTTCTTATATAATTAATCATAAAAATTATCTCTCAAGGTAAAAATTTTAAATATAAATTTTGGAATATTACATATAGACTAAGCCTTTGCTTTTGTTTTTGTTTTTAACTAGTTCTTTTTGTTGCTAATTGGTAGTACTAGTCATGTGCATGCCTAAACACATAGGATGTTGAACTAAGCAACTTGTATTTAATCCAAACACGTCACCTATTTCACCCGTATCTCTACCTACCCCCTTATCCCTAAACGTTCAATGAGTATAGCAACTTGGACAACTAGAGATGACTAATGAGAACAAATGAATTTTGTATGAGTATGCCACCCAATGTGGTTGAGGCTAACTCTAGGCATTTGATGAGCAGCAATTGAAGCCAACAACTTTGAAACTAAGACAACCATTATCCAGCTACTGTCATAATTGACTTCTAGGTGGAGAAGTAAAAATGATGAAGAAAGAGATGTGAATTAATCCCTAAAACGTATTTTGAAAATCAATTCACTGGAGTCGCCACAAAAATTTTTAAATGAAAAATTTTAGAAGACCAAATAAGAAGGAAAGGTGATCTACATAACCAAAGATGGATTTGTGAGTCTATTTGAGTGTGGAAAATGTGTTAGACACCCTTACAACACTCGTCAATGAAGACGGTTACCCTAAATCAGTCAAGCAAAATAAAATATATGGCCTTTAATTTATTTAAAATTGTCTACAAAAAACACATACTAGAATAACTGAGAAAAATAAAAAATGAAATTAACGTAAAGAAAATGAATATTTACAATAGGTAGACTTGACCTAAGATAAGAGCCTATGGCCTACATATGCTATAATAGTATTTCATCAAGAATGCATGTCGATGGGTTGGTATTTTTTATTGTTGTGAAAAGAACAAAGATAGTTGAAATCAGGCCAATTTTCACAAACAAAACAATGTATGAATTGGTTGATGTGTTTTAATTTACGAAATCGGCTTAAGCTTACTTCTTTACTCTCCTCTTTTGATTTTTTCTTTAACTTGAAAAAAGGATTTATTAGTATTTATATTGAAATATTTATTGAAAAATATGAACATTTTTTTACTATATTTTTTAATCATAAATAAAATAAACCTTAGAAAAACAAAGAAACTTTGAGCTCAATATTTATTGGAAAATGTTTGAAGACAAACTTTGGCATTTATTTGGTTATTTTAAATTTATTTATTTTTGTAAAAACATTGATTGGACATGGCCCCTTGAAACCTAACTTTATTTTTAGAAAACACGTGTAATATAATACGGGGTTGTTGGAACCCCTAGTTTAATTCAAATGTGTACGACCTGTATTGAGATATGCTTATGGAGTCGTTGGATCTCACATGACCCCACTAGTTAATCATTAGGTACTCATGAAGACATTGGTCTCACACGGCAACACTAATGTCTCATTAAGTGCTCATGAAGACATTGGTCTCCCACGACAACATTAATGTTGAAAATCCATAAATGTCTATAAGACAAGCTTATGGAGGTGTTGGACCTTACATGACAATGAACCAAAAAAGAGATTACCTATAGAGGCTTTGGACCTCACATGACACGTTTTTAAAAGAAAGTACCTATGGAAGCGTTAGACCTCACATGACACATTTAAAAAAAAATTAAGTATTGGTGTTTGGTATGTCTGAGTGTTTGATCAATCAATCATAGATGGGGTGTGTGTTAGTGTCAAATAAAACATTCATGCGTGTTTGTGTATGTGAGTGTTTAATCAAATGTTCATAATTACATAATAATTACACAGGGCCAAGAATACATCAACTTCAATCAAGCTCAAAGTAATTTAACAATTTAATCTTACTAATCTTGCCACTAATTTACCATCCTTGCTTGAGTGTCTTGTGCACCTTGATTTGAATGCCTCTTAGCCAAGGCTCCCTATCTTTAAATCACCAAGATCCCTCATGTATTCACAATCATCATTGAATAACACAAGAATTAGTCATGTAATAAATTGATAGAGTAAAGCAAATAAGATTAGCACACCTACATTTTTTGCACTCAATGACATTTCATCAGACACTTACTTACATAGCATAAACACTTCACACATTTCAAAACGTGACAAAGAATAATTAGGATCTACACCCTACATTGAACTAAAATTTATCATGACCAGCACACCACATTGAACCAAAATCCATGGTGATCACTATGCCACATGGAACCACAATTCATGTGAACATGCCTCGTTGATGTGAAACACATATCATATTTTCAGCACATAATCTCACCATTATGCATTAAATTGTGACTTCAAATAATTGGAATAGCATAGAACTAAAAATGCTGAAAATTTTCTCACCAAACATCATATTGACATTTCATTAAACACTTAGGTAGCATAACCCAAACACTACATAATTTTTAGCACACAATTGAGATCAATTGGAGCACATTTTCATCAATGTTTGATAGCCCATAAAGAAGTAAAATTCATCAAGAAAGCCATTTAAAAGCATCACATATTTCAGCCCAATATCATAGCATACAATTATCACATACTTAGCATTATTCACACCTCACTATCTTTAACCTTAGGTATAATAACACTTCTCACTCAACTTAATTTTCAGCACTTATTTCTAATCAAAACTCAATTGGAAGCCACCCTAAATATGAACCAAAGATAAAAAGGAAATGAGAGATGAAGAATTAAGAAAGAAAATTACCTTCTCTTTAGTCTTAAGCTTAGCTTCCTTCCCTTTAGCACCTTAGTTGATCGTGAGCATGAAGAGAGAATTCTATGGGGATCATGTCTTAAACCTCTTGAGAAGAGATGACGAAAGCCAATTTTCCCAAAATAAGGTATGTGTATTTTCCAAAGGCTAGTATTGCGCCTCCCTTAGCCTTTTATCCTCATTTTTAGTCTAGCACCCAAGCCCTTTCCCAAGAGCCAAGAAGATCTCTAATGATCTCTACATGTAAGAGCCCTCTCCCTTTTTTATAGTTAAAAAAAAAAAAACTAGGGTTTACTTAAGAATTTTTCAAATTACCTATTGATTATTTCCAATTTTTCCCTATCAAGAGTTTCCTATTTTCATTGTACCTTGATTTTCAAAAAAGAAATTCTCTCCTTTGCTTCCTTTTTCTTGTTCATTCATTGATTTATTTTTGCTTATTTTCAACTTAGAAAACTAGGGTTTCCTTTTTTCCATTGTGTCTTGGTTTTCAAAAAAGGAAATTCTCCCCTTTGTTTCCTTTTTGAATTTTTTTAATTCTTTAAACACATTCATACCTTTTTTTTTTTGGCCAATTTCCCATATGAATTACTTCCTTTTAATAAAAAAAAGAAGCCCAATTTCATTTTTAACTTTCTATATTTTTCTAAGCCAGTTTATATCTTCTTATTTCTTTTGGGAACAATTGCTTGCCCTTTTTATTTTACACTTTATTACTTTAAACTTCCATTTTTTTCCCTTTTCAAATTTTCAATCAACTTTTTGTTTACTTATTTATTTTTACCTATTTAAAATTCTTTTGCTTATTGTTGTAAATTAAGTTGTTTAAGATCCCCTTAATTATTACTATTTTTAAAAGTTGCCTAGATAAATTTTAGTGTTCACAGTACCCACATGATGCCTTCCCTTTTTCTCACCACATGATTATCCTACCTACCCTATTCAAGAGAAAAGTGTGAGCACATGTATGTTTTGAGAATATTTAATAAGGAGTGGAGTAGTCAATCACAATCAAAGACTGTGAGAAAAAAAAAGAGAGAAAAAAAATACAAGAAAAAGGGTATTGAAAAGAAAGTGAAGGTTAAACTTTGATTTTTTTTTTGTAGAGTTTATGAAAAGGAAAAAAAAAGAGTTGATAAGAAAGGGCATTAGCCTTGTTAAATATCAATAGCATGAATAATGAATTTGGAGAAAATTTGAGAGTTAATTAAAATGGAAGAAAGGAATGAAACTTATGAAGTTGTAGTGTGAAGATGGAAGAATTTATATTTTGTGAATTACTTGAGTGTCTTGCACTATTTCTTTTGATTTTTTTATTTTATTTTTTTATTTGTTCGATAACCATAGCCCTCACGTTATAAGTTGTTAAAACTTGATGATTTTTAATTTGTTCATGGCCTACATTAGTGGAGAGAGAATACACAAGTGAGCATATGAAACATTTTACTGAAATTTATCATATATTTGGATTGCTTGAAAGAAAAGATTCCATTGTATGCATGGCATGATTGTATAGCTACCTTACACACACACCCCAAGAATGTTGGCAGGATCATAAACTCTACAATGATTTGCATTATATGTTAATTCTTATAAATCATAAGTTTATGTACAATTATTGAGGATGAAATAATTTAGGCCTTTTCATGAATGCTTGCAAGGATAACACAAAATTTTGTGCAATAACCTTTGCTTTGTTCATGAACGAACCAAAGTTCAAGTTTAGGGATGTGATAACTCTATGGAATAGAGTAATTCACGTCATTTTCATGCTCAATCATTGCATTGTCTAGCTAGTTTTAGTTTAATTTTAAGTCCTTTTTGTCAATTTAGGATATGTATCTTTGGAAGTTTAGGCTTTAGGTTATTTAGTGTTGATTTATGTTTATTTTTATAGATTTTTAGCCAATTGTGGACTATTCATATGGATTTATATCTTACTCAGGTTGGGAAAGGATGACATGAAGGTTTTGGCATCAAACAATTGAACAACCTACTTTGAGGCAACTTTTGGGCCCTCAAATATTAAAATTTGGAGATAGCCATATCACAAAAAGCTATAAAACTCGTTGAGATATTCCTAACTAGTTGTAGTAACTGAAATCCAACGTAAAGGTGCAAATTTATGGCTAAAACATTGAAACTGGTTCTAGAGTTAGATTTGGGTGCTAAGGCACCAATGAAAGTGCATTTTCCAGCAACTTGGCGCCAAGGTGCCAGAATAAGTATAAAGGCCAATAACTTGGTGCCAAGGCACCGACACACGATGCCAAGGTGCTTGGACACAGAAAGTGAAGGGGAAACTTATCTTTTAGCAGTTTAAGACTATATAAATAAGATTTTCAAGAGTTTTTTTTTTTCCATGGAGAGGTAATGTTTTGTGACAAAGGAGGTCGAGACCTTGAGTTCGAAGATTATGAATTACTGAAGAAAGGCATTTCAAGAGGAGATTCATGGGAGGAGGCTAGTTAAAGCTTCAAAACATGGAGTTCTTCTTCTTTTTCTCTTCTTTTGATTATGTTTTTTTATTTGTATTGGCTTGTCATCATGTATATGTTTGGCTAAGTCTTTATCTCTCAGGGACTGCGGACCCTAAGCATGTAAATTGCTAATTTTTGTTACTTTCCTACTTGAATTTCATTGTGAATGGATTTAGTTCAAATCTTTATGTTAGGGATTTATAGATTCTTGAAAGAGAATCCCAAATCTAATAATAGAACTGAACACTACATGTTTGAGGTGAATTTCTTAAGCCATAATCCTAAGGAAGCCTTTTGCACTTGTTACATCTTATCTATAGTTGTGCATTTATTGACTTAATTGCAATTTCCTTACATTTGCCTTGAAAATTTGATCAATTGGATTAGGTAACTATATATGCATTAGTAATTATTGGCTATTAAGACTAGAATTCCCTGAGGACATTACATTTCTCACTCTTTTTCTAATTGTTAATGGTGTATACTAGCTTCGTGGTAGTTTGCTCACAAAACCATTTGTTTCCAAATGCTTATAATTACAACTCACTATATGGGTTACAACACATCATATACTTTTACTAGTTCTGTTCCTGAAGTTTTATCTCTGAAGAGTCTGTTTTATTTTGGGAAAAAATTCATGTGTGGCAAAGTATTTCTTAAGGACACTAAATTTCTTACATGACTCAAATTAGTAATTTTTTCAATTTGATCTTCATTTCCAACATGTAATGCCCCATATGATATATTAAAGAAGTATGATTAGAAGCCCTTTTTTATTCTCATGTTAAAAAGGAAGGAAAAGAGAAAGAAAGGGGAGCAAAAGAAGTATAGAATGAAAGAGAAGAAAGAGAAAATGATAACTAGACACTTAGTAGATTCCACATTGACACTAGCTTGCTAACATGGAGGCGATCCATTTAGACTAATATTTGGACTCACAAAAGTGGTTAACCGCTGAAAATTAGAAGATTCAAGGGTTAATTTTATGCCAATGTGGTTTGGTCTCTATTCCCTAATGTCTCACAAATTTGAATATTTACAATTTTGAGTTTGCTTTTTTATATTAAAACTAAAAGAGGAGAGAGAAAAAGAATGAGGTATAAAAAAAGCAATGAATGAAGAGAGAGAAAATAGTTATTATACACATACTAGGCTCCACGTTAACACATGCTTGCTAACATTGAAAAGATCTATTAGTGGACCAATAGTTTGACTTGTTGAACATGTGTACCTTAATAATTCTTAAACTTCTAATGTTCTTGGAAAATGTATGGTTCTTATCAAGCTCACATTTGACAAGATATTGGTTTTCAATTATGTGCTTTATGTGACTAACGTCAAAGCAAATTTGATATCTATGGATTTATTGGAAAATGTTGGGGTTAAAGTGTGAAGCTTTTTTTTCATCTCTTTAGACTTTGCTTATTGTTTTGGTTAAAGTTTCTTTTGCCATAGCATTTTTTTTAACTTTGTTTTTGTTGTTTTATAATTACAGTTTTTCTATTTTTTATTTGTCATTATGATATATGTTTTTTCTTAGTTTTTAAATTTGAATGAGTTATAGAATATGAATGGCATACATTATTGTGCATTTTTTACATTCCTTTTTCTTTGGTTGAGAGTCATATATTATTTTGCATTTTTATTTGTTTTCATGAATAGAAATATTGGTTTAGTTGGAATTTTTTGTTTTGATTATTGTATTATTGTTATATTTTATTATCAATATTGTTTTTTTGAATATTATTATAGTTTTGTCTAGTTTTGGTTAAGTTCATTATATTTATATGACTTGGATTCACTTAAATTTAAATGAGAATAATATATATATATATATATATTTTAAATTAACCATTTGTTTTGTAAATATTGAAGTTTATAGTTATACATACTATTATTAGGAAATTACTTTTGTTGAATTGAGTTATGGGCTTTCAACATCCCAATTGCTACAATGATTTGGGTTTGGAGTTATTAAATATCTAAACAAAACTTCTAGTATTAATTTTTTTTCGCTTTGTAACCCAAAGAGAAAAATGTTGCAAAATTCATTAGTCTTGGATTGTTAAGTCTCGAAATACTCCTAAATATTTTGAATGGATTCTTTGACATAGCGTTTGCAAATAAGAGTGTTAAAGGGTAAGATAGTATGCCCATGTCCTAAATGAAAGTTTAAGAAATGACAAGTAAGGGAAGTTGTGCGTAACCACTTAATTATTAAACTTGTCCCATAAGAGTACACTTTTTAGGTTAGGCATTGGGAAAGAAATAATGAAGCGCCTCATGAGGTAGAACTTCAAGTAGTGCCATAACTAAGAAATTAATTGATTTGTAGGGACAACCTTATAAACAACATAATCCATAATGCATTCGAGGTTCATAATGATAACAAAGTTAAGAACGAAGGGATGGTCCATCATCAACATTAAACTAGACATTAAATAATGGTGTGCAAGAATTTCAGTAGTTGCTTAAGGATGGATTACAAATTTTGTACAAAGGGTGTGAGAAGTACTCAAAATTATCCTTTTTAGTGAAATTGTATCACATTAAATGTCTGTGTTGAATAAGTAACAAGACTATGTCAATGATCCTAGAATTATTGACCAATGCCCTTGCACATGCCAAGATTTCGCCATCTTGTTATGAGGCCAAGAAAATCATAAACAAATTAGGACACAATTAAACAAAAATCCATGCTTGTCAAAATGATTTCATGTTATATTGTGGGGAGGATGAAAATAGGTAAGTGTGTAAGAAAAGCAATACTTGGGTACAACAAACAAGCAATCAACAAAAGTACTTAGATATTTTCTGTTTAAGCCACGGTTGTAAAAGTTGTTTATCTCTTTTAAAACAGCTTAGCACATGAGGTTGCATGCATTAGATAAGAATAATAATCATATGTTGAGACATCCAAGGAATTTCAAGGCATGGAAGAGATTTGACCTAGTAAAATCTCAATTTACCCTAGATCCACAGATTGTTTTAATCCTTTTAGCAATTTAAATACAAGTTATATCATCTGGCTAGTGGTTCTAATGCCTTACAATCCCTTGTCTTAGATATGTATGAAGCAAAGTTCTTATATTCTCTAAATGATTATTCTAAGGAAAAATCACTAGGAAATGATAAGATGTGTATCAACAACCATTGATAAAAGAGTTGAAGGATTTATGTCATGTTAGAATGGAAAAATATGATTCCTTCACTAATGATGTATTTAATATGCATGTTGTATTGATGTGGACCGTTAGGGATTTTCTAGGGCATAGAACTTTATCTAGATGGAATGTCTACATTAGTAACTCTTGTTTGTGTTCTTTATAGTTATAATGGTGTTTTATGGGTCATCATTGTTATTTGAGCCTACGACATAAATTTATATTGGCTTGAAATCAATTTGATGGAATGGAGGATAAGAGAAGTCCTTCAAAGGTAATTATTGTCTCAAAAATTTTAGAGCAACTTGCAAATGTTAATTTCATATTTGAGAATGATGTGGAAGTTGAAGTTCGTAGAAGAAGAACTAAAGGAACTATTGTTATTAATGTTGACACCCAACAATGGCGTAAGAAAAAGTATATTTTTCTAGCTTCCTTTTTGGGTGGACCATTTATTAATCCACAATCTTAATGTGATACATATTGAGAAAAATGTATGTAACAATGTGCATTTTTTAGAAAATTGTGTAACAAAACATAAAGTGTTAATGAACTTGATCAACTTCAAGATACGGTTGCTCTTCCATTGTGTCATTTAGAGAAGTTATGCTCGCCTTCATTTTTTACTTTCATGGGATATTTGATTGTACACCTAGTTAAAAAGCAAAGTTTGAAGGTTTAGTACATTATATATCGACGTACCCCATAAAAAGGTAAACTCTCACTTCTTTATGATAATTTATTTTGCATTCATTTTAATTACATTCCTTCATGAAAAAATAATTTGTTTAACAAGTATCTAGGAAAGTTAAATCATACATATGCAATAAGGCTCAATCAAAGGCTTAATAGCTGAAGGTTATAAAGCTCAAGAGGTTTTAACTTTTTGTTCATGATATTTGGATGGAGTTGAGAGAATATTCAATCAACTTGGGCATTTAGATGTTCAACTTGATTTTGGGTCATCCAATGCCAACACTTTGTTTCCGCCTATTGGAAGACCTATTGGTGATTTTGAGTACTTTACTTTATCTCCTATAAAGAAATTATAAGCATATGATAATGTGCTAACCAATTATAGACAAGTTGACCTCTTTCTTTAGTAAGTAAATTGTACATATGGAAATTAGTACTTATGATCGATTAGTTCCAAATAAAGAATGATATTAATGGATCCCATTCAGTTAACATAAAATTGGTTGCACTAGTTCCACTTGATATAATTAGGAGATATAGTGCTTATAATGTCAATGGTTTCAAATGTAGAATAATGGAACGAGATCAAAGACTAAAAACTTAAAACAGTGGAGTCTTTGGGACTTTCAGGACTAAAAGCTATTCAAGTAATAGTAATGGTCAAATGAGCTTTAAAGGTGTGTCGTATTATGAAAAATTGGTAGACATCATTGAATAAAATTATCATGGTCCATTCATGGTTAACTTATTCAAATGTATATAGGTTAATACTACCAATCATAGGGGATTATAATCGACGAATTAGGATTCATGCCCATCAACTTCTCATGATTGACACATAAGAGTGACAATAAAGATGACGATCCAAACATCCAAGTTTTCAAAGCTCAACAAATATATTATGTAGATGATCCATCTAAAGCCTTGTGACCTATATGATTTAGGTGACAAAGAGGAGATTGTTACTTATAATGGTAAGTCATTCTAACCTCAACACTTAGAAATGATATTTCTAGAGTTTGAAGCAAACTTACACTTATCTAGGTAGTGTTTTCAATATTATTGCTCATGTTCTTTTGTATATTGTTTTAACTATGCATATTGATGTTGTTTATATGTGAAATCATGTTTTTCATATATTGCTTTAGCTATGAATATTGATGTGGCTGAAAGGTGGTCTTAGGTTTTTCTTATCCTAATAAAAAGAATTTTGAACATAAACAAGTACCTCAAGAAGTGCAAAGTAAGTAGCAGTGGTAGTTCCTGCAATAGTGGAAATAAGAATAGAAATCTTGTGTCTAGTTCCCTTATAACCTATCAAAATTTCCATAACTTGACTTTTATGATGTCATACCATAAGTTCATAATGATAACATATTGGATAAAGCCAATGTACAATCTGAACAGCCCAAAGATCATAAACCTAAAAAGCCTAAATAGTCTACAAAGTGTGAACTCTCCCCATGATGACATCAGAGATGATATTAGATCATTGATGTTATTGGTATGTAAATTAGCATTTTTGCGCTGGTGCGCTAAGTTGTGTAATTTTATTTTACTAATTTTTCATCAACTGATGATAAAGAAGAAGTGTGTATTCGATCATTAAGTGTTCATGATGCATGGCCCCTTCTAAGTAGGCACAAGATTACAGTCTCATTCAATGACACTCACTTATTGGTTGGAGATGGAGATGGGCTACTTGGTGTTTTTTTGGGCACTGTTGACAAGAATTTTGGCGCATTTCCAATTAACTATAAGGATTATATGCTTGTACAAATAAGATGTATAAAGATACCATTCAAGTAAAGTCGCATTCTTTATTTTTGTACTTGTTATTTGGCATCATTCACTAACCATTATATTTTATCTTACAAAGTAAGTTTGTACTCAATGACGATGTCCACAAGAGATATGTATTACAATCTATTGGAAGTAAATGAAAGAGTGCATGATGTGACTTATATAAAAATGACGAGACTCACATTCAGGAAAAATTACTTCAAGATATCCTAGAGAATATAGACAAGGATCAGTAGGCAACTTTCATATATTATAGATTTTCTAAGAGGATTTATGTGATAACACACTTTGTGTAGAGTTATATATACTCTTAGTTTATTTCACTAATATATTTTATTCGATTACTAAGAAATTGTTGAGAAGAATATGCAGAATCTAAAGATGTTAACAATGGCAGAACTAGTGGATCTATAGGCCAAGATGGTAAGACTATTTTGATGAATAATACAACATAACTTAGACCGTAATTTGATATACATTACGTCTATCTTTAAATTTGTGGTAAGTAGAGCGTGGTGAGCCAATTACATGAGGAGATTTGTGGACTGCAATTCACAAGCATTCTAAAGATTGTATGTAAATAAGGAGGCAAGAGTTGCTGGTGTGTGTGTTTGAATTATGTGGTACTAAGGTGTTAACTTAAACTGTTTTTGAAATGATCTATTATTGAGTTGGTTTATTTCCTTTTTTTTTTTAATTTTTGATAAAAAATTATTGAAATTAAGGAACAAGACCTTTCGTCACGAGAAATTTCAATAAATGATTCATTAGTTATAGCCTTGGGGAAACAAGAGTATCATGGTCTAGTGCGTGGATTTAGCTTGGGTGTTTATCCAACTCAAGTATTTGGATGTTATAGAAGTGGATATGGAAGTTCATCCTTTGCTCCTTTCTACAATGAGTTACAGAGTGAGGTGGCAATGCTTAAGCTACAAATGGTAGAAAAAAAGGCCCAGATTGCGGAAAGAGATGCCCAAACACAGTAATTAAAAGTAAGGATGGCTTTCCTTCTTTAGAGTTTTCATGGTCAAATGTCACTTGAGCTTGCTACCTTACAAAACACAAGAGTAATTTTTAGGTTTTTCTCTAGTTCAATTTTATTTTCATGTATCTTAGTCTTTATTATATCATTACCCTTTATTTTTTTATTTGAACTTTAGGTACCAAGTGATCACAATAATAGATGTGTACCATCAAGCGATGCAACTCATTCTCCACATTCAAGTACATTTGATAAAATATTTTAGATGAACTGAACTCTAATTATGTTAGCATGTATTTAGAGAATTCTATATGTATATAATGATATTTTGTTGCTTGGAAATTGATATGAAAGGACGACTATTCTCTTGTCAAAAGGAAATATTGTTAGTTGGTTTAATGTCATAATTGTTGAAGTTGGTTTTTTATAGAATTACAAGTTTTTATGATGAATATATATATATATATATATATATATATATATAGTATAAGGAAGAAAAAGAACCTACTAGTGGCGGTTAAAAATGCCACTAAAACATTTAATTATGATGGAACAATGATTATGAAATGACCAAACCACGGTTTGTAAAGGCTTAAATTATGATTTAACCACTGTAGTCCTCACATGTGAAAACATAAAAAGTGTTCCAATAGTTGATTCTACCATGATTTTCACAAATGTTGTTAAAGAAACCATAATGTAACCACAACAAAATAGTGATTAGGATGCAAATTTTTGGTAATGATTATTAACATAGTTCACTCAAATTTAATCACATTCCTATAATAAATCAGATGTTATTAAATCATGCAACAATAAAAACGACAAAAAAAAAAAGAGTCAATGTTTAATTAATTTCTATCATTTAAAAATATAAGAATCAAAATACTTAAACTCAATTGAATTGATTAATACTAGTTCGGTAAAATTCTTGAATGTGATTTCAAATGTAGCATGAATGGTTTCTTTAAACTGAAGTAGGTGTCAACAAAAATTATGCGCTATTTTATTCTTTTCTCATACAAGCTTCCTCACCTTGAATGAACTGATTCCAAAGACAATTATTTTTTTTAAAAAAAAAAAGATGAACTGATCCCCAACAAAAAGAGATAAGAAAACTACCAGAAGATTAATTGGCATATCTTTTTATGGATAAAAAAAATTAAGTTAAACCATAAAAAATTATGAACGTCTTGAATAAGAAATCTTAAATTTGTCTTTTGACTCTCATGCATAACAACTAACTATTGAACTGTATGACTAATTGGCAACGAAGTTTGATCTCAGTATTACAGCAAATGCCTCGCCAAAATTAGTAAATAATTAAAATTAGATCCCCAAAAGCAATGATCAACTGGCCCTCCATTGAGACAATATATTAAGCAGCTATCGAGGCGGTAAATGTGAGGAAGAGAATACAATAATTCTCATCAAATTAAACGTAATTCTCCGTTTCCCTTCTTCCTTGTGCATCACATTCCTTCGCAGGTTTTCTGAGAAACTTGAAAGGGAATG
Source organism: Delonix regia (assembly GCA_037074485.1). Taxonomy (NCBI): domain Eukaryota; kingdom Viridiplantae; phylum Streptophyta; class Magnoliopsida; order Fabales; family Fabaceae; genus Delonix; species Delonix regia. The sequence goes on from CM073451.1 coordinate 21,506,253, forward strand.
TCCGTTGCAATCATCCCGGAAGGCAAAATATGAACATGGTATTTCAGGTATGTTGATACACACTTCATCATTCTTTTTTGTTTCTCGTTGGGTTTTAGGACTATTCATCATATTCATGGCCAAATTCACAGTAAACATTCACTTGTTTTCTTTTGGTTTCTTGGCTTCCCAATAATACAAAGTGCATTGTAATTTTTTAGGCCCGTTTCATATGCTATATAAGATAATATCGGATATATAAGACTTGATAAGATAGAGTCAATAAAATTTTAATATTTTGTACAATTGGTATTGAGATAAAGGAAATAAGCTTAGGTAAGATTAAAATAACATTTTCATTCATTTGGTATATAATCACATCTAATCAAAAGCTATGAAGGATTGATTAATAATACATTGATAAATCATATTAAGTAGAATTAATCATATAAATTTATACAATAGAGTGCATACATAAAACACTTAGTAAAGATTAACCACATTGTGGGAACTTATACACTTGTGCAATACACGATCTTCATTTTCATTTTTGGGTTCAATAGTTTCTATTCCTCTAGTAAAAAGAAAAAAAAATTCATATAATATGAAATGAACACTTATAGTTTGATTATTTGATATATATTATTTTTCTTTGTGAATATTATTATGGTTAATAGTATCATTGAACTTTACTCGTACTAAACCTCTCGAAACATCATCACATTTAGCATTGTGTTTTCATTGTGAAATTGGCAACGAGATGAGCTTCTTGTGTTTTGCCATGGAATTCTCAATATTGTTTATTTGATTGCATGGTTTTGAAATGTGACAGGATATGAACAAAATGATCAAAGGCTTGCTTTTCATTTCCATGTTTGTCCACTTAACGGTGGCTCAACATCATCATAAACCTTCACAAACCCCTGCTCCTACTGTCCCTGCTCGAAAATGGTCAACATTAAGTGGTATTCATGGGCTCTTGCTTCTTTAACTCATTTTCCTTCAAAAAAGAAACATATATCTTTCTCTTTTTTCACATAATCAGCATATCCCACATGAGGATCTAAATCATTCTAGTGGTACTTTCATGCAAGCAATCAGCCTCTTATGATTGGGGGTGGTGGGTTATCAGGCCTTTTCCCAAAAGGTAGTGAATATGCAATTGAAGTTGGGAAGAGCTTTAGTGTGTCAAACTTGGTCATCTTGTGCAATCTTCAGATGACAAAAGATGGCTCTGGTTTGTGCTTGACGGGAATTAAGCTTGACAATGGCACATCAATCTCAGATCTTGATCCCCAAGGGCAGAAAAAGTACAATATTTACGGCAAGGATCTGACTGCATGGCTTTCGGTGGAATATACTGCGGATGCGCTGTATCAAAATGTGTCATGTGAGTCTTAAAGACTGTTTTATTTCCTTACTAAGATGAGTTTGGAGTATATTCATGTCCTTCCTGGAAAATTGCTCTGGATAGAGGATTCAGGATCAACAGCCAAAACGAACGGTGACAAGATTCATATCTATAACCATAAACAAATATAGAAAGAAAAAAAAATGCCATTCCCAGTGTCAGACCTTTTTTATGTCAGGATTCTTTATGCATGAAAATTCTTCTGAACATTATTCATTCCTTGCGGATAAAAATGTTAACTACAAGATTTAGAACTAGTTAGGCTTAGAAATTACATATCTGATCTTACAGGCATAGGCGATAGAATGGATATAATTTGACAAGGTGTTTTTAGCACGAAGAAATCAATTTGTGGCTCTAAAAGTGAAAAATTTTGCTCTTTACTATGCTTAAACAGTGAATCAGGCCATATTTTCTCGACCAAACCAGTACGAAGGAATGTTCCCAATTGCCACTCCTGACAGTTTGCAACAATATGAACCCTCAATGTTCTGGTTAAATGTTCAAGTTCTCCTTCTTTCTCCCAACTTCCTATGAATGTGAAAATTTAAAATCCTTAAGCACTGTATTTCATCCTTTTACTGTAGTATGAAGCATTCTACACCAAACTCGAAATAAGGGTAGTAAATCTCACGACTTAAGGATAATGCTGAGGGATGTGCCAACAATCCCCACGTAGTTCCACTAGGGTCATGAGTCATGACCTCTTATTTTGTAATTTTTTTTTCTTTGTAACTCTTGGTGGAGACTTGATTTTTCTGTGTGTATATATATTTTATATATGTCTAGCGGACCGTAGCTAGGTTTCCCTCACCCGTTGGTTAGTATATTATGAGTATATTCTTAGAACGGAAAGCTCTCTTAGGATACTGGTTTGGATTGATGGATGGATTGGACTTAATTTTGAGGGAGACTTTGTCTCTATGAATATAGTTGATGTTTATTTTATGCAAGGAAAATTTTGAATGTTGACCTTACATGTTTTAATCTTGGCAAATGAATATTATATTGCATGTTTTAGTTTTGCAGAAATGGGATTTGTACTTATTATTATATGCACTAGTCACACTCCAAATTTTTGGGATGTGACAATTTTTTTTTTTAACATCAATATATCTTCACTCAAAAATATTTTATAATTATTTTACATATTTTGATCTATCCCCTTGAGTGCATATCTTTCTATGTAATTTCACAAAATAAATTTTTAAAATTTGTCAAATTCAAACTGTTATTCTATCATATAAGTACTTTTTATAAAATTTTACTTATAAAAAAATTATTAAAGTAAAAAAAATTGGCACAATTTCACATAAGCTTATAATGTACATGCTGTCAACAATGCAAAATAGCATGCCCTTTATAAATTTCAAGAAAGGACTTAAATGGAAAAAAAACTTAGGAATATCATTACATAATTAAAAATGAAGACTTAAGCATAAAATATACTTAGAGTCAGATATGAAATTGATAAGGAAGGGTTTATGATTTTATTTTATTTGTAGTTATGCATTCAAATGAAAAAAAAAAAAACAAAAGTGTCCCTGGACGACTTGAGTAATTTTGGTTTTCAAATTTCAAAATAGGTCTCCTAATAAAGAGTTTTTAATGCTGAAAATCTCTGAAATTATAATCGCAATAATTTCGTCTTCACCAAAAGGAATTTTTTGAGTCAAATTTAAAAAAGGAATCATTCATCTTCCATCAAAAGGAATGATTTACAATTACCCGTGATCTCCTTCTTAATCATGCCCGTATTCTCTCTTCACAAAGCCAGATTTACATTATCTTCATCTTTTATCTCATAATTAAAGAAAAGGAAAAATTAAAATTTTCATCTTTATAGTTTCACTCAATTTTTGAATTGGTGCTCATACTTTTAAAATTTATAATTAAATGATATACAATTTAGTTTCTATCACTATATATTTTATTGCAAATAATAATCTGTATGAGTTGAATTTGTTTTATTATCTTTTTTTTTTTTATTCGGTTATCTAATTTTATTTTGGTTGTACATCAGCACATAATTGTAGATATTCAAAGTAGGAATATAGTTCGTAATAGTTACTTTCTTAAAAGATAATAAAATATTTTCATAATGTTAATTGTAGGGATTAAATTAAAATATTTGAAAATTATAATTATTTAATTATAAAATTTTAAACTATAAAAACCAATTTAATAATTGACCGCAATTATAAAGACCAAAATTATAACTTTGCCCCAACAAAACTAAAGTCATATATAAGGTTTTATTCCGCATGTTATCTATCTGACATATGTATTACAAATAAACTAACGAAATTACATGGTAACTAAGGAACTTTAAGCATGTTATATAATTGAAAAGGAAGATATACACCTATACAAATAGGAAAAATAAATAGCAAATACATAAGAACATACAGGCATATCATGCGACCACAAGAGATAAATAAACAAGAAAACACCAAAGAAGAATTAAGAAAAATTAAACCAAACAAAACATGACAAGGGTAGTCAAGATAATAGAAACCCATATTATTTCAATTGACTAATTAAATAGGCTTGACTCACGAATTTTCCCCAGTGGAGTCGCCAAACTGTCGTAATCGACCTTTCAACCGAATAAAATAAAAGTGTTGTTTAAATTGATTCCCAAAATGAAACTTGAAAATCAATTTATTTGGAGTCACCACTAAAATTTTTAAAGGAAAACTTTGGAAAACCAATTTAAATAAAAAAGAAAAAGGCAACATGGTCTGCGAAATCAAAGATGAATTTGGGAGTCTATTTGAGTGTGGAGAAGGTGTTAGGCACCCCACAACACCCGTCCATGAGGATGGTTACCTTAAACTAGTCAATTGAAATAGAATATAGCCTTAAATTTATCTCAATTACCCTTTATTAATATGCATGCCCGTTAAACAAAGAAGACAAAAACGACAATAGTAGAAACAAACATATAGATATTTACAAAGGCGGACTTGACCTAGGATAAGAGCCTAGGGCCTACATACCCTGTGATTGGGATCAAAGTCCACGTAGTTCGACCCAAAAGACGTGTCTGTTGGTTGGTGATTTATAATTTTTGTGATGAGAACAGGAGAGTTCAAATTAAATAGATTTTTGTAAACTAAACAGGATTGGAATTTGGATTTGTGTGTTTTAATATACAGCAACCTAAGTAATCTAGCTCTCTTGATCTCTTCATTTTTCAACCTTTTAATTTTTTTTTGTTTTTGGAATTTTAATCTTTATTTTGAAATTTAAATGAAATGATTACGGAATGAGATTTTTGGGATTTTGGGAAGTTTATATTCTATTCTATTTCTTTTGGAATTTGAAATGAAAGGAATATTTTTGAGTTTTTTTAATTTATTTAATTTTTGGATATTGGTTTTTTTTGTTTCACTTATTTTTTTATTTTTTATTTCTTTTTTAAAATTAGGATTGAAATTAGAACAAAATATAACAGAAAGTCATTTTTGGAATTTTTGAACGTGGCATCCTAATTCGTTAAATTTATAAAACCCTGACTTTATTTATTTTGTAAATAATTCAATTAAAATATTTGTTTTTGCGTTATTATTATTTTATCTATTTATCATCATTCTTATTATTTATCATTCAAACAAGTATGTACTAAATTTCAAGGTCTAAAGAGATTAAAATCTCACACGACCCCAAGTATTTGAAGAGAACTATATTCTCACACGATAATTTCATAAATAATGGGAAATATTTAATTAAAATGAATATTTAATTATGATTGTTTTTTTCTTTATTATTATTATTATTAGATAGAGGTATATTAATTTTAGGGAACTAAGGAAATTAGAACCTCACCTATTCCCATGCAATCGAAGAAAGCCGACTCCTCACACAATAGTTTCGAAAGTAATGAAAAATATTTAATTAAAGTCAATATTTAATTATTATTATTTTAAAACAAATGTGCTAATTTTTAAAAGATCTTAGGAGATTAAAATCTCACACGATCTCATGCAATCGAGGAGAACCGAATCCTCACACGATAATTTCATAAATAATGGAAAATTTTTAATTAAGTCAATATTAAATTATTATTATTTTTAAAATAAATGTGCTAATTTTTAAGAGATCTAAGGAGATTAAAATCTCACATGATCTCATGCAATCGAGGGGAACCGAATTCTCATACGATAATTTCATAAATAAGGGAAAGTATTTAATTAAGTCAATATTTAATTGTTATTATTTTTAAAACAAATGTGCTAATTTTTAAAAGATCTAAGGAGATTAAAATCTCTCATGATCTCGTACAATTGAGGAGAACCGAATTCTCACACAATAATTTCATAAGTAATAGAAACCAATGTGTACCAATTTAGGGATCCAAGGAGGTTAAAACCTCACATAATCTCATACAATCAAGGAGAACAAAATTCTCACGCGATAAATTTCATAAAACTTTACCCATGGGACCAAGATTAGTCTTATATTCATATAAAAACAAAATGAAATAATAATGATGATAATAAAAAATAACACAAAACAACACAACCATAACAAATATGACAAAATGAGAACAAGTCAACTTCCTATTGGTTCATTTTCCTTACTTTATGTATGTTTAACTATGCATGCACCCATATATTCATGTACATACATATATATACCTCTATGTTTACATAAATATATATATATATATATATATATATATATATACAATGGAAGAAAAAAAACATAAGGAAGGACAAACAACCCTCAACGCCACATGCATGCACTCACATGGGCATTCATATGTATACATATTTATATATCTACATATGCACATATATACATATATATAGCATATCTATCCATATACATCTATACATACCCATATGTAGGTATGTATAGATGACAATGGAAGAAAATAAAAGCATCAGTAAGAAGACTTACACGCCACATGCATATATTCATGTATATATATATATATATCTATATATGCACACACACACATGTATATATCTTCATACATCTATATAGATACATATATGTGGATATATATAAACATGACAATGGAAGAAAGGAAAAGCATCAGTAAGAAGACTTACATGCCACATGCATATATTCATGTATATATATATATATATCTATATATGCACACAGCTATATATATATGTATATAATGATGGAGGGATGAAGAAAATGCTGAAGAAAATGCATTAGGAAGCAAGGAAACTCCTATACACACATGCCTACATATATATATGTTCTCGGCCCAACAAAAAATGCATCAGGAAGCAGAAAAATGCATCATGGCACCCTAAGTTTCTCTTGGCCAGACTTACCTCTGTTTGCCCTTGTTTAAAGCTATTTGGAACAGAGGAAGACATTCATAGCTTCAGCTCATCACAATCTGCTTCAAACGTTCTGCTTCCAGCTCGCCACGGTTCTGCACAGCTCTCTTCTCTAGTCACGGTTCTGCATCCCTTTCCTCTAGCCACAGTCTCCTCTTCTTATGCTCCAGCCAAGGTCTCTTTCTCCTCTCTGCCCTAGCCACTAAAACAACGAGTTGTCCTTTTTCTCTTCCAGCCAACAACGAGCTCCCCTTTTTCTGCTCTATCTGAAAAACGAGCTGCTCCACTTTCTGCTCCAACCAACAACGAGCTCCCCTTTTTCTCTTCTAGCTAACAACGAGCTTCCCTTTTTCTGCTTTCTCTGAAAAATGAGCTGCTCCACTTTCTGCTCCGCCTAACAACAAGCTCTCCTTTTTCTCTTCCAGCCAATAACGAGCTCCCCTTTTTTAGCTCTCTCTAAAAAACGAGCTGCTCCACTTTCTGCTCTCCTCTGAAGCAACGAGCTGCTCCCTCCTTTTTTGCTCTCCTCTGAAACAATCAACTCCTTTTTGTTTTTCAGCCCTCCTTGTGTCCTTTTGTTTCTTAGTAGTGTGTGTGTGTGTGTGAATGTATGCATGTGGGAGTGGGAGTGTATGAATGTAAGCAAGTGGGAGTGTGTGAGTGTGAGCAAGTGAGGGTGTGTGAGTGTGAGCATGTGTGAAAGCAAGTGGGCAAGTGAGAGTGTGTGAGTGTGAGCAAGTGAGAGTGTGTGAGAGCAAGTGAGCAAGTTTGCATTTTTATTTTAATTAGGTGGCCTTTTTCTCCTCTTTGTATTTGGATAAATTTGTTAACTCTATTCATTTTATTTTTTTGTACGATGATTATCATGTTTCTACTTCAAACATATATTTTGAATTTTTCCTTTTAATATTTTTGGTTTTTTCCATATTACTTCTATTTTTTGCTTTTTGCAATTTTGTTTTAATTAATTAATTTTTTAAATTTTAAATTTTATTTATTATCATTACTATAATTATTATTATTGTTAGTTTAGGTGGGGTGTTCACACATCTTTAAGAATTGTATTTCCAATTCTATACATCAGTTCCATGGAATTAAAAAATAACTAGTGAATGTCCTTTTCAAAATTTAATGTTGTGGTTCCAATGAGAGAAGTGTCATGTGTGGTGATTCAGGCATAGTGACCTAACAATTCACGATAATCAACACGGTCATGATTTTGATCCAAATTTTACATTATGCTTTGTATGTTTGAACTACTAAGAGTGCACCATAGCTGGAATTATATAGTTGCCCTTCTCATATTTGGTCACATGTAGAGAGTTACATACAAGATTATCCTGAGAGCACAATTCTATAGAAGTAGAGACTTGCATAAGTTTTTATTGCAATTTATCATTCCAAATTCAGTTTTATGATTTGTAGGGTGAGCAACAATAAGTCATCTTTTCCATTATCTTTACCCAATGATTTTACTATAGAAAACAACAAATACACCTACATGCAGCACTAAAACTAGCAATTTGTAGAATTTATCACATACCTTAAACAACATATACACCTACAACCCATGCTAAAACCGTACAAGTTACTTGTCATTGTCATTGTCATAACTAACATTGGGGCGAAAAAGTTAAAAAAAAGGCATAAATTGATTTTCAAAACTAATTTTAAAAATCAATCTACTGGAGTCACCACTAAAATTTTTAAAGGAAAATTTTGGAAAACCAAATAAAAATAAATGGAGGTTTACGAAACCATAGATGAGTTTAGTAGTCTATTTGAATATGAGAAAGGCGTTAGGCATTCCACAACACCGGTCTACAAAGACAGTTACCCTAAATCAGTTAAGCAAAGTAAAATATACAACCTGTAATTTATTTAAAATTGCCCACATCGAATACACACAAAAATAACAAAGAAAACAAAGTAAAATGAAACAACAAAAAAATGGATATTTACAATGAGCGAACTTGACCTAGGATGAGAGCCTAGAGCCTATGTACCCTATGATAAGGATCAAAGACCATGAAGTTCGTTTAGAAAGACATGTCAATGGGTTGGTATTTTTTATTTTTGAAAGGAACAAAATAATTGAAATTGGACTACTTTTCGTAAACAAAACAATTTTGTGATTGGTTGGTGTGTTTTAAGTTTACAAAAATGGTATAATCTCACCTCTTACTCCTCTCATTTTTCTATATTTTTTTAAATTTTGTTTGGGAAAAAATGATTTATTTGCATCTAAGTTGAAGTATCTATGAAAAATGTGAACCTTTGTTTTTTTATTTTTATAAATGAATTGAGAAATGGACAAAGGAATTTTGAACACCATATTTTATTTGAAAATCTTCAATGAAAAAGACATTTTATTTGTTTTCTACATTGTTTTGTTTGAATTTCGAAATGCAAACATAAAATAAAGAAATTGGAAAAAGAATTTTAGTAAGAAAATTAGTTATTTTGAAATCAAAGGTTTTTTCTAATAAAAAAATTTAATTAGATACAGGTTTTTGAAACCCAACTTTATTTTAGAAAATGTGTGCAATAAAATACCGGTCTTTGGAACCCTCAAGCTTATTTTAAACGTATGCATCCAGTATTGGGATATGCCTACAGAGTCGTTGGATCGCACATGGCCCTACTGATTAATCATTTGGTGCTCTTGAAGATGTTGGTCTCACAAGACAACACTAATGTTAAAATAAAAATTTAATTTGAGCCTATGGAGGCATTGGACCTCACATGGCAATATCACGGAGGAAAATAAAATTATTTTCAAAAAATGTACCTATTGAAACGTTGGCCTCACATAGCAAGAAACAAAAAATACCTACAGAGGTGTTGGACCTCACATGACACCATGCATTGATGTTTGTGTGTGTGGTGTTTAATCAAGCCTGCATTAATGTGTGTGTTAGTGTCCTCTTAGGTACTTATCATTACATATTGTTCACAAAAGGTCCTAAAGTACACTAAATACAATTCAACTTAAGGCAATTATACAACATGATCTTACTAGCATTGCCACCAACTTGTGGCATCCTTGCTTGAGTTTATTCTTATGCACCTTGGTTTGGAAACAACTTAGTCATGGTTCCCACATACTGAATCAACATGGTTCCACATAAATTTAGGCAGCAAGAACTCACACATTCACCACCAAAAAAATTAGATAATGCAAAAATTAATCATGCCACAAAATTAGAGAGCAAAATCAATGAAATGAAAGAGCTCCACGCACCTCGTTCCTAAATTATTAAGTTTTCCCATGTTCTGCTCACTCTAAAGGCATATCCCAATACTGGACGCGTACGTTTAAAATTAGCTTAAGGATTCCAACGGCCTGTATTTTATTGCACTCATTTTCTAAAATAAAGTTAGGTTTCAAAAATTTGTATCCAATTAACTTTTTTCTTTTTAATAAAAAAACCTTTGATTTCAAAATAACTAATTTTCTTACTAAAATTCTTTTGCCAATTCCTTTATTTTATCTTTGCCATTTTGAAAATCAAACAAAAAAATTTAGAAAACAAATAAAATGTCTTCTTCATTGAAGATTTCCAAATAAAATATTGTGTTCAAAATTCCTTTGTCCATTTCAAGATTCAATTATAAAAATAAAAAAACAAAAGGTTCACATTTTTCATAGATACTCAACTTAGATGCAAATAAATCATGCTTTTTCCAACCATTTCCAAAATCATTTTGTTTACAAAAATCACTTCAATTTCAATTTTTTTGTTCCTTTGGAAAAAAAAAAAACCAGCCTACTGACATGCCTTTCTAGACAAATTACGTGAACTTTGATTCCTATTGTAAGGTATGTAGGCCTTAGGCTTTCATCTTAGGTCAAGTCCGTCCATTGTAAATATTCATTTTTTTGTTTCATTTTACTTTGTTCTCTATTATTTTCATGCGTATTTGATCTGGGCAATTTGAAATAACTTAAAGGCTACATATTTTACTTTACTTGACTGATTTAGGATAACCGTCTTTATAGACTGATGTTGCAGGGTGCCTAACACCTTGCCCATACTTAAATAGACTCCCGAACTTATTTATGGTTTTGCAGACCACCATTTGTTTTTATTTGGTATTCCAAAATTTTTCTTTAAAAATTTTGGTGGCGACTCCAATAGATTAATTTTTAAAATTCATTTTGGGAATCAATTTACAACTTTATTTTACTTTTTTGTCCCAATGTTATTTATGATTGTCATCAAACCATAATTTTATCCATTGTACTCACTACACATTTAGCATAGGCAAAGGCATAGTGGGCATTTGTTTTGAAGAAGAAATGGATGCTATAAAATAGATTAGGACCCATATTGTCATCATACATAGAAAACCACTTAAGAGTCAATTGGATTGAACAGATGTGTCGATGTACCTATCGTTAGCACAACCTCACTAGGTCTCCTTCAATTGGTGTCTTAACTTTAGCAATCTTCGCTTCATTCCATACACATGCTAGCAATTTATGCTTTAATGTCAATGCCAAAGTCTGTTGGCACCAGAGTTTACCCTATCTACTCTAGCTTTGACGATATTGGTTATAGATGGAGCAAGCATTCATTCTCCAGCTTCGATCCATTGAGCAATAAATAGAGGCCAATAAACAAAACTTAATAAAGGGCATTATGGTCTTTTCATAGCATTATCATTTTTATTTCATCATTATCTCGAATATACCAAACAATTTTTATAACTCCATTCCACTTTCCATTCCCAATATACTAAATAGGTTTACATATTAAAATTTTCTTTTCTATTCTATCTCATTCTAATTCTCACTCCCTTCCCTTTCCATCAAAATCCACCATTTTATGCCCAAGAGGCCTTAAGTATTGTTTTAGGCTGACAAGTGGATTGTAGAAATTTTGGAATAGTCCCAATGTTAAAGGATACTTAGTAAAATTTCTATAGAATCTAAGCTTTGTGAATATTGTTGATGTTTTTCTTATGTATGGAAGATTTTGAATGTAGATCATAAATGTTTTAATCTTGGCATATGAGTATTGTATTGCATAGGTTAGGTTGCAAGAGTGAAGTTTGCCCTCCTTATCCTTATCTGTGCTAGCCGCACTCCAACTCTTTTGGGTGTGAAAAGTTTTTTTTTTTGGTTCTTTTTAACATCAATATATCTTCACACGCTAGTCGCACTCCAACTCTTTTGAGTGTGACAAAAGCTATTTTTTTTCTTTTTAACATCAATATATCTTCACTCAAATAGTTATTATAATTTTTTAAAAATATTTTTACCTATCCACTTGATTGCATATCTTTCTATGTAATTTAAAAAAAAAGCTAAATTTTTAAAATTTGTCCAATAAAAATTGTTATTCTATCATAATATTTTTCTACAAAATTTTACTTATAAAAAAATATTGCAATAAGAAAATTTGGAACAATTTCATATATAGAAGCTTATAATGTACAAGGCTATCAAGCAATGCAAAATAGCACGCCTTTCATATCTTTTAAGGAAGGACATGAATGGAACAAAACTTAGGATGTCATTTCATAATTACATTGTCCAAAAAAATCATTACATAATAAAAAATGAAGACGTAAGAATTTTTGTCATAAAAAATACTTAGAGTCAAATATGAATTGATATGGAAGGGCTTAACATTTTATTTTATTTTTAATTATGTATTCAAATGAAAAAAAAAATTGTCATTAGACGACTTGAGTAATTTTGGTTTTCAAATTTCAAAGTAGGTCTCCCAATAAACAGTGTTTAATTTGAAAATCTCTGAAATTATATCGCAATAATTTCATCTTCACTAAAAGGAATTTTTTTAAATTTCAAAAAAGAATAATTCATCTTCCATTAGAAGGAATGATTTACAATGAGAAAACTTATATCTGTTTCTTATATATTTATATCAGGTTCCCTAACTAGTTAATGACATCTAAACAATTTGTTATACCTCATTAACTTTCTTATTAACACTATTAACACTCACAATTTAAAAAATTGTACATATGTCATTTGTTAATTAGAAGAATTTGATATAAGTATATAAAGAACAATATACAATTACTCGTGATCTCCTTTATAATGATGGTTGGATTATCTCATCACAAAGCCAGATTTACATTATCTTCAACTTTTATCTAATATTAAAAAAGAAAAGGAAAAACTATATTTTTAATCTTTATAGTTTCACTTAATTTTAAATTGATCCTCGTACTTTTATACTTTATAATTATATCTCATAATTTTTATAATATACAATTTTAGATTCTATCACTATATTTTTGTAAATAATAATCTATTTGAGTTAATTTTGTTTTATTATCTTATTTTACTTCAATTGTTATCATAAATTATACATATTCAAAATATTAAAATAGTACATAATAGTTAATTTAACATAATTTAATGAAATATTTACATAATTTTAATTTTAGGGATTAAATTAAAATATTTTTAAATCTATATTGATTCAATTACAAATTTTTAAATGATAAGGACTAATTCAAAAATTGACAGCAATTATAAAGGCTAAAAGTATAATTTGATCAAAATCATTTATAAATTATACCGAAGACATTCATTTTCCACCTAAAAATTTCCCTGCCAGCATGAAGTATTTGCTGCCCCACCCAAATGGAATGCCATCATCTTGAATCTCCAGTGAGCAATCATCCTCAACTTTTTTCATTTATAAATGCAAAGCTTCATTTGTTTCTTTTTCCCTCTCATATTTCTTCTTCATTTTCACTGCTCTTGAAATGTGAAAATATTTAACGTTCAGATTTCCACTCTAAAAGTTGATTTCCGGTGCTCCAAGCATTGCCCAATGGATGTGAAGAAAATTCTACAGCCATTGAAGGGTACGCTTGCTGTCCCACTCTTATTCTCTATAAGCATTACTGCAGTACTAAAAAGTTTATTTTTACCTGTTAATCACACAATATCTGCACCTCAAACTCATGATTTTTACGTTGTGCATTCGATTATTATTTGCCTTATTTTATGATTGATTTTTGTTATACACACATTCACACATAAGCACTAGTTGATTTTCCCCCTTTTTTTTTGGATAGTTGTCGTGTGCATCTTTTTAACAAATTAAAATAAAATTTCAAAAATAATTGCTTTCAATAATAAAAAATAGAAAAGAGAAAAAATTAGGAGAGCAAAAAAAAAAGAGATTAATTTGATTTACAAATTAAAACACTTCAACAAATAATTGAAGTATTTGAGAAATTAAGTTATTTTCCATTTTCTCTTCTTCATTAAAAATGAAAAGAATTAACCCAATGCCACTAGTTTTCTACTTGATGTAAAGTATACGGGCTTTGATCCTTATTTTAGAATACCTAGGCTCTAATTCACCTTCTTAAGTCAAGTCCAATCATATATGTGTTTTATTTGTGTGTATTAATTAAATTATTTTTCTTTGTAAATATAATATCCTATCTCATTTATTTATTTATATTTTGTTAATTATTTCTTTTTTGTCTTTTTGTAAATATTAAGCTTTTTTTCTTCACATTAATATTCTTAGTGTTTCTTTGATTTGGTAAATACTTTATTCTTTATCCTTTTCTTTTATTTGATTTGTTGTAAATATCTTAATGTATTTTTTTTTTTTTCTTTCTGCACATACTTTGATTAGGGTAATTAAAATAATTCCTAAGGTTATATTTATGTAACTTAGGAAAACCATTCTTATGAACGAGTGTTATAGAGTTCTTAACACTTTTCTTATAACACAAATTGAATCTTGAACCTGTATTTGATTAAGTATACAACCTTTTTCTTTTCTAAATAGTTTTCTAAAATTTTCTTTGACAACCACAATAAATTAGTTTTGAGAATCAATTAATTTTCTCCTTCTTTTAGACTCTCGACGGAATGTAAGATGTGACATGTTCATCCATCCTCACTTGTTTCCATTTACTACCATTGGCCTTTAACAGCTCCTTGACCAAAGAACATTCATCTCTAATTCCCCTAGGCTCTGAGACTGTAAACAAATCATCCCTCGATGTCCATGGGTCTCTCTAAATCCTAATCTTCTCCTCATCTCCCACTCTCCATCTTATTCCCTGCTTGAATAGTGTGTGTGAAGCATATATACTCCTTCAAGTGAAACTGGAATTGGATCCCAAACCAACTAGGAGAAAGTACCTTCTTAGAAAATATTTAACTTTGAGAATTCTGTAACAGAGAGTATCATGGTTAGTCACCAAACACTATCCCTACTTTCCCAACATAGCCAAATTAAAACACATATAGAACATACTTTCTCCCGTGACATCCATTTCACTCCTTTGTTGTTGCTAGTATTACTACCCCAGCAAAGAGTTCACTAGTTTTTGCAATTCATCACAGATAGATATTGAAATTCGGAACACATTAATGCAAAAAGTGGGGATGGCTTCAACCACTGATTTAATGAGAATTTCTTTACCTGCCTTGGAAAGGAAGTAGTTTTTCCAGCTCTGAAGTTTGGACCATACCATATCCCTTAGAAACTTGAAAATGCACTTCTTGCTCTTACCAACAAAGGAGGGCAATCCCAATTACCTACCATGATTGTTAGGAGTGTGAGTCCCATAATCTCTTGCCCCCACATCTGTGTTGTTATTGAATAAAGATGCCAGATTTCGGTAATTCACAAATTGACTAGAGGCTGATTCATAAAGATCAAGGATTTGCAGCAGGTTTTGTCG
The DNA here is from genome assembly GCA_037074485.1 of Delonix regia. Classification (NCBI taxonomy): domain Eukaryota; kingdom Viridiplantae; phylum Streptophyta; class Magnoliopsida; order Fabales; family Fabaceae; genus Delonix; species Delonix regia. The sequence goes on from CM073451.1 coordinate 21,521,652, forward strand.
TTACCTCTCATCCACTTTACAGAAAACCAGAGATTCATTTGTAAACAATATATGGGACACACTAGGACCTTTCAAACTAGTTTTAAATCCATGGACTAACCTTGTTTGCTTATCATTTTTCATCAAAGTAGATAAACCCTCAGCACACAAAATGAATAGGTATGGTGATAGGGGGTCCCCTGTCTAAGACCCTCTCTAAAATTATGGGTCCTACATCATCACCAATCAGAAGAAAGGAGTAAGTGACACTTCTTATCCATATCATAATCCAGTTCACCCATCGATCATCAAAACCTAAAGTTTTCATGATTTCTTCAAAAATAATTGCCAGTCAACCCTACCATACGCACTGCTTATGGCTGTCTTAATTGCAACAATTCCTTTTTTCCTCTTTTGCTTTCTTCTTATAGTATGAATAAGCTTAAAAGCTACAAGGATATTATCTGTGCTGAGTCTACCAGGGACAAAAGCCGACTGATTGTCAGATATAATGGAAGGAAGAATCTTCAATCTATTTGCCAAGAATTTTGTAAAGAACGTTGCTAGGGAAATAGGGCGAAGTTCTTTCAAGGAGCTTGGCTTATTAGTCTTCAGTATGAGAGTAATAAAGGTGTGGACCAACTCATTTGGCAGAGCTCCATCAAGAAGCCAAGAGAGACAACACCAAGTTATGTCACGTCTTATCACATTCCATAAATTCTGGTAAAATGCATGGTTGAATCCATCCGGTCCTTGCGCTTTATCATGATCCATTTGGAAGATGGCATGCCTAAATTCGTGGTGTTCAGAGGGACGAACCTGATCAACATTGTGTTCGTTAGTGACCACCCTTTTAACATGCTTGAGGACTGGTACAAAGTGCTACTGGATCCTATAAACGATTGCGTGAAATAGTTGGATATAATGCTCTGAAGACCCTCTCCATAAGACACCCAACTGCCCTGGTCATCCTTCAAAGCCTCGATCTTAATGTTTCTCCTCCTTGTCGTAGCATTTAAGTGGAAAAAACAGGTGTTTCTATCACCATTCTTCAGCTAAAGTAATTTCAACCTTTGTTTCCATCTCACCTCCTATTTCTCTAATAAGTCATATTTCTCCTTCTTCAACTTTTTGATCTATGTGTTATCATTTGAATTTCTGTTTCGGTGATAAATCAACAATCTGTCAATTTCACACAATCTATCTATATCATCCTTTCATTTATTTTTTCCCCATCTTCCTAGTAACCTGCCTCATCTCTAGAGTTTTTCTTCGATGTTATTATTTTGCTCATCAAACCATTCCTCCTCAACAATTATCTGAATCTCAGCAACTCGTAGCCACTTATCTCAAACTTGAACCTATATTTGCCTTGTTCTGGTTGTCATTTGTCATACTCAATTAGTAAAGGAGAGTGATCAGAATAAGAGCTCACAAGTACCAACATGAGATGATTTGGGTACATAACCATGGAGTAATTGCCATTGCCCCATCTACCCATTCTTGAACAATACTATCATCCCCCGTGTGCTTCTCCCAGGTGAAAAGGGTAGCCAAAAGCATTTTATATCAGTTAAGCCAATTTCAACCAACGTGTCCTGAAAACCTCTGAGAAAGAAATTTAGATGATTTTGGCCTCCTTCTTTCACATGAGTTCCTAACAAATCATCAAAGTCTCCAGTACATAGCCATGGCTTGTTATCCATTCTGGCTAGCGATTTCAACAGTTCCCAAAAATCTTGTCTTCTTGACCGTTCAAGGTATCTATAAAAGCTCGTCCATCACTGCTCATTCTCAGTTGTTTTCTTTATCAGTCAATTTGCATGATTTTGAGAGTAACCCAAGACTTCAATATCATCCTTGTTCTAAATGACTACAAGTCCTCCACTTCAACCCACTATCTACAGTGAAGCAAAATCTAAAATTCAGCAAAATAAGGATTTCCTTAGTACGTGTAGATTGAATTAAGGTCTCCATAAGAAAAAGAACACCAGGCATGTATTTCATAAGCTCTCTAAGAGCCCGAACTGCTGAGGGGTTACCAAAGGCCCAAAAGCCAGCTAGCCCTTCTAGCCTCTCGCCTTCAAAGATTTATCTCAATTCAATGGAAGATCTCTTCCTCCATCTAGCCTTGCCTTTAATCTACAATAGCTTTCTGAATGGTCAAAATAACCACACAAGAAACAAAATTACTTGAGGTGTTCATATTTAAAAACTCCATATATGTTCCTTCCATATGCTAAACTGACCTTCTTTCGTCTTCTTAGAGGATTTCAAACATCCAGAGTCACCCTTATATGCATCGGCAAATTCCTCTCCCATGTTATTGATTTGGCGCTGTATTGCACAAAGCTTCCGATGAAATTTCTGAACTGCATTGCCATTCTTTCCAAAACAATGTTGAGGAAAATGTCCTGGGTAAAGTTCTAGATAAAGTTCCTAATAAAGGGCCTAATACATCACCAAATTTACTCTCTCATATGATCTTTGATTAATATTTCTAGTATAAATTGTTTGAAAAGGAATTGCAAGCATAGCATTAGGAAATTACCATATTGAAGGGAATGATATGTCATAGTGCACAAGTCTTCTTGCGACTGTGACACTTGCATGGCAAAGCTGATTCTAGTACGTCATCTAACTTGGAATATCAAATCAAAATCTAATTTTTACCACTACCTATCTTCAGATTTGGTTATCCAAAAAATTTGTTAATCTATAGAGCATGAGTTGCTTTGTTTTGTGCTCAATAATGAGTGTCAAAATATAGCTTAGATATGTGATAATATTGTTTCAAAGATGGGAGCCATTGATGCAATTGTGGGGATGGAATGGCTTTTCCCTATTAATACTACTATGGAGATAAAGTGGCTTTATTTGCCATTGATGCTATTATGGAATGACTCTATTTAATATTGTGGATGGAGAATGAGGATGAGTTTACGAGACAAAGGTTCTTCAATATAATAATATTATTTTTATTTTTATTAGTAACAGTATTTTGGTCTTTATTCATCACACAAACAAAAAAAAAAATTATCATTTTCATTCATTTCCATTGTATACCAAATATTTTTTTTTTTAATCTCATTCTTATTCCCACTTTCATTCTCTTTCTCATTCCTATTCCAACAAAATCACTCCATCATACCATACAGGACCTTAGTGCCATTATAACTAACTAACTACAATCTGTTTTCATAATTATATTTTCATCCCTTTGAGATTCTTTGATATGATCAAAGACTATATTGTTGTTTTTGTACCCTTTAAAAGTACTCTATAAGTAAGATTAATTGATGAAGTTCCTTCAATCCATCCATTATATATAAGAATCCATCCATTATATATAAGTAAAGTAGATGTTCTTTAATGTGGGAGTTTCGTTAACTGATAAAAAAAAATCTTTTAAGTAAATACTCAACTCCTCATATAATGACTTTTCACCTTTTTTATACATGTATAAATAATTTTTTAAAATGCATAAATTTTTTGTAGTCAACAAGAAAAATAATAAAGTCATTAATTTGCATAAATTCTTTGTAGTTAATGAAAAATAATGAAGTAATTAATTTATAAATAAATTAGCTGCCCCTTTAATTGGAAATTTCTTTAATTATAAGAATTTTTTAAAGTAAACGAGAAAATTAATGAATTATTCTTTGAAGTCTAAAATTTTTTTAGAGTTATTAAGATTATTAATGAATTAATTAACTACCTCTTAAATTGAGATTTCTCTAAAATTTAGACATTTTTCAATGTAAAAAAAAATAATGAATGAATTAATTAATTGTATCTTAAATGTCCTAATAAAGGATTATAAATATAACTTGATATGATTTAAAACTAAAACAAGAGAAAATAATATATGATTGAATGGTTTATGATGGTGTCCATTCTCTTAATGAGCTCATTATCATCATTTTTCTCTCACTAACCTCACATAACCAATTTTATGAATTTCATCTAATTTGTTATGTTCTTATATAACAAAACATTACTAAATTTAATTTTTTACTAACACCTTCAAATACTGTGATTTAAAATGTATTGGATATAGTAAAACAAATTAATTTTCTCTAGGACCTGTATAATTTGCAAGCAAATAAACTAGTTAATTATTATTTCTTCTTATATCTAACGTAAATGCCTTTGAAGCTGAAGAATCTTTTAGTATAATATTATAGTTGGAAAAACAATTGAAGTAAAATGGTCTATTGGAAGTTTAATTGCATGATAATATTAAACTTTTGAGATAACTAATATTTCTTCGATCTCTATCAACTAATGGAATGGAAAAATCTATCTATATTCTAAATAGAGGTTTGGCGCTACTTGATCTATTCCTATATTGAGAAAATTTGATTTTCTCTTGTATCTTTTAACAAGATGTATAGAAATAAGAAGTATCTATGTCGTAACCGACCTTTTGGCGAAATAAAAAGAAAAGAGTCAAAATTGATTTCCAAAATGAAACTTGAAAATCAATTTATTTGGAGTCGCCACCAAAATTTTTAACGGAAAACTTTGGAAAACCAATTTAAAATAAAGAGAAAATGACAATATGGTCTGCAAAATCAGAGATGAATTCGAGAGTCTATTTGAGTGTGGAGAAGGTGTTAGGCACCCCACAACACCCGTCCATAAGGACGGTTATCTTAAACCAGTCAACTGAAACAGAATATGGCTTTTAAATTTATCTCAATTACCCTTTTCATCGACATGCATGCTTGTTAAACAGATGAGACAAAACAACAAGAATGAAGGCAAATAGATAGATATTTACAATGGGCGGACTTGACCTAGGATGAAAGCCTAGGGCCTACGTACCCTATGGTAGGGATTAAAGTCCACGTAGTTCGACCACAAAGGCATGTCTATTAGTTGATTATTTGTAAATTTTGTGATGAGAATAGGAGGGTTTAAATTAAATAGATCTTCATAAATGAAACAGAATTGAGATTTGGTTTGTGTGTTTTAATTTACGACAACCTGATGAACCTAGCTCTCCTGATCTCTTCATTTTTTCTCTTTTAAATTTTTTTTATTTGTTGGAATTTTAAATCTTTATTTTGAAATTTAAATGAAATGATTACGGAATGAGATTTTTGGGATTTTGGGAAGTTTATATTTTATTCTATTTCTTTTGTAATTTGAAATGTAATTATAATGAAAGGAATATTTTTGAGTTTTTTAATTTATTTAATTTTTGGATTTTGGTTTTTTTTTTACTTTTTTTTATTTTTTTTTTAAATCAGGATTGATTGTTGAAATTAGAACAAAATATAACAGAAAGTTATTTTTTGGAACTTTTGAACGTGGCATTTTAATGAATTAAATTTTATAAAACCTTGACTTTATTTATTTTGTAAATAATTCAATTAAAATATTCATTTTTGCATTATTATTATTTTATCTATTTATCATCATTCTTATTATTTATCTTTTAAACAAGTATGTACTAAATTTCGAGGTCTAAAGAGATTAAAATCTTACACAACCCCAAGTATTTGAGGAGAACTATATTCTCACGCGATAGTTTTAGAAATAATGGGAAATATTTAATTAGAATGAATATTTAATTATGATTATTTTTTTTTATTATTATTATTAGATAGAGGTATATTAATTTTAGAGAACTAAGGAAATTAAAATCTTACATATTCCCATGCAATCGAAGAAAACCGAATCCTCACACAATAGTTTCAAAAATAATGAAAAATATTTAATTAAAGTCAATATTTAATTATTATTATTTTTATAACAAATGTGCTAATTTTTAAAAGATATGAGGAGATTAAAATCTCACATGATCTCATGCAATCGAGGAGAACCGAATCCTCACACGATACTTTCATAAATAATGGAAAATATTTAATTATTATTATTATTTTTAAAACAAATGTGCTAATTTTTAAAAGATCTAAGGAGAATAAAATCTCACATGATCTCATGCAATCGAGGAGAACCGAATTCTCACACGATAATTTCATCAATAATGGAAAGTATTTAATTAAGTCAATATTTAATTATTATTATTTTTAAAACAAATGTGCTAATTTTAAAAAAAAAAGATCTAAGGAGATTAAAATCTCACATGATCTCATGCAATCGAAGAGAACAAAATTCTCACACAATAAATTTCAAAAAACTTTACCCATGGGACCAAGATTAGTCTTATATTCATATAGAAACAAATGAAATAATAATGATGATAATAATAAAAAATAATAATAATAATAACACAAAACAACACAACCATAACAAATATGACAAAAATGAGAACAAGACAACTTCCTACTGGTTCATTTTCTCTACCTTATGTATGTTTAACTATGCATGCACCCATATATTCATGTACATACATATATATGTGTATATACCCAAAAAAAACCTCTTCTCAATTCATTCTTTCTTTTTGCACCTTATATATATATATATACCTAAGCATACATACATATGAGCATATATATGTATATATACACACTGATGTGCACCAATGCATTCTTTCTTGTTCTTCTTTTTTCTTGCCCATATACATACCGAGACACACACACACACATATATATATATATATACGTTGATGCACTCCCCCTTTGCTTTCTCTCTTCTCTCTTGTTCTCATACACATTGAAACACACTGATGCAAAAATATACGTGGACATATACATATATATATATATATATATATATGTTGCTGCCCTTCTCATTGCTTTCTTTTTCTTGTTCTCATACATCGAAACACATAAATGCAGAAATATGCGTTGACAGGTACATATACATATATATATATACGTTGCTGCCCTCCTCCATGCTTTCTTTTTCTTGTTCTTATACACCGAAACACACATGCAAAAACAGACGTGACATATACATACGTACATATATATATATATATATATACGTTGCTGCCCTTCTCCTTGCTTTCTTTTACACCGAAACTTACAGATGCAGAAACAGACGTGGGCATATACATATATATATATATATATATATATACGTTGCTGCCCTTCTCCTTGCTTTCTTTTCTTGTTCTCATACACCGAAACACACAGATGCAGAAACAAACGCGGACAAATACATATATATATACGCTGATGCACTCTTGCTCATTTTCTGTCAAAAGCAACCTAACAGCAGACAAGGATAGATAACAGCCAACCTTCTACATGCATTCATGATAGATCAGACAACAAACTAAAGACAGAAAGACTAGAAATGGGAACAGAAAACTAAGGAAACCTGGCAAACACCTTCAACTCACTTTCTCTCTGTTCGTCTCTGTTCACAGCATCTGAAACAAGGGAGGTGGTTTTGGCCTCAGCTCATTTTAGCTCATCCTTCTCGGTTCCAACTCTCCCTTCGATCCACGCCTAGCTCTCCCTAGTTTTCAGCTTACAGATTTTCTCCTCGGTTCTCAGCTCATTACCTCTTCGATTTCAACTCGTTCTACTTCTCTCCCAACGCAGTCTACACTTCCTACTATTCTCTCGGTTTGCTCTCTTTCTTTCACGCTGCCTCAGCTCGTCCTCACCAACCACAGCTCACTCTTTTCCTCTCCACCTCCGTTTACTTCCTTCCCCCTCACTATTTAGCACCTCCTCCCTTTTCTCCCTTCAAATCCTCTCATTTTCCGTTCAAACGCCTTCAAACTCTCCCCTTCCAGCCTTCTTCCCCTTTTTCTCCTCCTTTTTACGGTCCAGCAGTGCCTTGCCTTTTAAGCCTCCAGCCTCTCCTCTTTTTCTGCTCTCTTCCTCTCTTTTTCTGATGCATACTGCCTCCCTTTTCAGCCACCACTGTTGCTTCTGCTCCCTCTCACTTGTTAGCAACAAACCCTCATTTTCTTCCCGTGTCTCCTGCTCCTTTTTTGCTTTTTCAGCCTTCCTTGTGTCCTTTTGTTTCTTAGTGGTGTGTGTCTGTGAGTGTGTGCATGTGGGAGTGGGAGTGTATGAGTGTGTGCATGTGGAAGTGGGGGTGTATGAGTGTATGCATGTAAGAGTGTGTGAGTGTGAGCAAGTGAGAGTGTGTGAGAGCAAGTAAGCAAGTTTGCATTTTTATTTTAATTAGGTGGCCTTTCTCTCCTCTTTGTATTTGGATTAATTCATAAATTTGTTAACCCTATTCATTTTTTTTTGTTTTTTTTTTTTTCTTTGCAAGATGATTATCATGTCTTACTTCAAATATATATTTTGAATTTTTCCTTTAAATATTTTTGGTTTCATATTTGGCTTTTCCCATGTTACTTCTATCTTTTGCTTTTTGCAATTTGTTTTTAATTAATTAATTTTTAAAATTTTTAATTTTATTTATTATCATTACTATAATAATTATTATTAATTGTTTTTATTATTATTATCATTATTACTTTAGGTGGGGTGTTCACAATCTAAATCACGCTCAAGTGTTTTGACTATCAATTGTTGAGTAAAATCAAAGGTAAATTTAGTAGTCCTCCTGTAAATTTTTTGAGTATCAACACAGGGTAAGTTTTAGTTTTAAAATCTTGAATAAAGATTCTCAATAACTAAATTTCTAGTATTTACAGAAACTCTAATCTTAGCTCAACTAACGTCTATTTCTTTCACAGAATTTTCCAAGAAATTAAAATAAACCCTTTCTCAAGCAAGGTCACAGGAAGATGAAATTACGTCAAGCTTTACTCCTCAGAATCAAGACGAATGCTTTGAGATAGATATAAATGCAACTAATCAAAAGAAGTTCAAATGTCGACAACAATTGTGCACTAGGTTTATCTCAAGGCAAAGGCATCTTAAGTCAAAAATTTCATTCGAGTCATGTAAGAACAAGTGTGACATGCACACACACACATGGTCAAATCTTTTTATAAGTAGGTTTTCCGGTGCTTGGATAATGAGATACCCATGTACCAAAACCAAAAAGAAAACCATAGATATGATCTAGATCATCCAAAGTAAAAGGAAAGATAGAGAAGCCAGAAGGAGATCAAAGGCAGACTTCAATATGATGCCCAGATGCACTTTTAACGTTCTCGAATGACATCAATAAAGGCAAACTACATCAGACTGCAACTCTACAAACAGGATTATATATAAGGCAACTCAACATGGAATCCTGACTATGAATTATAAGATTCATATAATGCATATCTCCTACTAGAAATTACTAAATTGAGAACAAAATAACCAAATATCAGCACGATCAAGCATATCCACTAGGGTCATCCTCCTCGGAAACCTTGGAGGCAGCCTCAAGAACATGCCATCTTCAATCTCGATGGGTAAATGAGTTGCCACAATCACAATCCCACCCCTCTTTCTGTGTTCTGCAATTATATACTCAAGTAACTTCACCCTGTCATCATCTAATGCAACTGAAGGCTCATCAAGCAGCCATATTGGGCGATCAATTGCCAGCAATCTGGCAAGTTGCAGTCTTTTTCGCTGCCCCATTGACAGCATCCTTGCCTTCTCATTAGCCAATCTTCCAAGACCCATCAATTCAAGTGCAGGCATAGACTTCCCTTGCTTGCCTTCAAGAACTTCAAACCATTGAACATTGTCAAGAACTGTAAACTTCTCTTAAATGGCATCCTTGAGGGAAAGCCAGTTGAGCTGAAGCTTATACTGATGAAAGATTCCAGATTGTGTAATGTCATGGCCATTCCAAAGGATTTTACCAGCAGAAGGACGAGAAAATCCAGCTAACATGTGCAGGAAGGTTGTCTTCCCTGAGCCATTCGTGCCTGTTAACACCAGTGCGCTGCCATCATGAAGAGAGACATTCACGTGATGAAGAATTTGTTGGGCATTTCTCATGCAAGAAACGTTGTTAAGGAGGAGACGTGGAAGTGGAGGCTTTCTAATAGGCATAAGTAATATAATTGAAAATGAATGCCAATATGTGCAGAGTCAAATCGGTGGTTTGGATCTTTTGGTTTCAGCTGATGATGGATTAGTGCAAAGGCACAGCAGCCCCAATATAGTTAGGCAGGCTTACAAGAATTTCACCAACATAAATCCTGTCATAAAGCAGTAAGTTTGAAGAATAAACTTAAATCAGCAATGATAAAAATTAGCACAGTTTCTAGACAAGCAATCAACCGTAGTGCAATTTGACGGTAAATAAAAAGTAAATATTGCATGGAAATTACAAGCAAATTTAATCAGGGAAATTGCTCTTTGTGAATCTCCTAGCTCAAAATATTTTTTACTTCAATTGTAGTAACAGATAAATCTTTTTTACCCTCTAATTGCTGCATTTCTTTCCCAAATTTTCATGTAGGGGAGAAACGACCACTAAAGATTTCTTTCAAGATTTAATTAAAGGAAATTATCAAAGCATTCGGGTTCACTAAGAAAGATGCCACATATTTATATATCAAAAGCATGACAAAAAGTTTTACTAAATAAAAGAAATGGAAAAATTAAGACAAAAATATAACAGAAAGGTGGCAAAGTCCCGACTGCACATAATGATCATGGGTGTCATAGTTGCAATACTAAGCTTCCGATCTTCTAAGTATACATGCACATTCCAATCCAAAGCCACCAAGCATAGAAAATTGACATTTGAGCATTTGGAAAGGAATGAAATTAGGCATCAAGGTTCATTATACTAACAAGACGCCATGCTTGAAAACGGAAAGACACAATGCATCCATTGCCATCTCAACCGAAAAAAAATAAGATATCGATTCTAAACATGATATCAAAAAGTTTCAGCACACAACCAAGAATTATGCACCAAAAGATCTCAGGGTCAACTCAGGAATTTTCCATTAAATAAGTCCAGCATACAACTCAAACTCTCCAACTCAATATTAAGCATTCTGCCCATCATTTAAACTAATATCTATCAGAGTTGACATATGTAGGGAGCAATACTTCAAACACACTCAGATTCTTTCATAGAGCTACAAAATACAGCCAAGGAACATGTCACAGTTTTTACCAAATTTTAGATATAGTACCAAAACTACATATGCGCGCCCAAATACTAAATGCAAGATTGAATTAATCCATGCCTCAATCTTAAAAACTTCTTCCACAGAACCAAGGGCCCACAGTAAAGAGCAAGCCTAAACCTCAGCCAAACTCCTTCACAGAACCAAAATCAAGTCTGATGGAATTCCCAGAATCTTGACCCAAAAATTTTCCACGCAATATCAAAACCATAGCAGAAAAGTAATCAGAATTTCATGCCAAAACAGAAATACAATGATAAATCAGGGAAGAGCTTCAAAGCAATCGAAGCATCCATGTTCAAGACCCAACCCAACTACACATGAAAGATCATATCATCTATTAGATAAAGGGATACCAGCATGAAACCAATTCTATTCTAGTCATGCTAAAGAGTGAAGAAATCTAGATAGCAATCTTGAAAGAGCATGCCGCAACCACATTCACTGAAGCAGCAAGGACAGTTACAAGAATGAGAGAGAAGTAAAAAGCAACTAGGCCCTATTCAACAAATTCATTCAATCAGATTATTTATACACGATTTTTGAATGTCCATAAAAGCTGCTTACTTCCCATTTCCATTTGTAATAGAAAATTAACTGATTGGGCAAATTATAATGAAGAAAATGCTACTACAAACTTCAGGATGACGGTGTCAAGAGAAGGAATGAATTAAAACATTATTGGGATTCATTTCTTTGCATATTTGAGAACACCCACAATGACAATGATAACGGTAAAATGATTGAAACAAAGCAATTAAATAGAGAACAACCTGTTAGGTGTTGCTGCGTTGCCTAGTGCTCGACTATGGAGTGGTGGTGGCTCACTGGTCCAGCTCGAACGAGATGGTCACTGTCGGCGGTGGTCAGAGATAGACAACTAATACTGAGAAGTGAGAATCCAAATGGGGATAGGCACAATTCGAAGAGAAGCAAAGCCAAGCCCAATGATATATGATAGATAGAAGAAATTCAAGATTCTATTCCAATTTCCATTCCCCAGTCGACTACAATCAATGCTATGATGGCAACAAAGCATCTACCTAAAATGGTCATCTGATTTATATTAGAAGTGGGATATAAGTAAAGTGATCTCATGAAAAGAAGAAAACAGAATCCTGAGAAAGAATCGCATATCAGTATACAAGCGTGAACACTACCGTCGCCGTCGCAGCTGTAGAGTGCCGCAGTGGGGAGGAGAAGCAAGGAGAGTATAGAACGCTTCCATTCAGGGCCTGCATGAGTCCGGTTCTTTTCCATTTTTTTTTGGAAATAAAAGAACTAAAAAAAGTAGAAAACGAGAAAGTTATTTGATAATGTAATTTTAATCAAGGGACAACAAAATTGTCCCTCAATTTTTAATTTGGTCTTTATATTTTAAAATTTATAATTAGTTTCTCGTAATTTAAATTATTTATAGTCTTAATTATTTTGTTTTTGTTAATATTTATTATATCTAAGTTGATTTTATTTCATTATTTATTTTTATTTTTTTTATTAATATAAGTCATACATATTTAAATTATTAAAATTTTATATAATTAGATTTATTATTAAAATTTAATAAAATACTTATATTGTATAAATTAAATTAAAAATTGTAATTTATAAAGACTGAATTATGAAATTTCAAATTATAGAGATCAAAAAATAACTACAATTATGGAGACAAAAAATATAATATTCCCTTACACGTTGAATTCCTTATAAAATTATATATATTATTTTATTAAGAATTAGAATAAAATCATAGTCTTATATTAAAGCTTAGTTTTAAGATTGTTGACTTGTAAGTTTAGCCAAATTGGCATGTAACATAAATTATAGAAGTTTGAATTTGTTGATAAGTAATAAAAAGTAAATTAAATAATTTTAAATTTGAGTCTAAGATATTTTATCTACTAATAAATATAACCATTAAATATTGTTATTGAAACATTAAAAAGATTAAGAGTCCATGAAATTTATAAGTGTCATTCCGCAATGTTAACAGCATATCAATTCATTATTATTTAAAAAGAAATTTTAACATGATGAAGTCTAATTGATTTAGACTAGAACACATGAAATTGATACATGTTCAATTCAATGTAGTCATGCTAGAGAAAAAAAAAAAAAAAATCAAGGCGGCAATGGTACTCCTTGGCAAAAGGTGGTAGAATGTTTTCTGGATAATCAGGTGAGTCCTAGTATGACAACGTCAGTTAACTAGCCGATTTAATCCAGTCTTTTCATCTGTTAATTTTAACGAATATTTAATATTTTTACTTTATATAATAATTTAAAGGAATGAATTATTATCTTTGAAATTCATATATTAAATCATAATTAAACTAGCTTGCCCTTAAAATTGTCACTGAGATACATAACTTGTATAAAATTCAACAATCACCACAATTATTTGGTATCGCCAAAAAAAAAAATTATAATCCATTGATAATTAAAAAAATAAGTGCATGCAATTATACATGTTGTAAACATCATATTTTCTCAGGGGTATGTCATAAAGATTGTGGCTCTTGGAAGGTTATTTAAGAAAAATCAAATTTTTGTTTACTTTTCTATTTAAGAAGGGAGTCTATTTTATTTAAATTCCTAACTCTTGCTAATACAAAACATAAGAGGATTTAAGAAAATAAATATTTTATTATAACAAATACATTTTCTATTATAACTTTCGTATTGTACAAGGACTTTTGTCTTATAACATAGTCATAATACTTCTATTACTCTTTCTTCCAATTCCATTCCTACTTTATTTTAATAGACTATACTTTAATTGTTAATGTCTTAGATGATTATTTTGACTCACTTATAAATGAATTCAAAAGGAAACAAGAGACTTTCATATCTTAGTAGTTAACATATATTGAATAAAATTGTTTTATTTTCAGCTCTCTCATATTTTTAACATTTGATTATGCATGCAAGTTATGACTTTGTGATTCGAAGGGCTCTTTGTGGCCTAATTAGATTTTTCCCCTATTTGTGAGTGACTAATTGGGATAATGGCCTTTACCATGTTAGGTACCCAGGACCAAATTACTTGTCCAATCTAACATATACATACATAACGAAGTATAACATATAAATATGTCCAATCTAACATATAAATATAACATAAGGAAAAGCTAGTTACCTATTCTGATGATTCTTTTCAGAACTTTATCTTCTTCTAAGCGCCTAAGGTAGCTATCTAGTATTTAATATAATCAAATTTGAATTCTCCATTATTTGTAAATACACAAATTGTGCTATGCTCTTAATTTCTTATTTTCTTTCATTACTATTGTTACTGTATTGTTCTATCCTTAATTATCTTGGACTTGTCTATTTTTATCAAGTAATTCTTATTTAAGGTTCCTCTAACTTATATTGACTTCCCATTAAAATTACTTAACACCCCACTTGTAAGTATTCTTGTTGACATAATCATTAATCAATTATAGTTTCCTTGCCAATGTAAATATAGTTTCCTTAATTTTCTAGCTTCTAAACAATGCCTCCCAGTTTTTCCTATAATTCTATTATATCAAATTTTACCTACGGATAACATTACTATGAAATTTCTTGGTTAGTGGAATGACTAGGAATGGGAATGAGAATAAACTTTGATGGAATAGAATCTTGAACTCATATATTGTGTTTGATATGATACTATAAGAAGAAATAGAAATGAGAAAAAAGATTAGGTAAATGACTACTATCCTTATAAAAAAAATAATTATTATTATTTATTAAAAATTTATTACTCTTAAAAATTATTAAAAATTAATATTTTATAAAATAATTAATTTATTATTACTAAAAATTAATTATTAATTTTACAAAAATTGAAAGAATTATTATTAGAAATTAATTATTATTTTTATAAAAAATTATTATTATAATATTTCTTCTTCTTCTTTTTTTTTAACTTCATAATTGTCATCTTCACCATTTTTGATCTTCTTCCTCTTTCTTGTTAGCCCAAGCAACTAATACCCAAAAGTAGGGGTGAATTAGGTGTTTATAGAATTTTGGTTCTTTTTAAAATTACTTTGCAGAAATCCTTGTTATGCTTGTAAGAGTATGATGTAAAGCAATAATTATATGAATTAATGGAGGTTTAACGTAGATGCTTGGCGTATGTATATATCAATACTTCAACAATAAATGTAGAGTATAAATATGATAATTCAGAATATAAAAAATATAGGGATAGAGAAAGTAAACTTAGTGATTTATCCTGGTTTGGCTCCAATCCAATCCTAAGCCCAATCCTTAAGCAACTTCTTGGAATTTTCCACTATCTCAATAATCAATTATAACAATAATAAGAGAGAACCTCTCCCCTAATCTTAAATCATAGGAAGAACCTCTTTCTTGCATTTAAATAAGGGAATCTCCCCCTCAACCCAAGCTCTCTCTTAGTTTGACTCCCTCAAGGAACCTCATTGAGCTTCTCTCTCACAAGAAATGAAGAAATACAAATGAACAAACTCCCTCAAAGAGGTAGATATACAAGTTAAGAATCACATTCTAGCATTTGGTTCTACTCCAAAATATGTTTAGAATGTCATATTTATTGATCAAGATGAGACATTGTCGTTACTCACTCAAAAGAGTCATTATTTACTTTAGAAAACTCTTTCTAGAAGCGACCAGTCAACTACCACGAGCTTACCAGTCAACCACCGATCAAAATATGACCATTATTTCAAATCTAGGACTAATCGACTGTCAGGGGCTAACCATTTGACTATTCACTTTCTGTAATGCACCAGTTGACTTGCCACAAGTGACCAGTCAATTGGTCATTTACAGTGACGCAGTCTTAAGCTCAAATGGTCTTAACTTTCTCACTTTAAGTCCATTTTAAGTGCATGACCTATTGTTGAAAAGCTCTTTAAGTCTACTTTCTAACAAAATAATTGTAATATCAAATATCTATAAATTTTTAGAGATATGATTAAAAAAGTGACCAAAGGTCATAATACAGTTTTATACAGAATCAATATCTCACCACTTAACTTTATAAGCTCATAAATTTTTCATTGAACTCCGTTTTAAGTGAATTACATATCATTGAAAATCTCTTTGAGTCTATTTTCTAATTAAATAAGTTTTATAGCAATATCCCATACGATTTGTGAGATATAAGTAAAATAGTGACCAAAGATAAAAAATGATTTTAAGTAAAATTTATATCTCACTATCTTTTAAGTCCAAACTTATATTTTGAGAACCAAAATATCTTGAGCCAATAAATGCAAATCTAAATCATTTAATTTCACAAAATAATACTTAGCCTATGATAATTGTACATATTCAATCCATTGATTATTTTGATGCAACCAAGCTTCCAACTCTTTTTAATCTTTCCTTCTTCAAAGCCTATAGCATCTTTCTTGCTTGCTATCACTTTTGGTAGAACATGATATTAATATTTCATTCTCTTTACTTCAATGTCTACTCTTCTTTCTTTGTACCATCCTACACATAATAGATATTAAACTTACAAACTAAATAGTTAGTCCAAATGGTTAATCAATCAAGCATAAATTACTATTATATTTGTAACTCATATTCATAATATATTTGTTATCATCAAAACAATCTCAGCACTTCTTCTTTGGCCTGCTTCTCCGTCACCGTTCCCTTGTCAACTTGTCTTCATTGTCTTCTCCTCCTTCTTCAGTAAAGCGTTAGTGCTCAAATCTTCGGCGAAATAGGATGCTAATGAAGTTAATGGTAAATTGACATAATTAGCCATGAATGCCAGCTGGAAAAGGAAGAATGGGAGTAACGCAAATTGAAGGCAACCTAAGGTGACAGCAACATAAGAGATGAAACCAATCATGAAATTGATAGAAAGCGATAGTAACGAGGCAACAAATGTGAACACAAAATTGGCCATAAGGCATAGATTGACAATGAGAAGAAGAGAGAACAATGAGACACAGATCAACAGATGACGATGTGACTCAAATCAACATTCATCCTCACTTTGGCTAGGAATGGAAGAGAGAATGATGGACATAAGAGAGAGCCACGATGAGAGGAAGAGCAAGAGAGATGAATGTCGGTGCTGAGAGGAAGAAGAGAGTTGGAGGGCACAATGGTCATTTGTCCTTATATTCCTAGGAATGTTTAGGATTCCAAAAGAAATTTGAGGGATTTGGGATTACCATATATGTGGAAGTCAACATTCCCAAAAGAGTGGGATTCTCAGGTCAACTTGCAACCAAACATAGCTCATTCTCATTCCCTCTTCCTCCCCTCAATTCTAGCCTTACTTATACCATTCATTCCCTGATTATTTTTTTTAATTCCTAAGCTCCTTATATAACTGCTCGTGATATAATCCTTTATAACTTCGTCTCTTGCCATGTTATTATATCCCCCGCATAGCACACTATTCATCCTTCATAAGAATCCCATGGCAACTATGATAGCCAATATCTCCAAAATTAGTATATTAGTCTAATACATGGACCGACATCTATTCCATTCATATTTATCTATATTAACACCCTTATTGTTCTTCTTGGTTCATATTTCCTTTTTACTGAACCATAAGTAATTTTTAAACTAAGCTTCATTTATAATGTTATCATAGAATTGCATACTTTTAAGGAATTCCTCATTAAATCTTTATATATTAAACTTGGTCTCATGCAATGATTTTATTTGACATAAAAAGACCTTTCCTAATTTTTTCTAATTATCCATTCTCGTTGACTTGATAATTTCTCTACTATATGTACTTGCTTAAGATGTAACACTTTTTTCTAGTATTTTCTCCAAATTTTACAACTTAACTTCATCTTATTTCTATTAGGAGAATTCTTGGGATATTACAATTCTTCCCAGCTTTTAAAAAATTTTGTCCTCAAAATTTTCTATACCTAATCTATTATATAATGATTTTATGATCTAAGACGGTTATATTATGAATTGTATTCTTTTGTTGGGTAACTATGATTTAGAATTTCTAACTAAATTATGCTCAACTTGAAGTCCTTAAATAACTAAAAATTCCTAAATAATTTAAATTTTACTTATATACCTTAAGGCAAACTAGAGGTTTGGTTCTCTGGTCTTGGATCTGTAATTGGGTTCGATGAGTATTTCTTTTCTTTTTATCTTCAGGACTTACCATAATTGCCTTGACCTTCTTTTTTTTAAAGTATTTGCTAACTCAACAAATCTGTTGACCTCCTTGACCTCAATATTTCTTTTATTTTCTACTTTAAACCTTTCTCAAGTTATATAACTTTCCATAGCTCGCATAAGGATATAGGTAAATTTTTCTTTATACTCTGATATGGTTAGGCCTCCCTGATTTAACTTGATAAGTATTGAGGTTTACTTAAAGGTTACTGCCTGAGTTTTCATATTGGCCATCTCCTAACCTGTACCGATCTAACAGGCAAATTCAATTCGAATAATTATTTCCCCCACTCATGCACATATGGCTCCACCACGGCGGATATTGGGTTGGGTTGGGTTTCAGGTTACTTGATACCCAACCCAATCATTTTTTCAAAAACTGTTTTTTGAAATTTGTTTCTATTTTATTTAAAATAAAATTTGTTTATGATAAATTTTTAAGCTCAATTCTTTCCAAATCTTAATATTTTTTACATTTCATTTCTTTTTATTTTAAATACTATTTTTTAATTTTACCTACAAAAAAAATTTGATTTCATTAATAAAAAATCAATTTTTTAATTCATGAATATAATAAAAGAAATCTCAACCCCATCATTAACCAAGTTGATATTAATTCCAAGTGAACAGGGTCTTAGCCAACCGCCAAAGCAGCATAAGCTCTTTTGGTGTATAGTTATAACAGTGAATTTTGGATGTAAATATTTGATGTGGGATACATTTTGGAAATTTTAATGTACAGAGAATGTTGATTAGTTACTTGATTGACTATTAGGTGACATATATTGTCTTGTGGTATGTGATAGTCTCCAATAAAGATTTTTGGCCCTTAATACAACTAGCCATAACAACTCATCATGTTGCATTTGGCCACTCAAAATATATTATTTCACTTAATTGGAATAGTATATTTTGAGTTTTTTTATATTATAAAAAACCCAAACTCAAAATGCATCGCTTCAATGAGCTTTTTCTTTTTAGAATCTACACATTAAGACGGTATCATTTACTAAATCCTTAAAACCTTCTTCTTCATTTAGTTCAATGGAAACTCTGTAGCATATTTGGCGCCAAGAGGATGAAATTTTGGAGTGCTTTGTTGCAAGAAGAAGAGAAAGGTTGAGGGATTTATTGATGAGTGTATGAGTCCCCTTTTTTTGGAGCCAAAATTCCCCATATTTGAACCCTCATTTTGCAGAGAGAAGAGGAAGGAAGATGTGTATTTATAGGATGCAGTGGAGGCTATATACAGAGTATTTTTATGTATTCTTTTGGTGTGTGTATGTGTCCTTACGATTTGCAGTGGAAGATGATGACGCAAATGACAGAGGCAACCTAAATACCCTGCATAGTTAACCTGTAATTGAAGGAAGAACTCGTTATGAAAGTGAGGAAGAAGAAGAAGTTTCAAACATTCACTAAATGACATCGTCAGATGTGCAGATTCAAAAAGGATAATTGGAATGACATCATTTTGAGTGACACATGTTAAAAAAAAGACTTAAAACATACTATTTCACTTTAATAAAACAACGCGTTTTGAATAAGAGAAATGAATGTAACGAGATCCAATTTATTAGATGAATTTGACGATCCATAGATTTTATAGGAGATTCTTCATTGATTATCTTTGTAGGAGCTGATCTCAGCCCTTGTTTTGTATATCATAATAATAAAAAGTTCAATCAAATAATCCACCAAAGTCTCTGTTTTCTCCCTCTTTTGACCTCATTATGACTATGGATGTGTTTGGTATAGTAAATGACGTTGAAATTACGTGAAATTTGGTATGAATGATCTTCAAATGTGGGTCCCCTAATTTAGAAAGTTTCACTGAATTTGGAAAGGCTTAGTTGAGAAATCATGCCCAAACAATGTTGGATTTATAATAAAGACAAAACATGGCAATTTTTTATTATTATTTTCAAATTTGGAAGAATGAAGGAATGAAATTTGAGCTTAAATTTTTATGATATGTCAATTAAATATTAAACTATGTCACTGCCAAATTTCATTGAATTCATGGTTGGTTTCACCTTTGAACCAATGCCAAACAAAAGAGGTCCTAAAAAGAGGACCAATTTGCACAATTTCAAAAAAGATCTAGTTCAGGCGGCTTTTTTGTTTTAATATTATAATGCAAAAAATTAATTTCCAGTATCCTAATGAATGAAAATTATTACATGTAAATACTTAATATGTCAGAGCGATTCACCTCTAAAGAAGACGAGTCACATTTTTTTTTTTTTTAATTTATAACAAGGATCCCTGTGTACATATTTAAGGGATTCACCCCAAAGGAGGCAAGTCCCTTTATATATAAATATATATACACACACACACATATATATATATATATATATATATATGTGTGTGTATATATATATGTATATATATATATATATAATATTATAAATATAATAGGTATTATAATATTTTATAAAAAATTAAAATATAATTTAATTGGAAATAAAAAATTAAATTTAAAATTTTATGCAAGAGTTAGTTTATTTAGATACTTGTATTTGCAAAAGGCTTATTGGTGTTCATTGAGATGCCCCTTCCAAATAAATTTATATTTAAAATTTTGTGATGATTTGATTATAATTTGAGTAAGATTCTAAAATTATTTAAAGTCCGCTATTGTCATTATAGAGCTGCTCAAATGGGTTAAACCTAACAATCCTAATAATTTTAAGAATTTTGATTGTTTATACTTTTGTTATAATAACAATTACAAGACCAGACCAAAATTTTTATTTTAAGAGGGACAAAAGTCTTCAGATCAAATATTTAAACTAAGAAAAATAAATTTTTACAATCCAATGAAACGAATTTTTATAAATTAAAGAACTAAGTTAAGAATATAAGTAAAATTACATATTAAAAGTTGAAGTTTTGAAAATCCAATGGGGGCTTTCGATAGTTATTTGATGAACCATAAGCAACTTAAATAATTATTTTGGTCTGATTGTTAAAGTATGAAAGAGTTGTTTAAGTGTTTTAGGTTTAGATTTAATTATTTGATATAGTTGTTTAAATTTTAAAGGATATGTTATTAAAATTAATATTTTTTGCTTTTTATTTTTATTTTTTCTGGTGAGTTGAACTGGATAGTTGAGTTTATCCCACCTTTTGGGTCGAATTAAAGGTTTTAACATGTTCAATTTGTTACTACTAATTTCAATTTTAACAAAAAAAATTATAAATTAAGCTTTTTAGTAGATTCCTTATAAAGCCACAAAAGTCATTTGTTATTAAAAAGACTTGCTCTTGGTTATGTGATTATAAATAGTTGTCAGCAACAATGCAATCGATTGATTAGTGAACACAAGACAATGTACCTATGAACAAAACAAAACTAAAAATATAAATTACACCTTTTTTTCTTGTTCAAAGTAAAAAGATAAAACAAGATTTGTGTGAGAACTCACAAAGTGTTGGAGACTAACGGTGTCTACTTCAACAACATGCCTAGCTAATAAGACAAAGCAACTTTGTCTATTAAAAACAAAGTCTCGACATGAAATCCAGCGGAAGCACTGCCCCGAAAATATGGCCTATGTTCCAGATCCTTCACTATTCCTTTCATCCGATCCATTAAAATTATATCTCCAGTATGTCTTTTTAGAAGGACTACTTCTCCAGTAGTACCTCTAATGGCTAATGGCTTCAAGGTGTCCTTACTACTGAAAGGAACACGAAACACAGGAGTCCATGATTCCACAATACCATACTCTTTCATCATCCAGATATTGTGAAAAAGCTCGCCAGATTCAGAATAAAAACCGTGAACAGCAAGCGAATCCCATCCTACCACAACAGATACCGGCATATAAACTACATTCGTCAAACAATGAGGTAGCATCAATTCTCCAAACGTCTCTTCAACCACGTCAAATGATAAAATAAACATGCGAGTCTTACTATCTTCTTTAATTTTATGATACACAACCCAATGTAATCTTCCATTCTCTAACATTTGAGATGTGTCAATCAGAAACCTACAACGTAAAAAAGGAGGAGCTCTAGCACTAATATCTCTCCAGGAATCAGAAGCAAGAGAGTATATCTCAACTTGAAGAGAAATTTCTTGTCTATTGTCGAAAGTCGCATCAGTCACAATTCTAAGTACCTTGAAGTCGTTGTTCCTAGAATTATAACCAAACCCATAAAGAATTTCAGGCTTTTCATAAAATGAAACAATAGGTTTGGGATTGGGAAGCATCACATATTTTCGAATAGAGGGGTTGCAAATCATGATAGTAGTACTATCAATATCAAACTCTTCATAGTCAACAAAACATACCATTCCATTGTAAAGGCCAACCAAAGTCCATATCCAATGCTTTTTGTCGTCAGAGAATGGGAGCTTCAAAATTGAGATGTGTTCAATTTGCTGATGATCATTTGAATGCACTGAGTAATATTCTTCATGATTATAGCCGCTGTAAGGCGTTCCCTCTAGAATATGTAGATTAGAAAGTTGAAGAAAGAAGGAGCACTCCACATGCTTGGTTTGGAGGGTACGAGTGTGGTGTTCAGTTATGAAGTAATGATGAGTGATTAGAGACTTCCAGGCTTTGCAAACAGAAGTACATATCACTATGGATTTCAAGGGCAGCCTGTGAAAAATTTCCTCCCAAAGTTCTGGAGGCAAATAGTCAAACATAGCTTAAATGAAAAAAAGAAGTTCAGGCTCCAAAGATATGTATAAAACTCAGCCAGCAATGGAGGAACAAAACCAGAGGAGAAGCGGAGAAGAGAATGGAGCGATGGGGAGGTTTAAAATCAGGGAATATTAGAACAAACTAACTTTACGGCGCCGTGTATTTGCGGAGAGAACATGATGGGATTGGTAAATAGGGTTAAATTTTAAAAAAAATAAAGAAAAATATAAGATAACCATTGAGCCATTGATCATTGAAAAATATATTTTTTTATATAGATAATATGAAGATAAATATAGATTTAAGGAAGAGTTATTTAAATTTAAAATTTATACTTGAATTTTTAATTTTTATTTTATTAAAAAATTAGTATAAATTTATAAGATATAACTTATTCAAATTTTCTTGACCAAAAAAACTTATTCAAGTTTTCAAAAGTATTCAAACAATACATTTTAGAAAACATAATCTGAAGTGTAAAAATAGAAAACTGAGTAGATGATTATATATTAATTTAATACTCCATTGCATTCTTTTAAAATTTTAAAAAGTCGTATTCTTATATAGGATATAAGTAGTTACAAGTTAGTTTCTAATGTTTCCGATGAAAAATAATTATGTACAATTTCAAATAATTTAATACTAAAACCAATTATTTAACTATTTTTATTTTTAAATAATAAAAAATAAAATTAGTTGAATTCACATAATATTAATGCATACGAAAAGAGGACCAGATTTTGCACAATATATTATATATAACATGTGAGAACTTTCCATCAACGGATATATTGGTCAACACAAATATCGGAGTTCGTTAGTGATTATCATCAAAATCTAGCGTTTGAAAAAGTTGACTGGGTTTGGTTTGTTCGGAAAATTTTAAAAAATAATAAAACGAACAATTAGAAAAAATATTGAAATAAAAATATCGAAATAACAAAAAATCCAAAAAAAATAAAAATAAAAATAAAAATTGGAAAAATAAACAAAAAGATAAAAATCTCCTCATAAAAATAAAATAAAATAACATTTATCTTTTCATATGCTAACAACAATCCAAAAGATATAAACAAAACATTAAAAAAAAGAGAAAAATAAAAATTAGCGTGAATGAAGAGAAAGATGGGGACCATATGTTGACAGTCACACTCATCATTTTCATCAAAATTGAAATTAGAAAATAGAAAAAAAATGAAAAAAAGAGTGCAAGCAATATCAAAGAACATATCTACCATTGTATAGTAGATCTGCTGTACTTCATTTCGTGATTGTTAGATCAATCCGATGGTCCAAATCACACCATGTGTTGCAACCTCATTTTTTTTTTCTTATGCTGAAGCCTGAAAATGTGCTGTTTTATTTAAATGAAATGGCACATTTTGGGTTTTATTTTGAATAAGAGCCCCAAAATGACACCACTCTGTGGGATTTTTTTTCTTTTAATTTTAACCTGCACTAATAAAGGCGCCAAAACAGTGCCGTTTTGGGGAGGAAACATTGCACATCTGATGCATGTGTTTTTCCTCCCTCCAAAAGTCATATTCCACCTAAAGCATAATCCAAGCATGCCAATTTTTGGTAGCAACATTCTGCAATAGCAAAAAAACAAAACCAAGCCATCTTTTGCTGTTGAAAACAAATCAAAGCAAGCCAAAATGCACCATTTAGCAGCAACAAAAATGATAATGGCAACACCAAATAGATATTTTAAAAGATTCAAAATAAAAAATTTACCATTTTTCCATAGCCAAAATAATTAAGGTAGTAGCAAAAATAATGATGCTCAACCATGTAAAAAAAAAAGAGTATGGTAGCTACTATATAAGATTCAATCATGTATAAAAAAATGATATTTGCATTATAGGCTACCTTTATGCTTGTCACAAAATTCCTATTACAACTATAACAACCATGTACAAAAAATATCATTTGTAGAGAAAGTATTCATGGTCTATCTTGATGAGTGAAGTTTGTAGAAACACCACATATGTCTGGATCTGTAAGTAACTGTACCGAAGTTTCAAGTTTTATTAGATAAACATTTATTACATTTAGAAAGTAATGGATGAAGTAATAGACTACCATCCAGAATCTTGTAAAATTAAATTAACTTACATTTGTTTGTTGGTACCCATAAGGGATCAGAGGTGTTGAATAAGATACTTTGTTATGCATATGACTTAAAGCTTCAGTGTCTTAGAATGAAAAAAAAAAGGGGCTATCAAGTACAAATGAAAGAATGAGATGAAAAAATAACAAGTATAAGCTTACTTATCCCTGTTGTTGTGAATGTCCAGTAGTTGGAGCTTTTTTTCTTCTCCTAGGCTGGGTCTCAACCCAACTCTTAAACGTCAATGCTTCTTTGGGCCAACACAGGTCTTAAATCTCTTTGGCATGATCTCATTTTCAACTACCAAGGTAAAGATGTCACTAAGATTATTAGCCATAATGTGTGGTTGCATGCAGAGCTTCATTACTTGCTTGCATAAATCATTAATATGCTTATCCACAAGCATGTGTAATTTTTCACACATGGAAACCTCATATGCTAATCTAATCATCTTAGGGCAAAGTTGTTTATACCTCTATGCACTAGATTTCTTAGGATCTTTATCCGCCTCTTTTTCCCTTACATCGTGCACAATACCATTTCATGCTTCCATGGTCCACCTCTTCAAGATGTACTGGTTAGGAATCTCCTTAATGTCTATCACAATGAAGATCTTTAAAGCATGATAACAGAGTATTCCAAATAACTTAAATGCAGGAGATTGAATTATTTGTGGCATCATAATATACTCTCCAATCCCCTTTTGATTAGCCATGGTTACATCATATTCATGTAAAGGGTGGGCTTCCTTTTTCTGTCGTATGCATACAGCATGGAACATATCAAATTCCTTTTGGAAAAGTTCAAAGAATGTGGATGGGTATACTTGTTAATCTTGATTCAATACAGATGAATGTTCCAAATTCAACTTCGATAGTTTGTGCCAAGCATCAAACTCACACTATAGCTCATACCATTTGTCATCCATTACCCTTTCAAGCAGCTTGAAGAACTACACGATGTTAACATATGGTTTCATACATTAGAATTTATACTTTCACTAAGTTGTGTACTTCTCATACATATGGTGCAATATTGCTTCATGTGACATGCTGCCTATGTCTCCTTTATGAGGCATGATAACTCTCTAAAAGAAAGTTATCTAGAACAATATTGATAATAAAAACACTTAAAATATAGATAAAATCTCATTGATTTCAAAGATATTTCATTTATATCGTGGAAACTCACCTTTAACCATTTTTAGGCATAGAGTTAAGCATCTCTTGTGATGAATTTATAGGAAATGGAGCCGGAAAAGCACAAGCAAAAAAAGGAGGAAAAAGTGAAAAACAAGAAGATTCCAGTGCCTGACACCATAAATCCATCGCCTGGGCATCAATTCTAGAGACCCAACGACCAGGCACCAAAAACCAGTGCCTAGGCTCCAAATTTGCACTTCAAAATTTTGCAATGAATAGTATCAAGCCTCAGCGCTAGAATTCCAATGCTAATTTTCCAAAAACATAGCACCCAAGCACCAGAATTCCAATGCCAGGGCGTTAGTTTTCCAGAAAATAATGCCCAGGCACCAGAAAACTAACTCCTAGGCAGCAAAACCAGAGAATTGGCACCTAGGCGCCATAAAGATAGCACCCAGGCGCTACGCATGCTAGAAAACCACCACCTATGTGCCAAAAATCCAGCGCCCGAGCACCAAACCAGAGACATGGCACCCTGGAGCTAAATGGGCCTTGCCTGGGCATGCCGCAAGAAACCCTAATTTGCTCTATGTATTGAAGGCGTCATACTTGACCTACACTCCACTTTTAGGGTTCTAAGGTCTATATAAAGGGTCCTAAGGGTAGGAAGCAAGACATCCAAGTAGAGAGGAAGCATAGAAAGGAGTGGAAATCACTTGGAGAGAAATTTAAGTTAAGAGTTGCTTAGTAGAGGGGTGGTTTCAGAGTGAAGGCTTTGTATAGAGTTTTTCCCCATCTGAACACCTCCCTCTCCTCTTACTTCTTGTATTCTTTATGTTTTTCTTTGTTATTTGAATATGTAATAATGCCTATTAGAGGCTAGTAGGTTTTATCAGGTATTTTACTGAACCCTTTATGGGATTACTTCTGTATGACAATATTTTTTTAATTGATGTTTTAAATTCAATTTACTTATTTTCATTCTACCTTTAATGCTTTTCTGAGCTTGATCACTTTAGAATTGAATTGGCATTTAGGCTAACTCGATAGGGAAACCCTAAATGAAGAACTGGATGAAGATAATCTTTGTTTGAAGTCAGTTAATAAATTAGATTCATTCTTCACCATGTTGCCAAGGTGCTTGATGCCATTCTGCATCAAATGTCATGTACAAAGATAATGGCTACTTTCAGGCATGACTTCTCCAGTAAGAATGCATTCGCATTAAAGTTAACAAAAAATTAAAGGAGCAATGGTATATATACAGGTAGTTAAAGTAAACATGTTCTTACTGTGGGCCTTTGCCATGGCCTGGTCCTGGTCTATGAAAATGGTCTTTGGTTTCTTTTATCTATGTACCTTTAAGAATGTCTCAAATAGCTACTTAAATGACTTAGTCATTTCATTGTACAATAATACAGCTCCAAATATTAGCTCTTGCCTTTAATGATTAAATGATTGTTGATGTATATGTAGCAAAATTTTTTAAGCTTTCAAAGTTTTCTTACTATCTACAACAACATAATGAAGAATCATAAAAAGCCATGAAGTTTGAAAAAGGTTTATTCTTGAAACTTCGTGATAAAGTTTGGCCTTAGATATCAAGAACTTTGATCATCTTATGAATAAGGTCAAACTAACTGAGCACAGCATGAGGGAAGTTAAGACAAAAAAATGAAAGCTTAGAAATAGATATTTTAGTTTGTCAAAGCAACCTTGCAAAAGCTAGGATAAAGGAAATAAAAGACTTCTAGTAAGAGTTGTTTAAAATGTGGAAAAGAACATTGTAACAAACCTTGCCCAGGACCCAGTATATGCTTTAGGTACGGAAAGCCTGGTCACTATGCTAGGATTTGCAATTCTATCAATAAGACCAAATCAAAGTAAACTTCTAAAAAGCAAGGAAGGGTCTTCACATTCAGCAAGTAAGAAGTACATAAAGCCCCTAACCTTATCCAAGGTACAATTTTACTTCATATGTCCCTTGTATTTGTTATTTTTTACTCTGGAGCATGAAAAGATTGGGCTTGACTGTGAACACTCTACCTTATGTGTTAAAAATTTCTACCCCTACTGAAAATTTTGAATCCACTTATGATATAAGTTTGATTTGTGAAATTGAAATAGATCATATTCCTTCTACTATCGACCTGATTTGCTTAACTATGGATGATATTAATGTCATCATTGGAATGGATTGGTTAACTGTTCATAATGTCATACTTGATTGTTTTAAAAAGCTTGTCATTTTACCTAATTCATTGACCAAACCCAATACTTTCCAAACCTAAGGAGAAATAATGAAGAAATATCAAGGATATTGTGTTTTTAATAATCTACATATGTTTAAAAAGATAGATTTGTAACAAATCCCAATAGTTAAGGAATACCCTAAAGTATTTCCTGATGATATGAATGGTCTACCCCCTAATAGAGAAATAGAATTTTCTATTGACTTAATACTTGGAGCAGGACCTATTTCCAAAACTCCTTATAGGATGGGCCCTTTTGAACTTTTAGAGCTTAAGAAACAAATCAAAGAACTATTAGATATAGGGTTTATTAGACCTAGTGTTTCCCCATGGAAAGCCCCAGTGCTCTTTGTTAAGTAAGGTTGAAGCATATTAAAGTGGGAATAATCTAAAATAGTTACTAAAATTAGAAATTTCTTAGGATTAGTTGGTTATTATCATTGATTCATTAAAGGATTATGACTTCACCTTGAACTATCACCCTGGAAAGGCAAATAGAGTAGTAGATGCATTAAGTAGAAAGACTTTATATTTAGCTACCATGATGATATTTGAGCATAAAATGTTTAGTCATATAGAGAGTCCAATCTTTTCCTTACAATGAAAGAAAATCAATTATTTGTGAAAGAGTTTAGGATTCAAGATGAGTTGAGATGTTAGATTAAGGAAGCTTAATTAATAAATCATTTCCTAGTAAAAATTAAAGATCAAATTCTTTCAGGGGAGACATCAGACTTTAAAATTTCATAAAAGGGAATAATAACATTCAAAGATAGACTTTGCGTGCCAAAGGAAAATAACTTTAGGGAGATCATCCTAAGTGAAACCCATCAAAGCAGGTACACCATTTATCTGAGTATTACTAAAACGTATAATGATTTGGAAAAATATTTTGGTGGCCTGAATTGAAAAAGGATGTTACTGGATTTGTAACTTAGTGTTAAACTTGTCAAAAAGTAAAAACTAACATGAAAAACCAGATGGAATGTTGCAAACTCTGGATATTCCCACTTGGAAATGAGAATGTATATTTATGGATTTTATTATGGGTTCACCTATAACATCTACAGAAAATGATTCCATTTAGGACATAATAGATAGATTGACAAAGTTAGAACACATTTTGGCTATCAAATTAACATATACCCTCAATAAGTTGGCACAATTGTACATCAAAGACATTGTTAAACTTCATGGAGTTCTTAACAGCATTTTCTCTGATAGGAAACTGAGATTTTCCTCTAATTTTTGGAAATCCTTATACAAAGCATTAAGAACTCAACTTAGGTTTAGTATAGCATACCACCTGCAAACATATGGGCAAATTGAGCTAACCATTCAAACTTTAAAAGACATGCTTAGAGCTTGTACCTTAGAAATGAAAGTGAATTAGGATTCCAATTTCCCTTTGGCAGAATGTGCTTACAATAATAGCTATCATGCTAGCCTTCAAATGGCACCCTACGAAGCATTTTATGGTCCAAATTGTAGGTTCCCTCTATGTTGGGTAGAATTAGGAGAAAGAAGTATGTTAGGTCCTGAGTAAGTAGACCAGATCACTAAACAAATAAAAATGATTAAGGAAAAATTACTAGCAGCTTAGAGTAGTCAAAAAGGCAATGCTGATAAAAGAAAATGACTACATGAATTTCAAGTAGGTGATCATGTTTTTCTTCATATTTCTTTAATAGTGAAAAGAACTTTTAGAACCTAGAAACTTAGTATCTGATACATTGGACCTTTTGAACATATTGGGACTATCGCCTATCATTTAGCCTTACCTCCTAATTTTTCTCAATTCCACAATGTGTTCCATGTATCACAACTCAATAAGTATCTACCTGATTCTTAAAATATCACACAATATAAGTTAGCACCAATACAGGGGGACCAGACATATAAAGTGGAATAAAAAAGAATTGTTGACACACAGGTTAAACATTTTTGGAATAAAGAGATACCTTTTGTAAAGGTAATATGGAAAGGAATGACCCAGGAAGAAGCAAGTTGGGAATTAAAAGTAGAAATGAGAGATCGTTGGCCTCAGTTGTTCGGGAAGTGCAAATTTTAAGGACAAAATTTAATTTAGGGGGAGAATTGTAACATCCTAAAAATCCTTTCATTTAGGTCCTCTATCCTTAACAGAAAAAGAAACGTAAAAATTTAGGGTTTAATTATAAATATGGTATAACTTCTTATACTTAACCTCAATTAAAAAGTTTAATTAGGCAAAAAATGGCAATACAAGAGAACTTTATGGAACCTATGGAAATTATTAAACATTAAGGCTAGTATTTAAGTTAGGAAGAAAATAGTATGATTGGTTGTCCTAAATTGTAATCTTTAGAAAATATTATGGCACAACATTAAATACATGAACTCTAGGGGAAAGAGGCGAAATGAGCTAGGAAGTGAGTCAAGGAACCAAGATACAAAGAATCAAGAAAGGACAAAACTCACTTGATATGAAATACCAAAACTCACTTGATATGAACGGCCACATGTAGGATGGTAGGATATGTAATTTCAATTTAAAACAAGGAAGAAAATGTGGAGACCAAGACACACTTTGATCACTTGATTAAGACAAGAGCTTGTTGACAATTGGCTAGCTAACTAATGTTTAAGTATATCTATGTATGCTGAAAACACTTACACTTGACAATAACTTAAAATAAAATAAGGCCACCTAACACTTGCAATTAATGATATGTAAAGTGGCTCACCTTATAAATAGAAGGCCTTAGGTAGTGTAAGACATCCCAAACAAGTGAGCTTGCTCATGCAAAATTAGAGGAAGAGAAGGTAGAAAGAGAAAGAAGAAAGGAAAGAAGAAAGAAAAGCTTGTGGCCGAGAACATACAACTCCATGTAAGCTATGAATTTGGTTTCTCTTCTTCATTATTAGCTTTAGGTTAGGTAGTAATTTAAAACATCTTCGATTCTTCTTAAATAGTTTATTGACCTAGGCTTAGGAGTGTTTGGAAAGCAAAATTAAAAGATAGTTTAAAGTAAGAAGTTTGGCAAAAATAATAGGTAGTTAGTTTTTTTATTCTTTCATCTTATTCACTTGATACATGGTTATATTTTTCTTTGGCCATGGTGACGGCACTTGGAGTGGCCATTGAGCATGTATATTGAATTGCCCTAGAAACAAAAATTGGTATGCATGTGATGGCTTGGATCCTTTGTCAATATGAAATATTATATTCTTGCTCATTTTATTATTTATGTTAAACACTTCTTGTATCTATGCTTAATCATGATTGAATTGGCAAGGCTAACTATTGAGATTTATCTTAAATCTCATTCTTCTTCTTAGCAAAATTTTCCGATCAAAAATGACTCTTATAGATGTCTTTAGATTTGTCCAAGAGTATAACAACTTCTCTCTAGTTTTTACTCTTATGGTATACAATGTGGAGGGAAAAATCCTCATGGAACACACCACTCAAAGACTCAATATGGGGGAGAGTTTCTTTGTGGGGGAGCTCACCCCAAGGATCAACCTATGCATGCTTTATAGGCCTCTCAATGTTGTTTAGTTTTATGCAATAGAAACTGTTGTATCAAGGCTTGCATATGTATGTAGTATCATGTATAAAAGATAGGATACTAGTCGCCTTTGGTCATATGAACTAGTTGGAATGTCTAGTGAAGGTTTGTAAAACTTATCCTAAGTCTTATGGTGTGAACATCTAAGTAACATAATGAATGTGTTTAGTTTCAACTTATGAGTTTGATTTTGATGTTGCTTGTCTCTCAACCAAGGAAAGGAAGTCACTTGAATAAATAGTAAAATAATGCTTCAAGTATCATGTATATTTATGTCAAGTACTAGATACCAAAAAAAGAGAAAGAAGTATAAAATTGGCTAAGTCTACAAGAAATATCCTTAAGGCTAGACTTAGTGTCATGGCCAAGAGGAATATTTGATAAGGATAGCCTCATTTTACACAAGACAAATGAATTGCTTATTGTATTTGAGCAAGGATGAAAAGATGGAAGAATCTTTTGTCATTCATATGAATTACTATTTATATTAATAAGAATTCAAAGATATAAATATAAGTTGGTAAATGGACTAAATGGAAAATAAAAATAAGCTTAGGGGTAAGAAAAGAAAGTTATAAAAGGTTATGTATAAATAAATTACATTAAATAGGATTTATTTGCAAAAATTTCTCTTCTCAAGTTCCAAGGCTAAAAATTAAGAAATTAGGACTTAATTGAAGTAAAATTTTACTTATGGTGAAAATGTGTAACTCATATAACTAGGGAATAATAGTCAATAATAGATTTGATATATGTCAAATAAATGTATGAATAACATCTCATCTTATATGGAGTTTTAAAAAGATTCAATTTGGGGAAAAAAAATGTGTCTTTACATTTGTTTTATGATACTATTACCTTAAGTGAATTCTAAGATAGGCATGAAGATATTTCTATTAAGTTTATGAATATGTGACCATGGAAAGTCTTCTTGTCAGAATTAAGTTCAAATAGTTCAAAATTAGGATTTATTTGTACATCTAATAAAATTAGTATGGTTCAATTTAAAAGATTACTTAGTTAATATGTCTATTCTTGAATTTGTTTAAAGCTCAATCCTTGGATATAGATTTCTTTTAAAGTGTTTTCCTTATCTTTTGTAGTAAAAATTTAGAATTTTATAAGTTAGGCCCTACAATTTCCTTAATCATACTTACATGCCTTATAGGTTAAGTATTTCATCCATTAATTTAGGGTTTAGAAGTTAATGTATATAATATGAATGTGAAGATAACACTTTAAAGGCAATCATGTGGAGCAAGATAAATACGAGATTAAGAGGTTTTATTTATATTTTAGTTTCTTGTGAACACAAAGAACAATAATAAAAAGTTGTAAGGAAAAGCGATAGAATGCAGTCTTTCATAAACAACATTTTAAGTATGATTTTATGGAATATTATAGATAAACGCCTATTAAAAAGAAGCAAAGAACACTAAAACTAAATGAGCTTGAGGAACAAAGGTGATTTGAGCTAACACAAGTAGCTAGTTACTTACTCTCAGTATTTCATTTATGAGAATGAATTGGATTATTTTTATCTACTATGTATGCATTTGATTAATGAGCATATGATGGGGCTATGAGTTAAGGACATGTAAGATGTCTTGTTTGCCCTTGGTCTGGAAAATAGGAATGATGATGACAATAATGGCAATGACGTGGGATTACAAGTATGGGATTGTAATCTATACAAGAATTGAGATGTGAATCCTCTAGGGATTCTTACATAGCGCACGTTATGAATCAAATTTTGTTATTATGGTTTCTACATAGAATTATGATGATGATTATCCTGAGTATCTAACTAGTTACTAGGATTTCCAATCTCACTATTTCTAATCACTACTTTTTCAACTAATAGCTCCTCAATAGATAAAGGAAGACAAACTCTACAAAATTTAGAGAACTTTTGATATTTTGTAAAATTTGTAACTACTAAAGATGTTGTAACAAATGATGGAGTTTCCTAGCACTTTGTAATATGTGTTAAGATTTCCTTTCCAAGCAGACTCCACTGTATATTAGAAATTTTATAACAATTATTTGATGTATGAAATTATATCCAATTATAGGTTATTTACAATATTAGATATCTAATAAATTTTTAAGAATAAATTTTTAGACACGAGTGAACGCATTAATTGGAATGTAAAGATAAAAAAAAAAAGTATCACTACTTAAAGTTGCATGTAAGAGAGGATGACATAGGAAGAGTATTTTCAAGACCAGGCATATTATTTAGTCTAAATTGTCTTAGCAAATAGCTAATGAAAGATCTATCCCTTAACCATCCTTGTTAGTGGTAGATGCAGCCGGATCGAGATTCTCATCTTATAAGAGACTCTGATCTTATTCTGCAAGACAAAGTTGCTTGGAACTCAAATTTGACAAATCAATTATATTCACCAGATACGGTTAGGCATATTGACTCCCTTGCTTTCTCTATTTCTAACAAGGTTGACATACTTATTTGAACAGGTAATAGGGATGGAGTTTAAAGTGTTCAAGATGGATACCGCTCAATTATTAATTAATATGTTTCCCAAACTATCATCCTAGGATGCTTCTCTACTTTGAAATTTTTATAGTCATTAAGGATCCCTCTTCAAACTCTTCATTTTCTCTAGAAGCTTCTTTCAAATTTTCTTCTACTTGGAGAAATTAGGCGCAAGGTCCTGATTAGATCTACTTGTCATTTTTATGGAATTGAGCTTGAATCTAAAGAGCATTTGTTTATTCAATGTCCTCTTGCTAGAGTGATTTGGTTTTCTTCTCATTGGCTATCTGTACTGATTGTTTTACTACTCAGGATATAAACAATTAGCTCAACAAACGGTTTAGAGTTTAGGGTTTAAGGTTTAGGAATAAAAGGTATTATAACATATGTTAATTTGAGGTGGCAAACTTGCTAGATGTTCTATATTCTATATGTTATATGGGATGCCTAGAGTCGTCTTTCCATTAATGATGCCACCCTTGTTCCAGTTCAGACTATTCTTAAAATTAGGCACAATGTGGACATATGATAGTCTGGAGCTGCCTAATCCTAGTCTGAGGCCTAGTTTCATCTATGGGTTGGTCAATCATTGAAAAAATTCAAACAAGAAAGAACAGGAACTTGAAATATAGAGACGTTGATTTATTCTTACATCAAGAAGGCATTTTAATATGGCCATAGAGTGGACTCAGAAGAAGGATTGTAGCACCAATAAAGTTCTTTTTTGGTCTCTCAGAAAGGTTCTTTATTAGATCCTCAATC
Organism: Delonix regia; assembly: GCA_037074485.1. Taxonomy (NCBI): domain Eukaryota; kingdom Viridiplantae; phylum Streptophyta; class Magnoliopsida; order Fabales; family Fabaceae; genus Delonix; species Delonix regia. The sequence goes on from CM073451.1 coordinate 21,556,724, forward strand.
AAGGCTATTGGAATGAACTCCATCTGTGTCCCATTCAAGTTATTCTTCTCCATCCTCATAAGTGTTAACTAGTTTGTAGCTCTTACAAAAAGGCGGTTGAGCTTTGTATCCTTGGAGTAGACATCATTTATTTAATTCTATTTTTAGTAATTTTAGTATAGGCCTTATGGATAATAATCACTCATATCTACATTCTCTTTTTTCTTCTATATGACATAGCTTGTTCATTTCATAAAAAAATAATTGCAAAAATTTGTGAAAACTATAAGTACCAATTATATATTTTTCCTTTTATCTTGGTGTTATTTTCTCATTCCTTAATTCTATTTGATATTCTCTTTTTTTTTTTTATTTCTTTTCCAAATTGTCTTCTTTGTTTGATGTTTTCAAGTTGTCCTTTTGCGTTGGTCTTGTCTCTAAAATTTTTTTAATATTTTCTTACTTAAGGTAAATTTGGATACATGTCCAAGGATAAAATTTAATAAATTTTGATACTTTATTATTATTATTATTGTTATCATCAATTTATTAATGGATCTTTTTTTCTATTTACGTGAAATTACATAATTCATAAAATGCTAGCCAACAAAGTGAATTGTACAAAATAAGATTGATCTAAAGAGATTTGTCCTTTTTTAAAGATACAAGTGTATTTTTCTTTCATACATTACGAAGTTATTAATTTTCTATAGAAATATAATTTTTTATTATCACTATAGCCTCAACTCCCTCTCCAAAGAGAATTTTTATTTCCGCCCTTGACTATTGGTAAAAAATTGAATTATTTATCGTTATGTCATTGATTCCCCTTATTCTTAAATTTTTAAATATATATATATTGGGAAAAAAAAAGCCAAAAATCTTTGCCCCTAAGCTATTGCTCTTGACATTTAGGGTTATTATACTATCTAGTGTCATATGCAGCTGAAAGATCAAATTTCTCCATTTTCCTTTTCTTTTGGTGATTTATTATTGAAAAGTAACCTAAGGAACATCTTTTAAATTCAATTAACCAACATAAAACAACACACAATTAGTTAAGAGTTTTTAGTCTAACGTAGAACTTTTACTCATAGTTAGATTATTCTTGAAATTAGTAAATCATTTTATTCATTAACAAGTTGCTATAGGATAGCTTCTACCAAAGTTGGACCAAAATTCTACCTTCATACACAAGTTACTACACAAGATATCAAACTTCAAAAATTCATATTTCACACTTCCCTTGTCAAAATTGAGTTATGTTGTACTTGTTAAAAAGCTCTAGAAGTTTTCTTTTATTAGAATTTAGAATATCTTAAGTTTATGCAATATAGACAAAGTTATGACCAATTTAAGGGATACTATCACCAAGCAATTCAACACTTTGCTAAATCTTCTAAATTTGCTTCCAATTGTTTCAATTCAGCTCTAAATTTCTCTTTAGCACTTAAAATTATACATAACACATAAAAGAACATAAGAACTGTTAAGCCCATTTGCTGAAGACCAAGGTTTTGATGATAACAAACACAATAAAAGTTTTTTAATGTATTACTTTGGTCATAGATGTTTCCAATGTAATATCATATACTAGGAACATTTGTAAGTGATATTGAGCTAATAGGTGGTTGCTAAATTCTATACATGCAAGTGCACATGATTTCAAAAAGTAATAAAGTGTGAGTAAGATATCATTCCCACAATGACTTGGTTTTAATTTTGGACTGATACTATTATCAAACTTTTAAATCAAATAAATGGATGGAGTGTATAATTGAATAACTTGACAATAATGTAAAATTTAGTAAACAAACAACTAAATGAATCTTGCATCTTGACTTCACCTCAATGTGTAGTTACTTTGTATTGACAGTTACTTCTTTCCTAAGTTCTAAATTAGATTACTAACATAAGGATTAACTGCTTATGAAGTTCTGTTGAATCATCATAAACCTAACTACTTCCCCCAACTCCTTATATTTCTATGAAAGCTAGCTGAAAAGACAATTGATATAAAGTGCTGCCCTAACCTTGGTTATCTATGACAGTCAAGTATTGTCATCTTAACTGCTAATTGCTATACTTACTACTATTTCAACATGCAAATAGAGATTATCTTCATCCAGTACTTGATTTAGGGTTTCCTTGTCGAGATAGCCTAAATACTAATTCAATTTTAAGGTGATCAAGCTCATAAAAGCATTAAGGACTGAATGAAAATAAGTAAACTAAATTCTGAACATCAATCAGAAAATATTGTCCTACAAAAGCAATGCCATAAAGGGTTCAACCAAAATACCAGATAAAACTTACTAGCCTCTAATGGGCATTAGTACAGATTCATATAACAAAGAAAAGCAATAAGAATACATGAAGAAGGAGGAGATGGAGGTGTTCAAAAGGGGAGAAACTCTATACAGAGCCTTCACTCTAAAACCACCCCTCTCCTCAGCAACTTTCAACTTAGATTTCTCCTCAAGTAATTTACACTCCTCTCTATGCTACGTCTCTGCTTTGTGTGTGTTGTTTGCGCCTTATGACCCTTTATATAGGCTTTAAAATCTTAAAAGTAGAGTATGGGTTGACTATAGAGCTTTCAAACATTAAAGCAAATTAGGGTTTTCAGTGGCACGCCCAGGCGAGTACCATTTGGAGCCTAGGTGCCAAGTCTCTGGTTTTGGTACCCAGGCACTGAGATACTAAAGAATGAACACCATCTTTCTAGCAAGTGTGTCACTTGAGTGCTATCGTTTTGGCGTCTAGGTGCCAACTCTCTAGTTTTGGCATTTAGGAGATGGTATTCTGGCCCCTTGGCACTAGTTCTAGAATTCTGGTGCTTAGGCATTGGAATTCTAATGTCTGGGAGCTACTATTCAAAACAGCAAAATTTCAATGCACACATTTGGCACCCTGGCGTTGTATATTTGGCGCCCGGGCACAAAGTCTCTGGAATTGATGCTCAAGCGCTGGATTTCTCGTGCTTGGGCGCTGGAATCTTCTTATTTTTACTCTTTCTTTCCCTATTTGCTAGTAGTTTTACAACTCTATTTCCTATAAATTCATTACATGAAATGCTTTAATCTTTGCTTAATAATGGTTAAAGGTTAGTTTCCATGTTATAGATGAAATTTCTTTACAATCATTGAGATTTTATTTATAAATTAAGTGTTTATGCTATTAATATTGTTCTAGATAACTTTCTTTTATAGAGATATCAATTGGAATCTTTTAAAGTAAATGTAAAATTGATTCCATGTCTTAAAGGTTAGGAAAAAGTTGATTTGAGGAACTATGAAAGTCTTCAATCAATGGGCCATAAGCTAGTGGCCAACTAGCCTCCTTGCCAGTCAGCTGTCTGGCCTTGTCTGGTCAAATAGGAGCTTTCTTTGAGTGAGCAGTCGACTGGCCACTAGCCAGCAGTCGACTAGTTAAGCCTTGATCGACTAGGAGCTCTCTGTGAGTGAACAATCAACTTGTCACTAGCTAACAGTCAACTGGTCACACCCAAATCAAGCACAGTCTCCTACTAACCTAAGACCATTAACTAGGAGCTCTCAATAAGTACCATTCGATTGGCCAAGTGTAAGCAGTCAACTGTTGGGATTTAGAATTTGAATTTTTGAGAGGAAAAGCAAGAGTGATCAACTAGTCAAGAGAGAATAATCTACTAGATGATGGCAAACAAGCCATAATGGGTTTATAATCGATATATTTTGAAATCGCTGACTTCCCACTCACTTTGAACAGTTTCATTGGACCACAATCTATATAAACTTAACCTATGGACTCTGAATTAATATGAGAAACATTCAAGAGTGATTATATCATTAGTTTTTGTCATCATATTAGCTCATTATCATATTAGTGCTTCATTGTATCATATATTTTATTTCAGAGAGTTTATCTTTTGTAATTCTTTCTTTCTTGTAAGAGAGAAGCTTAAGGAAGTTTCTTGACGGAGTCAAGCTAAGAGAGAGCTTGGGTTGAGCGGTAGTATATCCCTGAGTGTATTTAAAGAGGTTCTTTAAAGAAGTCAAGCTATGAGAACTTGGGATTAAGGAGAGGTTCTCCTTGGTTATTGTATTTATTTACTGAGATAGGGAAGAATCCTAAGAAGTTACTTAGGGACTAGATGTAGGCTTGGGTAGAAGCCGGACCAGGATAAACTTCTATGTCTACTCTTCTTATATTCTACATTCAATATTTCAAGCTTGGTTTGATTATTTTACTTCTGATTTAAAAAGGAGATTTTTAGTAAAATTTTTATAACACCCAATTTACCCCCATCTTGGGTGCCAGCCTTACTCAACAAGAATAATAAAATTCTTAATAAGCAAATAAAGTAAGCAATAGGAAAAAAAATAAGTGTATAAAATACACTCATCAATGAAATTATAAATTAGGTGAAACTCTAAGGACCAAAAATATAATTTTCCTTTTATATATATATATATATATATATATATATATATCATGTCATCGTTGCTATTTTTTAATTTTTGCTATGCTGATAGGTTAGATTTCTTATGATTAATACCATGAAGAAATGCATTATTTTAAAGAAAATTTGGAAATGATATATATATATATATATATATATTCATGATTGAGACATTATAACTCATGTGAAAGAATTTTAATTTTGTGGTTGTAGATAATCACTGGTTGTCTTAGTTAAATAGTCATAGGTTACACAATTGTTAGAGTAGACAACTAATGAAGTGGCATACATATATAAAGTTTTTTGAAGCAATAATAAAAAACAAAAATTTAAAGTATAACTTAAAGAGATTCCAATCAGATGCGACAATACTAGTGCAATTAACCTCACCATGAATCCTATTATGCATTCAATGTCTAAACATATAGAAATTAGGCATCACTTCATCAGAGACCATGTCCAAAAGAAACATATCAATCTTGAATTTGTCCAAACTGATTTTCAACTTGTTGATATCTTCACTAAACCTCTCTCAACTAAAAGAATTTGTTTTATAAGGAGTGAATTTGGAATGGTTATTCCAAATGAATTATAAAAATCAAAATTTACATTGTTTCGTCATTTGCTTGAAGATAACTTTAACTTACTTAAGCATTAGAGTGGTTTCAATTTATTTTGCAGGTTGTTTGTGATGATTCCTTGTGATCTCTACTTGCTTAACATGATATTTAGTTAAATGTATAAGCCTAGATAAACGTTTATGTAAAATACTTTCTAGAAACTAAAAAAATTAGCCCAAAAATTGATCAATTAGTCACATTTTACACTAACTAGTTGACTACCAATGAGTGCTCCATTAACTGCCAAGGAACGACCAGTCAACAGATGAAGATCTGAGAGTGATCAGTAGCTCAGGGAAGCCAAGAGCAACTGACTGAGGGCTCTCTGTAACGGAGTAGTTGATGGCCAAGGAGTGGCTAATTGACAAAGAACCTTTTATACCCCGACAGTCAACTAATGGCCAACAGCCAATCGTTTGAGTGGCTCTAGAGAGCAATCCCCTATAAAATTAGGGCCAACAGTTGACTGTTCATAAGTGACCAGTTAATTGGTCAACTTTAGAGGGCAATGTTATGTTAAAATAGGGCTAATAGTCAACTACTCACATGTGACTAGTCGACTAGTTGATGATAGATCTTGCTATTTAGAGCAATCAAAACCCTAAAAATTCATATCAAATACTATTTTCACTAGTCAACTACTCATCCATCTTTCTTGCTCTCCAATTTTTGGCCCAATCTTCACTAAATATTGGTGATTTTGTTTCCAAATCACTCAAAATCATTAATTAATTCTTTCCATCTAGGGTTTCATCGGTTTAAATTGGGGATTTCTACTATCTTTCCCTTGCACTTGAAAATCTTCAACCATTCTTGGGTTTCTTAGACCTCCCTCATCATCTATGGCTCAAAGACTAACCACCAAGCCTGTTAAGACCAAGAATCCTTCCAATGGCTCCTCTTTCGAACCTCGTCCTCTCATTTCCAAGAAGTTGCATTTGTGGAGAATTTTCAGCAAAGGGGTGTTCTTCTTAGTAGGTATGTCCATCTCCAAGTGCTCCAAGATGAAGGCTTTAGCCTCTTTGACTTGTTTTCAAATGCTAGGTTTGACAATTTACTAAGTTTAAAGTTGTATTATAGCCCAAAGTCATCAAAGCCTTTTATTCCAACCTTACATGTAACCCTATTACCTATCTCATCACCATTGAAGTTAGAGGGACAAGAATTGTCTTTGGTGATGAATCTTTAGCTAAAATGCTCCATCTTCCTCTTTCGACTAGCCATTACTTCAATGATCACCTCAACTCATTCAAAATTGTGTTAGGATACAACAAGTTAGAGGCACTCAATTGGATCAGTGAAGTTCCCATTGAAAACCCTAACACTCATATTAATGTCAATGACTTGTCCCTAGAAAATAGGCTACAACATTATATCATTACCTATTGCCTGATCAACAAGTTAGGAAACTTTGCTTATTTGAGTGAACCTAAGTTATTCATGATGAAGTGCATCTTAGAAGGAGAAAGCTTCAGGCTTACATGGCTTATTACTCAGAGGATGGAAACATGCAAGAAGAAGAAATCCTCTCATCTGCCATATGGGACTATCATAGCAGCTATTCTTAGTCATCATGACATATTCCCTCTTGAAGATGATGTAGAATCCCCTCTGCTTATTAGTTGGAATAATTTATAATGCATGGGCTTCACCAAGACACCTCATGTCTAATAGGTTAGGAAAGCCACAAGAGTTCAAAGGCCTCAACTAGATGCAGCCCCTGATATTCTTACTTCTAGTTCTTCTCAACCTCCACCTACATCTGAAGCTCCAAAAAAAGAAGGCCTTTCTGCTTTTATACCTCCATCTCCACCAGCTCCTACTCTGATTGATTATACCCTAGCTCATCCAGAGACCATGGTAATCCTGAGCCAATCTTACTTGTTGAGATTCCCACCGTGCATCAAAAGATGGATTCCTATATTCTCTAGATACAGACTTTCCAAAAGACTATGGAAAACTTAAGTGCATTGAGGCATATCATGAGCAAAACTTCTAGGCTTTGATCTTTAGGCATAACATTGATTTTCTTCCTCCCTTTTTGATGTGACAAAGGGAAAAAAACATGGAGATTAGAAGTCATTAAGACTAAAGTAATTAGTAAAGTTATTGATTTAGTTGAATTTGGAGTGTTATCATTGTTGAACTTTGCTTTAGTTATTTTTAATCAGTTGTTTTCAATATAGTTAGTTATTTTAGTTAATGTGATTGACTACTTGATATTTATTTGCAAATTTATATACACGCAAGTGCACGTGATCATTAAAAGTAATAAAGAGTGAGTAAGATATCGTTCCCATGAGGACTTGGATTTAATTTTGGATTGATACTATTATCAAACTTTTAAATCAAGTAAATGGATGAAGTGTATAATTGAATAAATTAACAATAATGTAAAATTGAGTAAACAAACAACTAAACGAATCTAGCACATTGACTTTACCTTAATGTGTAGTTACTTTGTATTGACAGTTACTTCTCACTGAGTTATGAATTAGATTACTAACCTAGGGATTCAACTATTTATAAAGTTCTATCAAATTATTATAAGCTTAACTACTTCACCCAACTCCCTATATTTCAATGAAAGCCAGCTGAGAAGATAGTTGATACAAAGTACTCCCCTTCTTGGTTATCTAAGACAATCAAGTACTGTCATCTTGACAATCTATTCTAAGGTGATCAAGCTCATAAAATCATTAAGGACAAGCAACTAAATTCAAAACATCAATCAGAAAACCAGATAAAACTTACTTGCCTCTAATAGGCATCAGTACAGATTTTGATAACAAAGAAAAGTAATAAGAATATATGTAGTAGGAGGAGAGGGAGGTGTTCAAATAAGGAAAAACTCTATACAGAGCCCTCACTCTAAAACCACCCTCTCCTCAGTAACTCTCACCTTAAATTTCTCCTCATGTGATTTCCAATCCTTTCTATGCTTCTCATATACTTGGATCAATATTGCTTGCCCTTCAGGCCCTTTATATAGGCTCATAACCCTAAAATTGGAGTATGGGTCAAGTATAGAGCCTTCAATCATTAGAGTAAATTAAGGTTTCTAGAAGCATGCCTGGGCAAGGCCTATTTAGTGCCAGGGTGCCATGTCTCTAGTTTTAGTGCCTAGGCACAAAGTTTCCAACGCTTGGGCAGTGGTTTTCTGGCATATATGGCACCCAGGTACCAACTCTCTGGTTTTGGCACCTGGGCTTTATTTGCTAGAAAATTGACACCCAGGCGCTGGAAATCAGGCACCTAAGTACTATTTTTTTGGAAAACTGGCGCCTTGGCATTGGAATCTGTTTGTTTTTCACTTTTTCCTCCCTTCTTTGCTTGTGCTTTTTTGGTTACATTTCCTATAAATTCATCACAAGAGATGCTTAAATTTATGCTTAACAATGGTTAAAGGTGAGTTTCCAGGATATAAATGAAATTTCTTTGAAATAAATGAAATTTTATCTATATTTTAAGAGTTTTTGTTATCAATATTATTTTAGATAACTTTCTTTTAGAGAGTTATCTCACCCCCAGACTTGATGGTTTGCTTGTCCTCAAGCAAACAATTCCAATCTTGGCTTCACTTCACCATTTTTCACAACATCCAAGAATTGCTGAATGCATACAAACCTTTATTCTACATCAATTCTATCAATCAATAAAAGTACAATTGAATTCTTAGATAAAATGCAATCAACTAATCCTTCCTACCTCTATTTTTTTTTTTTTATTCCTTTTGAAAACACACATCATTGTAGTATTCTCTTTTGTAACTTTATTCCATATGCCTACTTTTCACTACTCTCCACATGTCTTAGAGGAACACAATGTCAAAAATCATTAGGTCTTTATAAGCTTGTAATGTCAGGCTTAAGTAACAGTAGATGAGAAAGGTATTTTAAGCTCAGGCCATACCATAAGCAAGCATCTACAGGGGCAACATTCCCATGTATTTTAAGCCTTTCTTTTCCCTAGGGGTATATTTTTCTTTTCGCTCCCCTTTCTTTTCTTCTTCCTTTCTCTTTTTCTCTTTATTATTATTATTATTACTATTATTATTATTATTATTATTATTATTATTATTATTATTATTATTATGTATTTTTTAGCTTCCCTATTCATTGTGTGTTTTGCATAAGATATAAGCTATTTGATTTTTTTTGTTTCACATGTTGTCATCAGTCTTTATTCTACCTCTGTGATATAATGGTGTAAATGAGGGAGCTAGTTAGTATAGCTAGGTGAATGAGTGTTAAAAAGAGAAGGAAGGATATTTCAGCCTCAAAGGGGAACATCTAGGAACAAAGATTTTCTGGTTAACTAGAAAATAGCTCAATCAATCCAAGAAATGCCTATGCCCTTTTTTCGACAGTGTGTTACCTCTTTAATTTATGCTTCAAGTTTTGGTCAAATAGGTTCTAGAATGTAGTTCAAAAGGAACAAATCAAAGTGCATGCATTCAAATGTTCATAATCATTCTAAAAGTAAGCAGTTTCAATCTCATGCAATTTATTCCAATTTTTGAAAGTACTTTATGCATCATGACAAGAACAGAGATAGATAATAGGTTCACATGCATTCACTGTCATCTTTTCTACCATGTTAATGGAAAGTCAGCTGCTGTTTTTTAATGTAACAATTGGATGCTTAATATTGAGTGCAGAAATAACTTATATTTTCACTAATTTCAAAATTTCCCAATATAATAGAGATTATCTATGTTCATATGCATGGACTTAGCCTATACTTTCAAAGGAACAAGACAATAGTCAAACTTAAATAAGAAAGAATAAAGGACTCCCATATCTGTTTAACATTCCAGTTCCTTATCATCCCCTATAGTTTTGGATTCATTTTCCTTTTTTTTTTTTTAGGTGTTAAACTCCTTTCCTGCATATTTAGAGGGTGTTTTTCAATGAAATCATAATAAAACTAAAAAAAATTAAATAAAGAGAACAAAATAGAGAAAATTGCAAGAAGCATGGGTTGCCTCCCAAGAAGCGCTTTAGTTAGAGTCTTCAACTAGACTTTTTCTCTGATGTGCTAGGGATTACATATCTCTCCTGGTTCAGGTGTGGTTACAACAACATTCTAGTTGACAGTATAGGTATGGTTGTCAGCCACTAGTTTAGGTGCTCCACTACTATTATCTATCATAACAGGTGATTTTTCCCTTTGATTCAAGGACTGGTTTCTGATTCTTCTGTAAGTTCTTTCAATTTCAAAGTCCAAAGGTAGAACTTCAGCTTTTCTATGTGTATGCATACACGAGTACCTGAAAGATCAGCAAAGAAAACACCAAAAATAGTGCAAAATACTTAATAATAGCCTCAGCTAAATTAAAAGTCAAGTCCCCAGCAATGGTACCAAAAACTTGTTCACAAATTCTATACACATAGGTGCACATGATTACAAAAAAGGAATAAATAGTAAGTAAGATATCATTCCCACGAGGACTTTGATTTAATTCTAGACTGATACTATTATCAAACTTTTAAATCAGGTAAATGGATGGAGTGTATAATTGAATAAATTGAAAATAATGTAAAATTAAGTAAACAAACAACTAAATGAATCTAGCACCTTGACTTCACTTCAATGTGTAGATACTTTGTATTAACAGTTACTTCTTCCTGAGTCATGAATTAGATTACTAACCTAGGGATCAACTATTTATGAAGTTCTGTCAAATCATCATAAGCCTAACTACTTTATCCAACTCCCTATATTTCAATGAAAGCCAATTGAGAAGACAGTTGATACAAAGTGCTTCCCTAATGTTGATTATCTATGACAATCAAGTATTGTTGTCTTGACTACTAATTGCTATACTTAATACTCTTTCAACATGCAAATAAAGATTATCTTCAACTAGTTCTTCATTTAAGGTTTCCCTATCGAGTTAGCCTAAATGTCAGTTCAATTCTAAGGTGATCAAGCTTAGAAAAACTTAATTCAGAACATCAATCAAAAAATACTATCATACAAAAAAAAACCCCACAAAGGGTTTAGCCAAAATACCAGATAAAACTCACTAGCCTCTAATAGGCATTAGTATAAATTCTAATAACAAAGAAAAGCAATGAGAATACATGAAGTAGGAGGAGAGGGAGGTGTTCAGATTGGGAAAAACTTTCTACAGAGCCCTCCCTTTGAAACCACCCCTCTACGCAGTAACTCTTAACTTAAATTTCTTCCCAAGTGATTTCCACTCCTTTCTATGCTTCTTCTGTGCTTGGATCAATGTTGCTTGCCCTTTGGACCCTTTATATAGGCCTCAAAACCCTAAAAGTGGGGTATGAGTTAGTATGGAGCCTTCAATCATTAAAAAAACTTTAGGGTTTCTGGCAGTGCACCCAAGCAAGGCCCATTTGGCTTCAGGGCACCATATCTCTAATTTTGGCAGTTTTTGGCATTTGGGATGTAGTTTTTCGGTATGCATGGCACCTGGATGCTAACTCTCTTGTTTTATACATAGGCGGTGGTTTTCTAGCACTTAGGCTCTATTTTTTAGAAAACTAACACCCTGGAGCTGGAATTCGAGCACCTAGGTGCTATTTTTCCAGAAAATTAAACCCCTAGAATTAGGAGAGTTTGATGATAACAAACCCTAAATCCAATTTCTTAAAAGAATTTTGTGGTTGTAGATAATCACTAGTTGTCTTAGTTAAATTGTCATAGGTTACACAATTGTTAGAGTAGACAACTAATGAATCGGCATACATATATAAACTTTTTGGAAGCAATAAAAAGACAGAAATTTCAAGTGTGACGTTTTGTACTTATCGTTACTTTTTTAGTCCTTGACTTTGTGTAAGTTATACACAAATGAATTTTCTAAAAAATATGCAAAAAGTGGTACAATTTTTTATACTATTATAAATAAATATTTTTTCATAATTCCAATTCATTTTTCTTCATAATGGTATTTTATATTATGTCCTATTATAATTTACTTCTTGTGAGGGATGAATACTAATGTAGCTATCAAAGAATGCTCTTTTTAACTGAATTATTAGAATTATAACAAAAATGATTCTAATATTAAAAGAATTAAATAAATTTAATTTTATAAACTTAATTTACGAAAAGGTTTTTCAATTAAAAGCTTCTTCTTCTTCTTCTTCTTTTTGTCAAACTAGTATGTGTTTATATATATATATAATTTAACAAATACAAATATGTTTTCACAAATAAAAACTATGTCTATTCATCAAATGCAATTGTGTGAATTATTTTGAACAATTTTTAATATCTAGTAATATTAAATGTTTATAGCATAAATCCTACAAACCCTGTTTAACATCAAGAAATTAGGGAGTGAATTTTGACCCAACAACTCTAATTCTTTTTTTTGGTTATTTTCTACAATTATATTCCCACTTTCATGTACCTTTTCCATGGAATTAAAAAATAAGCATTATGGGTGATTTTCAATTTTTGCCCTTACCACAAAAATTGTAATTTCAAAACTCATAATTGAAGTGTAACTTTTTTACTCCCAACACAATATGTTTTTCTTCAATGATTGAGCCACTTTTTTAAGACCCTAGACCCACTCAGGATTGGGTTGCTTTTAAGCATGTCAACATCTGAATTCCCATACAAATTCTATGACCTTATGCACTACTTCTAGCAACAGTTGCTAGATTACCCTATATAATTCTACAATACCCAATATTTGATCTTCTATCTGTCACAGAATTGACTAGTCTACATCAGGGAAAAAACAAAAACCTTAACAACTACATGAGACCATTTCATGAAAAACAACCCTTTGCTTGGAGTCATCTTGAGGTACCTCAAGATTCTATAGACTACCTCCAAGTGTTCTTTATATGGTTTGTTATAAACTGGCTTACAACACTTACTAGGGAGCTCATTTTTGCGCAACTGTGAGATAAGTATATTAAAAACCAGCTTACTCCAATCATGGTGTTTTATACTTATGGAGTTAGACGAACCAATTTTTTTATGCCTCTACAAACATTTACCAAAAAAAAAAAAGTGCAATCATGTACATCATTATAAATATTAAATTTTAGAAAATAGTTTATGACTTCAATGTTGGCTTAAAATGCCCCCACTTGGCTCAAAGGAGAGTTTGACGATAACAAACCCTAAATCCAAGCCCATTTAATGTTATGTCCTTTATTGTAAATGAAGAGAGATATGAGCTAGAAATTCAAATACATAATTGCATAATACATAACAGCATGTAGCTTTGAATTTGGTTTCAACTTTTCATCTTGCCTATTTCATTACATAAAATTAGTTTGACATTTGACTTGCTAATAACTAATTCTCTAGGTTGGTGTCCAAAACAAGACCAGTGAAGTACAGTCAAAGTTAATCAATGTTATGCTGGTTGATGCCAATAGAAACCAGGTGTGTATTTCTTTCTGCAATTTAATAAGCCAATTAAACAGTTTTATCTTTTACCGCACAATTTTTAGTGCATTTATACAGTATGCATTACTGTTCCCTTCTTTAATTTATTATCTAAGAAGGTCTAGTTTCATACAAAGGGAAGCATTATTCTCATTGATACTGTCTGTGTTTTAGTTTGTTACCCTTTTTCTTGTGATATACATTAGAAGTTTATGCTCTTTGATTTTTTAAATAAATCTGTTATCGTTGATTTATGATATGAATATCATAGAATTGGGATTTTTTAAATAAATCTGTTATTGTTGATTTATGATATGAATATCATAGAACTGGGACCACAACTTGTTGAATTTGTTATCAATGAATTGACCTAGGGACATACAAGTTCCTTATTTGAGAAAAATACACTTTTGGTACTTCACCTTTTGTTATTAGATCAATTTGGCCCTTGAAAGATGGAAAGTACTAAATTAGCCCCCTCAAAGATTGCACTATGATCACATTTGGTCCTTCCATCATAAGATCATTAAAATTAATCTTAGCTAGACTATTTTCTGCTAATGCAACACATTATCTACTGAGGTGGATTAGTAGTTTGTCCGATCATCGAATAATTTGGTCCTTCATCTTGTGCCACTAAATCGATTTAGTCTCTTATCTTTCATAAATAGATTAATTTGGTCCCTTATCTTTTGACACTAGATTCACTTTGTCCCTCACCTATCGTCATTAGATCAATTTGGTCCCTTACCTTTTGCCACTAAAACAATTTGGTCCCTTAAAGATTTTAAAGTGATCATAGTTGGTCCTTAGCGATAAAAATAAAATAATTATGGTACCACTTTCAAAAGATTTTTAATGTTGACTAAAAGGAGCCAAATATGCTGCAAGAGAAAAACAAGGTAGGGTATCTTAAAAATTTGCTCATTGGATCCATGCGAAAGGCTTTTCTCTTCTTATCAAACGGATGATCACTTTTTGAATTGTATAGTAGGCAATCTATTTCCATACCCTTTTATTTATTTATTTTTTTGCATATATTACATGTGGTTCTTATTTCTTTATCATTTTTTAATTCTTTATATTATCAGTATATGATGAGAAAAATTTATGGAAGCTCATATTAAAATTTTTAAACATTAAGAAATATATAGGAATGGAAATCAATATGCTTTAAAAACTGAATTATATATTAATTCATATGTTGTCATCTAACTGGACTATGTGATTACTCATATTTCATTTCCTCATTCCAAGTCCTTGAAAGCACTCACTGAGTAATTGATGATATTAGGGTGGGAGCTCCAAAATTGAATAAAGTTTCTAGTAAAGGAAGGAGTTTCTCCTATGTCATTGGCATATTGTGGACAACTTATGGGAGGGATAAGAATCAAAAAGTTGTGGAACTAGTTACATTTAATTTTAGGGTGAAACTATGGTGTCCCTATCATAACCAACCTTTCAACGGAAAGTTGAAAAAAAAAAGCTTAAATTAATTCCCAGAATGAATCTTAAAAATTAATTTATTGGAGTCACCAGTAAAAATTTTTAATGGAAAACTTTAGAAAACTAATTTATAACAAAAGAAAAGTCAAAGTGGTCTACAAAAACATAGATTAGTTTGGGAGCCTATTTGAGTGTGGGGAAGGTGTCAGGCACTCCACAACATCCATCCATAAGGACAGTTACCTTAAACTAGTCAACTGAAATAGAATATGGCCTTAAATTTATCTCAATTACCCTTTTATTGACATGGATGTATGTTAAACAAAAAAGACAAAAACAATAACACTGCAAGCAAACAAATAGATACTTACAAAAGGGTATACTTGACCTAGGATAAAAGCTTAAAGCCTACATACCTAGTAATAGAAATCAAAGTCCACGCAGTTCGACCTAAAAATGCGTGGTTGTTGGTTGGTGACTCATTTTTTTCGTAAACAGAACAAGATGATTGAAATTAATCTACTTTCCGTAAACAAAATGAGCTTGAGTTTGGTTAGTGTATTTTAATTTACAATATTGATTTAATACCACTTCCTTGTTCCTCCCATTTTCCCTTTTCAAAAATTTTTGGATTTCCATATTTTTATTTTTGAAAATGAGGTTATAGTGAAAAAAGTATTTTTAGGATTTTTAATAGCAAGCAATATAAACCCTTTTTCTTTTTATTTTAATATTTTTAAAATGTATATTAACTTTCAAGACCTAAGAAGATTTAGGATCCCATGTGACCCCAATTAGTTAGTTCTTGGGTACCTGAGGAGATTAACGCTCTCACGCGGTAATCTAAAATGTAGAAGAAATTATTTGGGACTTCTTTGGATCGTCTTTTTTTATTATTCTTTTTGGATTCATAGTCTTTATTTGAAATTTAAATGAATTAAGAATGGGAAAAGATTTTTTGGAAGTTAGAATTTATTTTGAAGTTGAAGTGAAATTATAATTATAGAAAAATATTTTTAGATTGTTTCATCTCTGTATATTTTTTTGGCATATAGATATTAAATTCCAAGGCCTGAGGAGATTAATAATCCCACATGGCAATTTAAAATGCAAAAGAAATTATTTATGGTTTTCATTTTTGTTCATGGGATTTTTTAATTATGTTTTTTAAATTTTTAAAAAATGTTTTTTTAACTAAAATTTGTAAAAGGAGTTAAACTGTTAAGGCAAAGAACAAAATAGAAGAAGAAAGAAAAAACCATGTCCCTTCCTCATGCACGTCACTTTCATGCACTAGATGTGCATGCATGTATATATATATATACAGTAAACTATGATAAAATGCATCAAAATGAATTGAGTATATGGCACAATAATATCCTACAGAGCATCCATGATATTTGACTAAAAAGGAAGCAAACAAGTGGTCACAGACTAAATCACCATGCAAAGAAATAATCATATAGAGATCCATACACCAAGCATGATCCTAACTGAATTCTAAACCATGAATCTGTAAATATTGTACTAACCCGTAAGGACAACAATGTATCCTCAACTCCTAACAACACAGTTTAGAGAACTCATCAGAGAAATGAACATGCCAAAACCTAAACACTATCTCGATCAGATATGGACTCAAACTTAAACTTAAATAAAACTCAAGTTAGTCATAGTCTCATAAGGAATATTTGAGAAGTACTCACCTTCTTACTCTCTGTTTATCTCGGTTTGATGAACACAAGATGGGGGGCCACGCTTTTGGAGCTCTACACCAATTCTTCCCTTTGTTGTTCCCTTGGCGCAGCACACACAAGCTCAGCTTCGATAGCTTCCCCGGCAAAGCACCTTCGAGCTTCCACCCCGTATTCTTTTCCTTTTTATTTTGTTTGGTGTTTATTGTAACTGACCTGTTTGCATGCAGCCCTCCAACTCTACCTCCAATCTCCTTAGTTCTTCCTCGGTTTTAAACTGACACAAAACCTCACTCGTATTTTTGAAAATAAAGTTATACTCTCTCTTTCTGTACATGCTCTTACTTCACTGATTCATAGCTCTCTTACCTCTTAATATGCTCCTTCTCTTTCTCTGTTCTTGGGTCGCAAAATAGGGGCATTTCACTTGGTCTATAATCTTTGGCTCCCTCACACACTGCCTCCTCTTCTTCAAGCTTTTCCACCTCAATTTTAGCTTGTTCAAGTAGGAGTTCTCGTTGTGTTTTAACTGCACAGGAGCCACAAAACAAGGGCTTAACTTCACCCTTCCTTCTCTGTCACTTGCGATTTAAACCAGTTGCAGTGATGAGCTATCCCTCGTCATCCTCCTCTTTCTAAAGTCCCTCTTGGCTTTTCTGTGCTTTTAACTCTCACTCCCCTTTGATCTCTCCTTCCTTTTCTCACAACACACTCCCTCAGCTTAACTCCCTGCCTTCTCTTGCTTTGACATCCTCGGACCAGCAATGCCTCCCTCTCTGATTCTGCACGTCGAGACAGGGGCTTCCAGAGTGAAATGTGGTGTGTCTTTCCCTTCCTTCAAGCTTGTAGCCTTATTTCTTCATCTTCTTCCCCATAGTCTTTCCCTTCCTTTTGTCATGCTCTTTTGGTCTCCTCACGGGTTCTCTTTCTTTCTTCTTCTATCCAGAATGATCATCTTGGCCCTCCATCCTCCCTCGTTGCTCTGTTACATGGCCACAAAATATGGCCTTTTCCAGTCTCTCCCTTATCTCACTCCAACTCTTCTTCTTTTTAGCTTTCTCCCCTCCCCCTGTCTAATTCAGTTCAACCTTTTTTTATCTCTTACGTTGCATTTTTTTTTTTTTTTTGCTTCCCTCACACATAGGACCCTCTTTCTCTTTTCTCAGTTTCTCCTCCTCTCTCCTGTCTTCTTTAGTTCAACCCTAAACCTCTCTCTACCCTTTCCCTTCTCAGCTTAGGCCCGATTCTGTTTCTTCGCTGCTCTTTTCCTCCTCTTTTCGTTCCATTACCTACTTAAAGACCCTTCATTGAGCTTGAGTTTCCTAGCAGCAGAGACCAGGAAGACAATTCTCTATGCCAACTTGGAACTTTCCCTTATTTGCTCTACTCTTTAGCTGAGGAAAAGAGGTTGGTTTGTCTTCACCTTAAAAGATGTTTCAATAGGCAGTAATAGGTCTCAAGCATAGCAGGCTTTGTTTATAGTGTTTCATTTTTTGAGTTTTTTCTTTGAACTATTTTCTTTTTATTTGAAAAAGGATTTGCCTAATAAAGAGTAAGAAAAAAAAAACAATGATTTTTGTTTTCTATTTTTTATTTTATTTTATTGAATTCCTGATATCCAATTATCTATTTTTCTTGTTTTTATTTTCAAATTTTCTATTTGTTTGTTAATGAATTAATTAATCAATCAATCAATTATTTTATCCATTAATTTATGAGATAGGGTGTTTGTTGTCCCATTCCATTAGCATATTGATCAGGCTAAAACATCTGTGCTTAAGGTTAGTTCTTATGCTTCTCATTCTCATTATTTTTTTAATCTTTGAATCTTGTTTAATTATGTATAAGAAATGAAATAAGGCTGAGAGTAAATGATTTGCTAAGGACTTCTATTTATTGTTCTTAATCTGTATGCCTATTAGACATTATTTTTTGTTAAAAAATGTGATTTTCATTGATACTTTTCCACTAAGTAGAGGTATTGAGATGGTTTGATTTTTGGTTCACCATTATAATATGCTTGAATGTGAGTAGTCACCATTGTGCTTTCTATATAAACTGAGTACTATATGGACCAAGGCTTCTCATCTTTTAGTTGCTCTGTTATTTATTCATTTACCAAATTAATAGTAGGTTTATACCTCTCTCTTTAATATTTTTTATAACAGCAAGTACTAATGAAGTTGTCCTGAGAATTTCCTTATTGTCTAGACTTTTTGGTATGTTACTTCGGGTTAATCACAGTATATATCTGACTCCAAGGTGGTAGCTATTAGATGTCTATTTGTTTAGGATTTTGTAAAGTATTATAAATCTTGTGTTGGTTATTTCCATATTGTAAAAAGTGACATTTTTTAAGGCTAATTGATTTGTTTCATGACAATTATTTTTAAAAATTCCATTAAATAAATGTTTTTAAAAGATTTAATTCTATCATAGTAAAGTGATAACTAGCAATGTCACGTGAATAGTAATAACGTGTTAGATGCTAGAAGTTATAAAACAAGAGAAAGATATAGACTTGATTAAGTTTGAGTACAATTCAGTCTCAATTTCTGTCGGTTGAAAGTCAGACCAAACAAAAAAAGGTTAAGTTCCTTGAGTCCAAACAATACTTTTATTAAGTTTCAATATAAAAAAATTACAAAATCGGTCTCTCACTTTTATATTTTGTAACAATTTAATCTTTACAAATAATTGTGACTAATTAATTTTTCAGAAATTATATTTTATGTAAAATAGTCCCCCGTTGATTCAAATATAAAAATTAATTTTATACAAATTTGAATTTGTGAATAACTGATTTTATATAAAATTTAAATTTGTAAAGGACTGATTTGTTACGACTAATTTGTGAGAAACCATATTATCACAAAATACAAAAGTGAAGAATCAATTTTGTATGTTTCTAGTTTCAACTTACTCTCTTATTTTTACATGATTTTTATTTTTGTTTCTTAATTTAATTTGTTTCTAATCTAATTCTTTAATTTTATTTTAGATTTCAATTTATCTCTTAATTTTCCCTTAATTTCATTTTCCTTCGGTTTAGTGCTTAGTTTCAAATACTATTCACATTTTTTTAATCTATCTATTAAGATGAATAGATCATTTGAAACAGTATTTTTCATTTGAAAATACTTCGATTGTATATTTTATTTTTTCACAAAATTAATTTATTTGTACTTGGTAATTAAATTTGTTTGACAGTCTTAATTCTTAATTTATACAAAGCTCAAATATTTGAAACATTTGAATACGATGGTATTAAAAGAAAAAGAAACATTTGAATAATTTTTTGTAACTAAGGAACAATTTAAAATAAAATAAAATTAAGGGAAGAAAGTGAAACTTGAGTTAAAATTAAGGAAGTAAAATAAAGTTAAGGTATAAAAATAAAATTTAAAATAAAAATAAGGTGTCAAATTAGAATCAAATGCATATGAGGAATAAGAGTGAAATCTAAAGTGAAGTTAATGGACTAAAATGAAACTAAATAAAATTAATAGATACAAGTGAAACCTCATATAAAATTAAGGGACCAAAAAGTATTCTTTTATCGAAGATATTTAACTAAACGATATTAATTATATTTAAAGGATATATCATTTCTAAAATATTAAATCTATTTAGGATAAGCTTAGTTTTGAATAGAAGTTATCATGGATGTCACCTCATCATTAATCCTCTATAAATACAAAACTTGATTTCTTTCTAAATTCAAGTAAAATTCAGGATAATGTCAATTAATTAATTATCATTTAGCAATCACTTTAAGAAAGTTAATCCCAGTTTCAATTTTTTTACAAGATTTTAAATAATATGAAATAATTTAATAGTATCATTTTTCAATGTTAATTTAATCAAAACCAAATTAAAGTCTTTACAATATTAACTAACATGAAATAATCCCAGTTATATAATTCTAAATTGACCAAAAGGTTTTGTTTTTGTTAACTGGCTGTTTTTTCTTTAAATTTGGGCCTGGACTCGTGGGCTATGACCCGAATACCTGAAAACCCTAGGGCTTTGAAAGAGCCCCTAGTTCTATATACCTCCGTTCCATTCCCCCCTGCCTCGTCTGCCACCTGGTGCGCCTGGGAGATCTTTCGCCTCCATCCTCTTCAAGGTAAACCTAAAGTCTCTCTTCCTTTCTCATATCACTGAGGTTTCTTTTCTCAAACGACGATTAAGCACACTGAGAATAGTGCAAATGGCTGTTCTATACTACTGTCGCCTGTTTTCTCTTTCTTCAATTCCCTTATCAGTTTTCGAACTGTGGGGAATTTCAGTGGGGTAACTGTACCATTCAGCGTAGTATAGTTAGCGAAGATACAATCTTTGCTTCTTTTTTTTCCCAAATGATGGGAGCTCAAGTGCTACGAAGCGTCTCTCTGTTAGCATGATTCTTCAGTTTGACTTCTGATTATTTGGTCTCATTGGGGTTCGTTCTACTTGGAAATGTGGAGGTTAGTGATCCTTAGGAAGTGTTTGTTCTGGAGTCAGTTAGCTGGGTTGGGTACTTTTCAATTGCTTGAATGTCCCTTACATTAAATAAAAAAAAAAACTTGAATGTGTCATGGGGGTGACATAATTAAAGATAACTAACGATTTAAAATTATATTCCCGCTTGTTACAAGAGATTGGAAATTTGTTAACTTTTGGAATGGTGTTTTACATGCTAGATGTTGTGTTAAGATTCTTTGGGGCTTGGCATGCTTTTCTCTATATGAATACGCACGAATATATGATTATTTCCTGTAATAGTTCCAAAATTTAACTGTAGTTATATCTCCTTTCTGACAGCAACGAGCTAACTTTTCATCTCAAAGGCAGTAAAAATATGTCAGGGTATGTCTACTTCTTTCTGGTTACCTTCTTCAATGTACTTTGTTTTTAGCTTTAATCTGGCACGTGTTTGTGATGATGGTCTATGCAATGTGGCCTTTGTGGAGAGGAAGCATTCTATGCTATTGCTTGGTAAATCTTGTAGATAACTGCTATCCAAGTTATATTATGCTGGCATATGCCTCTGAGTTTTTTAAATGTACAAGTTTAATAAGTTAAATATTAGACTCAGCCCCGTTGATAGAATTTTCCAGTGACAATTGAGCTGTTTTTTCTCTTTTTTGACCTCATACACTTACTTTTTGGGAAAAAAAAAAAAAAAACCTGGCAATTTTCAGAGAAGAAGATGTAGCGGTACCTGCAGAGGCTTCAGCACCCCTGGGTGAGGCTATGGACATCATGACTGCCTTACAGCTTGTGCTGAGGAAGTCACTAGCTCATGGGGGGCTTGCACGAGGACTCCATGAAGGTGCCAAGGTGATTGAAAAGCATGCTGCACATCTCTGCGTGCTGGCTGAGGACTGTGATCAGCCAGATTATGTTAAACTGGTCAAGGCACTTTGTGCCGATCATAATGTGAAGTTAATGACGGTTGCTAGTGCTAAAACACTTGGCGAATGGGCTGGTGTAAGTGGTGATATACTTCTGGTTCTTTCATTTGTGTTTCCTGATTTTGATATGTCTTATTTTAAATATTTTGTTACATTTTCGAACTTGCCCCAGTTTTGTTATGTGTTAATTATTGATAGTAATTAAGTTAATTAGTTTAGAGACCATACGTCATTACATTTTACAATCTATTTGATCATCAGATTAATATTTAGTCAAACATTTGATGGTCTAAAAGTGTCAAAATAATTCTCTTCGTGCTTCAGACTGGAAATAAGTTTACTATATATCTCTGTTTGATGGATAGATGTCCTTGTGTTGTTAAATGCTAATAACATACGTCAGACAGTTTAATCCATTTTGCTTCATCGTATGCAGTTGTGCAAGATTGATTCTGAGGGCAAAGCAAGAAAAGTAGTTGGCTGCTCCTGTGTTGTTGTGAAGGTATAGACTGCTCATGGGAATAAACGTATCATTGATTGTGCCATAATTTTTCCAAGGCTCTTGTATGAAATCTGAGACATGAAGTTTTGAATAATCGCCATTGGTGTTGAAATTTTAAACGAATTACATTCTTGATTTTTGCCTGTACATGTATTATGGTGTCAAGCTATTATTTAACAGCAAAACACTGGTTTCTGCAGGATTTTGGGGAGGAGTCACCGGCATTAGATATTGTTCAGCAATACATTAAGGCTCAATAAGTTGGCGAACATGAAATCTCTTTGCGTAGAAACAGGTCTTTAGTAGGCGGTATCCTAATATTGTTCTGCGACTTTTGTTGTGTGAAACACTAGATTTCTCCTTTGTTTTTTGCTTTCGTTTCCTGAGAAGTCAATGATTTGTATGTCAACTTATGAAAATTAATGAGTTTTACTTAGAAAAGAGCTTGCACCTTCTTACATGCTTATTTGTCCATCTCCCTGATGCATTTTGCTTTAAGTGGATTTTTCAGCATGGTGTCGGATGATGAGATGATTACAAAGTCGAATTACTTCATCTATTTTTTGGCCTTTTCCATACCAAGCCACGGAATCTGTATGGGCTTTGGCCAGTATCATTAGATTGATGATTTTGAAGTGCTCATATCATGGAACTTCTCTAGTCCAAAAGAGAAATTCTTGCATAAAAATACTGCATCGTGTCAATTTTTCATTATTGAAACTTCCACATCATCTAGGCAGCACATTTTCTTAAACTAAAAATCCAGCCATTGTAATTGCCTCAGTGTTTACAAAGAGGCGGGCGGTGCTAAAGAAGGAAGAGGTGGTACTTTGGTCTAAGTAATAGATTGTTGGGCTCTCGAACGGCGTCCAAATTTGAATGAATAAATGTGACGTTATTGGATAATATGAAATGGATAATAAAAGATATTCTTCAATAAAATATCGTAGCCGTTGCATCCAGTGGTCTGAGCGCCTCTAAAAATTCACCATTTCCATGTCTCTAATCACTGCAATAGTCTTCCTCTTATAGGGTCTCTCCGTTGCGGAGAGGTCCATTTCTTCTCTCATCCTCCCTTGGATGCATCTTATCTGTTGGTCCATACTTGACCCTTTCCCATACTCCCCACGTCCAAAGCCAATGGTTCATCTTCTTATGCATGGAAATAAGTTTGAATATTCCAACTTGATCGGTAATCACTGTTGTTGCTCTTGTTTACTTGATCGTAAGTAGTAACCCTGTATTAATTGCTAGAGAGAGAGAATCGTTCACCCTAAAACGATGCCGTTTTGGCTCAGGGCCATTAAAAAAAAAAAAAAAAAGCAGTGAAATGGTGTGTTTTTAGAGGCACTTACACCTGGCGGAACAAAAGTTGTGCAATGCTTGTACAAGAAGAATTTTTCATTCAAGTAATGCTTAGAATTCTAATCATACGTTTTGAACTTTGATTGGAAGTTTACTCGACCATTTTGGGGTTGGAAAGTTTACCATTTTACAGGCATTACTTGCATCACCATGTCAACTCTTCCAAAATTTACTTTTTGTCACAATAAACTCAGGGGATTTAATTAAGAAGAATTATATAAAATGTAGAATAAATAAGACGGATATTCTTTGACTTTTGTTGATATTACATGTTTTTTTATATTCAGTATATATATATATATATATATATATATATATTGGGTTATTATTATATTAATAGAGAACTTTTTATTTAAAATTAAATTACTACAAAATTATTTCGTTTAGGACAAAGTTGTATATTTTGTGAATGGAAAGGAAGTTCTGTAATTTTAATAGAACTTAGGAAAAGTATATGTAAGTTATTTTAAAATTTATTTGTAGAGATCAAATAATCGCACATCGATACAATCATTCAAATTTAAACGGAATACATGAATAATCAACAGTATACAATATTTATTTTATTATATACCGTTTAACCATTTTAAGTATGACTTGAATGTATGGAGCCAATACGGAAAGCTAAGGTGGGCTTCTTCCCCCAGTGTAATGTTCAAATCCAAATGATGATAAGGCATCGTGCTTTTGAAATATATCTGTTTGACCCATCAAAATGTGACAAGAAACGCCGTGTCATCGTTTTTCGAATTCGGATTATCTGTCGTAATTCTCATGTTATTATCATTGACACTTTATATTAAAATAATTGCATAATTCAATTTAGATCCACAGTAATAATTTATATGCAGTTATGATTTCAAAATTCATATTAGAATAATTGCATGATTTATTTAAAATTTAAAAATAGAAATTTATAATTTTTAGAAATTAAAATAAGTAACTTTTAAAACGTTAATTTGATTAGTTAAAACTCATCTAAACTTTAAGTCATATATAAATAATTTTTTAACTTTCAAAATTTGATAATCAACCTACTCAAACTTGAAATTATGTATTTAACTATAAGTTTAAAGGAATTAAATTATCTGCAAAAAATGTTAAAACTTTATGTAGGGTGCATTTAACATCTGTAATTTATCTCCACATAACAAAGAATTTCTATGCCATTTAAAAACTTTAATCTTATAATTACTATTAACATAACTACCATTCCATATTCACACAAGGCAAAGTTTAGATTTTCTCATGTCATACTTAAAAAACGAGAGTCATATTTGAGTAATTTGAATTGTTAAATAAAAATTAAATAATTTAAAATTTTTATTACTGAAAATAATTATGCACGATCATATTTATTATCTTTATATCTAAATTATTAAATTTTATCTAATAAATGAGAGTAAAAATTGACTTTATATTTTTTAAAAAATATTAGTTAATTCTAATACATTTATATAACAACTAGTTTGATATATTAGTTCTAATAAAATTATTAAAAAAAATAAAAATTATTAAATAAATAATTTTATTAAGACTAATCATATCACGTAAGTGTATTAAAATTAATTAATATTATTTCTATATTTTTGGCGGGATATGAGCAAATTTAAACTCCCAGAGCTAAGAGCATATTGAAATCGAAGTGGTCCATAATGGAGGTGAACAATCAACCACCTCAACCCTAAAACTGGTGGCTCATGGCATTCTATACTTTGTGTGTAACTTATCAATCGCCCAGCTACTATCCATTTTCCCAGCAACTAATAACACTAAACCGTACCCTTTGCTTTTATAATAATAATAATAATAATAATAATAATATATATATATATATATATATATAATTTTCGTTCTTCATTTGATTTTAAGATTAACTTAGTTCTTCAAATATAAAAAATATTTAAATTATCATAAAACTCTTCAAAAAAATATAATATTCCAAATATTAAAATGATCATCTAAAAAGATTAAATTAGTTTACTCTTTTATATCTAAAAGATCAAATTGATCATGATATAAACAATAAGAGACTAAAATTATATTTTTTCTTCTTTCACAAATTTAATTACTTCCAAACCCAAATTACTTTTTCTCATCTTGTGGTTTTAAATTAAATCGGGTTTAGTAGCGTCTCAACACCACTTTTTGAAAATACTTCCGCTCCATTTATAGTTTGATATAATGCATTGTACAAAACATATAATAACTCGTTTTCCTTTCAATTGTTGTGAAGTGGTATGCAAGTTAATTTGTGCACCCTTTATCTATTATACTCTGTTATATTTGATTTGACATTTTAGAGATTTAAAAGCCTATTTATATATTTAATTAGATGGTTTTCTTTATAAATAATTTTGTTTAGTTCAGTGTTTGATTTTTTATTAAAATTATTGTTGTTCTCCAAACCTCTATTTGCACTTAAATTTTAAAAAAAAAAAGTTATTTTTCTGTTGGATAAACTTTATTGGTAGCAAAACTCAATTTTAAGATAAAAAATTTTTAAATATAAATCATAATCATATAAAATTATATTTGACTAAATTAATTTTAAAAATCAAATTAAATCAAAATCAATTTTGTTCGATTTTAATCCAAACACACACTTTATAAAAAGATTCTTCTATCCTCGTTAAAAAAAGACAGAAGAATCCAACATTGACAATGCTATGCGCTTAATCATACATGAAATGTTCGCCTCTCTCAATTGATAAATATTTTTAGGTTTAATTATTTAAAAATAAAAATATCAAAATAATCTTTTAAAAATAAAAAGATGAAATAATTTAGTCTTTATTTTATGAAAGATTTCATTTTTAAATGACTATTTTGATTTTTTTTTTTTTAATTTTTAGAGCACTAAATTAATTTTAAGGCATAAAATAAAAAACCAAAATTACATTTTTCCCAAAATTATCATTATCAGTTAATACTTTATAAATTTTGTCTTAATTTAATTATAATCATTAACATTATCTTTTACAAATTAAAAAGACATGTATAATTATAACAAAGTCATGCTCTCATATAATAAGGTGATAAGAAAAATGTATGAGGGATTAAAATAATTATTTTTAAGGATAAAAACAAAGTTCCCTTCTTCCATTTTAAAAAAAAAAAAAAAAAAAAGATAGAGTTGCTTTCTAAAGCTACAGATAGATTAAGGCATAGCAACTTACAATGATGGACCTTTGTGAAAAATGATGAAGGCAAGGGAAGGCATGGGCATGTGGTTGAGAGCAGAGATAAGAAAGGTGTGCCATAAAGAACAACGAATGTGGTCTAACACATTCCACAATTTCCCTTCCCTTCCACGCCATTTGAACTCTCTGAACTATCTGCAACAAACTAAAGCATAAAGGTACAACACAACGTCTTTGCAACAGCATTTGGAGAATCTTTAATAAAATAAAGATTAGTCGATAAAAATTTGATAATTTAAATTTTTTTTATTAATAACTATACTATATCTAAAATTTTATTTTATTTTTAAATTCAAACTATTAAATTTTTATATAATAGTCTACAATTATTATAAGAGATTTTTTTGTAAATACTTCCCACACAACATAATGGTGTGAGGATGAGAGTATGAATGAAAATTATTTTCTATTAATTTTTTTATTTTTTTAATTTTAGATATATTTTTAAAATTTTGCACTTTTGAGAATTCAAATTCAAAGTGAATATGTAATAGTACGATTGGAGATTCCAATTAATATGTTACTTATAGCATTATCTTTGAAAAGGGTATTTTGATACTTCGTGCTAGGGGTTTTTTTGGTGTTACGTTCTTTCATTTTCAGGAATTAAATATATTTTATAAAATTCTTAAAAGTATTTGCAACAGAAGTGTACACTGAGGCATCGTTGGCTCGTGAGATTTGGTTTTAAAAAATAGAAATGAGAATGAAAATTTTAAAATATGTTTAATATAATAAGAATGAAAAATGGAATGTTTATAAATAAAGTTAATATTAATTAATTAAAAATAGGCAAATGACCAATATAGCCCGAGATATATATTTTTTTTTTGGTCGGAAAGGAGAACCAATGACAGTGCACCCATCGTAAACGCAGAGAGGAGAAGATTGGGTGTCTTCCGTTTGCCCTCAGGCTGACCTCAACTATGCAACCACGCACCAGAACAGTGACAGATACAGTACATCATTGGCGGTCCGACGACATCTGAGGGACGACGCAGTGAAACGCAGATCAAAGGCAGAGAAAGCACCAGAACAGTGACAACGAAATGCAGCACCAGCGTTCTGACGACAACTGAGGGACGACAACAGGAAACGCAGATCGAAGGCAGAGAAGGTAAATTGGAAAAGAGAGAGCAAGCACCGGAATAGCGACGATGACAGTGCAGCGTCGGCGTTCCGATGACATCTTAGGGACGACGACAGTGAAACGCAGAGAAAAATATATGAATATTTTATTTGTAATGTTTACTTTGTGTCCTTTTTTATGATGAAAATGCCCATAAATTTCTTAAAACTAAAATATGATCAAAAGACCTTGAAGAATGAGAAAGATTTCTTTTATAATAAAAGTATAGCTTAATATAGATATTGTAAAAAATATTATTTTAATGTTGTTTATCTTGTATCAAAAATTAAAAAAAAAATTCTAAGAAAATATCTACTATTACGTTAGTCATTACTTGTATAATGAAATTTTATATTTTATTCATACTTCAATTTTAATAGAATTTTGAGTGAAAAAATATATTCAAGATTGTAATAAAGGTTTTATTTGACACACTGTAAGGTTAAATTATTTGTTTGATATTTGATAAAAGCATTTTATAATATAAATTTATACAGTTAATTTTCATTTAATAATTCTTATCTATATATTATTAATAAAATCTCTCTTATGTTAATTAAATCTATTGTATAAAATATAAATTAAAAAATATTATAACTTTACACCAATATGCCCTTATAGTCTCTCAAAACCAAGTTGTATAATTTAAAATTTTATCAAACTTTATACTAACTTTGTATTATAATAATTTATCTCATACAATATATCAAATGAGTCCCAAGTGTTTCGATGTAATTAGCAATAACTTTCATGGTACAAGTAACCACTTTGAAAAGTGCAGATAACCAACACTTTCTAACAATAACAAATACATTAAGCAACCAATTACTACCACGTTTGAGAAGCCATTATTAATCGCATTCTCCATATGCTTGTAACTACACATTATTATCATTACAAGGAGCTAATTTATTATTTATTATATAAGCATAGGTGGTTTCTTTCAATGTAGAAGTTCTATTTTATCAATAAAAAACTCTATTGATCAAATTTTTTAAATCTGTGATAATTTTTTACCTTTTATATATATATATATATATATATATATATATAAGATTTTTTAAATTGCACAATTTTTTGTTGTCAATATAAAAAATAATAAAGTAATTAATCTCTATAAATTTTTCGTAATTAACAAAAAAAATAATAAAAAAATTAATTTACCACCTCTTATATAAGAAATTCTTCAAAGTTTAAATATTTTCTTTTTGAGTCAATCAGAAAAATAGTAAAATAATTAATTACATGTATCTTAAGTTTTTTAATAAATTATTATAAATATAACTTGATATGATCCAAAGTTAAATAATTTATGATTTTATCCTCTCCATGAATCTATTATTATTATTTCTCTTTTACCAATGTCATACAATCAATTTTATATACTTTTTTTAATTTATTATATTATTTATATCACAATATATTATTAAATTTAATTTTTTTAATAATAATTACAAATATTATTAATTTAAAATATATTAACACCTAGTAAAATAAATTAATTTTTTAGGACCCATACAAAGAGTCGAATGTACATACAAATAATCTAGTTACCACATTAAACTGTATCACATTTAAAAGCCCAATATGATATATATATATATATATATATATTGTTACTAATTACACCAATACACTTTTTTTTAACTGTGCACATAACAAATCATTTTATAATAAAATTATTTATTTTTTTAACTTTTCCTTGGTCAATATTAAACAGAAGTTTTGAACTTATTTTCAATGATTCAATTTTGATTAGAATTCTAATTAGAGGACTCTAGTTTACTTAAAGCAAAGCTTGTAGCGTGAATAGCTACATTTTGTAACTGAGAGTTACACTATGGCAAGAATTTAAAATTTTTAAAGTGTTAAAATTTGTAAAGTAAAAATAAATAAAAGGAGTGAGTTTGTTATACAGTTTTATTTCCTATTTCCCTGTAATGTTAGAGACACTTTTCTGACTTAAAATGTATCCAACTTTCGCATTCGTATAGTTCAATGGTGCTGTATGAAGATAGGACAAAAAAGAAAAGAAGGGTAATTGAGATAATCAAAGCTGAGGTGGATAGCTCAGAACCATCAAACCAATGCTGAATAGTCCTCCCCTGTTGCTGCTGCACATACCAATGCGTGGTTTACCTTCTATCAATATAAATAACGAATGCTCATTGCTCGCTCGCCATTCCACACTCCTCAAACCTTCAGCTTCCCCGTTCTTCTGAACAAAAGAGAGTGCTATTTTCACGGGGATTTTTGGAATCTGAATTTGGGTCTTTCTTTCTAATATGGCTGGAACTGGAGTGTTTGCTGAGATTTTAGATGGAGATGTGTACAAGTACTACTCTGATGGTGAATGGAAGAAATCCTCTTCTGCTAAAAGTGTTTCTATCATCAACCCCACTACCAGAAAGACTCAATACAAAGTTCAGGGTAAATTAAAGAATATGGACTTCACTCAGTGTCTTGCTTTGTCTTGCATATGAAGTCTTAAATTCAAGTCACTTGAATAATTTTTACCTGTGAATGTTGGTGGAGATTTGAGTAATCTGGACTTGCACTAGTAAACTTGAATGCTTGTAGGTTTTTTCGTTTTTGTTTACAAATAGCTTGATGAAATGACACCTTGAAATGAAGAATAGCAGCAAGCGAAAAATATAGTTGTGATTATAAATATCCCACAACTAGTTTTCCGTAACCTATATCTTAATGAAAGCAGAAACTCCTATTTTTGTACAAGTAACCGCAGCAGATTTGCCTTTTTTAAGTGTCGAAGAATAATTTCGATTACAAAAATCTAAGCTGTAAATTAACTGTTCATAAATAATTTTACTATAATCTCTAACATGTTTCTTAGACAAAAGTCCTTTATACCCACCAAATCATGTGCTGAAAGGTTATTTTGATCAAGAAATGAGGGGCGACAATGATAAAATTCCACAACAGTCAGTCAGAGGCTCTATCCACAAAAGTTCCGATTAAGATTCGTGTTAAGAATAATTTCAATTGAAAAGCTTAAATTTTTGAGTCAAATCGTTTTACTGTAATCTTTAACCATAATCTCTATTGTGATATCGCTGTAGCTTGTACACAAGAAGAGGTTAATAAAGTCATGGACTCAGCAAAATCTGCACAGAAGTCATGGGCAAAGACTCCATTGTGGAAGCGAGCTGAACTGCTTCATAAGGCAGCTGCTATCCTCAAGGAGCACAAGGCTCCAATTGCAGAGTGCCTGGTGAAAGAGATAGCAAAGCCGGCCAAAGATGCAGTTACTGAGGTACATATTGTGTCATCGCTTCAGGGTTAACATGCATTTACTAGTTTAGGATCAAGAAATTAAACATCAAGATAACTTGCATATAATTTGTCTATGAAGGTTGTAAGATCTGGGGATCTTGTATCTTACTGTGCTGAAGAAGGAGTGAGGATTCTCGGAGAGGGAAAGTTCTTGGTTTCAGATAGTTTTCCGGGAAATGAAAGGACAAAATACTGCCTCACATCCAAGGTAAAGTTTTAGCATTTCTTATTTGCTGAATATGTATACTTCGTAATCATGTATTACAGACTTAAATAATGGTGCTACGTTGCTAAAAATCCTCCTTTTAGCTTGAAAGAAAGATCAAGGATGATTGAACTATTTGAAGTATTTTATTATACAGAACAACTGAACAGTAAAGCCCGAGAAGCTTGGATTTATTTTGCCAACCACCCAAAAGTTTGACATCTTTGCTTTTACTTTTAGCATATTTGTTCATAGGATCCTTCTTTGGTGCCACGAGTGAAACCAATGCCACATCCATGTGGCAAAATGTGCTCCGTTCATTTTTGCTGGACTGATCTAATGGTCTGCATTTGAGATTGGCTACTTCTTGCCACAGAAGATGCGAAAATTGAAGATACCTTAAATTGTCGTTTATATATTTTTAACCAAGATGCTCATCCTTTTAAGCGATTTGCACGAACAGTTAAAGTTCTAGTCGAATGGTTAATCTTCAGATTTCATGATATTGCTGAACTGTATAACTAAAAGTCAAATAATTCTGGCAGATTGACGATAACTCCAAGCCCAAGATTGCAAAAATTGAATTTAGTAACTTCGACGATTTGACTAGTTCCTTGCAAAAGCTAATTTAACCCGAAGGCTTTAACATTTTGCATACTATCGAAGAGGCTACTTTGAGGTGGTTAACAAATGGGGGTTTCTTATTTCAATGATCCAGATTATTTTTGTGAAAGCTTTTCAGAAGTGGTTCTACTTTGGACTTTATTTGTTTGTAGCTTCAAGATACAACTTGATTAGGTACTTGTATTTTATAAAATTTCATATGCTGCTACTTGTATGTGGAGGAAGAGATTGTGCCAGTTAGAGGAAGTTTCATTGACCGGTGATAACCTCTAATTTTTCTTTATAGGTCTCATTTTTATGCCAAGTGTCACTCTTCTGTTCCAAATGTCAGCTGTGGCAATGGTGCCACAACACTTTTGGTTGTGGCACCAGAGAACTATCCTTGTTCATAATTTTTTTTATCACATTCACAATTTTCCTTTTATCATTTTATTCAAATTTGTTCCATAGCATGCATTTTGATCTGTTATACAACTAGGTAATTGGAATAAGCCTAGAGTTCAAGAGTAGTACTTCTCATGCAATCACTAGATGATGTTTGGACCTTCTAATGAAATAATTGCCTAAGTGCCACAACTTGAGTGGGTGAAAACTTTATGCCCAAGAACTTTTCGAGATGTTGTGGTTCAAGATGTTCATACATCCGAAATTTTATGCCCAAGAACTTTTCGACAAGAAAAATTCTGAATGAGCAAATTATAAATCGTGTTTGGATTGCATCCAGTTAGTTTTGATTTCCTTTTTTTTCAACAATCAATTACCTGATTACAAGTACTCGTTGTACACCGCCAGAATACCCTGAAGTGTGACTTTATCGAGAGCTTCACCTCTAATGGAAGAAAATCTCAACCTCTGTAATTGCTTAAAACTTCATAAATTTAACATGATATCATAATTTATGAATTCACAGCCAGCCGCATTATGAAACTCTCTAGTACATTTAATGTTGTCATCTCTGTGCCACATTTCATTAACTTATTTAGAATTAAATGGATATAATGCTGTATGTTTCTTCTTTTGTTCAGTATATGCTGTGATCCAATAAAATTCAAATTGATTTTCAGATTCCGTTGGGAGTCATTTTAGCCATTCCACCATTTAACTACCCTGTCAATCTTGCTGTGTCAAAAATTGCTCCTGCGCTGATTGCTGGAAACTCCCTTGTGCTCAAGCCTCCAACTCAGGTAATTATAAGGAACTCAGATTCTTCGTTCTGAAACTCTTGAAGTCACAATAAATGCACAATCTTGCACGTATGTGTGTAGTAGTTAAAGGCACAACTCAAACCATTAGTTTCCCAAGACCCAAAAGCCATGCTCATCCAAAATATTCATAATTTCATATCAGAATCTTCACTACTGTTTCACTTCATATGGTTCCTATTGTAGAAGTTAGAACTGCTTCCGGTTTAATTCCATTGGAGCATTCCATCCCCTCTTTCTGCTTTGTTTCTTCTGAAAATCAATATCTAATGATCATCATATGTTATAATATTCAGGGTGCTGTTTCTGCCCTGCATATGGTGCATTGCTTTCACTTGGCTGGTTTTCCCAAAGGCCTGATCAGTTGTGTTACTGGCAAAGGCTCTGAGATTGGTGACTTCCTTACTTTGCATCCGGGAGTGAACTGTATAAGGTGACAACTTCTTCCTCTTTACATGACACCATCATGATGGTTCCCTCAGTAACTTATTTCCCACATATAATTAATTTTGCTAATGCTGACTTTTAATTTTTATGTTCATTAGCTTCACCGGAGGAGATACTGGAATTGCAATTTCAAAGAAGGCGGGCATGATTCCTCTCCAAATGGAGTTGGGGGGAAAAGACGCCTGCATTGTGCTTGAAGATGCAGACCTGGATTTGGTGGCTGCAAATATTATAAAAGGAGGCTTTTCCTACAGGTAAATGGCACATATGAACTAGCACTTACGAGGAAAGGGATTGTTCTCAATATCTCTGATACATTGCCGCATATTAAAGTCCATGGGACTTGAAATGTGAATAAGCATAAATCCATCACATCTTGTGCTAACAACTTTTGTTTTAATTAATAGAATGGGAGGCTACAAGTATCTAATTTTAGACCACTTACTCAAAAAGGCACTTATATCACTTCAGTTCAAGAGCTCAAGTTGTCAATTGAATATCTATGCAGTGTATTTTTCCATCTTCATATGACAAGCCAAACAATGATTGGTCCCGTGCAAGTATACAGCATTGCCACTAATTTCACAGCATTGCATGACATGAAATGAACATTGCATTGTTAGGTTTCATGAATAACGAGTACCAGAAAAATATTTCATTCCATAAGCACATTTTTTCCTGTGAAAATCAGCTAGTCTTAATCTGGACATAATTTCTAAAAACATCACAATTCTAAATGTTTCATTTCTGTAATGGCCACTGAACTGTTCTGTGGTTCATTTTATTGATAAAAGTGGTCAGAGGTGCACTGCTGTTAAGGTTGTCCTAGTGATGGAATCCGTTGCTGATGCTTTGGTTGAGAAAGTAAAGGCAAGGGTGGCAAAACTGACTGTTGGGCCACCAGAGAATGACTGTGACATCACCCCGGTTGTATCAGAATCATCAGCCAATTTCATTGAAGGTCTGGTTATCGATGCTAAACAGAAAGGAGCAACATTCTGCCAGGAATACAGAAGGGAAGGAAACCTCATTTGGCCCTTGTTACTTGACAATGTGAGGCAGGATATGAGAATTGCATGGGAGGAGCCATTTGGACCTGTTTTGCCAGTTATTAGGATCAATTCTGTTGAAGAAGGAATCCACCATTGCAATGCTAGCAATTTTGGACTCCAGGTATAATTTACCCTAGTCCTCTTACTAGAGCATTTTATCAGTAACTCTTCAAACAATACAATGGCTTTTTATAACATATTTCTCTCATTATGAGGATGAAAGTATTTGCATCAACACAATAAACTTGTGCAGGGTTGTGTGTTCACAAAGGATGTGAACAAAGCAATATTGATCAGTGATGCTATGGAGACAGGAACAGTTCAGATAAACTCTGCTCCAGCTCGTGGACCAGATCATTTTCCCTTTCAGGTGAACCCATTTGTTATTTCACTATTGTTATTGGATAAATTATATATCATTCCCACCAATAATTTGGTTTGAAATCAGTTTGCTTTTCAATGGTTCAAAGTATGTTATTCAATCCTTAAGATTTGTTTCATTTACACTTAATCACCTTATACCTTTTTTTAACTTTTTGGCCCTGACTTTAACATAAAAGCCTTGCACATGTTGAAGCAAAGAAAAATTTCATTGTTAAAGGAGACTCACTAATACCTTCATAAGTTTTTGAGACATTGGAATTAGCTGACATCTGGAAACTGAACTTGTCCACTTAATCCCAACCATTGTCTCAAAACATGACCAAAAAAATCAACATATAAGTGTAACAAAATTTTAACATTGAAATTGTTCATTCCTTTAACATTTAACTTTCTTATTTCTATTGAAATTTCGATGTAAAAGACCACTGGACATTGAAATAGCAACATGACAAATTAACCACACTTGAACAACATATCTCAAATCACATAGGAACAAATTGATTTTGAGCCAAAGCAGAGATGAAACTGCAAATGCTTTTCTATTTTCCATGTAATTAACTCTATCCATTGTACTGATAAGTTTGACAAATGCTTTACTTATTACAGGGAATCAAGGACAGTGGAATTGGATCCCAAGGAATTACCAACAGCATAAACATGATGACCAAGGTCAAGACAACTGTCATCAATTTGCCCACTCCTTCTTATACTATGGGTTAACCTAGTAATATGTAATGTAAAATCACTATCTATATATTGTCATAAATCTTACTTAGTTACGTAGCTACTTCATGTGTCTACGTATAGTACTAAGATTTTAAAAAATATGAATAACATTTTATCTATATGCTGCTATTCCATCATGTTAAGCAATTTGATTGTCCCGTTCCAGCTAAGTTTATGTCAACCCAATGGTCTAGGGGAAACATATTTGCCTTTAGGT
This sequence comes from Delonix regia, assembly GCA_037074485.1. NCBI lineage: Eukaryota > Viridiplantae > Streptophyta > Magnoliopsida > Fabales > Fabaceae > Delonix > Delonix regia. The sequence continues at coordinate 21,593,044 of CM073451.1, forward strand.
GATGTTGTTGTGTATATGAAAAATTGTAGTTCCCTAATTACTTGAAAATCTATATGTTGGATGTTTGGGTTTATAAATATGAAAATTTCAAAATGTAGGTACATTCATCTTAAATAATATAGGGATATTTATTTATTTATTTATTTTTATATATAGGTAATTGAGAATATTTTTTTGTTTCCTCAAGAGCTAAAAGGATTCAATTTGCTTCATGCCTCATTCATCTGTAGTTCTATCGCATCTTACAATTCTTGTTATTTTTGTCATTTAGTGCGTCATCATCAATCTAATGGGGTGCACATGTTCTTCTGTTCTAAATTATCTTTCTTAAAAATAGAAAATTTGAGAATCTTAAATATTTAAATCTCTGCTTCAATTCATTATTGGCTTGAATAGAATGTGCCACTACAGTATCCTTGTATGGTAAAAGCCCCACATGCAATCCTCCTTCAAGTATTTAAATATGAAGCATAAAACTATCGAAGTATGAAAATAAAATAATAAAAAGATTATAGAATGTTATCCAATAGTTGACAATGTATAATACAAGATTTTTGTATGTAATTATTATGCTTCTCTCTGTCATTCTTTCCTGGCTTTCCCACTCCAACTCCAACTCAAGCCCCCATCCCTAAGAAAAAATAATCAATAATAATAATAATAATAACAAAACGAAGGCATTAATTAATAAATATGGGCTTAGGGTTTGTCTTTTTCTTTTTCTTTTTCTTTTTTTTTCTCATGCCCACATGCACAAAGATTAAATATTACTTACTATAGTCATGTCACTTGCTTTAGTTAGATAATTACACTTAAGTACATGTTATTTTATTTATTGAATAGTTCTTCAGCATGATTATAATTTTTTTTATGTTGCAATAATAGTATGTCTTAGCCATCCAAAATATTAGTTCAGCTAGTAAAAAAAATAATCTCTTAATAATTTAAGTTTTACTAAACTACATATATTTCCATAAGTTATATATTCAAACGAATTACATTGGGTTAGATATTTTACACAGTTATAGTGCTAACTTTATTTGAATATATACCTATACCTGCACATAAGGCAATATAATTGATTGGGTGACGTGTATGTACACATAAATCAGAGTCATCATACCAAATTTTTTTCAAAATTTTATTTAAATCATATATTATACCTTTTTCTTTCAAAAAAAAAGCTATTTGAATCTCTGATATTTTATATCTATATATATATATATATATATTATTTGCAATTTACCTTCTACAGATGAGATTAACTTTTGCATTCTGTCCAAAAGCCATATAAAGTAGAAAATCAGCCTTATATATATATATATATATATATATATATATATATATATATATATTGAAGTTTATTAACATATTAAAAATAAAATATAGTTTTATATTATGCAAAAATTCAACTTAATTGCAACAATAATAGTCAAAGATATTTCTAAAATATATATTAAAATTAGGAAGGTTAATGATATTTTAAAATTTTAATAATTTGATCAAAGATTTTTTTAAGAAAATAACTTAATTTAATCTGATGATTACATGAGATGATCAAGTTAGTGATTTTAAATGGAGACAAATGACAATTTTCTTGGGCGGAAAGAATTATTTTATTAATAAATTAAACCCTTAATTGCTATGTAATATCTTATTTTGATTCAATCAATCAATCGAAGAGATGAATTACTGGAGATATTCATATGATTAAGATATTAAAAAGTGTGACAACCAAGCACAAGTTATTTTTAATTGAGCATATTAATGTTGAATGCATGAAATAAACAACGTAGTCGTATGTATAATTGGCTATTAGCGAAAGATTAAGATGATAAACAAAGAACAAGTAGAATAGTGATGAATTATTGACGGAACGCCCAACAATATTAGGTCATTTTAAAATGACAACACAAATTGCTATATCCTCATTATTCACCACATGTATTAATATTATTTTGAAAAGAAATTAAGGAGATCTATTTTATTTGATCTTTTAATTGATAAAAACTCCTCTCTTATCATGTAATAATTTTAATTAATTTGGTTCGAATCTTAGATTCAAAAAATTTTCCACTTCTATAATCTAAAAGATGGGTAAGATATATAATCCAAAAAGCTAGCTTTCCCAAATTGTTTTGGGGTTTCATTTGATGCCATATTGATAATCAAAATACTAGCAATAATTCGTGCTTAATCAGTCAATTAAGAGTATTTATTTTTAATTCAAAAAAGTTAACAAATATACAAGTTAGTCTCTGAAAACAAAAAACCAGTATCCTTCCGACATTTCATTATCACTTAATGTAAAAATTAATTTTCAAACCAAAAATAATCATTTTTAACTTATATTCTCTCGTATTCAAAAATTAAAATTTTCTAACAATTGATGACTGAAATAGTTAATTAATTATCGTTAATAATTATGAGTGGGGTTGAGGTGTAAAGAAAGTTCTATGATGATCAGCTGAAGGAAAAGTGAGGAAGTGATTGCTACAAGACAGGGACATATACCAACACCCTTTTCCAATTGAAAAGCTTTATTCATTTCATGTTTAGTCTCATCCAAAACTCCATCTTTTCTTCTATATACTGAAAAAGGTTCTTTGTTCTTTCTTCAAAACCCTTCCTTCTCTTGTCTTTCACCCAAGAATATTATTTAAAATGGTACACCCATTAGGGTTCATTCCCTTCAATGGCCTCAAATCATTGTCCCAACGCTTAACGACATACCTTGCATATTTGAGCTCTAGTCTCTTCACAAAGAACAAAGAATATATAATGTAATCTATAAATCATGAAGCCACAGCTCAGTCTCATTATTATTGCTATTATTCTTGTGTATGAGCAATATGACTTTTGAAAATGCTTAGAAAAAGGATTTGTTCAAAGATTTATTTGATTCATGGGATCTAATTATGTTACTGACGATCATATAAAGTGATGCTCAATGTTTATTTTTGGATCTAATGGTATTTTAATTTGCCCGATTTCTCCCTTGTTTGGTTGGCTTAGGTTAAACCTAGACTTTCAAATCATAAGTTTGATTATCAAAGTAGTATGAAGATTATGACTCATAGATAAAATGAAATCAGTCTTTAGTCATATGGTACAAAATCGTTTTTAATAAATATGCTAAAATATTTTTTTGGTATTTTAATTTTGTTTAAAATTTTATTTTTGTTCCTTATTTTTTGTTTAATACTTAATTTTGTCTCATATTTTACATTTGTCCTTAATTTTTCTCCTTGAAAATTAATTCCCTAAATGGAACATTCCCTCGACACATCAACTGCTATCTCATTGAGTTGGCTAATAAATATTTTTAAGAAAGAAATATTAAATTACAAAATAAAATTTTAAATAATTTATTAAAGTGCAATCCCATTATTGTAGAATGAAATTTGGGCAAAAGATCATTAATTTAATTACCCTACTTTTGCTTCTCATTTGAGAGAGAGAGAGAGATTATTCATCACTAAATGCTGACGTAATAAGAATGAATTATTTTTCAATGTAAAAATTACAGGTTTTGTATACAATTGTTATTTTAACTTCATTAAGATGAAAAATTACAAAATGTAAAAGAAACATTTTTAAAATTAATTGAACTTCCTTGACTCCTAATTTTTCGTTACATCTTATTAGAAATTTAAAGCCATGCATATGACATTTGTAAGCATTATCTCTAGAAATAATATGGTTCGAAACTCACATACTTACTCCAAGGTCGAGATCCCAAAATATGGTCATACATGGTTGTACTTAGATAAACCTTCATTAGCACAAAGGCTTCATTTGGTGAATCTGAATCTGCCATTGTATAGTAAAGATGTTGTACTTTTGTTTATGGTTGTTAGATGCATCAGACGCCTGTTTGGTTGGAGAGAGGTGACATCACAGTGCAAAGAGGAGGAGATTTGGGTGCCATTCTATCATCATTCATCCGTTCATGTCAGTTGCGAGCAATGGCAGGGGTCGTGTGAGAGATTTCAAAGGGTGCAAGGAATGATGTTGTAAAAGTCATCAAGTAGAATAAATATAAAAAGAACAAAAAGTGGTAGAAGACAATGGCAGAGGAGGAAGAAAATTGATTTTGTGGGTAATGTCATGTTTTTCTACATCCTAAATAGCTTCAGTGCATGTAAGATATTGCAATGATGTATTGACGATATTGAAAAAGAAAGGATACAAAAACATATGTGGGTGTAAATGTTGTTGAAGGGTGTATTTATGTTTTGTGATGGCTTCTGTATAATAAATGGGAATGGTTTGATGAGGTTTCTATATTGTTGTGGGTGTTTTGCGTGTCTTGTGTTTGTATGGAAGATGTTTGTTCCTCTTGTATAATAGGTTTAAAGAAATCAGTTTTGTATAATACATGGGAATGATTTTCTAATATGCTACAGGAGTTAGGATCACTAACATTCATATTTTTACAATTTCCCCCTTCTTTGTATTTCTTAAAAAAATGTTGTATTTGGATTCAGCTTATAATAGGTCTCAAATTAATTGCCTTGTTTCAAAATTCCATGGAACTAGTCTTAAATTAACTCTGATGTGTTTGTTATGTCAAGCTTAAATATGTACAGAGTTAAAAAGAAGGAAAGAAAACAAGAAAAATTTCTTGTATCCTTTTGGTTCTCTGTGGAGGATAAAAAAGAATAGCCCAATTCATGAGGATGCCTGTGTTTAGTCTCTTTTTATTGTTATAATTTAATTTTGCTTGAAACAAATGGATTCCAAAGCCTTTTTAATTCAAATTGTTATTTCACACTATTGTAGTAAGAAACTATGAGCTAGATTTTATGTCATGCATGCTTTATGCTTTAACAAATTGGAAGAAATATTAAGTTAGTCCCTCACTAACAAATTGGTGGAGTCTCCTTTTCCAAGGGTTCTTTAAGTTTCATTGAGTAAATGATGTGAGCTAGATAGATTATTGTGGATGACTAGTTGTTTTTTAAGTTCTTAGTTGTTAATGTGTTCTTATTTTTTTAATGTCTTAGATCTTAATGTATTAGTTCATAGTGTGTTCTTTTTTTCTAAAATGTCTCAGATCTTAGTGTATTCTTATTTTCTTCAATGTATTAGATCTTAATGTGTTCTTATTTTTAAGAAAAAAATTCTTAGACCTTAATGTATTAGTTGGTAATATGTTCTTTTTTTTTTTTTTTAAATACCAGTGTACCTATCCCATTATTAATTTCGTTCCCTATGATCATTTATCACTTTTGTCTAGCTCTTTAATCGCCTCTCTAGATTTAAAATGTATTCCCAAATCTCTCAATAAAGCCTTAAACCACCCTGGCTGACACAATGTAAGGATGGAAAAGACGAATGCCTTGGATGAAAATGGAACATGGGAATTGGTAAATTTACCTCCTAGCAAGAAAGTTATTGCTTGCAAATGGGTGTTTAAAGTGAAAGTTAATCCTAACGGCTTAGTAGCTCACCTTAAGGTATCTTTTATTGCAAAAAGTTATACTTAGACATACGGAATGAACTATTATGATACCTTTTCACCTATTGCTAAAATGACTTCAGTTTGGTTATTCATCTCCTTGGCAGCTATCATAATTGGCCTATACACAAATTAGACATTAAAAATGCTTTGCTCCATGGCGATTTGTAAGAGCAAGTGTATATGGAGCAACCACTAGGGTTTGTTGCTCAATGGGGTATGGCAAAGTTTGTCGTTTACAAAAAACTTTATATGGCTTAAAGCAAAGAACCTATGCCAGGTTTAGAAAATTTAGTGAGGTTGTTCAATAATTTGGCCTGAAAAAGAGCAAGTGTGATCACTTAGTATTCTATAGACAATCCAAAGCTGGTATAATTTTTCTTGTAAAGTACGTTAACAACATTGTTATAACAAAAAACAAGGATGAAAGGATCTTATCCCTTAAATCATTCTTACATGTTAAGTTCCACACTAAGGACTTAGGACAGCTAAAATATTTCTTAAAAGTGGAGGTAATAAGGAGCAAAAAAGGAGTCTTCTTATTTCAAAGGAAATATATATTTGATTTACTAACAGAATTTGGTAAAATAGAAGCAAAACCATGTAGCACACCTATGCCTCGTAATCTAAGTCTCATAAAATAAGATCACGAATTATTTGAATATCCTAAAAAGTACAAAAAGGTGGTTGGAAGACTAAATTATCTCACAGTAATGAGACCAGATATTGCGTACACTGTGAATATTATCTGTTAATTTAAGTCTTCACCTATAATTAATCATTAGACAGTTCTAGAACAAATCTATGCTACTTAAAAGAGGTCCCAAGACATGGTCTACTCTATAAGAATCATGGTCACTCTAATATTGAGTGCTTCACTGGTGTTGATTGGGCAAGATCCAAAATAGATAGGAGATCTACTACTGGTTATTGTGTATTTATTAGAGGAAATTTGGTGTCTTGGAAGTGCAAGAAGTAGAATATGGTATTTAGATCAAGCACTGAATCATAATATAGAGTTATGGCACAACCTACATGCAAAATTATATGGATAGAGCATCTAATGGAAGAAGTCGAATTGAAATTATTACTACCAACAAAACTTTAATGCAATAATCAGGCTGCTTTTCATATTGCATTAAACTCAATCTTCCATGAATGAACTAAACACCTAAACGTTGATTGTTATTTTGTTCATGAAAAAATACAAGAAAGTTTGGTCTCTATAGGATATGTGAAAACAGGAGATCAGTTAGGTAATATTTTCACAAAAGCTCTCAATGGAAATCAGATTGAATATCTTTATAACAAGCTATGCATGACTAATATCTATGCATAGCTTAAAGGGGAATGTTGGAACAAGTCAATGATAGCATTAATTGGTTTTACTTGGTATTGGTCTCACACTTGGTCTTACTAGCATTAATTAGCCAACATTTTTTAGTGAATGTTATATATATAAATACCCATGTAAATAAAGTGCTGAGTAAGTGGAAAAAATAACTTCTTAATTCTCCTTAATGTCTTAATTCTTAATGTATTAGTTGTTAATATTTTCTTATTTCCTTCAATGTCTTATATGTTAATGTGTTCTTATTTTTTTAAAATGTCTTAGATATTAATGTGTTCTTAATTTTTCTTAATGTCATAGTTCTTAATGGAACCCTTGCCTAATTCATTGACCAAGGATGACACCTCAATTGTTGAATGTAAACCACAAGTTGGCATGGAATTTAACAGTCTAGAAGCAGCTTAGGAGTTTTAGATTGCATATAGAAGGAAAGTTAGCTTCGGAGTTAAAAAAGATTACGTAAACAAGAGTAGGAAGGATTGGTCTAGTACTTTTAGCATATTTGTTTGTTGCAAGGACGGGTGTTAGGAGTCAAATAAAAGGAACTTAATAGTTATCAATTATCAATGTGAAACTAGAACAGATTGTGATGCTAGAATATCATTTAAAGCAAAGAATAAGAAATTTATAATTATTGAGTTTGTCAAGGACCATAACTACCCCTTGCAACTTATAGAAACAGTATATATGTTAGCTTGTTAGCAAAAAATATCATAAGTCCAAGTAGATTAAATTGACTTAGCAGAGGAATTCGGTCTTCATAAAAAAGGCAGCCTTTTGGCATATGAGAATGCAAGTAGGAGGTATAACCAATCTTAGTTTCACCCAATTGGATGTTAAAAACTATCTTCAGTATACAGCAACGCAAATATGAAATATGGGGATGCCTGTTGTCTCTTAAAATATTTCCAATGACAACTAGTGGATAACCAGTCATTTTATCATGCATATAAGATAGATGCAGATAAGCAAATAACTAATGTTTTTTGGGCTAATACATGAATGCTTATTGACTATGAATATTTTGGGGATGTAGTCTCCTTATATACAATGTACTGTATAAATAGTGCCCATATACTGCTTACCGTGTTCTCAGGATTTAATCATTATAGGTAAGTATTAATATTTGGCTCTGTGTTGCTGCATAATGAAATGGCCAAGTCTTTTAAATGGTTTTTTGAGGCATTCTTAAAGGCACATGAATAAAAAAAACCAAAGGCTATTTTCACAAACCAAGACCAAGCCATGGCAAAAAGCCTATGCAAGAACACACCTTTTATTTTTCTAATAACATATGTACCTTTCATCTTACAACTTGTTGTTAACCTTGGTGTAGATTCATCCTTGCATGTGAAGTGATGCCCCACAATAACCATTGTCTTTGTATGTGACATTTGATGCAAAATGGCATCAATTCTCTTGGCAATTAGTGAAGCATGGATCTCATTTACTAATTAATTTCAAGAAATGCATGTATACATATGATGATGAAGTGCAGTTTAAGGCTACCTAAAGTAAGTTGCTTTCTAATTATGATGTTGAACAAAATACATGTTTGAAATTAGTGTATGCCATAAGGAAAAAATGGGCAACATGTCACATAAAGTAATATTTCACTTTTGGTATTCTAACTTGAAAACATGCATGAAACCAGACGTGAATATCGAATAGTTTTTAAGCTTTTAAAAGTGTAGTGGATGACAAATGGTACAATAAGCTGCAGTATGAGTTTGATGCTTGACACAAACTTCTAAAGTTGAATTTGGTACATTCGTCTATACTGAATAAAGCTTCACAAGTATACACATTCTCAATCTTTGACCTCTTCCAAAAAGAGTTTCATATGTTCCATGCTACAAGTATAAAGAAGAAAAAGAAAACCCACTACTTATATGAATATGATTTGACCATGGCTAATTAGAGGGGAGAGTGGAAAGTTTATTATAACGCCACATATAGTGCCATATCCTGCACTTGTAGGAAGTTTGAGTCATTTGGGATACTCTGTTGCCATACTTTAAAGATCTTCATTATTATGGACATTAAAGAGATTTCTAACACTACATCTTGAAAAAGTGGACCATGGAAGCATGGAACAGTGTTGTGCACAATGTAAAGGGAAAAAAGGTGGAAGAAGATTTGAAGAAATCTAGCACACGAAGGTATAGACAACTTTCCTTAAAATGGTCAAATTAGCATGTAAGGTATCCATATTTGAAAAATTGTACAGGCTTGTGGATAAACATATTCATAATTATACACACAATAATAAAGGTCCACATGGAACCACACAATATGGCTAACATTCCTAATGATATATTTGCCTTGGTGGGTGAAAAGGAGACCATACCAAAGAAATTTAAGGCCTAGTTAGCCTAAAGAGGTATCAACGTCTTAAGAGTTAGGTTAAGTTGCAACCTAGGAAAAGAAGAAAAACTCTTGTTATTAGACATTCTCAACATGATTGGGTAAGTTATCTAATATATATATATATATATATATATATATATATATATAATCTCATTTTTTCATTTTTTTTTTTCTTGAAGAACTCTTTTTTCATTCAAGGACACTGAAGCTTTGAGTCATATGCAATACGAAGTATCTTGTTCAGCACTTGTAATCCCTTCCAAGTACCAACAAACAAATGAGATTCAATTTTTTTTTTTTTACAAGATACTTGATGGTAATTTATTTCTTCTTCAATTACAAAGAAATCCTCTGTTCAGTATGTAATAAATATGTACCTAAACGTTTCTTGGACTTGTTATGTAAGAGCATGTTGAAACTCTGATACAGTCACTTAGAGATCTAGTCATATGTGGTGCTTCTACAGATTTGACCAATCAAGAAGGTTCATGAATGGGAGTTATATGGATCTAGTGAGCTTTTATAAGAAGGTTCCAAATATATATTTCTAAAATGATATATTCATGACTTTTTCCTTGTTCTTCTCTTATTTTAAAATTGATTAGTTTCTATGTGGTACAAAATATCAAGTTTTCTTGTATTACTGTTATTTTGGTTAATCTTTTTTTTTTTACCAAAAAATCTAGAATTATGATTGAAATATAAACAAAAGTATTCATATCAAGTTCTATATTATACATGACATGAAATATGTGCATAACTTTGTTCTCACATGAAGGAAATTACCAAGTTGTAACTCTTGAAGCTATAAGTCATATACATATATTTCTTTTCTATTCACTCTTCTTATTAAGATTAATTAATAAACAATCATATTCTATTACTAATTATAATTATTCTCTTAAGAATGAATTGAAATGCATGTAAATGAAGTTGTTGGACAAAGACCCAAAAGCAGCAACATTACTGTTTTATAAGGCAATAAATGTAGCAAACAAAGTAGATAGTGCTCTAAAGGACATAGCTGTTGTGCAAAAGCAGTTGGATAGAGCTAGAGAAGCCATTGAAGCCATTAAATCCTTCACAATAGTCCCAAGAATCATTAAATTATGTTGCTTTGATATCATTAACTTCTATATCTTTGTAAATTTGTTTTAAATGTTGCTACTCTCATTATATGTGCTATGAAAGATTGGTGCAATTTAATGTTGCATGCTAGAAGTTGTAGAAAAAAATTTGAAAACATGCTCTGTTGCTGTCACAAAAACTGATCTACTAGTTCATTTTTTCTTCAAGCAAAATGGCACCATTTTAGAGCGTATAGAGTTTTTGAAAAATAATGCAAAATGCATTTGTTTTGGGTTTTAAAAAAAACATGATTGAAACATCGTTGTTTCGTGGCATGGGGGTTTTGAAATGTAGGCATGGAGAAAAGAGAAAAAAAAAAAAGTCTAAGCAATACATGGCATTACAACAGTCGTCTGATGCATTGAATAGCTAAAAACAAAAGTACAACATCTTTACCATACAACGACAGATCCAGCTTCCCATTTGGTAGCCTAAAAAGGCAAATGATGGAGATAGAAAGGGTGAGGGAACAAGGTGTGAAGATGTTTGGCAGTAAGAAAACATGATTGCAAGGGCGTATGGACATAGGAGACTTCATTCTATCAAATGGCCAATGGAAACTATGGGGAATCCATGGAATGCTCAGAGAGAAGACCAAGACGCCCTCAAATCGATCTATCTTATTACCTATTGTCCTATCTACCTACACTTTAGATCAAGCAAGATAGAAAAAGATAGAAGCAACAATCCTAAAGTTTTAGTCAATGTCTGATGCAATAGCCCACTGCTGTCAATGATCTACTAGTTCCAACCAAGGTAGTAGAGACTCCAATGTCCTCTATTGTTACTTCCTTATGGCTTCGTATTGCAAAATTGGAGGAGTAAAAGAAATAGACTTGGACAACAGTGGCACAGTGAAGTAAACACTAAAAGAGATAAAGTTTACATAAGGGGAATAGATTCATATGAGTGAACAAAAGAGACAAGTGAGAGGCAATCAATTTTAATAAACAATATCATTTTTTTTATTACAGAAATATAATGGTCTTTACATATTTCAACCAACCAAAAAAAAAAAACAAACTATTTCTTTCCTATCATACTAAACATACTTTTTTATCCCATTCACATTCTTATTCTCATTCCCATAAAATTCACTTCATCATACTAAATGGGGCCTTAAGTTTATATAATAATTATTTTATGACATAGTCATATATGTTAATGTATAAGTTCAATCTTATGATCAATCTTATGGGATTCCCTCATATTTAGGTGGGAACATGATAGAAGTTTTACTGTTATTATTAAATAAAAATTTAATGGTCTTATAAACAATAAATTTGATTACATGCATATTAATGAACATAAAATCTGTATCATTGAATTTTTATCTAACGGTTCATACTACTTAAGCATACACCTTTTTGTTCTCATTGAAATGTGAGAGAATTCAGGCTTTGATCATGTGTAAGGATTCACATTGATTATGTAGACAAAAATTTAAAAAATTAGGCATTACACCTCCTAAGGTGAAGAGGATAATGTTCACAAAATAGGGGGCATATGTACCAACTTTTGTAAGATTTATTTTTAAATTATATTTATTGTGGATTAGCATTAAACTTCTTATTAGCACAATTTTCTTAAGATTGTGAATTAAGTGATCAAACTTGATCTAAACTATATAATGGATTAGGTCAATGTTAATTGTGGGTAATAAGTGATGCATTTGATTACTCATAAGATAATTGGGTAGATATCACAACTTACATCTTGTTGTTAATTAGTAATTATCCCATGAAATTAATGCTTAAGAGTTAATTGAGGCAGAGATTGGGCTAATTTAAATATTGGTGATTGAAACTTTTCAACTCATTGAGAAAACTCTAGTTTCTATTGTTCTCTCTTTCTGTAAATAGCTCTCTCTTTTAAACATTGAGTATTGTGGGCTACTCATCTAAATCATGGTTAGTATTTCTTTATTTTCAGGGTAGTTTACTGTTCTTATTATCTTCCATCTTGGATATACTGTGTTATATATTGTTATTTTTAGCAAATGGTATTAGAGCTTACTTAGAGATTTTGCCATTTTTTATGGAAATATATGTATTGGTTTATCTCCTTTGATACCTTTTATGATGCATCTTTGAGAGAGATGCATGAAACTTTAAACAAGCCAATTTTTCCTTTGATCAAAATGCTTAATGTTGCTGGGAAATTTTTAAATAAGTTTGGGGGTTTATTTTGTTAAAGGATTTCAAACCTATTCGCACCATCTACATGTTTTAAAAACCTACAAAATTCCTTTAATTGCCATTGAAGATAGGCTTGCAAAATACCCATTTTCTCGATCAAGATTTCTCCTTTAATACTGTGTTTTGGCCATTGATAAAGGGGTTTTGTATATTGCTTAAAGACAATCAGTTTGATACCCATTTTGCTTCATAAATTTCAATTAATCAATGGAATCATAACGGGTCATAAAATAGGTTGGACAACCTATTTCTTAGACCCACCAATGATTGAAGAAAAAGCTGACTGGCACACAGAGGAAGCCCATTCTAAGGCCATACATGTGTGTCTCACACATTGAGGCTTTGCTCCCTAAACTTTCACAATTCACTTCAAGCGCAATTTCTTAATTTTTGTTTTTTTTTTTTTCAGGCCTAAAATTAAGAGTTACAAAATTTATTAGAGATTTAGGGCCTTAAAAGTTAGTGTAATTACAATATTTGGCTTAGAAAAATGTGCATGTCAATCATGCATAATAAAGAGTAACATATTCTGCTCACTTTCCCCATTAATACTAGGTGAATTTTAAATAAATTTATTTAGACCACTTTTTGGGCATATTTTAGCCAAATTTTTTGCTCTCACATTAAGGAGCATTTCTTTTCTAAAACTAGATGCAAGAGGATGAGTGGAAGTCTAAAATTATTAAGATAACCACCAATATGAAAGTTGGCAAAACCTTAGTCCTTTATTATGTTTCTACTATATTATAGTATGATATATTAGGCACCTAAAATTTCTAGCTGCTAGTATGGTATATTTGCAACACATATTTTTGTTGTGGCCAATGCTTTAAATTTGCCTTTTTGTCACTAAGAATCGGCCTTAATCTATCACCATTTTGGATAAATTTTAAAATTGTCACTTGGATTTTTCAAATTGGTGATTATGAGTGGATCTTCAAGACCCAATATGGGGTTACAAGAGAAAATTTGGAAAAGGTTTTAAGCACAATTTGATCATAGTGGTTGTAATAAGGTAGAGGGAATTGATTATTCCTATTCCTTTGAGTAGTGTCCATTGAAGACACTTTTGGAGTGACTATAAAGTTAACTAGACTTTTGTTTAAAGATTAGTAAACTTCAATGGATGCATTTTATGTAATCATGGAATGAGTTCTTGATGTTCATGTTGAAAAATCCATCTTAGGCAGAAACATGCTATTGGGCAATGTTCTCTTAAGTTTAATAAGGTTTTCATTACCTTTCTAAATATGTTAGATTAATGTACAATTAAGATAGTGGATGAAGCCACTTATTTGCTTTTGTTGTATACAACGATAATGTATTATTGACTTAAAGTGGTATTAACCTCTTGTGAGGCACCAGGCTCATGATATTACCCAACATGATATTTGTCTTAGTGAAACCTCTTGTGCTCTTGAAATTGAATTCCATCATGACAAATCTCGAGATTTTTCTAGGAACTATTGTTGACCGAATGCTTATAGAATTTAAAGGCACTCTTATTCCTTTTGTAATGCACCTATTTAGATGAGTAAGAAAGAGGTCATTTAGATCTCTCTATCCTCAATGTAACAAAGAGAGGATTGAGATGGAAATAATTTTCATTTGATTTCACTATTGGTAGCTTGACATATGTTCAAGTAAGCACTTGTACTGATATAGCTTGTGTTATAAGATGCCTGGTATATGCTTAAGTAATCCTATTTGGAATTATTGGATAATTGCTCAAGTAATTGTGTTATACCATCTGATATAAGAAATCATATATTCTGTTATAGTGAATGTGACTCGCTTATAATCATTGATTATTTGGATTCAGATCATGCAATTAGCATAGATTATTTGAAATATATTTTGTATATACATCTTATGATGTTTTGGGAAGAGATATTTTGTGGTAAATATCAAATAAAAACTTATAAATGTCTCAACTTATGTATACATTTATATGATGTTTTGAAAGAGTTGTCTATCATGTAAACACTTACAATTGTCTCAATCTTTGCATACATCTTCATGTCATTTGGAAGAACTATTTTATTGAAAAGTGTCAAATGGACACTTACAGCTATCTCATATATATAAGTGAAAGAATGTCATTTGTTTTATGATGGCCATTTGTTAAGGAATGTGGTCAAGAAAATGGATTTTTGTTCTGCATATATTTTAAGTCTTAACCATTTTTGTTGCGACAAAGACTCTATTATGAGCTCTTCTCAATATTACAGGAGTTTAGGTTGCTTTGAACTTTTGATACTAAAGTCCTATTTGTTGGTGGGAAAATTTGTAAATCTCATACTCATAGTGAACATTTCATGTGATTCACTTACCAAAAACTTAACCATTAGAGTTTTTTCAGAAACTTCTAAATCTTGGGTATTTTCAAATTTTGATGTCTTTGTTTAGTGGGAATCTAAGTTGTATTCTTGAAAGACAGTGATGTATTTTAGTATTTTATAACATTTGTTTCTATATCATATTTAATATTCTTGGTTGTGCGAAATTTTGGATATAATTCCAAATTAAAACTTTGCTACATTTATAACATTTTTTTCTTTAGCATATTCAATGCTATTGATTCATTATTTCATTTCTAAATCTTCCTAACCTTAGACTCGTGTGGTCAAAAATTGTGGTAAACATATGCTTGTGGATCTATTAACCAAAGGCCAATCGATATAATTATTTCAAAATCATATGTCATATAGGTCTTGTTAAATGTTTGATATAGCCTTGGTATAGTAGGAGTAAGAGTTGAGTCATTGATAGACTTTTGTGATGCAATATGACACCTAGAAAGTCATTTCGTACTCTATTCTATTTGAATATTCAAATTAATTTTATGATAATGTCAACATCACTTGCTTCATTGTCAGATCCAGTGATCTTGTATGGTTTCATTTCCAAACTTGGCATGATTTAGTATTTACACATATCTACATATTTATGCAAATGTTGATCGCTTAATTTTGTTGATTTATTAGTTGTCTTAATAATTGATTAATGTTATTCAAGTGAGAGATTGTTAGAATAATTTTTAAATTATATTATGGATTAATATTAATCTCTTTATTAATGCAATTTTCTTAAGTAATTAATCTTAATCTAAACCATAGAATGGATTTGGTCCATGTTAATTGTGAATAATCAGTTATGAGTTAGATACTTATAAGCCCATTAGGTAGAGATCACAACCTACATCTAGAGATCAGAACCTACATCCCATTGTTAATAAGTAATTATCCGATCAAATTATTGATTGAGAGTTAATTAGGGAGAGATTGGGCTAATTTAAAGTAAAATCTTTAGTATACTCATAATTTTGAGTACATAGGTGCACCTAGTTATAATGTTAAAACATAATTGTAATATTATTATTATATCCCTATTATAACTGAGTAGATTAATGCACTTAAAATTGTAAGTGCATTAAAAATGATCCCCTAATATAAATATTGGTAATTTAAATATTCTCTTCTAAACACGGGGTATTATGGATTGCTCATATATACTACCTTGTCGATCTAAATCATGGTTAGTATTTTTTCATCTTCAAGTCAATTTACTATTCTTATTATCTCCCATATTGAA
This sequence comes from Delonix regia, assembly GCA_037074485.1. NCBI lineage: Eukaryota > Viridiplantae > Streptophyta > Magnoliopsida > Fabales > Fabaceae > Delonix > Delonix regia. The sequence goes on from CM073451.1 coordinate 21,609,149, forward strand.
TATACTGTTATGTATTGTTTATTTTTAACAGTTTTACTTTAATATACTTGGTGTTTTATATATATATATATATATATATATATATATATATATATATATATATATATATAACCTCTAATATGTACTAATTAGGTTTATATACTAATGTGTTCAATATGAATTATTCATTTCATTTTATAATTTTGTTGCTTCAATTTTCCTTCCATATTTTTGTGTATTAAGATTTCCATTTCATCGTATTATAAACCCATTATTTAACATTGTATAATTGCAATTGGAGATGGATCATAGTCGAAATTTTGTGTAATATTTAGTCCTTTGAACAAGGAAGAATAAGAGATTATATATATTTCATCCATGATCAAATTACGGATTATCCATCCCAAAGAATTCTATCTCTGAATACATATTTTAATATTTGCAAATTTTAAAGATAAGCTTTATATTAGAGATGGAAATGTTTGTCTAATTAAAAAAAAAAAAAAAGGATTTATTTTTTAACGACATTTTTCATCCCTAATTTAGAGACGGAATATATTTGTTTTCCTATCTCTTATTTAGCATTGCCATTCTTTGTTACGAAAATATTACATATTCATCTTTGATTTTGTCCGTGAATGTCTCCGAATTAATGCTTTTCTCTCTTTCTTACAGTGAGGATTATGGTAAGATTTTATATTCAAAATATTGCCATTACATAAAAATATATTAAAAATGAAATTGAACTTTATTATTATTCATTTCTATATACTCAATTCAATGATCTTATTGAATATAATATGTATTTATTGATGATGGGTATTTTGAGCATGGTCCACTATTCGTTGATAGTTCAATTTCAGCTTCCCAACCTAACAAATTAAAGAAGATATCACTCAATCATGAGGCGTCTACACTATTAAGTAGTATCTAACATCATGATTGATCAATTAATTAATCATAGTCCTATTTTTTCTCTACTTATAGTCTAACTTCACCATGTTCCCAAAACCTTGGGCTCACATTATGGCACAAGGATTGGTATATATCTCAGTCCTACACTTAAAGCAACTACGTATGAGTTAGATTCCATTATTTTTCTATAGCTTGAATAAGATTATTAATATTGAAGAAGTTGTGTAAGTTTCACAATCTAAAATTATTTTTAAGTCATGCGATCAAAAACTTTAATTTCAATTGCTTGTAATTTTAAAATTCAATCCTGAGCTCCACACTAAATGAACAGCACATCCTGAATTCAGAGAACACTAACTCGAGTTTTATCACTCTTGCTGTAGCACACACTTTTGATCCAGATTTTGTGTATGTTTAGATGATCATTGGGCTATGTAATTTTAGGCCAACTTAATTTTTAAAATTAATTTTAATCAAATATAATTTTGGGTCACAATTTATATTTAAAATTTTTTTTTATTTATGCAATTTATTCAATGCAAAAATAATTATTTTTCACAGCTTATAAGGCAAAATTAATTTTGACAAAAAATAAAATGTTAAAACAAACAACAATATTTATAAAATAAAGTCTTATTTAAGAGTGTAAATGAACTTTTAGACATCTAAAAGATTATATCAAATATACTATTTCTAGATGTCCTTATAAATGCATAAAGTGAATAGTCAATATTAAGGACTGGCATAAATGATTTACATTTAAAATTCAAATATCAAAATCAGTAATATTAAAAAAAAAAAACTATTCTACCAATTTATATCAAGGGAACCACACGATCAAGGATACAAATTTCATTAGAAAAAATATAAGAAACCAAATTGTTGCAAGAATTCAAGCAGGAGACATAAGAACTACACGTGGATCACGATCATATATATATATATATATATATATATAGATATATGAATCAATGGCATAGAAATAAATAAGGATAGTGTGGTCCATGTTGCACCATGGTCTGACTTTGAAGTTTTCATGTGCTGAGCGATGAGAGAAATACGTAGAAAAGTGATGAAGGTATGAATGCAGAATGTTATAAGCATTAATTAAAAACGATCACAATCTTCCAAGATCAGCTGTAAACTTGTACTTGGGATTTCATTTCGTGTCATACTTCCCCAAACTCCAACGCAATAATTCCCATTAAACTATCTACCTTGGTACCTTCCCACAGACAACAACAATAATGACCTACAGTAGTGAGATCCAGAGAGATTGCAAACTACTTAACCAAAATGCGATGGCAAACCAATCTGTCTGATGATATATATTATATTATGATTCCATTTTGCTGAATGTGACTCCAACTGTATTTTTTAGGCAAAGAACTTATTGGGCTGTAAAAAATTAAGATTCATTCAAGTCTTCTTGATCATGCTAACTCTCAGATCTCATGCATTGGTAGTGATCTGGGAATTTGATTTCCAAAACAACTTCAATCACAGGAATTATACAGAATCCACATGCATGAAGATGCAATTAAAGTCATGTTAAATTCGTTAATTATTTGCCATTTGATTTATATAAAAAATCAGTATGATGGACGCTGATTGAAAATTCAAGCTTCACATTAAATTTTTTCGTGTTGGGAATGAACTATTGGTGGAGACTTTTTAGGGTTATTCGTACTTTGAACATCATGGAACAAAGTTGTAGTTTTCCTTTGTGCAAAATTACATAGCATCCTTATCAGTTTAATGGAAATAAGGGTTGGCGCGCATTGCCTTCTCTTAGGTTAAGCTCCTTTTTCTTTTTTGAATAAGTTATTTTCCCAAGCTATTAAGAAATGTTTAAATAGCACACCATTTTTATATTATGAAAATATAAGAGAATTGAATTCATCCAGCTTCATCTTCCCCTTTAATTGTATTATCCTCCTAATTTAAAAAAAAAAACTGTAATTGACCCCAAATCTATCAGTTTCAATGTAATAAACCCTTTATTGTCTAATTAAATTTAAATTTTTTAAAAATGTATAATTATAATTATATATGTACTTTATATTAATTTTCTTTTAATTTATTTTGCCCCCTTTTTATTTTCCACAAATAATCTATCTATATTTACTTTGTCTTTTAGATTATTCGATATTAATTGGCTCGGTTTGCTACATATATCACCTCCCTTATAGCAAACCTTTCGCAATAGAAAATTGGGCTAACAGTTCCAACTTCTTTAGCCATCCATTGCACTAGCAAGGGACCCAAAAAATCATATAATTAAGGGCTTGTTTCATTTTATTCTTTGTTTTATATTCTTAAAATAATTTTGTGAAATTGTTTCTTTTAACATGTTTTAAAAATTAAAACATTTAAAAAAAAACTCATTTGAATCCTTTGTTTATAGAAACCTACTTAAAAAAATTATTTGACATGTCATGTGTGTATGATAAATGTCTTGTTGTAATATTATGTTAACTTGTGTGTATAAGTATATATGTGTATACAATTATTTTTAAATGATTAATATATATATCTAATGTTTTTATACTATGTTATACATTCGTTATATGTATATATATGAGCATGTAAGTGCATGCATGTATATGTGTGTGCATGTAATATATTTATTATATATACATTTGTGTTTGTGCATATACATTTATCTTACATATTTATTATATGTATTTGTATATATTGCATGTTCGGTATATATAATATGTATGTGTGTGCGCATGCATATAACAAATTTATATATATATATATATATATATATTTGTGCATGTAAGTAAATGTGTATGTTTGACAATTTAGCTCTAATTAATATATTCTACAAAAAAAAAATCTACTTAAATTATTGAGTTCAACTTTAAAGGTGATTTGAGTCTCAAATCAAGATAACCATTGGATTTAAATTTATCTTTTATATTGAGTAAAATAATCAAAATTAAGAACTAACCCATAGTAATACAAGATGATAAACTAATTAATAACTCACTTTATCACACATTCAATTCTTAATTAGCTTAATCACAAGTGTCATGAATCATTTAATATTTAGTTATTCAGTTTTAACAAGGCTTAATATAGAATAGGTTGTTCAGCTTATGTTTATCTTCTTTATATTAGTTCCTAGTAACTAAATCCCTCCAAACTATTAGTGTATATAGTGTGAATAATGCATATGTAATACTTGACTTTATATAAAATTTAACTCACTATTTATTATTAACTCTAACTCACTTATTCTTAACACACTAACATATTAATCATGTGACCTCTAACTCATTAACCCATTCTTTTTTGCGTATATGTTTTGTTAGGGGCGAAGAGGCCATGACGGTTTACATTGACCTTTTAAAATTTTTTAGTTTATTTAATAAATTACTTGCTAGTTTTTTATAAAGGAATGTATAAGATAACTTCTTAAAAGTTAAGTGTGACCAAAAGGACATTTTACCAAAAAATAATAATAACAAATTCTTTCTAGCATCACACAATTTCTAAATAGTGAAAACGTGATAGTGCAAGATACAAGAGACTATAAATCACTTTGTTAAATCAATCTAATAAGAAAGTACGAGTCCTAAAATACTGTGTAAATGCCGAAACTATAATTTTATGAAAACTTAATTATAAGTAAAAAGAAAATTTTGAACCACTTTGTTAAATCAATCTAACTAGCAAGCACGTTCACTTCTTGAATAATTCTCTTTCTTTGGAGTAAATTTCAACTCTGGTCTCCTTTTGTAAAATAATTTGAATTATTATCCAAGAAAAAAATTTACTTATTGGAAAACCGAACTTGTTTTACTTTATATGAGGATACTTTGATGATCCAATCGGTAGAATATGAAACTCTTTGATGTTAAACTATGACTATTTTGTGTTGTGATTAAAAAGAAGTAAACTAATGTTTTTTCAACATACAATTCTAGGACTTGTTCCTGCACAAGTTTTTTCTGTTTAATCATAGTTTTTTTTTTTTTTTTGTTAAAAATTATTGAAGTTTAATTTACTTTTCAAAATGGATAAGTTCGATTGTTAAATTTTGAAATACTTGGGTATACAAAAATAGATTGAATAAATTTATTGACTTGGCATTTACCCATGAGAGTGTTAATGTTAGAATTACATTCCTACATCCAAAATGTAGGTTTAAGAAAGGCATATTGCATAAGTTGTGCATAATTACTTAATTTTTAAACCTTTTCCACCATGGAACTTTTTTTGGGTTAAGCACGGAAAGAAAATTAAAGAACCTCCTACAAGACCTCAACTAATGCCATAATTAAGAAACGAATGGATTTGTTAGGATGATATTGTGCAGGACATCATCTGTGATCCATTCAAGAATCATAATAAAAGTGAAAATGTGAATGAAGTTGATGGTCCAATTCTACCATCAAACCAAATGATGAATGATGATTCAAAAGAATTTTATTATTTAATTATGATTTAGCAAAAAAAAAAATATACAAATGGTGTGAAAAATGCTCAAATTTGTCGTTATTGGTGAAGTTGTATTACATTGGTGTTCCTGTGGAATAAACGACAAGACCATGTAAATGACATTGGAGTTGGTAGAAAATGCCTTAGATATGAAAATATTCCAACATCTATGAGGCCATAATGACCATAAATATAAACTAAGGCTAAACTATATGAAAATTCATGCATGCCTGAATAATTACATGTTATATTTAGAGTTGTCAAAGTGGTCTAACTCAGTCCATTTGAGCTGACCCACCTGAGTTGGTGAGTTAAACGAATCAGCCTATTTAACTTATCATAAGGTGGTAGGTTGAAAATCTCAATCCACCCACCTAATAGGTTAAACAAATTGGCTCGTTTAACCCACTAAAAAAATAAAAAATTATAAAAATTCAAATGTGACTTTCTTTAAGCACATGTCTTGTTTAATCAATAAATTTTTATATCAGTATAAATAAGTTAAAAAAACTAAATAAAAATTAATTTTCAACGGATTAAAACAAGTAGAGTAATCTAATAATTCAATGATTCATTAATAATAAAAATATGATTATGAGCAGAATATTTAAATTTGACAAATTATAAAATAATAGAGATAACACAACACATACATTAGGGTTAATTTTTTAAAATAGGAAAGTGCAATGAGTTAGGACGCTAAACTGAGTGAGTGAAAAATTAAAAAAAAAAAAAAAACGAATAACCCGTTTAACCCGTAAGCTGACTCATTTACTAAACAAGTTCTCGAAGGAACCCCTCAACCCATAGGCTTGATTCAGTGGGTTAAATCTATTTTGACGACTCTAGTTATATTGAAGGGTAATGTGGATCCCTTGCTAGATAGCAAAAATGCTATTTAGTTAAACAATAAAAAAAAAAAATTCTTCCATAGTGTTTTTTTTTTTTAAGATGATCCCATGAACAACATTTCTACTCTCCAATATGGGATTTGGTTTCATTGGAAGGAGGATAGAATTATGGATATGTGTTGTGTCAGAAATACAGTAAATCTAAATGGAAACCAAAAATCAAAGGTGAAATGTAGAAGAAGATGCTTGGAAAAATACTCCAATATTTTCTATTGAAGTCATGGTTAGAAAGACTACTTGTTTTTTCTATGACTATTGAGCGCATGAAATAGCTTTCTTGTGGAAAGAAAATAATAGTGGCGTGATTAGACATATGAAAGACTGTGAGGCACAAAAGAGATTTGACATTTTGAATCCTTAATTCACTTTGAATCCGTGTAATGTAGGCTTAAGTTTTGCCACAAATAATTTCAATCCATTTATCAATTTGAGTTTACAACGTATGGCTAGCGATTATTGTGTTTTACGATCGGCTCCTGCATCAAACATAATTCCTTCTCTCTTTCAATGATTATTCCACGAAGAAAAGCGGTGAGAAATAATATAGAAGCATATATATATATATATATATATAATATAAGTGAAACCGTTGCTAAAGCACTAAAACATTGTCGCTAAAGCCACAATTTTTCATAATGAAAACTTTGTAACTTAGAATAAAAGAAATTAGTAATCATATAAAGTTCAGTGGACAAATTGACTATTAGTGATTAAAATCAGAGAAAAAAAATTTATATGCACTAATTTATTTATTTATTTATTTTGGTTATGTTCTTTAACTTAGACATGACAAGTGTATAATTTCTATAACTCAACTTTAAATAATCAAAGTCTTTAGAAAATTTTGTTCACACATTTATATATTTATTTAAAAGTTGATAATAAAATTATAAAGAAATATATCTAGCTCTAATCCTTAAAATAATAATACTAACACAATCATTTTTACAACCTTGATTAAAATTAAATATCTCCTAATTTTTATATCCTAATTTAAATATATATATATATATATATGGTGTTTATTAAGGTCATTACGAATAAAGATTTAATTAAGACAAAGTTAAACAGATACTTTGACCTTAATATTAAAAATAGCACGTTCTTTGGGTAACTTGTAGACAAATATTTATCAATTTTACGTAAATTATAAGATGTGCTTCGATATTGATTATTAGCTTCAATTTATAAGCTATTTAAAACTAGGTTGATTTTAAGTCAATTGAAGACTTTATGACCATAAGATAACAAGTTTAATATTACATTAAGATAAACTTTTCTCCCTTTTTTTCTGGTTTTGTTAACTGTTGTGGCTATCAACTTACCATTCTCCAATTTTAAATTTTATGTTGAAAAAACTATAATTTTAATCTTTTATTTTTTATTAAAATATTAAATTAATTGTCCAAATATAAATAATATTAAAACCAGTACCCGAAAAATAAAAGGTTACTTGAATCGTTGATTTAGAAGATTAAATTAATCTTTAAAAATATTTTATTTTTAAAAAATTATTTTGATACTTTTTATTTTTAAAAAATTAAATTAATTTAAAATTAAAACTAAAAGATTAAAATTAGATTTTTCTCTTATCCGCAGGAGATAACTTCCATGACTCAGCCCATTGCATTCGCCGAAATTGGGGCAAAAAGAATTTCAATGTATATACAAAAGTTGTGGCGGCAGATTACGTGGCATAGTAGGCGGCATAGTAGGCAATGCCTAAATTACACTACGCCCTACAGTAATTAGGTTAAAGAAAAAACTGATATACAATTTATTATATTTTATTATATTATTTTTTATTAAAATAAAATAAATTTAATTTTTTTATAATATTGCAACATATGTATAATTATTTTAAATAATTTTTTATTTTTTTAATCAAATTATATATTTTTTTATATAATTCTTATCTGAAACGATATCAAATAGTAATTGTGTGTCAATTATAGAAAATAAATGAGAAACTCTAAATCCGCCACGTGGACGATTGATTCCTTTGGGCTGGGTTGATGGCGCGCCGCACATAAAACCGACGAGGCTGGCCTAGCCGACTGTTTTGTTTATGGCAGAAGAAAAAAATTCAGATGAGTGGGAAACTGTTGGACCACGCGAATTTGTAGCGCGTGGCCTTTAGTCAACCAACTAACGGTGTCAGTTTTGTCTTTGGCTTCCATTTCATCCTAATAAAATATTGAGTACAATTTATTTTATTAGTGGAATAAACAGCTTTTCTAGACCAAAGGTAGAATATAAGAATATACTATATTGAGTATAGTTTTCGTTTAACAAGATTTTTTTTACTTACTATTAAAAAAATACTAAAGAATTTTTTTTTATCACTAACAATACTAAATAATTTTACGGTGCATTACATATTACTGAATGAATTAAAAGTTATATGCAAATTTTTATATTACTTTTATGGTGTTCACTAATTAAAATAAAAAAATATTCAATAATTTAATTATATTATGACATATGTGTGGTTAACACAGATAATTATTCAATTTTAAAATTAAATTATATATTTATTATATTATGATTTGCTAACTATACACTTGTATCCAAAATTCTGATAGGAAAGATGTAAAGAATATTATCTAAATCAAATATTTAAGAGATTTGGGGAAAACTTGTAGAAAAATTTACAAAAATTTTTTTATAGTCATAATATTATTAAAATATCTTCAATGATGATAATAATTTTTTTATAACAATTCAAATTATTAAAATGACATATTTCTTAAATTTTTATTTCTGTATTATTTAATTTGTGCTGAAAGACCTAGATTTAGTTTAATCTAAAATTGAAATTGCAATTATTTCATATCAATAGATACATAAATTATACATTTATAACTCTCCTCTTTAAAATGAAATTACACAAAAAATATCCTAAAAAAATATGACCAAAATAAATTTTAAAAAATATTGATTTCTTGCATTAAAAATATAACTTAATTAGTAAAAAGAATATAAAAGTTCTTATTTCACTGGTATGTATTTTATTTTTAAAATTATAAATTTAGAAAATAATCTATTATTAATAAGTTAAATACATATTATATACTATTTATATATAAAGTAATAAATATAAGAGTATTTTAGCTAAAATAAATTTAACTTACTTTTTACAGCTTAGCTATTTTTTATATATAAAAAGGAAGTTCCAGTAGCATGTAAAATAGAGGGAGGAGCTATAAATTAAATCTGGATAACTCTTAAAAGAAGAAATTATTATTTACTTCATTTGTTGTTATAAGGAAAAATCAGTCTAGTACGTTTTTTAAAATTAAGGAAAGAAAATGTAATTTCTTTAAAAACATAGAGAATAAGATTAAATAATTGGTAAATTCCTTAAAAAATAGGAGGATATCTGTGAGATATTTTTATTTTTCCAATTAGATGAGTTTCGAAATAAATTTCATTAGGACTTTTATTTTCTATCATATGACCCAAACTTGTTGATAATCATGTTTTGGGTATCGCATTAAATCATTACAACAACTTTACTTACTTTCTCAATTATGAGAGGGAAAGATAATCATATGAAAGTTATAAATTGTCCCTTTTAATACAATTCCATTTTTTCACTCCAAATATGCCATTAAAGAGTGATATTTTTACCAAGAAACTACATGATTAATGCTAAATTATGTTACATATAAATTAAAGAAGCAATAATTAGTCACAAGTGATACTTTCCTTGGATTAGACATAAGATAATTTCTTCCTTAAGAAATCATAATTTTCTGTCGATATTGAGATTTGAGAGTAGAAAGAAAAGAATGCAAAACTTTCAATGAAAAGTCCCAAATTTGCCGTTAAAAGAATGACCCTTTTACCAAGAAATACTTGATTAATGATAAACTCGGTTTACATATAAATTAAAATCGCAATAATTAGTCACAAGCCACACCTCTTTTTGGGTTAAAATAAAGCTCAGTTCTTTTCTTAAGAAATCTAATATTCTGTTTATACCGAGATTTCAGATTTGAGAGGTCATACGAGGAAAAAGAAATGCAAGAATATTAATAACAAATTCCAACCAAAGTGATTATGTGTTTTTTAAATTAATACACTACTTACGTAAAATGATTTTATCAAGTTATATTTTGTCAAAAAAAAAAATGTTTAGACGTTTTTAAGAGCATCTTATTCTTTAATTATAATATATAAAATTATATTTTATTTTATGTGTCATATTTAATATATTCATAATTTTGAATACACCAATGCATTCGCTATAATGTAAAGAGGTTATCATTGTAATAATATCAACACAAAAAATGATAATATTATAATTATGTATATATTTAGATTGGAATACATGATTTTGGGTCAACTTAATTTTTAAAATTAATTTTAGTCAAACATTATTTTGCTTCATTGTGATTTATATTTAAAAACTTTTGTTTAAAAATTGATTTTTACTATTTATATAGTTTATTTAACATAAAAGCAACTATTTTTTATTTTTGTATATATGAAAGTTTTGAAGGCAAAATCAATTTTGCAAAATATCGAACGTCAAAATGTTTACAAAGCAAATCCTCGTATAAATATGCAAATAAACTTTTGAATATTTTAAAATTAAACATATTATATGTTCATACACAATAATTGATTATGAGAACCCCAAATATTTTACTTTTATTTTATTATAAGATTGATAATTATAATTAAACACATTAACTATTTTATATACATAACTTTTTACCAAATTTTTATTTGATATTTACTTATTACTTAATTTATAATTTAAAATATAGAATCTTAGAGAATATTTCATTTTTACTGAAAAGAATACGGAACGCATCTTCTACGATACTTTAATTTCTCTGTTAAAATGTATAAATTAAGAAAAGAATGCAAAATTTTCAAATCAAAGCCCAAAAAAAAAAAAAAGAACGCATCTTTTGGTTAATATTTAAATATCAAAAACGTTATAGAGTGACAGAGAATACACAGTTCGTCTCCTCAAACCCCAAAGAAAAACCCAAAGCGCAATGCTCTTTCCGCTTCTCTTCCTCTCTCATTCTCAGTTCCTCTTGCTCTGAATCTCTCCTACGACACTCTTCGCTGCTTAAACCTTCACACCTCACGCTGACTCTGAACTCTGCACCTTAATCTCCTTCTTCGTCTCTATCTGATTATGCAGCCTTGTAGCAGAGAAATGCAGGGAATAAACTCTCTCTTAAACTCTTCTCAAATTCCTCTCCAAGACCTCCATAACCACCACCACCAGATCCAGAATTCCCAGATGCATCCTCCTCAGCTCAGCCACGCCTCCTCCTCTCACTTTGACCCCACTTCCCACGACGATTTTCTCGACCAAATGCTCTCCACCCTTCCTTCTTCCTCCTGGCCCGACCTTAACCCCAAGCCCTTCTGGGACGATACGCCGCCGCCACCCAACGCCGAGAATGTTGCTTTTCAGTATGATGAGCACGCAAGCTTGGCATCCAAGTTCCGGAACCACCAGATCAGTAGTGGCGGCAGCTCCCCCTCTACCAAGTCGTCCGCGGCGGCTTTGATGCTTCAGGCTCAGCAGCAGCTTCTGATGTCCCGAGGTGTCTCCGGAGCCGGAGGTTTAGGCTCGTCGGCCGCCGGTGACTCGGGGCTCCTTCCGATGCCGTTGTCGTTGGGAGGGGGAGACGTTGACCGCTCCCGTAACGACGTCGTGGATGGGGCATCGTTCAAATGTCCCAATCCGGTGAGACTAGAGGTTTCCAACTTCAAATCCATGAACTGATTAGTTTTACGTAGTTTAGTATTCACTGAATTTTGTGGGAAGTTTTCATAGGGTGGTGAGGGCTCAGTCCAAGCTCTGTACAACGGGTTCGCCAGTTCTCTGAATGGCGGTGGTCAAGCTTCGAATCAGACTCAACATTTTCATCATCCCCAGGTTCTTCTCCCATTTTCTTTTTCTTTTTCAAAACTATTATCACTATCATACAAATTAGCCGTATGTTGCCTTTTCCAATTTATGTTTCGGTTTAATTGTTGAATTAATAAAAGTGTCGAACCAGGGCCAGAATCTCGGAGCTTCTGGGGCCGCAACAAACCAAGCTCCGGCGAGCGGTACTCCGGCACAACCGAGGCAGAGAGTTAGGGCTAGGAGAGGTCAAGCCACGGACCCACACAGCATCGCTGAAAGGGTACTGTTTCTCTGACTTTTCGCGGCTTCATAAAACATGTTTGGCTGTTCAGAAAAATCGAGCCAATAATTTCTGGTGTCATTTTCCGTATCGTATACCTTTTTACAACGTCCAAGGACGACGATTTTCGGGTCACCAGGGGAGAATCTTTTATCTTTTTTTGTTACAAAGTCTTCCTTTTCTTAAAAAATCAACCCTATAAGGGACCGAATCGCTTTGTTTTCTTGCGTTTTCTGGACACCCAGAGAAAAAGCATTAGGGTTTGACGTGGTCTCTACTACGGTTTCTCATTATCCTGATGCTGATTGAATATGGTATGTGGCAGTTACGAAGGGAGAGAATTGCAGAGAGAATGAAGGCACTGCAGGAACTAGTTCCCAATGCTAACAAGGTAATTAATCATTTAATCCCCTCATTTAACTCTCAAATCACGTCCTTCAAAATCTGTACGGTGCGTACATTGAGAATCAAGCTGGAAATCTGAGCTTACTAAGGTACCGAACCGAACCGTGGTAACAGGAGAGAATAAATGGAATATGTAATGTAGTTGTCATATAAATAATGAGGGGGTAGTTTAGCCGTAACCCCCGAATCCACGTAGCTTGATATTAAGGAAAATAAAATAAAATAAAATATTGATATTAAAAAAAGGTGGTGCAAAAATTGACCTTTCAGTGGTTTCAATTTTGAAATATTCGTTTTGTTGGTGGAATGACAGACAGACAAGGCCTCGATGCTGGACGAGATCATCGATTATGTGAAGTTCCTACAGCTTCAAGTTAAGGTGATGTTTCTTTACATCCCCTTTTAATGAACAATTCTAATTTATTCTGAAATATATCATATTTTCTTTTTTACTTAGTTGAGTTTTCAGTTTTTTATTTGGAATAAAGCTGCTGAAATGGGCTTTCGTATTAAAATTTTACTTGCTGGGGATTATTACAGGTTCTGAGTATGAGCAGGTTGGGCGGTGCAGCTGCTGTGGCTCCCCTAGTTGCTGACATGGCCTCCGAGGTATTCAATATAAATGCTCTTTTCTATTCCCTTAATTGAATAATTTCCTAATAAATTAGAACAAAAGGAAATGATCATATTTAAGATTCACGAGCTATATTTCTGAAGTGTGGCACATTTCTTCTTCGATCCCGTATTTTAAAGATAGTTAAACAGCCTTGTTTCTTTCTCCTAATTTTGTTTCATCACACGAACTGTCTTTTTGACAGAAAGCTTTTGAAGCCCTCCATTTTTTTCCTTCAAGGCATTGGGATATGAAGAGATTTGCTTTGAGTAAATTATTATTATAGTCATCACTAATCAGTGATTTTTAATTTGATTCCTAATTTTTATTATTAATTTGATTTCTTATTTATTAATTTATTCTTAATAACCTTTTATTTATTTTTTTATTTTTAATTTACTTTCTCACTTCAACTCAATCTAAATTTGGTCTGACTAATACGAAGACAAGCATATTTAGTCTTCATCATTAAATGTTAATTAAATATGTTAATATTTATAGTAATGAAGAAGTTAGAATATATATATATAGAGAGAATGAAAATCTGTTAGGATAGATTAATAAGTGAATGATCAAATTAATTGAATGACCAAAATGAAAGATAAGAAATAGATGAGGTATTAAAGTGATGCTTTCCTCAGTTATTTGTAACAAAATTTGAGGCAAGAAGAAAAAAACAAGGGAGGCTGGTAAAACATATTGGTCATCATGTATGAATTTTGTCGGACTGAGTCTCCTTTCTCTGTTTGAGTCTTTTCGCACCCACCCACGTCTCACTGCGCCTTCTCAATTCCTCAAATTCTCAATCACCACAAAACGACAATCCCAAAAAGTAGCACGCGTGCCCACTTTCTCAGATTCCTCTCTCTCTCTCACGCCCAAACCCTTTTTCTTTTCTTTTTCCCACTCTCTCTCTCTACTGTTTTCGTCTTTTACTTCTAAGACAATCATGTGGCCATTTTTGTGTTCGCAGGGAGGCGGTGGTGGAGGTGACTGCATTCAAGCCACCGCCAACGGTGGTGGGGTCCTCCCTCGCAACTCCAACGCCAACCAGACGGCGTCGTCCTCCTCCAACGACAGCCTCACCATGACGGAGCACCAGGTGGCCAAGCTTATGGAGGAAGACATGGGCTCCGCCATGCAGTACCTTCAGGGCAAGGGTCTCTGCCTCATGCCCATCTCTCTGGCCACCGCCATCTCCACCGCCACGTGTCACTCCAGGAACCCCTTGATCAACAGCGCCGGCAACCATCAGAGCAACACCGGGGTAGCAGCCAGCGGCGGCGGAGGGCCGTCGTCTCCCAGCATGTCGGTGTTAACTGTGCAGTCGGCGACGATGGGTAACGGTGGCGCTGACAGCTCCGTTAAGGACGCAGCTTCCGTTTCGAAGCCGTGATGACGACGTTGCTGACTTTTGTTTGAAATAGACAAAAGCGGACAAAATGACAGAAAGAGACGAACGACGGAAAATGACGGGGATTTTCCGAAAAACATTAAAAAAAAAAAAAAAAAAGGGTCGTCTAAAGTCTACGAAAATAATGCGTCACGGAGGGGCCTTTGACGACGCCGTATTTACGTAGACTTTAGGAGATGCTAACTTTTTAGCCGCGAATCAGAACTCTCCAACCCCCTCTATGTTGTTTATTTTATTTTCTCTTGCAATCAGTTTCTGTGATTTTCTCTTCTCACTGTGATGTACTGGCGTTTTATGTTTGTTTTATGAATCATTATTATACTAATTGGTCACAGGCACACTAATTATAAATCAATAATTAGGAGATAATGTGGGAAAGTAATGGCAGCTTTAAGCGTATGTTGGAGACTTCTTTTTGCATAATTTTTTATATAATATAAAGTAAAAAGGTTTTGGAGTTTGTAAATAGAATTACATATGTCAACGAGATAAAGTTATGAGAAGGGTATGGGTATTTGGAAGGGAAGGACTCTGATCTCTACTTTTAAGCGATAAATAAGCAAATAAGTCAAGGCATTAAAGGTGAAGGAATCTTTGTAATATTAATGTAGATCATAGCACGTTAACTTAACACTAACAAGTAAGAACATTAAACTATTGGTGGCAGTATTCGAGTCTGGTGGTATCTCTTTCTTTTTTTCTTTTTCTTTTTTTCTCTTATATTATGTTTATGGGGATTGTAAGTTTTGTTTACATAAAAAGTAAAGTATGAAACTTAAGTTACTGAAGCACCAAAACATAATGAAAGTGTGGGTTGGATATGAAGGTAAATGCACAAAAACTAGCACCATTAATTTGGCGAGTTGCGGGGTGGGAATTATAGTTAAATTAGTAACTTTAATACGTTTAGCAACTTATTAATTAGTTTGCGTAAAAGGTATTTCAAGCTCAGTGCCTCTGTGTTATTATTTTAATCCTTTCTCTAATCACAGCTACTTCAACTTGATTACACTTCCAACTATTATGGCTTAAAGATTCACCGCCCAACATCAAAAGCCTAGTATGCTAGAAATTAGGTCTGTATCAGTCTTCAACTCTGACGACTATCGTGCTTTACAAGAATATAAATTTAATGGAAGGAAAAATTGTACTTTTTAATATTCATAATTTCATTCAATTTTTAATTTGATTTATATAGCTTAAAAATTTGTAATTATATCTTTATAATTTATAAGGACTTTACTTTAATTCTTTCAGATAAATTTTGTAATTTTTTATTAAATTTAATGGTGTAACTAATTCTATATTATTTTTAACACTTTAAATATGCAAATAAATAAGATAAAAATAAATAATAAAATAAAATAAACTCATACATATGATAAAAGATTGATAATAATATAATAACCAGACTAAATTAATAAATATTTTAATTTTAAATATTTAATTACAAATTTTTAGACTATAAGGAGTAAATTAAAAATTAAATAAAACTATAAAAACTAAAAATATAATTTTATTTATGATAAAAGAAAAATTAATAAAATAATCCGTCAAAGATATGAATATATAATATTAAGCTGCAAAAAATTTTATACAATGCATCTCCTATTACTGTTAAGATAATTAATAATAAATATTTAAAAACTGCACATTAGTTTTATCCTGACTTCATTTTAGTTAGTATTAAGTTTTAATTTATTCAAGTAATATTAAAAACAAGAGTTAGGTGAAGAAGCACACATCAAGCAGTAGAATAGATAATCTGACTGTAAACTAACTTGAGAGTGGGCAACAACTAAGAATCGCGTCTTAGGGAGTTGGGAGCGTCGGGTGATCGCGCGTACGTAACACGGTCCTTTAGAAAGTAAGGAATTTCTGTTTTCCGCGTGAGGTCCCCACTTCAGCGCGTGGCCACGCTATCTCACTACCCAAGCTTATCAGGACGACGTGGTCGCACTGTGACATCATCCCACGTCTCATAATTCATGAGGCAAAGAATTTCTGTTATTTTTATTTTTAGCAAGACTTTTTTCTTTGGATTGCAAAAGTACAGCCAGGTTTTTCTATAATTGCGAATAATTAGTGGCAAAGAAAAAGGAAAAAAAAATGGTGAATAATTGGGAGACCGTTTCGTGTGTAATTGAAGTGGAATTTGGGTGAATGTAACTTTAAATTAACTTCACTTTTAAAATTAATTTTAAAAATATTAAAAAAAATTTTCAACTGCATATCCAGCAAATGCTAATGTACCCTAAAATTCTTTTCAAGGTTCAACAGAGATCAGAATCCCTTGATTCATAACCCACAGATTGAGAGGCAACCGTCAATGTTCAATATACAGAAAAAAAAAAAAAAAGGTAAATTATATACAATTATGATATAGAAGTTTAAATTTAGAATCATGATCAATTATATATAAGGAAAATACAGTTTTAGTCTCTGAACTTTATTTTAAAATCAGTTTGATCTTTAAAAAAATTCAATCAATTCACTTTTTTTTTAAATTTTTTAAAAAACCATATTTATACTTTTTATCTTTAGAAGATTGAATTAATACTTCAAGAAAAAATGAGGGACTAAAATTACATCTTTCTCCTTATTATATATATATATATATATATATATATATATATATATATATATAACTAATCCAGATTTTGTGGCATATTTTCAGTTCTCTGGCATCAGAAGATATATTCTAGATTGGTTTATAAATATAAAGATAAAGTTTTTATTATGTTTAAAAAAATATACGAATTAGCATTAGATGTCTCTAAAAAGTAAACATGACATACTTATATATTTTTCCATAACTCAGTTTTTATAACATAAATTTACTTAAGTTTTACAAATATAGTGTTATTATAGATCGATTCATGTTTCACTCGTTGAGTTAATTAACTAACCTCTTCCACGTGGCTAGCAGACACATTCTAAGTGGGTAATTCCCAAACTTCTATTTCATTCTCACTCATCAAAATTAGCCTTAAGTGGATTGGAAAATTAATGACCATCCCAAGATTTTGACCAAGTCTGAGTTGAAGAACCAAGTTCCTTTAAACTAATCATATAATTTACACGAGAAGTAATAGTTGTATACATCTCAGCAGGCAAATATGGATTAGAAATCAATATTTTGGAACCTTGAACTTGGAAGCATGATTTACCATATCTCCTCCTTATCGGTACATTTACATGTCTACGTACAAGCACATGGGGTTGGAATTTTATGCAACAATGCATCTTCAGAAAATCCAACCATGGGCTAGGCATATGTATGAAAATAGGGTCAACCAGTATAACAGAAACACATCAAGATACTTTGAACTGATTTTACAGACAAGAATCCATTATATAAACTCTGGTCCAACACCTACAGACAATGTGATGAAAACCACGAGATTCAATATTTTGTTATTTAACATTCATCCATCTATGTGCACGCACCCAAATAATCATATTATCTGATATACCAGTTATCTGAATCTCTAATAAGATTTACTGTTCTAGGGCTAAAAATTTTGACAGATACACTGGGATTCTAAGCTCTTAACAGCTAAATTAGTTATACAGTAGTAAAACAACCATTGACGAAGGCACATAACTCAATAAATATATAAAACCCATGTACTTGAGTTGGCGCTTTATACACACACAATTCAGAAAGAAAGTACAAACTCAGCTTAGTTTCAGAATTTGCTAACAGGAGAAACTTACCTTCCACATGACCAAAGGATCTAAATTTCTTTTCTCTTTTGAACTCACAATTCCTAGCAGGTTATTCAGAAGTTTGCACAGAAGGCATGAATTATGTAGAAGCTAGATAGTGGAGAAACTATAATTATTCCCTCCTCAATAGCCTTAACAGTCTTCTGATTCAGTCAGGGTGGTGCAGGATGAACTAGAAATAAATCATGAACTACAAGTTTCCAATAATTTCCATAGATGCATATACAAAGTCTGCTACCGCTAAAACCTTCCTTTCTAGAAAATTATACTTGTTTTTTTCCCTAAAACATATCTGCTTCACCACTTTCAATAAAATGGAGAACGGGTTCTGTTAGTGTAGAGAGTAGTTTTATTGAGTTAGTTTATCTTATTTTCATTTAGTTTTATATCTAGGAGTTATATTATAGTCAAACTCTATTTATAAAGGTGTTAGGAGAACTGATAATTTATTCCTCAATAGCCTTAACTGTGTTCTGAGTCGGAGTGATACAGGATGAACTAGAAATAAATCAAGAACTACAAGTTTCCAATAATTTCCATAGATGCATACCCAAGTCTGCTACCAATTAAACTTTCCATCTTTAAAAAATTATACTTTTTTCTTTTAATTATTTTCCCTTAAAAATATCTGCTTCACCACTTTCTTTAAAATGAAGAAAGGGTTATGCTAGAGAGTACTTTATCTTAGTCTTCTAATTTCTATTGAGTTAATTTATCCCATTGACTTTTAGCTTTATATCAAGGAGTTAGTTATACAGTCAAACTCTATTTTCAGTAATTAAAATAAGAATTAATAAAGAGGGTATTAAGGTTGGTAAGATTCTTCCTTCAGCCCCAAAGTTCTACATGATTATTTTATAGGTTCCTTCAACAATTAAATACTGCCCAAAAGGTGCTGCTCTACAATTTATATTTTTCAAAAAGATAAACAGAACAGAACTACACAAACAGAATATATAATTCTGTGTGTGTGTGTGTGAGGCTGGGTGGGTGGATTAAGATTGACTCCAACTGGGAGTAAAACTGGGCTTCTTTAACCCTAGTGAGTACTCCAGTACCATTAAGCCAAAGTTCATAGAAAACTGAACAGTACTCTGTAACTTGAACTCACACAATCAACCCTTCTTCTTAGTGATATATAACATCTCCAAGGCAAACTGATTTGAAATGCTGCAACTAGAATCAGAAATAATTCCTGTATACGAAAGAAAGTGTATTTCAATGTCCATTGTATCCCTGCCACTCAGTAACTTCTTCCTCACAGGACATCCGTGAAATAAATAACTCTTTCAGGCTCAATCAAAGAGTAACTAACCAAGAGTACCTGTATCTAGTCCAATCAAACCTAGGGCATTCATGTTGCTTATTAGCAACCATGAGATTCTTAGTTTCAGGCTTTCGGTCAAAAAGGGAAGCTTATGAGAATCCATACAGAAGAGTCATGATATTGGAGGCAAGAAGATACCTCCAAGGAAGAAAAAGAAACTAGAGCTTTAGATCAAAGGCATTCAGCTAAATCAAAGCAGTGATGCAGGAAAATAGTTATAAGGAAATAAGGATAGGGTTCAAGGTAAGAAGTTTAGGTGTGTCTTAGGGCTTGGCATGAAGAAGATTCTGAGGATGAGCATTGAGCAGGGACTAAAGAGAGCAGGTGATGCACCTTAATATTTCATCACCTTTTACATAGCTTCCATATACCAGAAATTAGGTCATGCTTTCTCCTGTCCCTTCAACACAATGGGCTTGACCATTTTGCTGTATGAGTGTTCCTGAGTTAGCATAACAGGATAGTTTATTTTTAACATGTTCTTCACCAAATAGAAGATAACACTAAGGGACCATAGTAGCATTGGATCTCAAAGATAGAAGTCCACAGGTTTCCTGAGGCTAGCTTTTTGGAAGGGGGAAGGGGGAAGGGGTCCTAATTCAATCATGCTCTTGTACCAAAAATAAATAAATAAATAAATAAATAAAGCCCAAGGCTGATGAGGGTTCTCCCAATTATTTCTCTTGTGTAGTAGCCCACAAGTCATCAAATACATGAACCAAACGAACCAAAAAAAAAAAAAGAAAAAACTATACAAACGTACTGAAGTGTACATTATGAACTGTCAAAATCTTAAGAGTTGAGACAAGAAATACACATCTTATTAGATTCAAATCAATTAGTACGGCTAAAAACACCAAGAGGAGAGGCCAAAATGTCAAGATACAGCAATACTGCAAATCGTTAAAACAATTCTAGGACTTGTTCCTGCACACGCATAGAAACATCATGATGATCACTTCCATCTTCCACAGGGGCCAAGACGATCTTTACACCCCTGCCAAAATGAATAAACCCAACCTAATGAGAGTATCCTTTACTTAATTACGCTTTCTACTGCAAACTATTTGCTTTCTCCTAGTGACTGATTTCTACAGTTCGATAACAAAGTTACTCAACCCATCATAAAACGATCCACATGGGAAAAGTTAGAAAATTTTTTAAACAAAACTTAAGCACTGGGCTTGAAAGTGTAAGGCTGTGGGAGCATCAACGGACCTCTCCTCGACCCTTTGTCATCCAATAGCCTCTGAACCCTTTTGTTCTGGCAGTACTGCCTATCGAAATGTTTCACCTACGACAAAATTAACTAACATTCAAAATTTGAAAAAATATCATATATGCAAGACATAAAGATCAAAGAAATTAAACCTATCATACCCAAGAAGCACGGCATTGTTTAACAAATTCTGCCCTGGATTGTTTGCATTCTACCGGGTACAACAAACCAACCGAAGCAATTTCTGTGGGCTTCTTGTCGGATTCCTTTTCCAGACACGCGTAGAAAGCATCGCGAGCCTTACAGAATTCATCAAATCGCATGAGTCATCACAACAGTTCCATTGAAAAACCAATAAACATGTATAACAAGAAGAGGAAGAAGAAGACGCAAACAAACCCATCATATGTAAATATAAATTTGTAAAATTTAGGAAGTAAGAGACCTTGTAGCAAGCGTCCCTCGCTTTCGTGAGGACGTCGGTGTGAACTTTGTCAGGGTTTCCTGCTGCGTACGCTTCCAGAGCCATGAGAGAAAGCGAAACGGCACTTGCAAGCTACACCCTCCTCCTACGCAAGAACTAGTGACATGTAAATATAGATGGGCTCATCTAACACGGGCTAACAACCAGAACACATCAAATTTTCAGCCCAATAGTCTGTAGTCTAAGACTCTCGTTATGGGCCAGCATTCACTTTCAGTCCAATATTGTTTATTTAATTTTGGAAAATTTTGTTATTTGATCCATATATTTTATCTAGAATTTTAATTGGTTCTTATAGTTTGTCTTTTTGAACATGTTCCTATAGTTTCCAATTGTTTAAGCTTTAGATATATTATTAATTTATAGTTGGGTTCTTCCACAAAATTAAATTGAATAAGTTGTTGCTACAAATTATAAAATGCATTAGTTCAATTATCATTACCTATTCTGTGGTTCACGCGCAGTTATCGACTGCATCCATGCATCTTTAACTTAGATGCATTCCAAAATCTATCTTACCACAGCAATCCCAAAATCAAATTATTAATTTTTTTCTTTAAACTTTTTTATTTTTATTTCTTGTAGTTAGAGTGAGATTTGAGCTTTGTTTAACCAAAGTGAAAATGACTATTTTGTTCTCACACTTTTCATTTTAGTATTATTTTAGTCTTTTTATAAATTTGTAATCAAAATTGTTTTTCAAAAATTTAATATTAATCAAAAGTAATTTTAAAAAAAAGTTATGATTGATCTAATAAACGACTATTTCTGATTAATGTTGAATTTCTAACAAACCATTCAAACATTTTAAATTTATGGAAGATCAAATTAACACTCAATAAAAAATGTAAAAGACTAAAATAGTTTTTCTTTTTTTTCTATTTAAGCATGACCAAAAGATGCACTTCTCCTATCCACGACATGGATCAAAGATGGTTAAATTCTATTATTATTTTATTTAAAACTTGTTTGGATGACTGATAAGGGATGAAATGATTGGGAATAGAATTATTTTGAGTAAATTAATGTCTAGGAGTTTTTTTTTTTGGATAAAATAGAATGACACTCTAAAACCTCTCATTACCATCCATCATCTTTCTTTTTTCTTTTTTTTTTCAAATTTAGAGATTTATTTTTTTTCCATTTAAATTTAAAGATTTGGAATGGAATATAATGGCTAAATAATACAATTACTATCTGATGTAGGAGAGAGTAAAGGGAAGAGTAGGGAAAGTAAAAGGAGAAATTGAGAAGAGAAAGGAGGAAGAGAATTAGGTTATTCAATATTTTTTATTTAATCAAAAATAGTCTACTAATAATAAAATACTTAGGACTATTTGTAGAAAGCTTTATAACAAAACAAGATAATGAAAATATAAAATATTAACATATAAATAAGTATATCCTAACAAAATATTTAAATTCAAAATTAATAATCTTAAAATATTTAAATTTAAAATAATTCAAATTCCTATATTTATTTTGACTAACTAAATCTTAAAATATCTAAGCATATTCTTAATAACTAAATTACAAGCAAATAATAAAATATCTCTTATTCCACCCTCCATTACTATCATATTCTCTCCGGCTAAAATTTTATTACCACATCATTCCATTAATTACTATTATATCTCTCTTAATTAAACTTCCAAATAGACTTGATCATCAAGCTAGGATTTCACTCTAAAAAATCTTGAGCCAGTTTTTTAATCGAATTTTTCATTCAAACTTTTTATCTATATTTTTCAAATTGACTCTATTAAGCTTATGATCAAGTCTATTTACTATTTAAGGCTCAAGATAAATAATGTAGCTAATTATTATTATTATTTGTAAGATTATATATAAAGACATTATATATATAAATAAGTTGTTATATTACAATAAGTTCTTTAAATAAGAGATATTGGTTTTTATTACTTTATTAAGATATTACTTTATATTAAGTTTTTTTTTTTAAGTAATAAGTTTTTTCTTATTAAAAAATCATTGATTCAGGTTTTTGAAGTTAGGGTCAAACTTAAAAAAAATCTCAAACTTGACTTCTTTTACAAGTCGAACTTTTTTAATTAGCCTTATTTTGTTTAGACTTTAATTTTTTATATCAAACTAATTGATCTTAGCAGACGTTTTTAAATTACAAACAGATATACTTTTAAATAATAAAATAACATATATCTTATCATTCAATTCTTTGTCATTTAATTTCATTTTATTATTAGCCATTTCATTTCACTGTCATCTAAACTCTTAGGTGTAGTCCAAAATTTTAATTTGGCCTCTTTATACCGAACTTCGTGCTATGAAATTGTAATAGCGTGACTAATTATGCCTCCCCATGCGAACATTTTGAATATGTATAATTTATAATAACAAAAGAAATAAAAGAAGATAATGGTATAAAATCCAATCACATCATGTGTAGCATGTGATGTAGAATCACTAAAATTAAATTAATAACTTGAATAAATAAATACGAACCATGCATATTCGGAATATTAAAATATAGCATCGACTATTTAAGTAAATTTAAACTTTATATCAACAAAATTTAATAATAGTGATCAAATTAAAAATTAAACAAACTATGTATCAACAAAATTCAACCTAAAAGACTTGCATTTTGTCTATAATTACTAATTCTGAAATATATATAATTATTTTACTTGACTTTTACCAATATAAATCTTGATATGAAATAAATTTGAAAATTGAAACACAATCTCAAAAATATAAAAACTAGGGAGCGTACCGATAACATAAAGTTTTCATAAAGTGAATTAACGTTTTGTGCACAATAAAATTGACCTAAAAATGTTTTTCGTGACTAAAACAAATTGGATTATGCATATTTAAAATTTCACGCATTTGATACTTTTGCACTATTTTATCTTTTTTTTAAAAAAATAAATATTAATTTTTTATAAAATATATCATCAAGAGAACTAAATGCGTACCAAATTAGTAAAATTTGATTTGCTAAGTCTTGGTTTTCAAAATGTTGAAATTTACATGCGATGAATGTACTAGCGCGACGTGCAGCGTACGGGAAGTGGTACGGACGTAAAAAGAAAGACGAAGAAAGCATGTGGAATTACTTACGGAGCGAGGGAGACAGAAGCTGAAGCATATGTTGCTCTCTCTCTCTCTCTCTCTCTGCCCACTTCATTTTCACCATGGGACTGAGTGAACCATTCATGAACATAGATACTCTCAATTTTTTTCTCTTAATTTTTTTTAACAAAATAAATAATACTTACTTAAATAGGAATTCTCATTTATTTAACTTCTTTTTTAAAAAAATAAAAAAAATAAAGATCAAAACGCAATTCCCCGCATGAAAGGCCGTAAAATCTATATGTATGTCAATTTTGAATTCAATCTATTCCAATCCAATTTTACAAAATTTTAGGGACTTTAATTTGTATCGTAATCATAAGAATAATAAATTAATCCTGACGTACCGTTCGATTTTGGGCGTGGATTTGTTTTCCTTGCTTTAGCCTCCGGTTAGGATTTTTTGAGCTGATAAAAATAATTAAAACATTTTCAAATCCACGAAATTATTTTATCCAAATGTTTAATTTGTATTTTATTTTTTATTTTTTTAAAAAAGCGTAGATTGCTTGTAACACCAAAAAGATAAGTGAAAATTCTATTTTCAGTCAAAACAATTTTATTCAATTTTTAAACTAGTCCCTTTAATTTAAAAATTTATAATTAAATTCTTATGGTTTATAAATGTTCCAATTTACTTCCTATTATCAAAATTTTGTTAACATTATGCTATATTTGTTAATGTAATTAATTATATACTATCTTAACACTATGAATATGTACAATTTATGTTAACAAAAGGGATAAAAATAGATAACAATATAAAATTATTTTTTATATATATGGCATAATACTGGTAAAAATATAATGAAAAAAATGATATAAAAAATTATTTAAACTCTAAGAATTTAATTGCAAAATTTTAAACTATAAGAATCAATTTAAATTTTTTAAACTGTGTTATATTTCATAAGATTTTTTTAAGATAGACTCAGCTAAACACATCATATTTAGACTCTACTTTTTATATATAAATTTTGTATAGCCAACTAATATTAGAAGGCAATAGAACTTTACTAAAATTGATGTGACAAAAGAATTTATTTTAAATACTTAAAATTTTATTCTCTTGGAGCAATTCGCCAACTAAGATGGTAGATTACTTAACAGTAACCCACCTCGTATATCACCTTTGGTTTACAATCTCACAATCTCCATCCGAATTAACATTAATGAGTTAACTATAATTTGGTTGAAATTATAAAGTTGTAAAATCTACTCGTAAAAATTTTTTAATTATAATAAATTATTTTAAATTTTTATATAAATAAATCCAAATTATTTCAATTTTTCCATTGTGTAATTCCAATTTTTTTAATCAACTATTTTTTTTATAATTAATAATTATTCATTATTTCAAAAATATCATATTATATTCAATAATATAATTTTATTCATTAATGGTTACTTTCTTGAGTTTTTAATTCTTGCCTTTTTCCCTCTAATAATTAGTTTTGTCCAAAATATTAATTTCAACATGCTTTGCTATTTTTATTATTACTGGATTTAACTATTCCAATAAGTACTTTCTTTTTTAATGAGGCCAATAAATATTTTGTCTGTTTCAATCATTTCCAACATAATATATATTTTCCAGCTCCTTATTGTTATTTATTATTTTAAAAATTAATATGTTGCATTTTTATAATATTTTCATTATTGTTAATAATGAAATTTCTAGTGTTTTAATCATTATCTTCTCATTATTTCTAATAATATATTTCAGAAAAATATTGTTCTTCCATCATCTTATTATGTCATTATTAATATTTGAATTTAACATATTATTTTTTTTTATTATACTCATCATCCTTCATGTTTAGTAATGTATATATTATTTAATTAATTTTTTACTTTTTTAATTTATCTGTTTTTGGCACCTCTTATGCATATGAAGAAAGATGTAGTTTAACAACAGAAAAAAAAAAAAAAAATACACAGCGACTAAAATAATAAAAAGGGGCCAAAGTATAATTTTTCCTGCAACTAAAAACAAATTCAGTGGGGCCAAAATGGAAAATTTGCAACAGACGAGAGAGAGAGAGAGAAGGCAGAACTTCAATAAGGACGAATCAATCACATTTTAAGCATTTTGGTATTTAAAAAACAATATATAAGTTTTGTCTATCCAAATTGAAAAAATTTATATATTATTCCTTATATATTTATATCAAGTTCCTCCAATTACCTAATAACATATGGATAATTTTTAAAAAGGTAGGAGTTAACAGTATTAATTAAATAGTGAATAAGATGTAAATATTGTTCAAATCTATTGAAAAACTTGATATAAATATATATGGAACAACATATAAGTTTTGTCCATTCAAATTGAAAAAAATTATATATTATTCCCTATATACTTATATCAAGTCCCTCCAATAACCTAATGATACTTGGATATGTTAATAAAATATTAAATATTATTAACTGATTAAGGAATCTAATATAAATATATAAGGAACAAATCACCGTTCGGTATTACATGTGAAACCTAATTATACGTTTGAATTGATAAGTTTAAATTAAAAAAATAAAGTCTGATTAATTGTTATGGTGTTCTCCAATTCCCTCCTTCCTGATCTTTAGATTTTTTTTTCTAGATATATAATTATTATTATTTAATTTTTAAAAAATTGCTCATAAATAAACCTACAATACTAATATTTCACTAATACTTTTCTTTTTTAAAAGTTTTGACTAAACATTTATATAGTTGTTGAAAATGCATACTCACTTACTATTATTTAACCTGTCATAACCACAACGGCATACTCACTTAGGAAAGGAGAATTATATTTTTGGTCTTTTTAATTTCATTCAATTATTAATTTAGTCAATACACTTTAAAAGCTTATAATTTGATATTAGACTCTGAATCATTTATAATTTAATCTCTATTATTATAATTTTGTCAATATTTTATTATATATATGAGTTAATTTATTTTTCATTATCTACTTTACTTTCATTGTTAATATAAAGGTGTCATCACTCATAATGTTAAGTGTCTCAGTACATTTAATTATAATATAGAGATATAATTATAATATGTTATATTTTAATTATATTATTCTATTATAATGGGTGTAGTGCACCAAAAATTTTACCTAATATAAATTATATATATTTAAAATATTGAAATATTATATACTTAGTTATATCAATAAATTTTAGTAAAAATATTTATAGACTTCTTGTTGTAAAGACTAAATCAAAATATTTGTAAATTATTGTAAATTAATTAATTATGAAATTTTAAATTGTAAAGATGAAATAAAAAATGAACTGAAACAGGATGTAGCCGGGGACCATAAGTATAATTTTCTGAAAAAAAGTGAAAGACACTGTAGGAAATCTCAATTTGTGCTGTGCATAAGACGCCGTAAAGAATATCAATTCCAAATGAAACAACACTTGAGATACTTTTCTTAAAAGAATGAATTTCCTAATAAATTTCTCAAATATGCTTTCATAAATTTTTTTTTCTTACTTTAATCCTCACAAAAGAATATTTTTTAATTTAATTCCTCACAAATAAGATCACTCTCAATAATGTCCTTTACACTTTTAAAATTAATATATATATATATTTTAAAAGTATAGTATTAATAATAATTTTATGGTGTCATATTGGGTGCAACTATAAAATTGATTGTACCAATGTAATTACTACATGACACACCAAGAACTTCATACATGGCAATGACATGTAAAAGTATACTTATTATATGCTAATATAAAATAACTTGTTACATTTATATTTTGATATCAATACTTTTAGATTTTGTTTATGAATCAATTTTTTTTTAAATGTTCAATTTGCCCCTACTACTAAAAAAAAAATTAAATTGAGTAAATTAAAATTTGTTTAATAAGTTGTAGGTTAGTAAATAAAATATAAAAACAATGGGCCAAAATACAAATACCGTAAGTTATATTTATTGACATGTCAAAATATAATAATTATATGCCAATTTAAAATAATTTATTGTATTTATATTTTAACCCTAATACTTTTAGATTTTATTTATGAACTCAAAAATTTTATAAAAAAAAATTAATTTATCTATCTGCTTTTTATATTTTAGTAACTCCACAAAATTAACCATTAGTTCGAAAATAAGAATAAAATTAAGAAGTTGTGGGGTTATTAAAAAATGAAAAAAAAAAGGTATATGAGTGAGTTGATAAAGTTATAAATTAATATTTTTGTGTGTATTACTAAAAAGCAAATAGAGTAAATTGAAAAATTGAAAAAGAATTTTAGGTTCATAAATTAAATCTAAAAATAATGGGTCAAAATACAAATATAATAAGTTAATTTAAATTGTTATACAATTAATATAATACAACACATCATTGTCATGTGTTTTTTCCTTAATGCGACATATAGTGATTGCACCCATGCAATTAAATTTATAGTTGCACGAAATAATTTATCTAATTTTATTTATAAGGGACCAAATTGATATATATTTATACATAAGAGACTAAATTGAGAAGACAATTCTATAAGGGACTATATTAAAAAATATTTTATTTTTGATAAACTAAATTTAAGAAAAAAAATTCAATGAAGGATTAAATTTAAAATACTCATGTAAGTGAGGGTTCAAAATAAGAATTTTCTCAAGATACATGAGTATATTTAATAATAACCACACACTACCAGAGTTGGTGTTGGTTTGCATAATGAGAAAGAAGACTAGGAGAGGAATGGTTGCTATATATGGAAAAGCTTGCTCCACATTGAAAGTGGGAAAATGGTTCCAAGTTGGTCCAATTCCTATAATAATTTATCATAAGGGCATTGTCAAATACGGGCACTAGGGGATGCCTGTCATCTTTAGGACACAGTGCCCTACTTTCCAAATTCAAGTAAAGTCCTATCCTCTCTTCTTTTGGGTAATTTGTGCACATAAAGGCCATTTATTCTAGTGCCACATATCATAATCTTATCAATTGACCCACCGTGCATTAAAAATTCCTAAATAATTAATAGCTATGGCAATGCACTGAAGCACATAAGACATAGTGGCAGGTGATTAATCAAAGCCATCATTATTACTGCACCAAATGATTGTACTTTTTGGTTTAATGCTGATTTCTTCATATTTTGTCCAACAAATTAAGAGCCTTTTTTTATTGATTATGCATAATATGTAGCTTTTTTAAGAATGATCGCATAACATTATTGATCTTGTTATTTTTCTTGACGAAGATAGCTTCATTATGTATTTGTATTTGGCATATTAGTACTTAAGATATAACTTGTATCATTTAAAATATTAGGAGGTCACAAGGTACCACCATTTTATTTGAATAGCATTGCATACATTTTAAAGAGTCACGTAATTTTTAATATCTTCAGTTCTTATGAAATTTTAATTGTATGCTTTCTATAATAATTTTTAATTGTTAAATATGTTATATACTATGATAAGTTATATCTTAACCCCTTAACATCCTATATAATATAACATAATAGTGTATCAAATATCTCTAGTCGATTTTGACCCTTCAAATCAATCTATTAAAAAAATTAGTAAAAAAAAAAATAGTTAGATTGGTGAAAAAGAAAAACTCGTAAAATCAACTGGTCAAAAATTGATTTGAGATTTTTTTGCGTAAATAAAATTTCACAGATTTTGTGATAGAGATTTATAATATGTAAATGACTTTATGCAATCATTTCAATATATATATATATATATATATATATAAACTATTAAACCAGGAATTATTTATTTTATCGTTATCAATTAGTAGTCAAGTTATAACATTGGTTGGTAAATTTTTCTATCATTGAAATTTGAAACACGAAGCACAGCCAAATTACAGAATCTTTCTAAAATTTGATAAATTTACACTTAATTTTCTTTAATTTTTAAAATTACGGCAACTCCCTCTTGGTTATCTTTCACAAAAGGAATTAAATCTCTACAAAAAGACATGCGTCTCTTCCAAAAATAAATTATATAACAATCTTTGTTCTTATACCAAGAATAAAATCACAATTTTTTATCATACATAAAATTAATTAAAATTTTTTATAAAATATATCATAATAAAATAAATTTTTTGAAAATATCACATATAATTTAACCAAGCCTCCTAATTTCCCTATTTAAGACTTAAGAATTAATGAGTGGTACTTATTTATAATAACGCACGCTTAAACTTCGTTTTTCCCTATTACAATTTTTTGGGGTTTTCCTTCCGTCTTGCTCTGTTGACGCAGTCCCATCCACACAGGACAGAGGGGGTCCCTCCACAATGGTCATCATACGGCTACCATCACACTTCTGTCTTCTAGTCAAATCTCTAAGGCCATTTCACTACCCTAGAAAAAGTCAATAACCATAGCCACCACAATACTGCCACGTAGGCCAATGTTTCCTCTCCACCAATAAGCACTTGACACGCACTGTACTCTTCTTTCTCTCTCCCTCACTGCCCTTGTGTGAGTGCATTAATGTGTCCTGTTTGGGCGTCCTTGCCTCTTCAAGAGCCAAGCAAGTCGTGCAAAAGCAAACCCATTTGCACCGAGTAGTACCTCATCAATAATCATCACCTTTCTCCACCACCACCCACCACCACCACCATCCCTTTCTGCCTAGGTAAAGCACTAAGTAAGCAGTGTTGTAGGCTGATATATGAAGACCAAGTCACTCGTAGAGACAAAATAATTGAGGGAGAAACTGAGAGAAAGCTTCAAAATCAGAGGGCTTTTCTTGTTTTGGGTGAAGTTGGAAATTTTTGGCTCTCATGCTTAGTAGAGAGAACATAAAGGGGAAAAGCAGGGACAGAAAGAAAAAGAAAACCTTTATCATTTCTAAATGGGTTATCTGGGTATGTGGTGAGAGCTTGTGTGGGTGCAGTGCAGAGTGCAGAAGAATAATTTGCCGAAAAGGAGAGAATTTGAGGTTTCAGATCTGAGAGATGAGAAAGCGAGAGCACCATGGCCTTTTGGTTTCCTTTTGTTGAATGTTCAGAAGAGGGATAGGAGAGATAGAGAGATATTGACAGAAGAGAGTGAGCACATGCTGGTAGCAATTGTATGAGGGCATACATATGCGGGTGCGTGCTCACTTCTCTTTCTGTCAGTTTCTCACTTCGTGTTTCTCTGTGTTCCCTTTTCTTCTCAAAAAACCTTTTCTTTCAACGCCTTCTGGATTTTCAGATCTTCAAGTTTTAATTCTTCCTCTCCCATTGGTGGCTATCCACGTCTTGCCCTCTTTTCCAATACGTATGATCTCTTTCTCCGAGTGTCAACGAACGAGTCACACCCTTGTCCAAGGCAAGGAGCTTCTTGATCACAAAAAACCCTTTGAAATGACACATCGAACGCGTCTTGGCACATCACAAGCTTTCTCTTCTTCTCACAAGTCGTGTGGAAGCTGCTTACTGCTTGACCAATGGTGGAAAATTTAACTACCCCAGGTTTGGTGATAAGTTCGAGCGTTGAAGGTAAACAAGCGTGTACGCCTGACGTGATATCATGATGTTCTTAAGCCTTATCTCTTCGACTACTTTATTTAGTACCCAACTTTAATTTATTATACAAATTTATATTTTATATTTTATTATATTGCGCAATTGGAATGAAGCTTCAAAGCGTTATTTTCTATGGTACTTCTCCTTCCTCGAGTAGAACACAAAACGCAAATGCAATTCTAAGCCTTACTGTTCATATCTTAACGGAAAAACGCGTGCTTGATTGCTTTCGCTCACTTATACATCAAACCCTTATTTTCTCTCCTCTCTCTTCTTTACCGACCGTACAAGGTTCAATCTCGCCCAGAATTTTCGTATTTTCTGTTTGCCTAGTGCGACGGAGCTCGGAGAAACCAGCGAAGGAAGAATTATGGGTATAATTTTAATTCGATTTTCTAGGTTCAAATAATGCAGATACTTGAATCGTATCTTGTGTTTTTCCTGAAAAGGGATTTCGTAGTAGCGAAAAAATACCCTTTCGGAAAGTGCATCAAGCACCCAAATATGGAAAGATTTGTTCTTTATTCTCCGTGGCAAACATGCATTTATTGGCTTCCTTACAAAGGTTAGAAAATTTACCAATCAGTAGAATTTCAGATTTTTTTCTTTTATATTACTTTATTTCCTGTTAATTTTCAGTTTAGGAAACATTTCTCTTCTTGCTTGGATGCTTGAATTCAATTATTAGCCATTTCATATACAGCAGACAACCTTTGGGGTGAGGGGGGAAGAACTTCTTCGTCCATTTCCAGCTCGAGATTATTCTGCAAATTAACCTTTTATTTTTATTTATCTATTTATTGTTACTGCAGAAAACCTTAGGGGTTAGGGGCGAAGAACTGCTTCGTCCATTTCCAGCACGAGATTATTCTGGTAATTAACCTTTTATTTTTATTTTATCTATTTCATAGCTACTCCAGTATGCTGATTTTATGAATTGTGTTAACTTTTATCATTACTTCATAGCATTGGGACTGATTTAAAGGGATGTGCTCCTTCTGTTAGTGAGGCCCTGGAGGGTTGTATTGTTTATTTGAGTTCATGTGATGCAATGTACACAATGAGTCTTTTGAATACATGAAATGTAAAGGTTGAGTTTTTTGAATGATGATATTGGTCAATTAGTGTGCTGACTTAATGAATGATGCCAAGAGTTGCTTAAACGCCCTTCTACCTTCGGATAATTGTGTTTCTTTCATCAGTCACTAATGTCTCTTCTATATTGATTTGAATTTTGTCTAATGAAATATGGTATGTTGTGTTTTGATGATATTTATCCTATGCTACACGTTAAGATCAGTTCAAATTTGCTACGAGTTGGTCAAAAATGTCATTACACTGCACCTAGTTATCAAATTCTTTCTTTGTTTTCTTCTCTCTTTTACGAGGCTGTCTTATCCTTCTTTCATGTAATTCTCTTTTTTTCCTGATAAATATTATTTTTCTTTTATAAAAACAATGGGTACTTAAAACACTGGATTTTTTCTTTTATTTGGTATGTGTAAGGAAACCAAACAATTGAGATGTTTTATAAATATGAAAGGCTGAATGACCTTGTCAGTTCTGTCTCATTCTAAACAGTTTGTATTTATTATTTAATTACACCCTTCATTAATTTGGTTTGCTTAATTTTCTATAACATAGAAATTGAACAATTTTCTTTTGTTTAAGTTGTTAGAAGTTTTGTTAAGTTTGTAGATTATACCTAGAAAAAATAGATGGTTCAGTGTATTTGTTACCTGTATAATAATCATACTTGTATTACAGAAAAAGAATATGCTTTTAAATAACTTTCCTTCAGCATTAAAAGTTCTGTGCTCATATATTTAGGGTGTCTTTTACTATATATGAATGATTGTTTGGTTACATAATGACCATTATAGAAGGACCAGACTGTACATTTTACTTAAACAGTACTCTGAAAACTTGAGGCTTTTTTAAAACAATTATCACATATTAAGTTAAAAAGTTTTTAACAGTTTTCATTGCTTGTACTGTTAAAACAGCCTGAACTATGTACACCATCAGATGCATGTATTATCTTGGAAATAGTTATCACTATTTCAACCATATCTTTTCAGTGAGTGCTTCAAAAAGTGTCAAAAGGTCAATCTGTAAAGCATATGAAGAGTGAGATTTTCAGTTAGAATACTTTGTTTAACTTTAAATTGTATATACATATTTTGAAAATGTATTATTTCATCTGAAATTTACCTCAGGGTAGACCAAAAGAGACTACTTTTGCCTTCCACTACCAATGTGTATATTCTAGTTTTATAGCCTACAGGGCCATGCAAGAATTGTGATATTGAATTGTGAACAACTTGATGATAGAATAAATACACAGACTGGCTTAGCAACTATAGTTCGTTAATGTTGTGGAGCCGTTTCTGAATTGTATTTTCAGATATCTATTATAGCTGAAGAATCAATGTACGTGAATGCTTCTCTATACCTTAGAAATTTTATCCACTTTGGTCATTTTATAATTTGAATTTCTGGCCTAATATTTGGCTTTTCCCAAAATACTGCTTAGTTGAGCGAAACACTTTTACATTCTGCTCTTACTTGAGCCTTTATTTAATGAGAACTTGCACTTAGTTTCTTTATATACACATGCATGTATGTGTGTGTGAGAGGGAAGGTAAGTGACATGGATATGGTAAAGGAATTCCCCAACATGTGTAAATGTAGGCATATATGTAAGCATGCATGCATGAAAGAGAGAGAAGGAGATGACAGACTGAGTGAC
Organism: Delonix regia; assembly: GCA_037074485.1. Taxonomy (NCBI): domain Eukaryota; kingdom Viridiplantae; phylum Streptophyta; class Magnoliopsida; order Fabales; family Fabaceae; genus Delonix; species Delonix regia. The sequence continues at coordinate 21,644,139 of CM073451.1, forward strand.
GTGAGAATGGTTGCTATGGGTTCTAAAATATATTCAGTAAAGTACTTTCAAGATTCTTGTTCAAATATCTTGGAAGAAAAAAATTTATCTATACATGGATATTGTCAAATATTTCCCGTCTAGTTCTTAAAGTATCTATGGCACAGTAGAAGTAATGACTGTCTTTTTTATCTAAAAGAAATACTAAGTGTCTTTATAGTTTGGAGAACCCCGGAAACCGTTATGTTTAACACCAAGTTTTACTGCATATCAAGCAGTGAAATTGAAAAATGTTAAAGCAAGATGCAAACTAGAATGGTTTCTAACGTTATGCAAACTGGAGGCCATGTCTGAGCACCTGGTACTCTTTCTCATCCTCAATCTGCTTGGCCTTTCACCCGCTGAATTCCTATGTATTTTTCCTCCTGATATGCATGTCCATCTTGCAAAATATAATTTTTTATTCTATCATTTCTTTTCACTGCTTGATATTTAATGTGCGTCTTTTCCTGATTGGTTAATATTTTGTTTTTTGTTTGCTCCTCAAACTTCAGAGGGTCACTTTGTGGATATTTGGAAATTTTAAAATTATAATATGTCTTTGTCTCTTTGAACTATGATATATCAAAATGAGAAGTATGTACTTCAAGAAAAATTATTAACGCTTAAAATCTTATATTTTCTCAACTATATTGGACCTATAAATTATATAATTACTCCTAGATTTTTATGTAGATGCAATTATTAAAAGCACATAGTGGACTTGTAGTGATAAGGGCTCCAAAATGTTATAGTACATAGTGTATAGGGTTAGCAAGCTATATGAAATTGCAGCAAAAAATTTTTAAAAAATTCATAATGAAACTAAACTTGTTAAGAAAAACCTTAACAACTTAATAAGCATATATAGATTAAAATATCACGTACTTAAATCATAAAGTACATCATTGTTTAACAAAGTTTTTGACCTTATCTGAAGATATCTCAACCAATTTCTGGTCTTTCATCAAACGCATTTTCATCATAATAGTAATTTAAAATCCCTATATTTCTACTTCATCTTCTAAGGTTTTCATTTGTACGTCGACCTTTTCAAGAGCACAAGAAGAGGAGGATGCGATTGCTTGCTTTGTTATTGGAGTTGGAGTAATTGATGATCAAACACAATGGGTTGGTTCCTCAGCTCTAGTAGCTAAAGCTACATTACCTTGAAATACCAGATCATTTTCCACAATTTTGTTCTTCATCCACCTTGCCAGTCCATTCATTGCTGTCATCAATCTCTTTCAATGAGATTGGGCAATTGTAAATCTTCTTCTCAAAGCCCTATTATACTTGATGAATACTAATTTGTTCAATTTTAATTGTGCAGTCATGTTTCTTAGATGGTCCAGGGATGGGTTGAGTGAATCTCCTGAGGCATTCCTTGCAATATTACTTAGGTTAGAGCTGTTTTCCCTATTTATCTGTAGCACAGGTATGGCAAAGCTACATTTAAGTAGCAGTGCTACACATGTCGTATTGTGCCAAGAGTTGTAATGTTGCTTTACATGATAAAGTGCACTGTTATAACAATGTTTTGAAGTTATTTAATAATAAGGATTGGATTTAAAACAGTCATATATATTATGTTGCCTATAATTGAGCTAACGGTGTATATTTTACTTTGTTCACATAATGGGAAGGAAACTGCCATGAATTTAATGGGACAATAGTTTTTATTATATGTTTGAAATCTCTCCCAAATCTTCTTTTTTGTAATTTTTTGAACTCAATTTTAAGTTTTTAATTGATTCCTTTTGCCCTTTGACAGACGCCAGTGTAAAATGACCAATTTTGGCAAGTTTTGATTAGATACTGCAGTCCTAAATGTATTAGAAGTGGAAGTGAGGGATGAATTACAATTGATGCGTCTCAAACATAGTTATGGCCTTAAAACAAGGAGAACATGAAAAGGCAACCAGCTGAATTAAGACTCCTGTCTTTATTCCTCGTTTTAAATTATTCATGCGATGCACTTATCAATGCTCCACCTATTTTTATGATACAACACATACAATTACTATGTACTTTATTTGCTAATATATATATATATATATATATATATATATATATATATATATATATATTATCTCCCTTTGGTAACACTTCATATTGTGATCGTATCGTTGCCTAAGCTTTTTCCTTTTTTTGATTACAACAGTTTTTGCTTTTTGTACTGTGCAATTTTTGTCATTTTTTTAACTCAGAAATAATCTTTTTCTAAGCTTTTTTTTAAAAAATTTTTAGTCCTTTCCATACATTTTCTAATTCTTTTTATTTATCTGATCTTGAAGATTTTCTTTGGTGATGAGGAAGAGATTAGAAAAGATATTAGAGTATCAGATTTCTATGTGTATTACTATCACATAGGGGAAGAACCAATTGAGTTGTCCTGTTGTATAAATTACAATGAGAGAATTGGCTAGTAATTAAGTAAACATGGCTGGTGGAGGTGCATGTAAGCTGTCTTGGAACCACTTAACTGCAATGCCAAAAAGGAAAAAAAAAATGGTAAATATTCAGCTTTACATGGAAAGAAAAGAGTGATTGTGTTATCTAATTTATTAGGCTGAGGCCACAGCAATTTTTATTGTGGTAGTGGTCGCTCTATTTACAAAATTAAAATAGATATAGGCAACAGCATCTGCAAATAAGTTACTTACAACATTTGGAGGCGCTACAAATTACTCAGGTTATTATAGGCAAAGTTGTCCTAACTAGGCATCTTAATTACTCTTAAAGCTATGCCAATAACTTGCATTATGCTCTGCTAATTATGATCTAGTACGAATATTTTACAGATATCATTATTTACACTTGATTTTGATCTTCTGGTTGAAAACAAGTGCCTTTTGCGCATTACTTGAATTTTAGATTGTGGGAAGCCTAAATGTTAAAGAACCATCCCAGACTTTAATCTATGAGGTGAAGACTTGGAAATAAGCTTTTGTCTCTGACTTGCCACTTAAACCCTCTTTGGCTTGGGTTGTAGACAAAACCTTCCTAACGTTATTTTGTTTTGACATATGTAGTTATTAAAATCGGGGTAAGTGACAAGAATTGAGTTCATTACCCCAGAGCTATGGAAGCTCTGATGTGATGTTGAGGAACCATTCTTCCAACTACCAGAAGCTTCAATTGTTAGGTGATGGTCTCAGCTAAACTTGTTGAAAATAGTCCCTTTTCTGCTATAATGTTTGCTACAGCATTTAGCACACCTATAGGAAGGATATAAACTAAAACCATATAAACCAAACAAAAATGCTAGTGGCTAGAAACAATCATATGGACTAAATTAGGAATGTAGCAACAAAATAAACTTTTATAAAACTGTTATCTCAATTAATATAATTGCTTGTGAAACTGGAACAAATATTATTTCATGTGAAAGTAATAAACATTATGGAGGTGTCCTTTGTGCTTGAATTACATAAGCATTTCCTTTTACTCTTATGTAGCTACATTGACGAGTATAAGCAACATTATCAGACTTTGTGGTTTCCCATTTTCTTCACTGTAATGTGAAGGATGAAAAACTATGCAATCTTGAATCTTTGTGGAAGTATGATTAATGTCACTATATAGTGATCAAATGTTTGTGCTCTACATATATGCCTATTAGGGCAATGATCAATATAATAATGGTACTGCATATATATGGCACAATTGTACCATTGTGATGTATCATCCGATTGAGAATTGGCAAGATGGGTTCTTCAGCTCAAAATATTGTCATAGTAGAAAATTTCAGCAATTTTTGCAGGCAAAACCTCAGTTTAATAAACATGAAATTTGCTGCATACTGACTTGAATATGTGACAGATATATTTGTTAATGTGATGATTGATTGAAGTGTATTATGACTCTGATTTCAAAAGGTTGATGATTCTAATAAGGAAATTGGGGTGAAGCACTGCCTTTCGTTGGTGCTATCAATTTGTTGACTCCCTTTTTATTTTCTTTTCCAATTAGAAATGGTCTTCTGCCTTATGAAAGATTCTTTCAAGCTCTTTAGTAGCCAAGGCATTTAAGAACTAAATCTTATCTTAATTATTTTTACTATGTATATTGTTAGAAACTTGCTTTCTCTTCATTATATAAAGGATGTTTTGGTATAGCATATTATTACATGTACCTCTAGTGACACATTCACTTAACACCATAGGAGTTGTAAAGCTTCTCTGAATACTACATATATTTTTATTGGCTTTGAATAAATTGGTCTTGTTGGAAACTGAAGATTATAGAAGTTATACCCTATAAACCAAGAGCAATGAAGTGCAGACACTTCAAAATATACCTCTATAAGTTCATAAGAATTACATTTTCTAATCGAACATTTTTTAATTGTGTCAGGAACTGTTTGAACAAAATGAAGAAACTGACTTTTATTCTTTGCTGCAGAATATTAAAAGAAGAGGACTTGTTAGGCATGATAACAAATGGCAGGGAAAATGTAATTGGCGTGGAAGGTTCTGGTTCAAATAGTGCTATCTATCGCACTCCTCCAAGAAAAGATGTATGTGATGGTTATGAGTTCTCAACAAAATATAAGGGTATTGTTGTTACTGCAGAGTGGGAACTTGTGCGTTCAAATATTATATTAGACTTAAATACAATACCTTATATCTTTGCTATTGCTATTAGTTCTTTCAATTAACACATGATAAAGTGTAGTTAACCAATAATAATATAAGGTTTGTAATTTAATTAAAAAATTATACAGTTATCTACAATCACCTTACTTGTGTTGTAATGTTATTGAAAAAGTAAATGCTTGTCATTTTAATTAAAGATTGGCATAACAAAAATATAAAGAATTATATATAAGTTATTTTCTTCAAATATATGGTAATTGCCAGTGAATTTGCTTGCAACTTCAAGTCCGAAAGGGAAGCAGCTAGGGCTTATGAGAGCACAGCTATCCGGTTTCTCTGGTAATTCCTTCAGAAACTTCCCTTGGACTAGCATTACTGTTTAGGAGCCAAATTTTCAAAGTCAGTATAACGCAGAGGTTGTGCTCAATATGATAAGAGTCTTCATACCAATTGAAATTTGCTGGCTTTTTGAGGACTATTGCCAAGTTTCTGAAACAAGTGATGGCGTTAACCTGTTTATGATGCAGAAAAGAGGAAGATGGCTCCCAGGTAAGCAACTTTTTCAAAAGGAGCTGGTTCGTAGGGATGTGGGGAAGTTAATATGTCATCCCCAAGAAACACTCTGAAGCACCTCCTGGTGCTTCTCGGTTTCATTTATGAAAATGCAGAAGCTGGCATGGTGGATGACACACATCTAGTGGGATGATGAAACTCGGAATTTTCACTAGTCCTCTTGTTAAGAGCAGCCAGAGTTTTGCATTCACGAGGGTGGAGTGGGACTGTGGAAGAGAAGCAGTTGAAGGCCAATGATGCTGTTGGCTTCTGTTTGCGTGAGTGTAAAGAGGGAGGCAAAGTGGTAGAAACATTCTGTCTGATCAAAGTAATTAAGGGGTGAAGATAGTACTGGTAGCTCAACGGAAGGTGTTTAGCTTGAAAATGTTGGGTTTCAAGAACAAGGTCAGCATGTGGGTGAGCTTAGCCTTGAAGATGATGAAGAACGGGTTTTTAGATTGCATGAGGTCCGAATCATTTGAAGCAGGTTCTTTTTCCTTCAAATGACATTATCATTCATGTATTTCATTAGGGTTGGGATTGGTAGTCTTATTGTTGATTGGACCTGGTTACAAATGCTTCATTCTTTTGCTTGAGCTTTTGTTTTATGGGGATTTAGGTTTCAAAAAGTGAAAGAATTTTGGGATATTTAGGCCACCAGAAGAATTATCAACTGCTACTGATCAGATCCCTCATGCACAACTGCCTACGCGTTTATCATCGATCAATCTTAGTGCTGTTAAGATTCACCGTACAAGAGATTCTTATATAGATTTGGACCTATGAGAAAAATAAGTAGAATAAGTTGGCTATCAACATATGCACAAAGTATTGCAGAAGTGATATATTTGTACATCATTTTCACTGACTAAAGTTTATTCAGTATGTCGTATAGGATAAGTTTAGATTGCGTCAGACTAAATGATATAAATTCTGGTGTTATGTACTACTAGTGTTTAGAAAAGAACAAGACGGTGTAGAATTAACAAATATTTTTTTATAGTTTATCAAGGTAAGAAAATTTTGATTAATAATATGGCGACAAGTTGTATAAAATGAAATTGATTGTATATACTTTTATAACATAATTAATGAGTGCATTAAATATCTGATAATAATAAATGACATTGTATAAATTTATATAGATGTTATACAATGTCCTAAAACTGGGTGTTGGTTCACTATTTTGTGTATCTGAATCTACCTAATCTCGATTTCTGGTATTGGAGTTGATGAAGAATCATCCACATCTGAAAAGCTAAGCTATATGCTGGTTGTTTGGGTATGTTTTTCCCCTCAATTACATTTCTTTTATATTAGTTTGGCTAATATTTTTATGTTTGGAAAGTAAACTTATATGTTCATAAATGTTGATTCGAATTGCTAAGAAAAGTGATAACGCGTTAATCACATATAAAGCTAGCTAATTAACCATCTTTTCCCTATTTAAACATCAGTAAAACAAAAAAATTGCATACTTACCATTTTCTAGACCTTTGGTATAGTTCCTAAATGAGGAAAAGGCTCGGGTCCATCAAGTTTATAAAATATTCGCCCAATCAGAACCGAACAACTTATTTTGTATTTTCTTATTTGGTCATTGACACAAAAATTTTATAATTAAATTACTTACAATTTATAATTATTTAGTAGTATCCAAATACAATATGTTATCATCTTAAATACTCTAAAATTAGTTTCCCATTTTCCCTTAAATTATTTCATCCAGAGACACTTGATTTCTAAACCAATAATACAGAAAAATTAAATTGGGTTGGGAGTTGGCTTATTTTGGTATCAAGAAAAAAACTATTTCGATTATTTACAAATTAAAAATTTTAAAATAATTCTTCACTTTTGAATACAATTTTATTTTAATTCTCCAGTAATTAAAAGCTTTTAAATAATCTTTTACTTTTAAAGATTTGACTTAATATAATTCTCTTTAATTTCATTTAAAAAAAAGATTATTTTGAGTTAGATCTAAAATAGTGAAAGACTATTATGTGATTTTCAATTTGTGAAAAACTAAAATAAAATTGAGTTTAAAAGTGAATTTTGAAAATTTTAATTTATAGAAGATTAAAATTAAACTAAAAAAAAAAATCAAAATAGTATTTTTCTCTTCCCGTAACATTTTGCCAAAGCCAACAAACCAATAGCCTTTAAGTCTAAGTTTGAATTAGAGTTGTGTAAACTTAATGTTAGCTCAATTTGATTTCGTAAACTTGATTTTAGTTAAATGTAATTTTGCATAATCATAATTTATGTTTAAAAATTTTCATTTAAAATTTGGATTTTACCATCAATATAATTAATTTATTTAACACCAAAGTAAGAATTTTTTTCACTCCAATGCAAACGTTTGAAAGACACAAGTAATTTTGAAAAAAAATTTGACATTAAATTAAACAAAATTATTTTTAAAATAGACTCTCACTTTAATATCCAAATAAATTTTTTCGCTCTACAAATCTTAAACCAAATATACAATAAAAGAACAAAAAGAAGGAGCAACTATACTCCCTAACCAAAAATTACAATATGACCTTATAGTTACTACTGTTTTTAACCCTTTTAAGATGCATTAGCCTATTATGCAGTATATGCCAAATCCATCAAATCACATCATCAACTAACATACTTTAGTACTAATCAAACTTTTAGTGGACGCCCACCAATTAATCATACAGTTTTATTCCCATAATGAATCTTGTCGTCTCCTAAGAATTAAAAAAAAAGAAGAAGAAGTTATTATTAGGTGGAATAGCCAAATCAAACCTGGCTACTATATCATAAAAAATTAGAATAAGCACAAGTTTGAATGGATCATATACTGCACATAATTCGTGGCATTAAGGTTGGTAATTATTAATTATTATATAGAGTGGTATATTAGTTCTCTAGACCCATCACTTATGTCTTATATATAATTAGGGTTAATATTATATTCAACAATAATTATAGACTTGAAGAATCTATAACTCTGCATCTGCATATCCCAATTTAACCTTCCCTCGATACATACTTGATGAGCTCAAAAGAATAAAAGAGTATATATGGATGCTTCTGACTTATTTTACAGGTTTTCTGTTTGAAGAATAAAGCAAAGTTCTTATATGTTTATTTATAATTTTTTAATAAAAATATAATTAAAAATTATTTTTATTAAAAATAATAAAAATTAGTAAATATTTAAATTAAAAATAAAAACAATAAATGACCAAATAAAAAATAAATTAAGGGACTAAAATAGTATTTTATACTTATTTCAAGTTCGTATTCTAATATATATATATATATATATAAACATAAACACGAAAGTTAATTAAACCCAAAAAAAAAGGGGGTGGGGGGTGAAGATGGCTGCAAAATTTTGCTTTTGTCTGGTTGTCGATTTACTAATTCATCGATCTTGAAGAAGGAGTAAATGTTAAATATAGAGTCAGTAATACATTAAGGAACTGGAAAAAAGAAAAAGGAGAAATGTAATTGGGGAAAAAAAATTTTGCTTCTAACAGTAAAAGCAGCTCCCAATATGAACAGTTGAATTTTTTCTTTTCCAGTACGCACAAAAAGTTTGACTCATCACACAACTTAAAGTTTCTGATATGATTCAAACCATTGATATTGACTTGATCAAACTTTCTGTATTTAATTAATTGAATGGTGACTATCACTTTGACAGAAACATCTGGCAAACCAAAAAGGTACACCTCTTCTTTGAGGTTAACAGTAGCGTCAATGACTCCCAATTCATTACTGTACAGAAGACGTATTGTATATTGGTGAATGAGTAAAATTAAAAAATTTAACAAGTAAAAATTAAAAAATTAAATAAATTTTATGTATGTTGCGGCTATACAATAAATCTATTATACAACTGTTGATGTGCTTTCTAATGTCAATACCTTAATAAAAAATAAATATATATTTGTTATTAGATCATTGATAAATACATGTATCATTGGATGGTTCAAAATATGGACTATATGTGCTATATCAAGTAAGAGTTTTTGTTTAAATAAAAGATCAAAAGACTTAAGAAAGAAAAGGGACGTCATTTATAAGATTGTAATTGTCTGTTAACTCCGATGAGAATTATTTCCATTCTAAAGAAATTAACGATACAGGTGCCTCAATTATTGGAGTAAGCATGTGAAAGTTGACGAGTGATGCTGAGAATGATTTCCAATTTTAGCTGCAAACAATGTGAGCTAGAGAATTATTAGATTCCAATAAGCAATTTGCTTTGAAGTTTCACGTCCTTAGCTATACCACTTTTTCTTGCTTTTTTTTTTTTGTTTTGATATGAAACAAGAAAACACTCATCATCAGTGTTATTATCCTCTTGCCCTAGACAGCAGTTCTATTTGAGTGGCATAAGTGCTAATTGCTAACCCTACATTTGGTAGAAAGAAAGATAATGATGGAAACTATATACCATTGTGAACTAAACAAACGACACAATTATGCATCAACAACAACTAGAAGTTAGAACCATAAGACACATTATCATGAATGAGAGTTAAGTTTTTTTTTGGAAAAAATATATATTATATGTTAAAAGTTATCTTTATTAATGACAAAAACTTGGAAGAAATAGGGTGTAATTTTTAAATATGACAGCATCAAGTATAAGTTAGTCAAATATTAGTGAAAACTGGTGTAACTTGCTGTTTCATATTAAATAATACAAAAATTTAGAAATTAAAATAAGAAAAGTAGATGGATCCTAAACACATATAAAGTCTTTTTTGTCCATTTAAAAATGTAAGAAAAATGTAATTTGAATAATTAATGACAATATGCTTTAAATCATTTGAAGTGTGGGCCTAAAAATTCGGTAAAGATTACACCTGGTAGTACTAACAATTGCGCTGCTACAGCATATCTTCTTTATGCCACCCCACTTATGATCTTCTCGTTTTCTCGTTTTATGTTAGTATTCATCATAGTCCCTTGATAGTTTCAAGCCTATCTCTAACTTTACAAGAGGATTGGCAAATGTCTTTAAATCAATTTGGAGAATTTGATTAGGACTATTACATTTAAGAATACGTATTTGAAATTTTTTTTATGTGAAAATAAGGACGAAAATCATATCTTCGGTCTCATAAAATATTTAATTCTGATTATTTTATATGAATATTTTATACACATGTCTTATTAATTTTTTTTTTTAGTTTTCTAGTCATTTCGTTTATTATTTATATTTATAGTAATCTAAAATAAAAAATTAATTTAATATATATATTTTCTTCTTGAAGACTTGAATGAGATAATATTGTTACTTTCAAAATACAACTACAATCAAAATAATTTTATTATTATTATTTTTTCCTGCGGGTGGGTTAGATATGATCGTCCAATTAATACTTTAAAATTTTATACTTTCATTTTGTCCTAGGAACGTGCTTGCCTACCAAAAGGAATGTAAATGATAAAAGGAAATTCAAATGCAACACACAAGATCCTCGCCAAAAATGGTACCATTTACAACCATCCTTTTATTTATAGCAATTTACCCCTATGGTTATCATTTCCTTTACTACGTTTCACCTTCTTCAATTGTAAAGTTTTTATTAGTTTCTCTTTTGAGCATTTTGGTCATCAATTTGCAAATTGTGTCCTAATCTAGATCTTCTTATCTTATGGTAAAATTATAAAGTCATGTTTTATTATAATAAATTATTAGATAAAAATTTAATAGTTCAAATTTATAAATTAATAATATAACTATAAGTGATTATATTAATTTAATTTAAATTAAAATTATTAAATTTTCATTCAATATGAGAGGATTCAAATTGTGTCCAAACATAACATCCATGCTTAGTTACAATTTAGCTTATTTGCCATTACAACATTTATTCACGAGTCTCTCATCCTAGACTCACCCTCGCGATCTAACTTGACGTGTTAGTCGATATCATTGTAGAATCCATCAACACAATATTTAAAATACCCATATTTGATATGACAAATGAAAGTCAGTAGGTAAATAATACAGGCAATATTTCATGAAAAGTTGACAAAATTAGATCGGAAAGAAACCCTTTAATCTTAGAAATATAACGAGTGGTTTCTTTCCGATTCAAAATTTTCGTTTGAGATTTGTGCATAATGAATCTCAAAATATTGATACAACTGATAAACCAACCTTCTATTGAATGGCCCAATAACAAAATCTATGATATCCAGGTACCAAATCCTTCCTTCTGTCCAAGGCGCAAGGAGGATAAAGTTAAAGAACTCGCATGGCTACCTACCTTTTAATTTTGAACTTTTAGAACTAAGAACAAACCCCCTTCCTATTAAGTACCTAATTTAGGACCTATTAAAGAAATTGACAGCGCAACTCTACAACGCAATCGAAAATGATGCCAAAACCATTCTACTCATAACTCATAAGTGGACTATAAATGCCAGAAAAAGTCGAATTCCTCTTTTCTTCTGTACGACGAAAGAAAAGGCAACACAATTTTTAAGAAACTAAGAAAGGATTGTAAAGCTTGAAAAGAAAAAGCAAATGCTCATGTCACAATCTAAACAGAAAGCCACTTCGATCCACTTGCACTGTTCCATGAACACAGTAACATAACAACACATGTAGGGATGGCACAGTTAAAATAGCAAGAGAGATCACCCAAACACAATTCAAATCAAATCAATAACCAGACAGTCTAAACATCAAATAGAGAGTGTACTTGATTTCTAGGAATAAAAATAACGATGACAATGACAATAATCAACGACGACAATAAATGCTTAAAACGACACTAATCACATAAACGACATCAAGCAGGCGTGGAGTTTTCGGCCGGCGACGTCCACAGGATGTCTTTGAGCGCAGGTCGAAGTTCTTTGCTGCAGAATTGGTTGTACTCCAAGGTATCACCGTTGTCCTTCTTCACCTCCACCACCAGAAACGAAGGCGCCACCGCGTATATATCCGCCGCGATCGCCAGCTTCCCCTTTCTTCCGCATTCCTGCCTCTGCAGCCTCACTTTCGTGTCGCTCTTCTTCACGTTGAACCTCTCCGCCTTCGCCACCTCTTCCAGCCTCGATATCACGCTGCTCGCCGGCCTCGTTGTCGCGAATCTCAGCTCCTCCTTTTCCTCCCTCTTCTTCTCCTCGAACAATGGAGACAAATCGAACCCCTCCGACAGTGAAATTATATGGAACGCGTTCATCGTCGCCGGCTGCTGCTGCTTCGATTCCTCGCAGTCGAAATCGAATTCCTGTTCCTTCTTCGTTATCACGCTCTTGGGGATAGACTTCTTGAACCAGGACGAGTCCATGATTTTGGAAATCGTGATTCGGGTATTCGGATTCGGGTCGAGAAGCTTCGTGATCAGCCGGCGGGAATCGGAGGAGAACCACGGCGGGCATTTGAAGTCACCCCTGTAGATTTTTCTGTACATAGCCATCAGGTTATCGTCCTGGAAGGGTAAGAATCCGGCGAGAAGCACATAGAGGATGACCCCACAAGACCAGATATCGGCCTTGGCACCGTCGTAGCCTTTCTTCCCGATTACCTCCGGCGCCACGTAAGCCGGAGTACCACAAGTCGTGTGAAGCAACCCATCTTGCCGCAAGTGCTCGGCGAACGTGCTGAGGCCGAAATCAGTGACTTTCAAGTTCCCATCTTCATCGAGAAGCAGATTTTCCGGCTTGAGATCGCGGTGGTAAACACCGCGGCTGTGGCAGAAATCGATGGCGGATATCAATTGCTGGAAATACACTCTTGCCACGTCCTCCCTCAAGCGGCCTCTGGCGATCTTGTTGAAGAGCTCGCCGCCTCGAACGAGCTCCATGGCGATATAGATCTTGGATTTGCTGGCCATAACCTCATAGAGCTCAACGATGTTGGGATGCTTCACCATCTTCATAACGGAAATTTCCCTCTTAATCTGTTCCATCATGCCCACTTTTATCACTTTCTCTTTGCCCACCACCTTCAGGGCCACGCTCTTCCCGCTCTGCAAGTTCTTCGCGTGATAGACTTTGGCGAAAGTGCCGTGACCCAGAAGGCGACCGAGCTCGTACTTACCATGGAGCAAAGACGAATGACAAGAATCTCTGGTTTTGTCACCCATCATTATCGATCAACAACAGATTGAATCTGACTACAAATTACAAGTACGGAATCTGAACTGGGTATTTACAGAGGAGCTGAGATTGCTAATAGAGAAATGAAGTGATTAAGAAACCGAGATTGCAGGTCGGGGGGTAAGGTTCACCCGTCTTCGACGTGTTTCCGGTGACAATTTCTGCCGCCGATTCGGCGCTTCGTGGGGCCACCGACTTCAGTTCTGGTCAGCGCAGGACCTCTCATCTCTCTGCATTCCCTGGCAACGCCGGAACGAAGAAAGCTATAGCAGTTTGCTGCGCCCTTCCTTCTTGGTTCACTGCATTTAGCTTGTCATATATAGGGATATTTGTGCGTGGTATTACCATTTTGCCCCCGAAATGCGGTTGCCTGGAAGCAGAGGATCCTATGGTTGTAAAGCAAGTTGGTTCTTTCATGTGAATCGTAGTCGTAGTTGTTGCTTTCACTCGGAATTTCTTGCGGAATGCGATGGCGCCACGTGTCCTGCGTTCTAATGATGTTTTGCTCAAAACTGTAGCTGTCTCACAGATGCATGTATCAATCCTATGAAGAAAATATTATATTGGCCCTAATTTATCAGTATTTCAAATTTAGCTATATATTAATTTAATTGTTAACAATTGAATGGTTAAATATGTTAATTTTTAAATTAGTGAGGTATCAAATTAAAAATGAAATGACATATAAAAGATTAAATTGACAATAAAAATTAATCATAAACTAAATTAAGTATTAAATTAGTGAGAGATAAATTAAAAATAAAATCAACAATAAATCAAATTAATAAGAAAATTATTAAAATAGTATTTTATTCTTACAATAGAAAACTAAAATATTTCGGTGTAAAAAACAACTATAACTTATTTGATTAGGAAAGTTATTAAATTGCAAAAATTTTAAAATTTAAAATTATTTTGATGAATTTATGAATTTACTATGTTTATTTTGAAAGACTTAAGGACATATAATAAAAAATCTTATAAGAATATTTCATAATTCAAAAATTCAATTTTTAAACATAAAAATTAATTTAATTCTTGAATTAATTAACATGATTCCAAAACTAATCATCATTAATAGAAAATATTTGTAAATTTTTGTCAAGCGTTAATCCACAATTTTATTCTTGTTAATAAATATAGAAAATGTATTTTGGGTTTTCACTTTTAATCTTAAGATTAATTTGATTATTTAAATATAAAAAATATCAAAATAATCTTTTAAAAGTATAATTTTTTTTTAAATAAAAACTCTTCAAAGACCAATTTGGTCTTTTTATAAAAACTAAGTTTGTTTATTTTTTTATCTTTAAAGAATTAATAAAATTATATTTCTTACTAAAAAAATATGTGTTAATAGCATTAGGTAAAATATGAAGTGATTGATTCTATTTTGTTTTAAATGTGATAAAAGTTTAAAAAGAAAAATGTGAAGAAGATGAGAGGTGGAAAAGAGTAAATAAAAAACTGAAAAGCGAAGATATAATGATTAGTGACACGTGTGCGTCATGCAGTGGAAGAAGTGTACTGAGGGGATCAGTGAAATGGCCATCCGGATCACTTTGGCTATGGGAGAATCTTCGTGGATAAAAAATTATTTTTTATTTTAATATATTTTTAATTTAATGTTAATAAAAATAATAAATATTTTGTTTTTTCTAATTACAGAGATTCTCCGAGTTCGTGAAATGGAAGTGATATGTTAGCTTTTTGAAAAGGCTTTGGCTTTGGCCTACCCATAGGGCGTGAGGGACACCGGTCCCAACCGTATGCCATTATTGATTTTACAATCATGAACAGCTTATTGATGAATCCTAATTACGAAAGGCATTTAAGGTCTTAATCCAGATCTAGATCCCTTAATATTTAATTTTTTGTATATTTAAGTAAGTTTAAAGAGGCAGAGGAAAAAAACAAAAGAGAAAGGAGACAAAAAAGAGAGAGAGACAGACTTTTATTGTTTTTTTGTCTGTCTCATTTTGGTATTATTGCACTTTCATGACAAATTTGCTTAAAATAAATTCTAAAATGATTTAATAATAAAAGCAGTAAAACATTTGTTCTATTCTCCACAAGTGTAATTTTAGTTTCATATTTTTAAAAAAACATCCCACTTAATTTTTATTTTTTTAAAAATTATTAAATTTAATCTCTTAAATTTAAAATTTAGAGTTTAATAGATGTATTAAATTTAATAATTTTTTAAAGTAAAGTATTTAAATATTTTAATAAGTGAGTGACTAAAATAATAATTTTATGATAAATCAAATATCAAAAGTGTGTTTTTCTCAAAAATAAAAGGTTTAAACATAAAACTCACCTTTCAATTAGGATAAAAGTATACAATTAATCATCAACTTTTATATTTTGTAACAATTTAATTTTTCACAAAATAATTGTGATAAATTAGTTTCTCATAAATATAAACTTGTACAAACTATTTTTTTTAATTTAAATTTGTATCAAATTAATCGCTTTAGTTTGATTAATGAGGAATTGATTTTACATAAAATAAAATTTTTGAATAATTAATTTGTCATAATAATTTATAAAAGATCAAATTATTATAAAATATAAAAATAAATAACTAATTTAATACTTTTTTCTTTCAATTAGCTATGAGAAGTAAGTTTTTTTGGACGGCTAAAAAGAGTAATATTGGAATAATAACTTATCAATAATCAAGTTTTTCTCAGCTTTCCAGCATGATAGACAATTAAGGAAAGAAAACAAGAGAATCCACTCTTCGCCTGTTCACCTTTCACCCTCTATTTCTCTCCTCCTTCTGCTCCACAATAACTAATCCAAATCTCCAAAACAATTTGGAAATATATACAATATAATGATACACTAAGTATATATATATAGTTGTCATGAAAAAATGAAAGCTTTTGTTTTTAAAGAAGAAAAACCTTTTATAATAACACATTTGATAACAGCTATATGTATCATAAAACCGAACATTATGTATTGGTATATTTAGGGGCGCATTTGAAATTTATTTTGAAGTGAGATGAAAGTTCTTCAATATAAGCTTTATACTAATGAAAACAAATTTTCAAAAATAAGATATTTTAATTTTTATTGATTAAAAAATTAAAATTAAAATATAAAATAAATTTTTATATACAGATAATAAATTAAAAAAATATAAGAACAAATTAGACCACAATTAACAGTTCAAATTTATAAAAAAAATTTACCTGTTTGTTGTGTGTGTATATATATTATTAAAATAAAATTTAAATTATTAAACTTTTATTCAATAATTTATATTGTTTCAACATAACGCTGGTGTTTTCATCATTCTGAGAAAATGACAGAATTCTCACTTTGTGACATGTCAACTTGTGATACGTATGGGGTATGATTGATTTCTTGTGTTATAATAATAAATTAATAATATGATGAATTTACAGTGAAAGGTATAATGATAAGCACGCAGAAAATTTGAAATTGGGCTAAAGAGAGTGGTAAAACAGGTGGCTGCAAGTGGCCTAATCAGTGTAACTTGTGGGCTTAATCATTAGGGGTTTGAGGAAGATGAAAATATATGGATAAATAGTTGATTTAGTATATTAATTTTAATAATTGTGTTTATTAAATAATTTTAATTTTTTAAAATTAATTTTATTAAAATTATTATATTAAATCAGCTGTGTGTATCAAATTAATATTTTTATATGACTTTGAATTGTTAATGTGAAGTCACGTGCAGCGTCACGTGACCACATCTCATCCAGAGAGAGCTGCTCTCGGGTTTCAACAGATACCTCCTTTTCTCTTTTAATTAGTAATTAAATCGAACGCCGTGAAATCATTAGTGATCATTTAATTTTTTATCTCAATTATTCCCCACGATTTATAATAAAAAATAAAAAATACTAAAAAACTCGTAATGATTAATTTTGAATCTTTTATATTTATTTATGGAAATAAAGTGGGACTACAATTGTGTCGCTATAGTTGCATGTGCATTGAAGTTACTCTTTTTGAATTTGTAATTTAATATATTAATATATCATATTATAGGTTTACTGATAATATATAATTTAATATATTACTAACAAAATTTGGAAATTTTTTTTAATTTTTTGAAACTTCATATTATTTTTAATGCAAATGTCAAAAAGCTGTCGCTATAGGTTTTGAACTTTATTTTTATTATTAGTGTTGTTTAATTTATAACTAATTAGTGGTTGGTATATATATTATTAGCAACTAATAGAATTATATTACTGGTTTATGCATTGGAAGGAAAGCTATTTTGAATTATCTTCTCTCATTTTTCCTATTATTTTTTCAGTTGTTAATTAAAGATTGCGTTGTATTAATTACTAGCATTTTCTACACTTATGCAAAGTCTTAATGCTCTAAATTAAGAACCAAATGAAGCATCGAAAGTGAAAGAAGAGTCATCATCATCTAGCAAATTCTATACGAACTATTTGATATTTATAAAATTGAACTGATTTATTTTTCTTTTGGGATCACAGTCATTGAGAGTCTCTTATATATATTAGTCATTGTTAAAGTAAAGAGAAACATTTATTTAAAATTAATGTTACTGAAATTTAATATTTGATATGCCTATCTTAATAAAGTTTAAGAAATATTTTTTATTTATAAATTTGTATATTAATGTTGAATAAAAATGATTTTGATGTAAGGCGTTTTTTTATTATATTATTTATTATGATATGTATTGAGTTAGAATTAATTTATAAGTTATTGTAATGTATCACATAATATAATATTATAAATTTAAACATAGATAGTGCAATGTAGAAGCAATTTCCACTTCATATTTGTTTAAAGAAAAATAACATGGAGAATTTGAAATGATTCGTTCTTATTTCTATTATTTCTATTTTTTTCTTTAACATAAGAAACTCAAACTAACTTATTTGAGTTTGATGTTTTATTTTTTTAAAAAATAATTTTGTCGTATAAATTTTTATTTGCATAAAAATTAAAAAATTTACTTTTCCATTGAATCAACATAAAAAACTCAAATTTTAAATGAAAGCTTTTAAAATATTAATTACAGTCATATAAAATCATATTTGACAAAAATTGATTTTAAAAATTACATTGATCCAAATTAATATTAACTCAATCTTAATCCAAACATAACAAAAAGAAAAGTGAAACTTATACTCATTTAGTTCAAATGCATGAAATTTTTATGTTTAAGGATTTGCATTTTATATATTTTAATTATAGATGGCTCAAAATGCTCAAACCACCCATTACTCGATAATTCATGGAAAGATGAAAATTTAATAAAAAGAATTTGGGATATTTTTATTAAATTATTTTGAAAAATATAATACAAATTTTAAATTTTTTGTAATATATTATCGAATTAAAAAAATTCATATATCAGTTCTCATAGAAACATTTTTATAATAAATATATAATTAGTGTTAATTTTTTTAATGTCAAACTAAGTTTTTTAAAGAAAAATTGCTATCTCATTCGTAACTGTTCACTGTGTTTTCAACGAAGATTTAACCATTTAAAGATGAAAAAATACGTAAAAATATTATTTTTAATAATTTAAATTAAAGGAATACTTTTTTATTTTAATTTTAAATTATGGGATATATGAGTTTACAATAATTTACTCATTTAATTAGAATTTTTATTTTTATTTTACTGAAATATAGTTCCTTTATTAAAAAAATTAATCATGCTTGAACGAGTTCTTCATCAGTCACAATCATCTTTAGTAGGAAATTAAACGAGGATGGATAAAAAAGAGAAACATTACAGTTTTTTGTCTCTGTGCGGTTGCGCTGCCTTCTTGGTGATGCAAGGTGACGTCACCATGCACGCGCTGCAGCTAGGGCTAATAAGACAAAAATCACAAACCAGCAAACAGCTGCACTGCATGTGAGAAAGTTACAAGTACAACAAATGGGAAATTTTTTAATATAAAATTAAGATATTTATTATAAAAAAAATTGAATTTTAAAAATCATTCTTAAGGATTCAGAAATAAAATTTCGAAGGACTTTGTTTTGAGATTCAACGGCGGCTGGAAGTCGGCGTCGTTGTTACTTCGTCCTCCGCTGATTAATTGAGATCTCACAGAATTTTAAATATTAGTTAAAGATTATTTATTATATATGATAAATATTTATAAATTAATTTTATTAGTTAAATTTAATTTATTATAAATAATAAATAATTTTCAACTGATGTCTTTAAAACAATGGTTAGCAAAACTCTAGTACGTATTCTTTTTTTTTTTTTCCAGAGGTTTGCTGACTAATGTTTTGATTAATAATTAATAATTTTATTATTTTTGTTACATATAATTAATAATTTTTTATTTTTTATGATAACATCACTAATTATTTTATGAAGTGTAAACAATCTCTTTTATTTTTAAAAATTTAAAATTAATCTCTAACATCTCCATACACTAACTTAGTATACTCACATTATCTTTAACTTTTGTTTTAAATATAAGTTTTTTAAAAAACTAATTTTTTGAAATGAAGTTTCATGATATATTACTTAAATTTATAAATAAATAAAAATTCATTACAAATTAATTATAAAAATTTTTAAAATAAAAAAATTAATTATAAATCTCTTTAAAAAGTAAAAGATAGTGTTGTCATAAAAATAAATTATTAATTATTAATTAAATAATATAAAATTAATAAAAATATTAATTAATTAATGAATAATTAAGTACACAATAAATCACTCGCTTTTGTACTTTGTAACAATTTAATTATTCTCAAATTAATCGTGACAAATCAATTCTTCAATTTAAATTTGTAAAAAATTAATTTCTTATAAATTTAAATTTGTACAAAATTGGACCTTTCATTTGTATTAATGAGAAATTAATTTTGCGTAAAATAAGATTTTTTAGGGACTAATTTGTCACAATTATTTGTGAGGGACCAAATTGTTACGAAATATTAAAATAAAGGACTAATTGAATACTTCTCTCATTAATGGATATAATTAATTCTCTTTAATCAATGTTTTAAGTACTATGGTTGATAAAATCCTTTTTCTTTATATAATCTTTTGCTGATTAATTTTTGTTGATTAAGGTGAAGTGTGCTATAGACATGCTACGTACACACATGACTAATACGCTGAAATGATAGTCATGCTACATGGATCATGTGTAGTAAAGCAAATTCTTCAGTAGAAAATTTTGAAATTCTAAATCCTAAAGCAAATTTTTTAGTGGAGACACGAATTATTACATTTTGATCTAAAAGGTCACAGTTTTTTGTACAAAATAAATTAAAAAATATACATATTATTAAAGAATTTACAATAACCTAAATAATCCAATTTTATCGTTAATTCATACTACTGTGTCTAGATGAAAAATTCTGTGCAGTGCAGTTCTATTATTGCGATGGTTAAAAAAAAAGAAAAAGATTCGTTGTATTTGAAAATGTCGATGAAATGCTACTGAGTACCGAATAACATTTTCAAAGGCTGATATGCTTGGCATTCACTTTGAAATGATGAAATTAGAAAGATGGTGAGGCAGTGATGTTGAGAAATGGCTAAGCTGAAATTACTTTTATAAGTGCTAATATTACTCTTAATGTACTTGTTAGTAATGGCGAAATTGGTCCTCACTCCTATAGTATTGAATTTGCTCCCAAAATCCTTGTCAGTGGAATGTTGAAATATTTTCGTTTCATTTTGATGTAATTTATTGAAATGGACTTGTTAATGGGTGCTTGGAGGAAAAAAATTAATATGTACTTCCTTATATATATATATATATATAATATTTTTGGTTATACTATTCTACAACTAAAACATAATAAATATTTAATTTTCTAATTATATCATAACATGTGTATATAATGTTTTAAGTAAATATAATATAATAAAAATATAAGAACTACATATTAATTTGATCTGTTCTTGGAAGGGGTAATTCGTGTTCAAAATGTATTTATTTTTGGTCATTAAACTTGATTGGTTCTTGAGGCTGCCAACTGGGACAATTACCAAATATAGTATATTTGGTTTTGGTTATTAATTTGGATTCTTGTTAGGGTTCTCAAAAGTAGTAAGTCACATTCATTTAATTTTGACTGTTGATTTAGATTGGTTGTGGGGTTTTTCTTAGGGTTTAAGATTCCATACAACTGAGTATAAGTGCATTTTAAGGCATGTGTCACTCTACCGATGATCAAATTGTTCAAAGTTAGACAATTTGGGAAGTTAGTATTTTCCTCCACTTATATAGTAACATTTATAAAAATGTCATTAGTCTCGATTTCCATTACATTTAATGATTCATATTAAATTAGCAATTTAGCAATACTTTTTGACCGTTTATGTTAAATTAAAAGTTTTCGATTTCAGTAACTTTTTTAAAATTTAATCTAATGACTACAAATAATTTTAAATTTTGGTCCAACGGTTGTCACCCACCAAGTTATGCAATTAAGACACTAAGGGAAAAATTCTATCAAAATTTTGACAAGTAAATTCTTTGGGTGCTATTAATTATGGATTGGAAAAGTGACTTCTTAAATGAGATAGGGTATACCTTGCTATGATGGAGAAGCAGTGTTCTTGCCAATTGTAGTGAAGTTGAACTCTATATGTAGTAACTTCCACTATTAATAACTGTTCTACCTATTGCAATGTTCAAATTATAATATTTTCAACGAATTTCATGCAATAAATAATTCTAAGACTCACTTAGAAATCCTAGCATCATTAAACAAAGAAATTTTGTCACAACATGATATAAACTTCGCTAAATTGTTGCTAATAAGTGTTAGCAATTAACTAAGGCATACGATCTTAACGATGGCATTCACTTTGGCTGTCTTATCTTAATTAATAGATCTATAATAATAGGAATTTCTTTTTTTGTTGTTTTGTTTTCTTATTATTGTGACAGCTACATTAGCTTGTTTCACCTAATTTTAACTCATGGAGACAGAATGGTAAAGGAGAGTGTAATACCCGTTAAAATACTGATACAAAATCAATAAAGAGAAAGATTATTTTTGTATAATAATAGAAATATTATTATTCCACTAATAATATTAAGCCTATTATACCATGATTATCCTTTTACTCATTATCATATACTCTACATTATCTCTACAACTATTATCAACCACTTTTCAATTCTTTCCACTATCAACCACTCTCCATTATCAACAAAATAATTCCTCCTCTATTGGTATCTACAAAATGAGTGCTTTATTCTTCATGCAATCTTCCTCCATAGCAAAATTTCTAAGTTGTGCATTTTCCATTACTTTCTCTCTCTCTCTCTCTCTCTCTCTCTCTCTCTCTCTCTCTCTCTCTCTCTCTCTCTCTCTCTCTCTCTCTCTCTCAAAATATTGGGTAATAGCGGGTTGTAATTCTCTACTAATTTATATCAATTGATTGGTATTTCTTTATCCCCAGGTCGGTATATTATATTTATTATCTCTCAATTTTGAACATATAATAATATGTTATTTTGTAAAATTTTATTTATTGCACATTTTATGATATGTTGTTCCAACAAATAGTATCAGAGCAATTATAATATGTTATTTTAGCATATTAATCTTAATGGTTCAATAAGATGAATTTTGGCTTTTGGATTAAAAAATCTCAATTTAAGGATCTAGGGGCAATTTAAAAATTTAGTGAAATTTGTATTATTAGGACTTTTGAAATTTTATTATGCATTTAGGAAGTGATTTAGAATTTGTAGAAATTTTAGTTTAAAATTTAGAACAAAATTCAAATATTTAGTAATTTTTCAAGATTTTTCATGAAGAAAAAGGAAGAAAATTAAAAGGAAAAATATGAATGGCTTGTTTGTATAACAATAAATATTATTTGAGATTAAATGGAAAATTTGAAATTTATTAGATGATCTTTAAGTGAAATTTGTGTTATGGTAAGTGTTAGAAATTTAATAAGTGCATAATGGATTAATTGAGTAAAATAATAATAACAATAATAATAATAATAATAATAATAATAATAATAATAATAATAATAATAATAATAATAATAATAATAATAGTAATGATAATAATAATAATAATAGTAATGATAATAATAATAATGATATTAATGATAATAATTATAATAATAATGATAATAGTAATAATAATGATAATAAGGATAATAAAATGAAATATAGGTTATAAGTATTTTAAAGTATTCTTTAAGTGGCCCATAAATTTAATTTCCAACATTTAGAAAAGAAAGAGGTGAATTGGATAAAAATGAATGAGAGATAATTAATTAGGTAGGTGAAAGAATTAAAATCAATAAATTTATTTGTAAGGATTGGATGATAAAAGTATTTTATTTAATGTTTTAGGTGACTATAATATTTTCAACAAAGGAATTATAATCAAGGATAAAAAGAAATTGATATACTCATCTCAGGTGAGTAAATAATCATAATTATGCAGAATATTATTTTAAATTATTCATAATGATTTGAAATATTGAATTATTGGAAATATCGAAATCTGAATTATGAAGTGGTACGATTTTGAAATTTCTGATATCTGTACATGGATAATTATTTATCTCTGAAATATTCGGAATATATCCAAAATAGAACCCTGTAGCTAATGGCAGTTGACGTTTACCGTAATACACTGCGATTGGTATTATGATAAAGTTGGATATGATATTTACTCAGAGTCTATGGGCGTATGAGTATCTGTTCTGATCTATTATCACTAGCCTTGGGCTAGCTCTGTACTTTATAATTATGACTGGTTCTGTAAGAAATTTCCAGTTACATTTTGTTGATGATTTTTCTCTGTTTCGTATCACTTAAGTATATCTGTATGATATCTGGTTTTAAATTTCCAAAGACATATCACCGTAGGTCTATCTTAATTTATGCAATATTAGAATTACTTGTTCATTGAGTTTTCACTCACTCCATTATTTAACATTTTTCAGATCTCAACGCTAATCCAGAACGCTAACTTTCAGAATTTTAATCTTGATGATTAATTTCTTGGTAAGCCTAGCCTATTGTTAGAGCTATGTCTTTGAGTATTTTTATGATTTAATTCAGTCGCTCTTTGATATACAGGCTAAATGTTTAATGTATTACTATGGTGTGTCAGAAACTATCTGTATGTAGAGTTATGTGATATATGTTTGTTTAATGTGTATTTATATAAGTTCTATTGTTATGAGGGTTTTAACAGGTTCATGAGGATAAATGACACCTCATCCCGGTGCCGGTTACGCCCTACCAACTCAAGTTGTGACGGAGAGCATAAGGGCTAAGATGATGATGCAAGACCTTGATTGACATTAATTAGTTATTTTTATAATTTCTTTTGCTTTATCCATATTTTTGTTTTTGTGTGGTGTGTGTCTTAATAATAAGTTTCTGGTTTCAAATTGTGGTTAATTTAGTTATTTGAAGGGAAAAAAATTATATATAATTATTTATATTTTTGCTATGCTATTATCTAATTCAAACATAACAAGTATATATATTTTTAATTATATTACAACACATGTATTGTCATTGCAAGTAACAATATAATTTTCAAATCAAAATACACACTTATAATATTATTATTGATTAAACACGTATTTATTATGTGTTAATTAAAAGATCTAATAGTAAAAATATAAAGAATTGTATCAAGTCTAATTCATTTCAAAATGGTCTTTTGTGTTGGTTTACAAGTGAGGGCAACGAAGAACATTTGAAAGAGGTTTGATGTGTGCCAGAAAGACAGTGAATGGTGTGAAAGGAAAATCACTTAGGCCTTGTTTGGTATAAAGGAAAGGATCACTCTATAAATGAAAATAGAAAAGGAAACAAATATTTAGATGTTTGGTAATGTGAAGTCTGATTTTTGTAAGAATGAAGATTCCATCATTTTGATGAAACATTTTTCATGAGGGAGTGTATAGAATGAGACTCATTTTATTGGAATGAGAGAATAATGACAAAAATACTTCTATAATAATAATAATAACAAATATTAATAATTTTTTAATTTGATGGTAGTTTGGTCTTTTTATTCTTCATTCCTTTTTATTACTCCATTCTTTTCCATTGTATACCAAACACACGTTTTTTTTTATCCCATTTTCATTCTCATTCTCATTCATATTTCCATTATTTTTCCTTCTGCGTACCAAATAGGCCTTAGTTGTTAGTAAGAACTCTTCCCAAACTTTTATAACAAGGGGACAACGAGGGATTTATTCACTAAAACCTTGTTTCTTGTTGTGATCTTCGATACAGTGTTCATGTTAACCCATTAAGAAATTCATAGTTAATTAACAAAGGTGAGTTGTTTGGTTCTTAAGTGCCTAATTGTTACTAAAAATGCCATTATATATATGTGTATATATATATATATATATATATATATATCTCTCTCTCTCTCTCTCTCTCTCTACTAAATTAATCTAGTGTTGTGGCTACATACTTTGAATGGTAATGTTTTGTTATGACATATTTTAATAATAATAGGATATGTATCAATCACATAAGTTTTATGCTAAGTCATGCACCCACCTTCATAATTCATGATTATAGTAGGGTTTAAGTGAGGATAATATGAACATAGAATATTTATGGAATGACGGCGATCAAATTATCAAACTTTTAGGAAATCAAATTAAAAAAATATATACCTTTAGAAAACTAGAATCTTAATCCACATTAAATTTTAAAAAAATCACACTATTATTTCTCGTGCATTATGAAAAATGTTTTATAAGCATGTAGTTATGGAGATTAGAGAAGTAAGCAGAGATTTGTATTTAGAGACCAAGAGTTTGTTAATACATTTAACAACATAGTAGGAGTGGAAAAAATATTAACTAATACTAATACATTTACGTGGCAGTATGATGTGGTGTGCTAATCCAATCAAATTATTCATAAAGAAAAGTGTGGAATAATTTAATTGGACTAACACACTATATCAACT
Source organism: Delonix regia (assembly GCA_037074485.1). NCBI lineage: Eukaryota > Viridiplantae > Streptophyta > Magnoliopsida > Fabales > Fabaceae > Delonix > Delonix regia. The sequence continues at coordinate 21,670,384 of CM073451.1, forward strand.
GTCTCATAGATTTGTTAGTACCAACTTATATTATATATATATATATATATATATATATATATGTAAAGTAGGTTCCCTTTAACGTGAGAACTCTGTTTGATTAATGAGAAGCTTTCTTTTATCAAACCCTTAGTTCCTTGTATGATGACTTTTTCCTTTTTCTCACACATGCATAGAGAATTCTTGAAGTGCGTAAATTTTGTAGAGTCAACTAGAAAAATAATAAAGTAATTAATTAATTAATTAATTAATCACCTCTTAAATTGATTATTTTCTAAATACAAGAATTTTTACGAGTGATGAGAAAATTAATAAATTAATTAATCACCTCTTAAATTAGAAATTTTTTAAAGTCCAAACGAGTCAAGCAAAATAATAATTAATTAATTAATTAATTGCCTATTAAATGTCCTAATAATGATTATAAATATAACTTGACATGATCCAAAATTAAAGCAAAAGAAAATGTGTAATACCCTAATATATATATATATATATATATATATATAATTTAATAAAATATATTTATCCCTACCTTAAATATTTTATCACCCAAATTATTCCTAATATTTTCACTAAAAAAATATTTTATGACAATAATTACATCTTTTATTCCCACATAATTATTTTAAACACCTACCTATACCCATTATCCCACTTTAATTAAACTAGTACTCTAATTACACTCCACTAATATTATTTTATTAACTCACTTAATTAAACTAATATCATAATTATACCTACTACTTCTACTCATATTATCTTAATACCCAATTATATCTTAAACACACCAAAAAAAACAATCACTCAAAATCACTCCTTCACAATACACATAAGTTTTCTTCTCCTTTCACGCTGCAAGTCAGATTCTTCATTGTTCACCACTACCCAACGCTAGTAAAGCATTTCCGGAGGTTGACCAACCACTTAAAAGCACTGCCAGCCCTTTAGCTAGCTTCACTAGCCACCAATTGCTAGAAAACAATGCAATTTTCTGGTGACTTGTTCAACGCAAATCTAAGTTTGATTTCACGAAATTGGTGCGTTTTTAATCCAATTAAATATAGGCCTTCACTTTCTGCAGTGATTTCTCACTTTTCTCCCTCATTTACACCGATGAATTTGGCCCAATTTACTCAGAATCGAAGAAACCTCAATTCTAGTACTGTTCATTCATGAAAATTACTGTTTATGCGAGAAAGTGATAAAATTGAGCTTAATTCGGGTTGTTTGCTTCAAATTGAGTTAGGATTACACTTCTAAGGTGAATTTTGCACCTTTTGCCTTTGAAATCACTGATCAATTGTGAATTTTGACTTTCGGATCCAAAAACCTCAATTTATGGGTCTAGGGGCAATTTGGGAATTTATTGAAAATTGTGTTCTTAGGACTTCTTAATTTTTTTTATGCATCTAGGGAGTGATTTAGAATTTTTAGAGATTTTATTTTGAATTTTAGAACAAAATTCAAATTTTTAGTAATTTTTTCTAGATTTTTCATGAAGAAAAAGGAAGGAAATTATAATGGCTTGATTATATAACAATATATATTACTTGAGGTTAAATGAAAATTTTGGAATTGATTAGATGACCCTTAAGTGAAATTTGTGTTATGGTAGGTGTTAGAAATTTAATAAGTGCATAATGGAATAGTTGAATAAAACAACAACAACAACAACAACAACAATAATAATAATAATAATAATAATAATAATAATGACAATAATAATAGTGTTGATAATAATAATAATAATGATAATAAGGATAATAAAATGAAATATGAGTTATAAGTACTTTAAAGTATTCTTTAAGTGGCCCATAAATTTAATTTCTAAAATTTAGAAAAGAAAGAGGTGAATTGGATAAAAATGAATGAGGGATAATTAATTAGGTATGTGATAGAATAAAAATAATTAAATTTATTTGTAAGAATTAGATGATAAGAGTATTTTATTTTATGTTTTAGGTGACTAGAAAATTGAAACAAATAAATTATAATCAAGGATAGAAGGAGATTGATATACTTATCTCAAGTTAGTAGATAATCTTAATTATGCAGAATATTATTTTAAATTATTCATGATGATTTTGAATATTGGATTATTAATAAATACTAAAATTTGAATTTTGAAGTGGTATGATTTTGAAATTTTTGATATCAGTACATGGATAATTATTTATCTCTGAAATATTGAGAATATGTCTAAAACATAATCCTATAACTAACGGCTGCCGTTAGATGTAGTGCACTGTGATTGGTATTCTGATAAGGTTGGGTATAATACCCTTACCGCCATATTTTGTTTGAGGCCTAGGGCCATTATAATATTTACTCAGAGCGTATGACCAAATGAGTATAAGTTCTGACCTATCATCACTAGCTTCGGGCTAACTCTGTATTATAAAATTATATAGTGTAATACCTATAAAATTTATACTCAAAATGGGAACTCAGTTAGAAACAAATATATATGCGGATAAAATTTTATCAAAAATTGTTACCAAAGTCAATACCTAAGCCTCATTATGTGCATTATTAGCACTTATAACTCAACTAAGTATGGTAACCAAGTATCTGTGAGGGAAATTTTGACATGATAAAATAATAATAATAATAATAATAATAATAATAATAATAATAATAATAATAATTTTCCATTTAAAATATTTTAAAATTTTAAATTATGTCTACTAACTTTACCTAACCTATATTATTGTTTTCTTATGCAACTAACATCCACCTAATATCCTCAAATCATCTACAAATACTATCATATACCCATTCCTCCATTCCTACAAGCTTTTCTTCTTTGTTCAGAAAAAAAATTATGGTTTCTCCCTTCGACAGCCACCATCACCACCGTCGGTGAGTATTGGTGACCCTCCAACAGCATTATTGGCCCATTCCCAACCACCGTCAACCTCCTAATCGGCAAAAACCACCAGAAAAATCGTGCAACCATTATCTTCATTGTGCAACCTTCTCGTCAGCAAATTGAGGTTGCTTTGTCACCGTAAAGGGTCACCGAAGTTTACTTTCGACGTCAATGGCTCCATCGTCACATTCCCCTCCAGCAACGATCACTGGTTAGCCAAAATTTCGTAATTTTTCGGCCAGTTCGAAGGGTGAAATCTAAAGCTCCAATTCACGATTTTGGTGCATTTTCAATCCAATTAAACATATGGCATCACTTATTGCATTGATTTCGTACCTTTCTCCCTCATTTACACTGATCAATTTGGTCCAATTTGCTTATAATTGAAGGACCCTAATTTCGGCATTATTTATTGAAAAAAAAGGCAAATTTGAGCTTAATTCGGATTGTTTGCTTCAAATTGAGTTAGGATTACACTTCATAGGTGAATTTTGCACCTTTCTCCCTTGAAATCATTACTCAATTGTGAAATTTGGCTTTCGGATTGAAAAACCCCAATTTAGCGATCTAGGGGCAATTTGGAAATTTAGTGAAAATTGTATTCTTATGACTTCTTAAATTTTTTTTATATATCTAGAAAGTGATTTAGAATTTTTAGAAATTTTAGAATAAAATTTGAATTGTTAGTAATTTTTCTAGATTTTTCATGAAGAAAAAGGAAGGAAATTAGAAAAAAAAAAATTAAAATGACTTGATTGTATAACAATAAATATTGTTTGAGGTTAAATGGAAAATTTGGAATCTATTAGATGACCTTCAAGTAAAATTTAAATTTGTGTTATGGTAGGTGTTAGAAATTTAATAAGTGCATAATGGAATAATTGAATAAAACAATAATAATAATAATAGTAATAGTAGTAGTAATAATAATAATAATAATAATAATAATAATAATAATAATAATAATAATAGTAATGATAATAGTAATAATAATGATAATAAGAATAATAAAATGAAATATAGGTTATAAGAATTTTAAAGTATTGGCCCATAAATTTAATTTCCAAAAAATTAGTAAAGAAATAGGTAAAATGGATAAAGGTGAATATGTAATAATTAATTAACTCTGTAAAAAAAAAATCAAATAATTAAATTAATTATGAGGACTAGATGTTAAGAGTATTTTATTTAATATTTTTAGGTGGTTAAAATATTCATGATGATTTTGACTATTGAATTATTAGAAATATTGAAATCTAAATTATGAAGTAGTACAATTTTGAAATTTCTGATATTTGCATGTGGATAATTATTTGTCTTTGAAATATTGGAAATATGTCCAAAACATAAATATATAACTAATTGTAGTTGACATTAGCCCTAGTGCACTGTGCTTAGTATTCTGATACCTTTACCATCATATTCTATTTGAGGCCGAAGGCCATTATGATATTTACTCAAAGCCTATGGTTGAATGAGTATCTGTTTCAATATGTTATTACTAGTATTGGGCTAGCTCTGTACTATGTAATTATGACTGGTTCTGTAGGAGATTCCCAAATACATTTTGTTGATGACTTTTCTATGTTTAATATTACTAAATTATATTTGTATGATATCTGGCTTTAAATTTTGAAAAATATACCATCGTAAGTCTGCCTCAATTTATATAATATTAAAATTACCTGGTCACTGAGTTTCCACTCACTTAATTGTTTAACATGTTTTAGATTTCAGCGCCATTCTAGAATGTCCACCTTCGAAATTTTAATCTTGGTGATTAATTATTTGGTGAGTTTAACCTACTACTAGAGCTATGTCTTTTATTATTATTATGATTTCGTTCAGTTGCTACCTTGTATATAGGCTAGATGTTTGAGGTATTACTATAGTATGTCATAAAACGTCTGTATGGAAAGTTATAATACTCATGCTATTTAATTTGAATTTATATAAGTTTTGCCGTTATGAGAGTTTCAATGGGTTTGTGAGGATTAAGGATACCTCATCTTTGTGCCAGTCATGCCATACCAGCTCAAGTTGTGACATGTAAGAAATTCCAAAATGCATTATATTGATGATTATTATCTGTTTAATATTACTGAATTATGTCTGTATGATATTTGATTTTAAATTTTAAAAGACATACCATCGTAAGTCTGCCTTAATTTTTGTAATATTAGAATTACCTACTAATTGAGTTTCCAATCACCCCATTATTTAATATTTTTCATATTTTAGCGCCGATTCAGAACAACCACTGTCAAAATTTTAATTCTGATGATTAATTCCTTGGTGAACCTAGCCTACTGTTAGAGCTATGTTTTTCTTTATTTTTTTACGTTTCAGCTCAGTCACTCCCTTGTACACAAGTTAGATGTTTGATGTATTACTATGGTATGTCAAAAAACGTTCGTATGAAGAGTTATGAGACTTATGTTATTTAATATGAATCTATATAAGTTCTGCTATCATGAGGGTTCCGACGGGTTTGTGAGGATGAAGAACACCTCATCCTTGTGTCAGTCATGTCATATCGGCTCAAGTTGTGACAAAATAATACATGATTCATTCAATGATTTAAATTATTTATCATTATATATTATTCAAAGTTTGAGGCAAAGTCAAATGTAGTTTCTTTAGCTTTTAAAATTCTAGAGTTTATCATAAAATCAATAATAAAAGTTGTTTTGCACGACAAAGAAGATATTTCGTAGTAATATTTTTTCAATGAATTCATTGTCATAACTTATTTCTCACTAATATCACAAAATCAATTTTATATACTTTTTAAAATTTATTATATTTTCTTTATATTTGAATATATTACTAAATTTAATTTTTTAAAATCTAATACTCATAATTTAAAAGGTATTAATATATAACAAAATAAATTATTTTTTTTTAATTGTGGGAGCAAATAAACTAACTTTTTCATAGGGATGAAAGTGATTGAGGGACGAGTTCCACGAGTACAAGGAAATTGCTCAAATATCTTCCTAGGTTCGATTCACCTCGTCAAGTCCATTAATGAAGGATGAACCCGGGATTTAACGTTGTACGCTGGTCAACTTAAATCTCCAAAAGAAATTTTTAATGTCACGTGTAAAACAACGGTAATTAAGAACCCCTTGTCCTTTTCCACATGTTGATCAACGTTATCCTTTTCGGTCTTCGGCAACTAAGGCGGCTGGAAAATAACCCCCTACGCGCAACATAACTATCGTTAATTTCCCAAAATTGCAGTTAACAGTAAAATATTATCTCAGCCTATTTTAACGAGAATATAACGTAATATTTAATTATAATAAAATATTAAATTAAAATTTAATAATTTATATTTATAGATAAAAAAATTAATTATATGTAATTATATTAATTTAATTTAAATTTAAATTATTTAATTTTTATTTAATGATTTATTATGATCAAATATAATCTTATATTTCTATCAAAATATAAAAAGATTCAAATTGATAATATTATTATAACTTTTACTTATCTGTTCAGTCTTTAATTAATTTGATTATTTATTTTTATTTTTAATTTGGTTTCTTAGTTTTAGTGTAGTTTTAATTTAATCACCTATCAATTTATATGGTTAATTTAGTATGTTATTTATAAGTCATTATTAATTTGGTCTTTTATGAATGTGAAAGTTAATATATTTAGTTGTTTATTATTAAGTAAATTTAGACTAAATATACTAATATTCATATTAATAAAAAATTAAATTGAGAATGAACTGATAAGTAAATATTTAAATCGAAAATAAATATCAATTAGGCTAAAAAGTGAAAGATTAAATTAAAAATAAAAATTAAATTAAGACTGAAATAATAAATAAAAAAAGAAAATGAATATTTTTACCCTTTTAGTGGAACGTGCTTAGCTGACTTCGTTCCTAACGCCATTGTAAGCACTTACCTATATAAAGGATAATTATTTAAAATGAGCGTTAAATGTTTCAGAGTAAAACTAGCTCATATTTAATCCCTCGCTAATGATCAATAATTAGAATTCTTGTCAGTTGTCACGTTACTATTTTACAAAATTATTAGATAATTTGAGTGTTATCTGCCACCTATAATTACCTAAATCAAAGTTGCTACCCAATAGTATCTAAGCATTTTGTTAAAATTGCATCCATATGTTTCCTTCTCTTCCTTAAATTATAGTTAATTTGTATTTTGTTAAAGTGCTAGATGTTTAATATTACTATAAATTGATCATTATATAAAATGGTTATATGTTTAATATTCCATCTCTCAGGGTTATAATGAAGTTTTTAGTAGCATTTAATGATTTATATAACATTTTTTATTAAATTTTTAGCTAGGTGACACAGATATAAAAGACCAGCTTGATAATAATTTAATCTGTGAGTGATTGTTTTGGAAACAAACTTTTTTGAAGAATTAAATTGAAAAAAATTTCATCTACAATGATTCAAAATAAAATTTTCATGAATTTCCATTGGTTGTCCCATTAACTTGATGCTTCAAATTGTTCTAAAATAAAGTGTGCATGTAGTAAAAAGAAGACGAAAGAAAACAAAAAATATTATGTATGCAAACAGTTATTATTATTATTATTATTATTATTATTATCATTTTTAGTTTTTTTTAATAATTATACATAATCTAAATTAATCTTTTCACTATCAAATTAGAGTAATATATTGTTAATCTCGAGTGTCAAATATTGAAGTAATTTTTTTCTTCAATTTTGATTACACAATTAACTTAAGAAGTTAAAAAGATGATTTTACTACTGTTATATACTCTTTCAAGAGTTTACCAAAATAAAATTTTAATTCATGATATGTAGTTAGTTTCCCAACGTACAAAGCATGAGTTACAAGCATAGAAGAAGCATTCAATGAAATATCTATTTGAAAAAGAAAATAATTAAACAAAGATGAAAGAGCTAAAGTTTTGAACCTAATTATTTGCAGATTCTAAACATAAGTTTAAATAAAGCTGAACAAATATTAGAAATATATACCGGGACAGAAAAAATATTAACAATATATAATTACCAACCCTACTTGGGTCAATTTCTTTTTTTCTTTTAAACCCAACTAGAAACTTCAAGAGTGGTTGGCTGTAACATTCTGAAAATTTATATGCTAAATATCTAATTTCAAGTGGGAATTATTTTTATATATAAAAAAATTTGGTTTTATGAGTTGGAAAAGGAAAAATGTATTTGGGGCAAGGATGAATTTTAGTAGATCATAAAATTGAGGGAATATTAGAATAAAGAGATTAAGAAGATTTAAATATAAATTATTAATCATATATTTGAGATTGAGGTTGACACAGTTGGTTAGGTCTCATTTCATGTATACCTAACCACCTGAGTTTGAATCCCCCTTCATTTAACTTTAGAATTAAGCAATTTTTTTTTTCTTTCAGATTTTGCTACGTGTCTTTATAAGAATTACCAAAATGGCCCTTCGTAATATTCTTTCGCATGATTGTTCCTCCTCACGCAGACAAAGATGTTGCAAGGTGAAGCCATGCTTTCTTCTTCTCTTTTGTCAGTCTTGCTTCCACGCCTTTGTCTTTGTTGTTGTCACTCATTCTCTACCAGCATTGGTCGTTTTTCAGCACGATTTGCTTGATGGAAGTTGTTAGGGTTCCGACAAAAGGTGATTCGTGATTTCCACTGTAATTTGGTTCAATTGGTGAGGTTTTCTTCCAAATTCTGTTTGGGGCTTTAACTCTAACATGATTTTCAACCTTCTCTCTCATTTGCACCAATTAGTTACAATAAATAAGGACTGCAACGTGAAGCCTTTTCTTTTTTGTGAATGTTTATTATGAATCTGAAGTAAGTTGGCTTAATTTGGTATGTTTCTTTTCAAATTTCATTGGGGCTTCACTTCCTTAGTGATTTTCGTACCTTTCTCTCTATAACCTATTGATTAATTTCATCAATTTGGCTTAGCATTAAAAAACCCAAATTTGGTACTATTCACGCTCGAAAAGTGGAATTTGGAGCCTAATTCCGAGTGATCTCATTAAATTCAGTTAGGATTTCATATCTTAGGTAAATTGCCCACTTATTCACCTTAAAATTAGTGATCAATTTTGTGTTATGGCTCTAAGATTGAAAAACCTAATTTGGCTAAGTGTGCTCTTACTTGTAAGGTGTTGAAATTCAAAGTCTTTGGACTCCTCTAGCTGTATTAAGCATCTAATGGAAGGATTAAAACTAATGAAAGTTTTTCACTTTTGAGTTGTAACTTGATTTGATAATTTTTGTTCATCTTGAATTTTTATTGATGTAAAAGGGAGGAAAAATGAATGGAAAACCATGTTGGGGTTGATAAAGTAGCCTTAAATGATCATTATAATTTGATGAGTAATTTTGGGATTTGGTTGGTTGACCTTTAATGCCATATTGGTGAAATTGATAAATTCTTAATAATGGAATAAAGACAAAATAAAGCTTAGTGAAAAGATTTAAGGTATTAAATATTATTTAATGTTATAATTAATTTTGGTTTAAGAAAATGTTGTTTCCAAAAATAAAGTTAGATTATTAATAATCATGAAGACAAAAGTTAGAGAAAAAGTTTGTTAAAAGTGAATTGGAATGAAAATCGATAATTAAATTTTCAAAGGAATTAAATCGAAATGAATCAAGTTATATGGGAAACCTATTATGTTACATATTGGGATTAAATTAAGGATCAACCTTATTAAGATGATGTTTATTTAATCATTGGACTTTGAAATATGAAATAAGATTGCTAGAGGAGTTGGGTACGATTATGGAAGGCTGTTTGAGAATCCATGAATAATGAATATTAAAGCTTATGTTTATGGTTTAGAAGCATATGGATAGCTAAGTAACTAAATTGATATAATTAATTTGACTATTTCTGAATATCAAAAGGTAATAGTGTGTTGCTTGATTTTATATGTCTTTAGGACTAATCATGATCAATGAACTGTTGAAGGCTTTAAAGAGACTTTGCTGTTCTCTTCTTCAAGTGAGCATTGGTGCATTTTGTTCACTTAGTTACATTAGGAAACAAACTTTCTTAGTTATAATGTTGTCTTATTGAGAACTTTTCTTAATACTTTTACACCTTTAAGGTAATGTGTTATATAGTTTCTTTGGTTTCTAGTGCTACTTTGGAATTAAGATGTATATCTTAGTATATTATATATTCTAATTTACATTGATTTTGGATTTGTGAATTATAATTATTATAGATTTTTGAATTACTTTGCTCAATATTTCTGAAGTACTTTGATTTGTATCTATAAAGTACCATAATCATGTAAATTTTGAATTACTCTAATTCTTTTTTTTTTTTTTAATAAATCTAATTTTGGCTTTTCTGAACTATTTTGCTTTTGGACATTCTGAAAACTCCATATTTAATATATAATTTGTCTTGAATTCATGAAATAGTCTGATTCTATATTGATGAACTTATCTAATTTTTGAATTATGAATTCCTTTTATTGTGGACTTCTGAGTTTCTCTAAATCTGATATTTTTTATTTCTAGGAGCTATATCCCCTATATCTGTGGTGATTTACCCCTCATGAGTTATGTGCTCTGCCTTTGATATTTTTGATTTTGTGAGTTGTATACTCTATATCTGTGGTGATTTACCCTTTGCGAGCAATGTGCTCTGCGTCTGACATTTTTTATTTCTATAAGCTACGTGCTTTATATCTGTGGTGATTTACCCTTTGTAAGTTGTGTGCTTTGCTTATGATATTTTTTATTTATGTGAGTTGTGTGCTTTATATCTGTGGTGATTTATCCTTCACAAGTTGTATGCTCTGCATATGAAATTTTTTATTTTTGAGAGCTATGTACTCTATATCCATGGTAATTTACCCTTTGTGAGCTATGTGCTTAACATTTGTATACTGTTAAGGTTTTATTTAGATGCCTTAGTTCTGCTCTATTAAAAAGCCTACCTGGCCCAAAAAAAAAAGAAGGTCGGAACATAAAAAGCCTAAATATAAAAGCTCGATTTGTAAAACAAGTCGGGTTCAGACTTTTTTTAAAGCCCAACCCAAGCTCGAAAAGCCTTAATGAATACTTTTTTAATTAGTAAAGACTTATTATATAAAATTAAATTTATTGTAATGTGACATTTTGATAAAAAAATAAAAACTAATATCTCTTATATAAAAAATTTATATTAATACAACAATTCATTTGTAGTTACAACTTCGCTATTATAATCTTACATGTAATAGTTATAATTATTTATGTTATTTATCTCAAATCTTAAGTAACAAATTGATTTGACATTTCTTTAAAAAGCTCGAATAAAAAAGGTCGACTACAATATAGGCTTGGGCCTTTTTTTTAGCTTGAATTCAAGCTTGATTTTCAGAAGCCCAACTCGATGATCAGGCCTAATCTAAAAGTGGTGATTTGATTTTAAGTTTTGAATAATCAATATTGATTCACATTCCTTGTAAATGATATGGTAAGGTTTCTGTTTAAAAAGAAAAATTTGGAGCCCTTGGCTTGGCCCTTCTTAACACAAGTAGTATTATTTACTCATTGAGTACTTTTCATTCACTCCTTTATTTCCATGTTTTTTTTTTAGTGTGGCAATGAACTCTTCTACTACACTAACAAAAGTTGGATATCCCTTGGTGAGCCTTGCATTGTTTGCAATGGAACAGTTTAATTCTTGTTGTTGTTGAACATTGTAAATTTTGTAATCTAGTAGTTCAAATTGTCACAAGTAGGGAATTAGTAATAGTATAATATATCTGAGATTGTCTAGTTGTATTATTTTGCGAGAGGGAGCTCTCTTACTTTTTGATTTATCAATCTTTATTGTGAAAATTTTAGGAAGTCTATATTTTAAGGGAGACTACTGAAATTTCCTCATAAAGCCAATTAGTGAATACTATGCTTATGAATTGGCATAATATAGTAACCATTTGGTAGATTTGTCATCAAACTTTTTCAGTTGTTTGACTTAATCGAGTTCACAAAAATAGGGTTTACTTTGTTCTCAATGCTGGTCACACCTCCTTAGATAGGGGTATGACATTGGCCATAGAGGTAATTAGAACAATGGGAGAGTAAAGGGTAATTGGGTTTGGATTTGATTAGCTATGGGCTTGGATTATGTAATTTTCCCCTCTTTGAAACTTTTTTTCCTTTTCTAATTGGTATGAAGTGCAACAATCACTAAAAGGGATTACAAAAGAAATTAACCCTATAGCTTGAATGAAATTTGTACAAGAGCTTTATCTTAAAATTTGTTGAAATGAGTTGGAAAGATCATAGACAAAAATGGTAGCAAAATAAGGAAATGGCAACAGATTGCAAAGGTCCCATTAGTTATTAGTAGTGATCATTGGGTTTCATTTGTTGCCTACTGTCTTAACTTAAAAGACTAAAGTAAGTAACAATTTATTGGCATTTAATGGTTGGACTTATGAATATGATATTCTAATGAATAATAAAATGATGAAAAAAACCAAAGATAATTGAAAATAACTGACAATCCCCACACTAGTAGATCAAAGAGTTTCACATGCATGAAGCGGAGATAGTAAGCTCAAATTATTATTAATCATATTCTATGTTTATTACTAGATTATGTCACAATATTGAACTTTGTAGCAGTTCAAATATGGCTACCTAATTAATAGAGGAGGAGTTTAGACAACCACACATAAACATACCAACAAGTCTTCTAATATAGTGTGATGTCAATATCATAACATAAGAAATGTCAACTAAAGAATTCCTAGCTTCCAATCTAGGAATTCACGAGTATTGAGATTGTGTTCAAAGCTTGGGATTGGATCCATCTTTATCCCAAATATTTAAACTTTCCTCTCATTTTTATAGCAAGCTGAGTTAATTTGGTCCTTCCTAGAGAGTTTAAAAACCAGAATGTCATCAATTCGAAATCACATGTGCATGAAAAACCAAGAGATGCATGATCAAATTGCGAAATGATATCTCAGCACAAACATACCTTTGTGATAGTGTCGTTGTATCAGATGTTTTAGGAGATTTTAACCGCCGCTGAAACAAAAATACCACTACTATAACCATTTTTCTAGTATAGTAACAAAAATACCTTTGCGTAATGATATCTATGCCCAAGCTTAATTCACCTACCCTCCTGCTCTCATAGTGTATTTTTCTTCATCTATCGTTTTTATCAAAAAAATGTCTTATTATAATAATAAAAGCTACATTATCCTAGCATGAAAATTTAAATTATCAAAGTAAAATAATGTCAAATATATAACATAATATATATATATATATATATATATATATATACACTAAACAATAAAAACATGATCCAACTGTTTCACTTGTGTGGACACAGTTCTTACAAGTTGTGAACTTCAATCAGTTATGAAGATGCTAGAATATGGGTGTTCAAAAATGGATTCCATCTAACTATTATTTAATGTTTACTTTATCAATTTACATACAACCGAAGTGAATTAATTATATATCAATAATTTAAAAATTTTAGATTATATATAAAAACTTTTATACTCTGGTTTTATTTTTCATAAGTGATTGTTGTACTGTAATATTCATAATTTCGTTTATAGTTAATATCATATAAATGTAAGATTTAAAATTTCACAATTTCTTTTGGGAATAACTGACTATCCAATCTGATTTAAATTAACAGACGTTAGATTGAATTTGTTTAACTGTGATAAATTTAATTGGAATGATCGTTTATGATTATATTATCAACGATTAAATTAGTTCAACTGATTAAAGTGATTAAACTGAAGCAATTCAAACTAATGAACAACTTTATTAAGGAAATTCATCGTATACATTTTTTATGGCTATTTTATTTGAACTACTGTCGTGTCCCTCAGACGTAGAGTACATTATATACTTATTAGTGTTTATACTATCATTAAGGACAAATTAGTTATATATATATATATATATACACTAGCAAGCTGTCTATTTGTTGGAAGATGCAGAGACAAGATTCATTCATAACGAATAAAATCCAGAAAAAAGAAAGTACGAAAACCATGGTCATGAATTTCACTACTATAATTAAATCCTATGGGCCCTTTTTTTCTTTTACAAAATTTTACCTAAATATTTTTTTAAGCTGGAGATTTGAATGAGAATTAACAGAAATATAATATGTAAAGTCTGAAGCAATTATTTCAAACATCTGTATTCATAGATTTTTTTAAAGCATGAAAAAGATGAGACGAACTAGTTGTTAGTATAAGAGTTTGATAAACTTGGCTTCTTTACCACATATATTTATTTAGTTTTGCCTAAAATGAATATTCTAATGAATTGTCGCCTAGATCTGGAAAGAGAATACTGGAAGCATCGGAGAAAGGGATTCCATGGCTGCATTTTCACCAACTAGCTTCTCTTTCTTTTCTTTTTTTAATTAAATTTTCTTGTGCAGATTGCAGATTGGTCCCCCCCCCCCCCCCCCCCCCTCCCCCCACCCAAAAGAACGGCTAACATGCATGCCACAGATAAGATTCTACAAGAAGATTATATTAAGCTTATATGTTTAAGTTATCTCAAACATTATATTTGGCTCATGATAATATTTTAAAAAAATTAGGCAGAGAAAATAACTGGTTAATGGGAAGAAAACAAGCTGATATATATATACACACACACACACACACCCACGCGCGATTGATGAGAATTTAGATTTATAAAGGAATTGTAATACAGAAGATCGGATCACACCCACACGCAATTGTTGAGAATTCATATTCTTAGCGGAATTATACATCGTTAAATTGCATAGCTCTTCTAATACAGACAGTCAGATGAAAAGTTAAAATTTGACTAATTTTGATATATAAAAGTTATCAAATTTGATATTTTAATATTAAATATAAATCATTAGATTTGCATGTTTTCTTTAATATGATACATGATGGAAATAAAATTCTAAAGGAAGATTAAAGTAAGCTCCATTTTTTTAAAGTTATCTCAAAGATTGTATTTCTATTAATTATATGCAGATAAAGTAGGTGGTGACTAGTAGGAAAACAAACTGATAAATAAACTATTCTGTACTTTGGCATATATATACACAAACACACACACATGCATGATCGATGATGGGATCTGAAGCAGCAAATATTGCAGATATAAACATAGAGATCATGAGAACGTGTCCATGTGAAATGATAGAGTGATGAATGAGGACTAGTTTTATTGTTGTCTTCTTTGCCAGCTAGCTTCTCTACACAAATTAGGGTTAGGTTATATATATTGGAGTATTCTAATATATAATGTGTTTGAGTAACAAGTTGATTGTGATGTCTCTTTCTGCTTTCTTCTCCTAACATGCCTTTCTTGTTGTGTCAGAGTCATGCACCTTGTTGCGCAGTAATTTCATTTTGATATTAAGAAACCAACAATAGATTACCTTGGGCTACCTGCCTTTCTGCTAGCCATTTCAGTGAGTTGGTGTATAGTGAACCAAAATGGATTTTAAGTGTAAATCATTCATCTGTATATGATGTTTGTTTATAATTTTTTATTTTATTTTATCTTTTCATAATTGTGGTACTTAAGCATTTGTAAATCACAGGGACAAGTTAGGAAACATGAGAAAATAGTATTTTTTTACAATATTTTACGAATTTGGATCTTATATAATAAGTTATTAATTTGCGGTCTTCATTCAACAATTTACTTATCAAGATAATTATAGGATTTCATGTTCCATATTTAAAATTTAGCTATTTAAATCGATAGATTTTTCCAAATTCAAAATTGATAACTTTTGAAATCTTGATATGGCAGAAAAAAAAAGTATTTAAAACTTTAGACGATTAATATTAAAATAAATGTACTTTACAATTTGAATGTCATAAAATTTCCACTTTATAATTAAAGTCGTTTTGAAAAGTTGTATATACGTTGATTAGTGGCTATAGATTAATAGAGCGCGTTTAACTAAACTATTTGATTATATAAATTAAGTGTAATTTCTCATGCCATGTGTCCAGCTAAATAATTACATGAATAAAATTAGAAACCTCTTTATTCTTTCAAGATTTGGCCTGAACCAGGTACTTGAATGAAATTTGGTGTGAACTGTGAAAAATATTTAAGGTATTCCTTATAATCGTATGTAAACTTTGAGTTGAACAAATTAATAAATCTATATATACATTCATAAAATTAATTTCAAATTTTTATATGACATCATTGTTAATACAGTGAGGTCGACCGATTTACTCATTCATAAGTTCATAATTGAAAACACCATATATATTAAGTTGGTATTTAGGTTATTCAAGTAATACCATATTTAATTTTCATTTGAGCAATATATATATATATTCCTTTCTGATTCAACATTTGATGATGGAATTAACTAATACTTTGGTTATTAATGCGTACTGTTATTATCATTGTTATTTGAAAATGAAAATTTGGCATTCTCAGATATGTTTACATGGTTATACTATTTTGTAATTGTCTGTCGAATGATGAAATGGGAAGTTGAAATAGAATAACGATTTAAAAAATATGGGTGAGTGAATGAGGGCCACACACTACTGAATCAAAAGATGTAACCAATAATATTATCTCTTGGCGTCATCTATTTGGCCTTATATATGCACTATGGTATATATTCAAACTCAATTATTTATGATTAATTGATCACCCTTCTCTACTAGGGCATATGTGATTTTTATTTTAAGTAGAAGAGCAAACATGTTCCTAAAGTATTTTACCTTAAAATTGCGTTTGTATATATAGAATGAGAAAGCTATAATGTAATAGAGGTTCAGTTCCTATAATAAAGAGATTTTTTTTCTTTTTTGCAAATTTGCAATTGAATTCAATTTTTTTGGTATCAAAGTAAAGTTTGTACATATTTCAGCTAATGTATTTTTTAGTCTGATTAAAATTAAGTTATTCAAGTCAAAATTAAAAGATTAAATAATGAGTTATTTAAATCATTAAGTGACAATCATTAGACGTATAATTGATGCAGATTCATGGTTTCTATATATTAGTCAAGGAAGAAGAAGTCCATGTTTTATGGGCTTTGTTTGGTTGGTTGGAAAAGAACAAGAGAAAACACGAAAGCGAGGAAATCAAATAACTGGAATTTTTCAATTTCTCCGGAATCAGATTAAGATGGATTATCACAGTTTCATCAGGAGTGAAGGAGTTATCACTAAGGGTTTTTCCAACGTTTCATTCAATCTTTTTGATGACTTATCAGTCATATTAAAGTATCATTTTTACTTAATTCCATTACATGTCAAATATAATTACAGGCCTTCTAATTCCATTCCATGAAAACTTATTCACATTCTAATTTTTTTAAAACTTATTTATCCTATCAAACCTGCCTCATGTGTGTTAATTATCTTTACGTGAGAAGAATTAAGAAAGAAACTCAGCTTTCAGAGAAAATTATTTATAGCTGTATCTTAAAAAACTCTACTTTCCTAAAGAAAGGGAGAAAAATCAAGAAACAAAAAATATTACTTGTACCACACGATTCTTATTCATCCATTCTTGTTGATTAGTCTCCAATTTTGGTGCACGTCTCTATTGTCCTCTCCATTTTCCTGGAAAACACATTTGTAGTACTGTCAACTTTCTCTATCAAATTCTTGATATTGCATGTATCTTGTATTCAATTTTGTTTTTCACAACAATTTAATTTTTTTCCCTTCTATTTCTTCAAAATTTAAAATGTTTTACCTACATCTGTATTTTAATGCCGAGAGAAAAAAAAATAGAAGAGTATTATTGCTCATCCAAAAAATACATAGGAATCATCTCATTCTTTTCATTCAACTTCTCCAGCAATGAAGAGTATTATTGCTCCCTCAGAAAATGCAAAAATCTTGATAAGGAGGTCACATCTATATGTTATATATAAGAAAAATATACTCTTTTAAGAGTTTTGTTAATTGGCGAAAAAGTTTCATGAAGTAAATCCTCAATTCCTCATACGATAACTTTTAATTTTTCTTATATATGTATTAAAAATTATTTGAAGTGCATATCTTTTTTTATAATTAACGAGAAAAATAATAAAATGATTAATTTGTATAAATTCTTTATAGTAAACAAGAATAATAATAAAGTAATTAATTAATAAATAAATTAATTGCTTCTTAAGTTGAAAATTTTTTGAATTGTGACAATTTTTTGGAATGAAAAAGAAAATTAATGAATTTTTCAAAGTCTAAGAATTTTTTTAAGTGAATAAAAAAATTAATAAATTAATTAACTGCCTCTTAAATTAAGAATTTTTGAAGTCAATGAGAAAAATAATGAAGCTCTTAAATATTTTGATAAAAGATTATAAAATAATATATGGTTGAATATTTTTTTTTATGGTGCCCTCTCAATGGTTAAATATTTCTTTAATTTATTATATTTTCTTTATATTATAATATGTTATTAAATTTAATTTTTTACTAAGATTTACAAATACTATTAAATTAAAATATATTAATACATAATAAAATAAATTAATAATTTTTAAAACCTTTATAACGCAGATAAATAAACTAATTTATTCTTTATAATTAACTTGGAAGATTATTTTTGAAATTGGCATCAAAATTTTGGCAGCTTCCCATTATTCACATCACATATTGTGATCTTTCACATCACATTATTCATTGGTTCTCAACATTATGATCTGTCTCAGACAATTACCTAAAACTTAGTCACATTTGCCAGATGTCTCCATTATGCTTTGAACACTTGCAAATCATTCCATCACCTTACCATAACATTTCTTCCTCCTTCAAGCAAAATATAATCATATAGTTTAATTCCAGATATATAAATATACCTATCCAATGTAAAATAAATCAGGGATTAATGTAATGTCATTTGCTGTTGTATATATGAGATGCCCAAAATTTTGGCTCAACTATAGTTTATTCTCATATGATTTAATTTGTTCAAAATTTATTTACTTCCTTGTGATAACAACTGTTTCATTTAATATATTTACAATTTATTCAGCAACCTCTTAGTCATCTTGAAATTATTTATATGTCAATTTTAATAATAAGAGTTACGTGAATGTTGAAGTTAATGGTATATGATTCATTGTTAAATATCTCAACATTTTCATAGTATTTTAAACTAATTGTTATAGAATATTTATTTTTTTAAGTTTTGAATTCTTAGCTAAATTTTATTAACAGTTAATTTTAAAAATTCACGAAATTATTTAACACATAAATGGGGTATATCAATCTTTTTTACCATAAAGTTTTGCATTATTTTAGTAATTGCATGTTATCATTTTTATAAAATTTAAGACAGAAAATGCCGCATAATATTCAAACTAATTAACAAAGTATAAATCGCGTGAAAGGAAAATAATACATGCAAAATTATTGAATTGTGAATTAATTTCAGGTCAAAATGTCATAATTAAACTGAAATTTATTGGAATATTAAATTATAGAACTTTAAATATAATACTGAATCATAAATCATTATCATATATAAATATATCATAGTATAACATTTATTTTAATTTATATACATAAATAGAGAGAAAAAAAATATGTATAGTTACTCCGATCTCCTAAAATAGACTTTCCTTAATAAAATTCAATAGTCAACATTAATTATTGCAAAAAAAAATAATGATTTATATTTAAAATTAACCCATTGAAATCAATAAATTTTTTAAAAATAAATTATTTAATTTTATGATAAAAATTTATTAACACATAAATTAAACAGCTCATGTTACTATTGGGATCCGAATCCATTAGTTACTCAGCTCAATCTTGCATGAGTGACATCATTAGTAAAGGTGAAGACGGAAGGATAAAATGAATTTATAGCGAACATGTTATTTAATATAATACAAGACATTGAATTTGCAAAATCCGTATACCTTATCTTGTCGTTTGAGATAAGCTATCAAATTTTAGCCACTCAATATATATATATTAAACTCTTTAATCACTTGACAATGCCTACACTGTATACTACAAAATTTACTCACTAGTCACACTCTCACACGCAACGTGTCTCTCACTTTCATGCATGCTTACCATAATTAAGCATATACTTAATACTTAATTAGTGCACTAATTAGGGTGTCCAGAAGTTGCTGACCTAATTTTCTTTGCTATAATAATTATTATTATTGACAGTTAATTGGAGCGTTAATTATGATTTCGAAACATCACTGTCTTGTGCCACATGAAGATGTCTCATTGCAGCCACTTGTTGTGGCATCTTGTAGTCTTCTTCTTGTGGGGTTTTGGCTCAGTCTTCATTGTCACGGACATCCATTCTGGTAGGTATATGGATCTAGCAATCAGAATAGTTTGCATCTTTGTTACTCAATTACAATAATGATGGATAATTCAAATTAGTGCTTTTCAATTATATCACATTAAGGAAGAAGAATTGGGGATTTCTAAGTTCATTATGACCAATAATTTATTTTTCATGTTCTATTCAGGGAAGTTGCAACTTTTCCAAGAAAACAAAAATTTGGCCACTGGATAATTACCAAAATAGATTTGATTCTTGATTGTAAGTTTGTAACTACACTTACTGTTAATTTTTATAATTATTTTATTATGAATTGTGAGATTTTACCGTAAAACAATACTGTAAAAATCGTTGTTTGATTTGATCTAATTTTCAGTAATCAAAATTATAGAAAAGTTATTATTTGCATAATTGAACCTATACATACTTATGTTGATAATTGGAGGCCTACTGGGCTTGGGCCAATGTCAGTGTCCGAGGTATTGGACATAGGCCCAAGTATAAACCCACTTTCATTTTTGCCCATTTAAAGGACAGGCACTGGAGCCCCAAAACCTTGGATTTTGTTAGAAGGAATTGGCAAGTGGAGTTGAGCTCCTGTAGCATTCCAGATATCCCTCTCGTTCTCCATCTCCCTAGTTCCCCCCTCTTTCTCAAGAATAGAAGTTTAAAGAAAGCTAGAAGAACTGAAGTAAACTCTTACCTTATGTAGCGTTAAGCAGCAACGGCAACGATATTCCGACAAGCAACTTTTCCTTCCTCTTCGTTCGGTTTCTTTTCTCTTTTGTGCTTCAAGTCCTCTTCTTTCTAAATCCTAAGGGTAATGGAGGTATGTAACGGAGTGGTTCACATCATTCTCCCATAGTATTATTATATTGTTCAGATTTTAAATTTTTTTTTTTTTGATTGATTCAAGCTTCACATTGAAAAGTGGAAAAAAAAAAGTTGAGAATGGAAAATTGATTTTATTTTATTTGAAAAATAGTAGGGGCAAATTACAATTTTTTCTTCAAAATTTTTTTTTACAGTAATAAGGGCCAAATTATCATTTTCTCTTACAAAAACTAATTTACCCATGATGATCTTAAAAAAATAATAGGTGGCCAAATCATATTTTTTTATTCCAAAACTTTACTGATACATTATATATATATATACACCAAAAATAAAGATTTGGGGGGCTATGGCACACTCCGGCTCACTCTGAGTGTATCATCTATTTACAATGAACCAAAGTAATTTTAAAAATTTAATTTTAATCAAAAGTTTTGCTATTTTAATACCCACAAAAAAAAAAAAAACTCATTCAGAGACAAATATAGAAGTAATAAAATTTTATCTAACAATATGACCAAAGTTAGTATTTACACCTCATTCTGTGCATTTTTAATATTTGTAACTCAACTAAATACGATAACCAAATATCCGTTAAGGAAATTTTAATCTGATAAAAAAATATAATAATATTTTTCCATTTAAAATATTTTAAAAATTTTCAATTATTTCTAATAATTCCATCTAACCCCTAATTATTCAACTAACCTCCAATTATATCCTAAAAACACTTACTTCATCGTGCTAAATTTCTTCCCAAAACACTACAACATGTCTTCAGCCTTCTTCACATTGCCCATCGACTTTCAGCCATTGTCACCACCATTGAAAGACCACTAGTGGACAACTAGCACTCCACGAGCCTCACCGGCCCCTTAGCTAGCCTTGCCGGTCGTCGATTGTAGGAAAACAGTGAGAATTTACGGTGGTATCCATGCGCAAATTCAAGCCAAATTTGGCGATTTTGGTGCGTTTTTAATGCAATTAAACATAGGGCTCCATTTTTTGCATTGATTTTGCTTTTTTTTTTTCCTCATTTATACTGATCAATTTGGTCCAATTTGCTTAGAATCGAAGAAAAACCAATTCAGGTACTGTTCATCCATGAAAATTATTGTTCATGCAAGAAAGTGATGAAATTGAGCTCAATTCGGGTTATTTGCTTTAGATTGAGTTAAGATTACACTTCTAAGGTGAATTTTATACCTTTCTCCCTTGAAATCATTGATCAATTGTAAAATTAGACTTCGAGATTGAAAAACTCCAATTTAGGGGTTTAGGGGCAATTTGAAAATTTAGTGAAAATTGTGTTATTAGGACTTCCTAAATTTTTTTTATGCATCTAAGAAGTGATTTAAAATTTTTAGAAATTTTAGTTTGAATTTTTGAACAAAATTCAAATTTTTAATAATTTTTTTAGATTTTTCAAGAAGAAAATTAGAATGAAAAATATGAATGGCTTGTTTGTAGAACAATAAATATTATTTGAGGTTAAATGGAAATTTTAGAATTTATTATATGACCCTTATGTGAATTTTGTATTATGGTAGGTGTTAAAAATTTTATAAGTGAATAATGGAATAATGGAATAATTGAATAAAATAATAATAATAATAATAATAATAATAATAATAATAATAATAATAATAATAATAATAATAATAATAATAATAATAATAATAACAATAATGCTAATAATAATATTAATGATAACAGTAATGATAATGATAATAAAAAAATAAAATGAAATCTGGGTTATAAGAATTTTAAAGTATTCTTTAAGTGGCCCATAAATTTAATTTCCAAATAATTAGTAAAGAAATACACAAAATGGATAAAGATGAATAAAGAATAATTAATTAGCTCTGTGACAAAATTAAATAATTAAATTAATTATGAGGACTAGATGTTAAGAGTATTTTATTTAATATTTTTTTTTAGGTGACTAGAATATTTTCAACAAAGAAATTATAATCAAGGATAGAAGGATATTGATATACTCATATCAGGTGAGTAAATAATCCTAATTATACATAATATTATTTTAAATTATTCATGATGATTTTGAATATTGAATTATTAGAAATACTGAAATCTAAATTATGAAGTGATACGATTTTGAAATTTCTAATATCTGTACATAGATAATTATTTGTCTCTGAAATATTGGGAATATGTCCAAAACATAACCCTATAGCTAACGGCAGTTGACGTTAGCTGTAGTGCACTGCGATTGGTATTCTGATAAGGTTGCATATGATACCCTTACCTCTATATTCTGTTTGAGGCCGAGGGCTATTATGATATTTATTCGGAGCCTATGACCGTATGAGTATTTGTTCTGATTTGTTATCACTAGCCTTGAGCTAGCTCTGTACTCTATAATTATGATTGGTTTTGTAGGAGATTCCAAATTAGATTCTGTTGATTTTTTTTTCTATATAATATCACTGAATTATGTCTATGTGATATCTGGTTTTAAATTTCGAAAGATGTGCGATCGTAAGTTTGTCTTAATTTTTGCAATATTAAAATTATTTGCTCACTGAGTTCTCACTTATCCCATTATTTAATATTTTTCATATCTCAGCGTTGATCCAAAATGTCCACCTTTGGAATTTTAATCTTGATCATTAATTCCTTGGTGAGCCTAGCCTACTATTAGAGCTATGTCTTTCAGTATTTTTATGATTTAGTTCAGTCGCTCCCTGGTATACCAGCTAAATGTTTAATGTATTATTATGGTGTGTTATAAACTATTTGTATGAGGAGTTATGAGATCTATATTTGTTTAATATGAATTTATGTAAATTCTGTCATTATAGGGGTTCTGATAGGTTCCCAAAGATGAATGACACTTCATCCCCGTGCTGGTCACGCCCTACCGATTCAGGTCATGACAAAGTTGGTATTAAAGCTCGGTTTAGAGGTCCTTGGAATGCTTGTATCATGTGGAGTAAAAGGTCCCCAGTGGTACCTCGGTTATCATTATGTACCCAGGCGTAATCATAATCGAGTTTCCATTGGGAATCTCATAAGGTATCTAGTGTCATTTGTTTATTCTATTTCGTATCTCATAGTTATAGGAGTCTGTAATTCTGGATTTGGCACTAAATAAATTTCTTCTTGTATGTGAAGAGACAATGTTGTTTAAATCACATGCCACCGCTAATCAGGCCGTAGAAGAGGCCTCTGTAGGGGTTGCTGTTCAGCCTAATGTACCACCCCCTAACGGACGAGGTAGGGGATAAGCATGTGTGGGAAGTGCTGGCAGAGCTCGAGTATAAGGTGGTTGAGTAGCCAAGCCTTCTATTAGGGATGTTTAATATGAGTGGGCAAAACCTTCTCAACCTCAAGTCCCTACTAATGTAGAATTAGTAGCTAGACTACAGGGTGTTCAGAGAGCTATAGAGAGTCTTACAACCTTAATGGCAACACAAATGATTAGCCAAAATGCCCCTCATATCATTGTGCCCCTTACAGAACAAATAAGAGCTAGAGAACCTCAGGTTGGAGTTGAAGAGACTGGTAGCAGAAGGATTCTAACTGAATTCATCAGATTCAAGCCTCCCACTTTTTTAGGGATGGATAATCAGGAGGACCCTCAACAGTTCATTGAAGACATTGAGCAAATGTGTGGCACTTGACTGTCCTCTAAGGAAATCAGTTACCTTAACAACTTTTTAATTGAAGAAAGTTGCCAAATCATAGTATGAGTCACTGCTGCAAGGAAGACTATCTGAGTTGCCTCTTCTTGAATGGGATGAATTCAAAGAATTGTTTATGGAGCGATTTTTACCCCTGAGTGTCAAGGATGCTCGTGCTAGACATTTTGAGAGCTTACGGCAAGTCCCTGGGGTATCAGTTGATGAATTTATCATACAATTTGTAGAGCTATCCAAATATGCCCTTCATTTAGTTCCCACTGAAAGAGACAAAATTAAATGATTTGTGATGAGCCTGATAAAACCATTATTCAAGGTTATGGCGCCTAGATCAGTCAGTTTACCTTTTTCACTACAGTGGCAAACTATGCCAGAATGATTAAGATGAGGGATAAAAAAGATAATATAGTGCAAAAGAAGAGAAAGCGATCAGAGGAAGGAAAACCTTCAGGGAGTTTTACCATAGGTGGATCATCTAAAGGGCTTGAGGCATCAGGTTCGACTCAAACATTTAGGTCTAACATAGAATCATCAATTCAAATGATGGTGAGTACCGGAAGACACAGAGGGAATTCTAGGGACCTACTACTACATCTAATTCAGCACAGTATCCAAGAAGTAAACTACCATGTTCCACTTTTGGGAAATCTCATTCTGGTCCATGTCACAAAGAGTCTAGAGCATGCTTTAGATGTAGGTAGGTAGGGCACATGATACGAGATTACCCTCAGACACTTTATAGCTCTAGCCAGGGTTCAATACGATCATCTGTTTTTATGTATATGGCACCCAAGCCCCAGGGTGCATTTTCAACTCAGGGTGGTAAAGGAAATGGTGGTAGTTATTCTTCTGGTAGAGGTCAGACATCTTTTAAAAGGGGTCAAACACGAGCATTTGCTCTAAATAAACAGGAAGCTCAAGTATCGAATGTAGTGATTATAGGTACAATTACAGTATATTCTCATGCTGCTTATGTATTATTTGATCCTAGTGCTACCCATTCTTTTATGTCCCCACACTTTGCAAAATTGATTGACAAGGGTTCTGTCAAATTAGAGGACTCTTTAATGGTAACAACTTCATTAGGAGAATCCACTTTAGTGGATCAAGTATGCAAGTCATGTATGATTATGATCAGCGACCATGAAACAATGATTGATTTAATTATTTTAGCTATGGTTGATTTTGATGTGATCATCGGAATGGATTGGTTGGCTTCTTGTTATGCCACCATGGATTGCCATCTTAAATTTGTAAGATGTGAATTCCCAAATAAACTGCCTATTGTTATTTAAGGCGATCATATGTGACTCCTAGCAACTTGATATCGACCATTGAGGCTAGGAAGTTGTTAAAAAGTTGATGTCAAGGCTACTTAACCTCAGTTCAAGACATAGAAGTAGCAGTTCTGGCATTGCATCAAGTGTCGATAGTCAATGAATTTTCAAATGTATTCCCAGAAGAATTACCTGGACTACTTCTTAATAGAGAGATTGAGTTTAGCATTGATCTACTACCAGGCACCCAGCCAATCTCTATACCTCCCTATAGAATGGCACCACTAGAACTTAGAGAATTGAAGAATCAGTTGCAAGACTTATTAGATAAAGGCTTTATTCACTCGAACTTGTCACCATGGAGAGCTCCAGTCCTATTTGTGAAGAAAAAGGATGGGTCTTTTAGACTGTGTATGGATTCTAGACAGTTAAATAAAGCAACAATACGAAATAAGTACCCTTTACCTTGTATTGATGATTTATTTGATCATTTACAAGGTGCACAATGCTTTTATAACATTGACTTACGGTTAGGATATCATCAATTGAAGATTAAACAAAAGGATATTCCCAAGACGGCTTTCAGGACCCGGTACGACCATTATGTATTTGTAATGATGTCCTTTGGACTAACTAATGCTCTAGCCACCTTTATGGATATGATGAATAGGGTTTTTAAACCGTTCCTTGATCGATTTGTTATAGCCTTCATTGATGATATCTTAGTTTACTCAAAGAGTTGAAGGGAGCATGAACAACATTTAAGAATGGTGCTGTAGATATTGAGAGAAAATCAACTGTATGCAAAGTTCTCTAAATGCCAATTCTGGCTTGATAAAGTGGCATTCCTAGGCCATGTAGTTTTGAAGAGGGTGTTCAAGTGGATCCTAATAAAGTGGAAGTAGTTTAGTAGTGGCCCCGACCTACTACAGTCACTGAAATTTGTAGTTTTTTGGGTTTGACTGGCTATTACCATCGATTTGTGAAAGATTTCTCTAAAATAGATGCTCCTATGACCAAACTAACTCAAATGAATGTAAAGTTTCAATAGACTGAAGCGTGTGAGGATAGTTTCTAGAAATTGAAGGATTGTTTAACATCAGCACCAATTCTTGCGTTGCCATCAGGATCTGACGATTACATGATTTATTGTGATGCCTCTAGAGTTGGGTTGGGATGCATTTTGATACAGCATTGTCGTGTGATTGCCTATGCCTCAAGACAATTAAAGAAACATAAGCAAAATTATCCTACCAATGACTTAGAAATATTTACTGTGGTGTTTGCATTAAAAATATGACGTCACTATTTGTATATGCAAGACTTGCAAAATTTATATAGGTAATAAGAGTCTTAAGTACATCTTTGAACAAAGAGATCTTAACCTGAGACAAAGAAGGGGGATGGAATTACTAAAAAATTACTATTGCACTATTTTGTACCACCCAGGCAAAGCCAATATTATGGCAGATGCCTTGAGTAGAAAGTCTATGGGAAGTTTATCACATATAACAGTAATGAGAAGACCATTAATTATGGATTTTCATTGGTTAGCAGAAAATGGTGTTAGACTTGAAACCAAGGAACTGAGTGTGTTATTAACAAGTGTTCAAAGTTCATCTTCCTTAAATGAAAGGGTGAAAGCTGCTTAGGTAGCAGATATGCAAATTCAAAAGTTAATTGAAGAAGTCAAGAATGGCAAACGAAGCGAGTTTACTTATGACTCAAAAGGGATATTATGGTATGGTCAAAGGTTATGTGTATCCAAGGATACCAAACTCATAAAAAAGATTCTAGAAGAAGCCCATTAAACCCTTTATACCATTCACCCTAGAGCAACAAATATGTATCAAGATTTGAAATAGCTGTATTGGTGGGAAGCAATGAAAAAAGATGTGGCAAATTGTGTTTCTCGTTGCTTAGTTTGTCAATAAGTGAAAGCTGAACATCAGAAGCCAACTAGGTTAATATAGAAGATAGAAATACCGAAATAGAAATGGGAAAGAATCACTATAGATTTCATGACAAGTCCACCTCAAACTTTGAAAGGTTTTGATTCCATATGGGTGATTATGGATAGACTGACCAAATCAGTACACTTTCTACCAGTGAAAACAACTTATGGTGTTGCCAAGTATGCTTAGATATATCTGAATGAAATTGTAAAGCTTCACGTGTCCCCATTTCAATTATTTCTGATTGAAGGCCCTAATTTACCTTTAGGTTTTGGAGAGCATTTCAAATGCACTTGGCACTTGATTAGATCTCAGCACAATATTCCACCCACAAACTAACGGTCAATCAGAACGAACAATTCAAATGTTAGAGGATATGTTGAGGTCCTGTGTTTTAGACTTTGGAAGAAGTTGGGATACCCACCTACCCTTGGTTGAATTTGCTTACAATAATAGTTATCAAATGAGTATTCATATGGCACCTTATGAAGCTTTATACAATAAACAATGTCAGTCTCCTATCGGTTGTTTTGAAGTAGGTGAAGTAAGAATACAGGGACCAAAATTAGTTCAAGACATCGTAGATAAAGTGAAGATGATAAGGGAGAGATTGTTAAATGCCCAAAGTAGACAAAAAGCTTATGCAGACAATCGAAGATGAGATTTGGAATTCATGGTGGGCGATCAAGTGTTCCTCTGAGTATCTCCGATGAAGGGCAAAATGAGATTTGGGAGGAAAGGAAAATTAACCCCTCGTTATATTAGGCCTTCTGAAATACTAGAAAGAATTGGAGTAGTGGCATATCGCTTAGCTCTACCTCCAGAACTAACGGATGTACATCCTGTGTTTCATGTATCTATGCTCAGGAAGTACTTAGTTGATCCATCTCATGTGCTCAAAACCCAAGATGTTCAGTTAGATGCTGGGTTAACCTACGAAGAGGTTCTTGTGGCAATTTTAGATAGGCAGGTTAAGAAACTTCAATTGAAGGAGATTGCATCGGTGAAGGTGTTATGGAGAAATCATTCAAAAGAAGAAACAATGTGGGAAGTAGATAATGAAATGCGAGCCAAGTACCCCTGATTATTTCAAAATTAAGGTATGTAGATGATTGAATTCAGGGACCAAATTTTTTGAGGCGGAAAGAATGAAATACCCACAAAAAAAAAAAAAAAGGAACTCAGTCAGAGACAAATATAGAAGCAGATAAAAGTTTATCTGAGAATGCAACCAAAATTAGTACTTAAACCTTACCCTGTGCATTGCTAGCACTTGTAACTTAACTAAGTATGATAACCAAGTACCTGTTAGGAAAATTTTGATATGACAAAAATATATTTAATAATATTTTTCCATTTAAAATATTTTAAAAATTCTCAATTATTTCTAATAATTCCACCTAACTCCTAATTATTCAACTAACCTCTAATTATATGCTAAAAACACCTACTTCATTGTGCCAAATTTCTTCCAAAAACACTACAACACGTCTTCAGCCTTCTTCATGCTACCCCTCAACTTTCGGCCATCGTCACCGCTATTGAAGGACCATTGGTGTATGACCGGTACTCCACAGGCCTCATAGGCCCTTTAGCTAGCCTTGTCGGCTGTTGATTGCCAAAAAATAGTGAGAATTTACGATAGTATCCACACATAAATTTAAGCCAAATTTGGCGATTTTGGTGCGTTTTTAATGCACTTAAACATAAGGCTTCATTTTCTGCATTGATTTTGCATCTTTATCCCTCATTTACATTAATCAATTCGGTCTAATTTGTTCAGAATCGAAGAAAAACCAATTCGGGTACTGTTCATCCACGAAAATCACTGTTCATGCAAGAAAGTGATGAAATTGAGCTCAATTTGGGTTGTTTGCTTCAAATTGAGTTAGGATTACACTTCTAAGGTGAATTTTGCACATTTCTCCCTTGAAATCACTGATCAATTATGAAATTAGGCTATCGAATTGAAAAACCCTAATTAAGGGGTCTAGGGGCAGTTTGAGAATTTAGTAAAAATTGTGTTCTTAGGACTTCTTAAATTTTTTTATGCATCTACAAAGTAATTTAAAATTTTTAGAAATTTTATTTTGAATTTTTAAACAAAATTCAAATTTTTAATAATGTTTCTAGATTTTTCAATAAGAAAATTAGAAAGAAAAATATGAATGGCTTGTTTGTAGAACAATAAATATTATTTGAGGTTAAATGAAAATTTTAGAATTTATTAGATGACCCATATGTGAAATTTGTGTCATGGTAAGTGTTAAAAATTTAATAAGTGAATAATGGAATAATTGAATAAAATAATAATAATAGTAATAATAATAATAATGGTAATAATAATAGTAATGATAATAATAATAATAATATTAATGATAACAGTAATGATAATAATAATAAAAAATAATAAAATGAAATATAGGTTATAAGAATTTTAAAGTATTCTTTAAGTGGCTCATAAATTCAATTTCCAAATAATTAGTAAAGAAATACGTAAAATGAATAAAGATGAATAAAGAATAATTAATTAGCTATGTGACAAAATTAAATAATTAAATTAATTATGAGGACTGGATGTTAAAAGTTATTTATTTAATATTTTTTTTAGGTAACTAGAATATTTTCAACAAAGAAATTATAATCAAAGATAGAAAGATGTTGGTATACTCTTTTCAGGTGAGTAAATAATCCTAATTATTTATAATATTATTTTAAATTATTCATGATGATTTTGAATATTGAATTATTAGAAATACTGAAATCTAAATTCTGAAGTGGTATGATTTTGAAATTTCTTATATTACATAAATAATTATTTGTCCATGAAATATTGGGAATATGTCCAAAATATAACCCTGTAGCTAACGGCAATTGACGTTAGCCGTAGTGCACTGCGATTGGTATTTTGATAAGGTTGGATATGATACCCTTACCTCCATATTCAATTTGAGACTAAGGACCATTATGATATTTACTCAGAGCCTATGGCTATATGAGTATCTATTCTGATTTATTATCACTAGCCTTGGGCTAGCTCTATACTCTGTAATTATTACTGGTTTTGTAGGAGATTCCCAATTAGATTCTATTGATGATTTTTTTTTGTTTGTTTAATATCATTGAATTATGTCTATATGATATTTGGTTTTGGATTTCGAAAAACGTATCACCATAAGTTTGTCTTAATTTTTGCTATATTAGAATACTTGCTCACTGAGTTTCCACTCATCTTATTATTTAACATTTTTCATATCTCAGCACCAATCCATAACGACTACCTTTGAAATTTTAATCTTGGTGATTAATTCCTTGGTGAGCCTAACCTACTGTTAAAGTTATGTCTTTCAATATTTTTATGATTCAGTTCAATCGCTCCTTGATATACAGGCTAAATGTTTAATGTATTATTATGGTGTGTCAGAAACTATTTGAATGAGAAGTTATGATATCTATGTTTGTTTAATATAAATTTATATAAATTCTGCCATTATAAAGGTTCTGACAGGTTCGCGAGGATGAATGACATTTCATCCCCATACTGGTCACGTCCTACCAATTCAGGTCGTAACAACTATGTAATATATTTTTTTTTAATAATTACTTATGAGCCAAGATATACTTTTTTACTGGTTTGTGTTACAAGTATATTCCTCGTAAACACCTCCCAAAAATAATAAAATAAAAATTAAATTAAAGACAATAAAAAATAAAATAATCACATGTATGAAAATAGAATTAAAACAACCACTTTCATATATTAACAAAATTTTTAAATCAAAATTTTTAAAATAATAAAAATAAAAATACATGAAAATCAAAAGACTTAAATCTTTCATATATTGATGTAATTCAAAAATCCTAATAAAATTTATAAATCATAAATTAAAACAAATTCAATCACTTTTCAAATTTAAGCAAATGAACAAAATCAAATCACTTATCTTCTTATGATTGACTTAAAAAATCACAAATTCGAAATTAAAAGTGATTGAATTTGTTTTAATTTATGATTTATAGATTTTATTAGGATCTTTGGATTATATTATTTTATTATTTTTATTTTTATAATTTTCTTTTATAAATTTGTCTAAACTTACGACCTATGTCATAAGTCCTCAAATCACGAGAATCTCATCCTACCGTTCCACATGACGACCCACACATGAAACTAACGTCTCTTATACCTCTTGGTTAGGTACAAGTCATGGCTCGCTAAAGACTAACAGGACAATTTTTAATAATGGATATTCTATTATTAGTCCTTTCATAAAGCATTACCATCATAAATAGAATTATATTAATTCAATTTCTTCGTAAACATTCCTCACAAGTAGTTAACAAAGAGATATTGATTTAAAAAAATCAGAATTATTCTCATTGATTCCATATATTATCATAAACTTGAAAGTCAAGAAATGCATTTTTTTTTTTCTGGTTTCAGACATCGCGTGTCAACATACAACTATAATAGTTTCATTAACATCACTTCCATAAGGTTGGCCAAAAATAAAAAACATCACTTCCATGAGATTTACGGCAAAATAAATTTTGTCACATGTTATTGACATATAAACTTGTTAATTACTAAATACTAATCATATATAAATTTTTGAATTTATATGTTAATTTATATAATTTTGTTATTTTAAATATTAATTCACAAAATAATAATATTAAAATATTATAACTACATTATAATTAAGTATACCATTGTATTTAAAATTATGAGTGTATCAAAGATTTTATTTATTTTTAATCATAAATAAAAAAGTGATTCCCGGGCTACTAATACACAAAATTAACCCAAAAGAAAAAAAAAAAAAAGGCGTAATCAATCTTGTTATAAATGGATTTATACGTATGGTTAAAGTATACATTATAATGATCACTGTAATAATTCAGTCGTGTGTTTATGCTTAGTTAAATGCTGTTTATAAAAGAAAATATAAAGAGTTGGCCACAGTCAAATCAACCGAAAGAAAATGTCTTTACACTTGCGAAAATTATTTTTATTATCTTTATAATTTTGCTCAATTTTAAATTTGATTTGTATAATTTAAAGATTTGTAATTCAGTCTTTAAAATTTAAATAGTTTTTAATTTAGCCTAATATCATTATATTTTTACTAATATTTTTTCATATATAAAAATTAATTTTACTTCATTATCTAATTTTATCTCTTTTACCCACATAAATCATACAAATTTTAAGTGTTGATAATAAACAGTTAATTACATACATTAGTAAAATCTAATAAAATATTGACAGAATTTTAATAATAAAAACTAGATTAAAACATTTGTAAATTGTGAAAACTCAATTATAAATATTTAAACTGAAAAGATCAAATTAAAAATTAAATAAAAAACTGAAAGTATAATTTTTCTTAAAAGAAAATATAATGCATGGCTAGGCCACAAATCAAATTCAACCGTGAGAAGAAATATCTTTATACTTGAGTATTATACACTCAACAACATCGTAGCTATAATTCTTGGCCCAAAAGGACTGACCCATTTTGTTTGATATATGGCAAAAATAAATGAAGAAAAACCCAACCTAAATGCTTCTATTAAACATATGATGCAAGTCGAAAATTGAGGAGCTATCTTTTTTGGATTTTCTAATGCAAGTAGTTAAGATTCCTCCATCTCTTCTCACTAGGTAATCATTGTCTGATGCAAAAATTTCTTTCTCTCCTTTTTTACTTTGTGCCACTTGAATGAAGCAAACTTTTAAATAGGGTTATTCAAACTCCGGGGTGGGTCGAGTTCAACACCAACCCATGACTCGACTCATGGTTATAACCAGGCCACAAAATGTGCCTCGGTCTCGAGACTTGGCCAAGTGAACTCGAGACATAATCAGGGCAGGGCGAGTCAAGTCGAGTCATTGAGTTTTTTTTTTAATATTTTGTTAATTAAATTTTAAAATAAGTTTTTTAAAAAATGAAAATTATGATTTATATGTAGTAAATGAAATATTCTATATTAATAAAAATGATCTATATTTGACATAAACTAAAAGTGGAATTTTTTATTTTTTAAAATACCAAATCTATGTACATATAAACATATAAAAAATTTATATATATATATATATATATGGCCAAGTCAACTGGGCCAATGTTGTGGCTCGAGACCCGACTTGACTTTAGACCGGGTCCTTTTATGATGGACCTAGTCCCTGTGGCCTGTGACTTGGATAATCTTGATCCAGCTTGATCTAACTTGAAATGACCAGGCAAAATCGAGTTGGCTGGGTTGGGTCGGTTCTTGATCACCCCTACTTTTAGAGAATGTTTTCTTCCTCATTCAAAGCCTCCCAACAAAAGTCATGGAGGAAAATACAAAAATCAAGTTTCATAATGTTGGAAATTTATGTTGCAAGCATTTGAAGTACCGACGGTCAGAATTCATGAAGGTATAGAAAGAAGCATATCTTCCTTATAGAAACATCAATATGAGCTTCATCTTGTAAACAAAAAAATTGAAACAATTTGTAAGCTTATTTTTCTATTTTAATGAGTCTCTTGAGTTTCTATTTAGTTTATCTTCTTTTGCAGAGACATTTGAACTTGCTTTTGTACTCCCTTGTCATAGGGGTATAAATTTCTTCATCTTTGTTGTAGAACTTCCTTCATTAAAGTGGAGTGAAGTTGGATAAAGTTAAGAAAACTCAAAGAGAGTTTAAGGTGAGCTAGAAAATCTTAGTAAAGTTTGAGGTGAGCTAAAAACCCTGTGTTGAAGGATATTACAGTAAAACCTTAGATATTTTTTATTGTAAAATACTTGATTTGAGTTTAATAAAATCTCTTAGAATTATAAGGAGATTGGATGTAGGCAAATGATGTCGAACCAGGATAAATTATGATGTTGATTCTCTTCTCCCTACTCTTTTATTTATTTTTATTGCAATATAATTAACTAATTATTTCTAGAATTCATACATTTAGTTTCTATTTAAAAATAGTCAACTAGTTTCAAAATATAATTAACTGTATAATTAAAGTTTTGATTTTGTTTAAATATAATTAACGGATTCCAATACACAGTTGATTGGTTAATGTCATATTTAATTTCTGCTTGAATACAGTCAATTAGTTATGATATATAGTTAACTAATTATTGATAAAAAATATCTAAATATAGTTAATTTGAAAGCAAATTTAAGAAAACCTATTCACCCTCTTCTAATTTCACTACCCATAACAATAGGGTTCAAAACAATCTAATTAACATCTAAATTAACATTTCCTAATAGAAACATCATCTAAGAATTTTAACAAAATGATGAAGGGCACTTCCTCACACTGTCAAAGATTTCCAATAGATGAACCACAAGTTAAGGCTCTACACTTAGCCTTCTCTCACGAGTGTGATTACCCCAAGGTGAAATTCTAATTTAATTAATTAGTTCCCTAATTTGGTGATTCACAATCTTCCTTTAGTTATTAACTTAAATCAGCACTAGGTTACTTTTCAAGTATAGTAATTCAGAGCCAATATAATGGCATCGGTTTTCAATGTTCTAACATAAAACGTAGTTTTGGACTCCCAATCTAAATTGACTTTGTACCTTAAAAAAAAAAAAAAAAATCTAAGGTCATTTATATAAGTATACTATAAATTCAAAACAAAGATGAATAGAGAATTTAATTTTGATGGGTTAAAAGTTTTTAAATTTAGAATTTGAACTAAATGGTACAAATTCTTACAAAACAATGAAGATAAGTTCATATTAATTAAAAGACTAAATAAAAAATATATAAGATAAAATAATATATGAAAACTTAAAAATCTAAAAATCTAAGAAAAGCGACCACAGCTTAGGCCCTTTTTGAATCCATATTTCACTAAAAATAATAAAGCAAATAGCCACACACACAAGTACCTTTTCACTAAAAAAAGATTGAGTAAGCCAAAATTTTCATCAATAAATTCTTGAGATCGTTTATACAAGTACATTATAAATTTAAAACACGAAAGTATATAGGATTTGATTTTACGAAGAGGAAAAATCTTTAGATTTAGAATTTGAATAAATGATACAAATTCTTACAACATAATAGAAACAGGTTTTTATCAATTAGAGAATAAAATAAAAAATATAAGATAAAATAATATATAAAAATTAAAATTTAAAAATTTAGATAAAACAATCATAACTTTAGCCTCCCTTAAATCCATCATTGATCTAAAATAACAAAACAAAAAATAGCCCCACACACACAAATATTTCGAGACTCCAAAATATTGAGTAAGCCAAAATTTTCAGTGAGCCAAATGTTGGAATAATTTTAATATTTTATGTATTAGCATTAACTATTTTATTAGATTAGTACCTTATTAATTTTAATTAGGTAATTAATGTTATAATTTATAAATTGAGAATGGACTAGGTTTTATTTTAATATGTGTGGATAATCAGTGATGGGTTCGATTATCCACAAACCCGTTGGGCAGAAACTCAACCCACAGCCAAAAAGTATTAGTAATCATTCCGTCAAATTACTAATATAGGATTGTTATCCAAAGAGAGATTTTATGGGCTTAATTTTGATTGATTAATTAAATTTAAAATTGTTTTAAAGATTCTGGAGGATTTTACTGAATAATATTGATTAATTATATTATTAAATAAAATCCTATAAATAATACACAGAAGCCCTAACTTTCATACAACAAAATCTGTCATTCTCTCTCTACCGTTAAGACACTCTGAGAAACGCTCTTAGGCATTGTGGGTTAAACTTATTAGACTCAACCAATACTCAGATCAACGATGTCATCTTCATCAGGTCAGATTGTCAATTTATTTATTCTCTCAATTTGTGATCATGTTTAATTACATGTTCTAATTCCACTACCACCAAAACAATAATGAACAGAGCACTACTGAAAACTAAACTGAAGAAAAGATGGTATCCGGACTAGAAAATGTGATGAAAAATGAGCACTTCGAGAATAAGGAAAGAGGAATAGAACAAGGAATAAGTTGATGGCAATTTAATTTATCCAATGTCACTTTAATTTGGGTAATTTCATAATGTTCTTAAATTATGATTGAATTAGATCTTAAAATTTAGATAATAAGTAATTATTTGTCAAAATATAAATAGCAATAGTATTCAATTTTTAAGTACTACGAGATTATAGTTAATAAATATCTTTTTTCCTATTTTCTTATAACTGTTTTGCAAGCAGCACGTATTCATTATTTACTAGTTTGTCTTAAAATGTTATTTTCTCCTCTACTTGGTATACACAGATTGTCAATCAAACCAAGTTCCCCCCCAAAAAAAAAACCAGCACCATATTGAAAAAGACATTATTATTTATTTGTTAGCTGGGATTTCATTTATAACTAAAAAGAATTTACAATATATGTAGAAACTGTATATATATATATATATATATATATATATATATATATATTCTTTGAATATAGTAAATAATCAAATACTAAAATGAAAAAGGAAAAGGAAAAAAGAAAAAGGGAATAAAGTGGCACACCACAAGCTCATGCATTGACCCTTATATTAGAATCCTTTCTTTAGTTTATTTGATTCAGATTGAACGTGTCCACGCTCTTGTCCCTTCCCTCCAATCGGTGCTTGCCACGTTTCCTCCTCCCCTCCTTCTTCTTCTTCTCCTTCTTCTTCCACATATTCATCTCTCACCATATAATGTTGCTGATAATATCTGAACGCCACAAACAGCACGAACACTGCAAATATATATATATATATATACAAATACCAGTGCATGGTTATTATAATTTATAACTAGTGTTCTGCATGACTCGAACCATGAATTTTTATGAAAGATTCATAAGTATATTCTACTTATAAATATATATATATATATATATATATATATATATATATATATATTAAACTAACCAGAAACATATATACAAGTATGTTGAAGTTAGATGGTGCTGATATACTTGAAATTACCTGCCCAAACACGAGCAACAACCGATGACAAATTCCATACAAGGCCGAAGATGCCAAGAGCCACTGCCTTCTTGTGAGAGCATGAATCCCAAGCATCCCGAAATCGCCTAACCCAAAAGTTTGCTTCACCCACAGAGTTTATCACTCATTAATTAATTGATCCACACCACTTTCAATGCTAATTGTTAGGCATTAAAAAAAGCAAGAAATCTTCTCTACAGACCATGCTAAAACCAGTGTTCACTGGAAATTACTTGATTTCCAAGGGGTGTCTTCAAATTTTCCTATCATGCATTATTAGGCTAACTAGAGTGACATGGAGTAAAACTTAATTTATTAATTTATTATCAATTTAGTACCTCTTTTATTAATCCATACTCAAATAAGTCCGTCAAATTAGTATATTTAGTCTTTAGTCTTAATGACAATTAACTACTAAAATAATATTTTACTCCAAATTTGACAATATGGAGTTCCAAGAAAAATGAAGACAGAAGAGTTGGGGAACCATCATAGTTGGGAATTGGGTTCACTAATTGAAAGCATCCTAAACCTAATGAGGCCCATAAGGAGAAGGCTTGGGTTTTGAACCTCATAAATAAATCCATGAGAATGACTATTCTGAAGCTTTGAACTTCGGGAGTGGGCACCTCAGGACCATTCTTTAATTGTGTTCTCTCTCTGGTCTCTGAAGAGTGAAGATCAATCCAAGTGTAAAGGACTAGACAAGAAGACCCAATATAAATAGGCCCAAACCCAAGTTATGCAGTAAACTTCTTTCCCCAGGTTTCTTATTCCCCCAAAAAGTGAAAGTAAGGATTAAACCTTAACATAAAATACAGGTTAAATTTTAGGGAAATAATGTAATATATATTTTTTAATATTGTATATTAGCTTGACCCGAAATTTTAGTTAATGTAATGTGAATTTATATATTTGGTGGAGGTGCATTGTTGCACCCTGTGATCTGCATTGATCTTTTCAAATGATAGGACCCACCTAATCTGCATCATGGAGACATCATCTAGTCTAAAGGTCCAAGAGCCGTTTCCAAGGCATGCGAATGAAGCCACGATCTGCTGTGGTGGGCCTATGCTACCACTGGCACTAGAGGCCACTGACTCAATCATTGCTCACTTGGCGGTGCCCAACTGGCTATTCACTGCTAGTGTACTGTCACTGTGTTCTTTTTTACACTTTAACGGTATAGTGTGCTGTCATAAATCACGCATTTAAACCATAGTTTTTATTGTTGTTTTTCTAAATTTATATAAAAAAATTATTATGATTGTTAAATTCTTTAAACAATACTTTATCAAAACTACATCAAATTCAAGAAATTACCGTATGCAGTTAACTGTGCAGAATAGGAGGAGCAGATTTTTGGTACTGTGAAAACTCCGAAGAAGCCTGAGTATTGAGCACGACCATATCCATGTGTCAGTCACAAAGTAAAAGAAAAAAAAATACCAAAACAATTAATAAAGTAAAAAATTCAAAGGCATTCTTAAATGCATAAAAAAAATAAGTAAGCATATAAAAATAAGTTTTATTAGAAATTATATTTATATATGCAGCATTACTCTCTTTGGCAAAGGTGCAAGTGAAAGCTAAAAAAAAGTAGTGAGAATAAGGGACGGAGGACATTTTCACCATCCTAGCAAGTGATGCAAACAAGTATGGAACTTTGGACATTAGACGCAAGTAACTTGCTTCTGAAATCCTCTTCTTTTGTTTCAAAGGCACTGAAGGAAGAAAGGTAAAACTTTGGCCCTTCACGTATTGGCCACAAAGCAGAGAAGTATATATTATTAGGCATGGCAATTCCACTTTTAACAATGGCACGGTACAGTGGATCAACTTCTTGAGCAGTTAAATTTCTAAATTAACCTTACCCAACAAAAATGTTGAAATCAATGAAATGGAAACTTACCGAATTTGGCCATTTTCCAAATGGTTATGGAGCTGCCACTTCTGGCTAATACAAAAAGCAAAACTGCCAACTGCATATCATAGGTTGTTGTTGTCAACAATTTGAACTTATTCTTTTATTAAACTACCAAAGTTTAAAACATAAAAGAAATACCATTAAATCTCACATAAGAGCTATGTGGATATCCAACATGTGTAAGATATTCATTTAAGACACATTGTCCGTATATCTATGCTTCTTACGGTAAAATGAAAAGAAGAAGAAATCATATAATCGGTGAGTAGAGAATATTACCTTCATTGTGGTACCAGGATCTCCAGAAAAAAGGGCTCTGAGTTTATAAAGTAACTCATTTAAATAAGGGAGGATCAATTTTAGAACCCAAGTTGCTTCTTCTTCTCCTAGTACATAGTTTCTGTCATCTACATCTATGATTCCTCTGTTTAATTCATTTCCAAACAAAGAGAATCAGAAACAGAGTACTTTGCTGGTAATTTTTTCTGTCATTCACTTTTCTCCCTAGTATTTGCCTCGGACAATTACCTGCATATTAAGGATCTGTAAAGGAAGATGACAGCAAGATAGACAAGGCCCAGATAGGACATCACAGAAATAAAGCTGCAACCACAGGAATAGTGAACTGTCAGTTCTGGTAATAGAGAAGTGTGTACATATATATATATATATATATATACATACATATATTATTAATTCTGTTTTATTGTGAATTTCTAACCTCACATTTATATCCTTTGCATAAGAAGATGAGATTATAATGAATGATCCAATCCCAAAGACAAATGCTGATCTTGAGATATCTCTCCACATGATTAATTCAACTGAAGATTGAAATATATAAAATAAAGAATAATTGTTAAAAACTGAATAAAATTTGCCAATGAATTTCACTTTAACGCCTGCATAATTCTGAAATGCAGATAGATCAATCACCTAGACTCTGCAATTTGTTCTGGGTTTGCGGGAAGCTATGATATTCTTCTGCTTTTGGAATTAAATAGGGAAAACCAGTCAGTGTTACCAAAAAAGTAAGCACAGAGCTCAGAAAACAGAATGAAAGAAAGAAAAAAAATAAAAATAAAAGAACTTACTTGAATTTGATTTATCTTTCGGGAAGTTTTGGTAAATTGTGGAATGCCTTTTGAGTGGAAGAGACTGTTTCACAGTAGCTGCAGGGATTGACGCTGGTCTTTCATTATTTTGTTGAAATCTCCGATGAACACTTAAAAGTCTCCTAGGTTCTGGTTGATTCACATTCACAGCCTTCTTGTTTTGAGGTTCATTAATCACAGTCTTCTTTTCTGGTTCCTTCACAACCACCTTTTCCAGTTCATTCACAACCTTGTTATACTCTGGTTCCTTCTCAATTTTGGGTTCTGGAGGAATACTGATTTCCTTCACATCGAAGCTCTCGGTTTCAATCTTCTCATCTACAACCTCGGTTTCATCTTCATCTGCATCTGCTTTGTCATCCACAAAGCCATCTGAATCGCCATCCCCGAGCACCGACAATTCCTGTGAACATTTGGCCTCGCTCACATTTTCTGAACTGCTTGAAATGAGCTTCTCTTCGCACACCCCGAAATCTTTGCAATTTTCGTCAACGTCGTCGTCCTTTCCATTCTCAACTGAAACTGAAACTTTTTCGATTCCGCCATTGATCCCATTGCTTGATTCATCAGAAATAGGATCCGATGCTGATTTCGTCTTCCTCAATTGGACTGAATTGTTCTCCCCAACGTTCTTCGCGTTCTGATTTGCCGTCTTAATTGAATCTGATTTCGACTTCTTCAAAGTCTTTTTAGATCCCTCGCTGGATTCGGTCGCGTCTTTCACTACTTCAGATCTTAGCTTCCTCGTTTGAATCGGGGTTCCCTCAGGTTTCAGCTTCCGGGCCTGAATTGGGCTCTTCTTGATTGCCTCAGAAGAAATGCCAAGCTCCTTACACTGTTCATCACAATTCTTTTGCTGGGGCCCTGGTTTTCCTTGGGCTATCTGAATTTGGGTCTTATCGATCCCCTCAGAGCTCTCCGATTTCCATGTCTTTCTCTTCCCACCCGCACCAACACCCCCCACTGGGCTTCTCTTCAATCTGGCCCCAGTCCCACCATTACCTCCTGCTTCTTCAGAATTGTCATCGCCATTGTAGACCTTAATCCCACCTCTGACTTCATCATTCTTCATCCTGCTCTCCCACACCGACCCAGCAGCAACCACAGTACTAGCTCCAGCCCCAACCCCCACTCTCCTTCTACCCACATCCATCTCCAATTTATCTTTTTTGCGTACCTAGCAATCAGTACTGCAATGGGGCATAGGTGGTTAATGGATAAGAAGCTTTCAGCTGAAGAAATGGTGGTTGGTGGGGTGCAACATTGGGATCCCTTTGTAAAGCAGACTGTGTCGTGAGAGACAGTGGTTGGTCTCTTTTCTTTTTCTTTCTCTCTTTTTCCCTCAGGAAGGAGGAAGCAAGGGGAAAAGCGAAGGGGTAAAATATGGAGGTGGTGGGGTTAAATGATTAGGGTGTTTAAGGATGAAAGAAAATGAGCCCTTTTCAGCATTTGATTCCACAGTCTCGCTCTCGCATCACACACTCACCGAGGCACACTCTAAAAGTCGTCACTCTCACATGCAAATAAAGACGCTTCCCATATACGGCACCGTAAGAATCAGTGAGAGAGAGAGAGGTTGCTGTACGTACTCGAGGCAATTAGAGGCCTTCTTTTGCTATTTTGTCCATAGCTAATAGCTACAATTTGTCTTTTGAGTTACTCTGCTTCTGGCACTACTGCACCAAGAAGTACCAATACACACTTATCTTTAATTACAGATGCTTAGATCTGTATAGATTTTTCATAATTAACGGTTAAATTTATGATTTTTTGTCAAATGCAGAAGTCTGCATGCAAAAATTAATTTGAATTACTTAAAAGGTTTTCATAGGAGTGGCTATATTACCTGGTTCATTTGTGGGTACTCTAGTTGGTATAATTGTTTTGTGATTCATTAACTAATTGGATTAGAAACGGAAAATTGGGATGACGTGGGTCGCACTAATGTGAAATTGGGATGGATTGTCTTCGAGTTAGTGAAGGATTGGTAGTTTTATATGCGTTGGTGTTATGGATATAGACAACTAAGTCAATGTTCCTTTCTGCCAATTTTCTATGTACTCTTGAGGGATCGGTGACCTCTGGTTTTGTTGGCTTCCAGAGTCAAATTTATCCAGAAAAAATGCATATCCTGAGAACCGCTTGCAAAAAATTTGAATTTCTCAACCATCTAGTCATTGGATAAATATTGACATAAATTATAATTTGGTCCCTGATATTTTGTTTCAATGACAAATTGATCTTTTACGAATTTCATATGACAAAATAACCTCTAAAAAATTGATCAATAAACC
This sequence comes from Delonix regia, assembly GCA_037074485.1. NCBI lineage: Eukaryota > Viridiplantae > Streptophyta > Magnoliopsida > Fabales > Fabaceae > Delonix > Delonix regia. The sequence goes on from CM073451.1 coordinate 21,713,607, forward strand.
AAAGTAGTTTTTTTCGTAGATGACCATTTTGGGACTACTTGCAGTTTATCAATAAATTCTTGAAAGGCTATTTTATTACATTAAACTTTTAAAAGATCACAATGTCCTTGAGACAAAACATGTGAACTAAATTAAGTTTTTTCAAATAAAAATTCAGTGACTTAAATTTATTAATAAGTAATTACATGACCACATAAAGTTAAGAGTGTTCCACCTTCGACATATGCACCTCTCTTGATTGATGTGAAGATAATGAAATTATGAGATCATGAGACTTGAAGATTTATGTGTAATTATTTAACGTATCAATAATTACAACTTACAACCCAGTCCCTCTCTCATAACACCAAAACAGAACAAACAAAGTGACGAACATAAATTTGTTTTATTGAATTTGGTTCACGGGAACTCCAGTCAAGGCACCAAAACTTTTTGGGAGCTTATTCTCCCATTATTCTTATTGTATTTAAGAATTTAAGCTATTATTGTATTTAAGAATTTAAGCTATTAATTAATATATATCTGATATTTTTGTCTTAATAATTTATTTATTAAGTTATAATTTCTCTTATTATTAAGATCTCAACCCAAAAAAAAAAAGGCCTTAAAACGTATAATCATGTACTTGAGAAATACTAGAATAATGACTTAATCTGAAACGTTGTAAATTCAAAAGCTGTCTAGTGGGATAAGCCTACCCTCTCCTGTGTTACCAAGAAATAATGAGATTTAAAAGAAAATTGAATAAAATATCACTAAACAAAATATTAAAAAGATTAATTATTACTTTTAATTAAAAATTAAAGAAAAATTAAACAGACCTATTCTGGATTTTATTAAAATTGCATTATCTTCTCTTATATTTTTAAAATATATGGACTTTTTTCTAAAACCCTTTAATTTGATTTTTAATTTTTTCATTAAATTACACTCTGTTAACTTAAGCATATATAATTTTTATACTAAAATATTCCTTACATATCTTTATATATGTAAAAAAATTTAGTCAGATAATTTATATCATTTGAATAAAATTCAGAAAGAATTTATCATGTCTGCAGATCCATGACGAGACAAGTGGCACGACACTATAATGATGTATTGTGTAGCATTGCAATTTGATCTGTCATGGTCGCAATCATGTTTAATTGTTATGGCCGTTGGATGAAGATTTATGAATAGAGATTGAAGGATTTAAATTTATATTAAATTAATATAATTAATTGTATTTGTCTTTCAATTTATAAATCTGAATAATTAATTTTTATTTAATAATTAATTATAATTAAATATAACTGTATTTTTTTACCATAACACAAAAGGATTTAAATTTATTTTGGAATAGTGGTAAATTTAATGATAGAATTTGAATTTCCTTTAATTATTGTAGGTGTAATAAAATAAAAAATAATCACTTTCGATCATTTTTCTATTTTATTACACTTGCAATAACTACAAGGCATCTATAGAAGCTGGGTAAGGCTGAACAATGTGCATTAATATAATCAGTAAATAAAGTGGTGTATTATTATAAAGAATAATATTAGTTTAATTAAATTATATGAATTTTTTAATATTATAATTTAATTTAACTAATGCATCACCTCATTTTTTATATAAATGTATTAATACTGTTTAATATTTTCTACATTTGTCGTTTATGTTAAACAAATATTAGGTATTTCATTCGTGAGCTAATTAACGGGGTAGGCAGGCATGAATTACACTATGAAAAGAAGCAAAATGGATATTTAAAATTTAAATACACGAGATGCAATTAGACAGATAAGGGGAAAAAAAAAATGAGAGAAGAGAGTGAATGGTTTTAAAAATAAATTATTTTTATCTCTTCGCTTCTGCTCTCTGTTGCTAACTGTCAATCAGGATTCTCTTTAATTTTTTTCATTAATTTCAAAAAGAAATATATACAGTGTAAATAGGATTTATAATAGTAATAGGTCGTTACTAAAAAAATATGAGATTCTTTTAAATAATGAATTTCACTATCTATCCTTTTTTCAAAATTGATACGAAATTAAAAAAAGCAGAGAAGACGTAAATTATGCTAACTTCATGATAAAAAAGGTAAAAAAAGAAGCATTGATTTGAATGTACTAATGGTCCCCTTACAAAGGCTTTAATGGAGGACACAGAGACTTAGTTAGAAAGAAAGAGAAAGAGGGTTTGTCTAATAGCGAGAAATTTACTGCATGTGGGAGTGTTTGGCGTAAGGCTGAATGGTAGAATCCCATGACCACCATACCCTTTTGGGGTGGCCCCACCCCCTTTTTGGTTGGGAACTTGGGGCCTCCTCACATGCTATGTGACCCCAAATCATTTTTTAAGGAATCCTTTCTTTTTCCTCTGAATAAAATCTCATTTTTAATTCTTTATTTATAAAATATTGTAAATATAAATTATTTATTAATTAAATTTTTTACAAATAAAATTATCATCAATAATTTCTTTAAAAAATATGTTTATATAAAAACTATAAATGACCAAATAGAGAAATATTTTATGTATGAGAGATTAAATTAAAAAAATTGTGTATGGAATAAATTGACATATGTTTTATATGTTAGGGAATAAAATAAATTTTTATTTTATTATTATTATTATGACGAATTATAAAGTGGCATTGCATACGCTCCAATACTCACCGACACCACTTATGGCTCCCAATTTTGGTCATCCTATTATCATTATTTTCGCTTTTTCTTTTATTTTTTTAATTCATTTTTAGGCTTTAATTGCAATAATAGCAAATGATTTGCTTAGAGACATACAAGCAAAAATGGGTAAGGTTGAGCCAATTTATTAAACAAACAAAATTAACGCAAGTGTCCTCTTTTGGGCTTCGTTTTGTAGCATACAAATCAATGAATATATTCATTAAAGTCCTAATAAGATTAATCACAATGATTAATTTATATAACTTCAGTTTCCACTATCAAATATGTTAGTTAACAAACTCTAAGTGAATGGTTTGGACAAAATTTTGAGATCAAACTACCAGAAAAAAAATTCAATTTCTTTTCATCATAATATGCTTTTGATTAATGTAATGGTGAATGAAAAATAAATCTCATAATTAATTTTTATTAAAAAAACCTCATAAATATGTTAAAAGTATGAGTTAATTCAATTGGTTCAGTACGATGTTAAAATGATATTTGAAATCAGTTTCCTTCTTCAACAGATAGAGAGATAAGTGTGAGTGAACAGAAACAATACCCTTATTATTGTAAAATTGTAATAGCCAATAATCAAACGAAGGAAAGAAACAACTTTTTTCTTAAAAAAAAAATGTATAGATTTGGGGAAACATTTATAGAACAAAAGCTGGAAAAAAAAATTATAGGGCAAAGGCGTATATTTAATGAGAAAAGCAGGTTTTATATTTTTTGCATAATAAGAAAACTGAGAAGATTGATATATAAAAAAAAGTAATATTAATATTGGGGTTAATGAAAGAAAAGCTTAATTTTGTATGATAACTGAGGTTAATGTCAACTTATTGGGATAATCATTATAAAGGAAGTTGGTTAGACCAGAAAGAACGGATGAAGTTCCAGCTGTTATTTTTTTTAATCTTTTTCTTTTTGAATAAAATTTTATTTTAGTCATTCATATGAAGTACTTTTTCTTTAGTCTTTGTTCTTAATTTAATGTCTATATTTTTTTGATTTGATCTCTTATAAAATTACTTTATCAATTAATCCTTCCATATGGTTATTTTTCATATTAATTTTTGTAAATAAAATCATTATCAATAATATTTTTTATATTTTTAAAATTAATATTTTTAGGATATTATAATAACAATATTATTTATGAGGGATCATATTGTAAAATGTCTATATTTGAGTAGACAAATTGAGAAGAAAGTTTTATGAGGGATCACATTGAAATGATTTTCTAAAAATGAAATCCTTCATAAAATAAAATTTTTTTTAGAGGAACTAGATTAGTTCACTTTTTTATCTTTGGATAATTATTTTAATATTTTCTATTTTTAAGGCATCAAATTGATACTTTAACTGAAAGTGAAGCACCAAAACTAAATTTTTCTCCTTTTCTTTTTGTTCGGCAGAAGAAGAGGTCCCCACATCAGCAACCACAGTCCACTTATAGTGCCGTTGGAGTCACGTGACTTGAGCGGCACACCACGTGCTGTTCGCTTCTTGCGACATACATTAAAAAATTACACAACACAATACCCCACCATTCATACCGCACGTGCCTGCCCTTCCAATAACATACTAGTTTTCAAACATTATACATTTCTTATTCGAATATTCAGAAAAAAAAATATTTTTTTGTTCGAATCAAATTTCTGACAAAATCATTAAATGTGGTACATTGATTGTCATTTGGTTAGAACTTTGAATTCGGTCTGTTTGACGATTTTATGCGATTCAGACAATTTTTAATTCAAGATGTAATTGAAGCATTAAAATAAATGTACTATATATATACATATTTTGCTCTAATCACATTAATTATCTCAACTTCCAAAATAAATTGTCTTTTACAATCAACAATGACCACCTTCAAATTTGTTATCATTGCCTGGGTAAAATGATATGAATTTCCTACCATGGCGAGGAGGGGTTTTAATATTGTTTGATTGACATTCAAATCAATTATTTTCATAATTTAATTAATAATTATGCAAGTTACTGTGTGTGCTGAACAAGGATTTAAGTAGCGAAAATCATCACATCAAACTTGCATACTTTCATATGGAAAAAAGAAAAAAAAAATATTTTAAAGATATGTTCAATTCAAAATTTGCATTTTCTCTTTTAATTTTTTTTTTCCCCTCTAGAGGCACAAACTTTAGAGACATTTTATATAATTAATACTTAAAAGAATTCAAATTCTGTTCAATGCATCGTAAAGTTAATATTAATATCTCTAAGATCATGAGACACCTAATATATTTATGGCTACACTAACATGTAAAATATTTTGTGCCATTCAGGCCACCAAGATGTTGGGGGTAAAATGATACAGAAACATAAATACTATTGTATCTCAAAGTAAAGAAAAAAGGAAAAATCTCACATTATTTAGAAAGTGATAACTTGGTTAATCATTATAAAACATGATGTTGTAACTTATTATCATGTTTGTGATAGCAGAAAATGTAATATAATGATACACCAAACTTGTTATCTCTTACACAACACATGCTTGATTATTTTAAAAACCTAACACTCTATTATTAAGATGCATAAGTATACTTTATATAAAAGTATAATATAATACTTAGTACGAGACAAACACTGGGATTATTCAATATGGGGATGCATGATAATGGTAAATCCGTGGGTTGCGGGGGGTCCTTGAACCTGCCCTTTTGACACTGAATTATATGTTTTAAATCTCAGTGCCATCATTCATATATTTATATATATATATATATATATATATATATATATATATATAAATCGCTATAAAGCATATCCTTTTTTGGAATCACTGCCAATGCCATTTTTCTCCTTTATTTTATCATCTTAGAAAAAATAAATATAAGATGATAGACACCGAAGGAGTAAAACTATATGTTAAAATGAATTCTAAATATTCAAGAGGAACTTATATTTTAAATAAACTTAATTCACACTTTTTAATATTACAAGAATATAAGAAAGACATCTTAATTACATAATTTCGTATTAATTCAATTAATCAACAAACAATCTTCTATTCAACGCAACTATAATGAACACTCAGAAAAACTAAGGAGAAGTTTACAAGCTTTATTACCAACTCCATAGCTTTAAAGAATTGAAGAACAAATCATTGAGGCTTTCAACCAATGAACATCAGTTTTGGTGAAGGACAGATGAACTTGGTTACGCTTGGCCAAACACACAAGTCATCTTCCTTATCTGAATTCGGATTTATATCACATTCGGGAATTATTTCTTTCCTTTCTTTTCTCTTTTATGGTCGCGACGTTTAGCTTCTCTTGCACCAAACCCAGAAATACTTTAAGCTGAAATCTATATTCAACTTTAATTCCTTTTGGTAATGCTCCTACTAGATTGGTGCTTTGATGCGTAAACAAGGTTGAAGCATAACCTGAAAATGTATTGTTTTTCACAAGCAAAAACGGTGATATCTTTAGTGTAGTATTACAGTTCATATTCAACCCCGACATATTATCTGGTGTTAGATGTACACTATATATAAATATCGTTCAAAAAAAAAAAAAACGCTACAAATAAACTAGGGGAAGAAGGCATTAACTCCTACCAACCAGAAATATTTTGCCCTTTTGGATTATGAACCATAATTCTAAGTTTCTTGACTTGATTGTTCTACCAAGGAATTCAACGAATGATACTTCTTTTTTCTTTTTGTTCTAGTTAGTAATATTAAGTAAATATAAATTTGAAATTAGTATGATACAATAATTTATAATAGCATTCAAATTTGTAAATCTCCAACAGTAAATCAACTAATTCGGGTTCATCAGCATCCTTAATATATGATCTAGCTTTCAGACTATCCACATCATTTACCTGAATGGTTTTCTTCATTCAAATATGCAACCTTCCCAATTTGGTCTCCATTAGTTCTCAATTTAATATTTCACGGATTCATTCTCTATCAATTTAAACGTGTCCATAAATGAAGACTTTAAACAATGACATCATACTTGTGATTTGATTGAGACAACATTCCGGTTTGTCCTCTTTTGAGAGTAGTGAATGCTTAAATTGATAGAAAAGATAAAATTTGATAGCAAAGACTGCTTCTAGTACTCAACCGAGAAGAAATCAAAAGAAGGCACATTGAGAAAATTTGTTTATTTTGCGGAACAAAATGTTTGTCCTTTTTTTATTTTAGGGCCAACTAAACCTTCGCTTTTCAATAAGGGCTATCATGCTATGTCGGTAAAATGCAAGTAAAACGTAATTTCTAGCCTCTAATAACAAGGAAGGAATATTACGCTCTAAAGTTCTTTCTTCCAATGAATGACGATGTTTATATTCAAATCTTTTCATTTAAAGTCGTAAAACCTGTGTCCGTAACAAGGAGAACAAAATCTGAAGGGAAGACAATAATAAATCCCTTCTTTCTTTGAAACTACTGACAATGATACATTTTCTGAGTGAAGATATATACAAGTTGGCTGACACAGAATAAGATCATGCAAGATCTACTACCTCTGCCATAAGATAAGCAATTATCAAATACATGAATTATGTGGAAGAAAAATGACATTAAATATAAAAGAGAGAACAGAAAGAAAAAAAGTTTAAATAAAAAAGACTGAGCAGGCCTCAGTTCAAAGATATTTACCTCGCTTTTGCAGTACAATGAGCTCCTACGTTTTAATCTTCAATGCAGATTCTAATACTGGTGCCATATACATGCTTCTTCAACATCACCAGCCATTCTGGCCCTGTCCAAGTTCTTGCCAAGCTAGAGGATATACTATTGCTGCTCACAGTTAGAAGTCGATCTAGTTACCGGTCACTTGACATTGCCAGTCCTGATTACAGTACGTAATATCCTTTCTGATTCACATATCTTTTTCTCACTATCAGCTGCTTTCTTCATTTCAAGCTCAAGCTGTTTGCAGTTTTCTCCATGGGCTTTGTTGAACATTCTCGTGAAGTTGAGCAAAGTAGTAACAACTGGGAAAAGAATTAGCAGGAAAATACTCTTTTATAATAGCAATATTAGTAGATAAAAGATCGACTAAGTGCATTAGACTCTCATATTAACAATTCAGACACAGATTTTCAACGTAAAGTCATGAAAATGACAAGAGCATAGAGGAAGGAGAGAGGAAAATAGCACAAATGAAATAATTTTTTCTCTTTGAAGGAATACACTTTGTTAAAAGAGTGGCAATGCATCTGCTTCAGATTAGAACTTTAAAGAGGGAACCTCATTAAACTTCAAATCAAACAGGAGAATTAGTTTTAAAGGCATCATCACCTAAGGCTCCCAATATAGTGAGACTACTGGGCAAACATAAGCTTCTAACCAAATTTCATGCACAATGAAACCGTTATTTTCATTTTCTAGCAGGTGAAATTCCATTTGAGAGTTGGAAGCTGCATAATAGAGCTAGTTCCCAAATCATAATCCAACATCGACACGGGAATTGGAAATATAGAACCAAAGCTTGAAAAATCATGTCCAGTGTAGCAGAAGTATCTGATTCCCTGCAACAACTTACTCACTGGAATTATAATCTCAAGTACAAGGTTTCAAACGTCATAACCATAGACCAGACATAGGGGTGCTCACTGTATATACTACAGAAAAGCAAATTGCATTAAGACAGAAAAACACCTTGCTCGAAAGGGCAGCGAGCTGGATCTTCACCAAAATAAAGAATCAATGCGTCCACGTTCCTACCCTGTAGAACATTGGACTCTCCAAAGTAAATAATAACATTAGTACGGAAAAAAAGATCTTTAAAAGCATGCCTACCACGCCAGAATATAATGAAGCCAATGATCGGACTTCAGCTTCAGCAGAACAGAGGAAATCTTTCAAATTCTGAAAGAAAAATATTAAAAAAAATTTGAAAACTGACCATGCAACAGTGTGCATATAGATAAAAAAAACTAGGTATTAGATGCAATTCAATAAGCATTAACGAATAAGGGATATACATGAGGTTTAAACTCATCATGCATTGGCATATGATAAAGGTTCTACATATTGTTATGCTCAGAGACATTCAGAAACTGGAACTTCTAACCAATAGAATATGCACTTTTCAATGTTCCAAAATCCACCTAATGTCTAAAATTACAAACTTTGACATCAGATGAATCATTGGCAAGCTTCAATGTCAGTCTCCACTTCATAAGACTCAACAATTATTCTTAAGTTGATTGTCATTTTTCCTCTACCACACCATAATTTACAAAATCCCTAGCTCAAAATTTTCCACTCCCAGTATTTCACAAAGCACAACAAAGAATAAAGGCAATGGGAAGGCAGGTTGATACTGTAAGGGCAACGATATTCACAAGCTGGCCCAAGTATAATAGTTGGGACAAGGCCTATAAAATTAGAGAAGTAGACGAATTATCATAGGACAATTATTTGTGCAAATCCCTAACTTGAAGCAGTGAATGAAATTGAACAAGAAGAAAAGACAGTATTAGTGAGTTCAGAGTTCAGATGAACTTCAACTGCTTATAACTTATAAAAGAAAAGGCATAATTCTTAAAGCACCTTACGGAATGTTTCTGATATAGGGCCATCATTTTCAGAGGTTGAAAGTTCCTGGATAACTTTCTCTAATCCCTTGCTTATAGCTTGCATCTCCTCTGCCAAAAACTTCAATTGGATCTGGCGTATTTATACATGTTATTGCTTAAAAAAGGCCAGTTACATTAAAAAATCCATCATTACAATTCCAACATAATAAAATGATCCTTGGATAAGTCCAGAACCTTTGCTGCAGGCTCCATGTTAGCAAGATCCTCAGAGAAGTCTAGAACTTCTGGTAATTTGTCAGCCAACACCTATGGGTAAGCATAACATCAAAACAATAACTTTTACCAATGGAAGCAGAATTAGCTATACAAAATATAACCCCAAGTTAACATAAGAATAGACAATCATATTCAACCTCCCAAGGAAAAAAGGAATAAGCATCAATATGCACCTTACAAAGATAATGCATGAGAGTCATCTTGTTGTTCCGTGCACGCGTCTCAGTTAGTTTAAGAAGGCTATCCAATCTGAATCCAATAGCAGAACCTAAAAGTGGACGGGAGAAATAAACTATAATAAGATTGGGGGATTGATGATATAACTGCCTTAGTGACATCTGAAATCACAAACACACACAATTTGTGTGTGTGTACGTGGGAACCCCCCTAGAGGAAAACATCAAATACTTAAAAGTTTACTACAACCACAAGGGAGAAACAAAATAAGGGTATGCCGGGAAGTTGGGAGGGGAAGGGAACAGAAGAAATCCCAAGAAAAGAAGGTAGAGAAAGGACAGTTAAATGATAATTTTCCATCCTGTTGTTACCATATTTAAAATTAACTACGGTAATAAACTAAAAAAGTTCAATATAAGAAAGTAAGTAACTATGAACACAATTTTACAAGTTGATATGCAATGAGGAATAACATAATGCTTCATTTCTCCTTCTTCATTCTCCTCCCCTCCCTATAAAATACTCCCAAAGAAGGGGAAGGATACCATGAAACCCTCCCTTCCCTTACACTCCATTATCCCCCATCCAAACATGCCCTGAGTTAAGGAGGTAAACAACTATGGAGTGTAGAGATTATATGTACAGATGCTAGATGACATTTCTGCCCTGAAATAAACAAAGCTTCTATATTTTGACTGAAAAAGAAAAAAGGCATATACTGAAGGTGTCAGGCATGAAGGCCTTTCAATGCTGGGCAATCAGTGACCAGCATTGCATATAAATGTTAATTTTTGGATCACAAATATATACTTTACATAGCGGTAATTTTCTATCTATATGAAATTGCACGGTTAATTGTGCATTGTATCTATGTTTACTTACCCCTGGCAGTTCCTTGGTTCAAAGCATTTCCCAAAGAAAGTACGGTTTGCATAATTCTCTTCAATTTGACAGAATTCCTAATCTGATAATAATCATCACAAAAAATAAAGAATATTATTTTTCACCAAAAAAGAAATGAGGATAATTAGGAAAACCAAATCCTAGAGAGAGGTTTCAAGTATAAAGAAGATAACGTGCCTCTTCAACAGCAGCATTCACAATATTCAGGCTTTTTCTAAGGTCAGAAACCTACATAAAATATTTACAGCATCAGATTCTAAATCAGGCAAATGCCACTTTTTGGTGCAAGCATGCAAATAAGTGCCCTTTTTTATTTTTTTTTTCCCTCACCTGAGATTGGAATTGAATCTTAAATGAAAACACTCTGAGCTTCGATTCCACTCGTGGTACTTTCATCAGCTCTAGGAAGAACTGTAATGAAAAATTAATGAGATATGATCAACACGAATGAAGAAGCGTAGTGGAAAATTAATTCATAACTCCATTATCACTCTAGGCTTATAAGTCCTTTGCCAATAATAATGTGTGAAGGAAGTGAAACATACATACCTGTTCACATCTCCCTAACTTCTCCTTTTCTCCAGTATAACCCTTCGCCACAATTAGTAGAAGTCAACAAAATTTAAAAGAAATAAGTGACCCATCATACTAAAGTACTTGAACTTTCAACAAAAGGTTACAGACAAATATCAAATACCATGGAGTAGAAGTTTGTCATCCTGAACTCAACAAATTACTTAGTCACAAAGAACTACTAACCTTGAGTAATTCCATCTCCTCTTTCGTGGGACAAAACTTTATGAGGTTTTCAACCTGATCAATGTCTAGTGCTGAGTCTTCTAGTGCTAGCACCGAGCTCTGTGAACATTCCAAACAAGACATGATTTACAAAAAAGAAAATCCAATTACCACTCATTAATTCATGAAAATTATTTGACATTATGATAGATGTTGGATAAAGAAAAAATTGCAAATTAAGTTAGCACTTTCCATCTATTCACAGCAGTTCAGGTTAGCAAGCATAAAATTACGTTGCATGGATATGGGTTAATTGAGCTTTTGTTGGTGTGTTACAACAAACAAAATTGAAAACCTGGTAAAAAAAATTTTCCACTGCCATTTCTAATTAAATTAAGATGGCACTACCAAATTAAAGGGAAAATATTCGAAGAGAAATTTTTTCTTTTAAAAAAGGAACAATACCTATTTTTTAACAGCTTATTTCTATCAACATTATTCAGTTTTTTATGTACACAAGTCACTAATATATTGTAGATAAACCTGTTTTTGGGTCAATAAACTTGATATATGAGTCAAAAGAACAAAGCTGTCTTTTGACCTGTAATCAAGCAATAGTTTACTTTCAAAATAGCAGTCCTTACTATCTAGAACTAGTTGGTTTTCTACACTACTTTCTTGAAGCCAATAAAAGTAACATCAATCTTACCATCAAATCATGCAATGGCACTTTCACTTTTGAAAGCATAATTTCACAATTATATGCTCGCCTGTGCTCAATCTGCAAAATGTATTGATATCAATCACATATAAATGAGAAGTTGATTTGCCTTTCAATCATGGCCAAACAAGATATATGTCAATAAGAAAAATCATATGTAAAGTCTATTTTAGAAGCTGCACCAGACAGATAAACATTCACTATTTCGCATGCCACACTGAACAATTAAACAATCATAGTTCCAAGATGGGTTGGTTATTTACCTGTATGCAAATTAATGGTAAAGTAATTCATACAGCAATCGTGTGTAAAATTTTTATTACTTAACACAGTTCTGGGCAATTATATTTCTGGCATTTGCCTATCACATATGTACAACCATTTGATGTAAATAAGTATTAACACTCAGCACAACTTGGAACTGTAGATAAATTACCAGTTGCACTTTATCAGATTTAGGCCCAACTGAGCTGCTGGCACCTAATTTCTTAGAACTTGGGACTGCTGCTGAGAAGAGACTCTCAAGCTCAGACATATCAATCTCTGGTGCCCTGCATCAAAATTATAGAAGCAGAGAGCATGTAAGACAATAGAAAAAAAAAAATAACCGTCAGCCATAGAAAATGGAACCACATAGCCAAATTAGACATACTTGGAAGCTTCGCCAGATTTCTGTGCCTCGGCCCACAAACTTCCTTGTACTGCTCTAGATATTTTTAGCCAATGCAATGGCTTCAACTTTTTATTTTGAGTTTTTGAACTACTTATTGTACGTAACAGAATTCGTCCTCGAGGTCCTGTTGTACTTGACATGCTTCCATCACCACCTACTGGGCGAGATCCTGAATAATTATTCCCTGATTTTAGACCTCCTTTGCCAAAGGGCGCTGGAGGTGGCGGAGCATTAGGAGCAGCAGGAACAGGTGAAGAATTCTGTGATGGAGAATTAGGCTGCTTGGAGGAAAGCGCTGCAGTAGGAGGAGGAGGAGGAGGTGGTGGTGCTATGTTAGGGTCCACAGCTTTTGCAGAAGGACGTGGAAGAGGTGGAGGAGGAGGAGGTCTAGCTGTAACAGGTAGCTCCTCCTTTCGAGGAGGTGGGGGTGGAGGAGGTGGTCCAGGTCTAACATGTGGCTCCTCCCTTAGAGGAGGTGGTGGGGTGGGAGGGGGTGCAAGTCGACCTTGCGGTTCCTCATTTGGAGGAGGTGGAGGAGACATGGCTCTAACCAATGGTTGCTCCTTCTGTGGTGGAGGTGGAGGTGGAGGAGGCACAGCTCTAATCAGTTTATGCTCCTTTTGAGGAGGGGTTGGCGGAGTTGGGGGTTTGGGGGGAGTAGGTGGAGTAGGATGAGAAGTGGATGAAGCAGGTAGAGTTCTAACAGATAGAATCTCCTTGGTAGGGAATGTAGGGGGAGGAGGTGGCTGAGTTGAAGTCATTGCTGAAGCTGAAGGATGGGAAGCAGCATCAGGAGGCAACTTATTTGGAAAGGTATTTGATAATGGAGTTCCAGATACAGAGCTTAAAATAGATGACTGACTTCTGTCTTGTGAATGGGCTTCAGTTTCTTTAGTAACAGGATAAACTGGTTCTGAAGAAGAAAGATGATGAGGAGGTGCTTTCTTAGATTTACTAATTACGGAAGGATGCAGTGGAGGTGTTCTTGGAGAAAGTGATACACTATAACTATCAACAGATCCAGATAGGGCAAGATCATCCACCTGTGGCTTTCCATCAAGCTTTGCAGAACTTGTTACATATTTACTGGACTCTGAGGTTCTCACAGAAGCATTGGGAATCTTCTGACAGATGTCAGAACTACCAGGTAGTTTTGGAGTACCACCAATCTTGACAGGCACATCCCCTTTTTTACTCATATCATTATCCAAGGATAGCTTAGTTGAGGATGTTGTTTCATTTTTTTCCCCCTGGGGCACTTTGGGACCTGTTTCGTGCAATAAAGATCCTTTATCTGCATGCTGGGCAAAACTTGTATCAATTTTGTCATGCATGATAGCTGAAGCACTCATCTGCTGGAGGACGTTTAAAGCAACATCTGCCCTAGGATTTAACCAGTCCACATGGTTAAAGATCTCCTGAACTTTGGCAAATGCTTCAATTGGCAGTCCCTCCTTCTCCTCAAAGCACGAGGTACCATACGCAATTACAGCAGCAGCAGCATCCATCTCTGAGAAAAGAATCTTAATGCAAACAAAAACCAAAGAATAAATTCATATTATAAATATTTCACCTGAAACAACTATATAATTTAGATTGGTAAACAGAGATGTACCTCAGCTCTGAAATCCTTGGGAAAGTGATCTTTAGTATCCCATAAAATGTCTACTTCATCCCGGTTAAGCATCAAAATATTAGACCTAATAAAAGCTGTGTTGAACATGACTCGAAACATCATCCCTTCACGGTCCATATCACTGTTCAAGTTGATGCTCTCAATCACAACATCACCTTGGATATGGCAGTTGATATCAATTTTAATTAGTTCACACTCTCCCTGCAGCACAGTAGTAAGGAAGTCCAAAACAATTACAAACCTTGGACTTGGTTCCAGTTCATTTTGTATGAAAAAAAGTAAGCTGTGACACAATATTAAGTACACTACTAAGTGTTCCAGCAGATTAAAATTGCAAAAGAACAAAAAAATAATCCCCTATTGAACTCATTTGGATTGTTATAAGGCCAAGAAGCCATGTTGGAATTTGACAAGATCTGCTGAACGCTGAAGTTTCACTCAGGAAATCCTTGTATCCCCAATACGATGGAGAGTATATGAACTTTTCATCCCTTATGTTTTGCATAGAACTTATTTTTCCTCTCTCTTTCCCTTTATATTATGGGAAATTTTCCAATGATGGCCCCACTGGTGCAGCCTCATGGATAACAGACTAAGACCCATCCTAAAATGAAACTCCTGTATTTGTCAAAAATGAATAAGAGACTACATGCTCCTTAGCTATATATGTACATGCATATGTCTAACATTTATGTTCCTAGACTTTTGAGCTTCCAAAACTTATAATTTTCAAGCTCAACTCAATTACCAAAATAATAGGTTTGAGCAGAGCCAGAATGATTTATGAACTATTCGCAATTGCATCACAATTTAAAAGACTCCACAAGTCAAAAACGATGAAAGTGAAGTAGGCAATGATGGAGAAAAGAAGCCCTAAAAAATCGCATAACAGAGACTTATTTTTCAAAAATAATGTACAGGTACTCGCACTTTACTCAAATTTACGCACTATAACATCATATTCTTTTTCAGTTGAGAAAGTGTTACTATGTCTGAAAATATTTGTTTGCTTATCTGCTAAACAAACTCCAAATCCCATAGTTGTTTTGATAAATGCAATCAAATGCATGCCTCCTATGAAGTACAGACTAAGAAAATAATTCGGGTCAAGTGATTTTTCTTATTTTATCTACAAAACGAAAAGGAAATTCCCTACTTTTTAAAAAGAGAGGCCAAGAACGACAGAGTTATGAGTGTGAAGAATGAGATAATTTTACCTGCTTGTAAGCTCGGACAGTTTTGTTTTTCTTTGGTGTTGAGTACAGGATTTTTGGAGTTTTATCTGCTAGAAAGGGATCCTGTCCATATATTCGAAACATTGGACAACATCCACCTTCCCCATCAAAGTTTGGGATGAATCTGAGAATGATGCAATCCAACGTTAGTGCCCTGTCCAATGGAGGCCAATCTATGGCCACATTCCTCCTTGAAACATACTGCAGATACCGCAGTTGGGAAGGAATAGGATTTAATGGTGTCAACAAATGCAAAAGCTCACGTGGAGCTTGCCTGTAAACCATATCCAAAGTCCGTTGTTCTCCACTATATTGCTTCCGATAAATTAGCAGTGCAGCCAGCATGAAAGCCAGAACCGGCCAACCACCACGTTCACAATGCATCAACAGCACATTTTGCTGCCCAAGTGAGAGCCAACTTTCACCCGACCGTAAAAAGTGGTGGATGACCTCCATTTTGAGCACTGGGCAGCCCTCATATTGCCGAGGGTAGTCCATAATGGTCATGTCATACTCGGACAAGATGTTAGCCATCTGACTCTTAGTTTCTTCCTCACGGAAATTGAAGACCAAGATCGAAGCATCAGGCAAGTGCTCTCGAAGTTGATTAACAATCCCGTCTATGTATACTTTATAATTTTCTTCATTCCAAGCATCCGTCGTGAAGCAGCAGTCAAAAACTGCACATACAAACAAAATGTGCAACATTCAGTAACTAAAATGAAATCCCTCTAATCATATTCTATATATTCATTTGCTAAACCTCATTTGTATCAAACTCCAAGATACGAAATTGCTGCCAACCATTTATTCCATTTTTGGCAAGGAATCTCAGAGTGCTTAGCCATGTCCCATCAATCCACTCACAGAAAAAGAAAAAACTATGAAGAAAGAAAATAAGAATATTCTGACTCTGACCCTCCACCATATCACTTTCCCGCATTTCCAAAATAATGAAACAGAGACCTAAGAATCCTAAAACAACTCAACAAATTATTCACGAGAGAATGTCTCGTCACAGTATTCAACAAACGCAACCAAAAGAGAGAAGGAAAATAGCTCCCAAAAAAAGTTTCGAAATAAGAAAGTACCATAAACTCTCTCACAGATCTCAAGAAGCCCATCGGGGGGCTTACGAAAGAACAATTTACGAAGCAAAGTCATGTCCTTGAAGCTCGCAGACCCGAATTCAGCTCCCCAATGACAAAATCCCCACCGCGCACGATAAAATTGCGAACTCAGAAACGAGAAATTTCATTCGGTGAACGAAAACGTTTCGAGCAATTCGTTTACATCACCGTAGAGAATGCAAAGCGTTATAAGAAAATGGAGTCAAATTATAGATTTCGAAACAAAACAGAGTCAGAGTTTATGGTTTTCCTCTGCGATTCACAGTGAGAATATAGAAGGAGGAGGTGGTGATGGTGGTGATTGACGGAGATGGTTTGTTAGTTTCGTTTGCGCAGCTAAAGGAGTTTTGTTAATTGTTACTGCAGCTGAAGGATACCGACCGACTCAGAGTGGTCCCATTTTGGTGACGTGGATAGTGTAAGGAGGAGACACGTGTGTTGTCATTTCACAAAAGGGGTAATTTCGGCAAGTGAAGATTGTTATGCGAGGTTTGGCTTAATATGTACTGGTGACATTTCCGTACAAGGTAACGACACGTGTATCTTTGCGCAATCCATTTTCGCAATGTTTGCTCGACCGGGATTTGTAGTTGTAACAATCAAAAACAAAAAAATATAATAATATATGAGAAATGAGTAAAACTCAATTTTGGTCATTCATTTATTAATCTATTTATAAATTGGTCCCTTTTTTATTTTTATTATCAATTTGGCCACTCACTGATTAATTCATTTGCAATCTAATCTCTTTCTCATTAGATTGTAACTACTTTTGATCTCTCATTAATATGAATATTAATATATTTAATTATTTAGTCATTATTAATTTTTAACTAAATGTATTAAGTTCAAATTAGTATAGGTAATTATTAGTTGGGCTCCTATAAATAGAGTTAAGCTTTGATTAAAATATAAAGAGCTCAAACCTATTATTTACAAGCTCTAATTTTTTTCATGTTAAACTTATCGGGTCAAATGATATTTTTTAAATTATGATAAAATCTATTTGTTATTTAAAACTGAAAATAAAGAATATTGTTAATAGTTATTATTACCTATATGATTATATATAAAGAAATTATGAATACAAATTAATTATTACATTGACATATATTTAGAGATAAAGGGTACTAGTTATTCTTTCCTTCTCATAACATTACATCACATTAACTTCTGTATTTTATGTATAATTATCTTGAATAATTAAACTAATATCACTAATAAATTTAAATTTTATATCTTCAAAATTAAGATAGTTTTATTTTCAATATCTTAAGTCTTAAGTTATGTCTTTTCAATATTTAAAATAAGATTTTTTAGAATAATGATTTTTTGTTAAAAAATTTGATATTTTAAGTTTGGGACAAGCTTTAAGAAAGAATCAAACAACTTAATATAATATAATAAGCAAGGTACCACATTAAAAACTCGGATCGGTAAAAAATCAAACTAAGAATAAATTGATAAAAAAAAAATTAAGTTGAAAATATAAATTGGTAAAGGACTAACTTAAAAATTAACTTATAAAAGAGACACCAAAATGATATTTTATTCTTTAAGAAATGATAGATATGTGATAAACATGTGGATTCTTCGCAGAATATTAAAAAAACGCGTAAATAATTGGAGGCACGATTTGAGCTGCTCTTTTTATTCTTTTCATATTAGAAAAAAGGCGTGCTCGAGTAGATCAACTACAAAATAATAATAATAATAATAAAAGGTTAATATATTGAAAAATTTAGACGGCCAATCAGTATTTTTTGCAAAAATTGATTTTTGTAATAAGTAAGAACAAAATTTAAACTCTCGACGTTAAAAAAATATTAATATTAAACCAATAATATGTAAGTTACTGAAATATTGACCCAAAAACCCTGCATGCTGCTTACGAAATTGTTATGATATTTAATCAATCTTTGTAATTATACTTTCTAAATTTATTACATAAAAAGGAAAAAACATAATAAAAATTATAATTAGGGTTTTGGGCATAATTTGTGCTTCAAGTTTTATCAAGGAGGGGAAGGAGGACGAGTTAGCAAGGAAGAGAGTATAGTGCCTTACAAGATAATAAGTTGGACCACAAAACATCTTAGAACTAAAATTATTTATGAAATGAAAATATGAGAGTAACATGTGGTTATGGACTCCAATTCAGTTAAACATCATAACTACTCTTTTTATAGTATTGCTTAAGATGTTGTCAAATTTTGTTGTCTTGGAACCATACTTTCTTTTGCATGGTTATCATTATGTCTTTTTCACTAATTAAAGCTTTTTTTAAACAAGGAAGAAAATATTACATTTAATCAAAGGATGGATTTACCTTACCAACGGGAGTTGGTTTGAGTGGTAAGCAGCTTAATTCTACTTAAACGAAGTTTCAAGTTCAAATATTTGTGGATACAATAAACCCTTGTTGAAAGACTCACCCACCATATTCAGAGGCGCAACCCAAGTTGAATTCAAATTAGTCAAGACGGTGCTCTGGATACCATTTGGGAAATCAAAATAAAAAAAGGATGGATTTATCCTTAATTTAAAAGATTGTGACACAAGTTTTGTAGAGGCCTTAAGAGTACAAAGGGGGGAAAGGAGAAAATGGTATATATGCAAATAAAGATTTAGCTTTTTGTCCTCAATTAATTTTGTATTAATTAAAAATTTAGTTAAAAGAAAAAAGCTCAATCAATGTTGAAATAATAGAGAAGGCACAAAATAGCATTTAACTTAAAAAATGTTTCTTTTTTTTTTTTTTTGCTTCAAAGTCAATTTATCTACTCGTGAGTGAGTTATCCAAGACATGACCACTCAATTTCTACAACTAGTAAAACAATTTACAACTCAAGAAACACATTACATTTAAAACATTTCTAATTTGATATGATTATGCAATTAGATATTCAAGGATGTAAGAAACCTTGACTTTTCATATAATACAGAGATATATAAATACAAATTTTTTAAATTGAAAATTGATACTAATATAGTTGTAAAAAATTCTAATAGAATATAATATTTCACTTATGTAATGTACAAGTAAGAAATGTGCAAGAAAAAAGTAATCTGTGTGATGCTATATGATCAACCAAACTTCAATAGTACCTCCAAAATGTCTCAAAAAGTCATGGTAAGCGTCTCTTTGGAGTTTCCTACAATCATTCACACTTCAAAGGTCATACCACTTGCCATATACGGAGGCTACATGAAGTTCTTCCCTCCAATTACCACTTCTATACTCAAAGCCATTTTAGCTTCTCGTATCCCCAATTACAAGTGTGGTCTCATTACTTATATTAAACCTTAAACGCTACTCCATTATCCAAACTACATCAAGTTCCCATAGGTTTTCAACTTGGTACTACACCATAGGACAATAAGTAGGCTAACCTATAATGTTCAAATCCAATTTATTAAAGGAAATGACAAGTCCTTAATTGTACTATACTTTTATATGCTTTTAATATGAACTATCTTCTTTTAATTTAGTGACCAAAGCATGTTAATTTCATATATATTATGATTTTGAATGTTTGGTCATTACTTTGCATTGTTTTGATGTAATTTTTAGGTAAATTCTATACATGGATAATGATTGAAGAATAAAGGCATGAGAGAAAGGAAGATTCAAGGAAGTTGAGATGGTTTTCAAATTCAAACAGTTGAACACTTAACTTCAATGTATTTTTGGACCTTTAAACTTTTGAATTTGATGATAAATATTCAAGCAAAGTTGTAAAACTTTTTATGATCTTTGCAATGAGTAGTCATTCATTGAATTCCAATATTAGGTCATGAAATTATGACCACAACACTGAAATTACATTAGTTGAAAAAAGTGCAAAAATAGAAAATAAAATAAAATAGGAAATTGCCACAAAATATGAAAGTGCAAAAATAGGGTTTTTGTAGGTTATAGAAGGGTCTTTGTAAGTTTTTTTAAGAGAAGAAGCTAGAGAGGAGGCTAAAGGCATGTATTCCTTTGTAGAAAAGTTAGGATTTTCCTCTTTTTTTTTTTTCTTTTTCTTTAAGGTTCTTCTTGAAAAAAGTTAAGGGTTGGTCTCTTTAGACCTCCATTTTCCAAACTTCCATGAATTCACTCTTCTTTTTTTTTTTTTTTTTTGCCATTCTCTTTTTTTTATTTTTATCTTTTTCTTTTTAAAATGTTGTCACCAAGATTAGACTTGCAATTAGTTGTTTTGATGAAAAGTTGAAGACTATTAAGTAAAGATTTATTCGACTTGTATCCATATATATTCATTAAAGAATTAAGTTTAATTTGACTATAGAATGACTTGATTTTACTTCTAGGAAAAAATATAACTATGATTTCCTTATTGTTTCATGAACATAATGCACCTGAGAATTAATTTTCCTTAATTGGTTACGTTTGACTTTTAAGAAAATTCATTGTTTAAGGTAGTGCTATTGAAACTAAATGATTGTGTTTAGCTTTTAGGAATAGTTGTATTTGATAATTTAACTCTTGTTTTTAAAAGCATTCTAGGGAAAATTCTACTTAAATGATTGGGTTTGACTTTTAAATGGAATTAAAATTATCTCCTTTGTGAGCTAAGTAATCAAGAACATAAATTAAACTATAGTGATACAAGTTGAATGACAAACTTAATAACTCATTTTATCCTTAATTCAACTGTTAATTAACTCATTTTATCCTTTTGTTTTTAATATTGAGTCTTAGTGACTCCTAGTATAGAATAATTTGTTTAATTTATGTTCATTTTCACTTATTCATATCCTAGTGACTAGATTTAACTAAGCCACTAGTTTATATAGTATGAATGTTATACATGTGACTTGAATTTTAACAAAAATTAATCCTTAAATAATAAAGATAATACCTATTCTCGTGAGAATGGTACTGGACTTAATATCATTCTTACTATGATTTGACCTTAGACTTGTATAATCACTTCTATTCATACGAGTAAAATATGAAGCATCAGTCCACCACTAAGCCTAAATAAGAACTTAGTTAAGATTTTCTATTGTAAAAAGAGAGTCGTAAAATTTACTTTGGGAACTAACTTGATAATAATTTCTCCTTTGATAAATAAAATGTTCAATTATGTTCATAAAGGGATTTTAATTTGTGAATTCTTGGACATCTTTTTATGAATTTAAATATTACTAGTAACCAAAAAAAACATTTATGTATAAAATTTTACTATAAGGGTTCAACTTGAAGGTTGAGGCCTATGGCTAGTTCATCAAGTAATTCAACCCTTAACCTTATATTAGCCTAAAAATTTAATTCACTACACCAAAAATCCCCTTTTTGTTTTCCTTAAGAATTTAAAAGATAAAATGGAATAACAACTTATTATCACTATTTACCCCAGCAATAAGTGAAAAAAAGAAGCATTAAAAAGAATATGATGTGATGATAGAACTTTTCTAGCCTTAACCTCTATCCACCACTGAACAAGGGAAAGAACAAAAGAATTTTGAAAACTTGGTCAAATCTACTCCTAAGTTGTTTCAACCTTAGCCATAACCCAAAATACAATCCAAATTAACATGGGCTACAAAGGTTGAACAATCCAATATTTGTAACAAAGAAGATCAAAACCCACACTACATTAAAGGGAGTTTGTGGGAAATTGTACTACAAAAAAAAAGATAGAAAAATAGAGCTAATTTTTAAAAAAAAACAAGGAGAGGTGGAAATCTATGTGAGAATAAGGCTAAAAGAAGTTAGGAGAAGGAGCTAACTAAGTAAAGATGACAAGGGGTTGCAACTGGCAATAGACCAAAGAAGTGTTTGGCCTAATGCCATAAGGCCCAATATCACTAAGACCTATCAGAGGGGGAATTGGCAGGCAAGGGAAGGCTTGCATGTGTGAGTTGGTTAGAAGAGAGAGTGTGTGGGAATAATGAACTCAACCTTATTTTAGCTTGAGTGTTTTGGGAGGGAATGTATGGAAATAGTAATAGTTGGAGGGAGAGCCTCAGACCTTTCAAACGTCTAAGAACACTTATCTTAGTGTATTTCTTCTCATTTCTTGCTCAAAGGCTAATACCAGTTCATTCTCGAATTACCTCTATTTATTTTTCCTAGAGAATCTATACAATTGTCGTTGGGTTCCATCAAGAAGATAAATAATAATACAAAAAGAAATAAGCTAAAGGCCATAATGAGAACTTCAGCAAAGTATAAGGATCAATTCCTCAAGTTGCCACACTAAAAAGCCATTGATTGTAGACCCCCTATCCAATAAATATAAGCCATCATGTAGTCAATTAGTATTAATCTTCCTATTGGTTTGAAGGTCTCAAAACATGCAATGATTGGCAAAGAATTTAATTTCATAGTTAAGAGTTTTGGTGAGAGCATTACATATAAGTGATTGATAGAAAAACAAGGAACAAGCAATACAAAAGAGAGCTAAAATTAGGGGCACAACTGATAGAATTTAAAACTTATGTCTCTAAAGATAGGGGCAAAAGAGATACCTGCCATTTAAACACTGTTTAAAACATGGTGAGTAAGTGAAAAGTCTTTAAAGGAGTTTAATATGCATCTATTTGCTCTAGAATCTATAATCTAATAATTAGTATCAAGATTGACACTAAGAATACAAAGTTGGATTATGCAACATTGGAAGAGTCACATTAAGCCATGAAATACTTGAGATTTTGGATCGTACATGTAGAAAAGGCTCTACTAGTTTCCATGACTTTAGACATATACACTTGAGTTCTCATATTGACACGTTTCCTACATGACCTTTAGTTGGTCAACCATTGAGTTTCCAACATTTCTCTTAGGTAAGTCATGAATTCCCATAATAATCACAATAAAGGTAATCTTTGTCAAAAGTATTACTAGCATAGTTAGGTGATTCAATAGTAGAATTAGCTATCAATCTGACTTTCTTAACAAGAGCAATGTACAACATAGTATGTATTTGGCTTTCTTCTTATTGAATGTAGGAGTAGGTTTGAAGCAAAGAGGGAAAATGGTCTTTTCCAAGCTGACTATCCAGCAGATGGAGTCAATTTTCATAAGATGGTGGAGACCAACAAGGTAATTGATATAGCCTAGGTATTATTCTTCAATTATAAACAAGGCTCCTGTACTAGTATGGGATTAGCAAGGAAGTTGAATTACATTAATTCAAACTAAAAGAAAAAGAAAAGAACTCCTAGAGATGTACTAAACCTCCTCTAGCATTTGCAATGCTAGAGCTTCTCCCAATTCCTCACACTTTTTCCCTAACCTATCCTTGAACACACTAACACCCTATATAACCATCTAACCACCTTCCATTTGTCTTTCTTAGCCTCTACATGTGATCAGGCAGTTAGGTCACCCCTTTTAAAAGTTTGACCCAAAGGTCCAGGCCTATCATTACCCATATCAACAAGTTGCACCATAAGGACAAGGTGCATTTGAATCATTACATCATTTTTCCTATTCTTTTGATATAATTTCTCATGTCTAGGCTTATAGTAATTGCACCCACCAGAAATCTTGATAATAGTTAGTTCTTACCTCTAAGAAATATTCTGAGACAATTATTTCCTGTGCTTTATACCAAGTAAAGTCATAAATTTAGGTGTTATCCTTGAATAATATAAGAGACTCTTGTAAAAAAAAAAAATATAAACAAATGTTACATAATAGTTCCAAATTTGATTTTTTATATTATTAATTTTTCAAAATAAATTATGAATAGATATTATATATAGAAGTTGTTCTATTTAGATGTGCAATGCAAAATGGTTTGGTAGAGTAACTGCCACAGAATGTGTTAGGATACAAGTTCTAATCTTAGCTTGATAGTTTTTTGAAAATAAGGTTCTGGAGGTACTTATCTATTAAAATTACCATATATATCTACTAAAAGTAAATATTGGAGGCATGGTAGAGGTGTTGGCTCACACTCATTTGGATGTGGTTCAAGACAAGGTGTTCCATGTTTTGTAAAACTATGGAGTTTTCACACGAATGGTTTAACTTACTAGACTTGGATGTAACTTGCCAATTTCATTGAGTTTGCATGAGTTAGGAGCTATGAGTTCAGCGGCAAGTTAACACAGTTTGAGCAGGTAGAAACATTGACATGATGAGTTTACCAAGTCAACTCACAATTTTGACAATATTGCTTTTGATATACTTTCTCATATCTAGGCTCATAGTACTTACGCCCACTATTATCAGCCCTCAAAGCTTCACTTTACCCTCAAGGTGAGAATTAGAAGTTATAAAAGGTGGCATTTTTCCAATAAGATCATGCTCTTGCTTTTCCAAGAAATCAAAGCCAACATCTTTCAACTTATTATGAAGGAACTCTTTTATTTCTTCATAGTTTCCGGGTTCTTGTACTAGATGGTATGATAATTCCTCAAACTCCACCAAATTATGTCTCTTTCAACAGTCACAAAACACCTAATCAACTGTAATAGTCATGTAAAGCTAATTACTGCCTCAACTTCAATCTTTATATAAAGTTATCCCTAATAAACTTTGACCATTCCCAAATGGCTTTTCTCTAATTTACTTAAAGAACTTAACTCTGTATTATTATTAGCTCTTTTCCCCCATATGGTTAGCAATTAATGATCTTATGTACTTATATAAAAACTCCTTCACATTAGTGAATTTCAGCTTATCAAGTCCCTCAACAATACTCTTTTGACAATTTGTGTACTTGTACATCTTTTTGCATTCTTGTTATAACAATGTTGTATATGCCATGAAACAAAATTCAGTAGTCCAATGTGTACAACACGTAAGATTGGCTAAATAAACAAGTGAGCCCCTCAACTTTTAAAAGAGAAATATCAACAAGAGAGTTTAGCCTATCAAGTTTAGGCCCCCCATGATCCTTAATCTTCTTGTCATTCCTTTGTGATAGATCTCAAAGTAACTCGATAACAGTTTTCACAATAGCTAATGAATTTAGATGTTGTGTTATGATTGATATATGCAGGTTATTCAATACATTACCATACTTAACAACATCTTCCTTTCAAACTCGAGCCTATAAAGTATTTTAACAACTTTCACGATTGTCATCTTCAACAGTGTAAACAAAAATTTGAAGGATATATTGGGACAAATTTTGTCATCAAATAGAATTAAACTTTCTAAAGTGTCTTTAGTTGGTTTTTAATCATTTAATATTGTATTAGGATCTAATTTTGTCCAAGTTGGGTTCCAAGCCATGAAATGTCCTACATCTTGTAAGGATATTTAAGCAAACTAGCTCAAACAAGCAGTGTTGTTGTTAAATCGATCTCTTATGTTCTTGAATTTTGCAATATTGTGTTTTTTAACCCCATTAATAATGATTCCAATAATAAAATACAAAAAACTTTTGATGTTAACCTTTCCAATTATATATTTTCTTTCTCACCAATTATATACATCATAACCCATTCCTAACAAAAAGTGGTGCCAAATCTCCCCAGGCTTCTTTCTTAAACCCACTTACCCATTTGTTGGCATGAACAATATCTCCATAAGTAGCAAGACATTTATAAGGAATAGTAATCTTGCATAGGTATAAGGTGTGTGTAGACATGAATATACCAATTAGCCATAAAACTCCATCTCTTACATCTACCACAGCACCGAAAGCCATTTCACAAGCCTTCCTTTCTTCTGCCACAAACAGTTGCACATAAAAATCATGTTGAAATGATGCCAATTGTATGATTGTTCCTTTCATTTTCACTCACATCCTTTCAAGTGTTTCTCCTTCAATTATCTCAATGGAATATTGCCTAACCACCTTGTTGTTCCTTTTCGCTGCCACTGTGTTAAGGAGACGATACATATGTTCATCAAACTTGGCAATTTTAGTAGTTGAGACCATTTGAATTTTGTCACCCCTATTTGTCGATGATGGAGGAACACTGTTTGGGGACTATGTCTCCTCTTCCTTCATCAAACCTGGTTTAATGTTTGACCTGAGTGCATGAGCTTGGATAATGACCCTTGATAATAGGTTTTATCTTGGCACCACATTGGGCCTTTGTTCAGCTTGTGCTCTTGGGCCTTCTCCATTAAGAGATCACAATTCTCTTCATAAGCCAGATATTTTATGGATTTTAAGCTGTGGATTTGGATACCATATAGCAGTAGGTGAAGTCATTGATTTAAGCTAAGAAAATATTGTGCTCAGCTACTCTCTTTTCAATTTTTGACTTCTCCCCCTAGTAATTCTTTAGCCTGGTCCAAAACTCAATCGTTGTCCACCCCTTTGTTATTGTTCCTATCAACTCCCATTATTAAACACAATAATCAACTACTTCTCCATCAACTAGACTCATGTTTTTTCTCCTTCTTAGTTGTTTTAACTTTGGGCAAGAGAACAATATCATTCAAATGATTAAGTACTAAACTCAAGTTTGAACCCACCTCTTTTGAGCCCCTTAAAAGGTGTTAAAATCGAGATTTGAGTTGATACTAAAAGCTCCTATTCATTTATCGACCTAGTAATGCCAGCCACAACTTCATGCTTAAACATCGATTATATCTCTATTACAGCCTTCCTTTTATCCTCTGCTTTTCTCCAAGCATGGAATTTCACCAACTCTTCTTAGAGCTCTAAGAAAGTGAGTTGAATAGCTTTGTGTTCTATCCTCTCTACAATAACCTTCACTCTTAGCATGGCTACCGATTTCTCCAGCTACTCACTTTATCCTTCCATTTAAGTGTCAGCTATCCTTTTGAATTAAAAAGGCTCTAATACCAAATTGATGTGGCCTAAGTATTATTCTTTAATTATAACAACAAAACAAGGCTCTTACACTGATATGAGACTAGTAGAGAAATTACACTTATACCAAGTAAAAGAATTAGAAAAGAACTCCCAAAGATGCATTAGGCCTCTTCTAGCATTCAAAAGGCTAGATTTGCTCCTAATTCCTTACAATGCCTCCCTAACCCCTCCTTGAGCAAACTAAAGCCTTATATAACCACCTAACCACCCTCCTTTTGTCTCTCCCAGCCTCTACACGTGACTAGGCAATTGGATGGCCTTTTCCAGAAGTTGGACCTAAAGTTCCAAGCCCTTCATTACTAACCTCAACAAATTGCACCTTGTCCTTAAGGTGCATTTGAATCACTTCTTTATTCTTCTCATTCTCTTGATATAATTTCTCATGTCTAGGCTCATAGTAACCCACAAGAAATCTTGATAGTAGTTAAGTTCCTATCATAAACCACTTAACTCTAAGATATATTGTAAGACAATTATCTCCTGTGCTTTATACCAGGCAAATTCATAAATTTTAGTGTTGTTACCCATTTAAGAGTAAGTTTATGACATTGCTTTCCTTATCTTCTCAATAATGTTAAATAGTAAGTATGCATGAGCAATATCAGGTTGCATACAATTAATGAGCAAGGAAATAAAAAGGGAATTCTTGAAATATTAGTTATTGTAAGATACATCGGTTGGTATATCATAAGTTCCCACAATAGTCACAATGCAAGATAATTAGTGCCATAAAGCTTTGTGGTACTAATTTGCAGCGAAGGGTTGTCATTAAGGGACTCAGAGACTTCTTGTTTTAGCCATTAGTTAGATAGAATAACCCAATCTAAAAAAACTCAAGTACCTAGAAAACAATGTGAAATGCACACTTATAGACCATTACAAAGACCAAGAATCTACATCAACCAAGCGTTATTAAGGAACAAAGCACACATAGGTGTTGTACAAAAGGAGCCATTGCCAGTAATGAGGAGCAATGAACCAAAGAGAGTTGCACGTGCCTACACATGTAAGGAAGGGCATATATGTGTGCTTTGCAATAGAGGCATGTAAGCCTCACACGTTGCATTTTTTGTGATAAAACAAAGTGTGCTTGACCATTTTTTGACCAGTGATGGTTCTCTTGGTTGGGCAATGTGAATGATAGAACCTTCGGCAAGTACTAATTATTGGTGTTCTAAGGTTCAAGGACCAGACTAAATAAAGGAAAAATAATGGTTTTAGGCTTTAATGCTATGAAGATTAATAAAGAATGAAATTCCTTCTTTTTTATGCGTATTTATAAGCTATGTGTGCTCGGTATTTATACACAAGGTTGGTGCCTAATTAAAAATAATATAAAATATATATATTTGAAAATTACTCCCTTAAAAATCTGCCTAAATCAAATCATATCATTATTAATAAATATTGGATCAATCAATAAGATTCCATATGGCATGGATCGAGTCTCTTAAAAGAAAAAATTTGCTCACAATGAATGCCCATCGAATAAATAAAGTTAATAAAATTAACAAGAAATTTGGTGTTTCATGCACCAAATTTCTCCTAAAATTTTACATAGTGCCAATGCAATGAAAACATTTGCAACGCAATAATGTAGGAGTTTGTTAATTTTTGTGCAATATTCATGTTAGTGTAGCAATTGATTCCCCAATTTTAAGGCAAGATTACATATTTTGGATATCTAATATTGTCATTGCCATTGTAAAAAGTTGATAGAACAAAACATCGAACTTGAAGTAACCACATCACATAGCCTTTAAGCCCAATTATGCATGCACCATTTCAAGATACAAGTCTATGTCAAATTGATTCTAACTTTTTAGGGTAAGATTATGTGCTTTGATATTTTGTAATGTTATTACCATTGTCTAGAGTTAAAAGGAAAAATAAAAAAATCCAACTTAGAAGTAGCAACATCACATAGCCTACAAGCCCCTTCCTGCGTACATTATCTATCAAATTAATTCCAGATTTTTAGGCAAGATTATATACTTTGAATATTTCATAATGTCATTGCCTGATAGAACAAAACTTCCAACTTGAAGTAACCACATGACATAGCCTCCAAACCTAATCATGCATGCACTATATTCAACATATAATTCTATGTCTAAATGCAATTTCTTGCTAGAGCCTTAGCAACAGTCTCTCATCACTTTCAACCTTGGGGAGAGGAAAACATTGTACCTAACATATTTGTTAAAAGCAGTTAGCTACAACTGACTATCCAATTACTTACACAAATACAAGTACAACCTATTACCATGAAATAATGAATTAATACCTCATAAGTCAAAACTGCATTATTAACAACTTCCACATATTCCAATGTTACATTATTAACATCTAAGAGAAGTTTTAGTATAAATCAAAATTAACAAAGTTGGGTCTTAATTTTGAAATTTAAAGCAATATGTAACTTTACACTTAGTCTTGCAGTAAATGTGAATTCCTTTGCCTTTTATACTTAAGGCCCATTTGGTTGCTAGAAACAAAATAAAAGGAATGGAAATAATCATTACTGTTTGGTTGGACATGGAAAGGAAAGAAGAAATATTACCTTTGCAATGTTTGATTGACAAAATAATAATAGAAAAGGAGAAGTAATGTGACCAAATGACAAAAATGCCCTCATTCTGGAATATTATATATTTTTTATGATGTGATGAATTATTAAATATCAAATTTTATTATATTTATTTTAATAAATTTATTATTATTATCATGTTTATTTTATTGATTAATATTAAAAAATGGTTTTTGAATTATCAATTATAAATAAATATGAACCATTTAATTTTTTATTTTAATGTGTAAAAATATTTTAATAATGCTAATAATAAAAAGTATTAAAATATTCATTTGTATTTTTTAAATTTCTAAAATAAATTTTTGCATCAACAATAATATAAAAGATATCAAAATATTTGTTTTAAATTTCTAGTTTGTAAAGAAGATGCACTTCGTTCGAGGCATTCCAACCATTTTTTCTGATGGGTAAGAGTGATATTTCTAAATAATGCAGAGGGTACTAATGTTATATTATCTTCATTTCCAAAGAGAAGCTACCTTTCTATTGGGCTCTTGATGAAAACTTACTCCCTCTTTCGAGGGAATGCTCCCTCCCTAGGGAGTGAGAATGTATCTACACTAAGACAAACTAATCATAGTAATGGGAATATTGTGGTTTTCCATTCTTCAAAATTCTCTCAACCAAACATACTATTAGACTTGTTACACTTAGTCCTACAGTAAATGCGAATTCTTTTGTCCTTTTTGATTGAAGAATCTCACAATCATATTCTGACTGGGCAATTCATAGATGCACTTATAAAGCCTCTCTCTCTTCGACTTTCACTTTAAATATGAGAAGAGAAGACAAGTGAGCTTCCTTTTTCATTTTAGATTAACAAGTTCATTAGAACTTTCACTCCTATATTTGAGAATCCTTCCTACGAGGAAAGGATATCTAGTTGGTTGGCAAGATTTATATAAGAATAATGCAAAGTATAAACTAGCATGTATCTAAAGTTATGTTTAAATGGATAATTGAAGAGGCAGTAGTAATGAATGGAATGATAAAAATGAGTTTAGATTTTTTTTTAAGGTGAAATGGAATGACAAAGAAGGAACACCAAGAGCCCTCCTTGCCATCTAAAACTCCAATTTTAGTGTCCTTTCAAATTAGGGGATTAAGGATGAAATAGAATAATCTAAAAAATTAAATTATTAATATACTTATACCTTATTACTAATATACCCATCATCCATGAAAGATCATTCTAAGTGTTACAATTTTATCTAATTTCTATCATTATAACTATAACCTTTTTTTTTTTTTTACTTTCAAATAAAAAAGAGAATAAAAAAATCTACAATGTAAATTAGTTTCATCTATTTTTAAAAAATTTTTTGTCAACAATTTTTCTTTTTAACTTTTTAAATGCCTTTTAAAATTTTTTGAAATAACATAAATATTTTGTAATAAATATATTAGACAAAAAAATAGAAAAGATAATTAGTAAATAAAAAATATATATAAACAAAAAATAACATAACATTATATAATAAACAATGACAAAAGTATTAGTCAGTGTATTTAATTTATAGGAATAATACTAAAAATAATAATTAATAAATTATTCCATTTTATTTATTTTATTATAACTTCTAAATAATATTGATAATTGTCCTTCAATTTTCTCATTAAAGTTTTCAAACAATATATTCATTTAAACTATTCCATTCCATTTTATTCTATTCTTTCATTTCATTCATGATCACTTCATTCTATCCTCCATTAAACTTCCAAACATAGCTTAAGAAAAGGTTAGTATCTTCGGACAACTTGGGCCGGGGGAGGGGCCAAAGTTGCATATTTGGACTCAATTACAAAAGAATCATTACACTTAGGCATGCAATGGTATTATCCACAATTACCCATAAGCAGACGTTTAATATGAAAAATAGTTTAGTATCTTCAGCTTTCTTATTGTATAACAAAATTGGTACAAATGGATCTAAAGCCCCAAATCACACAGCAGATCGTTTTGTACCCCCTGAATTGATTCTGCTTCTCCTCTGAAATAAAAAGCATAGAAATCCTAAAATAAGAAAAAAAGCAATATAGACTTCCAAGTGGGCTCCCCAAAGGAACTCAAAAAAATCAAGCCTTGCTGTACTGCTACAGTTGCAATCATATACGTTTTGTAGTATAGCCCCTTTGACCGGGACTTCTGGATCAAGAATAAAATCCAGCGTCATAGGTCCTTCATCTAACCAAATAGACGTACTCTTTGGTTTGTAGCCAGGCATGGTTGCCATAACTGCAAGTCAGATAAAGAAATCAGTGAAAATTAACCAGAATAAAATTCTGCACAATTAGAACATAAAGTGTTGCCTAAATATTGATGAATTCTAAATGTTATCTATGAATATTACACTTAAATTGAACTCTGGTGTAATTTGTATTACCCTGGTGTTAAATACAAAGCCCCTAATTGCACATGAAATCAAATACTCTTACTTTTCCCTTTTTTGTTTGAGTGGAGAGCTGTAGTTTAAAACATATGCCCAGATTTATCAAGTTAGCATATATAGTTAGCGTACTTGGAAAGGAATTCCACGCCTTAAAGCTCGTCTTTGAAAAAGGATTATGGTGCATCTGCCACCCCTTTGGTGTTTGGCACATGGTCTTTTGGCGACTCTCATATGATAGTTAGCTCATTCTAACTACTTTATCTTCCCTGCAATAATTTCTTTCTCAGGGAAGGGTGGGGAAGACAAACACGGAGAGTAAGAGAGAGAATGTAACTTTAGAAATGCATATTACCAGGAGATGAGGGCGGAAGAGAGTAACTTTTGAAGTACATACTATTGGAAAATTTCTAAGGAAAACAGACCGCAGAAAATATAGGATCATTCCTTGACTTCAAAACAAATTGCCCTTGTGTACCTTGTACAGGTCCAAGTGGACTGGATCTACAAGTTTAGATAGGCTTGGTATCCAAGAACGCTTCTACATATCAGAATCCCGCACCTCCCAAGACAGAATTTCTCGTACTAGGACTTCTCTCAAGCCAAAAGCTGCTTAATGTCTTTCTAGGCAGCATAATGCTTCCGTTAACACAGTTATGCATGAATACCACGATAAAATCAAGTATGCATGACTACTGTTAGCTCAAGACAATCTGAGGATGCAAAACTTTCTTCCTCTGAATCAGTTCCAGAGAGAATCTTGTTAGAGTGAACTTTGGGCTTCTTTCCTATTCCTGGTGTAGTGAATTGAAATTGCCCCCAAATCCATCGAGTATTAACCCAACTATATCCTCAGAAAATAGTATAACATTTCAACCCAAATCACAAGCTATTAAGTTCTACATTACCACCAGAAATAAGTCTCTTAACTCTATATTCTCGCACGTAAGTCTCAACAGATCTCTTTTCACATGCAATTCCATATATGGCTCCCCTTTGTGAGCTAAGGGTTCATTTATCCACGCCTACATCCAATGACTCCCAAAGTCTTGTACAGCTACTCAAGCACACCTTGAAAAAGTGAAATTTAATTTGCATCATCTTTGAACCAGTTCTAACATAACGTAAGAACCAATTAAACTTATAGGCCTGGAATCCTTTTTTATTTCTGGATCATTAGATTGTTTCTAGCTATTGGACACTACTGGAGACTTGACCTCTACCAGGTTCATCTATCCACACCTACATCCAATGACTCCCAAAGTCTTGTACAGCTACTCAAGCGCACCTTGAAAAAGTGAAATTTAATTTGCATCATCTTTGAACCAGTTCTAACATAACGTAAGAACCAATTAAACTAATAGGCCTGGAATCCTTTTTTATTTCTGGGTCATTAGATTGTTTCTAGCTATTGGACACTACTGGAGACTTGACCT
Organism: Delonix regia; assembly: GCA_037074485.1. NCBI lineage: Eukaryota > Viridiplantae > Streptophyta > Magnoliopsida > Fabales > Fabaceae > Delonix > Delonix regia. Next base: position 21,747,484 of record CM073451.1, read on the forward strand.
CTACCAGGTTCAGCACCGAGTCTCTGGTTACATCAAACAAAAGCTCAAGCACACCAATCGTCCCAAGTAAAAGCACATGATACCTCGAAACCACACTGGAATTCAAAATTTCAAACTACCTTGAATCCAACACTAATATATTCTCACTTTTGTTTTCGTTTGTTCTAGTTAGTGTGTGTGTGTGTGTGTTTTCTTTTTCTTTTTCTTTTTTGCCTCCTAATTTCTTAGGACGCAATGCAAATAAATTCCAATAACATGATTCTAAATTTACAGAGCTATAAATCTTGAAAGTCCAATTCAATTAAGAAAGGCATCTCCAGCCTAAAGACTTCCTCCAGGTCTCCCAACAAAAAGTTCCACTAATTATTCTATTACCTAGAACAATTTGGTAAAATGCTCAACAGATTCACCGGAACACCCCCCTGCCCCACATCCCAACACACGGCCTTCCCACAATCCCTGATGAATTTATGCTTTATGATCCTTGACCAGGTTGCCATTAATGCTCCCTGATTATTTCATTGATATTGATTAACTACTCAATTCCCCTGTGGTCTGCTTGTTCCATTTAAATCTGCTGTCTTTCTTATACCTCTCCATATATCTAATTATTGCTTGCTTATCAGAAGAATATTATAGATTACAAATGAAGTTTGCGTGTCAGAGCAGGAGATCAATTCATGGGAAAGAATAAAATTAAATGTAACATATGCAATAGTAATAAAATAATCCCAATAAACAAAACAAAGAGAAGCCCTCTAGAAATTGTCAAAAAGTATTCTCATTCTATTTGCCATGCACGAGTGTTGAGGTAAGTCTTAAATTAATAAAGTATTTTCTACTTTTTTTTTAGTGAACCTAAATAAAAGGGTACCAGCGTAATATGAACCTGAAGCTCTCACACATAAGCAGAGGTTCAGGTTCAGTTTAAGTAATATACCATTTTGAGAGCTTTTTAACAAATATAATTGCATTCTGTTTCTTTTCTCCCAACCTTTTCACTTCCTATTTCTCAACACTAAATGATTGCAATTTGACCATTTCTAATCTCCATCCAAAAATGTAATCATTTTCCTTTGGTGAATCATGTATTTTGAACTAGCACTAGTTTGTCAATCTTGAAAACTAAAATAGTAGAGCCTCCCCTGAGTGCAGAAGATTGATTTCTCATTTGCAGCTGAGTTTGCCATAAGAGATTAAGTTAATGAACACTCACAAAATTATCAATTTATTATATGTTGTATTTAATCTAATCTTAAGCCAAAAGAACAACAATTTTGTCTTTTTGTTCACCTTTAATTGTAGATTCTACCAATCAATTGCAATTCAAGATTCAAACAACTTATGAGCCCACCTGGAGGCTTCAAACACGCTAAATCCATTATATCTCAAGAATGTCGGTCATTATTTATTTATCTACTTGACAATATCCATAGGAGGGTTTCAAGCTTTATTATAACCAAAATGCATCCAAATTCAATAAAATACCTTCATATCTGTCTCTTGGGACAAGTAACCGATGATAGTTACCATAATGTTTTCCAGCCTTGACCTGTTTGTCCAGAATTAGCAGACCCAAAATATGTCAGAAAGAGGAGCTAAAAGTCAAACACGAAGTCAAGCTCTGTCAATAACTACAGCAGAGGGGTAATCCATCGACTCAACAATTTAAACAAGAAACTTAAACTTCAAATATTGAATCATATTAAAGCGTAATAGATAATCAATCTGACACACAGCAGAACTATGGCTGAACATCGTGGAAAAGAATAACAAATATCATTAAAAATAATTGTTAGTCTTTGGGTTTTGTTTCTTAATTCCACATTCAACTAGCTAATCGGCATTTATGAAAACCTAACATGACATACACATGTACTGCTTTCCAATAGTATCAACTGCAAACTAAAGGCAAAATAAGTTGCTCTGATGGAGCATAAGCCCGTGAGGGAACCTACTTAAAAGACTAATGTATTAAGGAGTAGAATTCCTCAAGCTTATAAGGCCCATCTCTGATTAAAACCCCCAATGTGGGACTCCATCATGCTCATATTAATATTTTCCAATTTCATACTCAATCCCCAAATAGGGATTTCTTCCTACTTGTCAACACCCTTTGGAAATCCAAGGTTTTTCCAAAAGTGAATTTAGATTGCAGTACTAAATAGGATTAGCCAAAATAATTTGTTGCAGGTTGAAAACCCACACAAACCTCTCTCTCCTAATGCATGTCTTACATGCAATTTTGACTCAGACCAGTAGTCATGTATTCCTAGACTTTCCATCTTTAAGATATCTGCCTGTGGACTCTTTGGAAACTATGGGAAAACGGGATCTGTCCAGCAGTTTTGGAACTCATTTTATGACACTTCAGGGATTTTGGGAGGAGCAAACATGGAAAGGCCTATAATGATGTATGCAGTTATTTATTGTCTACAGTTGGAGAGAAAAGCCAAAATTTTAAAGACAGTTCTCTAACTCTTCATCTTCTGCAGGATAAAGTGACCTTTCAGCTTGTTTATGGTGCTCAGCTAAGGGTTAGTTTTACGCAGCCTCAGACAGATGAGCATAGAATGGTAAGACTGGCTATATGATTGCTGTGTCATTTTTAGGGTGGCAACTGGCTTCCATGTGTTCTCATTCTTATGTAAGGAGCTTTTCCTCGAATGCTGCATTCCCCTACTTTCTCTTTCTAATTAATTTTTTTAATTTTATCTAAAGTGAACTTTGCGATATTTATCATTTGAAATATTTGAAAATATGAGCCAACAAAAAAGATAAAAGGCAAAATATTTTGAGAAATTCTAAAATACCAATATTGGCTTTTTCCATTAACCAGTCTATATAACTTCTTTTAAGATTTTTCACCAGTGACAACAAGATCACTTACCTTGCACAACATAAGTTACAACTCCTATCAGGCTAAACATGGCATGAATGCATTTTAAGCAAGCAGTCAAGTACAGGAACAAGATAGAAAATCAGTTACACATTTCATTATAATGTCGTTTTCCTTTGACAAAGGAAGAAAGCAAGTAGTAAAGAAAAGAGATGATACAAAGATTATCCACGAGTTAAAAATTAAAGCATCAAAAAGTTTCGTTAAAGTTCAAACATACTGTGTAATTGATCCCCTTGATAGTTATAGAGCCAGGCAACGGCCTTCCATCAACTGCAGAAAAAATTCTGCCATGCACTCCTGTCTAGAGAGTAGAAGACAGTTGATCAATCAAATGAATGCATGAGACCAACAACATATAAATAGACAAATTAAGAATTCTCCAACTATAATGCATCAAGAAAATATAAGTATTGTGCAATTTTCAGCTCTCACGTAATAGCTTAAACTTTAGGGTTAAGTGATTCCTTGACATGGTACTAGAGACTCTTTGAACAAGTGGTCTAGGATCCATTTCTAGTCTCCAATTTTAGTAAATATAGTTTCAAAACAAGGAAGCCCAAGGGATTTTGACATGAAAGGTGCATTAGAGATAAAGTTCCATTTTTTGCCTCCACCTAATAAATACAACTTTTAGATAGAGGGAATTTTTGACATCTGTGGCAAAACAAAGACTGACAAATATTCTCCAAGCCAGAAGTACAAAACACAAAATCGTTGTCAAATAGGGTTTCAAATGTAACCATTCTGTAAATTTTTTGCATCCCTTATTTCACAGGCTTTCTTTGATGTTTGCGCAAATCAAAGGGGAGAAAATGACAAGTTAGAAACAAACCTAAGCAGCATACTGTTTGTTAAAGGCTATTAACTCAAATTAATTAGTGAGGATTCAGGAACAATTACTTGGAATGTAGTTTGGTATTCTCGAGTCCCTTCTAAAGTTTCCTTTTCCTTAACTACATAATCCCTTGGTTTTATTTAGGGTGGTTGATCTCATCAAATGGGGTTTGTCATTGGTTGATATTGCATATGTAAAGGTAACGTAAAAGAATAGATCAATTGTTACTTTATTGAGACACATCTAGGAATTCACTGTAACTTATGTTCCCCTTTTCACTGTGTATCAGACAATGCCTCAACTGAATTGATCTTTTGGAATTTCTGTTGTGATGAAATATGTAGTGGGGCTAAGAGTAATTGGCATAGCTACACCATACCCTTGTGATATGTTGACAACTCAAGCATGATAGCCATAGTTGTAATGAAAACATGAGATTTTTGTTCCTTTGGGGTTCCTACAATTATTGGTTCATTCCGTGCTCCTCAACCTCCCTTGCTCAGGGATGGTTCTTGGGAGTCTCAGATGTTTCAATTTCAAGATTGATATTTTCTGTTTTCCGTTTCTTGTTCGCACCTTTAGATGGTATCATTTTGGATCCTCCCTCAGCACAAAGAATAGTCCCTTTTTAATGAATTGATTATAATGCTCAACAATAGAAGATAAAATTAAATTTTCAGGAACTATTCAAGGGTCTTCTTAATTCTTAATAAATAGAAGCAAATGAAAAAGGACACAGATTTAGCACAATACTTTCTATGAGGTGTAACAGATATCAACAGAAAAAGCTTACCTTCACAAGGCTAGCAACAAGATTAAGCATGCTCATTTTGTTGTATCTCCAGAGAACAGGAAGCTAAAAATTAAACACCAAAAAAATAATAATTCACAGCATATGGAGAAAAACGTATTTACAAATAATGTGTAGATTTTACTCGTTTCAACCAAGTATCTAATGTCATATTACTTCTGGTCAATAGGAAACATGAGATAGTGCAATTAAACGAATCAAAACATAATTTGAGCTATAATGGTTGTAGAAAAGGGGTTTTCTTGTTGGATTATGTGCAACAGCTGTCCAAAATTCATACTGAGCAAATGGATGGTCAAGGAGCAGATGGGATATCAGAAACAGAAAGATCGTATAAGTGAACAGAAAATTGTACTGCCTATGTTTGGTTTCATTATCAGTAAATGGCACTTCAAATGGCTTTTTGTGACAAATCTACACATCTCTAGTAGAGGGAACTCTCCCTTTCTTTGTTATAGAAAAGGAACCCTTAGAAAACTCAACACGGGTTGAAAATATGAATTCAATTTCAAGGTGGGAAATGTCAATGCCAACATTGAATTTCAGATTTCTTTTCATTTTTGTTAAAGAAAAAAAGAGATTTTATTAGAGGAACGCCAATTTACAGGCAAATTGGAGTTTAAAATGTCCTCTTCATCAAACCAGAGATTCCTTAGAAAAGTATGGACAGAGACCCAAAGAGGCCATGAAAACCATCAAATCCCATAACAAACACTAATAAAATACCCTAGAAAATACAAATGTTACACAGGAAGGGAAATAGCGTTATGTGTTCTATGAAACTATAACATATCATTAGCATTAATCCTATTAAGTACCACTATTTTTTTAAGATGAAATATGTACTGCTATCCAACCATAAATTGACCTTCAATGGAGCTTCATATTTCCAAAGGGGTCAAGCAAGATAACAGGAATATGGAGACTGAAAAATAAAAAGTTCATGTCACCATCTTTCAAAAGCTTAAAAGGTTAGGAGAAGGCCCATATATGAATTTTTCTTTATATCTCTGCCAGGTAGTTTAACACTATACTTTCAGTTTCCATCTCCCTGCCTTGAAACTGTGGCTGTTGAGAACACCTATTAATGACTTGCACATCTCTTGACAAAGAAAGAGAATTTCAATGATTAATGTGAGAACTCCTTTCTTCTATGTTGTTGCTACCATATTTCATTTTTTTAATTTTTTTAAACCAAGCTCATTTGCCATTCATTAAATCTTCAGTAGACAGGACAGCTTCAGTTGGGCATGCTCCAACTACTTTTTCTATAAATTACTGCTTAGCTCACAGTAGGTTCTTCACCTTCTATTCAGATCTATGGTTTTATATAATGACTACACTTAAAGAGTGCCAAAAAGTCTGAACTAACCTCAGCCGCATTAGGCCATTTGTTGTCACTAACTTCCAAGGTCAATTCAAAACAGCCAGCATGTATATAATTCCAGTCTTGCATGCCTCCATATAAAGGGTACCTGCAGTTAGTCTTTTTTGAAATAATCAATGAACTAGGAACACAATGAAGTGAATCAATAATCACTTCCAAGGCAATATTTTCAGATTTTATACCAAGCGGCCCCATTTGTAATTCCTCCAGGAAATTCCTTGCTTGAAGACATGTTGTAGTGAGAGTGACTATATATGCTTGCCATGAATTGAAATGTATCATCATCTGGACATCCATAATAAGCTGTCCTGTATTTATTCATATCAAATGTAAAACTCAATATTAGAGCGGTCTCATCAACCATATCTGCAGAAACATATGCTGCAAAGAGTCCCCATTCGTTTTCACATTGTCCTACAACCACTTCGATTTTTGAGTAGGTTATTTGGTATTTGATATAACCTTGGAAGCAAACTTTCAACTTGTGATAGTTTCTTTTGACAAACTTCATGGACTTTGGTAGGACTAAGTAGGGAAAGGATTCGAAGCTCTGTGCTATCTATGCTTTTCTCAAGTGTATTGGGCTAGAGTAAAATGACCTTATCTTTGAGATTTCTTCTCAATTCTTCAATGTGCTATGCGATGAGATCCTTTCTGAGGACTCTTTGGTTCAGGCCCCATGTTTTCTTTAAAAAGTCTCAAACAAAAATGGAGCACCATCAATGGGTCTGCCAGGACTGTGACAGGTCAGGCCAACCCATTTTTTGAATGCTCCAAGAATCCTAACTCAACCCATCAAGCCCAAGGGTCAGGTTGGTTTTGGTCCATTTTTTTTTCTCCTTTATTATAAAAATATTTCTGGTAATCAATGAAAATATTTTCATAACAAAAACCTAAATATAATAGTGTTCATACATTTTTATGAAATTAACCACATACAAAACAAAAATCAACTTAAAATTTTGTGCAATGCATGGGCCATAAATGGACCAAGAAACACACTTTTCAACTCAACAACAAAAATTTTAAAATCAAAATCTAAAATTACAGTTGAGTCATAAACTTTCATTGCGGTCTTAATTGATCCCAAATTCACATATGTCCTTGCAAATCTGCATGCACGCATGCATGTTGGCTGAAGTGTAAGTGTGCATGTGCATGAGTACACATCCTAAATGAACTTATATATGACTAATAATTAAGTACTTTTCTTAACTCTTGGGTTAGATTTACTATTTGAGTATTTTATGAATCTTATAAGAATATACATATGGCATATTTTATATTTTTAGCTATTTTCTTTTGTTATTGAATCTTTCCATTAGAGACGTTTCATAATTCATGATACATAAATCTGAATACTTTCATATTAAAACATGCTGTCTGATTTTATATTGAAACATATTAAAAGCATTGAGGAAAAAAAAATGATTACCACCTTTTATCTCGAGTACCATCCCAAGGGAAATTTGCAACAAGTGCACCCTAGGTTATAAAACAAAACCATTAGTTCATATCTTCTGCATCTAAATACAACGTTCATTAATTATGACAAAATCTGCTGCAAGTTATAATCATCAATCAAGTCTATGAGATCATTTATTCAGCATTGGTTCAGTAATAAAATGATAGGCAAGGAAAAGTGGATGTTAATGAAGAAAATAACACAAGTAGAGCAACTTATAATGCTATGCAAATTCTATCAAAAGAACAATCACTACATAGGTCCAATAATTAGAAGAAATCTAACATGAAAAAAATAAAGTTTCCAGCTTTTTCTTTTATAGAAGATGGAATTTCATTAGAGAGGGAACAGGATAAATACAACATGGAGACCAAAAGAAAACAGAGAGCTAAAAGGCTTAAAAATGCAACAAAGCCATCTAATCTCTTCACATACAAAACAAATTCCTTTATAAAACCAAATTTATAACACCAAAGAAAGGCTTATAAACACATCTTTATCTCTTAACAGGTCTAAGTAAAAAGAAATGCCCGGGAACAAACATTCTTCTTTACCCACACGCTCATGGAGAACAAAAAACCACAGACTGCCACAAAGTTTTGGCCTTCTTGTTTCTGCCAAAACCTTTAAACATCATATAAGAAACCACTCCAAGGTGGAAAGACCCACTCAAAAAAAAAAAGCAACAATGTTGGAACTAGCCTTACACATGGCATGCACTTTAGCAAAGATAGTAGCAATAGATCTGCAAAGCTTCGGCATTTCTTTGGAAGGAAACCAAACTGGAAAAGCAAGACTAAAAAAATTCTTTGGGATATCCCACCAGAATCCAAAAATGGGAACAGCAGTAAAGCAGAATGCAAGACAAGAAAGATTGAATAACAGTAATATAACCAGCCAAAGAGAGAGAGAGAGAGAGAGAGAGAGAAACTCTTCCAGTTATCCAAATACTTAGAAACCAGAAAGTTTCCCAACATTTTAAATAGTGGGTGGCATGCACCGGAAGCTTATTACAATTCAATTCTAGACTTTCTGGTAAGAAAGACAATTTGTTCAACCTTGCAATAAAATTATCCTATGTACATTAATCAAACCCATATAATTAAATTTGTGCATTGAGTATCTTCTAGAGAAGAAGAAAAGTATAGAGAGAAAACGAGAATCCCAAAAGTTGAAGAAAAGCAGGTATCTCATTAAAGATTAGCCAAGAGTGCTAAGAACTTAGTACAAGAAAATACAGCAAGAATATCATAAATATCAAATAGAAATAATATGTGCATTCTGAAATAGTAATACCCCATGAAGAGTGGCAGATGCTGTGAATTTTATCTCTCTCAACCAGTTCATAATAGCTCTTGTTTCAGGTTGACGTGCCTTTTCATTCTCATTGAAAGGAAAGAACTGTAGTTTCATGCCAGAAAGACATTTCATTTAATAACCAAATGGTCTCATGCAAGAGATAGTAATAACTACAGCAAACAACATAAAAAATGGAACTTTAAAATTTAAAGAATAAAAGGTTTAGTAGATAAAATTTTAAGGTCATAACACCGAAAATGTAATAAACGGAACATATGATGAGATCAGGAAACCATAACAAAAATTAATGTTGTTAGTGTATGACATCTATCTATAATAGCATTTATACCAATTTCCATATAAGTAACTTCATAGAACTACTTTTTTTGCATTTTTTTCTCTTTCTTTTTCTCTTTGCAGAACTTTAACAGGGACTCGTGTAGTACATTTTAACAATATAAGGACCAAATAAACATGTGAGGTAGTTCCTTTTCTCCCTTGTTTTTCCTTTGGTTTCTTAATTGGCGCTGGTAAATCACTCACTTGATACTTCATAGCAAATCCATAATTTAAATTGTATGTATAAGAATTCAAAGGAAAAGAGACAGCAGAAAATATAAGATTCATCCTTGACTTCAAAACAGAATTCCCCCGGTGTACATTGTACAGGTCCAAGGGGACTGGATCAACAAGTACAGAAAGGTTTGGTGTCCAAAGAAAGCTTCTACATATGAGAATCCCACATCTCACTAAGGCAGAATTTGTGGCACTATGAGTTCTCTCAAGCTAAAATCTTCTAATATCTTTCGTAGGCAGCATAATGCTTGCATTGATCCAATTACACATGACTACCACAATAAAATCAAGTATGCGTGACTTATCTCAAGACAATTTGGGGATGCAAAACTTGTGTCCTCTGAATCAGTTCCAGAAAGAATCTTGGTTGAAGTTTGTGCTTGTTTCCAATTCCTAGTATAGCGCATTGAAATTGCCTCCAAGTGTATCAAGTACAAGCCCAACCATATACCTCAGAAAATAGTATCACGTTTCAACCCCAAATCACAAGCTATTAAGTTCTAAGTTATCTCCACAAATATATCTATTAACTCTATATTCTCGCATTTCAGTCTCAACAGATCTCCTTTCACAAGGAATACCACATATGACTCCGTTGGTCAGCTGAGAGTGCATCCATCCACACCTACATCCAATGACACCCAAAGTCTTGTACAGCTACTCAAGCAAACCTTGAAAGAGTGGAATTGTAATTTGCATTGTCTTTGAATCAGTTCTAACACAATGTGTGAACCAATCAAACCTAGAGGCCTGGGATTCTTTTACAATTCTGGATCATTAGACTGTTTCTAGCTATTGGCACACTACAGGAATCTGACATCAAATTGTAGTGAAGAATTCCCAAGTAAAACGCACATGATACCTCAAAACCACACTGGAATTCAAAATTTCAAACTATTAGCTTGAGTCCAACACTAATATATTCTCCCTTTTGTTTTTTTGTGTGTGTGAGTGTGTTTTTCCCTCCTTAATTTCTCCCTTAGGATGCAATGCAAATGAATCCATATAACATGATTCTAAATTCACAAAGTTAAGAATCTTAAACTCCTATTCATTTAAGAAAAGTACCTCCATCCTAAAGACTTCCTCCAGGTCTCCCAACAAAAAGTTCCATGAGTTATTACCTTAGAAAAGTTCGGTACAATGCTCAATAAATTCACTTGAACACCTCCACAGCCCCCCATCCCAACAAACACGGCCTTCCCACAATCCCTGAGGCTATGTTTAAGAGTTAAAGAGAGAATGAAACGAAATGGCTAATAATAGAAGGGAGTGGAGCGGCAAGAAGTAAAATAGCACGATATGTGTCATCCTATTGTTTTGAGCTTTAATAAAGGGAGGGAGAATGATTATAAATAGAATGAAATGACTTACATATTATTTTTATAATATTATTCTTACAAATAGAATGATTATAAATAGAATGAAATGACTTACATATTATTTTTATAATATTATTCTTACAAATAGAATGTTATTATAGTAAGCTTTTAATCAAAGAGGATATTATAGTAATTACACCATTATGCCACTCCATTTTTTTTTAACCCCCTAATTTGAGGGACAAAAAAAATGAGGTTTTGGATGGCAAAGAGTGGCTTTGGAGTCCTTCCTTAGCCCTTTCATTCCATTCCAAAATAAACTTCCAAACATGCATTTATCCTAATTTAGTCATTCCACTCCTTGTCACTCCTTCTTTGGCCATCCTTGCAAACATATGAATTTATGCTTTGCAATCCTTGATCAGGCTACCATTACTGCTACTGGATTATTTCACTGATATTGATTAACTACTCATTTCCCCTGCGGTCTGTTTGTTCCATTTAAACCTGCTGCATTTCATATGCCTCTCCATATATCTAATCATTGCTTGCTTATGTGAAGAATATTATAGATTACAAATTAAGAAGATTCACCCCCCCCCCCCTTTTTGGGTGGAAGAAAAAGCAAAAAAGAAAAATGTCAATTTTATAGATTTTAAAATAAATTAACTTCATAGGAAGAAAAGAGAAAAAAAAATAAAAGGGAGAATGAGAAGTGACTTTAAAAAAAAAAAAAAAAAGTAGCAGAGTTGCTGTCACTATGTTCACTGTTATTCTAGCCTACAAAAACACACATATATTATAGGGATAAGGGCTTCAACCCTAGCTAATCCAATCCCATAAAATTATAAAACTGCAGAAAATTTTCCTAACATTAATAAGTGACAAAATAGGAAAGAAATGATAAAAAAGAGTTGACAAAGAAAATAACACTTAAAACCCAAAGCAACACAGCATGATAAACATGCTGTGCAGAACAAGGCAGCATCATTCAACAAGAAGATACCACACTATGTGAATAAATTACAAGAAAACAGTCATCCTAAATGGCTCATAAACACAACAAAGCTGTACAATCTCTATAACCTCTACATATCAAACAAACACCCTCAAGAAAGCCATGAATGAACACCAATGGAAGGCCATAAATACAACCCTGTCCAATAACACATAAAAAAAAACGGCAGGATGGAGGGGGGGGGGGGGGAATGCCCTTGAAAAGATGACCATTTTGCACTACCCAACTACGCCTAAGTACATAAATTGCACACATCTAGAAAGTATGCCCCCCCATATTTCTACCCTAGATAGGTCTCATTATTTCCATTTTGTTAATCACAAATTTTCTCATGTTAAGGTACTGTTTGATAATATATTAATATAGCCATTATTAAAGTTCTTTTTTTTTTGCAACACAAGGTCATGATAAATAAATGTTTGATGCACAGAATAGTAGTGGTATTAAGAAAACACACACTAAATACTAACAGTAATTTATATAGCAACTGAGTTAATTTATTTCCTCCACAACCACCCTTCCCCCTCACCAATTATTTTGTGTAACTTCAAGCAGACTAGTTGTTACCATACTATTAACACATCGTGTTCAACTAAGAAGAAATAGGTTGAGTTATCCAAAAACATAAAATAAGAAGGTGATCAGTATATTATTTTTTAAAAAAAAAAATTAAAACGTTTCATATTTATTATAATCCCACAGGATCTTCTCCCAATCTCATTTACCATATAGTTTTTCACATCAATGGATCACTTAATCTTTAAGCCTGGATGACTCACAGGTTAATATATAGACAAATCTAGGGTGAAAACAGAATTGAAATGAAGCCAAATAACAATTATTTTAAAATAAAAACCAGAACTCATATTAACAAAGCACTTGAGACAATTAGTTAAAAGAAGAAAAAAGTACCTGGTCAGGAAAATCCCTGTTCAGATCAATATTATTTGCATTATTACGCCTTCTTAAACTAAAGCCATCTGGATTCAATGATGGAAGTATATGAAGGTGAACATTCTCCACAATCAATGTTGCCTGAAACATTTCAGTGAAAGACATTTAGAGAAAGTATGACAAAAAAATTATATAATTAATAGATTAACAGTGAATTACACACAAAAATTATATAACTAATAGATGAAGCACCACCTCTCACTTTTTTCTGTGGGGCAAAAAGAAGAATTTTATTAACAGAGAAGTTAAACACTGCAGGATATAAATTCCTCCTAAAGCAAGGTACAAGAAAATCTTGAGAATATAAGTATCCTAACCAATTGGCTAGAACAACTGACGGACTTTGCACAGAGTTGACATGCTAGAAGAACTGAGGCAATGAAGAAACAAAAACATCTAATTGCCAAAAAGATAAGAAAGATAATTACCAGAGGATCTTTTAGATGGTTATCACATAACCAATTGGCCAGAAACATAAGAAGCTCACGACCCACAGGTTCATCTCCATGTACATTTCCAATATACTGCATTATTAGTAAATCAATCACAAAATGTCTTACTACAGAACTATGAAGATGCCTCAGGCAATTATATAGAACAAGACGAACGCATAAATAAGCCATCAAACAGATGCATTTAGAGATGGAAACTACAGTTATATTACACATGTAAGCGTAAAACCATTTATATTACCTGGTTTCCCATATATATTGTGAAGTAGAACACCAAAGAGAGTGAGAAAAAGAGGTTGGGAAGCAAGGAGAGAAGTTGAGAGAGAGGAGGAGGAAACCCTAATTTAATACTAAAAACTCTTATTATTCAATAAAAAATAGACTATCGCATAATATAAACCCTAAGGCTATTTATAGATAGTCCTAAGACAATAATAAAACTAGGGCTCTAATAAGAAATTCAATACAAAATAGGAAACTAAAATATCTAAAACTAGGACTCTATTAAGAGGCCCATTACAAAACAAAATAAGAAGAGAAATACTAAATTAAAGCCTACCAAAGTATAATTAAAAGTCTAACAAAAATATTTAAATTCAAACTAATTATAATTCCTAAATTTATCCTAAATAACTAAATTACAAATAATATCTGTAAGTTTATCTCTAATAACTAAATTCTGAATAAATAACAAATTATCTCTTATCACATTCTCCATTATATTGTCTTGTCCATATATGAGCAGAACATGTCACCCAGAATGCAACTGAAGATAAAGAGTCCCACTCTTTTCCCTTTTTTGGATAAAAGAAGATAAATAAACAATACACAAGTGCAAAAACAATAACAAAATGTAAAATATGGTGACAGCCTTCTATGGTGAAATCAAGGATTGCCAGTTGCAAGTTGGAGAGGTATACTTGAGTAGTTATTTCTGAGAAAACCAAATCAAGTTTATGTCTTATTTCAAGGGTTATTCATTACTATTTTATTATCTTTCTATTTCTATTAAAAAACCCTTACACATTATCAGTGGTAAAATAGTAGATAGTAGAAACCTCTAAGAATCAGACAGTTAGTCATAAAATTCAAATAATGGCTCCCTATCTCTTACTCCCTTGCCAGTATAAGTTAGATACTTTCATGTATGAACATATTTAAGTAAATAATATATATTTATTAATCTATGGAAAATTCTATTGCGAAAATATGGTGGATCATGTAAGGCTTACCACTTCAGAAAGGAATGATTAGTTGATTTTATCCCATAAATTTGCTAGTTCATTTGGAAATCACTTGACAAACTGCCGGCTTTTAATTTACAAAAGACATGGGGACAACTGGTATATTAGAGCGAGTGCTGTCCATTTTTGCAGAACAAATGTAGCGTTTTCCTTTAAGAAAGCAAATTATTTGATTTACACAATAATTTTGCTAGTTCAAATTGGAAGTCCATTCAAAAGCTGACAACTCTTGATTGACAAATGTCACCCCTGGCCACTGGGCTGATTTGAGGGATACATGGTTTCCAAAGACTAACACACTCATGACACCTGCAGTCTTAAACAAGCATTCATACAAGTTAGATATTATCAATATTCTAACCAGCTGTATGAGTTCTTTTACTTAAATAATTATCCATTGAAGTCTTACAAGGTTCAGAAGACTTATGGATGCAGATTGCTAAGGTCTTCAATTTGACGTTAAAATTTCTTCAGAATATTACAATCTTGAATTCCAAGAAAGATGACCACACCTTTGCAGAGGCATTTCTGATGTTCTAATATTATGAAACAAAGAACTCATAACACATAGAAGACTTATAAACATGTTCATATCAACTCAAATATGGGATACGATCATAAGTAAACATTTGATATAATGTTATACTCTTATTTTCAGCTCAAGATTGTAAAAGTTAAGGCAAAGATCAAAATGATTCCAAAAGTTGTTTTAGGATTCCTGTATTCTTCTTATCACCCAATGTGTCATGTCCTAATTTTATTAATTTCCTATGTTTCCTGGTCAGATTTTCTTGACATATATGTCAATGCATCTCAAAATCAATTTTAAAACACAAATGAAATAGTTGTTTCACTGGTGCAGTGTGCAGATCACTCACCTTAAATGCAGGTTCAGCCTCTTCTTCCCCAGGCTTGTCTGAAATCTCTATCACCCACTATAGGCAATGAATGTGAAAACAATCACTTGCTATCAAGTCATCTTAGTTCTACTTACATCTTAAAAAACATTTAAGTCATGAACATATTGAAAAAGTAGGGAAAAAAATTACCAGTGGAAATCCATTCACACTCTTCCCAATACTGCAAACCGTTCCAAAAATCCCTCAAAGAGAGAAACAAATCACACGTCAGCTTATTACTTGGAAAAAACACTACCATACTGAGAATTCCATTGATTCACGAAAGCTCTGTTTATAAAGCTTGTGTATATCATTTGCAGAGAAGTAACTTGGCGATGGATAATCAATGAAGAAGCACAGTTCAGAGGAATCACCTGTATATCCTAGAAATGTTGCTACACCTTTGTCCCAAACCCTTAATTGCCATTTCAAGGTCCGAATTGGTCATGTACCCGTGAGCCAAGTCAACAGTACTGAAGGAGGAGGGGGAAACGCATTATTTGAAGTTAATGTGCAACAGGGGAAATCAATAACCATGTCATAGCGGCTTAGGTAAAGTTCCATAACCATTACCTTGTCTGACTCTGAGCTTCATGGTCCTCAACCAAACGTCTTGCATAACTTGCATAACCACCACTGTTTAAGCCTTATCATATCGACACAAACTCAATGGTTAGAAACTTCAAAGATTTTAAGAAAATATCCGCCAAATTTATACATATAAATTTAATTCCTTATGAAACTGATTTATCGTTATCAGATTTCGTTGAGTAAAGAATCGGTTTTTCCTGGTTCGGAGCATCTTAACAAATTCAGGGTTCCAAGTCCACAATTCTTTCTCATCCCTAAACCTTCCCGGAAACCAAGAACGAACATATGCAAGAAATTGAGATACAGTAGGGTATGCGAAGAAACTAAGAAGAAAAAGACCTGAAGGGGCAGAGCTCTGTAAGCCACCCCTGGCAATACAATGGTGAAAAAGAGATGAAACTGTAGACGAAAGAAGGAGAAGAGAGAAGAGCAGCTTCATCTTCGTCAACGATGAAGACATGCGAGCTTCTTCATCTGTAGTATGTCATTTTCATTTGCCCCTCGGAGTCGCCTTGTTGATTCTCATTCACCGTCAAATCGTGATTGAGTCGGGTTTGAAAAATTACGCTTGGATTCATATTTCAAAGAAATTTAAGTTTGTGTTCTAATTAAATTTTTTATTTGAAATTTTTTAAGTTAAGATTAAATTACTTTATTACTTAAAATTTGATATAAATAAAATAAATTATTATTATTATTATTATATATCACATTATATATTATATAATAAAGTTATAAATATAAATAAATTGTTATATTAGTATAATAAATTTTTTTGAAATAATAAATTTTTATTTATTAAAAAAATATTTATTTAAGTAGTTTGGATTTGGATTGGATTTTTAAAAAAATTTAACCTTATTTTGTTTTATAAATTAAGCTTTTTTTATCTAAATTTTATTTTTTTTTAATCGAATTCATCGGCATAGATGATCTATTTAAATTACAATCATGTCTATTCACCAAATACCTCATCATGCATGCATATTAGGTGATATCACGTAAATATATGCGTAAATTTTAGTTTTTATTCTAACACTACAATAAAAAAAATTTAATGCTATGTACTGTTGCCACCAATCTTATTCTCCCAATTTACTACATTGTACAATTTTTTAATATTTTATTAGATTGAATGTCGATTACTCCCTTTAAATGCCCATTGTATGATTTTTTTTAATTTTATTTTAATCATCTACAAACTAAAAGTCTTAAAATAGTATTTAATTATTTAACTCAAAATAATTATTTTGTCTCATTTAAAAAAAAAAGACTATTTTGTATTAGATTTTAAAAAGTAAATCATTTTGAAATTTTTGATTTATAAAGTGTTAAAATATGTAATTATGTATTTTGTTTTATATTGTTCAATTCAATTATGTATTACTAATTACTAATTTAATAGATTTAAAAATAATTTTATAAAATCAAATAATATCAAGACTTTTTCCATTTTTTTCACCTATATGCAAAAAGAAAAATGATAGAATTAGTCTCCTCGAATGGTTACATTGCCAAAATTCTTGTAGTGTTTTGTCTATATATTTAAAACTATACAATTTTAACATTTAATCCATTTTTATTTTCAACATGTCCAGATAGGTGAAAAAAAAAGTGTAATATTGTTTGATTACATGATTTTTTTTTAGAAAATATTAAACTTATTATTATAGATATATAATAAAATCAAAAAACATATAAATCAAAATACATAAATATTTACTTTCATTATTATGAACAAATACAAATAATATACAAAAATATTTAATCATAAATAGAATAATGATGTAATTTGACATTATTTTTTAATTTTGATTTGTATTTCATATGCACATTATAATTAAAATATTCTGAAATTAATTTTACTTTTATTTTCAGTAAATTAAATAAAATAAAGTAATGTTATAAAGGAAGGGGAAAAAAGGGAGAAAAATGTTATTTTTCAGCTTAATTTCATTTTTGTCTTTCACAAATTAAAAGTTTTAAAATAGTTCTTCACTTTTAAACTTTGTTTCATTTTGGCCCTTCATAAATTAAAAGTTTTGAAATGGTTGTCCATTTTCAAAAGTTAACCCCAAATAGTCTGTCTCTAAATTATATAAAAGAAGACCATTTTGAATTAAAATTTTGAAAAGTTTAGTACTATTTGAAGATTTTGAACTTTTGTTGGACTAAAATAAAACTATATTTAAAAGTAAAAAACTATTTTGAGACTTTTAATTTGTAGAAGACAAAAATGTTATTAACTTCAAAAATAGAAGACCAAAATAATGCCTTCTTCAAGAAAAACATATATGGAGGTCAAATATATCCCCTTGTATATTTAGTCTTGATATTATTAGGTTAGTGTGTTGAAATAGGTGAAAATTGGGTAAAAAAAATGTAAGAGGAGAGTAATTCTATCATATTTTTTTTTATACATTTAATGAGTCTTAGTAGATGAAAAAAAATGAAAAAATCGTGATTTTTTTCGTTATATAAAATTATTTTTAAAACTATTAAATTAGTAATTAGCAATATATAGTTAATATAAAAAATATAAAACAAAATACATATATACACATTTTGACCATCTACAAATTAGAAGTATAAAAATAATTATTTATTTTTCAAAATGTATTCAAAGTAATCTTTTTTCTAAATGAGACAAAGAATGATCATTTTGAGTTAAATATTAAAAAATAAAATAGTATTTTAAGATTTTTAATTTATGGGAAGCCAAAATGAGATTATATTTAAAAGTAGAGGACCATTTTGACACTTTCAATTTGTAGAAAACCAAAATAAAATTAAATTTAAAAGTAGAAGATCAAAATATTTTTTTAATTTTGAAAAAAGACAAGTGTGGGTCGAGCTGTATCTATAGCAAAATAAAATATAAAAAATAGTACAATGCAACAAATTGGGAAAATAAGATTGGCAGCAGCTAGTACAAAGCATTAATTAATTTTACTATAGTGTCAGCAGAAAAAATCCCATAATTTTCCTTGATTATGTTGTATTAATATATACTAATAACACCATTCATTCAATTATGTTTAGCATGTATCTTCTATGAAATTAAAAGTCAAGCAAAGATTTTTTTTCCTTGGTTAACCTTCTTTTCTTTATACACATTAAGGCTACGTTTGGTTGCTGGAATGATAAGAAATGGGATTGAAAATGGGCTTAAGAATGAAAATGGGCTTTAATGGAATGGAATCTCAAGCCCATGTACTCTGTTTGGTAGGATATTAAAAGAAGATGTAGGAATGGGAATAAAGGTTAATCAAATTACCATAATATCCCTATAAAAAATAATTATTATTAACAAATTAATTATTATTTTAATTTTATAAAAAAAAATTATTTCTCCTTCTTTTTACCCACCCGTTTCCTCTTCTTAGCATTTTCTCTTCCATCAATGGATTTAGCACCATTCCTGTATCAAATCTTCTTTCTTTCCTATTTTATATTTGCCTTAACAAAATATCAATTGATAGGTTGGCTATGTCAATTATACTCTCTAGTAGAAAGGAACCTATGCAGCAGAAAACTTTATCTTCTCTATGGCAAGCTCAACCTTGTTATCATTAAACTTATACCATGTATTATCTTCTAAAGCCTTTCTTCTCTTTCATAGGCGATCTTTTCCTCTCTCTCTCACATACAAAAGCACTGATGATAATGTGCAGATCGAAGAGCCTGCTCTCGTCAGCAATCCATGCTTCACCGGCATTGGTAGCCACTAGATCCGAGAAGACGACCTTGGCCAAATGATGTCAAAGAGGATGAGCTTTGTCGAATGATGTTGGAGAGGATGAACTTCACTAGACAACATCTAAAACTAAGTGCGTATAGTTGGAGATGGATGGGCAATATAGTAGTTATGCAACCCATTCCAAGGAATGGCTATCATTCCTTCTATAATAGGTGGTATTGTTGATTTCCATATGTAAGGGAATGTGGATTGCCTCAGGAAAGGAAATCTTTTGCAATACATCAACCAAACATGGGAATGGACGCAAACAACTATATATGGTAATTTTGTGTATTCCTTTTACAATTACAAATTAACAATTATAAGTTAATCATAAGTTGCATCCATTGGTTATAAGTTTAAGTTTCCTTTTCCAAACTCCACTTAAACTAATATATCAGCTCCACAGTTGATCAAATCATGAAAAGTAATAAAATCAAATTGATACAAATATTCAATAATAAGAGATGAAGGAATATGTGAAATATATCTATAATAGAACTTAAAGCTTCATAGATCCCTAGAATAGAAAGTTAGTTTAACATAAATGCAGTAAGCATTGTTTTTAAAGTAAATACAAGTCCCTAAATCATAAAGAAGAGTAAAGAGATAGAGAAGAGAAGAAAAAACTCCATTCAAAGCAGTCATTGACCCTCAATTAGACAATGCACCTAGGGGGTGAATGGGCAATTGAAAAACTTTACTCTTAAAAGCACATTTGAAAATACAATTACTTATGACAATTATAATTCACTAGAAATTAAGATACCAATTAACTATGTTTAAAATTTAGGTGACTAGAATTTTCCATAAACGAGTTATAAACTTATAACAAAAATCACTTAATTATATATTTTACAGTAATTGAATTTCTCGAGAAAAAGAAGAAGATTTAGCATAATAGTTTACTTTAAAAATTACAATTAACTAGAATGCATGCATAAAAAAACTAAAAATAGAGATCAAAAGAACAAACACAAAGATTTATTTTGGTTTGACAAAATCAATGACTCGTTTAGGGGATTTCACTAAGTCAACAATCTTTACAAAGCCCCAAGAGTTTTACATGTGCTCACTCTTAAATACAAAGTTTTCTAAGCTCATTTTAAACTTATCTAAAGGTTTCTTAACTGACCCTAAAATAATATAAGTTTTCTTGAATCTTAAACACTCACTTCTCTTCACCACTATAAAAGAAGTTCAAAGTATAAAAAAGAAGAAGTCTTTGAACCCTTATAAGAATGGGTTTACAAATAAAGTTCTCTCTATACTCTCACTTAGCAAGGAAAAAACCAAAAACAAGGCTCAAAGAGAGCTCTATTTTCTACTAAAACTTTCAGATATAATATCTTCTTTAAAAGCTTACAAATCTTTATATAGTCTCTAAGGAAATGACTGTTTGAAAGAGATTTCTTCGGATCTTTGATTCTCTAACGTCTAGGAGTGATTTCCTCTATTTTTGTCATTTAATTTAAGCATTTGTAGCTTGAATGAGGAAGAAGCTTGAGTAAAAATGGAAGCCTCCCATTTTTCATATTTGAACATTTGAGTATAGAAAGGAAAGAAGTTGATACAATATATTATAATAGAAAGAGAAAAAGTGTTTGTCAACAATAAAAAGGCATCAGGCAATGAAAAAAACAATAAAAGCTAGAATTTTCAATAAATTTAAAAGAATCACATCTTAGATGCTTTGCTATCATTTATTGTCATATATGAATTACCCAAGTTGCCTTTTCTTTCTTTTAATCAGCAAATAGAATAGGCTTAGGCCTTTTAGGTTTGTCATTCAACAAGACTTTTTATTCCCTTTAATAGTTACCTATGGACAAAACATATTTAAATATAGAATTTGTTTCATTTCTATGCCTAATGGAAGTTGCAAAGAATAAGTTAAACTCCTTTTGGAATAAGTAAAAATTAGAAGTGTGTATATTTGTGCAAGCTGATTTAATATTGGTGAATGCATAGAATTCAACCTTGGTAACTTATGCCGAGCATCAAACTTACACTTTAACTCATTATACCATTTCTCCTTAACTAATAAATTATATAGCTTAAAGAATTGTACAATGTTTACATTAGGTTTCATGTAAGCCTTGAAATCTGAATTCAAACTTTTACTGAGTTGGGTGCTTCTCATACCTAATGTGAAAGCTTGTTTTATGTAATAACAACCCATTTTTCTCTTATTGCATATACAAATTTTGACAAATGTTCTCATGAACATCACAATCAAAAAACATATTCTTCCAAGCTAATTCAAACTGGACTTCGTCATCATAGTCGTATATATACTTCTTGAAATCAGTTAAAATATGATAAGCACCTTTCATCAAGTTCCTTATATGTCTAATCCTATTTTTTATCAAGTGCCATGTACAGAGACAATGGCAAGTATCAATCATCTCCTTAACTATAAGGACATAAACAAAGAAAAAAATCAAATAGAGGTGAACGTATATATTTATTGTAAGAAAAAAAAAACTCAAATCACCTAAAGCTTTGGACATGACTTAGTCTTGATTTGTGAAAATCATTTGCGACCTTTTTTTGACTATGTGCTTCCTAAAAAAATATTTTAAATAGCCACATAAAAGACTTATTTGTCTCATCATACAACAATGTCATGCCAAATATTACTATTTGTCGGTAGTGATTGAATCCAGAAAATAAAGTAAGGGGTTTGTGTGCACGGTTCACACAGTAAGTTTTGTTTAAAGACACAACATCACTAAAATATTCATAGTCAATAATCATGTGTGTATTGGCTCAAATAACATTTGTTATTTGTTCATTGGCATCCATTTGATATGCATAGAAAAAAAATGAGTTCTCTAACAACTTTCATTGGAAATATTGCAAAAAACAGCTAACTTCTTTGTAAACCATGTTGCATTTCCTTCTTGGCTACAAGTAATTTTTGGCATCCAACCAAGTAAAACCAAAATTGGTTTTACCTCCAACATGTGTGTTTATCAACTAAAATGAAACTCATTGTTGTGGGCCTGAGTCCTTAGCTAATTTAATCTTATGTGCTTAAACTTAAAATATCTTACATTGGAAGGCAACATTCGTGTTGCCTCTAGAAATTGAAGAAGGTGGTTATGGTTTTCACAAAGTCATGAATGGTCAATTTTCCATTATTTGTCACAAGTGCATTTTTACTTTACTGTCCTTTCGTGTCTCAAGCATATGATTGATAGCTATAGTGTTTCTCTTTTTCTGGCTTCTAAACTACCTCTTTACAACATACAAACCTACATGAAGTTACTAATCCATCATTTTTGTTCTTGTTTAGGTATTGCTTCCTTCTTTAAATCTTATCTTCCCATATAGTTAGTCCAAAATTTCCACACTGTCTCTGTATTATTAAATTCTATTCTAACTTTAGGTTTCCATTCACCTAATCCCTTTAAATTTATTGAAGCAAAAATATTTCAACACGTCACATAATGTTAATGAACTACATCCTTCATTATCATAATACTTATATTGTGTGATCCATAATTATTTCTAACTCATTCATTCCTTTAAAATGATTATAGATGAGTTACAAAAATATAACAACAAACTTGAAAAAACAAAATTACATTCTATAAGAAAATGAAAAACATTTAAGACATTAATTGAACATAACCAATTCCAAAAGAGAATATGAAACAATGATAACACCATATATTGGAACAAACTAAAATCAAAAGACACCTTATATAACATTTATCTAAGTATAGTTATCATTGAAACTATATGTAATTTGAAATAGCTTTTTTTTTTCTTGAAATTATTAACCCTAAGGTTCAATGTTATAAGTTTTGACG
The DNA here is from genome assembly GCA_037074485.1 of Delonix regia. Lineage (NCBI taxonomy): Eukaryota > Viridiplantae > Streptophyta > Magnoliopsida > Fabales > Fabaceae > Delonix > Delonix regia. Next base: position 21,770,799 of record CM073451.1, read on the forward strand.
ACGACAAATATGTGACAAAAATGAAACAATTGAGTTAAATATATAGTATCAATATGTTCATAATTGATTAATCATTAACTTGTAATACTTTATACTTGAATCAACCCTTATATAAGATATAGGTACTCATATTATATCTAATAGGCTCATTATTAATTTTGTTAAATTCATTTGGACTTACATTTATTGGCCCAATACATTTTGGTCCTCAAAATATAAGTTTAGGTTAAAAAGATAAAAGAGATATGGATTTTAATAGAGTTGTTTTAGGATCTTGGATCATTATTTTTATCATATCTCACAAATAATATGGAATTGCAAAATGAAACTTATTGCATCTAAAAATAGACTTAAACATCTTTCTAATCATATATTGCATGCTTAAAATAGAGTTGAAATTAAGAAGTTATGACTATCAAAAGTTTTAGTATAAATATCACACTTTTTCTTGACCTCTAGTCATAATTTTAACAATATCTCACCAACCGGTAAGAATTCTGAAATGAGGTTTATTTTATATGAAACTAGACTACACAGCTTTCCTTTGTATATCACATGCATAAAATTGGTTTAAAATAAATGCGTTATGAGGGTCTCAATTTGAGGCTATGTATATCAATTTGTTATCTGAGCTTTTGTCACTCCTTTAACAATATCTAAATAACCAAATTGAATTTTAAAATGAAACTTATCAAGATAGAAAATAAACTTACATAACTTTTCAATTATATATAATTTGTCCAAAATGAAGTTGAAATAAAGGAGCTATTAACATTTAAATTTGTAGTAAGGAATAAAGGATAGTCATAAAGTTAACAAATGAGCTACTTACTTTTAACAATCAAGGTGTACAAGTTTGAATTTCTTCTTAGCTCCAAATGGTTCTCTTACTTTTTTGGCCTCTAAATACATGTCTCAAGAGCTCAAAAATCACAAGAACCAAATGCTAGAATGCGATCTTTAATTTGAGAGAAAAAAAAACCATCATTGAGCAAAAACTTGCATATTCTTTATCATTTGGGTTCTTGGTACTTTATCTTATATATCTACTTCTTTAAAGGAGTTTTTTTATTTGTATTTCTTTCTTCTCTAAGAAAAAGAATGTCAAGAAAGTTAGCCAAGGTAACCAACACCCAAGAGGGGAGTGAATTGGATGTTTATGGAATTTCAGTTCTTTTCACAATTTGCTTTACAAAAATCCTTGTTCAAAATTATGCTTGAAAGAGTATGATATAGAGCAACAATTATATGTATTAATAGAGACTTAATGTAGATGCTTGAGGTATATGTATATCAAAACTTCAAGTGTAATATTAAAAATAAATGCTAAGAATAAATATGATGATTCAGAATGTAAATAGTATAAGGATAAAGAAAGCAAACTCAATAATTTATCCTGGTTTAGCTCCAATCCAAGCCTACGTCCAGTCCCTAAGCAACCTTTTGGGATTTTTCACTATCTCAATTAATCAATTACAATAACAAGAAGGAAGAACCTCCCCCTTAATCTCAACTCCTAAGAAGAACCTCTTCCTTGCATTTAAATAGGGGAACCTCCCCCTTAATCCAAGCACACCCTTGCTTGACTCTCTCAAGGAATCTCATTGAGCTTATCTCTCTCAAAGAAAAAGGAAATACAATTGAACAACCTTTCTCAAAGAAGTAGATATACAAATGAAGCTCTAAGAACTCAAATCACAGAGAATTTGCAAGTTTGGCTTAATGATCTTTGTTTTTCTCTCAAAGATGATATAACATGGTAAAGATCATATCCTAACATTTGGTTTTACTCAAAAATATGTTTGGAATGATATATTTATTGATCAAAGATGAGATATAGCCGTTACCCCTTCAAACTAGTCGTTATTTATGTCAGAAAATTGTCTTTAGGAGCGACCAGTTGACTGCCCATCAAAATATGACCGTTACTTCAAAGCTGAGACTGACCAATCGATTGCTCACTTTTTAGCCTGTACCAGTCGACTTGCCACAGGTGGCTAGTCGACTGGTCACTTATAATGACACAATCCTAACTTTAAATGCCAAGTCGACTAGTCACTTACAGTGACGCAGTTCCAATTTCAAATGGTCATAAATTTCTCATTTTAAATCCAATTTAAGTGAATGACCTATGGTTGGAAAGGTCTTTAAGTCTAGTTTTTAATATAAAAAAAATTTCATATTAAAAATTAATATATTTTTGGTGATATGATTAAAATAGTGACTAAAGGTCAAAATACAATTTAATGCAAAATCCTTATCTCGTCAATAAACTTTATAAGGTCATATCTTTTTCATTTGAACTTTGTTAAGTGAATGACCTACCATTGAAAAGCTCTTTGACTCTAGTTTCTAATAAAATAAGTTTCATGGCTATATCCCATATGGTTTGTGAGATATACATAAAATAGTGACCAAAGGTCAAAAACAATTTTAAGCAAAATCTATATCTCGCTATCTTTTAAGTCCAAACTCATATTTTACGAACTAAAATATCTTAAGCCAATAAATGAAATTCTAAATCATTGAATTTCATAAAATAATACTTAGCCTATGATAATTATATCTATTCAATCCATTGGTTATCATGATGCATCTAAGCTTTAAATTCTTAACTTCTTTATTGCTCACAACACCTTTTTTGCTTGCTATCACTTTAGGTAGAACATGATCTTGATATTTCAATATTGATATTTCATTCTCTTTACTTCAATGCTCACTCTTCTTTCTTTGGACCATCCTACACATAATAGATATTTAACTTCCAGACCAAATAATTAGTCCAAATAGTTAATCAATTAAGCACAAATTACTATTATATTTGTTACTCAAATTTTCCACATATTTGTCATCATTAAAACAATCTTAACAAAGGAGTGCTTGGGTTGAGGGGGAAATTCCCATGGTTATGTTCAAGGAGGTTCCTTGAAGGAGTCAAGTAATGAGTGCTTGGGTTTAGAAAGAGATTTTTCCTGAGATTTGTAATTAAGGGAGAGGTTTTCCTAGGTTGTTATAATTGTTCATTGATATAGTGGAAAATCGCAAAAGGTTGATTGGGGACTAAACATAGGCCTAGGTTGGAGCTAAGCCATGATAAATCTTTGAGTTTCCATTCTCTATCCCTATACCTTTTATATTCTGAATTATCTTATTTATGCTCTGCATTTGTTATTAATATTTGAAGTATTTATATATATATATATATATACACACATATACATATCCAAGCATCAACATAAATCTTTCCTTTGTTGATATAATTGTAGTTTTGCTGCATATGCTTCCTAGTAATCTTTATAGCAAGTATTTTGTAAAGAAATTTCAAAAAGAACTGAATTTTTTGTAAACATCAAATTCACCCCCTCTTAGATGTTAGTTGCCTTCTTATAACAGAAACAAGCTAAGATTTTTAACTATAAAAATATTTAAACTACATGTTGCCAAGATAAAGGTCCTTCAAAGCATTCTAACCTAAACCCACTTTCGTTACATAATGAAGTCAAAAATGTAGTTTTGGCCTACACTGTTACACAATTGCTAATTTCTATATTTAATATTTTATTTTCTTACTGTTGGTTTTCCAAAAGCTTGAACCAAAGACTTTTCTTAAAGAAATATTACATTAAAAACCATTCTTCATCATAGGCATTTTTTGGTTAGATCACAATGGCAAAAAGTCTTATATAGATCTCATTGTTATAAAATATTTTATGTGAATGTCCACAATACACCCCTCAACTTGAATATTTCCATGTACATAAATATGTATACAACCTTTGGCTTTCTTCATGGACATAACCCCTTGATTTTCCCATGTACATTAATATAGATATACACCCTTAAGTTCCCATACATTGTAACCCTTAAGGTCCCCTAGCCTATAAATAGAGGCTTTGCGTGATGAAATGCACAACCCTCATAAGTTAAGTAAAGAAACACTTTCTTCCCCTACATTTCTCTCTATCTTTTCAAGTATCTTGTTCATAGAAATACTTACTTTCTACATATTTTACATCATGTTATCAGCACAAATCTCTACCGATTTGAGATTTAGGTAATTAAGGTAATGTTCAAGATATATGAAATCACTTCACCTTTTATCTTTACGTGCTCATGATCCTCCATATGCATAATACATTATCTTTTCTTTCATATTCAAATGAAATGATAAACATTCTTGTGTTCTAATGAATTCTATTTTGCATATGTTTATCTATTAATTCAAGCATATTCATAATGATAAATATATGTTGTTCATGTATAAAAGTGCATAATTTCTTCTACATATACATAAATTGAATATATCTTGTTATCTATTTATGACTTTTTGTTCTCTTTACTATGAGAATTTGATGAATATATTTGTTGTTCTAAGTTAACTTTGCCCTATAAATCATATATATTAGTTTTGAAAACATGTTTATCTAATAGAGATATGTATAACTCATACTTGCAATTTTCATTTATGTTTATATAGTTACAATATATATATATATAGTGTTTAATATATGTTAAAATTATTATTAATATTATGTACTTATTAAATCAATCATGATAAAATATTTTTTATTATATTGAATATTTTTTGAATATAGAAATCATATCTCCTAATGAATTCATCTTATAGTACTTATCATGGCAAATCTCGTAAAACTTGAATTTGTGGCCCTTGACATATCCAGCAAAAATCATTTGTTATGGACGTTTGATATTGAAATGCATTTGAATGTTATGGTCTTTAAGGATAATAAAAGAAGAAAATGAAGCATCAAGCTAAGAATGTGCTAAGGCAATGACTTTCATATGCCATCATTTGGATGAGACACTGAAAAATAAATACCAAACTATGAAAGATCCCCTTGTTTTGTGGCAAAGTTTGAAAGAGATATGACCATTTAAAAATGATCATTCTCCTTAAAACCTGATATGACTGGATGTACTTGCGATTGCAAGATTTTAAATCTGTTAGTGAATATAACTCTTACAATGTTTAAAATTAGCTCTCAATTAAAGCTATACGGAGAAAATGTTACTGATGATGATAAGTTAAAGAAAACATGTTCTACTTTTCATGCCTCAAACATGCTCCAGTGGCAGCAATATCGAGAGCGAGGATTTAAAAGGTATTTTGACTTGATATCATGTCTTCTTATGGCTAAGTAATATAATGAACTTTTGATTTAAAATCATGAATCTTGCTTAACTAGTTTCATTCCATTCCCTAAAGCAAATGTGGTAACATCTAATGGTCGCAGTTGTGGGCATGGTCGCGATCGTGCACATGGCCAAGGACGATATAACTTTAAGCAACATGGTGGTCATGGTAATGAAAAGCCACAAGGCAAGGGGAAGGTAACACAAAATAAGGATGTCAAGAAATCTAAAAACTCATGCTATAGATGTGGCATGAAAGAGCATTGTTCACGTACTTGTCGTATGACTAAACATCTTGTTGAATTTTACCAAGATTCCCTGAAGGAAAAGAAAAATGTTGTAAAGGCAAATTTTATCAATCACAAAGATAATGACTTCCTTGATGAGCCCTTAGGGATGACCCGTTAAGATGTTGTAGACTTCTTTGACTTGACAGAGGGCAATGTTAATACTTCTTTTGATGTTTAAAAAATTTATATTTAAAGTTACTTTCCTTTAATGTATTGCAATTTATGTGTCTTTTATTTTAATTTGTTAGTATATTATCTTTTATGTAACTCAAAAACTTATTATATCTATTTTTGTTTTATGATATCAAGAAGTATGGACCATACTCATTCTTTACGTGACTATAAAAATGTTGATGAAAACATATGCCTAGCTGATTGTGCAATAACTCACGCCATACTTAGAAGTGAGAAACATTTCTTATCTTTTACTAAAATGGAGCCAAAAGTAAATACAATATCAGGTATAGTTAATATGATTGAAGGCACCAGAAAAGCCACTTTTTATTTACCTATGGAACAAAATTTGTTTTAAAGAAAGTTTTGTTGTCAACTAAAACAAGAAGGAATCTTCTAAGCTTCAAAGTTGGGATTAAATTCCCTACCTTTCTTGAATGCATTCATGGAGATATATGTGGACCTATAGCTCCACCTTGTGGACCATTTAGATACTTTATGATATTGGAAGATGTCTATACAAAATAGTCATATGTTTGTCGATTATTAATGCATAATATGGTATTTGCAAGATTACTTGCTCAAATAATAAGATTGCAAGCTTAATATCTGAATTATTCGATCAAGACAATTTATCATGATAATGTTGGTGAATTTAAATTCTAAGCTTTTAAAGACTATTGTATGTCAATTGGGATAAGTGTGGAGCATCCCGTTCCTCATGTACACTTACAAAATGGTCTTGCAAAATTATTCATTAAATGCCTTCAATTAATTAATAGATCATTACTTATAAGAATAAAACTCCTCATTTGTGCATGGGGACATGCCATTTTACATGCTACAGCACTTGGACACATTAGACCAACAACGTATTATAAGTTCTCCCCTATGCAATTGGCTTTGCATCATGAATTGAATATTTCTCATTTGAAGATTTTTGGAAGCACAGTTTATGTTCCAATTACTCTAACACTTCACTCTAAAATTGGTCTTCAACAAAGGTTGAGAGTATACGTTAAGTATGAATCCCCTTTAATCATTTGATATCTAAAACCCTAGATGGGAGATGTGTTTACGACACATTTTTCTAATTGTCATTTTGATAAAAATAATTTTCCAGCATTAAGGGGAGAAAAGAAACAATTGGAGAAACAAATTACATGGAATGCACAATCACTGTATCAATTTGATAGTCGTACAAAGCAATGTGAACTTAAAGTTTAAAGAATAATTCATTTGCAAAATATTGCAAATCAATTACCAGATGCATTCACTGACCCAAAAAAAGTGACGAAGTCACATATTCCAACTGAAAATGTTGTAATTCGTATTAAGGTCCTTAAATGACAACTAAATACCATAGCAAATAAGTATAAAGTACGCCTGAAGCATGATAGACCAATTGGTTCCAAAGTAACAATCCTTGAAAAAGAAAAGGAGCAAATAAACACAATGGTTTGACCTAGGAAATAGATATTTCAAATAATAAGGTAGGCATAACTAATAAAAAATATGTAGAGGAGATTCAGGTACTTAAAAGTGAAGAAAATAATGAGATCTTAATAAGTTATGTCGATATTGGAACAATATGGAACTATTGTCGACAATGTTTTTGCATATAATATAGTGCTAAAAATTGTAAATGTAAATGAGGCTCATGAACCAAAATCTATCGAAGAATGTCAACATAGAAAAGATTGGCCAAATTGGAAAGATGAGATCCAAGTTGAGTTAAACTCTATTACAAAGCGTGAAGATTTTATACTAGTAGTCTAAACACCTGATGGTATAAAACCGATTAGGTATAAATGAGTCCTTATGCGAAATGAAATGAGAAAAATGAAATTGTTAGATATAAAACATGACTTGTGGCACAAGGTTTTTCACAAAGACTAGGAATTGATTATGAGGAGACTAACTCTCTTATGGTGGATACAATCACTTTTAAATATTTTATTAGTCTAACTGTTTATAAAAGGCTTGATATACACCTAATAGATGTTGTTTCCTCCTATTCATATGGATTACTTAATAGTGATATATACATGAAAATCCCTAAGGGATTTAACATACCTGAAGCATATAATTTAAGTGATCGAGGAATATACTCAATTAAATTGCAAAGATCTTTACATGGATTAAAACAATCCAGGTGCATGTGGTAGAATCACTTTTGTGAGTATCTGCTCCGAAAAAAGATAAAAAAATGATCATATTAGTCAATGTGTTTTTATAAAAAGATCATAATCTAAATTTGTTATCATCGCAGTATATGTTGATGATTTGAACATTATCAGAACTCCTTAATGTCTTTTAGAGGCAGTAAAACTCTTAAAAGGAAAGTTTGAGATGAAAGACCTTTGAAAGAAAAAATATTGTCTTGGACTACAAATTGAACACTTAAAAAGAGGAATATTTGTTCATCAGTCAATATATGTCAAAAGGATCCTAGAGTGATTTTACATGGACAAGGTGCAACCATTAAATACACTTATGGTGGTTAGATCAATTAAATTGACAAAGGATCCTTTCCAACCTTGAAAGAAAGGTGAAGAACTTCTTGGTCCTAAAGTACCATACCTTAATGCTATCGGGACACTAATGTATCTGGCTAATGGCACAAGATCAAGTATAGAATTTTCAGTAAATTTTGCTAATGAGATATAGTTCTTTACCAACACAAAGACATTAGAAAGAAATCAAACATATTTTTAGATACCTCTGATGAACTATTGATAAAGGTTTATTTAATTCAAATAAATCTAGTTCACCATTAATTGGTTATGCAAATGTAGGGTATTTGTCTGATCCACACAAAAGATGATCACAAACAAGCTATTTGTTTACATTTGGTGATGCAACCATATCTTGGCAGTCAACAAAACAAACTATAGTAGTTACTTCATCAAATTGTGAAAGTTACTAATAATTCAAGAAGCAATTCACGAATGTGTATTTTTGAGATCTATGACTTAACATATTCATGAATCGTGTTGTAACACCCATATTATAGAATTTATTATAAATTTCAATTAAAAATATTATTAAGCGAGAATTATGAAAAATGCATTAGAATATCTAAAACATAATAGTATAATTATAGATAACAGAAGTTCATACATCCATTTGTTCATACATCTATATAGATAATTTAACAAAACAGGAATAGTTTACTCTCACAAAGAGTAGTTCTTTTTTTAAATAACCATATTATCATGTCATCATACAAAGTTGAAATGCACAATAACATAGGCAATTGTAGTGTATGAATAACAAAATATTTATGTAAGGATACATAATGCATAAGAAAGTTCACACATCAAAATTCTTATCCTAAAGTTGTTATGGTTTACATAATATTTTTCTATATATTTCAAAATATCTATCTAGCCTCAATCTTCTTTAATTCGACCCTTCTTAGACCTTAAATGGGCTCACGAAAGGTCAAGGTGACAAAATTTTAAGATAAATGACTATAGGCTAAAAGAGATTTGTTATACAGTATTATGTTGTGTTCTAAACTCAACTACATTTCTACACCATAGCAAACCCTTTTTACCTTTACATTACTATGAAGACCATTCAAGAAGAAGAAGAAAAAGAAATAGAGAAAAAGAAAACTTAGAATATGCTAAATTATGTTACTTGGATATGCTTTCATTTCTTGTAATTCTTCTAAAATTGCTTCCTTCCTTCCTTCTTGCTCCCTTCCTTCTTGACCTAAGTGTGGAGTGGAGATGTGAGAATGAGTGAAATAGGTATGGGGAGGAATGAAGTGAATGGAGTGAAGAAGAGGGGTAAGGTGTGGGGTATTTAAAGAGAATTTGATATCTAGGATTTAACTACATATTTTTTATCCAACGGTTGTAATTTAATCTTAAATCATAAATATCTAAGATATAATTATAGTGTGGGCCCTACAGGGTTTTCCAAGCAAGGTTTTTAACGAGGCAACGAATAATATGTATAAACAAGTATATTTATTATAGACATTCAAGGGGGAGTATTATAAAATATTATATGTGAATATCCACAATACATCCCTCAACCTTTGAATATTCTCATATTTCTCTATGCACACAACCCCTCGATTTTCCTCATGTCCATTAATATAGATACACACCCTTAAGTTCCCATACATTGTAACCTCTTAAGATTCCTTAGCCTATAAATAAAGGTTTGTGTGACGATAAGTACAACACTCATAAGTAAAAAAACTCTCTCTTCCCCACATTTCTCTTTGTCTTTTCAAGTATCTTATTCATAGAAATACTCTTACTTTCTACATGTTTTACATCACTCATAACATTGAAAAAGAAAATCATAAGACATTTCTTTTAAAAAAAACACACATTCAAAACCATTTAATAGAGCATTTTTTACTACAAATAAAATAGCAAGTCACAGAAACATAAGCATCCCTAAATCGAACGAAACATTGCAGAAGACTACTGGTGTTTACCTCTACAACCACTTTAGATTATAGGGAAAATCCTCTGTATTCAACAATGATGAAATGTAAGGGAAGAAATCTTTCCATGAGTGTTCACCAATCTAATATTATTTTGCATCAATAACAAAGTAGATGGAGGATGTTTAAAAGGAAAAGGGAGGAATTTAATGCTAATGTTATTTAGAGGTTAAAAAAAAACTCTAAGCCATACAACGTCATTTCAAGTAAATTATTCTTTCTAAAGGCCAAAATGAATGCATTGTTTCACTTAAGTAGAACGATGTGTTTTGAAAGAAAATATGGATATGTCAAAATGTGAACCATGGGATACATTTAAAGGCTATAATTTGTTGCATGAGAATCCTTACTGGATCCATCGCACTAGAGAATACCATAACCCATTGGTTTGAACCTTTTCTTAATGCATTTCTTGACACATGATGTCACGACCTAAGCCAATAGGGTGTGACCAGCACAGGGATGAAGTGTCATTCATCCTTGCGAACCTATCAGAACCCCCAAAATGGCAGAATTTATATAAATTCATATTAAACAAACATAGATCTCATAACTCTTCCTATAGATAGTTTCTGATACAACATAATAATATATTAAACATTTAGCCTGTATACCAAGAAACAACTTAACTGAATCATAAAAATACTGAAAGATAAAGCTCTAGCAGTAGTGTGAACACCCCACCTCAAGAATAAAAATTAATAACTACCAAATGGATTAATTGGTTACTCCTATAACTAAATAAATACAAAATGGGAGTCACAAAATAAAATTGAATAAAATATGGACAAAAAATAATAAAACATAATAATGATAATAATAACAATAAGAAAAACAAAATACAAAATTAAAACAAAAGTGTACAAAGCAAAATATAAAATCAAAATGGGATAAACCAAATACAAAACCAAAAACATCAAAAAAGAAAAATTCAAAATAAGTATTTGAAGTAAAGACATGTTAATTATCTTGCAAAAGAAAAATTAAATAGAGTCAAAAATTTTGAATTAATCCAAATCCAAAAAAGAAAGAAAAGTTATCTAATTAAAATCAAAATAAAAATCCCAAAAACAACCAAGTTAAAATGCAAGCTCTCTCTCACTCATACTTATGGACACATACTCTCACATACCACTCTTACATACACTCGCAGGAGACAAAAGGACATCAAGGGGATGACTGAATAAAAAGCATGAGAGACACGGCATGTAAGAAGGGATATGTTGCTGAAAAAGGTGAGGTAAACAGAAAGGACCAAGGGATTAAAAAGGAGAAGGCTTCATGCAATCACAGGGCCATTAAGAGGGAGAGAAAGAGAAGGTTGAAGAAAAAAACCAAAAGGAGAAGGTTGAAAAAAAAAACCAAAAGGAAGGAAGATGGTTTGTGTAGTGCTGGGCTAGACCGAGAAAGAAAAAGGAAGAGAGAAAGAGAGAGAGAGAGAGAGAGAGAGAAAGAAGAAGAAGAAGAAGCAATCTGCCTTGTTTTGAGCACCGCTGGTAGAGGTGAACAGAGGAGGAGGAAAGGAGAAAAAGAAGAAGGAAGGAGAAGAAGAAGGAAGAGAGAAAAGCATGCCGGAGCTCGTGCAGCCATGGGCTGAGAAGAGAGAGAGATAGAAGAAGAAAAGAAAGGAAAGGAGAGGAAGCTGATGGCTAACATGACAGAATGAGTGCAAGCCAAAGAAGCGATAAGTAAAAGAAGAGAAGAAGGAAGAGAGAGAAATGTTGCTAGAGAACTCATGCCATTACAGACTGAGGAGAGAGAGAGAAAAGGAGAGATAGGGAGAGGAAGAAAAGGAGAAGGTGAGGAGGAAGGCTCTACTTTGGATTCTCTAAGCAACGGAGATTCGAGAAAGTTGAAAGGAAGAAAAAGATACGAATGAGGAGAGAGAAACACTGCCGGAGAACTCGTGCTGTTATGGATGAGGAGAGATAGAGAATGAGAGGTAGGGAGAAGCAGAAAAAGGAGGAGAGGATCGCCAGAGAGAGAGATTTGTCGAGTTGAAGTAGAGCCACGGTAAAGAAGATCTTGGATCATCTTGCATGGTGAATAGTGAGCTATTTCACGTTCTGCATATTTAACTGCCATTTTTTTTCTTTTCTTTTGTTTTGTTTTTGTTTTTTTGTTGCTATTAATATTATCATTATCATTATCATTATTATTATTATTATTATTATTTTAGTATTCCAATAGAAAATCATCGTGTGAGAATATTATTCTCCTTGAGTGCTTTAGGCTGTGTGAAATTTTAATCTCCATAAACTCCGAAAATTAGTACATACATGTTTTTAAAAAATAATAATGTAAAAATAAATATTTTAATTAAATATTTTCTATTATTTACAAAATGATTAAGTTTGTGTTTTATAAAATTTAATTAATTAGGAGATGCCACGTGGGACTTGAGTCTCTATAGGCTTTGGGGAATCGATCTTGTTAAAGATAAAACTAAAAGAATTCAAATTTCAAAACCCTTAATAATATCTAAAAATAAAATCCCGAGAAATCCTAAATATTTTCTTTCATATTTTGGGTTACCGCGTGAAATTATTGATCTCCTCAGACACTCAAAACTTAATTGGCAAAGGCTACGTGAGATCCTAAATCACCTCAGGCATTGGTAAATAAGTTAGTAGAGGCTGCGTGGGATTCTTAGTCTCCTCAGCCCTTGAAATTTAATGCCTATTTTTAAAAATATGAAGATAAAATAAATTCTAAAAAAATATGAAAAAAAGGGTTTATTTTACTTGTTATTCATAATTAAAATCCTAAGAAATTCTTCCTTCATTATGATCTCATTTTCAAAGTTAAAACAAAAATCCAAAAAAATATTTAAATTCTAAAATATGAAAAATGATTTTATTTTTGTCCTAATTTCAACAATAAATTCCAATTTGGAAAATCCAAAAATAAATAAACTCAAAAATTCAAAAATATTTGTTTCATATAATTTCACTTCTACTCGAAACAATAAAAACTCCCAAAAATCTTAAAATCTTTGCTCATTATCATTTCATTTAAATTTCAAAAATAAAGATTAAAACTCCAAAACTAAATAAAAATTAAAAAAAGAGAAAATAAAGAGATCAAGAGAGTTAGATTAATCAGGTTGTCATAAAATAAAACACACAAATTAAATTTCAATCTCGTTTTGTTTACGAAAATCTGTTTAATTTGAACTCTCCTATTCGCATCACAAAATTTAAAAATCACTAACTAACAGACCCTCCATTTTGGTCAAACTACGAGGACTTTGATCCCTGCTACAAGGTACGTAGGCCCTAGACTTTCATCCTAAGTTAAGTCCACCCTTTGTAAATATCTATTTGTTTACTATCATTATTGTTGTTTTTGTCTTCTTTATCTAATGAGCATGTATGTCAATAAAAGAATAGTTGAGATAAATTTAAAACCATATTCTATTTCAGTTGACTAGTTTAAGATAACCGTTCTTATGGATAAGTGTTGTGGGGTGCCTAATACTTTCCCCACACCCAAATAGACTCCCAAACTTATCTCTAATTTCGCAAACCATTTTGTCTTTTTCTTTTTGTTTTAAATTAGTTTTCTAAAGTTTTTCGTAAAAATTTTGGTGGCGACTCCAATAAATTAATTTTTAAGATTTATTTTGAGAATCAATTTAAACCATTTTTTATTCTTCTCATCGAAAGGTTGGTTATGACAAATAGGCTAGGCTCACCAAGGAATTAATCACCAAGATTAAAATTCTGAAAGTGGATGTTCTAGATCGGCACTGAGATCTGAAAAATGTTAAATAATGAGATGAATGGAAACACAGTGAACAGATAATTCTAATATTGTAAAAATTAAAACAAATTTATGGTGGTACGTCTTTCAAAATTTAAAACCAAATATCATACAAATATAATTCAGTTATATTAAACAAAGTAAAAAAATTATCAACAAAATGTAATTGGGAATCTCTTACAAAACCAATCATAATTACAGAGTACAGAGCTAGCCTAAGGCAAGTGATTGCAGATCGAAACAGATACTCATTCAACCATAGACTCTGAGTAAATATCATAATGGCCCTCAGCCTCAAACAAAATATGGAGGTAAGGGTATCATACCTAACCTTATCAGAATACCAATCATAGTGCACTATGGCTAACGTCAACTGCCGTTAGCTACAAGATTCTGTTTTGGATATATTCCCAATATTTGAGAGACAAATAATTATCCATGTATAGATATTAGAAATTTCAAAATTGTACCACTTCAGTATTTAGATTTTAGTATTTCCAATAATTCAATATTTAAAATCATCATGAATAATTTAAAATAATATTCTACATAATTAAGATTATCTACTTACCTGAGATGAGTATATCAACCTCCTTCTATCTTTGATTATAATTCCTTTGTTGAAAATATTATGGTCACCTAAAAAAATATTAAATAAATACTCTTAACATCTAGTCTTCATAATTAATTTAATTATTTGATTTTGTCATAAAGCTAATTAATTATTCTTTATTCATCTTTATCCATTTTACCTATTTCTTTACTAATTATTTGGAAATTGAATTTATGAGCCACATAAAAAATACTTTAAAATTCTTATAACCTATATTTCATTTCATTATTTTTATTATCATTATCATTACTGTTATCATTATTATTATTATTATTACTATTATTCAATTATTTCATTATGCACTTATTAAATTTTTAACACCTACCATAACACAAATTTTACTTAAGAGTCATCTAATAAATTCCAAAATTTCCATTTAACCTTAAATAATATTTATTGTTATACAAACAAGCCATTCATATTTTTCTTTCTAATTTTCGTCATGAAAAATCTAGACCTATAAATTGGGATTTTTCAACCTAGAAGCCAAAATTCACAATTGATCAGTGATTTCAAGGGAGAAAGGTACAAAACTCACCTTAGAAGTATAATCTTAACTCAATTTGAAGTAAATAACTCAAATTGAGCTCAATTTCATCACTTTCTTGCATGAACAATGATTTTTGCGGATGAATAGTACCTGAATTGGTTTTTCTTTGATTCTAAGCAAATTGGACCGAATTAATCAGTGTAAATGAGAGAGAAACATGCGAAATCAGTGCATAAAGTGAAGCTATATGTTTAATTTTATTAAAAACGCACAAAAATTGCGAATTAAAACTTCAAATTTTGGGTTATTTTCGGGTTATCAAGTCGCTGAAAAATTGATGAAATTCTGGTAGTGTGGCGGCCAGTAAAGGTGACTGAAAAGTCAATGAAGCTACTGTGACTTAGACGAGTCGCCAATGAGGTTGAACGAGGCAAGATGAAGCTCCAATTGACCAAAAAATTTTTTGCACCATGAAAGGTATTCTTTATGCTATTTTCTGGCAATTTTCACCGGTGTGGAGGTTGCCAGTGATGCCTTTGGAAGGTCACCGGTGCTCGCCGGAGTGGTAACGATGGTTGGCAAAGGGAGAAACCAAAATTGTATAATGTAGCATGGAAAATGCAAGAGTGGTATCTAATGAATGATTTTGCAAATTATTTGAGGATATTAGGTGTGGGTTAATTGGATAATTAAGTAATGATATGGGTTAGGTGGAATTATTTGAAATAATTGAAAAATTTTAAATGAAAAAAATATTATTATATATATTTTATCATATCAAAATTTTTCTAATAGATACTTGATTACCGTATTTAGTTGAATTACAAGTGCTAAAAATACACAGAGTGAGGTTTAGTTACTAACTTTAGTTATATTTTTAGATAAAATTTTATTTACATATATATTTGTCTCTGACTGAGTTCTTTATCTTTTTGTTTTGTTTTTTTTGTGTGGGTATTATACATGCCATTAAGAAATTGGTAAGGCAAGTGGACAATCAAATCATTTGTACCTTTGTAACATTGGTATATAAATCAAAGTGATAATAATAAACATGATATGAACTTTTAAACATAAATGTTATAAAACAAGGTTAATACATGTCTGTGAATGTAAAATTGTTCAAGTGTACTTTGAATTAGAGTTATACAAACTTTATTTTGAACATAATTTACAAATTTGATTTGGTTTAAAAGTGAGCTTGCATAACCATAATTTTTGTTTAAAAATTTTAATATAGAACGTGAAGTTTGCTATTACCGTAAAAGTAAATTTCTTTTTATTCTTATACAAACTTAAATTTAAAACATAAAAATGATTTTCAAGAATAATCCAACGATAAATCAAACAAGACTATTTCTAAAATAAAGTTCTTCTACGATATGCAAACGTATTATTGTCACCTGGACACAAGCCCAGGTACAAATGTAAAGCCAAGTCCAATATCAACGTAATGATAATTATTGGTTTAATTAATTAATCGCGCCAAAGTGACGTGTTTAGAAATTTGAAAAGTCATACAGAGGAAGGGGAGGTGGAAACGAAAGCAGACGGAAAGCAAGGGGGAGGATGATTGAACATAAGGGAACATGATTTCAAGCGTGAAAACCATGTTGTCAATCTCTGACACACAATATGCGTGTGACGTGAAATACTGACTGAATGCGATGGGCCAACACATCCTTCATCTTCAACTGATTCCACTTTGTCCTCATTTTCATTTATTCTCAATGGTTGCTATAGTCATAATTTTCAAGCTAGAGAACATTATTATTTTATGAAAGAAAAATTAACTCTAAAATTTTATGCATTTCCTTTACCTTATTAATTTAAAATTTTAAAAAACTGTGAATATATTAGTACTATATTTATATAATTATAAGAAGGTAAAATCTTTGGTCTCCTTTAACTTCTATATAAATACATTATCTTATTTAAAAATTTTTGAAAAGTTGCACAATAAATATTTATTTAAAAATCATATTATCCATTGTTGTGATCATTTATTTATCAATAGGGATGTATTCAATAGGAAAATCCTTTTAAATTTTTAAAATTTTAATTTTTGTATATAATTTTATCTTAT
Source organism: Delonix regia (assembly GCA_037074485.1). Classification (NCBI taxonomy): domain Eukaryota; kingdom Viridiplantae; phylum Streptophyta; class Magnoliopsida; order Fabales; family Fabaceae; genus Delonix; species Delonix regia. Next base: position 21,787,845 of record CM073451.1, read on the forward strand.
ATTTTTTATTTAATACTTTAATTTACAAGTACACTTTCTTTTAAATTATAATAATTTATTATTTTAAATTAAATTATTAATTCAAAAACTTCTGTCTGTTTAGAATTAAATCTTAAATTTATTTCTGTTTATCAATATAATATTATGTCAATAATAAATCTAAAATAATACATTATTATTTCTTGGTAGTGGAATGTGCTGTATATTAAAAAATAAATAAATAAATAAATACTATATATATATATATATATATTTTTTTTTTTATATCTCTCCTTGAATGTACATTCTACACATTTGTCAGAAAATCAGGTGCCACTATTTCAATTACCAAAGAAATTTTAGTTTATTTCCCATTTTTAAATAAAAATAACTTTTTTAATAGAAACATAAAATTGATTTATATTTGATATTAAATGAAACAAGAATTAGTTTACCCCATTATTCTTGCCAAAAATAAAATGTAGTTCCAGTTCAACTTATATATTGGCAAATATTTTCAGGGCCTTTGGTTTGGACGGCACAGCTAGGCTTAGCTAGTGGGAAGCCAAGCCACGCCAGCAAGAGGCGGAGGCTGGAGCTTGACTAACCCACAGTGTCATGGGAATGACTCTGACTAGTGGCTGCAAATTCCTATGGAGTCTCAAATTGTGTCCACATTTTGGTGGGGCCCGCATACCCGTAGCGACCTCCCTGAAACCCTCACATATATCACCCATACGCCCAATGCTCCAAACGCTTCTCAAGGACCTTTTTGCTAGTTGGCCACTCGTTCCTCAAGTGAAAAGCGTTATCTTTTCTGAGTCATTCAACCCCAAAGCCAGCAAGCGTCTCAGTATAAGAGGAAGGGGAAGCCCCAGTGAGCTGGAATTTCTGAAATTCTGCTCACCATGGCTTGTAGGCTTGCGGATTCCGTAGTCTTCTTCATGGTTTTACATCGCTTTTCCCTTTCTCTTCGTTTCATGTTTTCTTGTTTCTTCCTAGTTTGAAGTTTCTTAAGCTCTAATTGATGATGTCGGTGCTGTTGTGGGGTGGGGGTGGGGAGAGGGGTGAATTTAACTCTATCTTGGTTTAATTTGGCTTGTATTTTCAGGGCTCCCATCAGAAGCCAATTCAGAAAAGAAAAATTGGTGCCCAGTACTCGCCAGGTAGCCTTGTTTTATCCCTTGTATTTTCTGGCCTGAAATAAGTGGATTGAGTATAATGTTTCATTCATTTCCTTACTTCAAGTTCTTTGCAATATCACTTGGCAATTGCATTGTGCTTTTTCTGCTTCACAATTGAGTTCCAGAGATTTCAAAGAAAGGGGTTGGATCATACGAACCATTAAAGACTTCAGGAGTTTAATATTTAACTACCTAAATCATGAGTAGTGCTATTTCGTAGACTTGTTACTGTGTGCAACAAAGGTTTCAGTCTGCTATTTAATTAAGAAAAAACAAGAAAGTTCAAGATAGAATATAAAGCTTCAGTTGTATATACCTGCGAAACATTATGCAGTAAATCGTACTATGCTAATTTACAACTCTTATTAACTAATTCTTTCTTATTCTGCTACAGGCATGTGTAATATAAAGGGGGACGGGCTTATCCACAAGGGGTTCAGGAATCAAAGAAATTTAATTCCAAGGAAGAAAATTACTGTCATACAAGCTGTGGCGGTTCCAGTTGCACCATCTCCAGCTGACAACGCTGAGTACAGAAAACAACTGTCTGAAAGCTATGGTTTCAGGCAAATTGGAGAACCACTTCCAGATAATGTTACTTTAAAGGATGTCATTGATTCCCTTCCTAAGAAAGTAATTTTCTTCATATCTATGTCATGTTTTTACACCATCGCTGCTGAACAGAACTTTTCTTATTATATAATATTTCTGCATTTTCTAAGAAAGAGAAGGTGTAATGGTCAGTGTGACTCAGAAACTCACTATATAATTCTTTGACCTTTTTAGTCATCCCTTGTCCTCATCTCTCTACTTCTGGCAGCGCCTTGTATTGAATGGAAGAAAAAAATTGACTTCCTAGTGTATTTTTTTGCATGGCCATGTGGTTACAGTGTTTATACATAAGAACTCATGGAAGATCATGATGATTGATGCATATCTTTTTGGTTCTTCACATTTTATAAGGTTTTCGAGATTGATGACGTCAAGGCATGGAAGTCAGTTATGATATCAGTAACTTCCTATGCACTGGGGCTTTTTATGATTTCAAAAGCACCCTGGTATTTACTTCCTCTGGCTTGGGCGTGGACAGGGACTGCTGTCACAGGGGTCAGTTCAATATACATCTTTCCCTTATGACGTATTCCTTTGCTGTTCTTTAGATCTTCCTACTTCTTTTCCCCTTAAGGATTTTGTTAATTTTTCATTCCTTTTTCTTTTTTGCCACACAGTTCTTTGTTATTGGGCATGATTGTGCACACAAATCATTTTCAAAGAACAAATTGGTGGAGGATATTGTTGGAACTCTGGCCTTCTTGCCACTAATTTACCCGTATGAGCCATGGCGGTTTAAGCATGATAGGCATCATGCAAAAACAAACATGTGAGCAAATTTCCTACTTTTTTTTTATTTTTTCTTCTGTGTTCTTGTAGAGAACTTGTAGCATCAATATGTGATCCATAGAGGGACTGCCTAATGTGTCTATTCAATAAAGAGTGCAAGACTTAGTTTCTTCTCCCCAACCCCACCCCAGTAGCATTTTAATTTGAGTAGGTGGACAAGGAAGAAATGAATGTTCCGCTTACTTGAACTTGATAATGGAATGCCTCACTCTGTTACATGTAATATATCAATATCTATCTCTTGTGTACGCACACAATGCTTATTTAAAGTCTGGTAGTAATAATACAGAAAGAAGAAACTGCAGGCTGTTCACACTTGAATTATGCACTGCTTGTTTAATGTACTGCTAGCATCCATGTAATGAAAGACATCCTATCCCATATTTATATGTATGTATACATACAAGTACTCATAAGAATAATTTCATGTCGTTTCTACTCAATCCATCTCTAATGCCATAGGTTGTATGAAGACACTGCTTGGCACCCTGTTTGGAAACATGAATTTGATTCATCTCCCCTGTTGCGGAAAGCAATAATTTACGGATATGGTCCATTTCGACTGTGGATGTCTATTGCTCACTGGTATGGCACATTAAGTGAAACTTTCCTCAAGAACAACCACTATTGAGTTGAGCAGCCTTAATTTATACCTCACCTAATTTACCCTGACAGGTTGATGTGGCACTTTGATTTGAAGAAGTTCAGATCAAATGAAGTTAAGAGGGTGAAGATTAGTTTAGCTTGTGTTTTTGCCTTCATGGCAATTGGATGGCCATTAATCATTTCTAAGGCAGGAATCATGGGGTGGATCAAATTCTGGTTGATGCCATGGTTGGGCTATCACTTTTGGGTAACATTTCGTACTGGTCTTTAAACTTATATATTTCTTTCTTTCCTTTTGCGGGTCAGTAATAGTGACTATGCTTTCTACGACATTGAGGCATTGACTGACATGTACAGATATTATATTAAAGTGATGCTTGTCCGTATTATTAACTTTTGTTATTAGCATTAATGTTGAAGTTGCTCGGGTGCTGAGGTGAAGCACTAAACAAACCCAAAATCTCTCACACCATGAGAGGGGCTTGCTTCAACTAGGCATTTGCCTGGCAGCATCTTTGGCACTTTTTGTAGCTGTCAAGGCGAATGCCTTCGGCATCTAGCTTTTATTTGGATGGTTGACTGGGTAGGGGCAGCTTAGAAACCTAACCCAAATATGTTAAAACAGTCAAGATAAAGTAGGAAATTAAAAGCCCACCCTTAGAAGCCCAATGTTGTTACATGAGTTGATATTGTTATGATTTATTTGTCAAATGTTGTTACAAATTCACTTTTATTTATTTATTTTTGTTTATATAGCATATTTTTAACATCTTTCCTATTTTAGCGCCTTGTTTTTCTCAGGCGTGTACCTTTTAAGCACCTCTTGCTTAAGGCATTTTAAAGGACACCTTTTGCTTTTGACTACCTTTGTTAATAGTGCCCATTATTGCTGAACTTGAATCTAGAGGTAAGGTGAACTTCAAATCTGTCACTGAAACTAAATGCTATGATGCAAGATTCATAAGCAAAATAGATGGAAAATACCTAACTACCTTGGGTGCATGAGCTTGCGCACTGCCAGAAATTTGATGGGCAATGTCATCTTTACAGCATTGTGCATTTGCTACTATCCTATCTTTTATCTCTTGTAAGATCTTTCATTTTTTTTCTCCATGTACCACATTATAGCTGACAGTAAACTAAAAATATTTTTACAAAATCTGACTTCTGATATAGTCAATGGTCTGATCATATGTCTAAAATTCAGTAAGAGTCACGTATCTAAGACATATTCTTTTGATCCTATTATAGATGAGTACTTTCACTATGGTCCACCATACTGCTCCGCACATACCATTCAAATATTCAGATGAGTGGAATGCTGCACAAGCACAACTTAATGGAACTGTTCATTGTGATTATCCTCAATGGTATTTAATTCTCTCTCCTCCTTTCTTTCTAATGTATGCTTCTCTTGTGGATAGAGTGACACATGGAGATATGTTAGGAAACTGATCCAAATATTGCTGATCGTGATTTTTTTTATTTGCCCTCCCGAAGATGATTGGTCTCTGATTCTGTGACCATCTTGGATAATTTTTGTATCTTGCTTCTCCAAGGCCTTGTATGTCCACACCACTAGATAAGGAAAAAGGTCTAGGAAGCTAAACAGATTTGAAAGAAATTGTTGTATTGTGATTTAATGATGTAAGTCTGGGAGGAATATCTTAATACCATAAATTGTCCTTACTTTAGATGGAGAGGATTTCCACAGGTGCTAGCATATTGCATTATAGATACAGATCTTAAGATTGATAGGGATATCATTAGTGGCTTTTATGACAATTGTTCAATTAAATCACAACAGAACTTCGAAACCAACCCAACTTGTGGCCTACATTTTTCTCATATCCATTTAAGTTTCTGCCGCTAGTGAATATATTAAATTTGTTATGAAATCATCTTATTGTTTGTATGGTATGTCACCTCAATTGCCTTGCGTGGGTGCATCCACACTAAAATTTCTTTTTTCACTTACTGTCTTCTAATTTCAGTTTTGCAAACTAGAGAACATAAAGGGTTGACAGAACTGCTATAATCTGATTCCTTTTCTGAACAGGATCGAGATTCTCTGTCATGATATCAATGTCCACATTCCACACCACATATCTTCAAGGATTCCGAGCTATAACTTACGTGCAGCCCACAAGTCTCTGCAAGAAAATTGGGGAAAGGTAAGATCTACACTTTTCTGATTGTATATTTGAGGTTTAAGAGGTCAGTGGCATTAAAAGCATATTATTATCGTCATTACAATAATTTTAATTTCATTACTCCTCCTAAGAGAATGTTAAAAAATATTGATCTTTTCTTTTTAAAAAAAACTTCAATTCTGATGTAGTTGAAATAAAATATTTTGTAAGTTTTGTTTTTTTTTTTTCTCTTGCAATCTTTCTGCCAGCTTTGAACTGGAGACATATTGGTTAGGAAAAATTCACCAAACTAACAAGTCATTAGAGAAAGTGGTGAAAGTCTTGTTTATTCTAATATTGAAAGTAGATAAGTCTTATCAAAAAAAAAAAAAAAAGTAGATAAGCGAACATGTTTGTTCATGGTTGAAGAATCAAACACTGAATGCACTACTAAATTACTTATCCAGTATGGTAAGATGGTATTTGGTTCATAGGAATTCTAATTAAGCAGGAACTTTGAAACCTGTTTATGCGTAATTTGACAAGAGACATAAGAAAAAAAATCAATATCTGTGTTGTTTAGGACATATGCAACGTAATCTTAAGATTCATATAATGTTCAAATATTCTAAAAAAGGTTTCCGGCTTGGAAAATCGCAATACCCACGTACTAAATGCCACTTTATAGGAATGCCATTGTTGCTGATTCCTTGAAGTTATTTTTGTTCTGTATTTTATCAACAGTATCTGAATGAGGCTAGTTGGAATTGGCGATTGATGAAGACGATTATGACATTGTGCCATGTATATGACAAGGAGGAAAATTATATTGCCTTTGACAAACTTGCCCCGGAAGAATCCTATCCCATTAGAGTTTTGAAGAAAGTTATGCCCGACTATGCTTGACTAGGTCCATCCTGGTTCTTATCTGAACTTTATCTTTTTGTGTCAAAGTAGGTATGCCATTCATTTTCTTTCACACATTTTTGTCTTTTTTTTACTAATTCTTCTCTTTATATCAGTTTTAGCAAGTGGAGAAAATTGATTTAAGCTTTCTAGGACTAGGAGTTCACCTTTAGGGTAATCATATTGCAAAGTTGCGGATTATCCAAGGGCAAACCCCTGTTAATGAGAAAGCGGGTTGGTCATTAGAATAAAGTAAATATTTCAAGTAGATCTGAACAGTCAGATTCTTATTAGATGATCACATTGTAAGAACTATATAATATAAATAGATTTATATAATTGTCCAACGGATCAAAATGCACGGGGAATAGAGCAGAGGTTGTACCTTGTCAGAATCTATTGCAGACAATGATTTCTCATTGCGGGGTATCTTCTGTTTGTATCTTGCTGACATCTGAAGTTTTTATTTTCATCAACCTAATAATTTAATACTTGAATTGTTAATTTTTCAAAATACAAACTCATTTCAGCTTGTCAACTTCCCTGGATAATTTTTTTTTTTTAGCCAGTAACATCCCTAGATTAAAAGAACTAATTTGAGTGTGTTTGAAAATCAGTTCATAATTTCAATGTGTTTTTAGGTTAAAAGCTAAACAAACCTAATAATTTAAAGATCAACTTGTTAGTTTATTCTTTTGTTTTCTCTTTGATCCAATGTCAAATCCATCATGTGACTGTTTGCAAACTTCGAAATGAAAGGTTATCTGATACATAAGCAAGGACTTTCTGGTGGAGAGACCGAGAGCCCCATCTTCTGTTTGTATGTTTCTGTCATTTTGAATAAACTAATAATTTGGTGCCTCAATCGTCAAATCTATTTATCTTTAGTATTAAAAAAAAAAATTCGTGAATGCACAAGTTAATGTTGTAAAATGAAAATTTCTTGTATAATAATGTGCGAGAAGATTGTTATTATCAAAAATTGATTTACGCTCTAGTTACTTTTTTAAATCTTAAAGTTTAATAAAATTAATTGAGATCTAAGTAAGTCTTGTATTTGAAATTTTTTTGTGTATATATAATCAATGGTTAGAAGTTATTTCATGTATGTTCTATACTATAACCTAATGTCTATAGAATAAATCCAAGTGCAAGCAAAAATTTCTCCTTTTATTTTCATTCTGGTCTAAGGAGAAATCCGCTTACAAACTTCAAAGTGAAAGGTTCTTTGAAAAATAAACGAGGTTTTCCATGTGGAGAGGCCGAGAGCCCCATCAGTCTTTTACTGCTCTGTTAACCACCAAAAAAAAACAAAAGGGAATCTTTTAAAGTTTGGTTTAATTAATATTTAATGCTTTGACATGGATGATGATAATCTCGGCTGAAGAGAATTCATTTATGGCACATCGAATAGCTCAAGACATTATGATAAGGATGATTTGTGAATTTGATAGATTTGTTGTACCAAAAAGAGTATAAATTGTATTTTATGACATGCTAAGCTTATAAAGTTACCAAAACCTAAAGCCGCACTATCATCATCATCAGTAACAACTTTAACTAAAGCGATTTCATTCCCAGTAAGTCCAGACGTCTAGCAGTTACAACCGCTCCTCACATCACATGCCAAAGGCCATCACTTCCACTTTTCTTTGTTGGGCTGGTGGCTGCTATATCAGAGAATATTTCTTCCACATTCTTTTTCGTACTATATATAAGGGGTATCTTTGCTTTCGAAACCGATTCTTAGTATGTGGGGTTTCACCTGCAACCAGAGTTAGATTAATGGTAAACATTGAATCAAGTGTATGAATTACTTGTAATCGTTAAATCAAAATTTTTAAAAGTTATCAATTTTAATTTTTCAAAATTATTAAAATTTATAACTCATTTTTAAATGTGAATTATTGAATATGTATTGTATTATTGTTTAACGTGGATTATTAGATTTAGTTAATTATAAAAAAAAATCTCCCAATTTTCCAAGTGATGTTAAAAAAAAAAAAAAGACAAGACGTATTATCCCGTAAACGGCAAAATTTACTTAACTCTGTTATTTGTGAAAGGAAAAAGGTAAAGAGCATATGACTAACATTAAAGGTAAAGCGAAAGAACAGTGGGAGGACCATACGTAACTTTGGAGTGAGTGGAAATGAGTAAATCATTATAATCTTTAGTGTAGTTATGCACATACGTTACACTCAGGTAACCCTGCAAGGTTTAAGTTAGATGGTAGATATTCAATCATAAGTTAAGACTTGGCATGGCCACTGCATGAATAGAGGAAGAAAAAATCTGGGTATACTTAAAGCAAAATAAAAGAAGAAATGAAATTCAGATCATATAACTGGATGTGTTGGAGTCTCCCATATATCAAACACATTCTCCTCACTGTGAAGAGCGAAGAGCCTATCTCCTCCAATTGAGAAGTCACAAATGGAACCTCCACAGCTTCGTCTAAGCCTGGACGTCAAGACCCACTCAGGCCCACAAAACACAGAAATACAGTCATTCATAGAGGAAAAGAGCTGCCCTTCATGTAGTGCCAACTTGGGATAACAAGGCTCTTCTGGCATCTTCCCTTTCATTAAGCGACTCCTAGAACTCCATCTAATGCTCGAAGCAGAAGAACTTCTTATATCCATAAACCCCAAATCATTGAACTCATTCACCACGCAAATGGAGTTATTGTCCTCCATAGCTATAGCATCTCGAACCCTCTTCTCGTCCACTGTCAATGGAGCTCCCATGTCTGACCAATACCAAACCATCTTCTTCTCTCTGAAATCCAAAAGACTAATGTAACAGTTATCCTTTCTGGGAAACATAGTAGCTACTAGCAAGCAATTGCTCCCTTCTAGCCATTGAAGCTTATCTGCATCACCAAGAGACCAACCCAGAGGCTCATAGAAGAAGTCAATTTGCTTTCCAGTGACCTGATCCCATACACCAACACCATATTCGTTGCTTCGTCCTTTGCAGCTACAGAATATTTTGTAATCTGAACTGAAGCTCAAAGCCCCAGCAGTGAAGCTCTTCACTTGATTCTCATGGCTGACTTGGAATTTATACCGGAGCTCTCCTGTCGATGAGCTGAACAGTCCCATTCCGCCGTCGCCGCGGCCGAGCCGCTCGCTGACGCCGATGACTATATTCTCTGGATCGACCCATCCGACGTCGTTTACTCTCTGGTAATCGAGATTAAGCGGAGGGTGTTCTTCCAGCATCCAATCGTAGACATGAACCATGCTTCCGTGAGCGACGCAGCAACCACCGTCTGGGCCGGCGCGGATAGCGGTTCCGTCGCCGGGAGCCTGACCCGCGACGCAGCCGGAGAGGGTCAATCTGTTGCCGTCGAATTGACCCCATTTTGCAGAGCGAACAGAGTCAAGAAGGCCGTAGTAGAGGGCTTCACGGTGGAGAAGCTTCTCGGAGATGTTGGGCGGGATGGAGAGTTCGCCGGTTCGGAGGAGATCAAGGAGGACGGCGAAGCAATCGGGGTTGCGATCAATGAAGTACTCGACGGAATGATTATCGGGGATTAAGTTCCAGCTTTCGTCGAACATTGCTCCGAACATGGAGTTTCGGCCGGCGTTGGCGAGGGTTGTCGCCGTTGTTTCGAAGACTCTGCCTCCCACGTTGAATTTCACCCTGTCTGAATGAATCCCCATGATTGGGTTTCCTCAAGAAAATGGAGAAACCCAGAAGGAAAAGAGGCAATTCAATTGGATAGTCCGGAAATTCGAAAAAGAACAGGCAAAAAAGCAGAGGATGTTAAGGAAGACTGAAGAGCATGGTTCCGAAAAAGTAGCAGAAAAATCTGGGATTGTTCGATAATGTAAACTAGTAGAAGAAACAAAAAATAGAAAATAAATATCAAAAAGTTCAATCCTGTTCTTTTGGATAGTTTCGAAGGAAAGGATAACAAGAAGGGGATGACTAATAATACAAGGTAAGCCACAGCAAAATTGATCAGATTCTGGGAAAACGAGATCCGGGGATTGGAGGAAATGGCTTCCAGAACGAAGGTTTTAAATTTTGGGATTTGGCGAAGAGGAATGAGGGAGAAATGGAGCGGTTGGATTTCAAAATCTACAAATTGACTCAGTTTGATGATCTTCTCCCTCTCTCTCTCTCTCTTTTATGACTGTGCGTTTGCGTCTCTCTGTTTTTTCATTTAGTTATTGTGTGCTTTTTCCACGTCTTCCCGTGGGCTCCATTGGTCAGTCTTTTTCTAAAACAAATAATGTCCAATGGGTCCATTTGAACCTTTGTCTCCTCCTTAGCTGCACCCCGTTCATCAGTCTTGATCCAACATCGGACGGCTATGGTGAAAATGGGATTTTGGAATAAGGTACACTGCGTAGCAGGGGATAGAGTCCCGCAGTAAAATGCGAAGCTGATTGGTAGGGGCTTGTGTGTTCTTGCTAAGTCAGCTTTGCTGCAGTCTTCGCCTCTTTGCGTAAAGAAGGCGCGTCATAGCTCTGTGGAGCCTCCCGCGTTGTTTCATATTTTCTTTTATTACATTAAAGTAAATTATTTGACAATCTTTAACCCTAGGTATCCTTTAGCAATCGCCATTCAACGCGTTAGAAAAAAGAATATACATGGTAATAATGTATCAAAATATATTAATGATATATTTAACTATAATAATTTGCTATATTTGTATTGTAATTCTAATAGTTTGTAGGTTTATTTATAAATACAAAATTCTTTTTAAATTTGTTAACTTATACTTTTTACTTTTTTAGTTTCTAATAATTTCAAAAAAAATTAATTTATAATTAAAAATAAGGATAAAATTAGGAATTTTGAAAATTATTAGAACAATAAAAAAAAAAGAGAGAGAGTTGACAAATTTACAAACTAATATTTTTGTGGGTTATTACAAAAATAAAGGAAAAAAAGTGTAGTTTAACAAATTTAAAAGGAACTTTAAGTTTATACAAAATATTTAAAAATATAAAAGATTAATATATATATATATATATATGATAAATTATTCTAAGATAATATATAATTAATACATTTTGACACATCATTATTTCATATCTTTTTTGTAATGGACTATGCAACCAATTTTGACGATCCTAAAAAAAAATCCACCTTATATTAATATTCTCATCTACTAAATTTATTTATTATCTTTATTTAACTTCTTAAATTTATTTTTAAGGTTAATTCTTCAATTTTTAATTATTATCATCTATATCATAGAATTTGAGTGATAATAAATGTATGACAATGCTAATTTAACATTTTGAGCATATTTTAATTTAATGAATAAAATTAACGATTTATAATATATATTATATGAGTTAAGAATTAAGTGATGAATGAAAAATAAGGAAAATTAATGGATTATTCTAGTAAATTGCAAAATTGTTTTAGTATGATCTCTCATTTCTAATTTCTTAAAATTCAGTATTTTAATTTATAATTTTTATCAACTTAAATCATGTCTTGTTAGTCAAAATTTTAAAATAGTAAACATTGCTTAATAGACAAGCATATATTATGATTATCATTTAAATAAAAGGAAGAAATCTGACTTCTCATAGAGTTGAAAGTTGATGGAAAATGAATAAACAAAAATTATATAAAAAATGATTGAAAATTAAAGACCACAATTACGAAAATTTACATTTCGAGGAACTAAATTATTATTGACTTTTTCCTTTGGACAATACTTTTTCCTGGGTTTTAAATTAATAATTTTGCTTTTTGAGGACTCAAATTAATACGAAATTATGAGCTGATATTAATGCTGCTCAACTTTCAAATCATTTGTTCCTAATCTCTACTTTCTGTCTAATCAGTTGCTGTTAATTTGCACCAAACTTGTCCATATCCTTATTCTTCCAAGCAATAAATATAAATATAAATTTTAAAAACTAATTAGGTACTTTTCTTTCTAATTTTAGGACATTATCATTATAAATATACTAATTTCTTAGTATTCCCTTATAAATTTACTTTATCAAAAAACATTTCTTAAAAAATCTGAACTATATCAAAATGAATTTCTCCGTATTTATATTGTATAAGTTAGTGATTATCTTGCTCTAATATTTTTAAAAAATATTTAAAATTATTTTAACATCAAAAATTTATAAATGATTAAATTAGTGTTAATGCAAAAATTAAACGATCAAAATTTTTCTCTGTACTCTTTCAAGTAAATTAAAAGCAGCCAAGAACGGAGGATAGGAAAAAGCACTATCCCCTAACCCAATGGTTACCCGACATTTGATGTGCCAAACACTGAAATTTCAAGCGAGTGACAAAATGACACACCAAACAAGACAGTGACAAGTTTAAACGAGAGAATGGAATTTCCATTTTGACCAGATGTTGGCCCGACTAATAAGGAATTTGGTGATTTTTAAGCAAAGTATTAGATTTAATTTTTTCTTTGTGTATAAAAAAGTATAGCATTAGAAGAGCTATTTTTAATATTGGGTTTGATAATGTTTAATTTTAGATTAATTGGTTTTATATATTTAAGAATTAGACCAAATACAGAAAAATAATATAAAAAAAAAAATAGAATTTCCATTTGTATTGAAGTTGCCATTCAGAAAGTTATATCTCAACAGCGAATGATTGATATTCTTGTTGTGGCTTCTACTAACAAAAGCTTGCTTGGCTTGTTGAAAGAGAAAATCTTTATTTATATTTATTTTTAAGCATATTTAGTCAATACAAAAATAAAGTTATTATAAGTGACAGCATAATTTTTTTTAAATGCACAAGAGGTAAAAAAAAAAAATGAAACAATCTCGTTAAAGTTAAAAAAAAAAATACACTCAAAATTAAAAAAATCATGAAACATATGATTTTTAAAATTTTTAAGTGTATTTTCAGAATTAATTTGATGTGTATGTTATGTATAATATCAATCAATCAAGGAACTTTCACCTTGATGGTGGCCTTTAATTCACATTGGTTGGCAAAATAAATATTGACATGACTATTATTAAATGGATATCGACTGTTTTTATTTAAGGCTTAGATAAGGCATTTAAAAGTGACAATAAAATTTATTATTTAATTTTACATATTTAAAATTTATTATTTAATTTTACCTGAAAATATGTAAAGGGAAAAAAATTATCTAATTAAATAAAAATGTTCTGAGTCAAAATTAAAAAAAAATATACAATATATTTTTAACAACATCTGCTTTTAATAAATTTTAATATTTTTATAATTAATTATATATAATATTAATTTGTTGATTGACTTATTTTTAAATTATTATTTTAGTCCCTTCTTTCATTTTATTTTTTAAATTAATATTTTACTAATACGAAATTATCATTTTTGAGATAGTTATTACACGTAATCCTTCAAATTAAATCTCATTCATTAATTCATTTTGAAGGATTAAAAGTGATAATTTTTAATAAGTGAGACGTTATTTTGAAAAATAAAATAAAGAAATAAGTACTAAATCAATTCTTCATTTTTACGCTTTGTGATAATTTAGTTCTTAACAAATAATTATAACAAATCAATTCCTCAAAAATTTTATTTTACACAAAAGTCTTCCCCCATTTATATAAACAGAGAGATTAGTTTTGTATAAATTTTAATTTGTGAATAATTAATTTTGTACAAATTTAAATTTGTGAGGGACTAATTTGTTACAATTAATTTATGAGGAACCAATTTGTCACAAAGTGTAAAAATAAAAAACTAATTTTATAATTTTTTTCATAACATAAGTGAAAAACTAAATTAATAATTTAATAATATATCATAAAATAATTTTTTCTATGAATATGGATGAATATGAGAAATTTCACTTTCATGTTCATCTTGGAGTCACATTAGATTACAAAATAAGTACCAACATGAGCCTGAGCTAGTGGATATTGACTATTCCACATAAGAAAAATAAGTATCAACATGAGCCTTAGCTAGTGGATATTGACTATTCCACATAAGAAGACTAAGTCCCAATTTGCCCAATCTCCACGCATCGGTTAGAAAAATAATAAATTAATCATAAAAGAAAAAGGATGACATTTCATCCTTTAGCCTCAATTTGCTAAGCTTTATACACAACCGTGTCCCACCACCTCATCCAGCGGTGGCGGGCCGTGGACGGCAAAACTTGCGCTCTTGAGTATTCTACACTGCTTTTCGACTTTCATTATGAAGTACTAAACTTGACCATCACTCACACCACAAAAATATAATTAATCATATTGTTAACCGTTAAAATTTCGTTATTTATTATTATATTAGTTTAGTAAATAATAATAAATACACATAACAAGATTATCAAATATTTATCACTGGCTCAAAAATTATAACTATTAATTAGACACTACTTTATTCTTTTATAGTGAAAGCGCAAAGTCTCACATGGCCGGGCATGAAATGCTTTGCAATGCGCACGCATCGATGGGTTGAGTTGTCGAGCACCGATGTACGCCCATATATGTTCGTGAGGTGATTGCTGGCCCTCCAAAGGCTAACATATTTAATCTATACAATGTATTGAATATTAAAAATTTAAAAAAAAAACATATTTTAATCTTACATCATTTTATTCTCTCAGCCTGTTCAACCATATTTTATTTAATTTTAGTTTAACCATTAATATACTAATAGGGTAAAGTGTTGGTGATGTCCCTATATTTGATGTATCAGTTCAACTAAATTAACTGATTAGGAATCTTGTCAAACTGTATTGGTTTCTTATCTTTCACTGAAGAAGTTGCCATCATCAATGTACACAGGTTTTATGGGTACTCAATTTATGTGCTCGGTACAGTGACAAAAATGAGTATAGAGATTTTATAGTCAATTATATATATATATATATAAATTGAAAACAGCCTAAGAAGGCCTTGTGTGTATTTTAAATTATAATGATAGGTCCATGAGATATTTTAAATTTTATTGTGATTTTATATGTATAACTTTATTAGGCAAATATACGTTGAGAAAAATTTGTTCATTTTAAATTTTCTCTGGGTAAATGAACTTAAGTTTGTGGATTTAAGGATCTAATAGCAAATAAAATTGAAGATGAGTTTATTACTTATTTTTTGTATGAGTCTAAGAATGAGAAAATGAGAATATGGTATATTAACCATACAAAATTCGGTGTCTGTGACATATGTTAAGAGTAAAAAAATTTAGGTGAAAATTTGAAGTGCTTGTTGTCTAATAATTGAATAAAAATATAGTCAATGAATTTTTTAGCCTAGTATCATATAATTAAATCTTTAATAAATTTTCTCTACTTTACATATGCATATTAAAAATTTTGATAATAAATATTTTAAAACATTCGTCTATGTTTAATCCCAATAATGAACTGAGGGTAGAAATTATCCGCAAGTTGAGATCCCATGATTAAAAGACTTCCAATCACGTATTGCTAAGTTTTCACACAATATGGTATCTCATATATATTTCAAAGTAAAATTGCATGAATGATGTTATTATTCTTTTTTTTTTTTTTGCTAGAATATAGTATTATTATTCTTTCAATACATCTTCTTACATAAAATTGAAGTCTGTGAACAAAATAAGACTTACAAATATAGCGTAAATTTTCAATTTAATTATGAGAAAAAAGGTACCATCAGAAAATAACACATTACAATATTACTTTTAATTAAATGCCGTGACTTTAATAAATTTTGATAAAGTTAAGAATTAAATGCTGGTGAATTTAATAAAATTTAGATCATTTGATGAAAATTTAATAATTTAAAATTTAAAAAAAAAAAATTATTTAATATGTATTAAAATATTAATCATTAGATAAAATTTTAATCTTACAAATTCTCTTAAATACAAAAAATTTGAATTAATACAGATAATTCAAACCAAAAAAATATTTAGTCAAATTCTTGAGTAACGGATTATTTACTTTTAGCAATACTTTTTTAGGTGTTGTAATATTTTTTTAAAAAAAAGTTGTCGTCAGGAGTGAAACTATATCAAAATTTATTTTAAATAAAAATTTTAAACATTTTAATAAAGATTCATAACTATTTTATGAATGATATTACAGATTTAAGAGATTGCCTATGGCCTCAAAGGCTTAAAGAAGACGTAATTATATGTTTTTCTTAAACTCCAAGGCATAATGGAAATCATTAGTTTTCCCCTCGTCTTGTCTTACCTTGCGGTGGAGTTTGTTAAATGAATTATCTACTTCAATTATGTACACTAAATTGTTCTTCATTTTAATCATTGCGATCCTGGAAAGATTTAGGACAAATCAGAAACACTTATTCCTCGAATGCTTTCGCTAAAAGAAGTGGTACTTTCTTGACATGCAAAGGCAAACTTGACTTTTAAATTTTGGCTTTGTCAGCTTGATGCCCAATAGATTTTTATGATTTTAAAAGGTGTAGTTATCTTTAATTGATCGCATAGACATAGGCCTAGAGATAAGAACAAATTATATTGTGGATAAGCCAAAAAAAAAACTCTTCAAACACTAGCTTTAAGAATAATAGAAACAGTGCTAAGATGGAAATTCCATGAGAAAACCATGAGACTTCTTGGACCGTAACACTTTTATTGAGCACTAAAATTAGTGTTATGCTATATTAGTTAAGAAGTATTTATTGATAATTATGATTACTATTTTTCACTACTTTTTATGGCATTTAATTATTTATTTATTTAAATTTATTTTTATAATAACATTACCCTTCATTTTTTAAGAAACATAATTAATTTCTTTTATTTGTAAAATTTTATAGCTAATCTCTAACAATTTTTATATCTTCATACTTCTAAGTAGTATCTCTATATTACTTTTAATTTTTTTTCATTTGAAATTTATTTTTTTAAATAAAATTTCATGTAATATTAAGAGTGATATGGAGATATTACTTAGATATATCAAGATATAAAATAGTAAAAAAAAATATTAATCTTTGTTATCTATAACAAATGCTTATTAACTAGTGAGCTAATGTCATTGGCAGCATAACTGTTCTTTATTCTACAATCATTGAGTTCAACACAATGGAGATGTTCTAGCACCTTAATAATGGCGAAAATCACAAGTCTTTAGTTTGGACCTTCTTGGAATGGTTTTCACCACTTCCATGGTAGAGATCCTAGATCAATGAGTCCATCAGACTGTGGAAACTTTGGGAAAGACCTAATCTATGTCACACGACCTCATCAATTTTCATCATCCATAAATCTAATTGGAAAAATCAAGCTGGATTACCATACTCTTAGGACCATGCTTATGAGTGGAATACATTTCTAAACTTTAACAAAGATCACACCCAGATTTTAAAATCATTAAAAATGTTCTTAAGTGATCTAAATAATTATCATGGACCCCTCCTCAATTGAATGCACAACAATGGGATCATATCCCAGTGATTTCATTCCTGGCGAACTAAGATTTCCAAACATAAATATTCCTGATCATAACACTGAGCGCTCTTCAGCTTCTACTATTCCAAAATATGATCCACATGTCTTGAGAAATAAGCAATTATGGCTTGCACCACTAGTTGTCATTGACCAAATTTCCTCATCTAGTATAAGCCAACATGATAAAGATGTCTTGTTCAATCAACTCGAGGAAGCCTACTTTAATCCTTTTAACAGGAAAACTTTCAAGATTCCCAAGACCCGTATGATGACAACTCACTTGATCTTAATGAATATAATCTCTCTTTAAGTACGAGCCCATCTTGAGACGCAACAAGGACTGACAACCTGTCTTCTCAAGCCGAAAGTAGAATGTCATGTTTTTATTATTGTCCTTTCAGTGCTACGTCACCTATACTTTTTCAAATCCATTATGTTTGTATTATTGTCCTTCTGCTTTAGTTTGTCAGTCACGTTTTTATTGCTTCGCTGTTAAGCTTTGTCTTGTAGTCTTTTACCCTGCCTATATAAGGAGCCTTGTCAGTCTTTGTTCAGCATTCGAAACCTTGCAAGTTTTCCCTAGTTCGAATAGAATGTGTTTTCCTATGAATTCTCTTTAAACATTTCGTTTCTCTAAAATCTTCTCTCTAAGATTATGTGTATCCCTATTCATTCAAGTTGATCTCATTATGCATTGCGCTTGCCTTTAATGAGGATCCTGCGCATAAAAAAGGATTAACAATATCCGTAATCCATGATGAGAGCTACTATAATGTATTTGGAATAGTTTTCATCGTCGTGATAGAGATCTTAGGTTTAATATCTTAGAATCATAAAAGTGGCCTTGAGGTTTGTTGCCCAGATAGAGGTGTTGTGTCCTTGACCTTACCTTGATTATGAGTTTCTTAAGTCATTTGATCTTCGTCATGAAACGTAAGCCCTTGCATTTATGTTATAAGCTCTTAGGATTGGTATATCGATTGGAAACGCAGAGACTGTGGGGCTATTAGCCCTAAAGAGCCTTATGACTTGTGTCTTTGGTCAGAACAATGCCATGTACTAGGATCCTACCCCCTCACATGGTATCAGAGCCTAAACTTGAAGGAATACACATAACTTATAGTAGAGGAAGAGAGTAAGAGAAACACTGTTTTCTTATAGATTCAGAAACACCTTCTTCATCCTTTGTTCCTCCAATTCCCTATTTTCTTTCCATTCCCGACGTTTATCTTCGTACCAACTTCCATAAAATCGACAACCTCATTGAGATTTCTTACAAAGATCTCCTACCTACCCAATGCCTTAAAGACACCCACCTTCTACTTATGAACCCATACTAACTTTATACCCAAAATTGTTCTTGGACCCCATCCATTAAACACCTCATTTTCAAGCTAAAGATCTCAGTTAAAGAGTATGTCTACTCTTCAAACCTAAACCATGACTAACTCCCCTCCTATACCACCGAACAATATGTCAAGCTCAAGATCCCCTAGTAGTTTATCAACCATTGGATAGATCAGGGATATACCCACTTTTACGTCAGACCCATCCGACTCTGCATTACTTACCATGGCCTTAAAGGTCTTCCTGTCACTGCCAGATTGGCTATCCTTGACACCATATACCTCACTTATCAACAAGCCCTCATCAGCACCATCCTGACCACCCTTAATACTGGCATTGTTATCATCACCATCTGCCCAGATTTCAACCTAAAACTTTCATATCCAACATTGAGAGATCGATTACAAGTCTAGATTCAAATTACCAGGCCAAAACAAGTCCTTGAAGCTGTGATGGCTACGAGTCACCACCAAATGGCCTTCTGAGTGCAAAATCATGATATAGATCTGCATCGCCTAAATCACATCGAGGATGCCCTTATGATAATTACTAAAAGGCAAGATGTGTTTACAATTGTCCACATCCCGAAGCAGATCTCTCGAAAAGACCTTCTCTATCTTATGCCCACAGACTAGATCACCAATTATGAACAGCGCCATGTCTACAATAGGCCTTTGACAACTACTAAACCGTCGAAGCTTATTCGCCTTCCAAATGGCTAAGTGAAGCTCGTCTATAAGAAGCTTGATGAGCCTTCTTCTTAGGCACTTGAAGTCTTACCATTCCTACAGTAGATTATGATGATCAACCCTATTCCAGTCCAAGAAATTAAGAAGGGGACCATTCCAATCCATCACTTTAAAACTAATGGCAAGCCCATGTTCGTCTCACACATTCATGACCACTTTATCTGGGATGTTGCTCTCAAAATGTGCAAGCCTGGTTGTTTCTGCCATGACCCCTCATACTTATCCAATGACAACAGTGAGCTAGACCTCTCATTCGATGATAGTGACTTCAAGGAGCTTGCCCAATCTTATGCACGTAATTGCCCAGCCAAATACAAAAGATGGCAGAAAAGATGTGCTCAGAAAAAATAGCAATTGCTTAACGAAAAAGAGAAAAAGAAAAGAAAAACTTGCATACCCTCTCGTCCCTTTCGACCTTTCAGAAAGGACAAAAACCCAGATTGGAAGCCATGGACGCCTTCAAATCTTGCTACAATTCCTTCTCGAGAAGATATTCTTATTGAATTGATGAAAGAAGTAGGCTGCTACAGAGAACCGCAAGAGACTATTGCCGATGTCTCTTCTTATTTGAGCCTCCACTAGCTTTTTGCAAGCCTAAGCCCATGGGAGCCTCTCCGGTAAATCCCATACCCTGTATGATAGTTCATCCCTCTAAACCAACCTATGATGACTTGTTTCCTCCTTCGGAACGCCACACCAATGAGCAAAGAATTACTTCTCGGCCTTATGTTACTTTCATTAAAGTATCGGTCTTCGGAAGTCCTGAGCCAATTCATCCTTCCGAGGAAATATTAAACTGGCATACAAAGAATGCATCTGCCCAGAGTCAAGTCCTCCAGTCTATTGATTCTAAGTTGTCTTACATTTCCCAATCACACCAGCAAACCCACCAGAGAGTAGATACTTTCTCCCAACAAGTTGAATAGCTTAGAAAAGAAACCCAGCAAAAGATCCAAACTCTTGACCATGAACTTTGCCAATTCATCACCCATAATTATTTTGGTCCTGGGTTTACGAAAAAAGAAAATGAAATCAAGTATCTGAAAGATCAATTGGCACAAAAAGAAGCTAACATGAGAACCAAGCCACCATCATCATCAAGAATACCTACCATAACCATTGCACCACCAACTCCAACTTTCATAGCTTTAGTTTATGACTCATTCATCTCTCCACTTGTGTACCAAACACAGTATATTCCGTCCCCGTTATACTCACCTTACCCATAAGAGGTCGACTATGCCAACCACTTCAAAATGACCCATCAAATTTTCCAAAAGGCTATTCTTAGATCCACATTAACACCACCACATAGATCCCATTGTCCACTTTAGAGACCGCCTGAAGCCTTCCCTAAGAAATATTTTGCCTCTCCATCCTACTCAAAGCCTTCCCAAGGGGTTTCCTTCATAAAACCTCATTCACCATCAGAATCACCACCACCTTCTCCTCCTCCTCAAGACTAAAGTCAAAAAGTACCCATCTTTCCTCCTGACCCTCCTCCAGTGGCTACGGTTGAACCATATGAGTCTATCCAATTTGATTAATAACCATAAGAACTAAATAGCATCTTCATTAAATGTATCTATAATAAGATGAAACAATGTTAGAAAAAGGGTGTTTGGGTGGAACATTTTGTAGTATTGGGACATAGGAACATCACGGAGGTAATGATAGAGGTAAAAGAATAAGGAAGACTTGGCTAATTCCATGACTTCAGTAGGACGAGTAGGAAATTGGACAGATGAAGGAAAAGACTTTTTGGTGGTTATGGGTCGGTTGATAGGAAAGGTGTATGGGTTGATCATGAGGATCAAAGGAATAGAGGTGACTGGAGTAATGAGCGAGATGGTATTTGGTTTTGGTCAGGAAAGCAGGTTAGCTAAATGGTTGATAACTCCCTTGATGTGTTTAACTTTAAATTTGTAGTGTGATAACCACACTTGCCATCTTGCCAGCTGAGGTTCAGGGATGATTTTGTTTTTGAGCTCCAAGATTTTGGGAAAAGTTGTGTTGTCCATTTCTACAATGAAGTGGTAGTGTGCTAGATGAAACTCAAACTTCTTGTTGCCACTTTTTACAGCAAGAATTTCCTTGTAGATAGTGTAGTAATTAGCTTCAGCATTGTTGAATGATCCACTTGCATGTCCACAATAGTATTGCTTTCTTCCTTTTTGTTCAATAAGAATGACGCCCCAGTGGTAATTGCTAGCATTAGTATGTAAGATCAGTGTGGAGTCAGGATTAGGAATCTTCAATGGCAGTGGCTCCTTGGAGATTTCTTTTAAGTGCTTTATTGCAGAAGTTTGTTCTGGTCCCCAAACATAAGAGGTGCCTTTACAAAGTAACTTAGAGAGCTAACTTATGTATTAAGAACACTTCAGGATGAAATTTCTGAGAAAGTTTACACTGAGGAATTGTTAGATTTGTTTGAGCAAGAGATCCTTATCTGGGAAGTTTACCAGTTGTTCAATCAAGTGTGGTCCTGGTTTGTACCAGCTATTTTCAAACATCATGCCTAAAAACTCGATGCAAGATTAGGCCAGCTGGCTCTTGTGGGCTGAAAGTGTAAAGACATTTTTTTTTTTACTAGGCTTGAGAACTGTTTTAATAGGTGGAGATGTTCTTCTTTAGTCTTTGAGAACAATAGGATATCGTCAATGTAGATTAGGGCATTGCTTCAGATAGGTTTGAATATCTCAGCTAGCCCTTTTGGATAGTGATGGGACCCTTTTGAGCCCGAATGGCATTATGGTCCATTGATATTGGGCATCTGGTATACAGAAGGCAATTTTGGGCTTTTCATCAAGATGAATTCCTAGTTGCTAGAAGCCTGCCTTGAGGTCAAACTTGGAAAACAATTAGGCTCCTTGTAATTAGGCCCTTTGAGTAGCAGGATTCGAAATGGGGAATTTGTCATCTTCAAGAAAAACATAGAGGCTTATAGTCAATCATCAATCTTTTCTTACCTTGGTTCTGTTCAGAATGTTTGTTAACATAGAATGCCTGACATGCCTAATCTGACTTGGTTAGCTGAATCAATCCTTGGTTGAGGAGGGATTCACACTCTTCACGAGCTAACTGGAGATCATATGGATTCATTCCAGGATGAGTAGCCTTTGTTGGATTAACATCTTCATTTTTTTTAAATGGAAGCTTAATGAAAAACTTTTCATTTTTCCAAAGTGGGTGTGGATGTTTGAAATCCGAATGGGATTTAGGACAGTGCTCCAAGAGTTGTTGTTTAACTTCTTCATAAGGAGGAGGAACAATATGAAGCAAATAGAGCTTAGGGATATCGGTGTAGGGACTAAACCGATGCTTGTAACAAACTCCTTTAGCTTCAATTTGTAATCTAGGGGACTTTTGTAAAACATCTATACCAATAAGAATATCTTTTCTAACAATATGACTGCTAAGAACATGCATCCAAGTGATGCATTCAGGGGAAAATTTAGTGCCAATTCAATGTCTGGTAATCAATGAAACTTTAAAAACTGAATCATTGGCATTTTTAAAATAGGATGCATGCTTTCTCTAGGCAAAATCAAGTAGTAAAGAAAGATTCATGACAGTCACTTGAGAGCCTATATCAATTAGGCCAATAACAGAGAAAGGTTTTGCATATTTGTCTGAGAGGATAGATAAATGGAGATATATGAAGGAACTAGGAGTTTGTAGAGGATGGCGTTGGTCAATCTTGTAGATATAGTGGTGGTGAATGAAGGGTTTATTAGAATTAGATTTTGAGTTTAGACTGTCATGGTCAGAAAAATTTGATAGAGCAAGAAGGGCAAGAATGATGTCATCATTGGGTTGACTCTGTTCAGAGAGGACTGCTTCAAGATCCTTATCTTCAAGAGGGATTTGCATCTCAATCTGCTCAATCATTTGGATTGCTTGCTTCAACTTGTTAGGACATTGCCGAACAACATGACCTTTCTTTTACAGATGTAATAGAAGTCTGATTTTCTTTTCCAGGACTTTTTTGGTCTGCTATTTCTAAAGTATTGCAATGGGCGATGCTTTCATCTGAATGTTTTAGGTCAGAAAGAAGAGAAGTGAGACTTCTTTTTGGACTTAGTCATAAGACTGTTTATCCTTACATTTGATTTTGAGGTAAGGTTTCTAACAGATTTTTTAGAATTTTGGTTTTCCAAAAATAACTGAATGTAGCATCTTCTGTTGCTCACAGAGCTTGTCTAGAGTGGCTAAGGCTAACTAGTAGATTTCTTTAAGGGAGATGTCAGCCATGAGGCGATAAAGGGCTTGCAGGGCTCTATTTAGTTCAAGCTGTAATTTTTTTAGTAATTAGGCGATAAAGACATGCTTGGGAGTGATATCGGTAAAACCATTTAGAAGGTAATATCTTTTTGTCATTCGCTTCATATGGCGATCGAGATCATACTTTTTGAGAGAACAACACTTCATTTCAAAACCAAATATCATCTCGCTTATTACTCTAGTCACCTCCATTTAAATATATAATATTATATGTATATTCAAAATTGATTTTATATTAAATTTTAAATTTAAAACTTAATTAATTATTATAAAGAAAAGAACCTCATACCTATCTTTGACTTTTCGTAAAATTAAGCTTAAGGGATGTAAAGATAATTTGTCTTCTTTAGCCTTTTTAAAGGACTTAGTAGAAAGATGACGTATCGTATAATGATTATAGTCTTGTATATTGATGATTCCATTTGGATAGTTTAGTGAAGTTTCTATTTATAAACTGTTATGGGTGGGTTGGTAATGATAAAAAATAGGTTGAGTAGTCTTGTAGGAGCTACAGAAGCCATTGATGTAGGGTATATTATTGAAAAAAAATATTGATTATTCTTATTATTGATTATAATTTAAGTATATTAATTTTAATGAAGTTATTTTTTTAAAAAGTGAGAGTTATTAAAAAAATAATTTTATTGTAATTGATACATCAAATTAACTGTAAATGTATTAAAATTAACTAATTTTTTTTAAAATTATTGTACTAGAGCTATTATATATATATATATATAACAACTTGAGTCACTTATCGTGTTGGATGTGTACTTTTTAATTTAGAACCGGATTAAACCATATTAGGCCGATTGTGAATCATACGGCTACGAGGTCTCCAATGCCCCAAATCTACTAGCAAAATGTTGAGTTAAGCAGGTTTTAAGGTCTTGTCTTGATAGTATTATTTTGCTGTTTATTTTAAGGTTTTCTTAAGTGTGAAGTTCTTATAAAATGGTTTCTTATCGTAATTCTTTGTTTGAAGAATTGTCATCTTGTAATAACAGTCATCAAGATCCCATAGTAAGGCCATCTCGCGAAAATGACACTCCGTGTACCATTCACTTATATATTATCAAAAATTAAAAATAAATAAGAAAGTAGAGATTTTATATGTATCTGGGGATTATGCTTCCAACTTCCATAGGCTCAGTACAAATTGGATTCCCTCATATGTAAGGGATCACTTTTAAAAATGCAAAATGATAAAATAAAAAATAAAAAAATTGACTGGATAACGTGTATGTCACTCATCCACATTTGACTTAGTATATTTCTTTAGACTTGTGTAATCGGCCTAGTCCACTTAAGGCCCAATATGTATGTACTTCTTGTAAAAGAGGAAAATTGAATTAATTACTGAAAAATCTGATTAGTGTTCTACATAATTTTTAAAACTTGATGCTTATTCATCGCTTACTTATTATGGGGCGATAGCGTGTCACAATGTTATTGCTTCGATCACTTGGTTGTATCCAAACAACTAGATTTAAAATTGTTGGAAAGATTTTACTTGACTTAAATCAATTTGTTAAATTGATATTTTAACCCAAATAGTTTTAAATTTTATTTATTAATCCAAAATCCTTTTTGAAATTTTCAACTTATCTCTTCTATTTTCTTCATTTTTTAATAACTCAAAAAAATAAAATTTTTAAATTAAAATAAAGATAAATTAGAAATTTGGATAGTTATTAAAAATAAAAAAAATATAGGGATGGATTCATAAATTTATAAACTAATGTTATTGGAGATTATTAAAAAATAAATAAAATAAAAGATATAAATTGAAAAATTTGAAAAAAAAAGTTCATAAATAAAATTTAAAAAATAAACATATAAAAAATTATTTATATTCACATATAATTAATACATTTTAACACACGTAATCGCCAATGTTGTTCTTGGTATATCACATGACAGTTGTACTGTAACAAAGCATAAAAAGAATTCAAACTTTGTTTGAATGTTCTCTCCAGCAATTTAGACCAAGTCAATTTTGATACCTATTTTTTTTTCAGGAACAGTTAGATGCATATTTTTCGAGGCCCATCAAGCGAAGGCCTTCGCCATGGGCCCAGGTTACAATGCCACAATAGCCCCCTCACGCGCGGGGTTATAAAAAATTAAATAATAATAATAAAATATAAGAACCACAAAAAATTAAAAAATAATAATTAAAAAAGCCTTAGTGTCCGCGTAGGGTTTAATACTAGTCATCTTCGTTATGAAACTCCTCTTTCGCAGAAGCCGAAGCGCTCTGCTTCAGTAGCAGCTGCAGCTACAGCGCCAATAACTAATTTTCACGTACACGACCTCACACATATTTGTATAATCATATTGCGGAATTCGTGGTTCTGTGTAAATCCCAGGGTTTTTCTTTAACAATGGCGGAGAGTCTGTTGATTGAAACGGAAGCCATCAATTCATTGGATTCTCGTTCGGATCCTTCTAACGGGTCGGCGTTATTTCACCGGAGAATCGAGTTTATTCCGGCGAAGAAGCCCTTCAAGGGCTTTAGCAATGGGGATAGTGATTTTAAGCTCGAGACCCTAAACCCCAACACCTGCTCCGAATCTCGGCGACCTGGTCTCAGTCCTGGTGGAAAGAAGCACGATGGTTCCGAATTCTCTGATTATGGTTTGGATCCGGAGCTTAGTTTTGGGATTACCGTTCGAAGAATTGTGAGTCGATCACTGCAATTTGATTGCTTTGCATTTGCTTCTGCTGCTTTCTTTTGTTTCTTTTCAATTGAAATGATTGGTCCTGCTGAAATGAGACGGTTTAAAGGTTGATAATTTTGGATAAAATTCGTTCAAGTAGAAATGCGCTTTATCTTTCTTTCCAAGGAGTGAAAAGTAAAACGTCTATTACCGTTACCTCTCTATTTTACCCCCTCGTTACTCATGACTCCCATGAATTTAGTTGTATTATGTTCTTCCGTGTTTGGCATGCCGTATGTTTTCGTGAATGCGGGTCAAATTTTTGTTCGAGTTTAAAATGCTCTTAAAGTATTTTGCTGTTTTTGTTACTTGATCATTAGTCTCGCCATATTGGTTGCTTGATTGCCATAGGAGTCTGTATTCTACCTTTTATTTAATGGTAAGCAGCAGACGCTAGCTTCTGTCAATAAGCTGCCAAATGATAAATTGAAGTATTTCTTATATACTATTAATAATATTTGAAATTTGCTTCTTCAGTTTTCCAAGCGCTCGATGTTCAACTGAGTGTTTCCATTATTCGCCATGCTCTTATGTACAAGTTTAGTTCAAATTCGAAAAATTTAGACATTTTCAGTTTTAGTTTTTGGGCTTTATGTACCATTTGACTTGGTGTTTCTTTTATTTTAATGTTCTGGAATTTTATTCTAGATATTTGTCTTTGGTTAAATTTCTATTTTTAAAGAGTGTTTTTTCATCCATTTGTTTATATATATATATATATATATATATTATTCCGTTTTTTCCTTTCTCTTTTTGGCGTCTTCTATGGCCATACAGTTTATTTGGCATCTGACAAGTTTCTTCTACGAATTAAAAGGATTCCATATTATTAACCATCTTATTCTTCTCTTTAATTGGTTGCTTTATTTTGACTAGCACTCTTAGGGCATCTTCCTGATGGAAGCTTCTCTTGTGCTCATTGTGACTCTGTTTATCGGTTTTGGACAATGTTACGTTAAATGCATCGTTAATCCTGCATGCTTGATTTATTCCTGAATTTTTTGTAGTTTACCCTTTTTTTTCCTCTTAATTTCTTCAAACTTTTAACAATTCTAGCTTAACTTATATGTTATTACTAGATACTTTTAGCTTTTTATGTGTCTATATTGGGAAAAGACTTGGCATGTTATGATGTTGGTATTTGTCATTTTCAGGGAGCTGGCTTGCGAAATCTTGGAAATACTTGTTTTCTCAATTCGGTATTGCAGTGTTTGACATATACAGAGCCTTTAGCTGCTTACCTGCAAAGTGGAAAGCATAAAAGTTCATGTGAGCAACTCTCCTTGTCATTTTCCATTCTAGTCTATGACATTTACTATATGCAGATTATGTTTTTGAAGATACCTGCCTCTGTGGTGCACTCTTGATTTGGGTTGCTTGGCATTGATAATAAAGTTTTTGAAATTGTTAGCTGATGCAAATAAAGTTGCACGTCTATGAGTTGTGAGGGAAGATGTTGTTAGATTTAGTTTCTAATAACATTTTATGATCCATGCAGGTCACATTGCTGGATTTTGTGCTCTGTGTGCAATACAGAATCATGTCAGTCGTGCATTGCAATCAACTGGGAGAATATTATCCCCAGAGGATCTGGTTATGAATCTGCGCTGTATCCTCATGTTTAATGTTCTATTTTATGAATGAAATTTAGAGAAAATTAAGTTTCTCTTCTCTTTTTGATTTGGTTATTTGATTACAATTGTAACGAAACATTGTATTTCTTTCTTTATATCTTTTTCCACTCTTTTCTGATTTTAATCCTTGAACGAAGGAGAAGCTTGACAAGAAGCCAAAAGCTATTTGTTTCTTGATTTTATTCATAAATATTATCCTCTTCAATTATATTAGAATTTTGTACTTCCTAACGATGAGATCAGGCATATCACGAAATTTCCGAAATGCCAGACAGGAGGATGCACATGAGTATATGGTAAACTTACTTGAATCAATGCATAAATGCTGCCTGCCTTCTGGAGTGCCAAGTGAATCTCCTGGGGCATATGAAAGGAGTTTGGTTCACAAGATCTTTGGTGGTCGCCTTCGTAGTCAGGTATCTCTCTTTTCCTGATAGGTTTGTTGGAGAAAATTGTGATCAATAGCTATATGGTTTGGCAATAGTTTCTAGTTGATATTTATCATTTAACCAGAAGATCTAAGTAAAACAGATGTACATTTGTTTTCTGGAACTGACAGTTATTGTTCACTGATAATTCTTTTGCACTAACAAATAGTTTTTGCCTTCTTTTTCAGGTGAAATGCCAGCAATGTTCCTATTGCTCCAACAAGTTTGATCCATTCTTAGATTTAAGCCTCGAAATATTCAAGGCAGATTCATTACATAAAGCACTTTCGAATTTCACAGCTGCAGAGTGGTTAGATGGAGGGGAAAGGCATTACCAGTGCCAAAGATGCAAGCAGAAAGTCAAGGCTCTCAAACAGCTCACAATTCACAAGGCACCCTATGTGCTGACCATTCATCTAAAGCGGTTTCATGCCCATGATCCTGGACAAAAGATTAAGAAGAGAGTTCAGTTTGGCTGTGCACTGGACCTGAAACCTTTTGTCAGTGGTTCCTATGTAAGTATTTTGTTTTGTAGATAAAAGCTGCATCACTTTCTATACATATGCCTATATGCTGTTTTGAATTTCTTAATATTAGATACAACACAAATGATATTGCCCTTATATTTGTTTTACCTTGGGATAACTATGCTCGAATGAAGTTCTGCTTATCGTTGCCAATGTAGAGCTCTGTTCTTTGATTGCCTTCTATGTGTGTCTGTAATTTGATATCATTGTTATGTCATACTTCTTACCTTTAATCTTTTTTATTTGGCAGGAAGGAGATTTGATGTATTCTCTTTATGGGGTTCTGGTTCATTCTGGTAGTAGCACTCATTCTGGTCATTATTACTGTTATGTCCGCACAGCAAATAACATGTGGTACACCCTGGATGACAATCGGGTAATAAAAACAATCTCTGTATCTAATTCTCATTTATTTTTTTTATGCAGTATAGAATTCTTGGCAACCCTTATTTTAACAAAAATGAAATTGAACTGAGAAAAAGCTGCCAGTTTCTATATGGGAAGGGGAATGCTTTATTTTCTCAATCTCCATTCATAACTATATCTCCTATAAGTTGTCATTTTGTTTATTCAAGGTTTATTCAATTAAAACAACCTGGACGCATAAGGTTTGGATTGTTCTTCCTTTAACAAAATTTTAGAGGATCATATGCTATAAAATGGCCTGCATACATTTTTAACTTCTGGTTTGTTGACTGCATTTAAATGTGGCAGATACTGGTATGTCCTAATTTTGTTTTCTTATTGAAGCTTCTTGTCATTGTAACCCATTTGATGCAATAGGTGAGCCATGTCAGTGAGCGGGAGGTTTTGAATCAGCAGGCTTACATGTTATTTTATGTTCGTGATAGAAAAAACATTGTTCCAAAGAAATCTGTCGACATAGCCCTGAAGGAGAATATGAAAGTGAATGTGAATGTGAATATAAGTAATGCTTCTGCAACTTTGAACCAAGCTATGAAGAAAGAAGTGGTTCAAAATGATCAAGCTGGAAATTTATTCATCAGTACACCTTCCACTGCTGAAGCTCAGAAAATTATATTAAATATAGATTCTTCTAGGGTTTCCTTTTTGAAGGATGCGTCAGTTAAGCATAGTGCCATAAAGGAAGATGGCTTGATCCGAAGTAAAGAATCTGTATCTGAACCATCTCAGGCACTGACACAAAAGGGCTCACCAGAAGTGCTCTCTGTTGCTAACTCAAAACTTCAATGCTTGATGCCATCAGGTCAAGGTGTAAAAGACTATAGTCATCCTCATGTTCTGAAAAGTTTGGCTGCTCCAGCTGTAGACAATATAAATAAATGCAATGACAATGGGGTTTCAAAAGAAAATGTAAAAGACACTCTTTCAATGGCACCTTCTGTAAGTGACGCTGGAAATGCTACTGCTCAAGCTATTACGGATAAAAAGGTAGATGATTTCATTTTACAAGCCAATATGCTTTTCTTGTCAGAGTTCGTGCTCTTGAAATTTTATTGGATACTGATCTGATTCCACTCTTAATGTAGAATAATTATGTCACAAAAGTTTTGAGCTTGAATACATTGAATAGCTCTGATTCTACAACTTCTCTAATTCAACCAAGCAACAGCAGCAGTCAGGTTTATATATTTTCCCTTGTAATTACCATCTGCTTGAAGCCTAATGTCTTTGTCTGTTGACTTAGTTTTGTTTTTTAACCTCTTAGGTTGGAGGTTCTGCAAATGGTTCAGTGTGTCATAAAGCAGGTAATCAAACAGCAGTTCTTTATAAGTCTGTCAGAAGATCAAAGGACATTGAGGGTCTTAACCACAAGCGCTTCAAAAAGTCAGGAAAGAAGCTTTTGAAGTATCGGGTTTCAAGCTTGCATGTTCGCTCTAACTTCCTTGTCATGGCATCCTTAGGCCTGCGGAAGAAAAAGAAACACAAAAAAGTAAAACAACGGACTTCAGATGTAAATCTAAATAAAGAAAAGTTGGATGAACATTTCTTCTCGTCAGATGTTGGGCCATCAACTCATGGGCAAGTTCCCTTGGGGTCAAGTCATGTTGGGAGCAGGGGAACCAAATCATGCTATCAACATGGCGCTGATCACGTGGCCTCTATGAACTCAATTAGTGAAGCTGCAAAGGAAAATATTGCCAATGGAGAATTTAAAAAGAGAATTGATCAGAAGTCTGCTGAGCTTGCTACTGCTAAGCAAGTAGAAAAGATATCTGGGAATAGCTCAGTTGCCAACCAATGTGATGCTAAACAGCCTGCTAGATTACAAGATGGTAACAGAGAACAAATGCATGATAGTTTAATGAGTAAGCTTACACCAGGTCTAGAGGGTGAGTTTTTATTTATACTTCTTTCCTTGTTTCTGACTGGCATAATACATAGAATGTGTTCTATAGATTAGTTCCATAGCTGCTAGTCTTGTGTATGGTGGAGTTTCATTTTTTATATTTTGTATTTGCACTATGACTTAATAAGTTTACCTTGATATTTGACATGAATGTTCTTTTTTTTTTTTTATTGGTGTAGTTGCACGTTGGGATGATGTTGAATTGCATCCATCGCAATCCTTGGAGTCCAAAAATGACAAGATCATCAGCATTGGATATGTTGGGGATGAATGGTATGTCTGATTTTAAACTGCTATCTTCAAGCAAAGATGACATGGCTAATCGTATGACTATTTGTTTTATGAGAAGTCATCATTTATAAATAATTTATACCTAGCATGTTCCTTTTTCCTTCTTGTGAAAAAATGGAGTCTAAAATTGTGCTTTGGCTGCTGTTATACCCAAATATGACGTGATGGTTGCCATGACATGGTTGTTGCCTCGTCAACTCACTTAAACTAGATCTAGGAAACCCTAGGGTTGCTATAATAACAAAGTTTGATGGGTTGGTGGGGAGACTAGAAGTACAATACAAATACTTTATTTTGGAGCTTTACTCATATTGCATAGTCAATTACCCATAGCTACATATTCAAATTGGAAGCAATCACATGCTTGATTTTTGAGACATCAGAATATTTGTTTTTTTTTAACTATATAGTAGTTTTTGGAATTTATTTTCTTAGTCTTAATTCTACACTATATTATTTATTATATACATATAAACATGTTATTTTAATTTATTGCCGTATTGATTCTCTAATCGACATTTTTCAAAAGTTGCTGTGTATAGTAATGGATGTTATTAAATACTACTGCATTGGCCTGGCTTTTTATTTTATATGTTTTGCTATATAAAAATTCATTTCTTGTCATCTTGAAATTTTACAGGGACGAAGAATATGACACGGGGAAGAGAAAGAAGTTAAGGGGCTTTAAGCATAGCTTTGGTGGGCCAAACCCTTTCCAAGAGATTGCTGCCAAGAAATCTCAGTTTAAAAAGGCAAAGTTGGATCAATGTAGCTCAGGGAACCCCCCATTCAGGATATGAAGCGCGAGGACTGATTGCCTTATATTGTCTTTGAATTTCTGGTAGAAATTTGTAATTTGTTGAGATGAAATTGTAATGACAACACTCTCATGGTTCAAAGTTTTGTATTGCTAGCATCAATTTGCCTTAGGGGGCAGAGGGTTAGGTTTACCATGTGCTTGTAGGACGTTTCTCATTTCAGAGAACTGTTAGCTGCATGCTCTTGAAGAGAAATGAAACCTTGTATTTCTGATGTAGCTACATTAAGTGGCTTAGAAATTTTGTTCCTCTCAGTTTTGTGTTTAACTTGGCACAATCATGATGAAACACGTAACTCAACTGTTTCTGTAATCTTAATGTACTGGATTTGCATTTGGTATTTGGGCAATGTATTTGAGGATAGTAAAATCAATGTGTTATATTATGTTCTCTGATTCTTGGTTACATATTGTGGTTTCCGTTTGGCTCACCAATGGTTGTCCTTCAAAACTGTCCACAGTGATAGATTCGAAAGGTCATTCCACAAATCTAAAGTATTTCACAGTTTTTTGGTGGTTAAATTTTTTATAAATATTCAAATGATTGGTCAGTTTTCTTCATGATTTAAGAATTGTAAAGCTCCTTACTGTTATCAACATTGAGTTAATATATATAAATAGCAATATAACTATTAATTCTCTTTTACTTGGCGCCTTCAGACTCCAAGTCATTCTTGGAATATTTAAGTACATTGGAAGTTCTAGTCTTATAGATATTTAATTGATAAAAGAAAAATTCTCAAATACAACTGCAACAAAAGCTACAACACGATGGATGAAGGAATTAAAACACCAATCTGTTCTTTAATAATAAATAAAACTGAAGGTGAGGTAAGATTTCTACTTAATAAGCTTCAGAAGATATGGTGTCCTTCTGGTGTTTTTAAGACGATTGATCTGCAAAATGATTACTATTTGGTGTGGTTTTCACTCTATGAAGATTGTTCTTTCTCTCTACAACAGGAACCTTGGCTATCGTAGGACATTATCTTTAAATGCTGGAAACTAGAGTTGCATCTCTGTTGGAGGATATGTTTAAAAACCAGACTGTTTGGATTAGAGTCCAGCTGAGTATTATGATAAAAACTTACTATGGAGAGTGAAGGTTTTAGGAATTCTAAATGTAATGGTTCGACTGAATATGAGCCTAGCCTTCTGTAATATATTTATAATAAGATACAACCAATGCAAAATTGACATGTGTCCCATAGGCTTAATAGAATGCCAATGCATAAGGACTACATATGAAGGATGAAAGGAATGAATGGATGAATGAATATTAGATTAACCTATATGTACACAATATAGCACAATATATAGCAAGCTTAATTATCTTTATACCAATCATAGTTTAATTCCCCCCTCAAACGAGTGGGTAAAGGTAGAGTATTATGCTACATAGAGTTTGTCTCTAAGCATCCAAAATCATGAATGGCTCAATGCCCTTGTTGGGCAGTTTGCTGGTTGATAAGATAATGGAACATATCTAACAAAGAGTTGTTTTGCAATCACTCTATCTCGCACAAAATGAATGTCAATTCCTATATGTTTTGTTCTTGTATGCAGAACTAGATTGGAGGTCAATGAGTTTGCAATCATGTTATCACACCATGCTACTTGAACTTGTGACATTGGAAAACCAAATTTGTTGAGCAATGATTGTAACCAAGCTATTTTTGCTGCAAGATCGGCTAGAGAACAATATTTGAACTTTATGCTTGGGTAAGAAACATCCTTTTGTTTCTTAAAAGACCATGAAACCAAAGTGTCTCCAAAGAAAATGCAATATCCACCCATAGAACGTCTGTCATTTGAGCATGATGCCCAATCAATGTCTAAGTATCTTGAATGTGGAGGAACTTAGATGTTTTGACATGTAAACCAAAGTTGATAATGCCTTTAAGATATCGTAAGACCCTTTTTGCTGCTTGCCAATGGGTTGTTGTTAGCTTCTTTAAAAATTAACTTACTTTGTGAAATGAAGCTGATATCATGGCTTATAATGGTGAGATATTGAAGAGCACCCACTAGGCTACAATACACAGAGGGTTGTTTAAGGATTTCACCAATAGAAATGGACCAAGTTTTGAATACAGTGATCAAAGTTGGAGAGGAAGTGAAATTATGCATGCCATACTTCTTTAAAAGATTAGTGACATTTTTCTTACTTGAGGTAGAGGCTTATGTCATCTTTGTAAGCCTCCAATCTTAAGAAGTAATGAATGGGTCTAAGATCTTTCAAAGAGTACATGTTGCTGAGCCATTTTATAAACTATTTTAGGTTGTTAGGGTTGTTTCCTGTCAACAAAATAACATCAATATAGATTAGTCATGATAACCATTCCTTTCTTTTTGTAAACAAATATTGAAATGTCACCCTTTGTTTTTGGAATCTCCAAGTGATCAAAGTATACATTAAACATTCAAACTAGTCCTTTGGAGCTTGTTTTAATCCATAAAGAGCTTTAACAATCTTGCAATATGATGAGGCCGAGCTGGATCTACAAATCCTTTAAGCTGTGTCATAAAGACTGTTTAATCAATGAGGCCATTCAAAAACTCATTATTTATCTCAACTTGTCTAATCTCCTACTTGAGTGACACAACAATGGAAAGAACAAGTTAAATGGTGGGGGATTTTACAATAGGGTTGAAAGTCTCCTTAAAATCAATACTAGGGTCCTGTTGGAACCATTTCGCCACTAACCTTATTTTATACTTCAACATAGTTGGGGATATATTTTGTCTTGAACACATAACATACTGCTGTCCAATATAAGGGATCAAATCCCAAGTGTGATTTTGCATCAGCGCATTATACTCAGTAGTCATAGCTACTTTCCAATAAGGTTTGGAAATAGCTTATTGGAAAGTAGCTTACTTATATGAAGAATGTTCAACATCAAGTAAATTAAAGATATTAATATCTCTAACAAAAAAAATTTGGGGTTTGAATATGTCTTGTTTACTACGTGTGATCATGTGATGTTGCTGCTATTTATTAATATCTATTTGGTCTTATTGTGTGTTAGTGGTAGCAATTTGTTCTTTAGCATTATTACTAGATATATTATCTTGACCAATGTTTGATGTTGATTAAGTTTCTTTTGACACCATAAGAGGAATAGGTGCAAAGGTTTGTGACAATTCAAAGTTTGTTTATAGGAGTGACATTGGGAAGAAGGAAGCAGATACTGTCTAATTCTTTGGTGCTTGCATGGTCTTAAGGAAACTTGTAGAGAAAGGAATTGTGTTGCTAATTACTAAATGTCGAGAAACATACATTCTTCTAGAAGGGCTCAAGCATTTGTAATCCTTATATGACTTAATATATCCAAGGAACATGCATTTTTGCATATGAAAGTGCAGCCCATATTAATTATAAGGATGCAAGAAAGAGTAACATGCACACCTAAAGATCTTTAGAACTTTGTAGTCAGGCTATTACTTAAACAATTTTAAATAAGGTGAAGCATTATGGATTATAGGACTTGGTAGCCTGTTGATTAGGTAAACATTAGTTTGAAAGGCTTTATTCCAATATTTCATAGGCATGTGTGCTTGAGCTAAGAGGGTTAATCCCAATTCTAGAACATGACGGTGCTTCCTTTTTA
The DNA here is from genome assembly GCA_037074485.1 of Delonix regia. Taxonomy (NCBI): domain Eukaryota; kingdom Viridiplantae; phylum Streptophyta; class Magnoliopsida; order Fabales; family Fabaceae; genus Delonix; species Delonix regia. The sequence continues at coordinate 21,824,178 of CM073451.1, forward strand.
CTCTCCTATTCTAAGCCTCAGTGTGGGGATAAGACTATCAAAAGACTATCCTAAAACTTTGAAAAAGATAAAAATTCTTTGGTATTCACCTGCTCCATTAGTCTGCATTACTTTAATTCTTCTATTAAACAACTTTTCAAAAGTATTCTTAAACTAATGAAGACATTTAAGGCATCAATCTTATGTTTTAGTGGATAATACCATGTGAATATACTAAAATCATCAACAAAGTTAATACAATAACTACGTCTATCACTTAAATGTAGGGGAGCTAGCCCCCATATGTCAGTTTACAAGATCAAGTGGATTTTTAGCGTGTGAGAAAGATAATGTAAAAAAGAGACAATGAGCTTTTCCTATATCACAAGCTTCACATAAATTTATATTATTATCATTAGACTTAATTTTGATTTTACATTAAGAAACTATTTGAGAAAGCCCCATAGAAGATGTGTCTTAATTTCTTGTGCCAAACTTCCTTTTTTATCAACAGAGCATAAGTATTACTTTTATTATTTGTAGATTGCTTGTGATTTTTCCTCACAGCATAAAGACCTTATTCAATTCTTTCTCTGAGTAGAGTCTTCCTCATCAATTTGTCCTTCACAATACAACCAGATGAATCAAATTCGATGATAATATAATTGTCTCATGTGAGCTTGGAAACTCTAAGTAGATCTTATTAATCTAAGTTGTATAGAAAACATCTTTCATAATAAGAGAATGACCAAAGTTATCATAGTGTAAAGAAAATGATAAGGAGTTTTGAATTTATATTCTGTTACCATCACTAACCATTAGTTGCATCTTACCACGATGAGTATATAGGAACCTAATTTTATTTGGATCATTTGTTACATGACAGCTTGCATCACTATCAAGATACCATGATGAGTAATCATTCACAATTTTTAGTAAAGCAATAAAAGTAGAGTGATTTGTAAAATCATTTTTCTAAGTAAGACGTGTTCCCATATAGTTACGATCAAAATGATAGTAGTAGTGGGTTGCGCTATGGCCAAAGCCATTGCATATTTGAAAGGTAGATTTATTATGATTATTTCTTCCTCGTCCTCTTAATCCTCTAGAACTATAAAATTTTGTGCCACACCAATTGCCACAATGAGAGGAAAAAGAACATGGTTCAGTATGAGTGAGGTTAGTTGTCTGTGTGTTAATGCTAAGATTAATAAAAGATTTTAGCTATTCAGCCATGATTCAAAGGTAAGCAAGTGTGCCTGAAGATCAACCTATGAGATATTGTCTTTCTTTGCGAGTTGAACTACAATAGGATTGTACTCTATAAGGCTAATAAGAGTTTAAGTTACTAAATCTACAAGACCAAAAAGGGCACCCATAAGTGTTAAATTGTCAAATATGTGTTTCATTTTATTAAGATATTCTTCCATCTTCTTCCCTCTTCAAGTACGATGCATCTTAGTAGATAGAGTTATACAAGACTTAGTGTGAACTCTTAACAAGTCCTTAGCTACTTGCCAGAGGTATTTTGCGATGGCACAATGCATTAGTTAGGAAGTCACATCCATAGTCATGGCATTGAGAAGCCAGCTAAGGAGGAGCTAATATGTAGCCATCCATTCATATATTCTGGGTTTGGCTTTGGTCCTACAACATCTGGAATTGGAACAAGCTTGGAAGGACATGGCTTTGTGCCAAATATGTGGCCATCGAGCTTGTTGCCTCTAGGCAAAAATATTGACTACCAAATAAGGTAATTAGTTATATCAAGTTTGATAAAATAGAGTTGCATAAAGGAATCCATAAAGGGAGGTATTTTTTAGTGAAATGGAGAATGACATGAAAGTTAGCAAATAAAAAGTAGCCTGCAGAGCTGATGATACTGGTTATAGATTGAGGAAATGCTATGATACCAAGTGACCATTTTAGGAATTCTAAATGTAATGCCTCAAATGAATATAAGCCTTATGTTTTATATTATATTTATAATATGACACAACCAATACAAGATTGACATATGTCTTATATAGGCTTAACAAAATTCCAACACATAAGAACTGCATGTGAAGGATGAAAGAAATAAATAATGAATGAATAATGGACTAGCCTACATGTACACAATATAGCACAATATACAACAAGCTTAATTATCTTGTACTAATCATAGTTTAATTTGGAGAACTAAGAAAGTCATTGGAAAGTCTTTGAAAGTGGACATCCATGTACTTTGAGGGAAGAACATGATGGATGGGATACAGGTTACAAAAATGGGGCAATATTTGTGCATTTGCATCAAAGTTGATTTGAGGAAAGCCTTTTTTGTTCTTAAAAGTTAGAATTTGAAAGAAGATGAATATGGTAGAGTGTTTTGCTTGTTGAAATTGTATTGTTTTGGGTGTTATGGTGTTGTAGGGGTATCTAGCGAGAGTTTGCTATTTTTTAGTTATGTTTTGCTAAGAATTGAGGGCTATTATGTTGTGTTGGTACATTATTTTTTTCCTTATTAAATGAAATGTACTTTTAAGGTGGAAAAAAGGTGGGAGAACCATTTCTTAAGTTCTACACATTTTTGTGAAGTTTTTTCATTAAAGAATAAGACACATGTTTGCTAAGGATGTCTAAATATTGCACATTGTACATTTTTGCAACAAATTTTTCTTGGATTGCTGCTATCTAATTAGATTTTATGCAATAACACAAAGCATGGGTTGATTGAATTAACATAATTATACATGGTTAATAATACATATGTCAATTGAATATACAACTTTTCTTGTAGAATTCCAACTAGAATTCTTTGTATAATAATACATGGTTTAATTAAATTAACTTAATTTGTTATACAAGAATAAACACAAAATTGGTGTGCTTTTTAAAAAATTATTGTTTGTATGTTAAGCAAAAATAAAAGATAATATATTCTTGAAAGTAATTAATTTGTGTTAATATGTTAAAATTTATTGATTACAATGAATTTGTTGAATAAATGTCATATTAGATTTGTTGAAACATATTAGTTAATTTATTAAGTTGTGTGCTTTGTTTGTTTGTTTTATTTCATAATTTGAATTTTTTTTATTGATTTTCATTATCTTTGAGATTTTAAGAATTCTATTTTTTTCTAAGTTAAAACTTAAAAGATATGACTAAGAAAAAAAATTATTGACTATCACTTTTAGAAAAAAGAGAGAAATGATGGTGAGACACAATCTATTGCACTAATTTTAAATCTTGATGCTAAAAATGAAAATGTTGTTGAGCAATCTGCAATGCCAACCAAGGAGCAACCTATCCAACCCTCTCCTTCCAAATTTGTGAGGAATGAAGAATAAATCAATATTAATACTTTGATATATGATTCGGGTAAGCACCCACAGATTTGGAATTATCCTCTTCGTCAGCAAGATGAAATTCATAGGGCATATATAAGGTTTAAGCAATATTGATTTATTATGGATGAGTATCCATTTTCTAGTCAAGATGATCAACCTCGTTGATTTTAGGCTCAATGGTTTAAAAGTTTTCCTTGGTTAGAATATTCACCAATAAAATATGTTTCTTTTTGCCTTCCATGTTATCTATTTTCTTAAAAAAGTAAAAAAGTCCATTCACTTTAAGAGGAGTTAGAAATTGTAAAAAGGTGAACAATGAAAAAGATTGCACATTTTCATCTCATATGGAGAAAAGTCCTAATTCTCCACACAATGTTAAAATTAAATGTTATGAAGATTTAAAGAATCACTCATGCCATATTGACAAAGTGCTATGTAAACAAACTTCATGGCAAATTCAGAATAACTAGTTATGTCTTAAAACTTCTATAGATGTTATTAGATGGTTAATGTTTCAAGCTTGTGCTTTTAGAGGACATGGTGAAAGTTTAGAATGCACAAATCAAGGTAATTTTCTTGAGATGATAAAGCATTTAGCTTCTTATGAGTGGATGATGTAGTCTTAGAGAATTCCCTCAAAATGCAAGATACATATCACTTATCCTTTAAAAGAAATTTAAAGTGTCTTTGCTAGATTTGCTAGAAAGGTGCAAAATGTAATTTGTAATGAAATTGGTGATGCTACATTTTGTTTTATTATTAGATGAAACAAGAGATGAATTTAGAAGAGAACAAATTACTCTTGTTCTTAGATTTGTTGATAAACAAATATTTGTTAATAAGTGTTTTATGGATTTAGTACATGTGAGAGATACTACATCAATTACTCTTAAACAAGAAATTTATTCTATGATATCTCATCATAATCTTAACATTCAATATGCTCAGGGTCAAGGATCTGATAGAGCTAGTAATATATATGGAAAGTGGAATAGTTTACAAGCTTTAATTATGTAAAAATCTCTTTATACTTATCAAGTACATTGCTTAACTCATTAATTGCAATTAACTCTTATTGCTATAGCTAAAGAAGTAGTTGATGTTCTTCCATTTTTCAAAACTTAACTATTGTTAGTATCATGTGCTCTTCTTGCAACTACAATGATGAATTACAACCCATTTATGCAGCTGACATTGCTAATTTGATTGCTAATGTGAGATTGTGATAGAAATGGGAGTCAATCAAATTTGCACATTATAGAGACTTGGTGACACTATATGGAGTTTCCATTTCAATTTAATATGTCATATTTTGCAAGTGTTTAATGCAACTAGTTCAATTCTTAAAGATATAGTAGTTAATAGAGCTACATACTCTCAACTGGATGATGTTACTTATTCTCTGAAATTATTGATGTCATTTGATTTTGTCTTCATTTTATATATGATGAAAGAAATAATAGGAATTACTGACAAGCTTTGTCATTGTTTGCAATTGAAATCCTAAGATATTTTGAATGTTATGTATTCAATATCTAAAACAAAGTCATTGATTCAAAAGTTATGAGATTGTGGTTGAGAACCTCTCTTACGAAAAGTTTGTTCATTTTGTAATAAACATGATATTCAAATTCCTAATATAAGTGCATCTTTCTCTGACACAATTTTAAGTCAATATAAAAGAGATACTGTGAAAGTTGAGCATTGTAATATTCCTAAAAATGATTATTTAATAATTCTATCTTAGTGGAATAGTTTTGTAAATATCTATATTAATTAAAGGAAGGAAGACAATACATTCGGGCAAATATGAAAATTTAAATGGTTGAAAAGAAAAAGTTAAGAAGAACTCACATAAAATTTTTTTTAAAGTAACATTTAACATGAAAATGAACCTAGTTTAATGGCTAACACTCAGCACCTATATCTCTTATGTCTAGAGTTCAAATCTCATCTTGAGTATCTGACTATATATTTTTTTCCTAGGCTGCCACATGTCTCCAGAGAAGGGAAATTACAAAAACGCCCATAAAATTTTCTTCTTCCCTACGTGAGACTTCTTCCTATCATGCTCTCTCTATTTACAACGTTTATCCATTATACACCTTCGATTCACACTAGCTGAGGGTTCTCCAACATCCGTGGTAATTATCTATCGTGTGTGTGGTTGGAAAGTCGCTGATTCCGACAAGAAATGCCACATATTAACATTGGATGTTAAGCACAACTCTAAGACAAAAATTTGCCTAACTTAGTGAGTTTACTCCAAATTTCTTGAGGGATTTGCTTCATGAGGATTTTTTTTTATAGTTCTCTCTCGATTTAAGACGATTTAAGGTTCCAATTGCTAATTTTGAAGTTGTAATCGAAGATTCTCTCTTAACTTCATAAAGAACATAAATATTGTGTTAGAAAATTTAAAATTAGATGATTTGGGTAAGCTTCTTGCAAATTTCTTTAGGGCTTCGGTTCATTTCTGCATTTCATTACTTTCTTCCTATGATTCAGCATTCAATTTCGTGGTTTTGCTTCAAAAATCAAAGCCTCTTACGCATGAACAGTGACCAAAATTTGAAATTCAAAATTGGAGCTCAATTTGGAGTTGTTTCATTAAATTTCTTTAGGGAGTTTGATCCTAGGTAAGAGTTTAACATTTCCCCTTTACCTATTTGATGTTTTGGTTAAAAATTTAAAAACCTAAAACCTGTTTTTCTTGGTAGGGAGTTGAATTGTTTAAATTGGTGGAATATGAAGATTTCTTGTTCCTTTAGCATCATTGAACATCATTAAGAGTGATAAAATTTGTCAGTAGTTTTTGTTTGAGTGGTAAGATATTTTGGGTTTTTCTCAAATTATCTTAAATTTCGTTGGTTGTAAGAGGAAGCTTGATGAAGAAACATTCAATGGAGATGACTATTATTATTGAATAATTACTTTAGTTATGATGGATATAATTTTTAATTCATTAGATGATATTGAACAACTTAAGAGCTATGTGGAATGGATTAATTGACCTATTTAGGCACATTTAATTTTTGGATTTGTATATAAATAATAATGTTGTAAAGTGTGTTTTATCGCTATTTATATGATGAGAAGCTTTGATGTCTTACATTAGAATGAATTCATTTATTAGGGGTGAAAATGGAAAAGTAACAAACTATGAGGTCATAATCTTGGAATATTTATGTAATCATATTTTTGGACTTAAAGGCAATGAAATTGCCCATTGGTGGAAATTTCTATCTTAAGGACATACAAATGTTACTAAAATCTTGGAGTATTTTTCTAAGTGCAATATAAATGTATGTTGGTCTTAGTCATAGGTGGAAGATTGAAAACTTCAACATTTGAACATTTGGGTCCCATGAGCATTTTTCTATGTGTATATGCATGTATTTGTTGGCCATGGCAATTATAATCATTTAAAGGAATATTTGTGATTTTAAAGAAAGGAAACAATTTTGGACAGAGGTCATTTGATGATGACAAGTTACTTATTAATCAGTTTATTATGAAATTACTCATTATAAATTTATTTGAGTTGAGATGAATATAGTAAGGGACATTAAGGTTGAATTTTTTTTTAAAATTTTTTTAGGAGCATAAAGGTTGTACTATATCTATTGGATAATAGAAGAGGCAATAAGAAAATGGGTTATGTGTGCCTTATTCAAGTGAGTAAATAACGCTAATTACATGTTATTTTTTAATTACACAATTTCCTTATGAAAATAATTGTTATTGAAGATCTTAGTGCCTTGGGGCAGACTTCTTAAAATTTAAAAGTTTCATCATTTCTATGTTCTCTGTGTATTTGTAAGCTTCAGATTAGATAAAAATCTTATTGAGCATTTGACTAATTTTTCTAAATATCTGATTGCTCTAATTTTGTATTTTCTAAATCACTCTAGTCATATACCATTGAATTTTCTTGTTCGATATTTTGAATCATTCTAATAATGTATTTCATAATTATTCTAATTGTGCAAATTTTGAATTATTTTGATTTTGTATTTCAAAATTCCCCTAATTTGAATTTTTGAATTACAATGATTCTGAACTTATGAAATTCTCTGTTCTAGCCTTGAGCTAGTTCGGTATTGGACTTTTGATAGTTTTGTTAGATATTCCTAATTTGATTTGGATACTTCTATGACACAAATAAATTGATTTATTTTCGTTCATGATTTGTTTATATTTTTGTTTGGGATTTTATTTGAAAACTAACAAAGTTTCGTCATTTTGTACTTTTATATAATTGTTAAAGGTGTTTATATTTCAAGATAATAAATGGTTTATGAAAAATTTTGTTGTACCTAGTTTATCCCTTCCATTGCGTAATTAGTATTATTTGTTCATTGAGTTTTTACTCACCTTTCGTTGTTTAACATTTTTTAGATTGTAGCACTATTATGGAGGTTTACCTACAAACTATGGGCTTAGCGGATGTCTCCTTGTGTGAGACTTGCATTGTTCACAAAGGGAAGTCCTTCTTTATTGTAAAGTTTGTATTTGTGATCTAGTGGCTCCATGTATATAGACAAATAGTTCTATTTTGGTTATTGTTGGTGATAGTTGTCTATTGTAAACATTATTAAAGCAGAGCTTTCCTTTCTATTGTATATTAGGATATTTCATTATAGACATTTTACGAGATCTAAATTTGAGGGGAGACCTTATTGAAGTTTTTACATGGAAATGCAATTGATTTTCTAGTTGGCATGAATATATTCTATTTTGGTTCTATCTGTTGATAATTCTGTTCTCTCATATTGTTATTGGATCTCCTAAGGTGTTTGATAGGGTTATGAGAGTGAAATTTATCTTGTTCTATATGCTGGTCATGTCCTCATTCGTGGAGGTTGTGACAAGCATTATTATCGTGTAAATATATTTAGTACTATGATAGATTATCAGTTTAAAGAATTGTATAGTAGATTCAATGAGCAAGTAATTGAGCTTCTTATATTGAGCATATCTTTGGACCTTAAAGGAGCTTACAGTCATTTAATGCTAGCAATATCTATAGTCTTGTGAAGAAATTTTCTTCGTTAGATTTTTTAAAGCAAGAAAAGATTAAGTTAGAATATAAATGCAACATTATGAGCTTGATGTGCTCAAGGATCCAAATTTTTAGAATTTATTTACTATTTTTGACTTATGTAAAAAATTAGTAAGAACTGGCAAGTTGGCTATTTATCATTTAATTGACAAATTGATTTGGCTTGTTTTAACTATTCCTTTGTCAACAATAACTACTAAACAATCTTTTTTAGCAATTAAACTCAATAAAATATGACTTCGCAACAAGATGGAAGATGATTTTTCCTGTAGATTAGATGATTGTTTACATTGAAAAAGAGATTTTTGCAAACTTGTATCACAAATGTAATAATTGATGACTTTACACTATAAAACACCGTCCACATAACTTAAGAACTGAAAGAATTGTGCACAACTTTGAGCTATATATATTAGGTGGCAAAATATCAAATTTGTTTCATATAATTAATTATTGGTCTTTTTTTTAAGTTCTTACAACCCCTTTCTTTATAATCTTGACTCTGCCATTACTCCTTGTTGTCATAGCTCATTTCCTCACTAACATGTCCCTAAACTTATTGTATCAAGTATAAAGGAAATAGAATACAGAGGATGAAGCTAGATTGTAGCAAATCACCATAATTCTTATATAGATGTATATATAGCTTTGGCAAATGAAATGAGAAATATCAACATCAACAAAATAAGCATTAACAATTTATCTATATATATGAATAAGTACAAATATAGCTAAGACACACTACATGAAAATTTTTATTGGCTTAAAAATATTGTTCTAGGTTGCTATCCTTTTCACTAGTCTTGTAGAAGTTAAAAACCTTTATGTTTGTTATGTATTTTTGACTAACATATTATACTTTTAATAAAACATAATATATATATATATATATATATATAAAGTTATTTAATTATTTTTGTGGAAGTATAATTAGTGTTGGGACATTTCAATCATTTTCTTATGCTCACAAATTGCATAATTATAAAGGGAAAAAAAAGGAACTTAGGTGTTTACATATTATTTGTCTTTTAATGAAAACAATGTATTAATCTTGAATATTGGGCCTAGGGTTGTCAAAATGAATATGATCCATGTTGGCTTGTCTATCTTGTCATTTTGGTAGGTTGTATTGAAATTTTTAATTCATTTAACATAGGTCATTTAAATAATTGTATTTACTTAACTCACAGATCAAATAGGCTAGCTTGGTGAGTTCATAGTTTATTCACTAACTTGAGAGTTTTTGTAGAGTTTCTTTTACGAAGACTACTTGAGTGAGTTCGTGGTTTAGTTACTAACTTAAGAGTATTTGTGGAGTTTCTTTTATGAACAGTTCAATATTTCATAATCCCAATTAACTTGTACCTTCTTTTTGTTTTAAAATATTTAATATTAGATCAATAATAGATAATATGATAGAATTTCTTGTATTTGAATTAAATAATATTCCATTGGATAATTAAATATTTTGTTTGGTTTATATTATTTTTACAAAATTTTTAATATTTTTTGTTACCTCACTAATTAGTGGACTGAATTAAATATTTCTAAGTCGATCAAATTAAAACCTGTTTAATTTATCAACTCAAATAAGTTAACTTGCATGTTTAATTTATCAACTCAAATAAGTTAACTTGCATGAGTCAAATTAACCTATTTTGGTTCCATTTTCACTTTGTGTGTCCAATCAAGTTACGTCCAAGAAAGTAATTTTATTTAAGGATTAATAAATTAAAATAATATCAACCAGGCTCCAAAGTGTTAGTACGGCATATACATGCATGATGGTGATAAAAGGAGAAGTGGAGAGTAGTTATGATCGCAAATAATAAGTATGTCGGTTGATTTCATGTTACTCCTTAGTCCCTCTTCCCTCGATCAATGCGAATCATTGCACTGCTTTATCCTCTCTACTCTTTACACTTTCTTTCTTGTTTTTTATTCACTTGTGGATTTCATGGCATGCGTCTGAAAATCTCTCTCTCTCTCTCTCTCTCTCTCTCTCTCTCTCTCTCTCTCTCTCTCTCTCTCTCTTTTTTAATGATATATCCCTTAATACATAATTTTAAATAAATTCAGTACAGAAAACAAATAAATTAAATATCTATTTTATATTAGCAAAGTTCTGCTTAATTATCTTCAATTTTTATATATATATTTGTATACGTACTGTGCCCGACTTGCAGGTTTCGTTCTCGCTTTCACTGTCTTCCATGAATAAGCCAAGTTGGCGTGTGCAAATACTAATATACTTTCTAATTTATAATAAAAATACGTTCAGTAGTATTTAATATACTTACATACATAATTAGGAAATAAGAATGACTTTAAAAAGATCAATTTCTTAGATATTTTAATATTTTAATTTTATCAATTTAGTCTCTTAATTATTAAGAACTATTTCTTTAATTTATATTGTGGTTTTGAAGATTTTTACTTTCTTTACAATTAAATCTTATATTAATCTCTGTACATAATTAAGAAATGATCTAAATATTCAATATTTTTGCTTTAATTAAAGAAATTATATTTATTTGATTTAAATTATAAATGTAGGTATTGCTAAAAGTTATAAATATATGTGGTAATTGATCATAAGGCATCATAATCTATCAAAGAAGAAGCAAAATAAAGATGGAAACATAGGAGAAAGAGAGCATTGTGGGGCCTGGAAAATTTGTAGAAGATGGTGATAAGATAAGACACAATATATTCCATCAATGATCAATGCCATTAAACATGCAAGTTTTACAAGAAAGGAAGAACTGTGACAGTTAGACAGGCTAGATTCAAAGTTTTGTAATCCATCATTTGCAACCTGAACCAGAATTGTGTCAAGTGCTCAACTAAACTATAGCTCCATCCTTTGGTTAGGTTAACCTAGGGTGACTATATAGATAATATTTACAAAAAGTGAGTTATTTATTGGTATTTTGTGCAAATTACTGATTAATTTTGTAAATAAATAAATACAGCAACTTTTTAATACTTACCCAAAAACATTAGTATCAATTATAAAGTAATTCAATGGCTTGTCAGTATTACGGTTGATGAATTAATAGGGAGAAAAATAATCAATTATCTAAATATATTTATTGATAATTATGATTGTATATTGATTATGTGAGTGAGTGAGTGTGTATATATACATGGGAGAAAAACCTTATTTTACTCCTTTAAAGATGGAGTATTTTTTACTTTGATCCTTTATATTTGGATATTTTTAATTTAATCCCTCAATAATAAAATTATTACCAATTATATCATTCCATTAATATATAATTACAATAAATTGATAAAATAACAATATTGATAATTATTTTATTTGTATGGATAATTTATTTAAAAAAAAATATGTTTGAGGGATTAAAAGAATATGATAATTTTGTGAGATTAAATTTAAAAAATTTTACATGGGAAAAATTCAATTTAACTGTAATTTTTTAAAAATTAAAATTAAAAATATCTCATTTGTAAAAAAAAAAAATTCTAATTATATATTTTTTTTCCGTATCAATCTCTCAGTACATGATTACTGTACAAGATTACTAAATTACCAGCACAGTCAGGATTTCAAAAGCCCAACAAATAAAGTGACTTTTAAAAAATAAATAGTTGGGTGAGTTTAGTGTAATTTTTTTTTTCTCAAATCAAGAATATGGACCACTTGATATAGGGCCCACGCATATTTAGAATATTGGTGACTGTCATCATCCCTTGAACCTTGCTTTCAAAATGGTCCCCATTGTCTACAAAAATAAGAAATTGGGGCAGAAAGGTAACTTTCTTTTCAATATATATATTTTGGAGTCAACAAAATACGGTTTTCTTTCCAACAATCCAGCTAACACATTGAAATGGCCACCCTTTTTATGTTTTTCACATTTCTTGGGGGATTGGGAGATTAATATATTATTCTCTTGATTTTTAATAATTTAGAAGTTTCGAATATAATTAAAATAGTCTAGTGGTAATATTTTTTACACTCATTCGAGTAATCTCAATTCAAATAATAATATGAATAAATACTATAAATTATAATGTAACAGTGAATTAAAAAAAAAGTAATGAAGTGTTATTTAATATAATGATATTTAAAATATTTGTACTTAAAAAATTATCAAAATTTTGTTTCAAATAATATGCTTTTTATTTTATTAATTGTATAGCATAATAATTGTTTTCTTTTGTAATTACAATCAACATATAGAAATTTAAATGCTAAAAAAAAAAATTATGTATGTAATTGTTTACCACGACTATACAATTATAAACTGATCAGCTTTTCCATGTACCAACACTTATGTTAGAAAAATCATATGTTTTTAGGTAAATTCAATGAAAAATAAATGTATAATATCAAATGTGAATAAACATATAAATATGTCTAAGATAATTTTAAGTTAAATTTATTTCTAACAAATTTATATATCCATTTACAATCAACTTAATATATACAATCTTTTCAACGATCTGTTAGTGGTAAATGAAAATCCATGATTCGAGTTTGATAATATGAGAAAGTTAATTAGTTGGTAGTTATGTTGATTTATAACCTAAAAATAGTAAAGCTAGATATTTTTGTGTGTCATTTAGCCCAAAACTGCATTCTTTTCCATATAAACGGAGAATGATAGAACATGAAACAAACACTTAGCAAGAAAACAAACAATTGAAGATGCATGGCATTCAGTAGTGTAAAACAAAATATAAAGCAGTTGAATAATTTGCATTAATTTTAATCTACTTATGATAATTTCTGTTGTTGATGTGAAGTTTTATACCTTTCTTTAAACCCCAAGAAGTAAAGGAATAGGACTTTTGCTAGGTTAGTTCAAAAAGACTTGTTAAGGATGATTTAAAAGAGGATTGGGATAAAAGGCAAAAAGAAAAAAAGGGAAGATGAATATAGAGTTTTTATTTATTTATTATTTTTTTTGCAAAAGATGGGTGTAATAATTATTATGTTTATATAGGTTTAATATTTATAAAATAACATATCTACTACTAAATCTTCAAAAAAAAAAATTGATTGCAGATTAGAGTATTAGTCATTTTTTGTTAAATAGTTTTAAAATATTAGAAGAATTAAAATGTAATAAGGTTATGTTTTTGTAAACTAACTTGTGTATTTTTTATTATGAAATTAAAATTAAATAAATTTAATAATATCTAGATCAAATTATTTATCCAATCTTAATTTGTGAAACTAAATTTATTTTCGAAATGTAAAATGAAAATTGCAAATATCTCCTTAAATTTTGGATTTTGAGCGGACATTTTGAAATTGAAAAAAAAAATACTTCATCAAAAAAATCATTTTTTAAGATTTAGATTATTCTGTCCATTTCTTGTTAAATGTTATTAACCAAGATGTTGCTTCTGACTCTTTCATTTGCAACAATGCAAATAAATCTTTGAATTTTGAGTTATTTACAAACACCTTTTCAACTTTTGAAATTCAAAATACTTGATAAGCTATCATTATCCAATGGTTAGATTCTTCTGTCATTAATATTATTAACTAAAATGCTACTCTTGACCCTTTTTTATTTGTCACATGCCATGCTCTTATTGGTCTGCTCTGAAATGCAACCAAAATCTTACACTTCATATCATTCTAATTTCATCTTTAATCTAATATTCTTGATTAGAAGAAACTTTGAAGACATGGAATTTGAACCAGTGACTAGTGGGATGTATTTTGTGGTAATTAAAGGAACCTAAAATAGCATATCAAATTACAACTCCAATAGATATTGTAAGTAAGATTTTAAATTCAGAAAGTTGGGTAGTTTAAGAAATGTTTTTCAATTTAAGATTTTGAAAATGAGAAAATATTTGCAAAAGACCATAGTTGATAGTTACTTTTTTTCCCAAATAAAAAAATGTAACTAAAAATTTTTTATTCTATTTTCCTTTACAAATAATGTTAAATTTTAATGTTATTTTAATAGATCTAGAAATAAAATTATTTTTATTCTGAAAAAATCTATCTTTAAATCTTGAAAACATATAACTAAAAAGTTCCAAGTTAGGATTTTGGAGTTCTAAAAAGGTCTCTGAGTTAAAAAATTTAATTTTTAATCCTTTAAAATAATTTCTAAATTTAATATCTAAATATTTAAAGAATTGTATTTTCCCATACTTTTACTTGTTTTATTGGCCTCATTTCCGTCCTCTTCCACAGAAAAAGTAAACATGGACATAAAGGGATTTATTTATTTATTTACTTTTTTAAAAAACAAGCCTCCAATGACGGGAAATGATGATGGACACACTCAATGAAGACTCATTGAATTCCCACCGGCGAAGCTTTCATAAATTCACCAACCACAACCTCAACGATATTTCCATTCAATTCAATTCAGTTCCTTCTCATACATTTATCATCCTCAGACCCTCACCGCTGCTACCCTGGTCATTTTTCCTTGTATGAACTGTCTGCACATGTTGCGTTGTCTCTCCCTCCTTTGAGCGGCAAAAAATCCTTCTTGTTTCTTTTCTTCAAAACTTTTTAACTCTACCCTAAAGCTTCTGTGACACAGCTACACAAGCAATGCTCGACAGCTTTTCGTAATCCAGAAGGAGACAATAGTTCTTCTTCCAGTACTTTTTGTTTCTTATATTTATTTCCCTTTGTTTCCTTTCACGATCTGCAAATCCAGACAAAGGTTCGCTCATTCCTCTCGTTAATGCCCACAACTTTTTATTTACTCTCTTCCTCTTGTGTTAAATTTTTTCATCTCCTTCTCTCAACTCAAAATTCACTGCTATTGGGTTCATTCATGGAGTCCAAGCTGCAGAAAAAGTAATGGCTGCCATGGTCATGCTGGTTTTGAATTTCTGAGAAGGGCATTTCTTTGTGGTTTACTGAGTCGTTTTTCCTAATGGGTTTGGGAGTGTTTGGTTCTATTTTAGTTCTGACCCTTTTCTTCAAGCACTTGGCGTGCCAGCAACCAAATACCGATGGGTTCTTCATGTTGGAGTTCTTCAAGAAGATGGGTTTATCTTCAACTTCTTTCCAATCCTACAACTTCTCTGGTTCTTCTTTCTGTTCATGGCAAGGGGTTCTCTGTGATGCCCAGAAAGAACATGTCGTTGAGTTCAAAGCTTCTGGGTTAGGCCTCTCTGGACCTATTCCTGATACCACCATTGGCAAGCTTAGCAAGCTTCAATCTTTGGACCTTAGCAGCAACAAAATCGCTGGGTTGCCTTCAGATTTCTGGAGTTTAACCTCCCTCAAGAGCCTTAACCTATCTTCCAACCAGATTTCTGGTTCATTACCCAACAACATTGGCAATTTTGGTTCGTTGGAAATCTTAGACTTATCGAACAACAATCTCTCTGAAGAAATTCCTGAAGCTATAGGCTCCCTTGTCAGTCTTCGTATCCTCAGACTAAGCCAGAACAGGTTCGAACAGAGCATACCTTCAGGGATTTTGAAGTGTCAGTCTCTAGTTTCAATTGATCTTTCATCAAATCAGCTAAATGGGACTCTTCCGGATGGCTTTGGTGCTTCGTTTTCAAAGCTGAAAATGTTGAACCTTGCTGGGAATAGTATTTATGGTCGAGATTCAGACTTTTCTGGGTTGAATTCCATTACTACTATCAATATATCTGGAAATTCGTTTCAGGGTTCTGCCATGGGTGTGTTTAAGGACAGCTTGGAGGTCATTGACCTTAGCAAGAACCAATTTCAGGGTCACATTTCTCAGGTACAGTTCAATTCTAACTATAATTGGTCTCGTATAGTTTATTTGGATTGGTCTGAGAATCAATTTAGTGGGGAAATTCTCCTGAATTTGAACCAAGCCCGGAATCTGAAACACCTAAATCTTGCACACAATAGATTTAC
This sequence comes from Delonix regia, assembly GCA_037074485.1. NCBI lineage: Eukaryota > Viridiplantae > Streptophyta > Magnoliopsida > Fabales > Fabaceae > Delonix > Delonix regia. The sequence goes on from CM073451.1 coordinate 21,840,412, forward strand.
CAGACAGAAATTCCCACAGATAAAAATGCTCTCTGTGTTGGAATACTTGAACTTGTCTAGAACTAGTCTTGTTGGTCACATTCCTGATGAAATCTCTCAACTGAGGCATTTGAATGCACTTGATATCTCTATGAATCATCTCACTGGGAAAATCCCCTTACTGAGGAACAAAAACCTCCAAGTTCTTGACCTTTCTATGAACAATTTGAGTGGTGAAATCCCCCAACCTGTCTTAGATAAGCTCCCACGGATGGAGAAATATAACTTCTCATATAATAACGTAACCTTCTGTGATTCAAAATTCACCCCTGAAATCCTCAAAACAGCGTTCTTGGGATCAGTTAACATATGCCCAATTGCTGCAAACCCCACACTTTTCAAAAGAAGAACCACTGAACATAAAGGAATGAAGCTGGCTCTTGCATTGACGCTAGCAATGATCTGCCTTCTTGCTGGGCTTTTGTTTCTAGCATTTGGTTGTAGAAGGAAAACAAAAATGTGGGCAGTGAAGCAAACATCATATAAGGAAGAACAGAACATCTCAGGACCTTTCGAATTCCAGACCGATTCAACAACCTGGGTGGCTGATGTCAAACAAGCAACTTTGGTCCCAGTAGTAATTTTCGAGAAGCCATTGTTGAACATCACATTCGCTGACCTCTTGTCTGCGACTTCAAACTTTGATAGGGGTACCCTTTTGGCTGAAGGGAAGTTTGGGCCTGTTTATAGAGGCTTTCTACCCGGTGGGATTCATGTAGCAGTTAAGGTTCTGGTTGTTGGATCTACATTGACGGATCAAGAAGCTGCAAGAGAGCTTGAGTATCTTGGTAGGATCAAGCACCCCAATCTTGTTCCTTTAACTGGGTATTGTCTAGCTGGAGATCAGAGGATTGCCATATATGATTACATGGAGAATGGGAACTTGCAAAACTTGCTCTATGACTTGCCGCTGGGGGTGCAAAGTACAGAAGATTGGAGCACAGACACGTGGGAGGAGGATGACAATGGTGGTGGGATTCAAAATGCTGGCTCTGAGGGATTACTCACATCTTGGAGATTTCGTCACAAGATTGCCCTTGGCACTGCTCGAGCATTGGCCTTTCTTCACCATGGCTGCTCACCTCCAATCATTCACAGAGATGTTAAGGCTAGTAGTGTCTATCTGGATTATAACCTAGAGCCGAGGTTGTCTGACTTTGGGCTGGCTAAGATTTTTGGAGATGGCTTGGATGAGGAAATTGCACGTGGTTCACCTGGTTATGTTCCACCAGAGTTTTCCAAACCTGAATACAATCCCCCAACGCCAAAATCTGATGTGTACTGTTTTGGGGTTGTGCTCTTTGAGCTAATAACTGGGAAAAAACCAGTCGGGGATGATTATCCTGATGCAAAGGAAGAAACTTTGGTTGGCTGGGTGAGAGGACTAGTGAGAAAAAACCAAGCTTCAAGAGCCATTGATCAGAAAATTCGCAATACGGGCCCAGAGGAACAGATGGAGGAGGCCCTTAAGATTGGTTATCTTTGCACGGCTGATCTTCCCTACAAGCGACCAAGCATGCAGCAGGTAGTTGGACTTCTTAAAGATATTGAGCCTTCTGCTGTTTAGTGACAGAAAAGAAGATAAGGAGTTGAAATTGTTTTGTTTTTTAATTTAATCTTACCACTTTGATTTTTGCCACTGGATGAGAGCTTCCCATGAAATGTTATCATGGGGAAAATGTAAAGAAAACAGTCCCTGGGATTCTGTTCTTTTGATGTTGATCTCCTCTCGTTTTCACCATCCACCTTTGTTAGATGAAAGCTTTGATGAAAATATACCAGAACTTGTTCTTCGAACTTGTTACTGCTTGTACTTGTGCATTTACTTTGGTCATAAACTTATTGGTTTGATCTCATGTTACATAAAAAGTAAATGCCACTGGAACCCATTTCTCCCAACTTAGAAATATTTAATTCAGCTGGAAGGGCCTTTTTTGTTTCTTTCTTTTCGCTCTTTATCATGTCAAGGGCTTTCCAGCACACCCTTTTACTTTAGCTGATAGGGACAAAAGTCACTTTGGAAGGTCTTAAAAGTAAATGCCACTGAAGTGAAACATTGGTCCCATGTAAACATTTTTTTGGGTTATTGTGGATATATTGTGATACTTAACTTATTTGATATATTAGAGTTTGAATATGTCCTGCATCGCAGGCTTACCAACCACCACTTGTAAATTACCTCTGATTCACTTGTGTCTTTTACTATAAGATGTGAAATGAAACATAAACCTCCTAGTAAGTGTGATTAGAAAGGGATTCCGTCTTTTATATCTATATATATATATATTCATTTTGAAAGAGAAGAGGAATAATACTTCAGTTATCAGACAAGCAGGAGCACAAACACCGAAGGCATACAATACTCATACACGGACAAAATGAGAGACGAGAGGCTGAAAGAGACCATGATTCACAATTTCAAGGCCTTAGATATGTCTTCATGCCAATTCTTAAATCTTAATCCTTGAATGAAAAAGTTAATTATTAACAATTCCATGACTAAAAAACACATCGAAGATTAGTACTGATGGATTCACTTAGATAAAACATCACAACAAGCCGTTGAGTTAGGACCACACCGACAAATACGATGAAGGCAAATCTGACAACTTAGGGAAATTTCCTAAAACCTCTTTGAGGATTAAACCTTTTAAGAGAGTTGTTCTCAATCGGAAGTTGATTATTAAAAATAAAAAAAGCTATATATATATATATATATTTATATTTATATATGTACGTTTTTGGAAGAGAGAAAAACATTGCTAAAATTAGAAAAAGAGCACTGCGACGCTAGGTATTTCTTTGTTTAAAGAGATATAGTTAATTTGTAGAAATGTTTAAAATTAAATCTATATGTTGCCAATAAGGTTAAAAATTATAAATATACCTTTATTGTTATTCAATTCGCAAAAGATGAAAATTCCAAAAATTTATCTATTTGAATATAAAATAGGTAAGAGTTGTTGCTAATTAAATCAATTTTTTTAAGAGTCAGTTACTCTCATATCTATTTTGAGATTTAGTATAATATTGATTATGTTATAAAAATTCTTTGATTGTATTTTTTTGCCAATAAAATTAACATTTTTAAAACAAAATACATTCTTTCAATAAATGAAATTATTTAATTGTATTTAATTATTATATTATAAGTAAAATCACTATTTCATATTGAAAATTTAGATCATTTCTATGCCTCATTTTTGCCAATATTTGAACAAACAAATAGCATGCTAATAAATATGACAGATAATGAGGGACAATAATGCTTTAGAAAAGGAGGGAGAAAATGTTTTACAGGGAAACTCTTATTTTTACTATTATTATTTTTAGATCCTTTAAGTTTTTTTAACAACCTTTGCCTCGTAAGATTAACTTTAGATAATACATTATTTTAGTTTTTAACTTATTAGTTATTTTTAATTTAGTTCTTCATTTAGCAGTTGATTCTTAATTTGGTCTCTCACTAATTTTTATTTTCAATTTAACTCTTATTTTATCAGTCCATTCTTAATTTAGTTCTGCAATAATCATATAGTTAACACAATTAATCTCTTAATCTAAATTAAATGAGAGCGACTAAATTAATAATAGACTTATAAGTGAGAAATTAAATTAATTAATTAATTAGTGAAAGGTCAAAATAAAACTAAAAATTAATGAAATACCAAATTGAATATTAACATATAAGTGAGAGACTAAAATTATATTTTACTAGTTTAACTATATTAATATTTTTCACTACTTTTATTATCCTTAATGTAAGAATATGATTTTATTATCAATACAATAGTAATGGTAACTAATTAATTTGGAAAATGATAGCCTTAACTTTCACTTTTTTCTCTACTCCCGTGAGAGTGTCCTTCTCTCCTCGTATGAGAGTCCTTCTTTTTCCCTGAGTGGAAGTCCGTTATTTTGCACTTTCTTAACTACTGCGAGACTAAGTTTCTCATTCTATTTGGATTGATGGTTTTCATGGAGATTGATTCTGACGGTGCGGCTACAGATATGAGGGAAAATACCGTGATTCTAGATTGGTTTGATGGATGTTTTAGAGATAAAATGCACCTTGAAAAGATTTGAAAAAAAAAAATTTTTAGTAAGAATACATTAAGTCCTTGATTCTTAAAATTTGGAATGTCAGAGGCAAAGTGATGACATCTAAAGTTAGGACCCATATATTTCTGTTCAGTTTTGAAAGAAAGGATGATTAGGATTGAGTGCTTAGAGATTGTCCTTGGTTCATGTTGGGAATGTTGTTGGCTCTGAAGTCTTGGTCTCCTTATTTGTCCATACCAAAGATCACATTCTCTTGAACCCTTTTTTGGACACATCTGCATGGACTTCCTAAGGAAGGAATGTCATGGAAGAACTTAAATAGAATGGATATGAAGGTAGGGGATTTGGTGCTTTGTGGGGCTAAGGGTTAATGTAGATATCAATGAGCCTTTGCCTACTAGTTTTTAGGTGCCACTTCCAACGATGGAACAAATATGGATCTTCATAAAATTTGAAAAACTAAAAGATTATTGTTTATGCTTGTAAAAGAACTGGTTATGATATGAAACATTGTGTTTGGAAGAAGAATTCAAAGACTGAATTGGATTTCAAAACTCAATAGACTGATGATCTTGGAGTATCTCAAGTGCGAGCTCTGACGGAGGTTATTCTTGTTGATTACCCTGAGGATGTACCTTCTTCTTTGGCGGTGCGTGCAAGCCCAAGTAATAATACAATTATTTCGTAGCGGGTGGAAACCTCACACTTGCCTATGAACTCTATGCGGAAGTTACCTGGACAATTTTATAATGGTATGTCGGAAATGGAGCCCGCTGATTGTTCTGACTCATTGACTAACTACCATATTGAGTTAGGCCGCAAACTTCCTCCTATGACGACAACTGGGCCTTTCCAGCCCATGGATCTCTCCACTAGTTCCAACTTGGGCCATAGTTCTCAAAATGGGATTCCACCCTCGTCTGCATTTATAACTCAATCGAAGTCTTATGTTGCTCTGGGGATGACCTTTTTGTTTAAGCTGTATAGAGGTCAGTTCCTATTTACCAGTTGTGGACAAAGGTCTATAATAATATGTTGGTGAAGGTGAATAAATGAACATAAATATATTCATAGTTTTAGGTGGGAGACTTATATTGATTTCTTAATTGTGAAAACTTATTAAATTTTGATTGGGATCACTAATTGAATGAGATACCTATAGTGTATTAGGTGTATATCATGTTTTCATAACCTAAATCTCCTCTCGAATGCGACTGCAGAATACTTGCAGGTATTCTACTTAGAATGTCTCAAGTCTCTCTCTTGATGATTTCTCAATTGTATAATCGTATAATTTTATTTATAGAAAGCTAGTTAGCATTACAGTTTAATAGTAATTCATATAATTACTATTTTATGTTTATTTAATGAGTATCTTTATGGGTGGATTTAATATAATATTTTAACAAATTTAAATCCTTTAACTATTAGGGTTAATAAGAACGATGAAAAACTTCTTATCAGTGTTAGTGTAACCCCTATTTCCTCTTATGTTGTTAAACTGTCCCCAGATGATGCAATGACAACAAATCCCTTGGAAACTTTCCACAACCTCCTTATGAATATGATTTGATTGAAAGCCTAAATAAGGTTTAGTTGAAGTGTGGTGAGGAGAATGATCTGACTAAGAGTGACATTATAAAAAAAAAACCTTGACTTTTGGAGGGTTAAGGGTGATGAATAACTTCATCGATCTACCTCTGTTACCTTTCCTATTCGTTAACTCTGAGGTAAAACTCGAGGTTGGCCAAAGAAAACTCGTGAAGTTAAAGCTTTTTGGGGTGATGATTTGGTGGGGGTTCAAACCCATGTTGTTAAAGAGCAAATTCCAGATGACAATGATGTTACTATTCTGTTGGCTGATACTGTGTTCTACTTTGAGAGTTTTAGTGGCTGCCTTTCTCCAGCCACCCAGGGGCGATGAGTCTCTTAACATATAACTGTCAGGGGTTGGGGGCTCCCTTGACAGGTAACACTCTATAAGAGTTATGTCAAAAATATAAGCCCTCATGGTTTTCTTAATGGAGACTAGGATGAAGAAGAATAAGAATAAGGCATTGAGGTTTTTCTAGAAGATTTCAAAGATTTTAATCTCTGATCACAGTTGAACGAATTGGTTTTAGTGGGGGACTCATGTTGTGGTAGGATTAGAATGTGGTTTTCAAAGTATTATATCATGAAAAAAGTTTTATACATGTCGAGATTGAAAGAGGAGTGGATGGCCTAAAGGAATTTGTCACCTTTGTGTATGGACCGCCTATGGATAGAGACAAAGAATGCTCTCGGTAGGGACATTGTTTCACTCCTGGCTCTGATCACCCTTGACTTTGCTATGGATAGAGAAAATTTGTGGTAAGTGTAGACGTTGAAGAAGGAGTTAGCTTTTGAGGATTTTATGTCCACTATTGATATGATGGATCTGGGCTATCATGGGAGTGCTTTCACTTGGACAAATAAAAGATATGGAGATGCCTTCATTATGGAGCGTGATTGAGCTATCTATAATTGCGTACGGCGACTATGCTTCCTAAATGCCCGAGTTTGTAATCTTGACATGGTGGGATCAAACCATTAGCCTCTTATTACCATTATAAATCATGTTAGTAGAATTGGGAGAAAATATTTTCGATTTGAGTTCATGTGGGTTGGACATCTAGAGCTGCTAGTTATAATTGAAGATTGTTTGTTGGAGGAAATGTAATCAATTTATTAATGATGCATTAGCGGTGTTCTTGAATAATATGCATCATGTTCAAAGGGGATAGGCCAAATGGAGTAAAATTGCCTTTCTTAGCAATAAGCAACAATTATAAGATTCTTTAGTTAAATACCGAGATGTTTTTATTGTGGTTGGAATAAGAAATCAACAGAGTTAGCGAATACTCTGATTAAGCAGATTGAAGATATATGGGATAGTGAGGAGAAGTATTGGCTAACAAAGATTCCAAGTTCAATGATTGACTCGTGAAGAAAAGAATAATCTTTTTTAATATGGCAACAATGCAACGATAATAGCGGAACAAGGTAGTCAGGATTTGTGATGACAGTGGCCAATGGTTGGACTATGACGATGAGATTGCTCATGGTTTAACTGATTTCTATAAGAACTTATTTAGTTCTACAAGTGCAAGGGATTATGATGTCTTGGATGTCATTGATCCGCTTATTACTACTAATGATAATGCCAAATAGCATTTCAGGCTTATTTTATCTTAATTCCTGGAGTGTAATGAGTGAAGAAGTGACTAAAGTGGGTCAAAATTTTTTAACACAGGGGTAGCCGCTAACTACATTGAATGAAACAAATATTGTACTAATTTCTATGGTTGAACATTTAAAGAAGATTGGAAATTTTCAGCCTATTAGCTTATGCAACTTCTCATACAAAATCATCTCCAAGATCTTGGTGAATCATATGAAGCCCCTGCTTGGCAAGATTATCTCTGAGAATCAAAGAGCTTTTGTCCTAGGTGGACAAATTCAAAAGAACATCATCATTGTCCATAAGGCATTTCACTACCTAAAAACTTGTAGTAGTGAGCGAAACCATGAGATTGCCACTAAGCTTGACATGAATAAAGCATATGACTAGGTGAAGTAGGACTTTTTGTGTGCTTTTCTTTATAAATTGGGTTTCTATCATAAATGGATTTATCTTTTGACTAAAAATGGAAAACACCAAGGACGATCTGAGGCTTCCCACTGATGACACACTGCTTTCCCAGGCACCTTGTTTGACAGTCTTATGAATTTACTTTCCTGTCCCAATGCGTTTCAAGTTTTGACGATGACACTATGTTGCATATTCATTCAATAGGTGGATCTCATGTATGTTTTTGTTTTTAGATTAAAGATGGGTTTGCTGAAGGGAAAGATCTTGTAGTTTCTGTCATGTCTGCAATGGGAGAAGAGTAGATCTGTGCCCTAAAGGACATTGGTCCTAAAAATTAAGAAGAGGCTTTGGCTGAAGCTATAACTGATAGCACATTTTCTATTGTGTTGCTCACTAGTTATTTCCAATGCATGTGTAGTGCACAATAAAGTTTGGATGCAAAATATAGCTTGTTCTCGATGAGATTTAAGCTTGTGGATGGAGAGATTGGAAACCAGTTACACGGTAGGATGGAATTCCTACTGTTACTATGTCTTTACCCTATAATCCTCTCGCTAATTAATTTAAGGTACTTAATTTTGGTTTAGCCTAGTGTTAATATTTAGCCTTGTTATCTTTCTCTGCGCTGTCTGACAATTCACGGGTAAGCTTGGAATTATATGTTGGTAGTGTGGAGATGTTTAATTTCTTGATGTTGCATTTGGGTTGTGGTATTTTAAATTTTATGAGTGTTTAAATGCTAGTAATTCCAATTGCAAATCAAGCAACTAGATTTTAAAATTTTTTGTCTAGATACAGTAACTATAGAATATCTGGTTTTGAATATAGAAAAAAAATATTAAAGTCTTCTTTTTATACAATTTGTAATAATTTGATTCATTATAAATAGTTCATTATTTTGTGCAGTACTAATCCATCAATAATAAATTAACAAAATAATAAATGATTTAATTTTGTGCAAAATGTGAATATTGAAGGACTGATTTAACATAGACAATTTGTGATAGACTATGTTATTATAAAGTATAAAAATAAAAAATTGATTTGGTATATATATATATATATATATATATATATATATATATATATATGTTGATTGTGTGTGTGTCTTGTTTTTTTAAGCATCTAAATATTTTTATGCATGCATTTGTGTATAGGCTCATATCATACATGTTAAAACATTGAGGTATACACATATGTGTGGTCATTTTGAGGCAAACACAAGAAATATATATATTTTTAAAAAACACAAGACAATAAAAAGTATTACAGGTAAATGCTATACCCTGTGATTCGGAATCATTCATTCTAAGTCACACACGAATTTTATTTCAAAAAACAAATTATTGAATAAATCGAAATCAATAGGTTTGATTTAGTCATTTTTGATCTAAAAAAAAGGACTTGAAATAAAATATTCCAAGTCCTGTAGGAAAAAAAATTTGATGAGACCCCTCATATATTCTAATATTATATATATTATAATATAATATTTATATATTATATAAATATAATATTATAACAATATTATATTTAAATTATAGTTAATTATATTTATATTATTTATATGTTTGTAATAATTTTCTAAATAATTTAGTATGAAAGATGAATTAAAATTAACATAAAAATTTTTTTTGGATAGCGAAAATGAAAAAGAAAATGTTTAAGTCTAAGTAGTAAAATATATGCTGGAAAAATATAGAAATTAAAAAAGAAGTAATAAATATATTAGGTAAGTTATGAAAATAATACTTAGGAGTACGTTAGTAAAAAAAATAATTCAAAGTACATGTTATGAGTACATGATTTTAAACAGATAATAATAAAAATAAGATATAGAGACTTATTCTTCAAAATACTGACTATCGATTTTGCAATGAGACTTTCTCTTTATTTGCACTAGTTATTGCGGTTCTAACTATGCAGTCTCTTTTTCTTGTTACTCTTCGCCATCAATTGCACCACAAGATGCACAAGAAATGCAAGTGATCCAATAATTTAAATTAAATTTGGTAGATAAAAAATTTCAAATATAAATTGCATGTGATCCAAAGTATTAATTTCACAATTCATATTTATAGAATTGCATGATCCAACAATTAGCATATCCTAATAAAGAAATGCAAGAAGAGATCAAAATTTGAAGTCTTGGAGAAGAGAATATTTTACTGTTAAATAAATGAATTTTCATCTTAAAGGAATACTTTGTTATCTATCCAAGAGGAATCCCCATTTCAAGCACTCGCATGAAAGACTCAACCTTTAAGCAGGTTTTATTCCCCATGCAAATGGTACAGTCTATTTCAAAAAGTCTAGTGCCACTTCAAAGCAGCATATATTGAGAACAAAAAACAAAACCTACACTAGATTATTAGCTTAACAGTAATTAAAAACATAAGTTAATCTCTACGAATAATTAAAAAAATGTAGAGTGTTGTTGAAAAAGAAAAATTCTCTTTGGACCTTTGACTGTTAGACCACTTGCTAACTAGATACTTTTAAATAATGAAATTTAATACTTAGATACCTTTTTTCTTTTCATTCTTACCTTGATCATGCACTTTCTTTTTCCATTATTTATCATAAGTCATATTTCAAGAATAATTTTCTGAAGATTTGACATTCAGAGATGCTTTTGTTTTTTTTTTTTTTTGGGTGTTTATCATGATCATTATAGACATCTTAAAATTTATATTTATATTTTTATTAATGAAATTATCAAGATAGCAGTAAAATAAATAAATAAGCAAACTATTAAAACTCAGTTATTTCAATTTTTAACAATTTGAAATATATTAATATATCTAGTTTAATAAACATATATAAATATCATTAATCATAACTAAATAATAAATAAATTGAAAATAAATTTTATTAAAAAATATACTTAGTATACTCACACACACAAATTGGTAGAGTCCACTAATGATTGAATTGATATCCTGAACGCCGTATATAATCTTAATTTGATCTAATATTTACTTTAGGCCATGTCAGTCACTTTTATTTATTATTTGATATATATGGGACTTAACATAAGGATGTACTGAAGACATTAATTTATTCTTCAAATGATCATTGGAATAACCTCATTCAATTTTGAGACATCGAATTAAAAGATAGCATATTTTTTAGGGAAAATTAACGTTTTTTGTCTCTATAATTCATCTCAATTTTCAAATTGGTTTCCATAGTTTAATTTTTTTGTTTTCGATATAGTCTTTATACATTATAACTAGCTAGTATATGCAGGCTAGATTGAATTGCATGTTTTGTTAGATAAATCGTAAAAGTATCAAATTCAGAGCATTAAAGTACAAACACCAACTAAGATGAGTGAGGTAATATATATGGAGTTATTATCATTGGAGACCTTTACAAGGAGTTATTACGTAGGTCACCATTGATGAAGATTGGAATTTTGGGTTAACGAAGGATCTGTGTGATTTATGATCACTGTTTAAACAAAAAGAAATGTTCCCTAGATTTTCATTTTTATATGAGGTGACAAAAGAAAAAAAAAAAAACAATGCCATTTTGAATATTGGCAAACCATATATATATATATATATATATATATATATATATAACATCATGAAAAGAATTTAGATAAAAGTATCTACAATGCGTAGTTTCTTTAGTGATCGTGTAGTGCAGCTATAGTTGTTAAGAAGATTCATGAATTAACATTATACAGCCATATTTATTATGAAGTAAAAACTGATTGCAATATGAAAAATGATTTAGAACATTCGATATAATTCTTTCTAAGAAGAGTTCATACAAAATAACCAAAGTGTAGCATTCATTGAAATAGAAAAGAAAAAATAAATGAGTGAGTAGTGTCACATTGCAATGTCATGAAAGCGGAACTGGATTTAGCGGAATCAAAACATGTAATTCAAAATATAATTTGGGAGAATAAATCAACTGTCTGACCTGATAGAGACGACATCGTTACTCCGAATGTTAGTTGAGTCCAATGAGTTCAACTCACAATACCCAAGAGTGTTTCTCAGAACATCTTGACGGCAGAGAGTTATAAAATTTTGTGTGTTTGAAACTAGGGCTTCATTATGTTATTTATAGGATTTTATTAATTAATATAATTAATCAATATTATTCAGTAAAATCCTCCAGAATCTTTAAAAATGAATTTAGATTTAAAATTAAGCCCATAAAATCTCTCTCTGGATAACAATCTTGGATTAGTAATCTGACGGGATGCTTACTAATACTCTCGGGCTGTGAGTTAGGTTTTTCGCCCAACGGGCTTGTGGATAATCGAACCCATCACCGATTATCCACACATAATAAAAAATAAAAAATCCAGTCCATTATCAATTTATAAATTGTAACATTAATTGCCTAATTAGGTACTAATCAAATAAAATAATTAATGCTAATCCATAAATAATTTAAAATTATTCCAACAATCTCCCACTTGGATAGCATTAATTAAATTATTAGATCAATAGACAAATAGTTAATCAGGCATAATAATATTCACAAAGACACATGGATGTGTGTATATTTATAAACCATACAAGATTCAGTGGAGAAACCATATATAAAATCACTGAAACCGATAGGGATTCAAGTGATGTTAACATTTTCATAAATAAGTTTCATTAACTGAATTGAATGGAACACAAAATAATATTCAAAATTGTCAAATAACAATTCAAAATCCCTTAAGAATTTTTAATCCAGACTCCCACTAAACCAAGGCTACATCAAAATTTCTTTAACAACGCCTATGTGAGTCACATAATTCTTAAAGACTCCTATGGGCAAGCCTTTGGTCAATGGATCCGCCAACATGTGTTTACCAGGAATGTGAACCAAACGAGTCTGAGATTCAACAATTTTTTCTCTCACGAATAGGAACTTAACATCAAAGTGTTTAGTACGACTGGAGTTCCTATGATTCTGAGAAAAGCTGACAACAGACAAACTATCGCAGTATATGGTTAGAGGTCGTGATATAGAATCAACTAGATGCATGCCAGATATCAGTTTCCTCAGGCCTGTCGGGTAGCCTCATAACAAGCGATGTACTCTGCTTCCATAGTCGAGGTAGCTGTGACTGATTGCTTGCAACTCTTCCACGATACAGCTCCTCCAGACATCATGAAGATGTATCCAGAAGTGGATTTGCGGTCATCCACACAAGATGCATAATCAGAATCTGAATAACCCACAATTTCAAGTGGCTCAGATCTTCTAAAAGTAAGCATGTGATGCTTTGTACCTTGTAAGTACCTCATGACTTTCTTAGCAGCCCTCCAATGATCAGGACCAGGATTACTCAGGTATCTACCAAGCACACTGACAGCGAAAGCAATGTCAGGTCGTGTGCACACCTGAGCATACATAAGGCTGCCAACAGCGAATGCATACAGAATCTTATTCATCTCAATTTTCGAATTGTCATCATTGGGACAAGATGATCTAGATAGCTTTTCACCTTTCTGTACAGGTGTTGCACAAGGAGCGCAAGTATGCATGTTGAATTTCTTCAATACTCGTTCTATATAGGTTGTCTGAGATAAACCAAGAGTGCCACAAAATCTATCACGGTGAATATGAATTCCTAGGACGAAAGAGGCTTCACCAAGATCTTTCATGTCAAAATGGCATGACAAAATGTGTTTAACCTCATTTAACATGGCTACTGAGTTGCTAGCCAGGAGTATGTTGTCAACATACAGAACGAGTATCATAAAGTTATCTTTATTGAATTTCTGATAGATACATTGATCAGCAATGTTCTCTGTAAAACCAAGTGAGGTAATTATCTGATCAAATTTCAAATACCACTGTCTTGAGGCCTGTTTAAGTCCATAAATTGATCTTTTCAGCTTGCACACTAAGTGTTCTTTCCCTGCCTCAGTGAATCTATCAGGTTGTGTCATATAAACATCTTCAAGTAAATCACCATTTAAGAATGCAGTTTTGACATCCATCTAGTGAAGTTCAAGATTCAACTGTGCAATAAGAGTCATTACAACTCTAAAGGCATCTTTAGTATATACGGGTGAGAACGTTTCCATATAATCGATCCCTTCCTTTTGATTATAGCCTTTAGCTACAAGCCTGGCTTTGAATCTTTCAACTTCACCATTGGCCCCTCTCTTGGTTTTAAAGACTCATTTGCAACCAACGGGTTTACAATCATCTGGCAACTCAGTTAATTCCCATACATGATTGCGAGACATAGAGGACATCTCATCATTCATAGCCCCCAACCATTCAGATGAATGAGATCCTGTTACAGCCTTGCTATAAGTAATTGGATCTGTGCCATCAATGGTGTCTGATTCGAACTCTTGCAAGTATACTACATAGTCATATGAAATAGTAAGTCTATAAATCCTTTGTGATCGCCTCAAATTAAGAACTGACTCTTTTATATCAGTGACAGGAGCTTCTACAATAGGATTAATCGGGTTCTCAACAAGGATGTCATCTCCAATATCATGTTCTACTGGTTGAGATGACGATGATGGCATGGGCAGGATGTTATCCACACAATGCAGGTTAATTACTCTAGAGACACCACTCCCACTATCCAAATTGTCCTCAAAATAGAAGGCCCTGTCAGATTCAATGACCCTGGTAGTGTGACTGGGACAATAAAATCTGCATCCTCAGGATCCTGAACAATACCCAATAAAAAATCCGCTAACAGTTCTAGAATCAAGTTTCTTGAGCTGCGGATTATAGGGTCTCACTTCTGCTTTACAACCCCACACACAAAAGTGCCTCAGACTAGACTTCTTACCGGTGAAAAGCTCATACGGTGTCTTTTCAACAGATTTACTTGGAACTTGATTCAGGATATAGGCTGCTGTCTTAAGGGCATCACCCCATAGAAATTCTGGTAATGAAGAGTGACTGATCATACTTTTGACCATGTCCATCAAGGTGCGATTACGCCTCTCAGCAACTCCATTTTGTTGTGGAGTGCCAGGCATAGTATACTGAGCTTCAATCCCTTGCTCCTGTAAGAATAGAGCGAACGGTCCAGGGTTTCTCCCGGTTTCAGTATATCTGCCATAATATTCTCCACCTCTATCTGATCTTACACTCTTGATTACTTTTCCAGACTTTAATTCAACGGCAGCCTTAAATGCTTTAAAGGCATCTAGCGAGTCAAATTTTTCATGCAACAGATCAACCCAGCCAAATCTAGAATAGTCGTCTATGAAGGTTATGAAATATTTGTAATTGCCCATAGCGCATAGAGTAATTGGTCCATTAATGTCTGTATGGATCAATTCCAAAATAGCTTCAGACCTATCAGCCCCTTTCTTCCTAGCTCTAGCGGGAAGTTTTCCCTTAATGTAGTCAATACAAGATTCAAAATCAGAAAAGTTTACGTCATGCAATATGTCTTGTCTAACCATTCTCTCTAATCTCTCTTTTGAGATATGGCCCAAACGCCGATGCCACAACATGAAAGAGTTCTCATCAATTCTTCGATGTTTATGTCTTATGACAGTATTAATTGATGCCATAGGAGTGAGATCTGAACAAATATTCGCATTTAAGCAAATAAGCCATTCAGTAATCTAGCAGTTCCAACAACGATTGAATTAAAATAAACGTCAATTCTGCCATTTCCTTGCCAAAATGAATATCCATCTTTGTCTAACACAAAACTTGAAACTAGATTCCTTCTTGAAGAAGGTACACAGACAACGTTATTTAAAGTTAAAATATGTCCAGAGTACAAGTTCAAAACTACAGTTCCTACGCAATCCACTGCAGCTGAACTTCCTTCCACTCCCAGAATAGTCTTTTCTCTCTCATTTGGGCTCCTCCTGTCTTTGAGCCCCTGCAAGGAATTAGTTACGTGAACAGTCGCTCAAGAATCCAACCACCAAGTATCCATAGAGGTTTCAAAGTTATTGGATTCAAGACAAACTAGAGCTAAGGGGGCAGTTTCAGGAAAGATACCTTCATTCTCACACTTGTACTTCAGTTTAAGGCAATCTGAGATTTTATGGCCAGGCTTCTTACAGTAATTACAATTGCCTTTAAATCTGTTCTTCTGACCCGTATTCTTCTTATTGTTTTTCTTGATCTCAAAGAACCTTTTACCACTAGGCTTGCCCTCAGATTTCTTTCCTTTAAGTTTCTCATTTCCAGTCTTACTTGATGAAGCATGGGAAACATAGTTCACTGAATGACCACGTGAATTTGATTTCTTTAACGACTCCTCCTCTTGAGTCACAATAGACATCATCTGATCGATGGTCTACTCAGCTTCCTGTGAGTTATATGTGGTTCTGAGAACCCCATATTCTGCTGGAAGAGACTGTAGGGCTTTGTAGACAAGATAACTCTCGCCCAGATCCACATTTAAAGATTTTAGCTTGTTGAAATAATTCACCAGCTTCATCATGTGCTCGCGTACACCAGATACTCCATCATAATGAGTGTTATCTAGTAATGAAAGATAATACGCCTTTTGCGTCTTATTGAACTTGTTGAACTTTTCACCCACAGCTTTAAGGTATTCCACAACGGTGTCCTTCTCAGGAATGTTCTGTCTGATAGTCTTCTCTATCGTGTATTTTATGACCATTAAACAAATCCTGTTGGAATCGTACCACTGCTTGTGATAAGCTCTATCAGCAGCACTAGACCCAGCAGTGAAATATGCTGGTTTTGGATCTCTTATGGTCAAATCCTCCTTGGAGATGATCAGGTACATATTAAGGGACTCATAGTCATCATAGTTCGTCCCGTTCAGAGTTTTCACCACAGACAGTTGCTGAAACACAGAAGCTAATAAAGCAAAACAAGGAAATATTAATTATGTCTTGGAAACATAATCATAAAATAAGATTTCCTTTACAAAAAATCAGCTTATGCAACTGTATTATCAAGATATGGTTCATAATCCTATTTAAAGTCTCAGATTATAACAGATTATGAAAGAAAACTCATATGCCCTATTGATTTGGCCATAAAAGGAAATAACAAAATGCACCCATCGTTTCCACATCGATAGGATATAAGAAACAATGAAGACATTAGATTGGGATGCTGCCAACGATTCGTAAATGAATTTATTTCTTATGATTATATTGATAACGTCACACCGATAGGGTATATCCATCATCAATATAACATATATTAATGTATATATGTATATACATATACTCTCTTATGGGCTTATCGCAATTTTCATACTCTTCCCTGATGAGGCCAACTAAACTATCCAGAATTATAGGAAATTTATTCATAATCAAACATATCACCATGATTGGGCCCACGATAGGTGAACACACAATCATTAGGTGTATGTGATCCAAAGTTAGGATAGATTTCTCCAATGGTTTATTCCCAGTCAAGGCACACACTTAAATAGGAATAAAACATAATAATTAATATAAAATATTAATTATAATTTAATTGCACACAATCAGGGAGAGTGAGTTTAACACATGGTCCCATATTATATCTAGTCTAGGTACAAATTTTCTCGGATCAAAATACCTTATTTAAATATTATTTTTGAGCCCTTTAATTTTGTAAAATTTCAAAACTCTTATTTACAGGGCTCCAAAAATTCTACAAAATTCACATAATTTAGATCGAGGTGAGTAGAGGCGAATCCAAAATTTTGGAGTTGATCCGATTGACGGTGTGGCCACACGCGCCACCACGCTCTAGAGGAGTGCGTGGGCAAGGCCCACGCGCTTCTTCTTCAACCTCTGGCGGGTTGTTTTGACCCACCAGAGACCTGACGGGTACCATCTCTGACCCGTCGGTTTTCAAGGTTTTAGGGCTTCAAATTTGGCCCTTTTTGTTCGTCGTTCAGCGATCTACAGGATTCCGGTGTGTATATCGAACGAATCTGTCCCAAGTTTTATGAAAATTGAATCGAAAAATGTGGGTTTCAGTTGGTTGGTTCCTCGGCTTGAACGTGATTCACCGTCGGTGTGTTTTTACGGTCAGGACTCGCCGGCAACGCCAATGAACATAGTAGTGAAGTCAAGTTTTGCCGGCAACCGATGAAAATCTCACCGGTGCCTGAGTTTGCTAATCGGGACAGGTGAACATGTCGAAAATATATATATATATATATATATATATATTGTTTGATAATTATAACCCAAAATTGGACATATGCAGTAATGTTTCTGCTTACTGACAATTTCATAATCCAAAAAATTAACATTTGTCTGACGAAAAAAATATCATAAATTTTATAATCAGAAAACCTTGGGCTCTGATACCATTTGAAAGCGGAACTGGATTTAGCGGAATCAAAACATGTAATTCAAAATATAATTTGGGAGAATAAATCAACTGTCTGACTTGATGGAGACGACATCGTTACTCCGAATGTTGGTTGAGTCCAATGAGTTCAACCCACAATATCCAAGAGTGTTTCTCAGAACGTCTTGACGGCAGAGAGAGAGAGTTATAAAATTTTGTATGTTTGAAACTAGGGCTTCATTATGTTATTTATAGGATTTTATTAATTAATATAATTAATCAATATTATTTAGTAAAATCCTCCAGAATCTTTAAAAATGAATTTAGATTTAAAATTAAGCCCATAAAATTTCTCTCTAGATAACAATTTTGGATTAGTAATCTGACGGGATGATTACTAATACTCTCGGGCTGTGGGTTGGGTTTTTCGCCCAACGGGCTTGTGGATAATCGAACCCATAACTGATTATCCACACATAATAAAAAATAAAATACTCAGTTCATTATCAGTTTATAAATTGTAATATTAATTGCCTAATTAGGTACTAATCAAATAAAATAATTAATGCTAATCCATAAATAATTTAAAATTATTCCAACATGTCATACTAAGATGTTTCCCTCTTGAATCTAGCTCCCTTTGTCCTACTTTCTACACAATATCCTAATTTGTGTAGCTTTTTTTTTATTATTTCTAAATTATATTTCTTCACCTAAACGTAGACATAGAATGACATCTCTTTCTTTCTATGTCATATGAATCATTAGAGTTTAAAATTTAGAGTCACAAAGTCCGTTATCATTTCTATAAAACTTAATTTCACGTACCAAATATACGTGTTGCTCTGAATCAAAATGAAAATAAAAAGAGAAGCATATATAGCATATTCCAATTGAAATAAAAAGTGCGTAAAATGCATTTATAGTACAAGTGGAAGATCTGGCATCATATGCATAGAGGACAAAGCAGACAGTGGTTCGCTAGTTCACCCAAGACCACTTCCTTCGACTTGCATGTTATAGCTAAACTGTATGATTGAGTCCTGCAAAGTTAGAACCTGGACTTTATGGTCATTAGCGCACACATATTGTCGTGTCTCTTAAGTAATTTCTTGATATGGAATGCAATCTAGATACATATATAGGATATGTAGATTGTTGGATGGTGAAAGGATCACTAATGGCGAGATCGATCAAGCCTGCCATGGTGGGCTTAAGAGGAGATGAAAGTGGTGATGTTTAAGGAGTGGTTTTGGGTAGAAAAATGAATTGGATTTGTACATATCACTTCTCGGATTGATTTGCTTTATCTCTCTCTTTCTTGGCTTCCTTTCCTGCAACAAAATCTATTAGCCTTTCTTTAGTCGACGAAGTTCATATTCTTTACGAGTTAATGGTCTATCTTAAAAAATCCAATAACCCATAAATTAAATAACTCTAAACCGAATTGATAACTTTTAAAAAATTTAAGGTAATGATTACAAATAATTAAACACTTAATGTAACGAACATCATTCAATTAAGTGCAGCTACACTTAAAACCTTCGAAAGTAGGGAATTTCCATGCATAACCAACTTAGTACATGTGGTTTTTTTTTTATTTCCATATTGACTTGCCTATTGAGATACATTAGTCAATAGATAACCAAGTTATAACAAAATTTAACTATAGGGTCATTCTTGAAATGTTTGCAAATATAGGAACTGATTTAAATTTTATATGAAGCCCGGTTAAAAAAATTAAAGTGAACTATAATGACTAAATGATTCTTTCTATTTGTTAATATTAAATATTAAAAGTATTATTTTTTGTACATTTATAATTTTAATTGTATTAATATATTAAATTATAATATTATAATTATATTTTTATATTATAATTAAATATGTTTATAATTATAAATATACCAGATATTTTACTTATATTATTAAATCACTCTTGGACTCTTCCAACTATCTTAATCTTTGAATAAATTAAGTTTACTTAATGAACTTAAATTGTAGAATTGATATGCACCTCGGATTCCAATATATACCAGCCATTTCAAGATCTCAAGTGGGCTCACGCTTAATGCCCAATTGCAAGTGGGAGCGCAAACCCTAAAACCTATTTTATTTATTAGGCCTAAAATAGCTAAATAAGTACAAAGTTGTGCGCATTCTTTTGCAGTGTCATTAATGGATGGTCCAAAAAGGAAAGCTCAGAAAAAAAAAAAAAAAAAAGGTCACTGTGGCGAAGTCAAGGTGCCAGTGTCACAAAGGACGGCCACGCCGTTAAATAAAACCGTCAACTCAACGGAAACGACGGCGATCCTGTGAGCTCATGTAACGGAGAACTGGACGGCTTCGGTTACCTTCCATGAGAAAGAATCACCTGAGTCAATAGCAGTCAAAGACACAGATACCCCCAACTCGTCGCTTTAAAGCGAATTCTCTCTCTCTCTCTCTCTTTCTCTCTCTCTCTCTAATCTCTGCCGCTTCGCGAAATCCGAAGCACGTTTGCGTTTCAGACACTATAAAAAGGAGCTTCAACTGTTCCCAACTTTACCCTCTCCTGGAGCATCGGTCGGTCATGGCTGAGCGTAAGAGCTTCGAAGCTCTCGGAGACGAAAAGCCACAACTGCAAAAAGAGAACCCATCAGAAGAAGAGGAAGAGGAACAAAAGCGAGACTCTGAAGCACAGCCTTGCGAGTCGCAGGATGGTGAGTTACGGAGTTCTGAAACTCCCGATGAAACAGAGCCCAGAGAGCCTAATTTGGAAACCCTAGCTGTGCCCACTTCGCCTGTACCCGTAGAGAAGGATCAGAGTGCCGGTAAGCATGAGTTGCAACAGGTGTCCCTTTTGACGGAAATTTTTTGCTTTAGTTTTTTTTCTTTTTTCTTTTGAATGGCTTTTTGTGAAGGTATTGAATTGCGTGCTTGTTGCCACAGATTTGCAGGCGAGCTCTACTTCACAGGAGCCTGTAAAAGGCGAAAGTAAGGTTAGAACATCTATCCATGAAAAAATTTTAAGTCATAATTACCGTATGCAGTTTGGTGTCATCGTTTAAATGTGTGATTTTTGTTTTCATGTTCTACTGAATACCTCAAAGTCCGTGTTTATCTGCTTGAATTTGTGAACTTTGCGTGCCCACAAGTGAGTGCCTAGTTTAGGGTTCGGTTGGAATTGGAAAAAACACAGCTTAAATGTTGGGTGGCGATTTCCACGAGTCAGAGTTAGAATTAGCAAATATCATATGATAGTTATTTTGTTTGTTTTGTCACCCCCCTGGAGTTCTTCAACATTTTTAGAAGTTATATTAAAGATTTCGTTCTTAATTAATTGAATAATTCTGTTTATTCTTATGTGAGTATACAGAATTTCGGTATATTTGTGTTTGAGGCACTTGAACTTTTGTAGGGATGAGCAATTTAGAACTCGTGTATTGCTTAAAAGTTTTAGCTATCGGAATTAGACGTGGATTTTTCTTTATTCTTTTATTTGATTTCCCCTTTGGTTAGATTTACAAGATTGAAATTTTAAATGCATACTCCGAGATCAACACTGATTTTTGTTTTTGCTTTACAGATTGGAAGTTTTGAATGATCACTCAAGTAATACAACTGGGTTAGGACTTGGAAAACCTATATTCTAGAAAAATTATTCGTGGTCCTTTTATTCCTTAACCCTTTTTTTTTTTTTTGGCTTAATTATCATTTTGGTCCTTTAATTTCAATATGCTCTTTTCATTTTTTTTTTAGTTTCAATTTGGTCCATTAACTTCCATTTTGGGCCACATTCGTTCTTTAACTTTATTAAGTGTTTGATCACTTAACTTTTTAAGTATTCCAAAATGTGCCCTCAACTTTCTATAGTATTCCAGAATGGTCCTTGTGAATATATCAATAAAGAACAAAATGACACAAATTAAAAGTTATGGGACCAATTTGAAATGTAAAATGTTTAAAGGACCTAGTTGAAACAAATAAATAAGCTGAGGGACCAAAATGATAGTTAAGCCTTGCATTTTGTTAGATATGTAAACAGTTGCTTAGAAACTTCTTCTTAAGCTTTAAAACTTGTTCAAACCACCTCCTCAGACACACTGATGTACTGATCCCAAAATAATGATGAATGTGGTTACATGAAACTCTGGAGAAGCAATTGAACATCAATTTAGAGGTATTTGTCAGATATTACATGAAAGTGAGGCCATTGAGCTTGTCCTTCTCATGTGACACTGCTAATGTCTCTAGTGCTCTATTGGCAGTGTCTTTTTAAAGATTAATCACTTGCATTGTTTATTTGTGTGGGAGAAATTGAGACTTGAAACTTTATGTGACTTCTCAATAATGTTGGTCTAGATTCTTTGAACACTTTTACTATAACTGTGGGCTTGTGGCCAACATTGCACAATTTTACACTTTGAAACTTATATACTGATTAAGTGTTTATCCAAAGTTTCATTTAGTAGTCAGAAATCTATTGTCACGAATCAATGTGCTTGATTTGGGTAAGTCTTAAGTTAGTCAACATGCATCAAATGATGGGTCCAGGCTTGTACTTTGGTTTCTTCATTGGTGTATGAACGGTCCAGATTATCTATGTTGGTTCCAAAGTGCAACCCCATAAAACTAATCTTCTTCAATGAACTGGGCCTAACCTAAAAGAACAAGATATTTGTATTTTGAGTCCAGCATTAGGAAGTTGCATGTTCTATGTAACCCACTTATTTTTTAAGCAATAAAAGTAGCCCTAATCACGAATTAACCTTTCACAGGAGCCTGATGGATCTTCTGACAAGGAACTTACCAAAAAAAAAGCAGTTCAGGCAACACAATCTCAGATAGGAAATCAACATCAGGTGTCAGTTTGTTCAACTCCATTGTCTGAACTATCACCAACATCTGTTACACAATCTTTACCATCTGCTCCAAGTCCTGCTGTACCAGAACAAAGACAGTATTCTCCAAAGGTTAATAATGTAAATTTGCTGGAGGTAGACAAGAAAAGGCCTTCTTGTCGCAACACTTTATCTCCTGTTTCTGTTGTGAGGACATCTGCATCTGATGGATACAACTGGCGAAAGTATGGTCAGAAGCAAGTGAAGAGTCCTACAGGTTCTCGGAGCTATTACAGGTGTACTCATTCAGAGTGTTGTGCTAAGAAGATTGAATGCTGTGACCATTTAGGCCATGTGGTTGATGTTGTTTATAAAAGTCAACACAGCCATGATCCACCACGGAAGACTAATGCCACTAGAGAAAGTAAGCTTGTATCATCCAAACAACCTGCTGTAGAGAACAGTGTTCCAGAGCAGCCCATCAGAGTGCTCAATGATTCAAATCCATGCCCTTATTCAAAAGAACCTCCACAAGAAGCTCCATGCAGTGCTGACAAGAAACAGCAAAATTCATCTGATCTCAGTGAGAATGGTAAAGTTGACTTGAAGGAGGAGCATGTTGTTGAGCCAGAGCTGAAAAGAAGGCAAGTTGGTGTATATATTTATGTTCTGAAAGACTTAAAATAGTTTGAGTTCTTTTTCTTCTCATTTTGTTAGGATTTATTAGTATGTGGTTTAATTTTCTCATTTCAAATTTGATAACCAGAGTTAAGAAAGGTGACTGTACATACCCAGATTCTCCAGTAAAACCCGGAAAGAAACCTAAGTTTGTTGTACATGCAGTGGGGGATGTGGGGATATCTGGCGATGGATACCGATGGCGTAAGTATGGACAGAAAATGGTGAAGGGGAATCCTCGTCCTAGGTACAAGCCTATATCTTTCTATCTTTCTTTTCCTTATCTAGATACACACACACACACACACACACACACACACATCAATGTTAGACCCTTGATTTGATTCTCATTTGACAGTTGAAATATGTCAATATTGATGCACACCAATTAAGAGGCAGATGCCCATTTCCCTTGTTTTCTCTTTCCTTGATTTGTTGCTGCTTCCGCTAACCAAGTGAAACTTGGAGAAAAGGAATATATAATTAAATCCCAAAAAAAGATTTGGTGGCATCCTTGAAGTTTATTATGATTTTTCTTCTCATTGCAACTTACACTGTTTTCTCTTTCGGTTGAAAGTTGAAAATTAGTAGTAGGGTGAAGAGAGGAAGAGAGACTAGTAAAACATTAGGTCAAAATAGCTATAGCACCTGTGATTCCATCAGTGCTTCAATGATACCCTAAGCTTGACAAGATCAAATGAAAAGCAAGTGTAAATTGAGACTTCTGCATAAACAAGCCCATGGTAGCCACATTGACCTTGCCATGGCCTTGTGATGAACTGATGAAAACCGTTCTTCCATTCCAGTATGAAGAGCTTGAAGGGTGGCTGCATTCAATAACAATTTGGACTTACTATTAATCTGATCCCTCTTTGCTTTCTGAGGTGCTGGTGTTGAAGAAATATTCAGACTTTGGGTACCCACCATTTCAGTACCTACACAATGAGGAGCTTGAGGCGCTCAACCTTCCTGGTTAGAGATGGTGAAACTGAGTGGTCTATGAAGAGATTCAGCCATATGATGCCTTACCAAATGAAAGCTTAGTGCAACCAGTGAAGTTAAAGGCACTCACCTCAGCACTTAAGGCACTAAGGTGAGGCACCATTGCTAGTGCCTTTCAGGGTGTGAGAGGCACTTACTTAAGCCAAGCGCTCGCTTGGAGGCGCCTTTTGGTAGTTTGGGCAAGCACCTTTTGGCGCCTGTATGAAGTTGGGGTGCTGAGGTTTTTATACTCGGGGTTAGCTTTAAAAGTCCAACCTAAATATTTTTAGATTATATAGAAAAATATTAAAGCCATTAATTTAAAGCCTAGCTCAACCTTAAAACATGTTTTAACCTATTAGTTTTTATGGTTTAGTAAACAAATAGAAAGAAACAAAGTCATTGTGGTTCATCATCCAATTCCATAGCACAGAGGCAATAAAAAAAAAGCCCCTTCTTCCCCTACACCCTTCTTAAAATCTGAATTTGACTGAAACTGTGTTTTATATTTCTGCAAAACCCTTCAATGTTTCAGAACTTTTTGTTTTATATTTTTGAAACTTCTTCCCTTCTTCTCCTACACCCTATCCTAGCATGTTTTAGCATTATTCCTATTTAAGCGCATTACTTCACTTGGGCAAGTGCCTTTTTGGCGCCTCTCACTTTAAAGGCATTTTAAGGTGCCTTTCGCCTTTGACTACCTTGAGTGCAGCTAGAGTCAGACACAAAATGAGACACAACAGAGGGAGGGAAATCACAATTAAAGTTTTCAAGCACAGTGAGAGCAATTGGGGTGTGTGTGTGTGTGTGTGTGTGTGAGAGAGAGAGAGAGAGAGAGAGAGAGAGAGATTCTAGAGAAGACCAGATGTGATAGATGGTGTTCAAGATTAGGATTGAGTGCTTAACATATGAGAGTGAGAAGGAAAGTCAAAGAAAAGCTACCTTCGGAAAGAGAGAATGTGAAACTAATCCCAGAGAAAATTGATATTCCTAATAGAGTGGCATCTAAATTTGTTTCTCGCTCTTTATTAATAATAAGTAGTACTGCTGTCAATTCAAACCCAATTCAGTTGTTAGGTGAAAATTCACTCTTACATTGATGCCAATTGATTCCCTCCCCCCCCCCCCCCCCACAAAAAAAACACACACACACACATATACTTGATGTGTCAGCAAATTTAAACAAATATGATGAAAGTTGACTTGTAATTTGATTTAATGGGTGTTTTAAAAGATAAATTGTGATGGAGTGTGGAATGACATAAATGGTTGCAAGACAAGTTTGTTTTTAAACAGGTTTAAGTAAGACAAGGAGACATGCAAATATCTTTATGAATCGAAGCTCATGATTTTTCTCTCTTGCTGATTTAAGTTAAATGCAGTCTTACCCCCTATTTTTTTTTTTTTCTCTTGCAGCACAACTTTCTAGTTTGTTGCAAAGAATCCTTACTTTTGAGCTTTGTAAAAGAATATACTATTGGGTTTAGGATAATACTATACTTGAATGACAGGTCTCAGTTGTGGCATGTGTTATAGGATAACCACTTGTACTTTTAGAGCCAAATTATTAACGTGAAATGATTTTTGCAAAGTTTGTGCCTATTTCTATGTATATATGGTCTTCCAGATAACTCAAAATGATTTTGATTTGTTTATGAATGTTGAATTAAACCGAGGCTTGTCTGTCTTTTTTATCTCTTGTTATGAGATGTGGTGCATCCTGTATGGTTGTGTATCTGTAGCAAACAGAATGTATTGGATCTTCCAATACAAGTTGTAGATGGTAATTTGTCAAAGTTAAGGATAATGTGGTTTTATAGTAAAATTTCAGAAATAGCGCATTCCAGAGACTGGAAGCTCTTCTGTGATTCTAGGCACAAGTTTAGTCTTCCAATTAAATGGCATTTTCATGAATACTCCGGAGGTATCTTTTCAGCCTGATGCAAAAGTTCCAAATCATGGCATGGCTGATTAGCTTAAAAAAGTACTTATATTCCATAACACTTAACATATTCCTAGCCAACAATCTTGGATAAACGAAGTACTCCTTGGTTTATGTGAATAAACTCCACACGGTTTCTAAGATCCTCAAAGCTGAATTTTCACCACGCAGCTAACAGACCTACAGTGAAATCAAATTTCAAAATTTCTTGCTAGCTGAACCCTATTCTACTTTTGTCCTTCACCTAGCTGCTGCATACAATCTCAATCACTGTTGAGTGTTGGCTGCATTACCAGCAACTGTGTCAGAAGGATTATAACGACTTCTAATGCTTATGTTAAATCCTTCTATTTTCCAATCCAAATCTAACTAAAATGCATTTTTTTTAGTTTTCTTTACAACTTATAAATTGTAATCCAGGCCTACAACCACTTTAAATGAATATAGAAGTAAGATAAAATATCAACCACATTCTGATAATCTTTTTCCTCTGAATAATTTCTTGTACAACCACTTTGCCATATTGAGAACCATCTAAAAGCTTTACTTTAAATACTCATGATCTTTTTAGTTGGCTAAATCCTTCTCTTAACAACCCCAAGCCATAAATATTTCTATTCATTGAGATCTTGGTTGAGGTTTCTATATCCCCTTTATCTGGTCATGTATAGTGTTTCTCATTTTTTTTTTCCCCTTAGGATCTAAGTGCTTATGCATGTGGAGTGTCAGTATACATGAGTTGTATTTGTCCATCATTTTTGTTGTTTAAGTCCTACATCCTTTATAGGAACAATGAGAAATGGAACATGGAGGATACAGGAAAGCAGCATATCTGTAATAATGATACCAAGCAATATAGAAAATTTTTTCTTTATCTGGGCTGTTGGCTTCTCTGCTTCCCTTTTTGTTGTTTGGCCTATGAATTGTCTTCCATTTCTTCAGATCAACAGTTTGAAATTTTGAGAAACGTATGCATCTTTAGCATACTTGAGTTGTATTTGTCTATCATATTTTTGGTTTCTCAAGTCCTCCATCCTTTATAGGAATAGTAAGATATGGAACATGGAGGACCCAGGAAAGCAGCATGTCTGTAATAATGATTTCAAGCAATCTAGAAGCTTTTCTTCATTTATCTGGGCTGTTGCCTCGTATGCTTTGTTTTTCTTTTTTTTGGGCCTATCAATTGTTTCCATTTCTTCTGATCAACAATTTTGAATTTTCAGAAACTACTATAGATGCACTTCTGCTGGATGTCCTGTCCGTAAGCACATTGAGACTGCCGTAGATAACTCAAATGCTGTAATCATTACATATAAGGGAGTTCATGACCATGACATGCCTGTGCCTAAGAAACGGCATGGCCCACCAAGTGCTCCTCTTGTGGCTGCTGCAGCACCTGCTTCAATGAACAATTCACAGCAGTTCAAGAAAACCGATGCACTGCAGAAGCAAAAATCTTCTACTCAGTGGTCAGTCGACACTGAGGGAGAATTAACTGGGGAAGCTATGGAACTTGGGGGTGAGAAGGCAATGGAGTCAGCTCGAACTCTCTTAAGCATTGGTTTTGAAATAAAGCCTTGCTGAATACATCTTTCAGAAACCATGCAGTTGTATCTGTATAAATTAATTGGCAGGTATCGTGTATCTTTCCCACTTCCCCCATTTTTTTCTTCCTTCTTTTTCTTACCTAGGTAGTATTTCAGTGGAACAGCTTGTTAATATTCGTTTGTACACCCTTTCAACTTGGCTAAAACGGTTTGTTAGTGATGGAATGAGTATAGGGTTGATTTGCATCCCTTTGATTCCCATTGAGGGTTAGCATTAACGAGTTTCACACAAATGCTTCCCAATATAGATGATGGGGGCATAACATGTTGAGGGAAAAGAGTTCATTTAGGATGCAACTTTAGTTATTTTTTTGGGTCAATTATATTGGAATGCAACTTGGTTCAAACTTCCATTAGTTTTGCATTTCTGTAAGTAAAACACAGGGCCCAAGCCCATCGAAGTTGTCTTGACAGCGATGGACTTTGGGCGAAGTTGGACTTGCATTTGGTTCAACTTGGAAGTGTTTGGATATAACCTGAGTGCATTTGGTTGTTGCTATTTTATTCGGATGTTAAAATTAGCGCTTGAACTTTCTTCAAGTGTTGTTTCAAGTTAATTTTCTTTTAATAATTTTAAGATTATATCTTCTCACATTGATTGATGGTTTGATGGATTTAAAATTTTGTTTTTAACTAAATTTAGAGTATTATTCAAATGAAATTGAATTTATATTGATAAATGAAAACTGTTAATATCTTTTCTTTTTCTGTATTAATTGAATTGACTTTTGCATATTTTGTTGTTACTTAGTGATAGTAATTGCGCTGACCCCTATCATTCAAACCTATTTGATTTGGGTTGGAACTTATACTTGTGTGTATTTTATTTTATATTTTATCAAAAAGAGTATGTATTTATCATTTGGTCGATTATTTAATTTTATTTAAACTTTAACGTAATATTGTGTATTCATCCTCTGAGAAACAAAATCATTGACTCTAATCTATATATATAACTGAATTTAGTTTCGTAACTCTATCTTAAGCTTCATAGATCTAGTATTCTAAAGTGATTTAGCTTTATTGATTAAAATTTAACTAGTTTTTCAAACTTAAAAAGTAAACTTTCAAGTATCCACTTTAATTTAAGTATTGCAGATTAAGCTTTGCACCAAATTACAGTACGTTACTTGGATTCATATAACAAGTATGTTATCCTGTGGTATACGGGGCACTATGGTACATAACTAATTAGAATATAACATTTTTGTTAAATTATGTATTAAATTTTAGATAAAATATTATAAGATGGACTTTCTTAGTTTTGTTGACATGGAATGTATGGTATACAAAAATTTGTGAAATGAGTTTGTTACTAATAAATATTATTAAACTCGGTTAATTCAACGAGTTTATGTTCTAAATCAAGTAATTCGTGTCTTGACTTGTTTATGGGCTTGGTTTTGGTTTTGACATTGACTCCCCTGGATTCAAATATAATTTGTGCCGGTAAATTCAGGCGAGTTGAACCCTAGTTTGTTGAGTCAAAACACATGGTCTGCAACCCAGTTCTTCCAAAAAGCACAGCAACTTCGTGAAATGGTCAAATGTACTATTCTTTAATTTTATTTTAATTTTTTAATCATTACTCCATTAGATTAATTAATTGAATGTTATCAATTTTTTGTGTGTTTTAGTATAGATTTCGTTTATCTTTATTTTTTTTACTCGTTTTGATATAACAATATTTAATAGTTATACTTATTAATGGATAAATTATCTTAAATTCAATTTTAGAATTAAGTATTTACTTTTCATATTTGTTATATTAAAATTGTAATATATGAAATTATAAAATATTTATAGCCATTACTTAGAACCTTTAACTATTTAGTTATTAGTTTGAATTTGAAATATTGATTTTAACTATATAATTATACATTTAAGTAACTATTAATTAATAAAGGTAAACTTTTAATTTTGTAATTCTATATTATAAGTTTATATGAGTCAATCTCCTTAAATGATTTTGCTTGGACTCGCAAGTTTGGCAATTTGACAATCTTGTTTCCAATAGTTTAAGAGAATATTTAAATGCTAAATTCTAAACTTAAATTCATCTTGTAATTCTTGTGAGTTCAATTATAGGACAAAGTAGTAAAAGAAACTCACGAGGTATTGAGGCGTGAATAGGACAATTTTGGATGAATGAGACATTCAAAAACCCATCTCGCTTTATCTGAGTATGGATTTGGGATTTTAAACATAGTTAAATTTAATAAAATTTGAATCATTGAATGAAAACTTAGTAGTTTAGATTTTTATAAGATTGTGAAAATTGTTTAATATTTAATGAAACTTAAAGTATTGATTAAAAATTTAATGATATCTTTTAAATGCAAAAAATTTAAATCCACCTATTATGGTAAACTTGTAGCAGAATTGTGATAGGATCATTAACATCTCTTCCATTGTGTTGCCTTTTTTTTTTTTTTTGGGTTTTAAATTTCCCTGTTTGCATGTCTTCTTCGGCTTATCCCATAATTCATGTTTTGAGCTGAGCCATGAGACCACAGAACACAGTACATGTATAAGATTGGTATATGTGATTGATTTAAGAGGTGAAGATTGAATATAGTGTACCAACACTAAGGATATCCAACTGTCATTAAGAAGCAATGTGGAAGGTGGAGAAAAGGTGTTGTTTCTTCATCCATATTAAATAGTTAAAGTTTAGTATAAAGCAAAAGAAATAAGCCTTAAAAGATGCGTAGTTTGTATTACTTATGACCTTAAATAGTCAATAAAAGAATTACTTGAATGAATGAAAGAATGACACTTGGCTAAAGTGAAATAACAGAATTGAAATTATCCCAACAAATTTCTATACACATAATTATTAGTGCACAACTTCATAAAAATTCTATAATTGCAACACATGCTAATGATGAGCCTTAGGCCTACTGCTATGTCTCAATATTCCCCTCTCAAATGAGAGGGTAGACAATGTATCTCAAGTTTGTCACAAAACATCCAAAATCTAGAATGACTAAAGGCCATTGTAATGTAGTCTGCTACTTGATCAGCTGAAGGCACATACCTCACACTTATTTGCTTAGCTATAACTTTGTCTCATATGAAATGTGCATCAATAACTATATGCTTAGTTCTAGCATGGAAACCTAGGTTTGAAGCTAAAGCAATAGCATTTGAATTGTTGCACTAAAGCACGGGAATATTATTGATAGTGAAACCAACTTTGTTTAACAGAGACTACATCCAAGTTATTTCTACTACTAGATCTGCTAATGCATAATACTCAGATTCAATTCTAGAGCGAGCTACTACCTTCAATTTTCTTGAGGACCATGACACTAGAGAGTCACCAAAGAAAACACAGTAACCACCAATAGATTTTTGATCATTCAGACAAGTTGTCCAATCTGCATCTGTGTAAGTAGTAATGTCAAGAAAATCTCAAGGCTTAATATGAAATCTATAGTGTGATGTTCCTTTAAGGTATCTAAGAACACGTTTGGCTGCTTGCCAATGCAAGGAAGTGGGCTGACTGAGAAATTGACTAAGCTTATTCACAATAAAGCTTATGTTAGATCTAATGTTAGTTAAATATTACAGCCCTCCAATGAGACTTCTTGGATTCTTAAAGGCTTCACCTTATGTTGCTGATAGACTTTTCCCAACTACTACAGGTGTAAGACAAGTTATGGAATTTGACATCTCAAACTTCTACAGTAGGTCATTTATATATTTTTCTTGTTTTAAATAAATGCCAATCTCATCCCTTGTTACTCTAAATCCTAAGAAATAATGCAGGTGACCTAAATTTTTTGAGAGAGAACATATTGTTAAGCCTTTGAGTAAATTCTTTTAGACTCCTTAAATCATTCCCTGTCACTATTATGTCATTGATATATATTAGCAGAAAAATAATTTGATATTTATCATTGAAACAGAAAATTGAATTATCAGATTTTGTGTTAGTGAATCCCTGGCTGACAAGTGTGTTTTTAAGTCTTTCATACCAAGTTTTAGGAGCTTGTTTAAGGCCATGGATAACTTTTCTGAGTTTGTAAATATGCTTAGGCCTGGTACTATTAATAAAACCTTCTGGTTGAATCATATACATTATTTCTTTGAGTAACCCGTTCTGAAAAGCATTGTTAATACCAAGTTGTTTAACGTCCTAATTGAAGGAAACTATAAGAGATAGAATGACTATAATGGTGGTAGCTTTAACTACTAGACTCTATGTTTGTCCAAAGCTTGTTTCAGGTTCTTGTTGAAATCCTTTGCAACCAGCTGTGCTTTGTGCTTGTTGAGGGTTCCATCTGAAGATCCACTTATAATCCATTATATTCTTCTAATTTACATTAGGAACTAGCTCCTACATTTTATTCTTGATCAAAGCATTATACTCATCAGACAAAGCCTGTTTCCACTCTGGTTTATTGAGTGCTTCTAGAACACTTGTTGGTTCTCATTTTTCAATTGTAGAGCACCTAACAAAAGGAGTTTTGTGCTTGAATATTCCCACTTTGTTGCGAGTGATCATAAGATGGGTTGTTCTCTGTTGCTCTAGTTGTTGAGATTTTAGAATCATAAGATCTTGGGATTCAAGTACTAGTTTTTACTGTTCTTACTTATGCTCTTCTTGTTGAGACTCAGAACTATTATTGATGTTAATTTCTTATACTATCTCTTGTCCTTGGATATTGTTATCAGAAGAGGAATGGCTTGTGATAATAAGTTGATTAAAACTCTACAAATTTGTGTATGTGCCTTCAAACTTAAAAGATGTAGGAAATGGCATAGGAACCACAATAGTGGATTTATGAGCACGATGATTCACAAATCTTGCAGCAAATGGAAATTCAAGTTCATTAAACATTACAAGCCAATAAATCTACATTCTTCCTGTAGTGCTTAGGCATTTTAACCTTTTGTGAACTCCATTACATCCCCTAAATACACATTTTTGTATATGAAACTCAAGTTTATACTAGTTATAAAGTCTTAAGCAAGGATAGTATGCACAACCAAATATCTTCATATTTTTATAGTCTGACTTCTTTTTAAAAAGTTTAA
Source organism: Delonix regia (assembly GCA_037074485.1). Taxonomy (NCBI): domain Eukaryota; kingdom Viridiplantae; phylum Streptophyta; class Magnoliopsida; order Fabales; family Fabaceae; genus Delonix; species Delonix regia. The sequence continues at coordinate 21,873,442 of CM073451.1, forward strand.
AGAATACTGTGGAATTTTGTAGTACAGGTGTAGTTAGCCTATTAATGAGATAGACTACTATAGAAAAGGATTGCCACCAATAGTGGAGTGGCATATGTGCTTGAGCAAAGAGAGTTAAGTCTAATTCCACCACATGTTTGTGTTTTCTTTCCACTCTTCCATTTTGTGCATATGAATAAGGACATGAATATCTAAATGTAATTTCTGTATTTAAAAGCATTTTGGGAAACTTTTGAAATTCACTTCCTTCATCACTTTGAAGTGTTTTAATCTTTCGATTTAACATTTTTTTCTATAGTATTTTTAAAATGTACAAAAGCAACTAAGCATAATCTCTGGTTTTAAGAGGGTATATCCAAGACTATCAATTAAAATCTTCCATAAATTGTAATACTTGTGTCCAACAGTTGAGATATGGATGATGGTCCCTAAAGATCTATATAAACAAGTTCTAAGGAGTGAGCAGCTTGAAAGGAAGAAAGATTGTAGGGTAGAGAATGTGATTTTCCCATTTGACATAGTTTATAAAGGAAAGTTTCTTCATTAGACTTAAGCTTGATATTATACTCATTTAAAACTTGAAAAAGTAGTTGTTCAGATGGATGAATGAGCTTGTTATGCCATATTTCTTTTACTTCTAACAGCTTTATAGGAGTTGCATTTGTTTGCTTTGAATTGTCATGAATAACTTCATATAGACTGTCCTTCTCGTTGCCTCTGAGTAGCATTTTCTCGGTGCTCTTGTCCTTCACAACACTGTCAAATGAGTCAAAAACTATAATAATATTATTATCCTTAGTAAGTTGTGATACACTTAGTAGATTTTTGGTAATTTGAGGTGCATAAAAATGTCTCATAAAACATGAGAATGTGGAAGATTGAAGGAGTTAAACTTGGAGCAACCAAAATACAATATATAAACATTATTACCATTTCCCATAGTCAAGTATGTCTTACCATTAATGTTTGAAAACTCCTTAATTTTACTAGGATTATATGTGATGTGGTTACTAGCACCACTGTCCATGTTCTACGAAGGGTCATTTACTATGTTAACAGTAGCAAAATAAACAACAAGATGCCCTGAGTTTGGTGCAGATAAGGCAGAGACATAAGAGAAATTTCTATCAAAGCAATAGAAATAATTAGCTATTGTATATCTGAACATGTTACAAACTTGACATATAGGCTTGTTACAGAGTTTCTCCCTCTGCTTTGATATCCTTTATTTCCTTTGAATATGTGTCTTCTCGAGCTCTTACGACACAAATTGGATTAATATGCTTTATCAGTTTGGGCCATATTAGCTGAGGGATTAATGGTCAATGTACTGAAACTATTGAACTACTCAAGACGATTTTCGTAGGTTAGAAGTGCTGCTTGAACCTCTATCCAACTAAGATTATCTTTGTCTGCAAGTTGTACCACGATAGGATTATATTCTGCATCAAGACCTGCGAGAGCTTGGGTAACATGATCATTAGTGCTAACAGAGCAACCAGCCATAGTTAAACTATCAGCAAGAGTTTGTAGTTTAGCTAGATAATCCTCTATTTTTAAGTTGTTTTTTCATAGTCATTGAATTTCACTCTTGTAAAGAGTGATTCAAACTTTTGATTAAGCCAGTAAGGTCTTTGACACCTTGCCATAACTCTCGAGAAGTAGAGCAATGCATAAGTTAGGTTGCAACATCAATAGACATCATGTTAAGCATTCAACCCAGCAGTAATTGATCAATAGATCGCCACTCTTCATACTTAGGATTCACCTTTATTCCTACAGCATCAAGAATGTATCAAGAAGGACATACTTTAGTTCCAACAAGAAAACCTTCAAGTTTGTAACCATGAACCAAAGGCAATATCATATACTACTAGAGTAGGAAGTTTGTTCGGTCCAACTTGACGTAACATGGAATTAGCGGTGGATAACAGAGTTTTGGATAGCAAAGAAATAAAGATGAGGACTCAATAAATCGACTAGTATTAGCAATATATGCTTCAAAGGATGAGCTTGATTGTGTGACCATGGCATTTAATTGATTTGCTCTAATACCAAGTTAAAGTTTGGTATAGAGCGAAAGAAATGAGCCTTAAAATATATATATAACTTGTATTACTTATGACCTTAAATAGTCAATAAAGGAATTATATGAATGAATGTGATAAACCGCAAGTATACGGGTCAAATTGTAGTAAAATAATCTAAAAGATCCAGTATCGTTTCCACGAGGATAAGTTTTTTTTTTTTTTTGGTTCTTTAGATTACATTTTTGCTTATCAAAATAAACAATAGGTACAAAAATATGGATTAGTGTAGTTATTTACATATTTACACTAGTGACCTAGATAAATCGAGTTACTAGGAATCGATGCGAAAATTTAAACATAAAACTTAACAACCAGAAAACAGTAAGACTTAAAAAAAAAAAAAAAAACTCAAGACACTACACTGGATTAAGTTAATTGAGAGTTGGAGTGAGGATAAATTGAGTTATTTAATTTCATTATTAATCTTGTACTAACATAGTTCAATTCCACTTTCTGATAATTTAACTCACTATAAAAATAAGCTTATTTCCAGAGGTTATCTTAATTCTAGTTCTAATTACACTTAGAGTTTGTCTCCAAACATTTAAGTGTAATCTTCCTTAGAATATATTAAGTTATAGAGTTAAATCATCAAGCACAACCTACTTAAAGGTTGTTTCCAAACACTTAGGTAAAATTGCACTACCACAACCATTAAGGCCTTTAGAAGTTATTTCCAAACATTTAAGGAAAACTAATCTTGAGGTGCCTTAAAGCACTTTGAAATCATTGTCAATGTGAGTATGAATTTGCCTTAGAGGTTGTCTCTGAACATCTAAAGCAAAAATACTCTAATTCTCAATAAGTCATTTTATCAAACACCTTGTGGGCATTCAATTCTTTAATAAGAGATTACAAAGAAATTCATCAATACAACCCATTTGATCTACTTATAATCATATTAATTGACTCAAATATGTAAAAACCCCAAATAAAAAGCAACATAAATTCATTAACCAACAAATAATAATCACTCTTAATATATGTAGATAAAAAACTAACAAATCCCTACTCAATATCCATAAAAAATTCATCACAACTACTAACAACAAGTTTAAATCTAGACTACATCAAGGAGACCTCCAAGAAAGAATCCATAGAGGTTTGGCCAAGGAAGGTCCAAGAAGACTAACCATTGGCTTCTCCTTCTATGAGAACACCTTAGAAGCCTAAGAAAATAAAAGATCCACTTACTTTCCTATGGAGAAATTCAAAACCCTAGCTCCTCCTCTACTCTCCTCTAAGTTTTTTCCCTTAAAAACCCTAATTTTTTTCCATTTATAACACCTCCCTTGTCAAAATACGCAAATACTGTTAATAAGGATGCATTCTGGCACCAAGGCGCTAGGCTTAGGTACCTTGATACCAAATCTCTAGATTTTACACTTCATTGGGTGCCTCGGCACCACGTTTTGGTTTCTTGGCGACAAATCTCGGGATTTTGCATTACATTTAATGTTCATTAATATAGCTTTATTGTTTTAGTCATAACTTTTCAATCTAATATCAGGCTTTAGCAAATGAGTACTTGTTGAAAAGCTCTCGACAAGATCTACAACTTTGTGTGAAATGACTATCTTCAAATTCTAATGTTAAAGGGTCCAAAAGTGGAATTGAAGTTGAGTGATCACCAACTTAAGTTGAATATCAATTCAACTTTATTCCTTAACTTTTTCTAACTTCCATATTGTTTGTAAACTCCTAGCATCCTTGAATCCTCTTCTTCCATTCCCCAAACTCCTCATTTCCTTTTATTGATGCAATTCTCCTAGAATTTCCATTAAAACAACATGAAATTAGATAAATTGAATGCAATAAAGCAATTAAATAGTCTAACCCATAAAATATATGAAATTAATATTATTTGGTCACTAAATCAAAAGAATTTATCCAACATACATGATAAATTCATAGTAAGATATATACAAATATAACACAATTTGAGACTTATCAAAATGAAAGAATGAGACCTGGCTAAGGTAAAAAAATATAAGTGAAAATATTCCAACAACTTTTTATACATGTAATTATCAGTGCATGGCTTCACAGAGATTCTATAATTATAACACAAGCTAATGATGGGCCTTGGACTTACTATTATGTCTCAATATGAACAAATCCCTTTTCTCAAAATTCTTTAGTTTTTATTCCACTTTTGTCCTTCATACCAAAAAACAGAGAGGGAAATCCTCCACTTTGCTTACTTTCTCAAAATCAATATATCTAAGTATTCCCCTATTTTTGGCATTGTCATGTGTTTTTTAGAAATATTTTGCCTTATACATATATAACAAATAGCTTATAGTTTTTTGAAACCCAATTTTGAAGTTATGAACTAATTGTAATCCAAATGATTTTTTTATTTTGGCCAATGGAAAAAACTATATCTTAATTTCCGTCTTGCTTCTGTTGAAGAAACATTATGATGATTGTCATACCCCTAACTATAGAAGTGTAACCGGCATTGAGAACTAAGTACATCCTACTTTGGCAAACCAAAAAGTTAAACAATTAAACAGTTTAACAACATACCTACCAAATGATGGCTACAAAAATTTTACAAATCCGTAGGTATAATATTCATTATTTGGCTTTTATGTGAAAATTTCGATAGAGTCTTCTCTAAAATATGGACCCTTCAAAATTTCCAAAACTAAAACCTGTAAGTCAAAAATTTTAAAAAGCTTAGCTATAACAAAGTATATAACTAGACAATCTCATATATACAACACAATATCTAATATTCTGCCAATGACAATTGGAGCTACTAGATTTCAAAATTTACAATACACATCAACAATGAGAAATAAACTATGCCATTGTGGATAATACAAGGCTCACCAAGGGATGTCTAACTTGACTTTATGCAGCAAAAGGACCCATGGTCAACATTGCTTTCTGAAAACAATTGAAATAAAAGGAGTGAAAATACTTAGTGAGCAAATATCATATACTATACTAGGAAAGGAACAGATGGGACAGTAGATTCATAAATTGATTATTTATCTTTGAAATTTTCACATGCATAAGGAATTATCCACAAAATACAAATAATGAGAATTTATCAATATTCACATGAACTCAGTAAAAACTATGAAATATAGTATAATAAAAATGAATCAAATTTTATAATTCAACATAACTAAAACCTATGCAAAGCGATATAGTAGGGCACATCCAACAAAACCAATAAAATATCATAAAACCAAAGCTAGCTCAAGGCTAGTGCTATTTGTACATGACAAATATCAAACACAAGCATCAAGCTTGGAATGATCATAATATTGGTCGTATGCCTCAGCTAGAAAATCAGAATCAGATCGGATCTACTATGTTGGTCAACTCGCATGGCTAATATCTCCCTAACTAGTTGGGGTTCAAAATCATGGTGCACCATGACTAATATCTACTGTAGTTAGTTGTACGGTTCTAGATTGGATTGGTTGCCAAAAAGTCTTTTACAGAAATTAACACATAATCAAACATTTCAAAAAAAATTCAGAACTAGATGAATTCATAAATCTATAGTCAAAGAAATTTAGAAACACAGAATTAGAGAAATTTCATAAATATGAAACCAGAGTCTTTAGAAGTATAGGATCTAATTCCTTCATAAAAAAAAAAAAATCAGAGTACTTCATAAATCCAAAGTTTTTTGAATACCTGAAATCAAGGTAATTTATAGAATACAAAATTTGGTTTATTCAAAAAATATAATCAACTTAATTCAAAATTTTGTAACCAATGTAAATTAAAACCCAAATGCACAGAGATGTAAATCAAAATTCCAAAGTCGAAAAAAGCACTAAAAGAAGTTATATAATACATCACCTTGAAGTTTTGAAAGCATTAGGAGTAATTCTCAAGGAGATAATAATATATTTTAGGAAGTCAGTTCTCGAAAATAGTTGAGCAAAAAAAAATACACAAATTCACAAAGTGAGTTTTTGTAATATAGAAGACAAGCATAGTCAGTAATATTTACTCACTTAGAAAGGAGCATACAATCCTCTGCTTAAAGCTTTCAACAATTCACTTGATTACAGTTAGTCCAAATGACCTATAACATAAAGCAACACACTATTAATCTTTGTGAAGTAGGAATAGTATAGGTAATTCTATCAATTATTTATTTAAGTAGTAAGTTGCTCCTAAATCGTAAATATATACCTCAATATTTATAACTATTAGATTGTCAAACAACCTCCTAGTTTTCCTTGGTTCCACTTGCAATTTTTACTTCACATTTCAAAATCCACATTCTTGAATAAACATTAATTTAACTAAGCCAATGGCACGCTTACTTAATCCAAATCAAGAACATCATTGGTTTCCCATATAACTTGATTAACTTATATTCAACTCATTCCAAATTTAGAATTCCAATTCCATTTCAAAACACTTTCAACAAGATTTTTTCTCCAACGTCCATCATCATTATTACTAACAATACACTTCATCAATGACACTCTTGTTTCAAAAGAGAAAGGTTTGAAATTTACCTAGGTTGTGAAGCCCCAATGCAATTTAATGAGATCACACCAAATTGAGCTGTACATAAATAGTGCCAAAATTTGGGGGTTTTTTTTTTTATTGTGAGCTATTTGGATGAAATTGACTAATAGAAATGAGAAAGAGGGGGCAAAATACATCTTAGAAGTGAAGCCCTATGAAAATTTCTTGAAATTTCAGCAAATCACATTGAACTTTCCTAAATTTCACAAAGAACATGTTGCAAAAGGGTTTCACGATTTAGAGTACAATCGATGCAACTGATAAGTTAAAATAAGAGGAAAAAGTTTAAAAATCATGCTAAAGATGAAACCCCAAAGAAATGTGAAGAAGATGCACCAATTTTAGCTCAAAATCATGCTAGAAACATGTCAAACGTTGAGCTCGCTGGAACTCCAAGTTTTCTGGTCAAACAATGGCAACTCTTGGTAAAAAATGGTCGATGGATGGCTGGCAGTGACATAGGGAGGCTAGATGTCTACAACAACAATCAAATCGAAGGAAAAGAGAATTCCAGTGTGAGGTGTTCATGCACGAAAAGGGTATGATGCATGAAAGGGATTAGTCTAATGGTATGGATGTAATAATTAAGGGTATTTAGGTAATTTGGAAAAGGATATTTTGTACAATCTAATTAAAAAAATTTGAAAATACCTAATTTACACACTCTGGAGTTCAAACATAAGTGTTGGGAATGTATAAAATAAGGCTTAGTCACTCATACTGACTTCTAATTCAAATATAATACTATCTGCATTCATATTTAATATTTTTTTAATTTCCTCTTTCATTGTTCCTCTATTTATTTTAAATTTATACTTGTCTTGAGTGTATTTACTTCCTTCCTCTAACTTATAAAATGAAAACAAGGATCTGTCTAAAATAACTTATTTAACATAAAAATTTCATAAGTATTACAATGATAAACAACCGTGAAGTTTCCAATGCATCATAGGTACTATCCTAGTGAAGATCCTACCTCTCGCCGACACACTCAATGTTCCATGGAAGATCTCGGCCTCACTTGCTGCCCTTGACCCAACTAGAACACCAACCATCCATGGAATATATCCAGTGCAATATCTCTAATATGATATGGAGACCATAACAGGTGGAATTAATATTGAAGTTGTGGGAACCTCTTCCTCATATACAAGAAAAGAATATATGATTAGCCTATTAAGATCTTCTTCTTCTACTGTGTAATGACGTGTGTAATCCAAAATATGATGTTCTCTCTTTGAAGTCAGAATCTTAGGTCTTTAAACATTACGAAAATAAAAGAAAACAAAAAGAAAACAATGTGGCAAGCTACTGGCCACATGATCAAAGAGACAAGCCTATTATAGGACAAAATATTGGCCTATAATGACACTTATGTGACAAATAGAGTGGTATATTAGTTCAATTAAATAATGTTAGAGAATAATGCTAGCTTAATTAAATTATATAACTTTTCTCTTTGTCATAATTTGATTTGACTAAAACACCACCTTCTTCTACTTTATAAATGTGTTATTAATTGGCAATATTTTCCACTGTTTAGGGTTTAGGAGAGCAATCCATACTTACTTTACCCTATTGTCATTTTGATTTCATGATTCAAATGCAATAATTTAAAACATGCTTCGGACAGTAACTCAAAGTGCATGTGAGATGATGGAATAAAATGATGTCATAGTTACATTAAAAAAAATAGTTGATTAATTTAAATGTGAAATTTATTTTGTTTAAAAATTTATAATGCAACTACAAATATTTTTAGAAGCTGACGATGTGACAAAGGAAGCAGAAGTTTAACAAATTTCAACACAATTCAAATTACTTATGTGACATAAGAATAATAATATAAATACATAAATGAATTCTATAGTCAAATCCACATCATAATTCATTCAAATAATTTTCTCAAAACACAATAAAATAAATGAAATACAAATCTCAGTTTTACAATCGTAGCATATTGTTACCAAAATGATATTAATAAAAATGTGTGAAAATAAAAGACTTGATCCAACTGGTTCTGTAAAACTCGGCTCCAAGTAATATGGGTTATATTGCTTGGGGCTGATAATGATGGGACCCAACCATCTAACCTTAAAACGGGATTATAAAGTAACCCGGATCGTTGGCTTTGCTAGTTCATGGGAGTAACCTAATAAACTAGTGAGAGTTTAATTTGGGGTTTTAAACCAAGGGAAAAAAATCTTTATTTTAGTATAAATCTTTAATTTGATTCTTCACTAAACATTTATTTATAAATAGTCCATCAACCATTTAATTTACCTATTAATCAAAGACCAAAACAAGATGTTCCTCAATATATTATTATTATTATCTAGATTGGATGATCGCCTAAGCCCATAGTATGGATTTTAAGGCACATTGTACTTGGCGGGATGCAAGATTAGATAGATGCTAATTTTGATTTTCTATGTTTTTATAAATACCTAAATCTAGCTTTTGAATGGTATAAATTTAACAGTTTACATTTGAAATTTGATAGCAGAAATTGATAATTTTAAAAAATTAGAATTAATAAATATAAAATTTTAATTCAATAAAATTAGTTTAATTAAAATTCAATAATACCAAGATATTTTCACCAAACATAGGGATCTGTATTCGGGTAGATGTAGTTATCTAGAGATGTTTGGAATTTAAGAAGTCAAAATAGATACTTTCTTTTTCCTATTCGAATAATAATATTGAGAATGACCAACTTTTTATTATTTTAGTACATGTTCCATGATAGAGAGATAAGTTAGTATTTGCTACTTTATTAGATATTTTATGGTTATCATAATTTAATTTAAAAGAGTATTTTTAAGAAAACAATTGATTCATATCTAAGTAGTATATGGGCAACAAAAAAATTATTCGAAATATAAATAACTATGCGTTTGCATAGGAAAAGTTATTTTGATGACATAGATGCTATACATATGTGAAAGCAATCTTAATAAAATTATACTCGAGATGACTATATTTATTATAAATAAAGTGTATATGAGTAAAGTTAAAACATGAGGTACATTAATATATTGTAATAAATATATAAGGATTGTAATCTCTTGTATTAATTCTATAATAGAATTTTTAATATAAAAGATCCTAAATGTTATGCCTAAGTGATCACAACAAACACTTAATATAAATATCCAAGAGCAATAAAAGATTTTGTATAGTTCATCCTATTATGTGCTGAGTAAAAATTGTTAGAAAATACGTTGCCTAAAATGAGTTGAATCAAATCCCAAACTTATGAATTAATAAGTTAAATTTTTTAATTTTTAAAAGAATAAATTCAATTTTTGGATATTTGAATTTTGAAAAATGTGAATTTGAGTTGTGTATGTGAAAGGATTGTAACGTATAATCATTAATTTTAAAAAGAAAAAAAATAGAGAAGGGGGAAATTAAAAAACATAAAACCCAACTAGAAAACACAACCCGCACCCTGGGAGTTTTAAATAAGGGAGCAATACGACGAGTTTTAAGAGAGAGAGAAGCAGTCTTTCTCATATTTTGAAAAAGTAGTGTTTTTGGTATTTAAAAAATCAAAATCTGTTTTCTAATTCCAATTCAAGCGGCACAGGACAGTAGAATTGACGGAATTAATATTTTTTTTTTTGTATTTTCAATTATTGATCACACTTGTTAATTTAATCTATAAGATTCACACGTGGTTAATTGGCAAAACAAAAATCTATAAATGAACAATGTAAATTTCATCGTGAAAAATCTCATCAATTCCGAAAGATGAAGTTGCTGCTGAGCATCTGAAAACTAAAGTGCATTTAGATGGTGTCCTTTGAGACCATCAACAATAATAGCAAAGGAACCGAGCGTGAATCGTCTCTTGTAACAAAAAATTTTTTCATAACAAAATAATAATATTTTATTAATATTATATTAATATAAATATATTAAATTAATAAAATAATATTATTATATTATCTTCTGTTACCTAAAATTCTTTAATAACAAAAAAAAAATTTAGTCTCGCAAAGGAACTACCGTAACCTTGGTTTGAATAAGAGAACGCAATTTCTTTTATTTTTTTGGACTGAATCATCGAATAAAGTTTATAATTTTTATTATAAAATGTATCAATATTTATAATATAATTTAAAACGCAAACCACTATATTCATATAATTAGGCTCATTGTCCTTAGAAGCTGGCTGGCGTTTGCCTGTGAAGCAGTTGGAAAGACTGCCACGATGCCTACGGATACAGTAGAGGCTACATGATACCTATTTTTATGCAAAACTATTTTGCTTTTCGTACCAAATGCCCAGATTTCAACCAAACCCTTCATTCTCTTTTGTTATAAAAGTATGAATCACATGCCATTAATGTACTTCTACTTTGTGGGCCCTGTCCTTCCCAATTGTATATTTATATCCATAATTGAACTCATTTGTATCCCTTACGGCTTTTTTCTTAAATTTTGTTGAAATTACACGTTCCTCAATATATATATATTGAAATTATTGTTATACTAATTCATTGAGTAGATTGAATAAAAAATCGAATATCCATTCAATGATTAAAAAAAGGGAATGCGACATCTTAATAATAAGAAATGGAATTCTAAATAGAATCTCATTTCAAAACCTAATGATTCTCGTTTACTCAAAACTTTAAATGACAAAAGATTCAGAAGAACAAACTCTAATTACTTTTGAATATTGATGGTAAAATATTTAATTTTTACAAGTATTTATAAAAATGTGTTATTTTTTATATACTTATAATTTTGAATGTACGAATATATTTAATTATAATGTAGGAACATAATAATTGTAATAATATTAATTCAAAAATTAAAAATATTATAATTATATTTTTACATTATAATTGAATATAATTTTGAGTATACAAAAAATTTTATCTTATAAAAATTATCAAATAGTAAACTATATCAATGATTGCTTGAAATATTATTTTATTATTGTAATTTTGTAGGTAAAATGTTATATAAATAAGTTTTAAATATATAAAATTCTATTTATCCTAAAATCTTTTTAAATAAATGAATCCAAATCCAAAAATTTAAGGATCTTATAAGAAACCAAATAAAGTGAGAAATAACACATTTTAATAACTCCAAAGATAGGATCAGTTTTGAAAGGTATTTCTTGTTCAATTCTCATCATTTTAAACCCTAAATCTTAAAACTTTAAATTAGTAGCTTCAAGCCACCCCATATAGGTTTTGGCAATTGAATCCTTGTGTTTGTCAGATTCAAATTAGTTTATGTTCTTTTTCTATATATTTTTATCTTATTAAAAAATATAAATTTAAATTAAACTATACTTTACATAACTAATAAATCTCAAGACTATGTGAATGATGAGTTCCACTTCACTCTGTCTTTGCAGTGTTGCAACACAGGAATATTCAATCAAAAACAGAGCTGAGAGCTGAGTGATGATTCAGTCAGATCGAGGGAGCATATAAGGGTTAAGCATGTTTCATGAATTCAATGCATTTGTGGAAAGTAAAGGAAATGTATGGAGAATCTTTACCATCATCAGTAACATTGAATCAGAGCACAAGTGGGAAAAACGTACTACTGTTGAGGAAGACGACGCATTGATTTGACCCTCCTTTATGTCAATTTGTCAATTACTTGCATGTGTACAAATCTTCCAAAATAACGAAACATTTGGAGGATTGTGAATTTACATTTTTTTTCAAGAGTAAAACACTCCATCGCATTGTTTGTCTATTAGTTTTTAATTTCTTTTTTTTATTAATTTTTATTTTTATTTTAGTTTTTTTACTTATTAATTGATTTTTAACCTGTTCTCTTCCAGATTTTTGTTTTTAATTTATTTTTTTTATATTATCAATGTATTTTCAATTTGGTCTCGATCACTTAATTAAGAGTAAGAACTAAATATATTAAATTTATGATTAATAATTAATCAAATTAATAATGAACTGATAAATGAAAGATTAAATTAAGAATAAAAATTAACAAGAGACTAATTTGAAAATGAACTAATAAATGGGTAATCAAATTGAGAATAGAAATTAATAAAGGATTGAAATAATATTTTAATCTTTTTTTTTTTTTAGAAAAAAAGGGTATAATTAAGAAGACTTATTTATAGTGTATTTCGTTTGACGTTTAAGAGACTTAAAAATCAGTTTATACATCTAAATAGGAGTTTGTCTTATAAACAATTTTATTTGTTTTGGATTTTTCTTCCAAAATCGCTTTTGCTTTTTAAACTCTCATTTCCACAAAAGGAAAAAGGAAAAAAGTCTACTTTTACATTAGATAAACTACATTGGTGTTAAAAATTAATTTTGAGATAAAAGTTTTAAGCACAAATCACAATCATATAAAATTACATTTGACTAAAATTAATTTTAAAAACCACATTGATACCAAATCAATTTTACCTAACTTTAATCCAAATAGATGCTTACACTAAGTCTCCTTACAAACAGTCTGCCTATATGGCACGTTTTTCTCTCATTAAATTATGTATGCTCTGGTAGCACGTTTTGGACTCCCTTTCTGGTACACTGCTCATGGAATCTGATCTAGCAAGACTCCATCTACATGAGGCAGAAGAAGAGGTGTGGGACATAAACAACCTGCATCCTGGTTGCGATAGTCCATTGGTAGAGTATGGGTTCAGTCTGGTCGGCACGTTCTTGACAATGAGCATGATAAATTTCCAGGCTATGCGGAACACGCTCGCTAACTTGTAGCACCCAGTAAGAGGGGTGTGTATCAAAGATCTTAGTGAACACGGATTCCTCTTTAAGTTCTTTTGTGACATCAATATGGATCAGGTTGTGGATGGTGGACCGCGGATGTTTAACAATCACCTACTTTTTGTTATGAGGGTTAAAAATGGTGATGATCTTCTCTCCATCCCATTAACCTCCATAGATATATGGACACAGATACATAACCTGCCATTAAGGTTAGTGAACGAGTAGCTAGCGGCAAAGTTTGGTGCTTCCTTAGGTACATTCTTGCAGTACAATGCTAAGACATCCAATGATGGGAAGCATGGCTTCATGCGTATTAGGGTAAGCTTAAACATCAGGGAGCCTCTTAAACAAAGGAAGAAACTATTGTTAAACAATGGGAATACCTGTAATGCCATGTTCCGATACAAAAGGCTACCTCTTTTCTGCCTCTTATGCTACAAACTTGGTCATTCCGAGAGTTTTCGCCCTGATGCATCCTTGAGGGTGATCGGCTAGCAAGGAGCGACTGTCACCAGCAATTAGCTACGCAATGATCACGGTGGCAAATTAGGAAACAATGGCTTGGTTAACCAATCAAGACCTACATATATGGAAAGTGCACCATTTATGCATGAAGGATAGGATACTCTATTTAAATATAGGGCAATATCCTTGAGCATGATTAAGGGATCATCAAATGGAAGAAGCCAACGAGATTTGAATCATGTGGACCTTAATCTGGACTTAGTTGGAGAAGATAATCCATTAGGCCAGTATGAGGGGAAGAAACGACTTTAATCCAACTCGGCCTCAGGAAGGTCTTAAGGATGTTGTAGAAGGCAGCTGGAGTAATGGTAACTCTATGGATATCATAAACAAGTTGAATTCTTGTAGGGCAAACCTTCAATCTTGGGCAAAGGGGTTCCAACAGGACCATTTGAATAAGATAAGAGAGATTGATGTTATCCTTCATTTTCTGCACTCAGATACAACGCTCACGGATGAGTCATTCAAGGTGTCTATGAAACTGAAGGATAGACGTAACACACTGTTAGAACTAGATGAGACAAAGTGGAAGCAACAAGCTAAGTGCCATTGGCTGCAACATGGAGATAAAAACTCAAAATTCTTTCACTCATATGCAGCCCTTTGGAAAAAGAAGAATAATATTGATGCTCTGATTAATGATAACGGGGCTTGGATTTAAGACAAGGAGGGGATTCATTGTTTGATTTTAGATTATTTCATATAGCTCTTCTTGGCCTCCACAGGTTATTATGAACTGGTACTGAGACACGTTGGAAGAATTATTTCTCCTGAACAAAACATTTCATTGGTTCAACCATTTACAACAATTGAGTTCAAAAAGTTTATGTTTCATATGCATCCTGACAAATCTCCTGGCTTGGATGGTTTTAACCTGACCTTTTTAAAGAAATTTTGGCATGTGATTAGGGAAGATATTACCTAGAGCTATACACAATGGTTGAATGATGGTAGATTCCCAAAATCTTTATCGAACACTCTAGTTATTTTAATTCCCAAGATTAGTACCCTACAGTCTATAAAGGACTTGAGACCTATTCCCTATGTAATGTGCTATTCAAGATCATCTATAAAGTATTGGCTAATAGATTAAAATTCATCTTAACGGGTGTGGTTTTTTAGTCCTAATATGCTTTCGTACCTAGGCGCTTAATTACTGATAACGCTTCAGTGGCTTCGAGCTTATTCATACGATGAAGAGGAAGACCAAAGGCAAGAAAGGATTGATTGTAGTAAAAGTATATGTCAGTAAAGCGTATGACAGGGTAGACTGGGGATATCTTGAAACCATTATGAAGAAGATGGGTTTCCAAGATAGATGGGTTAACTGGATTATGATGACTGTCAAAAGCGTGAAGTACTCCTTTTTTATCAACGAAGAAGAGGTTAGCCCTATTAGTCCTTGCAGGGTTTGAGACAAGGTGACCCTTTGTCCCTCTATCTATTTATCTGAAGGTCTCACGACTCTTTTACATCATGAGGAGAGATTGGGAAGAATCCATGGGTGCAGAGCTAACAAGAAAGGACCCATAGTCACCCATCTCCTATTTACGGATAATGCTATCTTTTTTTGTAAGGCTGAGGAAAAAGAATGTTGCAATCTCAAAAGGACCCTGTATACATATGAAGCTGCTTCGGGGCAATCCATTAATTTTCTGAAATCAGGAACTTTTTTTAATTCTAATATTGGTGTAAACATCCAAGCTAACTTAAAAAATATTCTTAAGGTCACAAGTGATATTGATCATGGAAGATATTTGGGCCTCTCATCACTCATTGGTAAAAACAAAAAGGTAATTTTTGCATTCCTTGGGGACAGACTCTAGAAGTATTTGCAGAATTGGGGAAATAAGTTCCTTTTTAGAATAGGGAAGGAGATCCTCCTTAAATTTTTGGCTTAGGCTATTCCTACTTATTGTATGAGCATATTCTTGCTCCCTGATTCCTTATGTGAGGAGCTCCAAAGAATGATGAATTCCTTTCGGTGGGGATTTAGAACTTAACTAAAAGGAATCAAGTAGCTTTCTTAAGATAAGATGTGTAGTAATAAGGACGATGGTGGTCTTGGGTTCATATACCTTTACTATTTTAATTTGGCGATGTTGGGTAAACAGGGATGGAGATTGGGTTCCTCATCCAACACCCTTTCATTAAAAACTCTCAAAGCTAAATATTTCCTTTGAGGGGATTTCAGGTCTGTAGGGTTGTCATCAAACCCAAGCCTTATGTGAAGGAGTATTGTGACTTCCCATACATTGCTGGATAAAGGCACTAGGTGGAAGGTTGGGGATGGGAGCACCATTATAGCATAAAAGGATCCTTGGATACCCAACAGGGTATATTTCCTACCAAGAGCTGATAACATAGTAGACATTGATGATCTGAAAGTCTCTAAGTTAATACTTGAAGATAGAATGGGCTGGGACGTTAAGAAATTTAGGGGGCTCTTTGTCAAGGAAGATGTGAATGCTATTCTTACTATTTCGATTAGCAGATTTCCTAAACCTAACATGAGGATTTGGCACTTTGATAAGAAGGATCAGTACACTTTGAGATCTTGGTACTATGTCATTTTTTAGGCTACCTTGAGAACACAAGAAGCTATAGAGGAGGTGCCCTGGAAGAAAATCTAGAAGATTAAGTTGCCTCATAAGGTGGTAAACTTTATTTAGCAGGCCTACAAGTGTCCTTTTGTTAAAGGAGCCTTTGATACTTAAAAGAGTAGGGGAGGATGGAAAATGCCCTTTTCTGATGAGGTAGAGGATGTTTCTCATGCCCTCTTTCACTGTCGAAGAGCTAAGGAGATCTGGCAAGCCTAGGAATCCACCAGGGATAGAATCTTTCCTACTTTCTTGGATTTGTTAAAGTTTTAATGGATGATTGTGCAAGTTATCAACAAGCAAAGGCATGTTCTATTGCATGGTAGATCTAGAAAAGGAGGAACCATTATATATGGAAACGACATTCATCCCCACTAGCCTATACACTTGATAGTGGTCTCACTGCTCTCTGAGTGGCAGCAAGCACAGCAAATGCGGCAGGGCCTCAATGTTGCAACTAAAAGAATCAACCTAAAGGAACAACAGTTTCATGGATGACAATGCTTTACTGATGCAGCAACTTTTAATACCTAACATGTTTCAGGCTACGGGTTCCATGTATAAAACTAGGATAATATTTGTGTAGTAGTGATATCTTCTTCTTTTGCAAGTTCTTTCTCTAGTAATTCTTAAGGCCTTTGCATTTCAAGCAACATTGGAATGGATATGCCATAATTATACCTGTAGTGTGACCATAGTCTCAAATTCCTAGCACGTGATTATGGCTCTATCTTCAGCCAACCTAGATGACTCTGATTTAGAGATTATCATTGATAACTGCAAATTTTTGCTTTTGAATAGGCTTAAGATTGTTTGTCGATGGATTGGAAGGCAAGCCAATGATAAAGCTCATAAATTAACTAGAGCTTCCATTAGTTATGCTGGCCTTCACAATTGGACAAATGATTTCTATTCGGTTTCTTATGATTAATTAATAATTCGCAATTCCTTTCCAAAAAAAAAAAAAAAGGTCTCCGTACAAGAACACAACCCAAATGTTCAGTTATGCTATATTAGTAAATTGTTAAATGATTATAAATTGTGTAGCAAAAAGACTTTTTTTAGAGAAAAAATATTTCATTACTAAATTTGAGAAGTTTAATTTTCAAAAGGAAATCAAATAAAAAACAATGCATATATTAATAATAATATTATCAATTTACTGGAAAATTTATTACATACTTTCCATATCCTACGTACTTATCTGTTAAATAGTCCTTTGACTATTGTGTGTGCGTTGTCTTTTTATTTGACACTGACAATGTTAATATCTTTAATAGTATTGATGGAGAATTTTTTTTTTTTAGTAATGTAAAGGATTTATTAAGTCTGCTAACATATTTATTTATTTATAATTAGTTTAATTTAGCTGCTTATCTTGTATACAAATTGAGTGTGTATAATAATCTTTCTTCTTGATATATTGTATTTTATAGTAATATTTAATATCTTCATATATATTATATTTATATCTAAGATATTTAATGAATGTGATTTAAAATATAACATGTTTGGTGAATTTTTATTTTTATATTTTAGCAGAACTATTATTTTTCAATGGTTAATTTTATATTTTAATTAAAATTTACTAAACTCACACATATATTATATCTATAATTTTTAGTGAAATTATTATTATTTTCTTTTTTAATCTGTGGGTTAACTCAAAAGTAAAGATTCTATTATAAATTTTTCTTAATTTTAATCTAGCCATAATTATAAAAATCATTAATCAATTATAGTTTATTAAATCTTAAGAATTCATAAATTTTAACATGCCATATAATATACAATAATATCAATTTAGGAAAAAATTCATACATTAATTAATTGCTCAATTGATATAAACTCTTGAATTTCTAAAACTTAGAAGAGAAGTATGAGAAAGAAAAAATTATATTTCTATCTCTTAATTTCTCTTAATTTATGTGTGCGGTACTAATAGATTATAAAATAATACGTAACTCTTATTTATAGGTTGAGATAAATATCAGTTTCCAAATATTTATTTATCCAGATAACATAAAAAAATTACTCCTTAATTAACCAATTAAAAATCAACTCATTTAAATGTTTATTTAATGAAATAATTACTTAATCAATAAGTCAACTTAAATCTCACGTCTATGTGAGCTTTCATCCATTTACTTCTGAGCAAATGAATTATGCTTTCCATGATTGCCTTTATTAATTTTGAAGTTTGAAGGCTTGTGTATTATGGTGAAATTTAGTCGAATATGTATGGATAGTCTTCAACAATAAATTGAGAGTATTTACATATTTGATATTATTGTAAAATTCAATACGGACTTTAGGTTATGGATTGCTTGTTTTTGTGATTTAAAATTTGGAGACTAGCTTTACTTCACCTGGTTAGATCTATTATAATTTAAAAAGTTTGTTTAGCTAAATAAGTTTGATTTAAAAAATTAAAGTCCAAATTAAAAGACTCAATTTGTAAAATAAATCAAGTTTTAACTTTTTTCAAAGCTTAACTTAAGTCTAAAATGTCTGAATAAATATTTTTTAATAAAAAAACTTATTATTCAGATATTTTTTTAGTGTAATATAACATCTTTATAAAGCAATGAAAATTAATACTTTTTATTTAAATGATTTATGATAATAAAACAACTCATTTGTATTTATAAATATTCTATTTATAATCTTATAAGTAATAATAATAATTATTTATATTATTTATTTTAAACTTTAAGTAATAAATTGACTTGATCTTGATTTTAAAAAGTTCACTTGGCTTTATATGCCCAATTAAAAAATATGAATAAAAATTATAAAAAAATTGATTAAAATATGAGTTTAAACTTTTTTTTTTTAACTTAAATTCAAGTCCCTTTCTAAAAGTCTGACCCAATGATATTTAGTCTTGATTATAGATTAAAATATACTTAATTAGCTTTTAAATAAGTTTAGTTTATTAAAAATAAGTAGATCAATTTAATTTTATTACGTAACGTTTCTAATTTATAGAATATTGGTTTTACTATAATCTTATCATCTATTACAAATATAAATCAGTAAAGTAAATTTGTACTTTAATTTTGAGCATTTGATTTTGACAATATACTATAAAATATAAAGTTTTAAAAATAGAATATGGAGTTTTGCTTTAAAGAAATTGATATCAAAGAGTGATGATTATTTATCTAGATCTCATGAATATAATTTCTAGCAACAATAAATCGAAGTTTACATAAAATATTTGTCATTAAAATCAAAAAGAAAATTATAATTATCTTTCTAATGATGAAATAAGATATGGTTTATAGTTTTAGCTCTGCCAATAATTAAAAGTATGGTTTGGTTAGAAGAAAAATGACTTCTAAAAATAAAAATGAGAAAAGGCATAGGTTAAAATTATGTTTGGTAAGTATTATGTAGGGGGAATGTACATTCTTAGGGAAAATCCCATGTCCTTATACATAAGAATGGGCACCACTTTTGCCGCTTAGTAAGACCAAAATTGATTATTAAAGAACAAGGCAAAATTATCACTTTGTCCTCTTGAATATAATAAATAAATAATAATATAATAAATGAATAATACTAAATATAAAAATTATGTTATCATTTTTAGTGCACTCAAACTTTTGAGTATATAAGTGGATTCAATTATAATGTAAGGATACATTAAAAATTTTATAAAAAATTAAATGTATAAGTATATAAAATATACAATAATATTATAATTAAATATAATATATGAATATATAAAATATATAATAATTATTATGATAAAAATGAAATTATGATAATCATATGAATATATAATAAAATATCATAAAATAATATTCTTAAAAATATTTATATTTATATTTATTTAAATATTAAATAAATATTTTAATTAAAGAATAAAATAAACTATGTATTTCTTATATTTGTTCAAAATTAAAATAGTTTAATAATTTAATATTTTTTTTTATCAAGAGCATTATTATTATTTAGTTAACCTTTACTTCCCTTCGACCAAACAAAAGAGATGTTGGATCCCAACAAGTAATGTTATTGATTACTCTGAATTATACATATTTCCTTCTTTCCCCGAAAATTCAAGAAGCGTGAGAAAGAAAAAAAGGGGAAAATATTGCAAGAAAAGGACACACAAACACGACAAGGAAAGTACCGGACTCAGCCGGTAAAATAGCAGTGCAAAAACCGGATTTCCTGGTAAAGCTCGATCTTTTCACTCTCCTTCCTATCTTTCACTCCTTATTCGCTCCTTGATTCTCTCTCTTCGTCTCCTAAACTGTTCCAGAGCCAAACGCTGTTTATTGTATCAGACCCGTTCGAAATATCAAAATATAAGTTGGAAGATCAAATCTCAGAACGTTACATTTCAGTTATTTCTAACTTGTAGGAACACGCCCTTTTCCTCGCATTTTCTCGGGAACTTTCTCTCTGCAATTTTCTGGGGAAAAAAGCATGGGAGCTGCAAAGGAATGTGTCAGCTTTTTCTCCATGTGGGGCGACTGAAAAAAAATAATAATAATCGTCACAGTTTGAACAACCGTGTTTTCTTTTTTGAGGTTGCAGAGCGCTCTCGTTTTCCACAATGCAGAATGGAATCTCAGAGTTTCGAGGCTCTTGGAAGCTCAATTTGGAAGTTATCGGGAATATATATAGAATGCAACCCTTTATTAGCTCCATTTAAACCCTAACTTTAGTCAAAAGGTGAACCCATCTTGCAAAACTTCGATCGTGTTATGCTCCTAAACCCTATTGGCTTCAAGTTTTCGGGGTTTTGGGCTATTTGAAAATTTGGGTATGACAGAAACGGGGTCGGGTGCTCTATTGGCTCTTAAATTACACGTTTTGGGTGGCTTTAAGCGTCTAGTTTGGTGATTTGAGAATTTTAGGTGGTATACAAAGACAGCTGTCACTGCAGTTAGTGCATTTTGGAGGTAAGAATCTAAGATCTGTGCTTGGGAGTGTGAGGTTTCAATCGTTTTTGCAGTCGTTTAAAAGTTCAACTAATAATAGAATGAGGGTTTCAGTGAATTTCACAGGCTGCTGCTGATGGATGTTAGAGTGTAAAGAACCCGCTGGGTGGTGACTGGTTAAATTGGAATATTTTAGGTGATTCTTTGAGGAGTTCTGGAACCCAAATCGATGTCTGGAGCTCCAAGATTGAGGTCTATGAATGTTGCTGATTCGGAAGCAAGGCCTGTGCTTGGACCAGCTGGAAACAAGTCTGGATCATATAGTTCGAGGAAACCAGCTTCAAAGCCACTGAGGAATGCTGATAAGTTGCGGGACGAGGTTGTAACAGCCAAAGAGAAAAAATTTCATCAATTTTCTACAACTGTCACTTCCTCTCCTCATTCGCATCCTGTCAGTGTTGCTTCAGTACTGCGCCGGCATGAGCAGTTATTGCATTGTAATTTGTCCTTGAATGCTTCGTGTTCATCTGATGCCTCTACAGATTCATTTCATAGTCGATCATCGACCGGCAGATTGATTCGGTCAAATAGCCTAGGTAGCAGAAGGAAGCCTATTGTGTCAAAGCCAAGAAGTGTTGCCTCTGATGGTGTCTTAGAATCTCCTCCTTCTGATGGTCCACAATCCACGAAGAGGTGTGCCTGGGTCACTCCAAATACTGGTTTGTCCTTCCTTTTCTTGTTCTTCATTTAGTTTTCCCAAATTTGTAAGAGATTTATTACTAATTTTGGAATTGACATGGACCATAATTAGATCTTATCACAAGGATTTGGTGGATATTTCTGTACATGGTTCTTTTTATTGAAATTACAATCGGGAATGAGCACATGGTAGTTGATTTCTAATTTATCTTGAGATGATATCACGTTTGTATGATTGTCGTATAATATGAAGATAAATTCCTGTCCTTGAAAATTGAGATCATAGATTAAGCTTCTTGGATTCATTTGATTTAGAACTTTTCACATTTGAATTCCATTGTATGCTTTTCTATATAAGTTGTCAAATGGGTATGGTCTCTGTTTTTCTGATGCAAGGTTGCGTCTATAAGATATTTAAGTCTATTCATTTTATTGTGCTTCAAATGATCATGTACGATACTTCAATATGTGCTTCTTTCCATAGATTTTATTTGATGTTTTGGAGAGAAAAAAGGGAATGATCATTTCTTAATAAATAAACGGTATGAACCTGATATTTTGATGGCTGTAGAGCTGAGTGCACTTTATAATGAGATGCCATGCCACGTCTTCCCTAGAAAGTCTTCATAAGACTTATTTTGAACTTGATTTGCATTTTTCTATGTTTCGCTTCCTGACTAAGTTCTACTGTTGTTAACAGACCCATGTTACGCTGCTTTCCACGACGAAGAATGGGGAGTTCCAGTTCATGATGACAAGTATGTAATATACAAGAATTAACTGTTAATTTTTTTGAAAAAATGAATATGCCTTCTATAATTAGATGTTTTTCTTGACACTCTTTACTCGTGTAGGAAATTATTTGAGCTTCTTGTACTTTCAAGTGCTCTGGCTGAACTCACTTGGCCAACCATTCTGAACAAAAGGCATATTTTTAGGTATTGCTTCTATAGAACTCCCATGTTCCTTGTGCTTTTCCTTTTAAATTTAAAATTTGACATCAAGCCTCAAATGTGAACTGGCTGCTGTAAAACCTTGTCATCATCTACATCCTCTTCCCTCATGATATATATATATTTGTTTTTGCATTATATTTGCTGAAAAGGTTATTTGCAGGGAAGTTTTTGCAGACTTTGATCCATTTGCTGTCTCAAAATTGAATGAGAAGAAAATGATGGCACCAGGAACCGCAGCAAGCTCCCTACTTTCAGAGCTTAAACTACGTGCTATAATTGAGAATGCACGGCAAATAACAAAGGTAGATTATTATTTCTCTTGACTTGTGCAACATTTAACAAAATATGCACACTTGTGTGTTGTTTCATAAGTTTTTTCCTTAATTCCAGACCATTAGGTGCCAAGAGAACCATGCATCACTGGCTTGACTTCCACTGCCATATAACCTAAATGGCTAAAACCACAATCTCATATGGGGGGATATCAACATTTAGTTCTATGTCCATGAGACAACATAGTGATTTTACCTGCTGAGATAGATTAGATGGCATTTCATTCTTGGTTAACTCTGAATATAATGCAGAATCCTGGGATACGTGCTTGTACTTTGTAATAAGGTACACAATTTGTTGGCCAGATAAAAAAAAAAAAAACAGATACGCTATTTAGGTTTTAAGTCAACTACTTAATGTCTTGCAAGTTTGGTGGCCTTTTCTGGATTGCTGCATATATTTTCTGCATTGAGCTCCTGTATAATTTGGGCGTTGTCACTTTTGCTCATATTATTGTGACAGCTAGGGTGTCTTGAATGTTTTGCACGATCAATTGAATGACCTAAAATTGGTTTTTAATGATCAATTGATTCGGTAGGTTTGGTACTAGTTAAATAGTTAATTGATGGCGGTGGTCCTGATCCTCATTCAATATGTAAGACCCATATGGGACAAAACATGGCATAATCATCTGTGCAGCCTGAGCTTTTAGTGATCCAATTTATGCCAGAGCAACATATAACCTAATTATTTGGATTCTTTAACCTGCCACGTTACTTAGCTGGTGCCTCCCAAGTTAACTAACTTGATGCTTCTCCACTTCTAATCAGAATTCACTAAAATAAATAAATAAATAAATATATACATATATATATATATATATGTATATATAAGCATAGTAGAAGTGGGCAAGTTTGATAAATATATTTATGTTTCTTAATAATTAATTTGATCTATTAATTTTTATTGTATATGAGATCTACCTAAGAATCTGTCCATCAATATGCCCATTTGTACTGAACTGCCATTATTGCATATTGCGTTGTGGCTTTGATGATTATCAATTTATCATTGCAACTAACTTTTGGCAGGTTTTACTGATGACAGGTCATAGATGAGTTTGGGTCATTTGAGAAGTATATTTGGAGTTTTGTGAACCATAAGCCTATAGTTAGCAGATTCAGATACCCTAGACAGGTCCCCGTGAAAACACCTAAAGCAGATGTTATTAGCAAGGACCTGGTGAGGAGGGGATTCCGCAGTGTGGGTCCCACAGTTGTGTATTCCTTCATGCAGGTTGCTGGGTTAACAAATGACCATCTCATCAGCTGCTTCAGATTCCAGGACTGTATTATAGCTGCAGCAGCAGAAGAAGGGAAAGAAGAGAATGGCATCAATGGCAAAAGTACCGAGCAAAAGGAGAGTGACAAGGTAGTGATGGACTCTGATCTGCCCATTCCCATCGATGATTTACACTTCTCCTCAGAATAATGAGCAGGGATCACCTGCTGTTATAGTAGGTGATTTATGCCATTTGAGGCCTTGGATCGTTAGCCGCATGTGGTCATTATAATCCAACAGCTCAAAATGTGGACAACATTTAGTGTTACAGCAGGGGATCCAGATATCAGAATAATGGCTAGAAATGGAGTATAGAGCGCCAGGTTGTATCAGCAGTCCACCTTCGCAACTGATTTAGTACCTACTTAGTCTTGTTAGATTAAGTAATGGTGGGGGGGAGTTTTTGTATAAACTTCATGCAGCCCCTTCCTAAACATGATGGATTCTTATATTTTTGTAGAATTGTAGATTGTAGATTGTAGATTATCTACAGCTCAAATGAGTTGAATCAAACTGGTGCCTATGCTGATGAATGAGGAGCCTTCTGGAGGGGAGAGCCTTATCATATTGGTGTACAATTTTTTGTACAGTTAAAATGATCAGTAATTTGAATATTGGTTTAATTCCACCTTCAGTCCATCCAGTTTATCTAGGAAAGTAATTTAGTTTTTATTTTTATTTTTGGATTACAGAAGCACAGGCTTTGATGGTTGGAAGTGGAAAAATGACTCGAGGTTTCAGTTAGTTTGTATGTTAATTTAGAATAATGTTGCCTTTCAAATTTACTTATTAGAATAAGTTTTAATTATAATAATATTATCTTTGTAATGGTCAGATTATAGCAACTATGAATGATGTAAGATAGTGCAATGGGTGACTTTTGCTTAACTCACATAATGGAAAATTTTTAATTTACCTTAAATTACCTTTTTTTTTTTTCAATATTTATTGAATCGTATAAGATTGATCTAATTAAGATTAGAGACCTAATTATTCTAATTAAAAGACTAAGATGATAATAATACCTTGAAACTAAAATGAAGTAAATTATCGTGTAAAAAAAAAAAAATCAAAAGGACTAGTACTTGTAGTTTTAAAATTTAGATTAGTAAATTTTTTCCAATGGTGTAAAATATGTTCCATGAATTTTTAAATTTAATTTTAATAAATATTAAAATTTTTTGGAAAATAAAATTATCATACATATATTAGTATTTTTACATAATTTTTTATACAGTATAATATCTTGAAAGAAAAAAAAAATTAAACATGTCCTAACACCTTAAAATTTATTTTTTAAAATAAGATATCATCTCATATGAAAAATAATTTAAAATATTAATATGTTTTTATATATCATAATTTTTTAATAAAATTAATATTTAATACAATTAAATTTCAAAAAATTATGAGTCTAGATAATAAAATAAAACTAGATTTGAATATCTATGAACTACAATGACGGGCAACCGTGATGGTGTGTGTTGGACAGCTTGAAGTGGAAGTGACAGATTTGTCCAAATTATAAATAGACGACAATGATGAAACGTAGGAAATGTGTTTCCTTTCCCTGCGGACTCTGTTGATGACATGTTTGGCTGGAACATCGCCAACAATTATTTCCTCATTTATAGTTTAAATCATAACGCTGACACATGCTGCTTCCTCTGGATCTGAAACGTGTGGGAACGTTTGAAATGAATTTCCTGCCTTTCTTTGTAAGTATTTGAATTGTACAATTTTTTGCATTTCTTTAAATTAGAATTTTTGAATCAAAATTTTAAATCACATGTAATTAAAATTAATAATTTTTTTATTACATATATTTATCAAAATTAATTTAAATTTTTAATCATAAATTTTATTTTATATTAATAGTTAGATTCCTATATTTCTTAAGAAATACAATAAATTCGAATTAAGGGATGCTTAGATTTAACTTATGCATGAAATTGAAATATATTTTTATACGTTTAGATAATTTTTTTAGTATAATTATAAAATTGATTGTATTAATATAATTACTATATGACATATTAAAAAAAAAAATAACAATGATGTATCAATAATCTAAAATAATTTGTTATATTTATATTTTTACTATATTATTTTTAAATTTTGCTTTTAAACCCAAAACTTATTTTGAATTTTTTTAATTTGTTCTATCTACTTTTTAATTTTTCAATATTCCATAAAAAAAATATTAGTTTATGAATTTGTTAATTCACATTTATATTTTCTTTAATTTTCTAATACTCTCCAATTTTTAATTTTATTCTTATTTTTAATTTATAAGCTAATGTTTCGTGGGTGATTGAAAAATAAGAAGTAAAAGAAATATACTGAAAATTTTTAATTTATTTTGGATTTGTAAATAAAATTTAAAAATATTGAAAGTCAAAATATAAATACAATAACTTATTTTAATTTGATATACAGTAAACATATTATAACATATTATTGTCATGTGTCATTCTCTTACTATGTCACAAAGTAATTATATCAATGCAATTAATTTTATAGTAGTACAAAAAAAGTCACCATTTAGATAAATTTTAATTTTCAATATATATATATATATATATATTATAATTTAACATTATATGATTAATTTAATAAAAAATTATTTTAAGCTATGTGTGAGGTAAACTAAAAGCAATTTTTTGATAAAATATGTTCGTATTGCAATATCTTTTGACTTAAAAGTGGTATTTGAGTGATTTATGATTAATATTATTAGTATATTGGTGTTATGTCTTGAAGATTAAAACGTTTTCTATCAAGAGATTTTAAATATGACAGATACAACATAATATGTCCAAATTTTCCGTAATTTTGTTTTAAGTTCATTATTTCCATATAAAATCTGTATTCACTGAAGACTAAATTTCTCTTCTTAGCCAATTAAAATTCCAATTTCTACACATAAATTTGGCCTTTGATCAAAATCCCATTGTGGGAAGTAAGACTACTACATCAATCACATTCTGAGTAGATAGCATCTCACCTGTTATTTGCTTAATTCATATTTTCCACTGACCCTTTGTTATTAGTGAATTATACTATTTTCTTGGAATCTTCAAACCATAGTCACAATTACATCTAGTGGTGGAAACTTTAATTATGCTACAGTATTATGACAGATCAAGATTTCCTAAATGATTAAATTTTTGTTTGTTAAGGAAGGACTGCTTAACCCTTAAAATGTCATGGTTGGCACTCAACTAATAAGAAGTACGGGAAATGCTAGTTTTATATGATGGTCATTGTATATAAAATACACTTATTTTTTTAATTAAATATAAATCAAAAATTAAATTTTGACAAAAATTAATAATACATAAAAATATTTATATTTTAAATATTCCTTTTTACAAAATGATATCATGTTCAAGAGAAAAAAAAAGGAAGAAGAAATAAATAACTTTTAAACAATTTTTAATAAGTTACAACTTATTTCTCACATCTTATAGTTTATTTTTTTCAATAGATTGTAAATTGTTAAAGACGATTTATTTTTTATTTTTTTCAAATAACATGCCATCTTATAAAAAAGAAGATCTAAAATATAAATCTATCTAAGTATTTTTTAAAAATTTATTTAGTTATTAATATTAAATCAGAAAGGTACATTTTAGGACCATTGGATTCATCTAATGGTCCTAACAGCACCTTTAGTCACTAAAAAATCTTTAATAATTAAAGGTGATCCATACTAAAATAAAAAAACATAGTTGTTGGTTACTTT
The DNA here is from genome assembly GCA_037074485.1 of Delonix regia. Lineage (NCBI taxonomy): Eukaryota > Viridiplantae > Streptophyta > Magnoliopsida > Fabales > Fabaceae > Delonix > Delonix regia. Next base: position 21,901,833 of record CM073451.1, read on the forward strand.
CCGACACGGGTTGCATGCACGTGACTATTTTGTGATTTACCTACGTAAGTTGTGTGACGACGGTCATTATTTGTTTTGAGAAATCCTTTCGACCAAAAAAGTTTAAGAAAAAATCACTTGTTTTATATATGATGGTTTAAAACTAACTTTACATTCCGAAGATGTTTTCAAGTCTCAAAGATATCCATGCATGAGAATTTACATAATTATCTTGATTATTTCTATACTCGTTTAATTACTCAAATATTCATGTACTTACTGTGGTTGTTGTTAATATATTCATTTATGTCACTGTGGGATGTTACTGACTTCTTAAATAATTTGTCTTCCAAATGGTAGATTTGAGCCAGAGTTTTCCCCAATAATTTAGTTAAAACCATAATTTCATTTGGGTAAGCCTCACATTGATTCATGTAGGAGGTATTTATTTTGATAAGAAAGTCATGTAATAATTGTGCATAATACATGAACACAGAATAAAGAAAGATAATTATTATATGAATATAGAATAGGAAGATTTCAACTTGTTGAGATATGATATGATGAAGACGGCGTTCTGATAGAGAAAAACATCAACCTATAATACCCAAGAGAAATAACAAAGTAGAAAATCATAAGAGAGAATTATCGTAATGTTTCAAAATTAGTGCATTCAACAAGATAATTTATAGGGTTTTATTTTACTAATAATAATTAATTATATTATTAAAATAAAATACTCAAATATCTTTTAAAATAGTTTCCTATTTTATTATTCGAAAAAAAGAAAACTCATTAACTCTCTCTTAATAATTAATTTTTAATTAACAATCTGATAGAATAATTATTAATGCTCTCAGGCTGTAGGTTGGGTCTCTACCCAATGAACTTGTGGATAATCCAATTTATCACTGATTACCCACAATGAATATAAATCCAATATATTATTGGTTTATTAATTATAATATTAATTATCTAATTAACCATAACAAAAGATTAATCTAATAGAAAAATTAATGTTAATCCATATAATTTTAAAAAATATTCTAAATGGTAAAACCATAATTTCGTTTGGGTAAGCCTCACATTGATTCATGGAGCGGGTATTTATTTTGATAAATTATGAAATTACTATTTTGTTTTCTACTTATAGTTCTACAATTTCAAAGGCAAGATTACCCTGCCCTAGTAAACATTTTATGGAAGCTAGGTAGGATTGAGAGAGGGGTTCTTTGTTGTTAAATTAAACTAATTAGGTTGTTATACACATTACGAAAGGTCCAACTTTTAGAAAAATTTTTATTAAAATTTTTACAACAAATAAATATGTATGAAAGGTAATGGAGTATGAAATACATAGTGGATTTCTTATACACTTATTTATTAACATTTTGTGGTTGAATTTTAGTTCTATAATTAACAAAGGTAAGGTAGAAGTGCTCTGGTTAAGTTTATAGCCAGATTAATATTTAGTTTTTCTCAAATTTCCATTGCATATTTTGCATATACCATTTCCAAAAACTTATTCTAGACTTAGCTATGTCTATGATTTAAGAGGATCTCTCTTTCATGGAATTGCGACTCATTTCCTACTCTAACTTATAAAATAAAATTTGAATTTTCTATCATTATAACAAATATTATAAATATAAATAATGGCTACGCACAATTAAAAATTAATCTAAAAATAAATACCAAAATTTGGTTTATGATGTTGCATTGCATGACACGTACACTCGACTAGCTTGCTAATAGCTTCTAAAAAAATTCATCTACAAAAAATTCATTTTTGAGTATTATGTGATTCTTGTATATTAACCAAGAGTGAACCATTGATTTTTTCCAACTATGTTAAGATTTCTTCAAATTATAATTATGTATATTTTATAAGAAAGGCAGAAGAGATTGACTGATTGATTATTTACTGTTTTTAATATAAAGAGGAGGAGGGAAAAAGACCAAAAAAGGGTAGGTTATGATATATTTTTCTATTGAATTAATTAACCTATTTTCTTCATTGATTATATATGTTTCATTAATAAGTATTGTCTGTCAATTATGACGGACCAAACTGATAAAAATGAACAGTGTCGTTCAAAGAATTTTCTGTTTTTCCTCTTCTATAAAGAAAAATCTTCAAATTGAAATAATAACTAATTTAGTAATTAATTTAGATTTAATACATTTAAAGTGAAATATACAAATTTAATGATTGAAAATAAATGAACTATGTAATATGACAATTTACATTAATTTTAATAATCATGTTATAATTTTTAAAAGTTTAATATAACGATTTGGATGAACAATTAATACAATCAAATGATGCATAATAGTCTATAAAAAAGACATATTATAATTTATAAATTTGTTAATTATTCCATAAACATGATTTAGGAATTTATTCATATTCTAAAAAATATATAAAAATCTAAAATTAATTATTATTGACAAAATTTTTCATTTTTCGGATATGACATTAAATTTTTTATGAGAAATTCACGTGAAAATTTGGAATTTCTTATAAATACTAAAAGAAATACAATCAACCTTTTAGAAAGTAATCAGACCTCCCTGATTGGGATTAGTTGGAATAATTATCCTTAATGGAAACGCAATAATATGATAGTTGACTCATAATTTAATATCTTTCCACAATGCATACGGGCTCTTAGGAAAATGCAATTGGATTTGTGATTATCCACTCAATGATCAAATTAACTATAATTTGATCGGATTATTAAGAGGATTAATATAATCCCTCTATAAAATGAAATGTACATAAACCAGAGTGGATAGGGATGGATAATTGAACATGATGTTCTTGGTGCAATATTGGACATGGAATTCATTGGTAATGTGCAAATTTAATGAGAGTTCAGTTTCATGACAGATGTAATTTAAAATTATTATTAGAATATTGATAAAAAGTATATTATGATTTAAAAGTTTACATTTTGATACCCTTTGATTTAAATTGTTTAGTACCGTGTGTGTGTTACATTTTTGTAAGCAATTCATCATCTAATCTTGCAGGGTGAAAACTTAGAGATTTTGATAGACCGAAAGACGGATTTCGGTTTCCATATAGGAAAATTAAATATTTGAGCAAAATTAGTGTTTCATTAAGGGACAAAATTTGGTGGAATATTTTTTTTTGGAAAATAGACACAATTTGGTAAATATATTGTGTTGGGTGAGTCAAATTTGAGATTTCAATCGTCAAGAATAGAATATAATTCTTCTCTATATATGAAATTACCATATGGCAAAACTCAGAATAAAATTGGGGATTTCATTTAGAGGCAAACTTTGGCGAGTATATTGTATTATGTGTCGAATTTGGAATTTCTATTGGTTAAGGGAAGAATTTCAGTTTTCACTGCGTGTAAAATTAAAGATTTTCGTGTAAAAAATGAGGAATTTAGGACAAAATTAGAGATTCTGTTTAGAGATAAAATTTGAGAGATATTATTCTATGTGTGTCGAATTTCAGATTTTAAGAAGTTAACGAAGTGAATTTAATATTTAATGCATGAAAAATTAGTTTAAAAATTTTAACGAATTTTATATACAAAATAATGAAATAAAACCATTAGATGTGAAGCGGACACGTGGCATTATCTGAAACGTTGGATCAAGGGAATGACCATGATGTCGCCAACTGCATGTGCAGGTCCAGCCCTCAACCGCAGAATTACGTCCATAGATGAGTTGCCACTTGTCATGAAAAAGTCTATCGAGGTATCCCAAGCTGAAAGATTTAAGAATGAGGATAAATTCTTCCGAAAAATATCCCGAAGGCATAGAGAATCCAAAAAAAAAAAAAAGAGCCATCCAAAATGGCATTGGCCGATGGTGAAGATGCTGGTGATATCAAGCCACCCGTCATGCTAAGGCCCTCTCGGCCCCCAGTACACATACCCATTGCTCTGAAGGTTCATTATAAATAGATAGAGCCTCACACACCCAAAAATGGCTACCATTGTAGCATCCTTGGGCGCTTCATTTCTTGCTCCTTCCTACACTTTTTCGTCGTCTTCATTGTTTCTCTCTATCAGGCTAAAGTCTGCTCCTTTGCGCCTTTCTTTTCCTGTTCTGCCTCTGCGCTTTTCAACTGGGAAGCTCATGGCTCACTCTCTCGCTCGTGCCAGTCTTGGCCTTACTCAGCCTGCTAGCATCGAAACCCCCAAGGTCACACATTATCTCTTATATTGTTTTTATTTACGAGTTCTTTTGTGGTGATCTTTCTGCCCTTGTTTTGATTTTACACTTGGTGTACTGGTCAAGAATCTATTGTATAAATTTGATATTACTGCATTTGGGGCCTCAATGGTACACTCACCGCTTCAATCACTGTAACGGAAATCCTGTTTAGTGGAAATCTGATTTCTTTTCTTCAATCTACCAAATTTTGTTTCGCATTGTCTAATTCAAGAAGTCGCTGACTTGAGACTTCTTCCTTTCCGGGTCACATTTAAGTTTGACTCTTATAATTTTGAAGGTTATGGAGATAGGCCATCATGTTGAGGTTGGCTATTGTACCTAATTAGATATGAAGTCAATGAAATGTGCTCGTGTCTGTTTTGATTTAATGATGTAATTCTGAAATGGCTTCTTTTTCCTTTCTGCTTGTGACCTAGAAGATCTCTTTTACTGCAAAGGAGATTGATGTGACAGAATGGAAAGGAGACATACTTGCAGTGGGTGTCACGGAGAAAGACATGGTAAAAGATGAGAACGCTAAATTTAAGAATCTGATTTTGAAGACGCTTGACTCCAAGTTAGGTGGTTTATTAGCTGAGGCTGCTTCTGAAGAGGATTTTTCTGGAAAAGTCGGCCAATCAACTGTTCTTAGAATACCGGGACTTGGATCCAAGAGGGTTGGCTTGATTGGGCTTGGACAGTCAGCTTCAACTACAGCAGCTTTTAAGACTTTTGGTGAGGCTGTTGCAGCAGCTGCAAAGCATGCTCAAGCAAGTGATGCCGCCATTGTACTCGCCTCTTCCGAAGGACTTTCTGCAGTATCAAAGCTTAAAACTGCTTCTGCAATAGCATCTGGTATTTGTTTTATAATTTCATACATGTACATTTATAGCTGTCTGGTTACCTAAACATGTTTGAACTGTGGTGTAGAGTTAAAGTTGACATTAGTTCTTGAAATTTGCTAGGGACTGTACTGGGAATACATGAAGATAACAGGTACAAGTCAGAATCAAAGATAACAGCACTTAGATCTGTTGACATTCTTGGTCTGGGAACAGGACCTGAATTGGAGAAGAAACTTAAGTATGCTGAAGATGTTTCTTCTGGAATAATCTTTGGAAAGGAGCTTGTAAACTCGCCAGCTAATGTGCTCACACCAGGTTTGTGTGCTTATATGCTTGGAAAAGATATATCATTCCAATGCCTTGCTATTACTCGACAGGCAGCTGGCCAGATTTTTTATATATCATTCTCAGACATCTATCTCTCTATGTGCGTGTGGTTGTCTAATTTGTTTTGACTAATGGATTCTTAGAATTGATCTGACCTTCATGAATTGTTTACCTCAGAGGTATTGGCAGAAGAAGCATCTAAGATTGCTTCCATATATGGCGATGTTCTTACAGCTACAATATTGAATACTGATCAATGTAAGGAATTGAAAATGGGATCCTTTCTCGCCGTTGCTGCAGCCTCGGCAAACCCTCCATATTTTATCCATCTTCATTATAAACCTCCTAGTGGGCCTGTCAATGCCAAGTTGGCTTTAGTTGGAAAAGGTTTGACATTTGACAGGTAATTAGATGTTTAGACTATGCCTTGTTCTAGTTTAGCTAAATTCATTGATGATTCTGAAATGATGCTTGCCAATTGCCCTTGTGTGTCTTTTATGTAGTTGGTGATGAGATTAGAACTATTATCGTTTGAAGTGAAAAGACTTAAGACTACTGTTTTTGCTGTTGAATACAAATTACACATGAGCTACTAAGTAGTTTGCTTTTGTCTTTTCACCATATGCGTAGCCTTTGTAGTATAAATTTATGCATTGTTTTTGTATGTTATGACTACTGACTGTTTTAGAGATGGTAATTTATTTTTCTTTTGTTGTTTGGATATAGTAGTTATAATTATAATTGCTTTTTATTTTTTATTTAAATTATTTTATGTTTATGTTTCCAGTGGTGGCTACAACATCAAGACAGGACCTGGCAGTTCAATTGAACTCATGAAATTTGATATGGGTGGTTCAGCTGCAGTTCTTGGTGCAGCAAAAGCTCTTGGTCAAATCAAACCTCTCGGAGTGGAGGTGAGCCATTTATAATGTCATGACATTTTCCTTTGCATTGAACAACATACTACTTGATGTTTTTAGTTCCCCTTCCATCTTTCAGTGTTATGTTAGGCCTTTGCTTAGTTGGTAGGTGGGATGTGGCAAATTATGGGTTCAACTGTATGGGGATGACAGAAAAAGTTATATCTAATTTTAAACTTTGAAAATTGACCTATTCAATATGCTTTATGTATGTTATATCCAAGGATGAAAGTCTTGCATGTCCAGGTTCATTTTATAGTTGCCGCATGTGAGAATATGATAAGTGGAACAGGAATGAGACCTGGAGACATTGTCACAGCTTCAAATGGAAAGACTATAGAGGTGAGGATTTATTAGGCTGATTTTTTTGATATAATATTTCAGTTTATCGGATGTTGTTGACGCATTAGCATTGTGTGGGTCATGATTGTGTTTGTAGTGGTAGCATTAGTTCAGAGTCTTCATTTTTTAAGAAGACAAATGTTAATATATAATTTAGATATGCATTTCAATCCTTAAAGTTGTGTTGTACAACGTGTTTTGGGATAAAATTCTTTGAATCTGATGATGTGGTCTCTCTTTCTATTTGTTTATTTATTTTTATTCATGTTCATTGATGGGTTTGTTGATAAAATGGTCCAGTTCAAATTATAGGCTTTCTAGGTTCACCTTTCCAAGAATTGCTTCTGACTGATGTTTATTTCAATAGCATCATTAAGAATAAATTTAAGATGTACTTGGGATCTGAATTTCATTGTATCGGGGAGTTGTTACATGGTAGACCAGCTTGCTTGCAGAGAATTAGTCTATCCTACTTCCCACATATCTTGTTTTACTGAACAGTCCAAATTGCAATTTCGGTATGCAGGAATTATTAGCTTGAATTAGCAGAGATGCATTGATTTATTTTCTTTACTTTTTTCCTTCCTTCTAACTTGTGCAATTGTTTCAAGTGCATCAGTACTGCATATTAACTCCAGCAATTTCAGAACCTAATGCATAGTTACAAGTGGTGTGCTACTGAAAATCATTGAATTCGAGTTTTGGCTTTTGGAATCTATAAAATATCACATGTGATACTTATATAAATTTTGTTAGCATCTGAAGTTGCATGTGGCATTGGCTTATACCTCTTGTAGGTTAATAACACTGATGCTGAGGGTAGGCTTACTCTTGCAGATGCTTTGGTATATGCGTGTAACCAAGGTGTTGAAAAGGTACTTCTTTGATTTATGCGGCTATACACCCACATCTTTCTAATATTCACATAACTATTAACTGATCTGATTCCTTGCCTCACATGACTGGATATCTTTTGGCGTTTATATTGCATATTTGGTTTTTGCCATTCTAAAAGTTGATGGGATAAGGACATGAGTAATATGGAATGTCTAAGTCCTAAATCGAATAGTATGGGACACTTAGTAGGTACTTAATGGGTTTGGTTCGTCCCCTTTGTAAGTTAGTTTTCGAGAGTGGGTTCATCACATTCCTTTAAGTTCTATCAATTGGTATTAGAGCATATGGTTGACCTCATACAGAGGGCTACCTATGGAAGGTTTTAACTGGTAAGAAGGCTCAATGAAGTGTTGTAGAGTGCTGCCACTGAGACGTTGGCTCTTCAAGGGTAGTGCTATGATAAGGATATGGGTAATATGGGATGTCTAAGTTCCACATCAAGTAATATGGGATGTTTAGTGGGGTATTTAAGAGAGGTGGTTCTTCCCTCTTGCAAGCCAATTTTCAAGGGTAGGTTATCCACACTCTTTTGGGTCCTATCATGATGATAATTGTAGTTACCTTTCTGATTAGCCCTGCTGCACTAAAATTTGATTATTTGATGAATATGTGTGATCATCAGTCTTAAATTTCTATGGAATTTGAGTTCAATTATGTATACACTGTTTTGAAAAACATTTGCTGACTTGGGGAATTTTTCTTGCTATCTACAAGCATATAGTACCCCTATGAATATTTTCTTATGATTTCATTTAGAACATGACTAAAACTTGTGAGATATATAGTTTGTTATCAGAACCTTGCTTACAGGTTTATCGACTATTCTACAGATAGTTGACCTGGCTACCTTAACTGGAGCCTGCATAGTTGCTCTTGGACCCTCAATTGCAGGTAAATATAAACTAGGTGGCATTATATTATATTAGAACTTTATTAACCATATATGAAATTGAAAATTTATTTGTGAAAATCAAAATGAGGACCAATATCTATTTGGTACTGGAAGTACTTATGTTTTTAGGGAAAGAGAGGAGCTAATGATTGAGGGAGGCAGGATCTGAAAGAAATATGTGTTACAAAGGCTACCTTTTGGTGGCTTTTCCCATAGTGCTCTTGGCATTCTTACAACTAGCTGAACTCTTACAGTGATTTACTCTTTAGTAATTGATTACTAATGTAAACCATTGTTATGTAGGTGTGTTTACACCCAGTGATGACTTGGCAAAAGAAGTTTTTGAAGCTGCAGAAGTGAGTGGAGAAAAGCTATGGAGGATGCCAATGGAGGAAAGTTACTGGGAATCAATGAAATCAGGAGTGGCTGATATGGTTAATACAGTTGCTAGACAAGGTGGTGCTATTACTGCTGCTCTTTTTTTGAAACAGGTATGCTGTATAACCATTTGAATCTGTTGATTGTTTTCTCTCCTTTAATTTTTTGAGCTTTTGCTGGGAGTTGTGATAGTATCAAAATGCCTATACAACTATACCCCCTTTCCATATTCCGTAAAATCATTAGGTATTTCTTGATCTTTATTTTAGCATTTAAAATATTTATGGATGGTAGTACACTGGTATTCAAGATACTTTAGAATGCCACCTTCTGGAAATATCATGTCTTTGAATTTTATGGAGCACAGACATTTTTATTTGTTTGTGTTTGACAAGTATTGGACACTTGTAATGGACACTAAATGATATTACACAACACTTTAAATTACATTTTGACAGCTCAGGGTTTGTTGTATAACATGTACATGTCATTGTTGTGTCTTGTGTGAGGATAATGTCCATGCTTCATAGCATATAGCATAGTACTCAAGATATCAGTGCCCTAAACGAGTCTCATGTTTTTGAGTGACAAACCATGAATTTGGGCAATTTGAATCATTCTCATATTGTGCCACTGCTACTTCTTGGTTGGAGAGGAATCCACGTGAAGTGGCTTGAATTATACTGAGGGATCTAGGATTCTGGACACCATAAATTGTCCAAATATGGAAAGGCAATACCATTTGATTAATTAAACTTACTGGCCAAAAAAAAAAAAATACTGCTGCATTATGAATAATTGGCAAGTGTGCTTCTTTATGGTCTTGCTTCTTCTATTTATAGTTCTCTTGCACTTTTGGTCTGGAATTTCTGAAAGAATTTTGTGGTTTTGCAGTTTGTTGACGAAAATGTACAATGGATGCACATTGACGTGGCTGGTCCGGTTTGGAATGACAAGAAGCGCTCTGCAACGGGATTCGGTGTTGCTACGTTGGTGGAATGGGTATTGAATCACTCCTCTTAGATGCAAACGGAAATCTTGTATTATAACAAGAATGAAAATGCCTATTCTGGGGTTTCTGGTTTAATGGGATTGGTTATGAATGAATAATTCTAAAGGATGGGAAGAGTTTGGGAGCTGAGGCATGGCTTTTCATGGTTGTTTCATTGTATTCGAACTTTTTGACCTTTTTAACTTAACGGGTAATATGACTCTCGTAATGTTTATTGTAGATATCTTCCTGTCATGCTTCAATTCCCTGGGCAAAATTGTGGTCTTTTCTTCGGGCAGGGATTAGTAGTATTCATGGACCTAGTTGATAAGGTAATTTGCACTTTTAATTGGGTTAGATTGTGTCTTGGATCATACAAGACTCTGCTTAGCTTATCTCTTTTAATTAAAATAAAATTTTTAAAAAAATATATTTTTTAAATTTTAATCACTTTTCATTCTTTATTTCTTTTTTTATAATTTATTTTAAATCTTAATTTTTTTTATTTAAAACATTTGTTTTGATTAATGAAATTTTTTTTTTCATAAAATAATATTTTAAAAATTAAGATATTAACCTAATTCGATTGAGTCATTTATTAGGTCAGTTTTATAAAAAAATTTGACTTGATTGGCTTGTGTTTACCTCTAGCAGATCCCATAGTTGGGGATATTTGTATTTCTTTTCCAATAGCATACCTAGGCCTTTGGATGACTCCAACCCTCCATATATGCTATTATAGGAAAGTGCATTTTTGTTATAAGAAAAATCTTCATCCTTCAATCTAGATCTTAAAATTTGCACTTAAGATCTCAAAATAAAAAATTTTGCACTTTTGATTGAGTTGGGTTGAGTTTTAGAGTCAAACAAGGCCTGTTCTAGCCTAGCTCAGTGTCATATGTTTTTTTTTTAAATTAATTTTTTCATTTGTAATAACTTTTATTTAAAATAAAATTTTAAAATATTAATTTTTTTTTCATTTGAAATCTTAATTTTTTTCATTTAATTTTTTATTGACTTCAAATCTTAATTTTTTTCTATTTTTTCTTTAAAAAATTTGTTTTTATTAATAAAAAAAATTTCTATGAAATAAAATTTTAAAAATAATATATTGACTTGACCCTTTCTAGTTATTTCAAGCTAGGTGTCAAATCTCGAGTCTTATAAAAATCTAATCAACGTGGCTCATATTAACCTCCAGCACCCTTGTAGTTGGGGATATTTGTAATTTTTGGCAGTAGTAGGTCTAGGCCTTTTGATGATTGGAACATTCCAAATATGCTTTTGTTATATGAAATTCTCATCCTTCAATCCAAATCTTAAAATTTTGGTATTCTTGTTACTTTTCCGGAGGGGGTTAATACATTTTAGTACATTTATTTTGAAATATAACAAAGTATTGTCATACATATATATATATATATATATATATATATATAATATGAGTCTGAAAATGTTCTTTTCAATTATTTTAAATAATAGAGAAATGTTTTATTGTGCCTTGAGGTTGACGTTTTAAAGTTGTAATTGAATCTGAGTTGAAAGAGTAAAATATATTTTCTCATTTATTTTGCCTCTCTGGTCAGCATGACTTGCAATAAACTTTGCCTTCAGTCTTGGCAATGAAACATTTAATTATTGTTTTTAAAAAATTCATTTTATACCTTAATTATTTTACCAAAAAAGAAAAAAGTACTGGGTATGATATTTATGTTGAAGTTTTTGATTCAATGATATATAAAAGAATTAGCTGTATCTATTAGAAGCAATAAACTGTTTTGAGAATGGCAATCGTATGTTAAATCTTTCTTATCAAGTATGCCTAAGCAAATATTACCTTTCCCTAAACCTACACTCAACAACGGGTAATTTTTCCTCAAAAGTACGTTTTTTGTCCTTTGAAGTTTAAAATTACTTTCAATTTTGTCTCAGATATTATCAGTCGTGCCAAATTCTTCTTATATATTTACAAAAATTTTCAATTTATTTCTGGCTCATGCCATTGAAATTTGTATCAGAAAAATTCAACTGTTCGAACAAATAAAATTATTATTAATAATGATTTTATATTTTTTAAATTAACATATGTTTTGAAAATGTTATTAATAATAATTTCATTTGTAAATGATTAAATTGAGAAATTTCTATGTCTGAGGGGTTAAATTGAAAAAAAATTATGAAAGATCAAATTAAGAAATATTTTATTTATAAAAAAATAAATTGAAAAATAATTATAATATACTAGATACCCATAAATAAAGAATCAAAATAGAGGTTTACTCTATTCCTTCTAAATAAATTTTTTCTTCAGCAGCAAAGAAACTCCACAGCTCAAGATAGTAAACATTAATTAATGTACTCGTTTGATCTCCCTTGTGGAAGAGAATTTTAGTTTCCCAATTGAGACAAATAAAATTGTATAAATATATTATCATATTAAATTCAATGAATCAAGCCATTAAATAAATAAGATGTAGATAAATGACTTTAGATTTGACTAACCACTTTTTTTTTTTGGTTAATTCTAATTACGACTTTGGTCAATGATCACTTTGTGATATAGAAGAATATTGACTAAGTTTTCCTTCTTCTTCTCCTTTGAAAACAAAAGAAATGGTATCACCTTCGTTATCAACTCTTTCCATAATTGCGAAATTATTTGTAAATGATTCCATGGATAATCAACATAACTAATCATACAACAAACCTTAATTAATAAAATGGTTTCTTAATAATACTAATTATTTAATTTAGCTATGCGAAGATAGTGTCTAACAGGAATTGAAAACACAATTTTATGACGAGAAATTTTGAAATATAATCCTTTCACAAGATTTGTGAGCAAGAAGTTAATGAAAAAATGGATCATGTCCCTAAAAAAGAATTTTTTTTTTGTGTGACAAATATATAATAGATTGATTATGAATACATAAGTAAAAAATTAAACACATCTCTCAATAAAATTATGGTTAAAATAGTATTATGACCCTTTAACTTTATTTATTGTTTTAAATTGGTTCTTTAAGTTTGGAATATTTTAAAATAGTCTATTAAGTCTTAAATTTGTTCTAAATTTATTCCTTAAACACTATGTCAGGAAAAAATTTGATATGAATTGAAAACTTAAGATTTCTTTAAAACATTTTAAACTTAAGGAACCAATTTAAGCTGTTTCAAGTTTAAGGGATAAATTTGATAGATAATTGTCATAATAAAGATACAACATCCAAAAAAAAAAAAAAAACCAATTGGTTGGAAATGAAAAGAAAGAAAAAAGAAATAGAAAATGAGCAAATAAGAAGAAAAATTAATCAAATATCACACATTAACAGAAAAAGTTAAAATATATGATGGTTCCTTAACTTCTTTTTATTATTTCAAATTGGTCTCTCAAAGTTAAAGCCTTTCAACATAATCCTTTAAGTTTTAAACTCTTATCAAAATTTCTCTATACAATATATTTAAGGGACAAATGTAAAATAAATTTAAAACTTAAAAGCTCATTTTAAAACACTTCAAATTATGGAATAATAAATAAAGCTCAATGATTAAAAAAATTTTCAGCCTAAAATCGTTTTCAGATGGATGCATAAAAGTTTGTTAGCTTTTTTGTTTTAAAAAAATCATTATATGTATATGAAAATTTCGCTACTGCAAATTTGACCGTAAAAATCGTGAATTCTAAAACTTTGTTTTGGTCCTTCAAATATAGAGTATTTTTTAATTTTAATTTTCATAGAATTTCTTTTTCAATTTAATTCCACTCTTTCATAATTTGGTCCTCTCATATTGATATTTTTTAATTTAGTGTTTAACAAATAAAATCATGCTTAATAATATCCTTTATATTTTCTAACTAAATAAAGTTCTACTCACAGAAGACTAATCAGATAGTGAGGCTGATGTCTCGGAAATCCCCACACTTGTGTCCATGTGGCTTGGTGTCCAAAATGCTGTTCTGTTATGACACAAACCAGAGAGAGAGAGAGTAGCTCTCAGAAGAACCAGTGGGAAAAGAGGGAGACGCAGGCGCACACATATAACGCAACGCATAGAGTCGGAAAAATAGAGAGATAGAAAGTTCTGGATTCCGAAACAATGGCGAGAGGGCCTCTCGCTCGTCACCTATGGATCTCTGTGTGCATTCTGCTCATCGTCCATCATGTGAATTGCTTTTACCTCCCCGGTGTTGCCCCTCAGGATTTCCAGAAGGTGAATTCAATTTTTTCGTCTTCAAATTCGTATGAATCCGTGTCTTTGGCTTTACGTCAAATTGGTGAGACCCGAGTCATTTGTTGTCACGTATTGCACTGAATTAGCGATTTCAGCATGTGTTTGAATTGAAATTAATTATATTTGATGTTGACAAAAAAAAAAAAATTTGTATGATGGTGATTCGTGTTTAAAAATTTTTATCTTTGTTATCAATGTAATTTATTTCTTGACTATTGTTTTTCTCACTTAGGTGTAAATTGAAGTCTAAATTGTTTGTAATGTAAATATTATTTTAATGTACAGGCCTTTTGTCTCTTTTTAACATTAAGCCAAATATATTATGAGTGCAACAATTTTGGTAAAGAAGAATTAATGCATTAGAGTAACAGTTAATTGCTTGTTTTTCTCTTACCTTCTTTTGGAGGGGCTAATAATTTACTATATTTTTTAATATAAAAATAGACTTCTTTTAATTGAAATTTCCAACACTCAACAATTATATCAATTTTAAATTTAATACCAAATGAGTATCTATAAATTTTTTATTGCATATAAAAGACGACAAAGAATAAAAGCTTTATTGATTTTGAATTACATTTTTCAGATTAAAATTTCTCATCATCACCATTGGTACTGTAATAAGTTAACCGCGATTATTCATTTTGTGTCTACACACTTCTACAATCGCGTAAAATCTTCAGATAAAATCAAAGATAAACTTCAAAATTCCAACTAAACGGCAATAAAAGCACCAATCAAAAGTGGGACACAACTTTTGTTCATATACTAAGAAAGGCAAATTGAAAGACTTCTCTAAAATATTTTATGACATCTGAAGTGATTCATTTATTAAAATGTGCAAAAGCAAGAAGAAAAGAGTGAGAAGTAGAAATGAATTGATGGTAGCCCCAAAGGATGGAGCTGGTGTTGCGAAGAAAGCTGACCACTATGAGAAAGGAAAGTAGAGAAGAGAATAATTCACGTTACTGCAAATATGACATAATTTTGATTTGGGATTAAGGTGATCGAATCAACAACGGAATGAGAGAATCCCATAGTTTATCCATGGCTATTTTACACTCATTCTGCTTCTCTCGTGCACTGCGAGGAGCTTGAAGAAATTAGACTTGCATTTTCTTCTGCATAACTGCTCCGTTATGTCATCTATGCTAGCTGAATTAACGTATGCTACCACCTACATAATAGCAGTAGCTTTTCCTAATTATAATATAATAGCTTTTATTTTGTTCATTGACGGCAGGGAGATCTGTTGATGGTGAAGGTGAACAAATTGACTTCCACAAAAACACAGCTTCCTTATTCCTACTATTCACTGCCTTATTGTCGCCCAGATCGCATTGTTCACGGCGCAGAGAATCTCGGAGAAGTTCTTCGGGGTGACCGCATTGAAAACTCTCCCTATGTGGTGAGTTAAATTCTGTGGAATGCTCCTTAGATTCTTCCTTTTGTTCAATTACTTCAATTTATTAAAGAGTTTGAATTTCCCAGTTTAAAATGAGAGAGCCACGGATGTGCAATGTTGTTTGTCGTCTAACTCTTAATGCAAAATCAGCCAAAGAGTTCAAGGAAAAGATAGATGATGAATATCGGGTGAACATGTGAGCCATTTAAGACTTTAAACTTACACTGCTCTGAGCCTGTTATGTCTTTGTCATAATATATTTATTCCTTTCTCGCATTGTTGCAGGATTTTAGATAATCTTCCCTTGGTTGTTCCCCTACGAAGGCCTGATCAGGAGGAATCTTCTGTAGTGTATCTGCATGGATTTCTTGTTGGCCTTAAAGGACAGTATGCTGGAGTAAGTATTACCAGATGAATGACCTTCTCTTTTAGTCATTGGTTTCTATGTATTTTGACCTCTTGCATGTGCTATACTGTTAACAGATGAAGGAGGAAAAGTACTTTATCCACAACCACATAACATTCACGGTCAAGTATCATAGAGATCCATTGACCGAGTTGTCAAGGATAGTAGGCTTTGAGGTTAAACCTTTCAGGTTGTGTTATAATTCCTTCCCACCTGATTGTATATCAGGCTAGTGAATGGCTCGTTTTACTTGTAGACTGACATCATTTGTATGAACACAGTGTAAAGCATCAATATGAAGGAGAATGGAATGAGAACACCCGCTTAACTACCTGTGATCCCCATGCTAGAAAGTTAGTCACCAATTCTGAAACTCCTCAAGAGGTTGAAGACAAGAAGGAAATTATTCTAACCTATGATGTTGAATTCCAGGTTAGTTACCAAAACCTACGGTAATTGAATTTCTATTCAGTGCCACTCAGAACTGGGTTTTGATTTGATGTTAGTCCTTTTAACTATCTGAGAATTTTCACCTTGTAGGAGAGTGATGTGAAGTGGGCATCTCGCTGGGATTCCTATCTCTTAATGGCAGACGATCAGATTCACTGGTTTTCAATTATAAATTCTTTAATGATTGTACTTTTCTTATCTGGCATGGTGGCTATGATAATGTTGCGGACACTGTACCGTGATATCTCCAACTATAACCAGTTAGAGACCCAAGAAGAAGCCCAAGAAGAGACAGGATGGAAACTTGTCCATGGGGATATTTTCAGGCCTCCGTCCAACTCTGACTTAATCTGTGTATATATTGGAACAGGTGGTCAATTTTTTGGAATGGTTCTTGTAACTATGATTTTTGCTGCCCTTGGATTTCTTTCCCCCTCAAATAGAGGAGGGTTGATGACGGTCATGCTCTTGCTTTGGGTCGCTATGGGATCCTTTGCTGGATACTCATCTGCACGTTTCTATAAGATGTTTAAGGGAACAGATTGGAAAAGAATCTCTCTGAAAACAGCCTTTATGTTTCCTGGTACTGTCTTTGTAATATTCTTTGTGCTAAATGCTCTAATTTGGGGTGAGAAATCTTCTGGGGCTGTCCCATTTGGAACAATGTTTGCTCTGGTTTTCTTGTGGTTTGGTATCTCAGTTCCACTTGTCTTCATTGGTGGCTATGTGGGTTTCCGAAAACCGATCATTGAGGACCCAGTGAAGACAAACAAGATCCCTAGGCAGATCCCAGAGCAAGCCTGGTACATGAACCCTATGTTCTCTATTCTAGTAGGAGGCATACTTCCATTTGGTGCAGTCTTCATCGAGCTTTTCTTCATTCTCACATCAATCTGGTTACATCAGTTTTACTATATATTTGGATTCCTATTCATTGTGTTCCTCATACTTGTTGTCACTTGTGCTGAGATAACGGTGGTTCTCTGCTACTTCCAGCTGTGTGGTGAGGACTACCACTGGTGGTGGAGGTCGTATCTGACTTCTGGTTCATCAGCACTCTACCTTTTCCTATATGCAGCTTTTTACTTCTTCACAAAGCTTGAGATCACAAAGCCAGTGTCTGGGGTTCTGTACTTTGGGTATATGCTGATACTTTCGTATGCTTTCTTCGTATTGACTGGTACAATTGGTTTCTACGCATGTTACTGTTTCGTAAGGCTCATTTACTCATCAGTCAAAGTTGACTAATTCTTGCCATGTGAATGAAATGGCTGGATGGTCAAATCACTTCGGGAAGAGTTAATGTTATTTGATTTGGAACGGAGAGTTGTGGCTCTACATTGGTTCCAAGTTTTAAAAACATAGATAGTTCTTGTTAGTCCCTACTGTATAGGTTGTTCTGCAGCTAAGTTTTGTTTAAATATATTTTCCAGGTATCTCTTTTCTGTATCTTTAGTATTCTTAGTATTTCTCGCTTCCCCATCTCTTTTTTCTCTTTTCGGGGCCAAATTTTCTCTTGTATGAGACATGGACGAGGACTATTGAGCAATCTTCCTGTCCTCGGTACTTACTGTGGAAATATACAGAATTCTTAGAATGCGTACCTTAGTTAGATCCTGTCTTGGAAATTAAAATCAGTTTATTTAGTCATTAACCAGAAATTGAATATATATATATATATATATATATATATATATGTTTGTTACTACAATATTTAGCATAATAGAGGGGTTAAACTAGGTGAAGAAAATTTAAACATTTTAGTAGAAGTTCCTATAATACTGTCGAGTTGAGAAGACCAAAGAAATGAAAATGACAAGAAAAAAGATCCTGTAGACCCGGAGAGCATGTAAGTTCCTCTCGACTGTGAGAGAATATTGAATTTCCTTCAACATTATTGATGGTTTGGTAGAAATTTCAAGTGTTCATTCTTTTTTTTTTTTTACTTTCTTTCGGATTAATCATAGAGTTGATTCAATTGGAAGCGAATGGAGATCCACTCAGAAGGAGAAAGGATATCAAAGGAGAAGGACGATCTAGTGTTAGATTGAGGCAATTGTTGATGTGATAATTTGTGAAGGAAGATGTTGATCGGCAAAACTATCAAGGAGAAGCAATTGAAAAAAAGGATGGTTATTTCGATGATTTAAAAAAGTCTGGAGTCTGAACAATGGCTTAAATGGTAAGATACTGAGAAATTTCATTAGAGCGAGTAGTTGTTGTGAATATCTCTTCTTTCTCAACATTTTGTTCTGTAGAAATCAAGTTCTAATATTTCCAGTTCCTCTAGAAAAGCTGTCTGAGTGAGAAAATTTTCAAGAGTTGTACTTTGAACAAAGCTTATCCATGCTCTATTTTAGAGACTAAAGGGGAGAGAATAATCTTCATCACATTTACTTATAATCATTTTAAAATTCTCTATCCAGAAGGAATTTAAAGCAAGGAAACCAAGTGGTAACTAGGAAAAGAAAGGTGAAAACAGAAGCATGTAATATCTAGCCTTTGGATCACATACATCCCAAAAGCTTTGAATTTCAACCTCTACCCACTTGGTTTGTAATATCACAAAAGCCAGAGAGACGTATGTGGGAGCAGGGCTGCCCTCTGATTGCCCCATTCTCAATGCTATGCTGATTATGTTGAGAGAATCTTCACAATCTTAAAACAATGACCATATCTCAAATTTGTTAAGGAAAATATGTCAACAAACTAGATAAACCAAATTAATACATACACATGACATTTACATATTTATTCATCACTACGTCTACCTACTTTCAAACATCGGATCTCTCTAAAAATATCTTGTATTTCCACTTATGTTCATTAAATGAGACCCACTCAACCAACATATGACCTTAAAAACAATATTCAGAAGAGTGCATCAGTCTACATGGTCCTTGGCAGACCCAATAGAACAGCCTGTATAACTACCGTTTAATTTACAAGTGAACAGGCAAAGTCTTTGTAATCCCTCCAAGTCTCACAACTTCAACTGAAATGAGTTTATAATACATTGCTCATATAACCCTTCATGACTGACAAGTCCAATCAGAATAGTGTAGGTATTCCAGCTGAGTAATAATTTTACATTAAAACTTAATCTGCATCATCTGCAGTAAAGTCAGGCTCTGGAGGTTTCTGTAATTTCACCAACTCCCTTGCAGTCTTTGCATTCCGATTACGATGTACACCTCGAAGAGCATTGGCAGCAAACTTTGAAGCTAAGAAGGTAGCACCAATGCTGTATGAACCACTGGTGACATTGTTGCGAGTTCCTTCCAACTCTTCAGGTTCTTCTTCCTTCCGACGAAGCTCCATAGTCTTCCTCTTAGAATATCGACGCCAAGCTGCTTGGATAAAGCATGCAGCCCAAGTTCTCCATTGCTGTGAGTAGAAGCGGAAGGTGTGTTGAACCTGTCTACTATGAAGGCGCCTAAACTGACTAGCAACAAATTTTAACTCATCAGCAATTAAGGCAAAAGCCTCAACCTCAGTTAATGCCTTCACTGTACGTGTAGAAGTAGGGAGGTTAGAACCAGATTTAGGATCCAGTGCCCAGGTTAAAAGCTCCTCCCCACAGAAGTCAGTCTCTTTAAGAAGACTGCGGTTAAAAAACCCACTCCTCCCGCCATCTGTGGTAACACTTTCAAGGCGACCACGTATGATGAAAAGCATCTCATCAACTGGATCTCCTTCCCGAACAATGTATGTACTCTCAGTGAAGAGACAAGGTTTCAGTCTCTCACAAATGGCATCGAGCAATCTCTCATCCATACTCTCAAATAGTGGAACCTACAAATGCAAGAGAAGAAATTAAAATTAAATTCAGATGCTCCAGCACCAGTTTGGTGAGTTTAAGGGAGAACAAGTCCAAGAGATCATGTAAAGAGGGATTGCATAATAGATGTCTAAAGGCTTCAGAAAAGCAAATCCCAAGAGCCAGTGAAAACATCTTTATGCTTAAAAGATAAAAATGCAAAAATAAAGGATGCGACTAACAGAACAAACCATCCAAACACCAATTATTTGGTGCTTTCCAGAATATGCGTTTGCCACATCTAGCAAAAGAATTTAAAAAACATTAAATAGACTTAAAACTTCTCTTCTGATCTAAAAGCTGATTGGAAAGGGGAAAAGCTTCCAGGTGCTCCATAAATAGCATGTTACCAAAAACTAGAAAAACAATAAACATTCTTGTTAAAAAATCCCATTAAGACCTGAATCATGTACATATACTGCTCTCAGTATAAAGGTGTATACATGAACATTGAAACATGCAATTGAAAAAAGTAAAACAAAGAAAAAAGGACCTCCATCTTGACATGATCTACTGAAAGTGACCCGGATAATTATATTCGTGCAGAAGGAGCAAACAACCATAACTTAGGGGGTTATTTAGTTGTAAATATGGTTCTTACAGGTGTGAACTACCATAATCATGTATAAACTGATTAACCACATGTTCTGTGTGCATGTGTGAGCAAATGTTGGTCTTTTTTACTGACAAATTTGAGCTAGGGCATTTTTGGTGCTCATCTAGTTTTTCAAGGGTTTCACAGCATACCCTCCTCACTAAAGCCAGACAGAGGTGACGCTTAATATCTCTTCTAAGATCCTTTGGTAGTGTCTGAACCAAACTTTCTTCATCTACGCCGCGTGTTGCCAACCACTTATACTGATCATAGCGTCTAACCCGCTCTCTCAGCTCTTGTGGGAGCAAACGATGATGCATCCACTGTTCTGAATCACGCCTTTTGACTCTCATTTCCTCAAGCCTTATGGTAAGAGACTGAAGATACGTCTGTAATCATGGCAAAATACAGAAACCTCAGTATTGACTTCTTTAAATTTGCTCTTCATACTTTTGGGGACATATTTTGGAAGGTTTTTAAAAAACCATGCTACAATTAGGAGAGATATAATTTAGACAGTAAACTCAAAGCATCCAGTACTCTCTCCTTGTCATCTGGGTGCACTTGTGAATGTTTGTTTGCTTTAACTCATTAACACAGAAGAACCATCTTGAATCATTTTAGCATGAATATGACTTATTCTCAATATAAATAATTAAATATCGATATCTAGTCCATCAATTCAGAAAGGGAAACTTTGAAAACCTAGCAAGAGCAGTGTTTCATCTTCAACTATACATGCTTTCACTAACAGGAAAATGAAAGCAGCACCAGATCAGCCTTTCCTCAATGCAAACGATGACTGTCACTATCCAGTGGCTAGCTACACTTGTCTAACAACTCCATTCAATATCTTTTTCTGTATTTCCTTTTCCTTCTGATAAGAATAACATTCAGTATCATTTAATCTCATTTACTTACTCTGTGCATGAATGTAAATTGATTGCAACATTCAATATCATTTAATTAGTCATAAACTGTTGCAATGCATATAAATGACGTTGGTTAATTTAGGTAGCCAGCGCTTTGACTCAAATAATACAAGTCGCTGGACAATAGTAATGTCCTTTCCTGCCAATTTGTATAATAACAACATTTCCAACAATTTTACACAAGATATATGTTAAACTAACTAATTTTGTGCATACCTGCATGTTACCAATCAGAAGCGCAAAGAGGATAAGCCCAAATATGGCTAGCGCTATTGAAAAGATAACCTCCCCAGTATAAGTGCTAGTTTCAAGCCCCTGGCCAAGTGTACTGTGGTGTAGTCAAATGGAAACTAATATTAGCATATAACTAAACTATTAAATGGGAAAGGAACATCAGACATGGGTTCCAGTGATGCCTTTGAGATAAAGGTGGCAATTATAACCCACAACCATTTGACCACCCTAACCAAATGTATCCAACCTTTGGTGGATTGGATTATTATATAAACTTTTAAGAATGGGTTTTAGACTCTTAGTGGACCAACCTGTGATTAGCCATTAAACCCGTCCTCATTACTTCATTCATAAAAGTAAAAATAAACGGCAAGATTATAAGAAACCAATTCATGAACCATATTAGGCGAGGTGAGTTTAATAAAAGCTGTTATAAATATAAATTTTATCTAATTAATTTGATTGAATGAAACAAAAAAAAAATGCAGAAATGATTAGAAAGCCATGAAAAATTGAATTAAAATAGCAAAAAACTGAAAATAAAATATGTATACATATAAGTAGGTTAACAGGTGGATTGGAATAACTCTAATAAACAGGCCATGAGACATATAATAACCAATCAAAATTTTCAAATGGATAATAATTGACCCAACCAAAAGCCAAGTATTGAAAAGATAGAGCACACACTTTGGCTGAAACCTTTTACAGTTCAAAATTACGTCTCTGGTAAACAAAACGGCTAATTTAAAGTAGATATTTCCACAAAAATATCAGTCAGAGATTGTTTGCATACCGAACCAACAACAATGTTTTGTGCAATATTATTTAAACATACATGTGAAATTTCAAGGGGTTCACATTCTGAAATTGCAAATTATTTAAAGGGCAATCAGAAAACATACACAAAGATGTAGATCAAGTTTGGCAATGTCAATGAGTTCTGAGATAATATTACTTAGTTGATGCAGTTTCTTAGTTAGAATGCACTGATCACAAAATAATTGAAACTATAGACTCCAAGTAAGAACAAGGTACTCTATATGTCATACTCCTTAGAAACTGATGAGCATTCTTTAAAATCCAATACCATTAATTTAATTGGGTAAGTGACTAGCAAACTACCTTCAGAAATAAATGTCAAGTCACAGAAAAGGCTGTGCACTTATGCTTTTTATGCTCGAAAAAGCAGTCATATCTTGTATACATGACAAGAAGCAAAACAAATAAGAAAATCACTTTGCAACCCAGATATAAGAAATATATAAACTACAATCAAGTGAAAGAATACATTTGTAATGCAATTTTCAAGGCCCACGCCTCCTTGATTGTGAGGAGGCTCATAACATCATCCAAAGAGGACAAGCACCCAAATGGCTTACTCCTGGTAAAACATAAGATTTCTCTCAAGATATTAATTCTGTATACTCAAGTTTCTTTGCTCTAACAACAGTTCATACCCACTTGTAACATTTATAAGAAAATTTATACTGTCATAAAACATCTTATTTATCAGTTTTATTAGAGACATGACACATCCTCATAAGGAATATCTACAGGCACACTGACCTAGATAGAGTTTAAAATACCAACTACATTAGTAATACAACTATACATGACAGTTTTCATGTCTGATTTAATTTCCTCCAACAAATTCATTTCTCATAGTTAGACATGTGAAAAATATACCACAAATGTACACACTACCAGGGAAACACTATGTAAATCAATTTTCAGTTCAGGCAGAACATATATGTTAAAATTTGTAATAAATGTTCTAACAGAATACAATGGACCTCCAAAGGAAATAATGTCCACTGACCTCAAATTCTGGAGCCCCCACCATAAACAATAACAGTATTTGGACACAAACTTTTTGGACGAAACAATGCCAGATGACAATGCTTGTTTAAAAATTCCAAAATCAAAAGGGGAATTATCATCTGCAGAGCAATTTTTCTTAAGAACGACATCACTTTTATTTTGCCAGGCACTATAACCTGCCATGTGCTGGTTGCCACAATACAAGAAGTTTTTATCGCACCCATCATTACAAGCCTTCTGCCAGCATGAGTCATTCTGTTCAACAGCTAACAAGTACCAAAAGGCCCCAACTATCTGCAAAGAGTCATTGATGGAAAAGAACGTACAATAAATTGCTCGCACAGTTAATGTGTCATCAAGCTAGATGGCAAGAGTAACAGCATCAGCTGTGAGCAGGTAAATGGCTCAACTAGAACAAGGCAGAGAAGACTAACAGAAATAAACATGACAGAAAGAAAACTAGAACTTACATGACTAGCAAGCATGTATAACAGCAAATAATATGCAGCACCGGCCCATGCAGTTTCAGCAAAGACACCAGCCGTTCTCTTAAGTTCTGAAGTCAGTGGTACCATCCGGAGAAATCTAGGAACATACTGAAGTAAGATAATGAACAGCAAGGCATGCTTTGTTGCCAATACATCTGAGCCCTTTGATCTTTGAAGAAATCTCCAAACAACAATCTGGATACAAGTACAGACAAAAAGAGCAGAGAAAGAGTTCAGCCTTTTTGTATTCTTTATAATTCTAACAGCAATATGGCAAAGCAAACTTAGTACTGATCCAAGAGTCGTTAATACATATAGTCAGAATTTTCAAAGCAACAGTAGCTATAAGAGAACGTTCACGCAATTAAATTAACAACAAATTTCTAACTTAACATTGACGACAGGGTCATCTTAACTTAAGAAATTACAGTTATGACTATCCTCAGGTGAAAGGATCAATATGTTATATGAAAACACAATGGTTAAATTAAGAGAAAATAATTTGTTTTCAAATGGTGTCTTGCTACAAAAAAAAGGAATCACTCAACGTAAACACTAATAGGCATTAGTTGCATTTACCTTTTTAAGCTGTGGATAGAAACACTAGATATGGTTGTAAACAAGCAGTTCATTACTTGAACTCAATCACTAATTTTTTAAAACCAAAAAAAAAATAAAATCATCAGAACTGGGCATCTCTGGGTAGACAATTGATCATAGGGTAATAAAATAAGCAAACAGATGTATTGATCAGAATTCAGAATCCTTCCATCTCACTTTCATTTTCTGCTCCTTCTAAGTAGCTGTTATTATCTTGCATTCAGGATCATGATTATTGTTACTGGTAATCTTACATATTAAATGGCTCTAATGGATCTCTCAAAAAAATTAGATTATTCTAGCAAATCTCATTATTCAAGTATCATCAACCGTGTATGATGTGAAGTATAAGAATAACCAGTCTACACATGAACGTTGGCCTGCGTCATCTAATTTTCCAAAAATCCAACAGAATATTTATGAGCTCAAATTGCCAAGATTAAGCTGAATGTTATTCTCTGTGGCTAGGTTTCAAAAAACACTTCTCACTTATGACATGAATATCTCTGAATATAGATAATGTTCAGTTAAATTCTCTATGTCAACAAATCAACCAACAGTGACATTACAATTTCTAGAGCCATTATAGAAAAAATTACTCATCCATGTGGTTGAAGAAAATATCAGTGCCACTGAGTCTAAGGATTCCAACTTCCTGAAGCATTTTAGAATACCAATCTCCTATAATATGTTTAAAACTTCAGTCATGAAGAGGAATGTATTAGAATTAAAAAAAGAAGTGGTGTAAATACTAATGATATGCTAAGAAGCTCCAAATTTAAGCTGAACACCTATAAGTTTGACACAGAATATCATCAATCATAAAAAACTATATTCTTGTAGCACTTGGTGCATGTGAATGAGAAAAAATATTAGAAAATAAGGAGCAAAAGAAAAAGAGGGAGTGTGGAGATATATTAAAAGTATTTATAGGAAACAGTTTTCATGAAAATCTTTCTATTTTGATAGAGAAGATTTCATTGAGAGAAAACAAAAATGGTGTAGCAATCCCCTCAAAAGTCAAAAAGAAAACAGAAAAAAATGATAGCAAGAAGTCTCATTTTTAATGAAGCCAAACTCTGCTAGTATCCACAAGTACACAAGTGGAATCCCCCTAAACAACCCATGAGGTAAACACAAACTAGAGCAAGAAGCAGACCGTGACTAAGGTATCAGTCCCCATCAGTCTAACATGATATATGACAAAGTTGGAAACAAAGCATGGATACAAAGGAATCATAAATTCCAACTAAAACAGTCACAAATCGTTTGAAGAGAGAGAGGGAGACTGATTCAAGTTAATCCAATCTTTTCAACCTGTGGTAAGGGCAACACAGACAGAAAATCGACAATGAAATACCGCCGCAGGTATCGCTTGGCTATTTGTGTTGAATCTATCACAAGCTCTCCTCGTCCAAAGACACGAGATGATGGAGCAATATAGGCAGTGCGGAATTGAAGAGCCATGTGTATAAGATAGAAAGCATCAACAACTGTCCTCAAGGTGGTGATTATTATTGCCAACTTTCGGTCTATACCAAGGCAGTTTAATGAATCATTGATGACAGGGAGATAGAAAAATAATGGATCCACGGACACAGCCAAAATGCATGAGACAACAGAAAGTTTATTCCACAGAAGCAGAAATTTGTCTTGAGGATCAAATATCTTCTTCTCTGACACTTTAAGATCTTCTGGGAACACTGCCCTCGATACCCCAAATCCAAGTGATCGGCCAATTGACTTCAGTCCTTCAGATCCCTTTCTCATTCCTCTTTTGAAAGACCTAGAGGTTGCAGTGCTTGCATGGCTGCCATGGTTTAATCTCTCAATACTAAATCCACTTTTTTTAACACCAGTATCAGAAGATGAAGATAGTCTAGAGTCCAGGTCATCCAACCTATAATAAATTAACAAAGTCCACACAAATATATCATAATCTGCATCTTAAACTGTAGGAAAGTAATTG
Organism: Delonix regia; assembly: GCA_037074485.1. Lineage (NCBI taxonomy): Eukaryota > Viridiplantae > Streptophyta > Magnoliopsida > Fabales > Fabaceae > Delonix > Delonix regia. Next base: position 21,928,566 of record CM073451.1, read on the forward strand.
CATATTCACAAACAGGACACATTGATCCATTCTATAATCAGATTATATCAGGGATTAGAGAGGGGAACGCTTTAATAAGTATTATATGAACACAGCAGATATAATAACTTAAAACCTTAATAAATTTGTATTAGTGTATGTTTGGGAAGTACAAAAAATTTACTTTTGGCCCCTTGAAGAAAAAAAAGAACAAATCAGGAGATAATTTTGGCAAAACTAAAAGTACTCTGGGCCTGGGTGGTTTCCTGAACGTGCATAATTCTATATAAAAAAAGAATTTTTAACATATAAATATAAAAGGTCTACAAGTACAACGTTGCTGGTCAGAAACTTAAATCTCTAAGTTCACTGGACAGTCATTGTTCAAATTCTAATATAGCAGACTTTTCTACCTGAGTACTAAAATGTTATCAATAAGTGAAATAAAAAATAGTAAATAAATCAATAGTTGCTAGAAGTGTATACCATATTACCATAAGTGGTGTTTTCCACAAATAGTTTTGATTTGCATAAGAGAAAAACACATCATAATCAATAAACATCAAGGTCATAGAATGTAACGTAAATTTTAATTTTGACAAAAACCATAAGAGACCAGTGAAGAGTCACTTTTATTTACTTTTCTCCTGTCAAGAACTACATTCTTTCAAATTAAATGAACCACAATGCCATGTAATGACACAACTTCCAATGAAATTGATGGTGGAATTTGGAAACAACAATAAGTTAAATTCATTATTTTAAAAAGAATTATCGATCATTCTTTAAGTTAAAGATATCCACAACCTTGTCCAAACAGCTTAAGTTTTTGAAATGAAGTGGTCCTTGACATGGTAATAAAGCCTCTCCGACCAAGGCATCAAAAGTTTGACCCTTGCCACTCCCATTCTCATTATTGGATTGATTTCAGCCCAAGGTATGGTGAGACTGTATTGCGTCACTGTCCACACTTCAAGCCCAAAGGGCTTTTGCGTGAGGGAGTGTATTGTAGATATTAATGGTATCATTCACAGGCCTTATCTAAACAGCTTAAGCATTAAGGAAGAAGAGGTCCTTGGCACTTCAAATTTATATCCATTATCATATTAATTAATCTAAGCTGAGTATAAAACTCAGATGAAATATTATTCCTCAATCTCGTAAAAACAATATTGTTATAGAAAATAATTTTAAATGTACACGAAAGTAAGCATAAATAAAGCAATACACATGTCAAATCAATAAGGAGTGATCAATGCTCAACTTTATTCATGAAATGTAAACAAAATAAATACCTATAAATGTTAGTAACTCTCTTCTCCTTCATATCTGAACAACTGTAACCTTGCAATGAACTATATTTAGTATCTCACAAAATTTTCCTGCTGATCACCCATGTCACGTAACTACAGTCAAACATCTTTCAATAATTGATGACATAGCAATCTGCAGCCAAACAATATAAAAATTCAAAATAGTGACCAATAATATTTCTGTCTTCATGCTCAGATTCCAAAGATTCACTAGAGCCCTCATGCTAGAGCCTGATGCAGTATACAGTTCAAATCTGAAAATCATTCAGTTATGAGGACCCCATGATACACCTTGAAGAACTCATGCTCATGTCTATCCTTTCCAGGGCTTACAACCAAAATATAGATATACTCTATAAGTAGACTGATTGCATTGCCCCAATAGATACTACTTTTGGCATTCAACAAAACATAGCTATGTATAACACTTAAAATTTAGCAATTCATTTGCTTGTAGTTACCATTCTTATTTAGCTTATTAAATATATGTTCCAAATCCATTTAACTCAAAGAAATAAGTGTAAATCTTAGAACCTAGCTAAAAAATTTAAATGCAAGTAAGAATTCCCACCTAAATTAAAAAACCTGCAAAGATAATATAATTAGCCAAGCATGAACGTTGCTTTCTTCAAGTTATCAGTCAAGTTCCTAAATTATTTAATGCAAAGTTAATTTTTGGATATGGACATGTACCGGAGGTTTACTTAAAGCCCTCCTATTAGCAGAGTGAATGAAAATGAAGTAAAAATTTGAAAAAAATGAAAGTATTATCAGAAATGGAAAAAGGGGGTGGAATCTGCAGAGCTCTCTACTAAATATGAATATGTGACAACTACAACTCGAAAACCAATTATGAGCCAATCACTAATGCTCCAAACTTCCCACCCCCCGTCAGTACTTAGATCTATATAAATTTGACAAGGAAAGCCCTTATTACAAAGATCAGCTGCAACCAAGAATAACTCCATAAAAATCAACGTAAAGTTAATCACATTACCCCTTGTTATTCCATAACAGGAGTGATCCAGATTATTCAAGCAGAGTATCTATGCAATTTATTAATTATCCATAGATAAACTACTCTAAAATCCATCTAAACAGTTTCACCAAGGTAATATTAAAGCCCATAGGCCCCATACAGTAAGGTAGATATCTTGGTTACCTAAAGAATGCCCCTCGTATAAAGTCAAAACCATTTTAACCTACAACATTATTTTCATGGGTTGCTTTATTTTAGGGCTACGACATATGGATATGACCCCACATCACTCCGAAGGGAAAATAAAAGCACCCCTATTAATTGATACTATCACCAGTTCTCCACAGACTCAAACCATTAAATTCACTGATTACGAACAAAATGGATTTATAGATTAACTATGGCCCAAGTTCGACCTCGACTGCAAAAGGCAGTACCAACAATTTAAGCTCCTTACTACAAAGTAGAGTAAATCTAAATATTAACATCCATTTCCTTCGAATTTAAACAAGTATATAAAGTTAAAAGAAAGGAAGACGACTATGAAGACACAAACATGATCATCTAGCGACTGCGATTAATTGGAACAGCAAAAGGCGGAGAGGTAGAAGGAAACAAACAACTTACAGTGGAAAATCCTTTAGAAGAAACCAGGTAGAGGGCAAGGACTCGAAGAAGCAGAAGCAGCAGGTGAGAGGAAGACAGCCAAAGTGAATTCAGAAATATCTTTTTTAAATTATTTTTTAGACCAAAAATTAGGACAGCCAGTTTTTGGAGAAAAGGTCAACGAATTTTCTTTCCTAACCTGAGTAAAAAGAGAAAATTGTACTTCAGTCTTAATAATTTCTTTTAATTTTTAAGGTGGTCCTTTGGTAAAAATTTTATAATTAAATGCTTACTCTTTTATAAATTCTTTATTTAATCCTTCTCATTAAAATTCTATTAATATTATGTTAAAATTTTGTTAATATAATTAACTGTATATTATAATTTATATTAATAAAGCACATATAACTAAATAATGAAGTAAATCAAATATTGATATAAATGTATTAACAGGAATTTAGTTTGAAATTATTTGAATTTTATGGATTTGATTGTAAATTTTCAAATTATAAAGACTAATGGTATAACTTTTATAAAAAAAAAAAAAAAAAAGATGAGACACCAAAACACGAAAGATAAAATTATATATATATATATACGACACAGTCTCTTCACTTATTTTTGTTAATTCATTTACGTTAAATTCGAGCCGGCCCTTCCTGTCAATTGTTTTTTGGGCCAATGATTTGAAACCGGCCCATAATGGCGCCCAATTGACAACACTAATCTACATGGTCTCCAACTTTGTTGTGAGCACTCTATTCTTATGATTTTTCATATGGGTTTAAGTTTTATAATTTTTTTAGAAATTTGTTACCGAATTATTCAATAAAAATATAATATTTTTGCATTAATTTTAAGATAAAAAAAATTATAATTCAATTTTTACACTGCAGTTGGCATCGCTTTCTAAATTTTAGGGTTTCAATGAAGATTGGATGTTTATCTTTCTTTCTTCATCATCTTCCATTTACTCCTCTTTTTCTGTACTTAGATAGAAATTTACACTCATTTTTGGCAATTAATGAGCTTCAAATTTAGGAGTTTCTGATTTGGATTTTTAAAATATGATTTTTACACTTAAATTTTTAATGCGCACTCACCATAGTTATAATGTAAAAAGATAATTATAATATTATTAACCAAAATAATAATAATATTACAATTATATCTCTACATTATAATTGAATACACTAATACATTTTAAATTGTAAGTGCATTACAAATTTTACTATAATTATTATAATTATAGTTGTTTAATTTGAAAAACTAAATTAAGACCTAGTAGTAAAGATAAAAAAATTAGTCAATAGTTAAATTTTAGGTGTTAAATGTTATAATTGATTTAATTGATAATTATATATACAAATTAAACAATTAGAATATTAACTTTATGTCATATGCAATTTTAAATAGTATTATTGATACCTCTTCAATAAAGATCATGATTTAGTTTAGATGAATAAAAAAACATTTAGCGTGTCTCCCTATTAGTAAGTATATATATATATATATATATATATAGTAATACCTTTCGTTTTATTTTATGATTATATTTTTTGGTTCAACTTTTATTTTTAAAATTTCATTCCCAAAATCCTATGAGAAGGAGGGAACAATTGACAATGGGAGAATAACAAGAAGTGTTATGCAATGAGAAGATACAAAATAATTAAACCAAAAACCCATTTCTGAAATTAGTGAAGTACTATTTTCTACCAAAAGAAAAGAAAAAATTTTGTATTATCTGTCAAGAAGTTCTTGTTACACTACTAGCAACAAATATAGACCATAGATGATCCCTATCTCATGCACACAATCATGTTTGCGATCATAGAGTAACAAATTATTATTAAACTTTATAGTCGTCAACCATCTAAGATTTTTTTTTTTAAAAAAAAAATTGTCCATCACAATCTTATCAATCAATATGTATTTTTTAAGTAAATGCACTATCATGTTTATCCCATTTCGAAGTCACTAATTTGTCTTTCACGTTTGCAATCAAAGAGTGACAAATTATTTCAATTAAACTTTATCATCATCAATCCTTCCATTAGATTTCATGCTCTAATATTTTATTTAAAAAAAAATTGTCCATCACAATTTTACCAATCAGTGTGTATTTTTTGAGTAAACACACTATTATGTTTGACCCATTTCAAAGTCACTATTTTTTCTTTTCCCACGCCTCTATCTAGATTATTAATCAATTCAATAACATACCCGAACATACACCACAAAATCTATAAGATTTAACAAATGGAAGCACTCGAAAGAGAAAAAGAAGCTGAAAGGAGTGGAGGAGAAAAGGAGCAGTCACTTACTCTAACTGCACAAGAGAAGGAAGAGTTCTTTTCTCTCTTATGGGGAAATTATATTTGTGATCCCTTAGTTTCAATCAATTTTTAAGTTAGTTCTTATCCTTATAGTTTATAGATATTATAATTTCGTCACTACAATTAAAATTATGTAAGTATTTTTATTAATATTTTGAATATATATAATTTATACCAACAATATAACTAAAAATAGGTAGTAAAGCAAAATTAATTCACATGTATAGCAAAATATTGATAAAAAAATTCCTCACTTATTACAAATTTATCATTTAGCCCCTCGCTTGGTGTAATGCCCAAATTAATTTTTCAAACCTTAAAAATGTCAAATTGACAAAAAGAGTAAAATATCCTATTGGTCCCTTATTTATTACAAATTTATCATTTTGATTTTTCACTCATTTTATTGCTAAACTTTATCTTCCATTTTTTTATAAAAAGTGTCATTTAATTTTTCAACCCAAACCCCAAATCCAGTATCCAAGGACTAAACATGATATTTTTATAAGAAGTAGAGAACCAAATATAATATATTTTAATAAATGGGAGACCAATATAAATATTATAATGTGTAAGAAACTAATAATAACAATTTTGCGATAGAATGAGGGAAAAAAAAGGTCTTTCTTGACAAAAATGTAGTAATAGGAAGTAAATTGTTAATCCTCTAAACTATAAAGACCCAATTATAAATTTTTAAAATATAGTAAAACAATATGGACCAAAGAAAAAAACAATTTTCGCTTCTTTCATTCTTTATTTGTTGCTTAAAAGTGAACTTTACGACACATTTCAAATGGGAATAATTAACCCTTTTCAGGAATCTTAGAGTAATAGAGTATTTCTTTTTAAAATTCTAATCAACCTTTAAATTGTTAAGGTAGTGAATATATATATATATATATATAAAAGCGCATGACTTATTTTCAGGAGAACCGTACAATATTATCTCAGATTTAATCCCATAAAATACTACAATATAAGATAGTATAACATTTAAAATGTTTAGAATTAAAATTTGGAAATAATTAGAAATATATAATAGTATTTTATAAAAATAATAAAACTAGAAAAAGTGATATAAAATTTCATAATTATAATATAACACTTAAAATGGTGTTATTTTATAACACCCTGATATTTTGAACAATATACATAATCTTAATATATATATATATATATATATATATATTACATTCATACATGTTAGATATGAATTAATAACCGAGATGTCAATATCAAAGTCTTCATGCGAAAGGCCATAAGCTTTATTCTATCAAATATTGAGTAATTTTTCTTCATTTTGAGGTTTCAATATAATATCAATAAGCATATAATCATGTAGCAATTATGCTCTGTTATAAGTTCAAATTATACACTAATCTAAGAAATATTGAAAGGATACAGAAAAAATATTGTTAGTTAATTTTCCTGTAAAGACTAAAAATTATGATTTAATGAAAAATTTTAGACAAATTTATCTTATGAGAATTGCTCCATTTGGAGATTTTTTTTTTCATGAGGATGGAAATGAGGAAAACACTTTCCTGAAGATAGTTTGAGGATGGGAACAGGGATCATACTTCCTGCCCCCATGAGGTCTCTGTCCTCAATAATTTGACATAAATATTTTGATATATATATATATATATATAATTAGTAGTAGCTTTACTATATTTTTAAATTTAACAAACATAAATTCTCTTGCAAAGACATGAAATTGGAAGTGAAACTATTTACAATATGTAAAAGAAACTGTTTCAACTAGTAATATTAAGTCAGAATTAAACAACTATTTAAACGAGTATGTCTTCAATGCTTTAAATGTACAAATTTTTTACATATTAGGATTATGAAAACAAAATATATTGAAATGCTCAACTTGTACATAAAAAATGAACAATAATAAAGACTTCAAACATGATAAATAAAAAATCTTAATATCAATACAATTTGAACATGATAGTTTTAATTTGTTGATGTTATTAGTTTTTTTAAGTTTTAAAAATTTTTAAGATTTATTTAAAACTTGTTATTTGAATTTTTTTTTAAATCTTATTAGAATTGGATAATATAAACAAATAACTTAAACTTTAAATTTATATTTTTCTATATGTTATTTTTTAATATTTATTAATTTTTGTATTTTTTTCTAAAAATTTAAAGTCTCTGTGAGAAATAGAAACGAAAATGAAATTTCTCCTAAAAGTAAAGATAGAGATATGGGACGAGAACCGGAAGCACCTCAGTCGGCCCAACAAAATTGCATATAGTCACATATGACATAATTGTGAGCTGACTCGATTGCCTTCCGTCATTTTACCAGACTAGACAAGCTTTATAAAAATAAAATAAATAAGTAAACAAAATATTGTTTGAGAAAGGACACTAGGCAAGCCTCTACCATCAATTATAGGCCATATGAGCTCTTCTTTATTATGAAAAATAAATAACAAAATTTCTCATTTACAAATTAAATTTAAATAAAAGTGCTTTTAAAACTGCATCATAAATGTACACCAAGTTACATAATGCTAGTTGTACTCAAGAATCCAGGGAAGAAAAAGAAAAAAATAAAAAACTTTTACTCTGTTGTTTTCCAAATTTGGCAATTACAACCCTGATTGATATGTGGACTGCGTTTCTTTTTATTTTTATCTTTTTTATTCAGCATTCACTTTCAGTAACATGCCCAACATAATGCCTTCATATTAGTATCTCCTTCAACATAAAACTTAGAAGCACGAACAGAGCATAAAGTATTGGAAATCAGACAATTTTGACACCTGATCATTCTGTTTCATATATTCCTCAATAGAAATTTTGCTGAGAACATTAATTTCTCCATGCAGGCGCAGAGAATTTTTTGAAGACGGAAAGTTGTACTAATCAATCATTTACCCAGAAGATACAGACAACAATTAGTGTTAACACAAAAGGATTTGTACAAAAATTATTGCTGCCCATAAAGAACTGCCTATAATTTTAATAAGGAAGAATTAACCTGACAGATCGAAACAGACCTGATCACATGAACAAACGGGTGCAAACTCAGCTAGAACACCCCGTGGTCCAAAATCAAAATGATGCCACATGAGCAAGCAATGACCTGAAACACAGGGAGTAGGAAAAGATTTAGCCTTAATACAAGGTAATGATCCCTAATCAAGGAAAAGACAGACAATAGGCTACCTTCCTCATAGCTTCAAAGCAGATGGTTCTCTGAGGATTAAGTTCTAGAAATGAAACAGATTCTGTAGCAGTATATTTCTTAGTCTTGATCATCTAGTGCACTTGCAATTGTATTCCTAGCTTCTTGGCATAGTACCGTAGCATCATTTCCATGAATAGGTTTATGGATAACAACTTGCACAGAACCTGAGTTCACTATATCCTCCCTTCCTGCAGGCATGATTTGGCCAGTTCCAATAAGGGTAATCGGTACAACTGGTGCTTTGGTCTTTGCAGCAATACTGAAGGCACCCTTCTGCAAATTATCAAGAGAAGATAACGTAAAGGTTTCATTCAGTAGCATAAATTTCAGTAAACATATTATTTGCTCCCTTGTCCCTATGGACAACTAATTTATTGTGATAAACCAAGAAGCAGAAAACAGAGAGTTGAGCAGATTAAAACGACTATACAAGGAATAACATTCTTTCTCTCAATTTTTGAATAACTGTGTAAATTCTGACATTTTAATTATCATGCAAGCTGGAATGTACATTCCAATTTTCACAGCTCAAGGGCTTGTTTGGGAGTTTTGAGGAGAGTGGGGGTGGGGTGGAGGAGTGGGATCAGGCAGTCAACCCATTCCATTATTTGAAATTTAATGAAAAAGAAGAATAGTAACCCACTTACAATTGTTTGAACGTTACAACTTACAATGTCATTCCTAGGTGGGGGGGGGGGTGTTTGAAGGGTAAAATTTTCGATATTACTCTCAAGCAATTGAAAATAAACATAAAAGAAAAGAAAAGTAAACTGGGTTAATAGAGAAGATGAATAATTATGAGTAACCAAACCCATCCTAACTCATCCCACTGTATTCCTTATGAACATTTAAACAGTGGTTAGAAAAATTAACTCATCCCAATCCAACCCATCCTTCCAATGACAGCCCCATGTGAGCCAACCATGTTAAATATTGACAGAAATTTAGATTACTGAACTGATAGCCCTTCAATCATCTCCATATTTATGCTCATGTGTCCAAGATAGTAAGTAATGATAGGTGATCCAGTGTCAATGTGTGTCTATTTGGTTTACGTTTCCTTCAAACAAGAGAACCAAACTAAGCATCCCTGTCCCAATCACACAATTCTGATATAAAGGCATGGGGAAAAACACTAAGACCTCAGGCCCATTGTAAACATTATTTAAAATTATATTTATAACCTACGGCTCATTTGTTTGTCAAGAAGTGGACAAATTGATTTTTCAAACTGTCCGTGGATATCTTCCAACAAATTAATTCATCATGGCTTTCTATTGTTAGCTTCTTAAATAATTATTATCTAATCAGAGAAAAGAAATCATAAGAATCCAGACATAAACTCACCTTGAAAGAGCCTAGTTTTCCATCTCTACTGCGTGTTCCCTCCGGGAAGACAAAAACTGAGGCTCCTTTCTTGATAAGATCCATGCATCGTCTAAGACAGTCCTACATGAAAAAGAAGTAAAAAAATCCATGATTTGATCGCTAGCTGTATGCTTATATGCAGAATAGAGAAAAGACTTTCAGAACAAATTGACATCTCATCAAGAAGAACTAAGTATATTTATCTGCATAAAGAATAGTAGGGGAATACCAGCTGGCTTCGGCTGTCCATACGTTTTAAAGGAATGATTCCCATAAAAAACATTGCCCACCCAATAATGGGAAAGAGGAATATACTAGTCTTGCTGATGAATTTAAAGCTTCTCCCAAGAGTAAGAAGAGTATATATGTCCAGGAAGCTCTGGTGATTGGACACATACACAGCAGGAGTATTTTGAGGTGGCAGATTCTCCAATCCCTTGAAATTGACTTTATAAAATGGAGTCACTGTAAGTGTAGACCATATTTTGGCAATAAGATGATGATATTTTCTCCGATGACGATCAAACAAGAGTACAATGGGATGCCCAACTAGCATCAGTATAAAAAGAAATATGGCAGAGAAGGCGGTAACAGCATAAAAACATGCTCCCCTGATTTTTGATTCCACTTTTAATTCTGCAATTCGATGTTGAAAGTACCATGACTTAGCATTATAGTAAAGAATATATAATAGAAGATTTTACCTAATCAGATTTTCAAGCTTACTGGATAATGAATAGCCATCCTCTGGGGACCCAACTGCAGCAAGTTCACATCTTGCAACTATGTCTCTAGCAACTTTATCCTGAATATGAAATTTGTAACTGTAATGAAGTCCAAAAAACTCAACTTTTGGATTATAACATTGCCGCGGCACACTGCTGTGCTTCCTTGAGACGCCCATTAAGCTACTTTGAGCAGCTATAAAAGAAAAAAAGCATACAGATAACGACTTAAGATCATCATATCTGTTACCAAGACAAGATCTAAAGGACTAACCTTATAAGTCATGTATATAGCTATTTCAGATATCAAATTTGAAACCAATAACCTCTATAATCAGCCAACAGAGAAGCCTTGCAACAATTTAATATTATTCATATAAAGATAATCACAAAACTGTGAGAATTCATATAATCAATAAGATTATTAAGCTTGAAATTATTTGTAATAACAAAACAAGGTATTTTCAAGCTAACTTAAGGTGTGGAAACTAGTGAATTGAGAAAATATAGATTTGAGTCGCATGTGGAAATTCCTTCAAGTGCATGCTCAAAATTCCAAAGAATTATACAATGACATCTAAAGTATATAAATTTTTCTAAAATATATATACATCCATTAGCAAGTTCATGCCAACCAAATTTGTTTTGATTTGCCACTGACTCCAAAATCTATAGAAGCTCAGGTGCAATAAGACCCCCATAGTAACTGCCACTCCCAATCAAAATAATTGATCATTGCCAAGAATCCCTGTCCCTGAAACAATCTATGACGAGTTCTAACAAACTCACTAACTACAACACAATTGCCAATATGCTAGGATGGTCTCCATTGTCTACAGTAGTTCTTTAAAAGCAGGCGGCAGTTATAGTAAGGGATTACATATGGAAATTGAAACAAATGTTTTTCCAATTATATTAGGATATTATACAACCAATCAAAGATAATTTATATTAAGTGTTAGAAAAGGAAGATATATGAAAACTGAGATAAATATTTTTCTTATTATATTAGAATATTGCATAACCAATATCTCAAAAATTATTTATAAGAAGCATAATTTCATACCACATAATCCAATATAATGTAAAATTATATACGAAAGGCATACTTACAATGAAGTGCACTCCTTAAATTTCTATCTCCATACATTGTACAGCCAATGTGGAAACCTTTATATGTGCAAAACTGCAATGGGTGAGGTTCAGACAAATTGGTCATAAGTCATAACACACAACAAGGATAACAGTTTCAAGAGGCAAGTGGAGTTGTTCTACATCAGGATGTGGTAATTTTTCAGGGGACATAAAATTACAACAAACTAACAAAGGGGCCAAGGACATGCAGAATACAAGAAAGAAAAGAACAAAGGGGCTCAAGATCAGACATACTTCTCGAGAAAGAAAACCAATTACTATATCGTTACCCAGGAGGGTAAAAAATGGTATTCAATGACATATGATCTCCAGCAGAAACACTTTTGGAATTTTTAATTTCTTCATGATCCTTAAACAAAGTCTTCAATTAGCCAAATGCTCACAAAAGCAATTATTTATGAAATCAGCAACTAAATAGCTAATAGTTGATAATTCCCAATAATCACGGCTATACGCTAAGTCAATCTCCGTGTCCCATAGAAATGAATAAGCATATAAAGTTTTCTGGCTTTCTTATTCCATTTCAATTTGCCCCATTTTCCCAGAAACCACCGAAATCAGAAGAAGAAAGCACTTCCTGAAATCATGGCGATCAGAATTACCTGCGTTCGGTATAACTTTGGCAAGTATCTCACTTCTCTGTGACCTACAAGGTACAAGGGAACAGAACAAGGACGAAATTAAATCAAAACAACTGACAGTGAAGGAGGCGTTAGAAAGAAATAAGGGTACTTACAGAGACCATAGGTCGGAGAAAGGGGAGAGAGTGAAACAATTTCCATGGATCATATACAAAGAAGACAAGAAAAAAAATGAGCTGCATGGACGAGGAGATGTGGTAATTAGGGCTCAGGAAACTGAACTGTGCTATAAGCGGGTGACTCTTGTCTTCCGATATCGCCAATGTCAAGGCACATTCTTGCTCTTATCTATTCCTGCAATTATACTTTCCTGCACTGTCTCTCTTAAAAAATTGCTACCATTTTTGGGAAATTGGGGACAATTATTTTCAGGACTGTATCGGAGAGGAAAGTAATGACACTCCAATTATTGCATTATTTATCAACAACACTAGTGAGTTTGAATCAACATCCTACAAATCAAAAGATAAAATGCATATCTACAAAACAAAGAATTGAGATTTGGAATTGTCTGAACTAATTTATTCAAATTATTTTAAAAATTTTGAAAATATAACATCTCTAGCTCATATTTGCGGTAAAACTAATGAAATATAAAAACAATATAACAAGGGCGGGAGAAAAACTTAACAAAAAATTAAAAAATAAGTCTCATTCACTTGCATCATCAGTACTCCGTGTGTGTGTGTATATATATGTATATGTAATTATAGGCTTTCATTTCACTCATAAGGATGAACTTATTATTTACAATTACATAGATAAAAAATGACCTACGTTATTGTACAATATAAAACACTAAAGGGTTATAAAATTTATATATGCTATTAAACATGAAAAAAGATCCCAAACAATTATCCATTGGGTCATATAAATATCCCCATAAATATATTACTTATAATATTCTCTCGTTAATGTCTTTAAATAAATAATATGTCTGGTTAAAACTTAACTAGAAAATACCATTGAGATAAAAATCTAATAAAAAAACAGTACATGATATTTGTAATGCCTACCATAATTTGCCTAAAGCTTAATAGGAAAAAAAGTAGTACAAAACATTGGTTTATATATATATATATATATATATATATATAATGTGTCTTTTCTTTTTCTTCATAATAATATCACTTAATTTATTTGAATTAGCCTATTTTAATATAGTAGAATATTGGGTTATTGAACTTGGTCATCTCCTTTCTCTTTTGATATATCATCATTTTAATTAAGTTATGCATGCTACATTATCTTCAAATAATGTTAGTCAAGTCCTTTTTTTTAATGATAAATTTTACATTTTTGGATAAATAATGACATTGGCCAAACATACTTAACCTACCTCATGCATTGTAATTTTCTTTTTCCATTATTTGAAGAAATAATAACTAAAGTTTATTTTGTAGAGTGTCATGACATAATTGATAAATAAATAACATGTTTGAAATTAAATTTTGTGTGGATCAAATAAGTATCCAGTATTTGCATGTCAATTAATTATGATTTAAATTCAATTGAATATACATAGCCTGCATCCAGGTCCCATGGATTGATCCTTATAAATGTTTGACCCCATTTCAATGTCTTCTTGTTGAATAAGAGATAAATTTTACTAACAAACTCATAGCAAATACAATATTGATAAGTCTGTGTTAAAATTTTTTATGTTCTACTAAGGATTTATAATATATTTTGAATATATTTTTTTAATTTAGTAACCAAATAATGTTAATCTTATATATTTTATGCATTCGATTAATTGGTTTCTTCCTTACATTAAATTCATGTAATTTTGCATTGTTTTTATGGTAATTGCAAGAAAATTGCTCTAATAAAAGGAAATTATGGATTAGAGGCATGGAAAAGAATGATACAAAGATGGTCAGAAGGTTTTCACAAACATCTTAGAAAGTTGAAAGAAAAGAAAGAAAGTTGAGATGATATTCAACTTCAAGCTGATGAACATTTAATTTTGATACAACTTTTGGATTCTTAAACATCAAATTTTAAATATGGCTATTTGTACAAAGTTGTAGAGCTCATAGAGATATTTCCAACGAGTGGTCATTCCTTAGAATCTGACATTTGATTACAAAATTATAGCCAAAACGCTAAAAGTACATTATTGGATACATTCTGGATGCCTTGGTGCCAAAAACAATGCATGCATATTAGAATTAGAAACTTGGGAAACATACACTTTTGGCGTCTCACCTTTTGTCATTAAATCAATTTGGTCCTTGAAAAAGGAAAATACTAAATTGATCTCTTAGAGATTGCATTGTGATCACATTTGGTCATTTTGTCATGAGACCATTAAAATTAATTTAAGCTAAACCATTCTCTGCTAAGATGGATTAATAGTTTACTATATCATTGAATAATTTAGTCCTTTATTTTATGCCACTAGATTGATTTAATCTCTTCTTTTTCACAAATAGATCAATTTGGTTTCTTAATCTTCAATATTAGATCAATTTGGTCCTTTATCTTTTGACATTTTATCAATTTAGTCCTTCACCTATCATCACTGTATCAATTTGGTCCCTTATCTTTTGCCATTAAAACAATTTGGTCCTTTAAAAATTTCATCATGATCAAAGTTAGCCCTTAGCAATAAAAATAAAATAATAATAGTGCCACTTTCGAAAGTTTTTCCGTGTGGGCTAAAATAAAATAAGAATACAAATAGGATTCAATAGCAATGTATGATAATTATCTGCTATATTAACATAAATATACATATACACATAATATTTAACTTATGCTTGTCCTAGAATCACATAACACATACATCTGGGCATCGATACCTAAATTGATAGGTCATTGATAAACCATTCAAGGCAATTTTGCTAAGTTTAATTTGAAGGCACTTGTTTTCGATAACCAAATTAGTGATGGGAAGCATGGCTGATTTTACAATCTTAGTAACTAATTAAGTAATCTTCTTCACTGTGAAGATCATTTGGGTGATTAACACCTTGTGTTTGTGAACACACTTATCATGGGTCTAATTGCAAGGTTTTTCTTTTTTTAGTTTATTCGATTGAAATATCCATTTCAATTAATATTGTATAGTTATTGTTAGGTAAATTGCATTAATAGTGGATATACTTTATCGGTCTAGCATTAACAATGTAATATATTACTGAGATCTAATTGAATTGATTTTTTAATATTTCTTATACCTCATCGATATGGAGATGTTAGAGATATTTTGTTATATATGCTTTTGATATGTAAAGAGTTTTATTGATTTATCGTAATTCGGGACCCTTAGGTAGGAATTTAATAAATAATCTTATGAATATAGTTATATAAGTTGAGTTTTTTTTAGGAAACTTTGTTTTATAATTATGTGCATGTAAATAATTAATGTTTCCTAAATTTTGCTACCTCAACTCTTGTATTATATCAACTATCAATAATGAAAGCTCTTATTGGGATAAACTATAATAAACTAAAAAATCCCTAACAATATATTTTAGGGAATTGTATTGATGACCGTGACTTTGGAGTATATACTTAGTATTAATTCCTCTATTGTTGAGAAAGCCTTGTTGAATTATTACTCCACCTAATTGGAGTATTGTTTAGTCATTAATGAAAATTGCAATGGAATGTGTGAAGGCCACTTGGGAGAAGGTTTAGGCAACATATGAAGTTTAACAAGTTATTATCACTCTTATGAGTATTGTTAATCAATATAAATTTGAGAAAATGGATGAAGTGTCAAATTGACACTTAAGCTCCATTTGGTATGCAGAAGAAAGTGCAAGGGAAAGGGAATGAAAATGAGAAAGAGAATGAATGTTGATGGAATGGAATCTTATGGAATATGTTTGGTATGATAAGTAAAGGAATGTGAATGATAATATATATATATATATATATATATTTTGTGAGATGGATAAATACCAAGATACCCCTTTTAACTAGAAAAAAACCTTGTATGAGTTATAGATGCCAGTGTTCACTATGCTTGTTCATTGTGTTGGAGTTACTGACTCCTTAGATTGATAAGTTGACCGGTGATAGTAGATTGATAGCAATAGATGCAAACCTCATATCGAAAGCGAAATCAACAGAGTCAGATCGACAATGCAGAACACGAAGAACAGTAGCATAAGGATGGAAGGGACCAAACTGACTCAGATTAATGATGGAATTAACTTAGATCGATGATATAGATGCAAAGAACAATATAATGATGATGGAGGGGACCAAATGACTTAGATTGACGACGGAATCACCTTAGGTCAATGATGTAGATTTAAGAAACAGGATGAGCTTGAAGACAGATGACAATAAAGGTAGGAGAAGGTAGACGATGACAAAGGCAAGCAATGGTGAAGTCAGAAGACGACGACGACAAAGGTTGCAGAACGACGAAAGAGAGTGCTTGCTTAGAAGGGCATTTCTGTCATTAGCCTCTCATTCCCTTGAGTTAGAGTGCTTTCCCTAGCTTTGGTAGTGGAAACAACTCTCTCATATGACATGGGAAAGTGCAATCCCATTGACTGAGGAATGATGCCTACCAAACACTGATTCAAGCCTCTCCTTTACCCTTTCCTATTCCATCAGAGGCCTCTACCATGTACTAAAGAGGTCCTTATAGTTGCGTCAATTTATGTATACATCTTTATAATATTTCAAAGGAGTTACCTTGTTAGAAAGTGTGATGAAAAAAACACTTGTAGTTACCTTAACCTTACATCTTAAATATTTGGAGGAGTTGTTTTGTTGAGAAGTGTCAAATGGACATTTACAACTACCTCATTTACAAGTGAAGAATTTGCCATGTCCATTTGTCAAGGAAATAAATTTCTCATATATTTTGAGTTTTGATTATTTTTGCTACAATGTTGACTCTATTGTGGGCTTCTCTTAAGATTACAGGACTTTCAATAGTATTGAAATTTTGATATTAAGTTTTTTTTGTTAGTGAGAAGATTTGAGAATCTCTGGCCTATATTAAATATTTTGGGTGATCTGTTCACTAATGACTAACTAATTAGAGTATTGGAAACTTGTAACTCTTGGGTACTTTAAATATTTTATGTCTTAATTTAGTGCGAGTTTGAGATGTGTACTTAAGGGACACTTTAATGTATATTATCATTTATAACATTCACTTTCCTATTAGATTTAATGTTCTTAGTTATGTCAAATCTTTTGGATATAATTCACCATTGAAACTTTGCTGACATTTATAATATTGTTTTTCCTATTGGATTCAAAATTCTTCTTTCATTGTTTCATTTATGAATTTTTCTTATGTCAAACTCATATACTTCATATTCCTAGTGAATACATACTTGTGGATTAGTTAATCAAAGGCCTACCCATATGAATATTTCAAAAAAATCATGTAACTCATATAGGCTTTAATTGATGTTGCCATGATTTAGTGGAAGTCAAAGTTGAGTCCTTAAGGGTTTTTTGTGATGTAATATGACATTTTAAATGTTTTGAATATATTTATTTGCTATTCCATTTAATTTATAATTGAAACTTTGTTGGCATATATAACATTGTTTTCTTTATCAAATTTGATGTTTTTTATTTATGTTTCATTTCTTAATTTTTGTTTATTATAGTGCCTATTAATTATTTGATATTCTTGGAATATAATGTTAACCTATTATTGTTTTGTCTTATAATTAATTAATAATATCCAAGTGGAGATTGTTTAAATAATTAATTAATTTATGGATTAGCATTAATTAATTATTTGGCTAATTAATATATTGTACTTTAAATAAAATCAAATAATTAATTATTGGTATTTGGCATAATTTGAATGGATTAAGTCATGTGATTAAATAACTCGTTATAGGTTGGGCTATCAATAAATCCATATTGGAAGAGGCCTCAACTTATAGCTCATTATTAGAGTTAGTTGCCCTGTATATATTAGTTATTGTTTCACTCTTAGATTAAGAACTTTTTTTTACTTCCCTTTGGATATTGGGAGTTATAGTAATTTCTCAACATAAAAAGGCAACACAAGCATCAATGGATTTCTTGATAGATCTAATTATTTTATTTAATTTCTCAATTTTATTCTAACATTAAATTAATCAAATTTCACATTGTTTTGATGGCAATAACAAGAGAATTACTTTAATAAAAGAAAATTAGGAATTAGAGGCATAGAAAAGGAAGATACAAAGATGGTTAGTAGGTTTTCACAAACATCTCAAAAGTTGAAAGAAGCTAAAGAAGAAATTTAATATGGTATTTAACTTCAAGTCAGTGAATACTCATCTTTAATATAACTTTTGGACCTTTGAATATCAAATTTTGAATATAGCTATATTATACAAAGTTATAATGTTGTCAAGATATATCCAACGAGCGATCATCCACTCAAGTTCAACATTTGATTACAAAGTTATGGCCAAAACACTGCTATTGCATTAGTGGATACATTCTAGACACTTGACACAAAAAACAATGCATGCAGCCCAAAATTAGAAACTTAATGCCTTGGTGCTAGAACATGATTTATAAGGGTAACTTTATACTTTTGACTTTTAAGGTGCCATAAATAGATAAAATTATGATTTTTAAGGCCAAAAGACTAGAAAGGAAGGTTAGAGGCACAAACATAGTGTTGCGAAACAAGGGTTTTTGAAAGGAAACCTTAAGTTTCTTGCTCTTCTAAAGTGTTTTTTTTTTTCAAAAGGAGAGACTAAGAGTTGTCTTCTTCAATCTCCTTAAGCCAAACCTCCACGTAGAACTATCAAAATGGATTTAACCTACTTGGCTAACCTATTTAGATTACTATTTTAGTAGGTTGGATTGGTCAATACATCTCAAATTGACTTGCAAGTTTGGATTGATCCAATTAATACATTCATAATGGAAGACATGAATAGTCCTATTGGCAATGGCCTAGACATGGCTGGTTAATTTAATGTCAGAATATTAAAATATTGTGTTCAATTTAGCTCATTAATTGATTAAATGCTAATATACCAAAATTATATTATTAAAAAAATAACCCAACATATTATTTTGTCTTCATTTGACTTTTATTAAATTTTTGTACGAGTATATGCAAATAAGAAATTTTAAAATAAGTTTGTTTCTTGTATCTTTAAAAGTACTCTATACTTCATGGGTTATGTTATATTTCTACCTTTCTCAGATAATTTCTTAACCATGCCTCATAATATTGATAACTCAAGAGATCCTATGTCTCATGACACTTGAGTCGACTGAAAAATTTTCTCAAATTCAGTTGTATGGTTGATAAAGATATTATTCATAGTATTACTATTAACATATGTGCAAAACTAGATACAATATATATTTTTCACATAATAAAAATTTTCCCATAAAATTTTATAAATGCAAAATTGGAACAATAAACGCAGAAATATATATAGAAATTCGCATATAAATCACCGAGATTACAAGTCCAAATGACTTCACGAACGACAACTTCATTCTTAAACATCTCTTAGGCCATTATCAACCATTTTCAGTTTTTCACACAAACATCTTTTTCTTTCACACCAAATAAAAAGGAAAAAAAACACACAAAAACGAAAACCAGAAACACACACAATGATAAGCGTAGTACGTACTCTAGGAAGCATATGTATATATTCCTCATAGCCTTTCAAATATGCACCACATTCATCACCAACAAAAACCCTAACCCCATCAACCCGCCCTCCAAAGTGGATGCAAGATGTGCCGGTGCCGGAGCCGGAGCTGTTGCCGGAGAATGAGACCTTCCTCTGTGACTGGCAGCCATCACCTTCACATGCAGATTCAAACCTTGCTCGCAGTGATCCTCTGCACCACTTATGAAGTAAGCTGCGCCCGACCTGTTTAACTAAACCTTGGTGTCTCCGTCGTTGTATGCTTGAATTGGGGCAGAATTGTTGCACTTCTTTCACTTGCAATACTGACTTTGATCTGTGATCGTATTTCCAGACTGCATGCATATTTGAAGAGTCACGAAATGCGAATAAAATAAGTGGATTAGCCTTGAATTTCTAATTTTTTGGAAAAAAAATAATTGAAGGAAAATTTAAATTTTTTGTCACCTCAACTAAATATTCTCGGTCAGTTTGTTATTTTAATTATGAAATAAAAGTTCATTTACATATATATATGTTTGTTATTATTATTTTTTTCTTTTTTTAGGCATCATTATCAAAATTTTCACTAAAATGATGACGTGTAAAAAAAATCCTTGAAGAGTTAATGTGATCCTTAAGTGAAAATAAAAAACAAAATGACATATTATAGTTTCGTTAAATAAAATATTATATTCATTCTTTACTTATCAATTTATTTTAAAATTTGTTTATTATATGTATTCGTAAAACCTTTTTCCATTTAATAATGGAGAAAATAAATTTTTGGCATCTCATTCTTTACTAAAAAAATAACATATAAAAAAAATTTTATAAAAAAATAATTAGACTTGAGTACAATTATTTATATTTTTGTTATATAGTTCATCAAATTATAGCATATCTAAAAAGTTTCTTTAAAAAAGAAATCCAACCATGTCATATTGATTTGTAAAGATCATAAACTCTGTCATATTTTATTAAAAAATTTGCTAGTAAAATATATATAAAAAAATCTTTTTAAATTAAATCATATAATACTAGATTGTAAAAAATATTCACTTTGATATTTTAATAAATTAAAAAACTTAATAATAAAGGAAGAGTTAGATAAATTTCTATAAACATTTACTATTATATTTTTTTAGATAAAAATATTTTATATAAGGATATTTATTATAACCCAATATATGTCACATTGTTATCTCTCTTAAAAAAAAAAAAAGTTATGCTACATAAAATATTAATTTCCATTAAAAAACCTCAAAGCTAACACTCAACAAATGCACTTTATTTCCCTCAGATTTGTATGATAAATGGAGAACGAGAAAGAAAACCGAAGAGCAAAGAAACAAACAGGGGACTGAAACGATAAACACAAAATCAAAAGAAGACTGAAAATTGATTAACGAGAATAAAGGGGGAATGAATGAAAGAGCATTGCTGAGAGAGTCGCGGATCTTGAATCGGTGAGTGGTGGCCCACTGGTTGAGCCAGGATAAAAATAAAATACAATATATTGTTTTAACTTAACAGTTAATATATTTTAACATACATTGCTATATATCTATCACTTAATGTATCATATTATCAATGCACTAGTGTAACTATTTTTAATAATGCACAAAAAAAATTTACTTTAATTGTTTTAGGAATTGATAGAAACTAATTGTTACAGGGGATGTTTTAAAAATTGTTACATATATATTAGTTAATAATTTTTTTTTAAAGAGACATGAGACTTGTATAAAAAGAATTGTCAGAAAGTTCTCTTAAAGAAATAATTAGTTTTGAGCAGAGTATAAGGACACTTTTATCTATACCAATGTATATAATAATTTTGGTTGTGTAAATAATTAACAAAAAATTAATAAAACGGTTACTGATATATTTATTGTTAGTAAAGTTTTTTGCACAATAATTGACTAATATAAGTAGTGCATAAAAATGCATGTAAAGATTTTCAGTAGCGTATTAAAAGTAAATAAATGAAACTATTAATATATCTTATTTGTATATGTTTTGGAGTTTAAGGCTACGTTTGGATATAAGGAGTCATGAATGGAATGATAAGGAGGAAAATGGTTAATTTAAGTAAAATATATGTTTGGATGTTTTTATAAAAAGGAATAAAATGACAAAGGAGGATCTCCAAACCATTTAAAATAATATTTTTTTTGTCCCTCCAAATTGGAGGGTTAAGAATGGAAGGGAATGACTCAATAATTAAAATTACTATTATACTCTTTTTAATTTAATAACTACAAAGGCTTTGCATCATTTTTTTCAGAATACTTCTTCTCATGAATGATTCCCACAAAAAGGCAATGGTGATTAGTGTACAATTGTTATATATAATTACCTTATTTTTTTTTAAAACAATTTTAAAAATCAATAATTTTTATATATTATAAGTTGTTTATATAAGATATATATATATATATATTAATTTTATTTCATAATTATGTTGTATTTTGGTGAGTTGAGAAATTAAAAGAAAGAAAAAATAAAAAAATTAATAAAATAAAATAAAAAATAATTATAATTTATTAATTGTGTGTTTATGTTATAAAGAGTAATATTTAAAAAAATAATCAATTATTTATTTTATTCCATTCATTTAATTATAATTTTTAAATAAAAAATTTAAAAATTCTTTCATTTCTTAATTAAAATTTTTAAATAATATATCTAGTCAATTATTTTATTTTATTTTATGTCTTTTATTAATGACTATTTTATTTTATTATATTTTAAACTCTCAAATATAACCTAATAGATTAAAGAAGTTGCGAATTTCTGACAAGACACCGAATAACCTCTGATTGCTTTCGTGGGTTTAAATAGGAATACCTTTTGAGATGCAAAAATCAGTAAATAGTGTTTTCGATCCGAAGGAAGGGCGCGCTGTCACCCTCAGAAATACTGTTCCATATGAGCACAATACACTGGGAAATGCGTACCAACGATTTTTTTTATTTTTTATTCTTTGATCTTTCAAAATGATGCAATAAACTCGTAATGATTTGGATTTTTTTTTTATATTATTTTAAAGAGATTGACACAAAATAAATAAGATCTTTCGTTTAAATAAGATTTACTATTTAAGTGAATATTATTATTTTGTATCTATATCTCTTTAATATATCAAAAAAATAAAAAGAAAGAAAGAAAATCTAAATCAAGTACTCAAACTGTTAATAGTTTTAAAAAAAAAAAGTAGAAACATTTTAAGATAAAAAATACAAAAAAATGACACGAAGCTTTTCTTATATTGTTTGATTGATAAGATTCGTAACATGGTGCGGGAGTATTTACAGGCAATCTTAGCCACTAAGAAAAAAAAAAACAACTAAGAATTAAAATGAAATTAGATATACATTACAAAATATGTGAAAATTGTTGAATTTTGAATCCTGAAACTATCTCAACTAGGTAATCCAGTTGGCACAGTTTGACTCTCAAAATAAACTTTTTTAAAAAAGTATAATAATAATGATAATTTATCTCAAATAAAAAGTTATAACTGTTTGAAATGCTGTCAACAATTAAGTTATATATATGAGCTTGTGTTTAGACTTTTGTAGATTAATCTGGTTCATAAAATCATCAAATTGACACTGTCGAGGGATTAAATTAAAAATATTTTATCTGTAAAAGATTATATTGAGTAATAAATTTTATGAAGAAGAAAATTAAAAAACTACCCAAGAAATAAGAGACGAAAATTCAGTTTGGGCCACAAAAAAATTGCCGTTTCATTTTGGGCTATAGTTAACTAAAGCTATGAAAATTCTTTCGAGCCCCCACCCAACATGTTATTTTGTATGAAGTCTACTAAATTAAGTTTGTCAAAATAATATATATATTTTAGAACACCCAAAATAAATGCAGAATTAAATATATAGTTTTTATCTACCTCCAGATGTAACCAATCTTGTCATGTTTTGATCTGAACAACAATAGGGAATAAACAAATAAAAGATAAAAATAAGCTTTATGCATTTAGACAATAATTATGTCTTAGTATCTTGTTAATTTGAGGCTTTTTCTCTGTTTCACCTATTTTCTTAGTGTTATATATATCCGTAATTGTTTAACAGGTTTGGAAAAGTGTAAATTGAATCGGAGGTTAGTGAAAAAAGAAAAAGAAAAAAACTTTTGAGCTATTTCTTATCACAATCATTTTAAACTTGAAATTTAATTTTTCACAAAAAATTATTAAATTTTAAACTTCAAGTTCTTTAAAATAATAATAATAATAATAATAAAAAGTCTAACACTCGACTCCATCCCTCTAACTTGGCTAGGAATCAGAAAAGGATTGCGCAACACCTGCACAAGTTTTATTTGAATGACAACTAACCATATGGAAGCTTTGGTTTTATGATTAAATTAATTCATGTACTGTGTTCAACTTTTGTTCACTTAAATATTATATGATTATATCACATAAATCTTTTATACATGACTGAAGTAGACATAATATTTAAAATGAATCAGTGATATTAATATAACAAGGTGTAAGCAAAAATAACTTTATTCTTTTTTTTTTCTTTTTAAATTTTGGTAATAATTAGGGGCAGTTAATTCCCCATACTTCTATGTAGTTGTGGATATAACATCATTCATACTTTCTATGTAATTTATTTATTTATTTTTGTTCAAAATCATAAAATTTAGTCATAAACTATGGTTGAATTGAATCTTAAATTTTGAATGATAATTTTATTTTGTCAAAATGTAAATGGCACTATACAAATTTAAGTAATAGTCAATATTCCCACCCTAGGAGTTTACTAGAATCTTCAGATTTTGAACCCCTCTTCCAAATCTCATTCTTTTTATTTATAGGTTTCCATTTGTGTTTAAACAAAATAATAAAACAAGAGAGAGAGATCCCAAACCCTATGGACAGCTACTAGATGACCAAATTAACAATCAAACACTTTAAGATAATTTTGACTCTTAAACTAGATGGTTCTGGAGTTTTATATAATTAATGGATTCGGTAGTAGGTCACATCCACTTCCATATCATATTAGGGACAATAAAGAAGCCAATATATCACACATTTTGTTGTTCATAATTGATCCTATCCACAAATACAATCCACAATTTGTATTTGATTAATGTTCAAAAGGGACCTATTAATTGACCAGTCCTAAATTAACCGTTAAGCATTATGTATGAAAAGCTACATTAAACCAGTCAAACTTAATAATTCAAATGATGTTTGTCATCTTCTTATACAAAGATCGAGTGGATAGAAAATTTTGCGACAATAAGGATTCCTCTTGTTTCCTTTAATAATATTAGAATCAATTAAAATTCTAGATTTATGGACAACAAATTTGCCTTCATATGAAAATTAATAAAAATTAAAATTATTAAATTTTTATCCAATGATTTAAAATAATTACAGTAGAAACTAATTACAATAGAAGATCTGGATTGAAAATTCAGTCTAAGCATTATGGGTAAGGCTATCAAATTGGTTCTTATCAATTTTTGGAGAGTATTTGGCTTTCAATTTTTTTTTGGTGAAAGAATGAAATTTAAACATTACAATTTTTAATATAAAATAAAATATTATATTTATTTACACTGATCTCCCTCAATTATAATATTTTCTCTAATAAATTAATTTTTGCTATTGATTTCCAAATATTATATTTTATTGTAAAACTCTCTTAATATCATGGCATATCCAACTTATTCCACACCCTTTGTGTATCTCATATATATGGTAAAGTTTATTTACCTACTTTGATTTTTTTCCTTTTAGAATTTCCCCCTAATTAGCTGATCAAAATGAGTTGGTTAATATTAAAAAAAAAAAAAAACGAGAAGGATATTGTCAAAAATCAAGGAATATACATGTAATTTTCTCTTAATTCTAAGTTACCTAAATATGACATCTTATCTAGATAGAGAATTGTAATACCCCTATTTTTTCAAATTTTTTTAATAAAATATATTTATCATCACCTTAAATAATTTATCACCCAAATAATTCTTAATATTCCCACTAAAAATATTTTATCACCAAATCATTCTTAATATTTCTACTAAAAATATTTTATCACAATAATTACATCTTTTATCGCCATATAATTATTTAAAACACCCACTCATACCCACTATCCCCACTCTAATTAAATTAATATCCTAATTAATTTCACTAACATTATTTTATTAACCCATTTAATTAAATTAATATCATAGTTATACCTACTACTCTCACTCATATTATCTTAATACCCAATTATATCTTAAACACATCAAAAACATCACTCCATTGTGCTACACATTCAGCTTCGTCTCTTCATGCTGCATATTGTGTTCTTCACGGTTCACCTTTGCCCACTACCAGTTAAGTATCACTGAAGGTCGACCAGCCACCTAACAACATCGCCAACCCTCCAGCAAGCTCCACCAGCCACCAATTACTGGAAAACGATGTGATTTTCCAACGGCATTTCCACGTGCAACCTGAGTTTAATTCCATGATTTTTGTGTGTTTTTGCTTCAATTTAGCTTAAAATTTCACTTTTTGCAGCATTTTCACACCTTTCTCTCTCATTTACACTAATCAATTTGGTATAATTTGCTCAGAATCAAATAACCCTAATTTTGGCACTGTTCATCCAAAAAATAGGCAAATTTGAGCTTAATTTGAGTTGTTTGCTTCAAATTGAGTTAGGATTACACTTCATAGGTGAATTTTACACCTTTCTCCCTTGAAATCACTAATTAATTGTAAAATTTGGCTTCCGAATTGAAAAACCTCAATTTAGGGGTCTAGGGACAATTTAGAAATTTAGTGAAATTTTTGTTCTTAGGATTTCATAAATTTTATTATGCACCTAGAAAGTGATTTAAAATTTTTAGAAATTTTAGTTTAAATTTTAGAATGAATTTCTAATTTTTAGTAATTTTCCTAGATTTTTCATGAAGAAAAAGGAAGTAAGTTAGAAGTGGAAAATTTGTTTAACTTGATTGGAAAACAATAAATATTATTTGAAATTAAATGGAAAATTTGGAATTTATTAGATGACCTTTAAGTGAAATTAGTGTGATGGTAAGTGTTAGAAATTTAATAAGTGTATAATGGAATAATTGAATAAAATAATAATAATAATAATAATAGTAATAATAATGATAATAAGAATAATAAAATAAAATATAAGTCATAAGAATTTTAAAGTATTATTAAGAAAGCGGAACATACATTTAATTTCCTAAAATATAGTAAAGAAATAAGTAAATTGAATAAAGGTGAATAAGGAATAATTAATTAGGTGTGTGAGAGAATCAAATAATTAAATTATTTACGAGGACTAGATGTTAAGAGTAATTTATTTAATATTTTATGTGAGTAGAAAATTGTCAACAAATGAATTATAATCAATGATAGAAGGAGGTTGATATATTCCTCTCAAGTAAGTAGATAATTCTAATTATACAAAATATTATTTTGAATTATGATTCTGAATTTTGAATTATTAAAAATATGATCTCTGAAGCGGTATACTTTTGAAATTTTTGATATATGTACATGGATGTTTATTATTTTTGAAATATTGGGAATGTGTCCAAAATAGAACCATATAGCTAACGACAATAGATATTAGCCGTAGTACACTATGATTGATAATCTGATAAGGTTGGGTATTATGCCCTTACCACCATATTCTATTTGAGGCTTATGACCATTATGATATTTACCTAGAACCTATGGCTGAATGAGTATAAGTTTTGATATGTTATCACTAACCTTATGCTAGTTTTGTGTTATGTAATTATGACTGGTTCTGTATGAGGTTTTCAAATGTATTCTGTTAATGATCATTTTCTATTTGATATTTTTGAATTATGACTGTATAATATCTGGTTTTAAATTTCAAAAGACATACTATTGTAAATTTGTTCCACTTTTTGCAATATTAAAATTACCTGCTCATTGAGTTTTTACTCATCTCATTATTTAACATTTTTTGAGATTTTAGCGCCAAACCAAAACATCCACCTTCAAAATTTTAATCTTAGTGATTAATTCTTTGGTGAGCCTAGTATACTATTAGAGCTATGTCTTTCCATATTTTTATTGTTCAGTCCAGTCGCTCCCTTATATTTAAGTTAAATATTTTATGTATTATTATGATGTGTCAAAAACTATCTGTATAGACAGTTATAAGATTTATGTTTATTTAATGTAAATTTATATAAGTTCTACAATTAAGAGAGTTCTACTGAATTTATGAGGATAAAAGACACCTCATCACCATGCCGGTCACGTCCTACTAACTCGGGTTATGACAAGAATGTTCCAAATGAACAAATATAAATGTGAATTCAATTGCAACAACTAATATTATGGGGAATTGTTATTACGAACAAATAGATGAATAAATGACATCCTTAATTATAGTTTTTTTTTTTTTAAAGAAAAAGAGCTAACCGTAAGTCAAGTTTAACTTTTGTCAATTCTTTTTAATGGATAGAATTTGAATCTGACAATTATTTTATATAAAAGAAAACTGAAAACTTAACATTGGATTAAGTCTAATTTTGTCCACTTGTGACAACACACCTAATATAAATCCCATATATATGCTGAACTGACACAAATTTCTTATAGTTTAAAAAATTGTGCATATTCTATAGTTAATATTAAAAGAATTGTATAAATTTAATTACCAATTTGCATTTAATATTTAAAATTCAAATTAGATAAAATAAAAAATCTTAATCCAACTATATATATTAAGAAACTGTTCAACAAAATCCAAAATCTTGTTGTGTGTGGCATGTAACACCAAATATGTATTCCCTTTCTTGTTATTTTTTTTTAATTGATTTTCTATCAATTTCGGAGTGTGATATATACACAGGATGAATCAGACTCACCATTAAAATAGATTCTATATCCTCTAGTGGAACACACTATTTAAATAAATTTCACTCACTCATATTTATTTTTGTTTAAAATTGGCAAAAAATTAATGGAAAAAAAATGGAGAGGATGATATTTTCCTGCATGTTATTGTAATTGCCGGAAAGTAGGGCACAAATTAAAGGGAAAGCTTCAAATAATTCAATATCTCAACTGCTCAAAGCCCAACCACTCATCATGCCTCTTCTGGCTTATCCTAAATACAGATAGAGAGGTGTACCAACATAGGATCCCTTTTTCTGTATCATTTAATTGCAATATTTTAATACAAAAATGTTTATAGAGGGTTCCCTACAGTTGTTAGAACACTATTTTCCAATTAGGTTGCTGAGTCCAGATCATATATCCCTTGTATTGAATTTATTGCAGCAAGCAAGTCACCTGATAATAAAATCCCAGGGGAGATAAAGGAAAATATATTTAATCCACTAAAAGTATAATTATAACTTCTATACGTTAATTTCAAAATGTAAACAAATACCAATCCCATCATGTTTGGCAAAAAGTGAACAAGATAAATACAAGACATTGAAGAAAATATTGGTTGACAGTAACATACTTATGTAATAATTTATTTGATGTGTTAATCTAATTAAATTATAATAAAATTAGTGATACTATGTATAGGGCTCTTATTTTTCTTTTTTCTTTTTTATCATAATTTAATTAAGCTAACACACTATATAAGACAATATTTTTTTCGGACATTAACACACTGCCTAAAAACTCAACATTGTCAATGGTTGATTAACTGCGATTCCAATAACAGCTGGCAATTCCATAAGCTCTAGAAAATTTCAAGCTAGCAGCTCTTTATAATTCCATGAGCTGATATGATCTTCATAACACAATGATTGTTAAAGTAAAGATGAAGAAAACCAATACAAGAACAATCCTCTAATTAGCAAACTGCATAAGACTAGCCCTAGTTTCTACCTTAATTTCTTCGACATTAATCTTTTCCTCTGGCAAACTCACCCCTTCTTCACATTAATTCCTTATAATGGCATCATCATTCTCAATATATTGCCCCTTGAGTCCCTCCCTTTGTGCTATATATAGTCCATAATTTAAAGCTTTCTTGAATCATTTTTCTGCTAGTGATCTAGCCATGCGCCTTCTTTCTTACACTCCAAGATTTTGGTGTTCGGTTTAGGCCCATCCACATTCTCGATCAC
Organism: Delonix regia; assembly: GCA_037074485.1. Lineage (NCBI taxonomy): Eukaryota > Viridiplantae > Streptophyta > Magnoliopsida > Fabales > Fabaceae > Delonix > Delonix regia. Next base: position 21,958,617 of record CM073451.1, read on the forward strand.
ATACCGCGTTGAATCTTGATCTTCTTAAAATGATTTAGAACATTTCCTTTGTTCCAATTTAAACTAGCTATTTTCGCGTGGGGTTTAAAGTTTGGGATTCAATCTTTAGTCCTAGACGGATCTAGGATTAAAAGAGTAAAAATTTTTAAATTACAGATTTGAATTGAAGAAAATAAATTCTTCCAATTCAAGAAAAGTAAACTAATATCAATTAAAGAAGTAGATCAATAATATAAAATAAAATTTTGTATTAAAAAAAATTAAAATTTAAAAATTCAAAGGGAGCACTCCTATTGTTCCTATTGTTTATTGATGATGTTAATTGTCGCAAATGAAAGCAATTGTGTTAATTGCACTGCACCGTTAAGAAGCCTCACTGGAGGATGTTTCTTACTTTGAGCCTATTTGACGTTATAATAGATTGTAGTTTACCCTAATAAAATTGAGTATACTGTTCATAAATTTCATATTTATTATATATCTATATATTTTTATAATATAAATAATACATTAATTATAAATATTTAATACTAGAAATTTATAAAAAAATTTCCAAGTATTATTTTAATATACCAAAAATACCTTAATTAAAAAAATTTCCTCCAACATTTATTATTAAGTAAAATCTTTAGTACACTCATAATTTAAATACACTAGTGTATTCAATTATAATGTAAAAACATAATTATAATATTATTTATGAATACAACATATATATATATATATATATATATTACAATTATGTTTATTTATTATAACTGAGTATACCACTCAAATTTGTAACTTATCAACTGACACATTATTATTATTATTATTATTATTATTTTGACTATGGCCGCATGAAAAGGACAACACAATTATTCAATTCAGAGTTGAAAGATAATGTTCTACTTTCTACGCATGCATGCACATGGAAACAAATACAATAGCGGCAGAAAGTGAGCAAATCATGTGCCCACATAGTCTCGTAATGAGACCATTTTCTGACTACGTATGTATCTCACTGAGTTTTTTTTGGCTTTCAAAGCAAATATTGAATTATCACACCCTCCTGTTTAATTCAATGCGCATGGAACTGCATATATTCATTTATATATATATATATATATATATATGTATATTGGTTATAAATGGAATTGACTATAAAGTGCAATTGATTCATAATTTAGAGATAGTAAGATTCATCTAGTTAGGATTTGATTTTAAAAGAGGTAATAAAATATTCAGATTTATGATTTGAATTAAAGGAATAAATTCTTAAAAAATAAGTAGACAGGTTTTAATCAATTATCAAGAATATAAAATAAACTTTTACATGCAAATTGAAAGTCTAAAAAATTTAAAGGCGAATTACATCTTACACTCCCCTTAAATCCATCCATGTAGCAGTGAAAAATAATATATTAATTGGTTGAGAAAACAGCTGTGATGTGATGAGAGATCCTTTTTGATTCAAGCTTGAAAGCAAGTTTTTGATACGGAACAAAACCAATGCCTATCTATTTGCATTGGGACCCATGGTAGTTAGATTTATATTATTTCTTTCATTTAGCTTAGTCACACAGATGGATGTGTGTGTATATATATATATATATAGTTGATTAGCCTATCTCTTTTGAGGTGTGCTTTGGCAAACAAATTTTAACCACTTTCCTTTTCATATTTGAAAATGATATGGTCACAGAATGGTTGGCTAGCTAATCCTCCAAATTAGCTTTATTATATTGAATCGTAGGTTACGCACTGATTTTGCATATTAAATATCTTATCAAACAAATTAATGGCAAGTCAATTAGTTCAGTATCCTCGAGCCTCATGCATCTTAATCTTATAAAATTACAGTTATTATAACCTGGCATTGTGTTTGAGAACTAGCTAAAAATGCACGTCATACTTTCAGTTTGGAGGCTTGTAAAATTTATTTCCTTAATTATAGAACTTATTATCAACTTTTAGACGTATTTGTATGACTGTTCTATTAATAGATAAATCTAACAAAAAATTTAAGGATCTCTCTTACATTGGATTACATCTTTGAACATCTAATAAGACATTCAGATAAATTTAGTTCTTCTCAAAATCTTCTCCTTCAATTTATTCGTTCATTTAGGAGAAAGTTAAGCATAAAGTGAATGAGACTTGTTTAAATTAAATTGTAATACCACTTGAATAGTCTATTCTCCAAGATTATATCGCTCTATCAAGCTCGATTAGCATTTTGACCAAATTTGCTAACACAAATGTCAACTTGTATATGAATCTAGGAGTCTAGAGAGTGCTAATAGTCAAGGATCAAAGTTGAGAGAATAAATTACACAAATCCCTAAATGATACATGCATTTTAGCTTTGAAAATAGTTGGTCTTTGACTTTGCACCGGTGTATATTTCTCTCACTAAAAATATAACAAGTAAATAAATTTTACAATCCACCATTATGTAAGTGTATCTTTTTAAAAAAAATTAAATAGTAGACTTTTATTAAAAAGGCCACAAAAATATTTAAATTGTTTTATCAATTATAGTATACTTATACATGGATCAAAACAGAAAGAGGCGACAAGGACCAGCATTTTCTTGTGAGCCCTAAAATAGTCGGCCACCTCCATCCCATGTCTTATATGCTATTCAAGGAATCAAAGGCTCTGCCCATAAAATAGTCACAAGAAATTCGAAGGACCACAAGTATAGTGAAAGAGAGCACAAAACAAAAACAATGAACGTAGAAATTGATTCCTAAGAATATCTTAGAATTTTAAACTAAAGCATAATGGTTTAGATTTACGAATAAATATATGACTATAAACAAATGAACTTTTATCACATGATTCAAAATTTAGTGATGCTGGTTTGTTTTATTATAGTAAAATATTTTTTAGTCTCTTAATTATAACAAAATTGTTATTTAAGTCCTTCATTAATTAAAATATTTAAAATAATATTTTATTTATTAAAAAATATAATACTCGATCTCTTATTTTTTATTAAAAAAATGTCAAATTTAACCCTTTATATTCAAGATTAAGGGTTTGGTAGGACTAAATTTAATATTTTTTTTAAATTTGAGACTAAATATGATATTTTTTTAATAAGTGAAAGATCATTTTAAGTGTTATAATAAATGAAATATTAAAATAATAATTTTATGACAATTGAAAGATAAAAATAAAATTCTTTCTTTATATTGCTATACAGCACATAGAATAGAAGCTACCTCATATTTCTACGTTATCTGCAAATCCCAAATTTTATAATCTATTCAAGTACAAATTAAATAAAGTACATAAGAAATTTTGAAATGCAAAGTAAGTCAACATGAAACTTAACACACTAGCGGGAGCCAACTATTAAGTTTGACAACATTCATGTAAATCAGGCCGTTTTACAAGTCAACCATTCGATCAGCCGTCTATAAAGAAACAGATATATGAAGCATTACACACATGCTTCCAAATTAATGGCGTCACTAGCTTATTACATTCTTTAACCATTAGCAAACAAACAAATTTGCCTTCACCTGCAATTTGCTAGAGCTAAAACATTTAGAAATTAAATAATTAATTCATATTAATGAATACCATTCTGCGTGTAGCGATAAAATTTACATGAATAATGACACAAACACAAAGCATTAACATAAACGTAGCATAGTTTGAAGTATATTCCATGTATAATTTTAGAAATCAAATCATATCTCATTTAAGTTCAATGTGACAGATGTAATTTTTTTAAAAAACAAGTAATGCATATTACAAGGACTATAGTTTGTTACATTGTATAAGATAATGTTAGATAGGATAAGAATTAATAAAATCTTAATATTATGTACCAGTGGTGTTTAAAAAGGAGTTTAGATTAAATATTGTATAATATTATCTATTGTAAATCATTATATTAGAATAATTGATTACGATTATATAATGTTATTATAAATTTAATAACTTATAATGTACTGTCAATAATACTGTAGAAGCATATAATCTAAAACTAATTTAGAGAGGATAAAATGGTGTAACATAAAAATATATTTTATTTTTATTTATTCTTTATATAATCATATCTAATTAAAACAAAGTCTTTAGAATTAATTAAAATTGACCGTAACTAATACAAGAAACGGAGCCTTACGGGTCTACCGAGGTGATGCATTAATCATATCGGTTTCTGAGTTTCTAACAATGAAGTTGAATTCCCTTGTAGGACCATCCCCCACCCCCATTAACTCTCTCTCTCTTCAGCCAGATAGAGAGAGAAGGTGGACACAGGGACAGGGAATGGCCAACTTGCAGATGTGTAGAGTCATGAAGACATAGTCGAATTGGGCAAGTCCACCCTACAAGAGTTGATTGAGGCATCAACATCCTCACCCATTTCCATCCAGTGAATATATATACCCTCTCTCCCATATAATCTCACCCTACCCTTCTCTCTCTCCTCTATAACGCGTAAGAGAGAGAAAGAGAGAAAGACTATCCTTAAGCCTCTGTGCTTACACATATTTGCCCTTTGACCATGGCATTCCAGAGCAAATCCCACCTCTTCTTCTTGTTCCTATGTGTTGTTTCAGTCTCATCCACCGCTCTCGGTGTGCCTAAAGAGCAAGAAGAAGATCGAATCTCGGCCCTCCCTGGGCAGCCTCGTGTGACATTCTCACAGTTCTCCGGTTATGTCACTGTCAACGACCAACATGGCCGAGCTCTCTTCTACTGGTTAACTGAGGCCACCTCTTCCCCTCACACCAAGCCTCTCGTTCTATGGCTCAATGGAGGTAATCACCTCGTTTCCTATTTCATTTTTCCCCATTTTGCCCTTCTTCACTGAATTCTCTAAAGTATAGTAACCGTAAAGTGTCTCTAATGTTAAAGTGATAGGAAGAAAAAAGAATGAGTAAGTAGAAATAGAGGATGAAGACCTCGAACATACTTTCACTCAATGTGTCACACTGGAGATCTAATTTAATTAGTTGTGCATAGTTTAAGATTTCAAATTATGGAACTGATTGAGTTGAGGTAACCGATACTTATTACCACTTTGCTGTTACTGCACAAGAAAATAGAGAAAAGAACCTAGGTTAATATTAAAATTTAATAGTGGGAAGTTACTAATATGGTTGAGGATTGTGATAAATTATAACGTAACCTTCCTTCTCATTTTTCTTACCATTGGGCAGTAAAGAAATAGTGAAGTTACCTGTAGTAGTAGAGTATGGGGCTATCAGTAAGTAGCATTAGATATCATTGAGAAGGTGAGCATTATTACAGGTGACCAACTATTGTTGACTCTATGGTTTATGTTTGCTATAAAGAGGACCTACATCTGCCTAAACTATGAGCAAGACCTTTCCTTGATTGAGCCCACGAGAAAACCTTCATCTCTTTCCCTGCAGTTGCACGTGACCACTTTCTAAATCAGATCATGCCTAACTTTGCTAAACAAATTTTTAAATAAATCTTCTTTATAAAAATAGATAAACTAAGCTAATTAATATATATATAAATGAATTTGTGGAGTATATATACAAGTGTTCAATAAAAACCTAATCCTAATCCTAATCCAAATAATCTACTAGAATCCTTACAATTTAGAAATAATATAATATTTATCTAATCACATAAGATATAATTTAAAATTTGAAATAAATAAAAATAAATCAATATTGGGCTCTTTAATTAAGCCCATTCAACTAGTGGCTTAGGGCTCTAATGTAACACTTCTCCTCAAGCTGGTGAGTAGATATATTTCATTCCTATCTTACAAACAATATTCTAAAAAATAGTGCTTTGAAGTCCTTTTGTAAATATATCTGCGAGCTGATCTTTAAATGACACAAATGAAGTACAAATCAACCCATTATCTAGCTTCTTCTTTATAAAGTGTCTATTAATCTCAATGTGTTTGGTTTGATCATGCTAGGGTTGTGAGCTATCTTTATAGCAGACTTGTTGTCACAATACAACATCATAGGTTCTTCTCTCTTTATCCTTGGATCATCTAGAATTATTTTCAGCCATAATAATTCACATACCTCTGATGCCATTGATTAGAATTCTAATTCAACACTTAACCTTGCTACGACATTTTGTTTTTTACTCCTCTATGTTACTAAATTTCTTCCCATGAAGACACAATAACCAGAAATGGACCTTCTGGCTACCAATGACCCAGCATAATCCGCATTGGTGTAAACTTCTAAGGCTAAATTTTTACCTTTTTTAAACGAGAGTCCTTCCTTAGAGGAACCCTTTAGATACTTCAATATCTTGTTAACTGCCTTCAAATGGCTTGCTTTAGGATTATGTATGAATTGACTGACAACACTTACAACGAATGCAATATTAAATCTAATGTGGGATAAGTAACTCAGTCTTCCCACTAACCTTTGGTATAAACCTAAGTCAACTGTTGGTTCATCTGGAGCCTCACATAGCCTATGATTATACTTAATGGGTATGGCTGCTGGCTTGCACCCTAGCTTCCCAATTTCTTTTAATAAGTCATAAATATACTTCTGTTGGGAAATAAATATTCTTTGCTTGGAATATGCCACTTCAATGCATAAGAAATACTTCAATTTTCCAAGTTCTTTGATGTCAAACTCTTTAAGTAAGCTCATTTTCAAGTTCTGAATTCTTGCATCATCATCATCAGATACAATAATATCATCTACATACACAAGTAGAAGAGTTACCTTTCATGACTCATAATGTTTCATAAATAAAGTGTGATCTCCTTGGCTTTGTCAATATCCCAAGGTTAACATCACCTTTGTTAACTTCCCAAACCAAGTTCTCAGAGATTGTTTGAGTCCATAAAGTGCTTTCTTAAGCTTGCACACTTTTCCCTGTTGGGACTTAAACCCAGGTGAGACCTCCATATATATTTCCTCCTCCAAATCTCCATGTAAAAAGGCATTTTTAACATTGAATTGCTACAATGACCACCCAAATATTGTAGCTAAGGACAAAACCACTTTCATGGTGTTCATCTTGGCCATGGGGACAAAAGTTTTGAGGTAATCTATGCCATAGGTTTGCGTGTAACCTTTGGCAACCAGTTGTGCTTTATATCTCTCCACTGTCCCATCTAAATTATACTTCACGGTAAATACCCATCTACATCACCAACTTCTTATTTTTTTTGTACTTCCACTAATTCCTAGGTTTGGTTCTTTTCAAGTGTTTCCATATCTATTCTCATAGCTTCCTCTCACTTTTTATTTTCTAATGCTTCTAACAAAGTCCTTGGAATAGGTATTGAATGCAGGCTACTGATTTGAATTCTATGGGTTGGTAAAAGGTTGTTGTAGGACAATAATAGGTATATTGGGTGTTTGGTATAAGTCCTGGTACCTTTTCTAAGGGTTATGGGCAGATCAAGGTCATCATTAGTTTCAATGGTAGTTGGGGTAACCGGTAATTTAAGATGAGTTTTTTAAGGTGGTGCTAGATGTGCATAATTTGGAGTAGAAACACGATTAGATGAATAAGCCTAGATAAGAAGGACTTGGCCTTTTTTTCTCCTGGAATAGACCTGTAACTTTTGAGCACTATCCAGATTTATGTTATGGTTTATTTTGCTAGAAACTGTCTTAGGCTCAGATATGGAAACAGACTCGAGTTCAGGTTTAGGTGTGGGATTATCTAGAGTAGGGTTTAATGTAGAGTCACTAAAGAAAAAATCATTACTAAAAAATTCATTTTGAGAGCTAGAATTATTCTCACACTCCCCTTGAGGATGAGATTCTCCAAAGAATGACTCAGACTCAACAAATGTGACATTAACTATGACATAGTATTTTGTGTGGGTGGATGATAATATTTATACCCTTTTTGTGTGGGTGAGTAACTAATGAATATGCATTTGATAGCCCGTGAATCTAGCTTTCCCCTTAGGTGAGAGTGAATATGGACAAAGGCTGGAGAACCAAATATTTTGGGTGGTAAACTTTCTAATACATAAAAATGTGGATAATGGTCTTTAAGTGTGTCAATGGGAGATTTGTTGTCTAGAGCCCAATGGTTTCACAATTCATGAAAGACCCAAACAACCTAACTTGAGGCCCAAAAAGGAAGGCTCAGTGAAGAAGGCCCAAACGACCTGTGACCTCTGAGGTTTAAAGAAGTACAAGCCTAGGCAACAAAAAAAAAAAAAGTGACCTAAGGACTCTAAGACTAAAACAGAACACAAGCCTAAGATAAAAATAAATGCATGAAGGCAAGTCACAATTGGGCCAGACCAATTAAACTTGAGGAAGAGTATTGAATTAGAAAAGATAAAGAAAGAAAGAAGTTCCACATTGGGAAGTTGAAGAAAGATAAAAGGTCTTATAAGTGTTAAAATTAGCTTACTAAATTGCCTTAGGCATTTTGGATAGAAATTTGACTATCAACACTTACAGATGACCTAGCGACTCTCTCACTCTAATTTAGACCAATGTCTATCATTTTCAACATAATTCATATGTTTATTTATATATTTATCATTAATATTGTTTATGAGCAAGTATAAAATTTAATATTTATTTCCTTAAAAATATGCTTCTTTACATTTTAATTTTTAAATATCATTTATGTACAAATTAGTTGCTTAACGTTTTACATTTGGTAAATCAAATTGTACATTTATTTTATTTTTGAGTGCCAAATCTATATAAAGAAAATCAAAGGATTAAAATGTACAAAGAAATATTTTTTCAAAACGAAGGTATATATATATATATACACACCTAATTCATGTATCTTTAATTGGCCTCTCAACACACTTTGATCCCCCTCTAGCGCATTTAAGTATATGCATACAGTTTCCTTCTAAGATACGCTATATCACCATCACTGATTCTGAGGAAGAGGTCGAAATTGAAACTGAGGCCAACTGGCTGTTGAACGGACAAGCAGTCTAGGCTCTCTACATCCGAAAAAATATTATACCCACATGGGTCCTCGTGATCGATCTCTGTCTGTATCTCATTTGAGCTTTTATTCCTTCTATTCCTGACGTCTCTTCCCTGTATGCAAGAACTCCCATTTCCTCTAAAACAAACAAAAAGAAGTGCTTCCAATTATCCCTTTTCTTGCTAGCTTTTCTTTTTGTTCTCTCTTTGTATCAGAGGCGCAAACAAACAAGAACAAAGCGAACCAACTTTTCCGTTTTGTCCCTACAAAAAGATGCTCATTCTCTCTCTTTTCTTCGCGCAGTGTGCGCTGTGTTTTCTTCCCTCTCCTAAGCACGCGCACCCAGAGCCCAGAAAGAGATGGTGATGGGGGTTGTGATGGTGGACATGCTTGATGCTGCGTCATGGCTCTGTGGGGCCGTTCCAAATTCTGCGACCCAGATATGTTGAGGTTTCAGTTTACGTCGTGGTATTGTTGGATTCTATATTTGAACTGTGAACCAAACAATTTGTATTCGTCATTGTCTCTGACATGGTAATAATTAATGGAAGGTGAAAATTAAGATCGCAAAATCACCTTTTACCTGTTTGTAAAAATGAAGAACTCAAATAAAGACGATAGATGTAGATAGTTTAGTAAGGCAAGTTGAGGTGTAGAGCCGCAAACATTTCACAGGGCACATATACTTATCGCCATACGAGGAAATACTGAACTCACTTACTGTGGTTACTCTTCGCTCTTCTGCTATGTGCTCTCATGTAGACCTACTGTAATTATAAACAGGTTGGCCTGTTTTGACAGTAGGTAAGGCATTCCACATTTTTATATAGGAACTTTTGCACCAACAATAATGGTATCCCTTCTAGCATATAAAATATGCCTGTTCATACCATCCTTTCTGGCATGTGATATATTTCTGTTCTCACCACTGTCATAACAGTGTATGAGACAAATGTAAGCATTTCGATTGGTTGTCTGATCCAAGAATTGAATAAACATTCTGTACACTGAAAAGTTAATTAATCATAACTGTATTACAATCGCTTTTTGCTGGTTCAGGCCCGGGTTGCTCATCAGTGGCATATGGGGCATCAGAGGAAATTGGGCCATTCCGGATAAATAAAACTGGTTCTTCGTTGTATCTTAACAAGTATTCATGGAACAGAGGTAACGGCCTTCATTCTGATAAGTTTACTTTTTCTCCATAATCCATCATTCAGAATAACAGTGCAAAAGTCAAGTTTCTTGTTTGTTGTCGCCAGAAGCAAATATTCTCTTTCTTGAATCACCTGCTGGTGTTGGTTTCTCCTACACAAATACAAGCTCTGACCTCAAAACTTCTGGGGACAAAAGGACAGGTACGAGTTTGATGTCGAGAATTTCTTGAATTGTCACCATTCGTTCCGTTAATATATGTAATTTCTAGTATTTTCTGTTAATGATTAATATGAGAATTCACACATTTGAACCACAGCCCAGGACGCTCTAATTTTTTTAATTAGATGGATGTCAAGATTCCCACAATATAAGTACAGAGACTTCTACATTGCTGGGGAGAGCTATGCCGGTGAGTAAGCTGCGACATTACTAGCTTCTTATACGAACTTCGCAGAGTTTAGCTGATTATCATGCAACAACAAGCTAACATTTTAATCCATTTTCTTCTGTTCAGGGCACTATGTTCCCCAGTTGGCTCAAAAGATCTATGATTATAATAAAGCAAACTCCCATATCATTAATCTTAAAGGTTTCATTGTAAGTCAATTCTTCTTCTTCCATTGTGCTCTAGGTAGCTAATCAAGGGTATCATTCTATTCAAGGGTGACATCTCTTCTTATCAATGAGTTCGATTCTTCCACTGGGGCCGTAATATCTTCAATACATCATTTTGATATGGAGCAGTGCACATTTAATATTGTCCAAAGAGAAAATTGTCTCAAGCAAAGTCCGATAACACTTTTGGCCATAATATCAACCAATATAGTTTTTGCGTTTTTCTTTTGATATTTTGCATGCAACTTGAAAACTGTAGGTGGGGAATGCTGTGACAGATGCCTACAATGATGGGGTTGGAACTGTGACATATTGGTGGAGCCATTCTATGATATCTGATCAATCGTACAAATCTATCCTCAAATACTGCAATTTCACGGCAGAAAAAACATCTAAAATGTGTGATGATGCTGTGCGTTACGCGGTTAACCATGAATTTGGAAGGATTGATCAATACAGTATTTATAGCCCTCTGTGCAGGCACAACAATACTGTACAGCACATAAGGCTCAAGAGTACAATTTTACATAGGATTTCAGGGTATGATCCATGTACTGAAGACTACGCAGAGAAGTACTATAATCGCCCTGATGTGCAAAAAGCAATGCATGCAAATATTACAAGCATTCCTTACAAATGGACTGCTTGCAGGTTCGCTTTTATTCTGTGCTCTATACGGAATGATATTCATATTTTAATTCTGAAATTAATTGATTAACATTATACGTGTTCTTGATTGAATAGTGATGTGCTCCTGAATTACTGGAAGGACTCCGCAGTTTCTATATTGCCCATTTACAAAGAGTTAATTGCAGCTGGTTTGAGAATCTGGGTGTTCAGGTATCGTTGAATTTATAAAGCACTAAAGTAAAGTAACAACAATGAGTTTCCATTTAAATTAAGACAGAATGCAATGAATAAACCTTAATTATTCCTGCAAAATACTTTAAGAATTCTCTACATGGAATATGCAGCGTCTACTTAACATTTTGATGCTGAGAAATACTATAGGAATCTTGATGCCCAGGTTGTTTGCAGTTGGTACTGTCTAGATTCTGCAGCATATACATCTTCGCATCTTTCCTAAACGTCTCGGAGAAATGTCAAATGCTCCAATATTTTCTGAGGAGAAAAGTGAAACTATAATTTCATAATCATGTAGAAGTCAAAGAAGAAATAAATAGCTTTTCTTTCCTTTGTCAAGTTCATTTAATGAAGTATAGTCCTATAATTCCCACCCTTTTCTTCCTTCCCAAACATCAATTTGAAAAGGTCTTCTCACACTACATCTGCGACTTCGATTACTCTTCAATAAAGCCAAAGCCTTTTCATCAATCAGAATATAAAAGATTAAAAGGTTAGACTTTTTAGTTTTAAGATTTTTCTACCAAGGACTTTGTTGATATTAGCTTATAAAATTCAGCGTTGGAAATATTCTTCAAGTTTTGTTTTTTAACAGTCTTGGCCAACATTTCTGACATCGCTCTATAACTCACCAGTCAAATTCCCTACAGAGCATTCAGGATTAGAGAGGAGAGGCATTAACTTGTACCATCTCCCTTTAGGCATTAGCTGGTTTCCATTTCATTACAGAATCTTGGGTAAGAAGCATGCATACTAGGACAATACACTAGGACCTATAACAGGACTTGCTAAGGCTAATGTGGCATTTGTTATATCGATGACAAGTAGATCTTAAGTACATTATTCTTACTACTGACACCTATCTTAGTATTTTTCTGAATGATTTCTTTGCACCCATCTGACTGACTACATGAGCAAAGTGGGTACTTTTTCTTTGGTAAGATCGAAGTGTGTATTTTTATCTGCAAGCTCACTTCGTCCAATATTATAAAATTTCACTAGTTACAACTCAATCTTATTTGAGAACAGAACATTTCTTAAGCAAATCTTCTCTTCTAAAGATATGTAAACCAAGTCAACCATAGAAACGACAATAAAGAGTGTTGGGTACACTTTCTAATAAATCTCACATCTAATATACTTCTATATTTATAAATAAATAAATTGGTCTACCTATCTTTCGTAAATGAAATCTATCTAACTTGAGAAATATGGTAACATTACAAAATGCTGATATGTTCTAGCTGATCTTCCTAGGTTGACTTTCGAGATAATATGATCTCTTATCTCAATACTAATGCATTTGTTATAAAACTGCAGCGGGGACACAGATTCTGTGGTTCCAGTGACTGCCACTAGATTTTCCCTCAACAGTCTCAACCTCACCGTTAAAACTTGTTGGTACCCATGGTACTCAGGTGAACAGGTATTTCTCCAAACTTGATTGAAGGTTGGAAACCTATGTAATAAGCTAACTTCCCAGAACCCCAACACCCAGACCAACCATTGCACTTGTTTCTTTTGGGTTTCTATAGGTAGGTGGATGGACAGAGGTCTATGATGGGCTAACCTTTGCAACAGTGCGTGGGGCAGGGCATGAAGTACCATTATTTCAGCCAAGACGAGCTTTCACTCTCTTCAGATCATTCTTGGAAGGAAAGGAGCTACCAAAATCCTGACATGTTACTCATGAAATTATGAAATTTTTGTTAAATGTCCTGGGTAGAAAACAGCAGAAATTCATTCAAATTAATGTCAACTTGTAAACAGTATGTTGTGTTGCCCAATAGCGGTAGGGCAAAATAAAAGAAACTGATTGAATCGTTAGTTGTTATAGTAATATATCAGTGTTCAAAATGTAGGAAAGCTAGAGTTACTCTCCTCTGTTCAGAATCTACCAACGAACAACATAATGTCAAATGAATGAAAACTTTCTTAGTGGACCAAATCAATTATAAATAAACATATAAGTAGATCGTAAATAAGTCACGCTAAAAAAAAAATACCTAACAGGCTTTAAGTATCTATTGGTGATTGGTATTGTCTATTCCAAATGACATCACTTGTCAAGGTCATAGAGACACCGTATGAACAAACATATTTTCATAATACAGACTTACCAGAGAACTCATTCTATACTGTCAATTTTCAAGAATGTCTTTTTCTCCTCTGCCAAAATGGTTTTAAGTCTTCAGAATGAGAGAAGATGGAATTATTTGTATCCATATGTCCTTTCTATAAGTCTTTCAGCTATTATCTTTGGGATTCTAATCCCACACAAAGGAAGAGTGGATGTTTCTCACTTTTTTCAACTTCAGCTAGGTAATGAACAACCCCCCACAAAGTGGCCTAGGTTTTCCTCTATGAACAAAACTTGAAGACATGACCTATAAAATTTATTTTTCACCATTCAACAAGAAATAGGACAAATGATCATGGGCCTACAATACTAGATATACAAAGATCGTAAATTCATTATTGTAGTTGTTGACTGGTATGTGCTTTTTAAGCACTTTTCTTTTTCTATGGGTTTTACTGGTTTACTTGTTTCCTTTATCTATTGTTAGTCTACATGCCTACTTCGGTTTTCCTTCCTTTTGTATTTCAGTATAAGATAGACAGGTCTATTAGAGGTTGCTTATTGCTAACTTTATGGGATCTGGACTAATAATATATGTGATTCCACCACTATTTATACCTCCAAATTCTACTTTTCTCTAATCTTCTTCATGGTATCAGAGCTGGAAAAGCCTCATCCCTTCCCATGATCTCCTTTGGCACTGTGAGGGCATTAAACGCCAAAAAGGAGATGTCCTCATCCTCTGTCTCGCCAATTGTATTTGCTGCCCATGATTGTTCATCTGCATGTCAGCCATGGTGACTAGACACCATTTGGATGGTAGCAACTATCTTCACTGGTCCCATAGTGTCCATATGTTTATTAGGGGCAAACGACAGGAGGAATACATCTCAGGGGATGCTGTCCAGTACTCCAGCCAAGTCCCAATGATCCTAGATACAATGACTTGGGTTTCTGATAATAACTTAGTCAAGTGTTGGTTGATCAACTCAATGACCACTCAAGTTAGTGCCACTTTCCTTCTGTATCAGACAGCATAAGAGATGTGGGAAGCTGTCAAGGAGACATATTCTGCTATTGAGAAAAATGCAGTCCCTCTTGAGATCAAAAGCTATCTCCATGAGTTGAGACAGGGAGATTTGTCTGTTACTCAATATTTTAACTCCTTAGTAAGGTGCCGACAGCTGCTTGACATGTATGAGACACATCAATGGAGTTGTACAGCACAAGCCATTTATTATAAGAAGCTTGTGGAGAAAGGCCTGGTATATGCTTTATTATTTGGTCTCAATCCAACACATGAAAACAGTGGGGGGAGAATAATGGTTATTCGTCTCTTGTCATCCTTTTCAGAAGTAAGAAAAAAAGAGAGTCAGAAAAAACTCAACCAATGATCTCAAAGTCCTCAACCAAATATGGTATCCCCAGCCTTTATGGCACTAGAGAACCTAATAGTGACCAGAAGCAGAAGAAGAGTGTAAAACTTTCATGAATGAGAAGTCAAGAGCATTATTTAAATTTAAGGCATTCAAAAAAAAAGAAGCATGGAAGCGAAGTGGGGCATAAAATATTATGCCTATGTATCAACAACGGAGGACAATATATGTTTGAAGAGTTTAACAAGTATTTGCAACAAAATAAAATAGATCAACAACTAACTTGCCCATAAACACTACAACATAATAGAATTATGGAAAGAAAGAATCAACACTTGATTAAAACTTGTCAAAGAATGCTGCATGCTGAGAATGCACTGTTACGATTTTGGGCTAAATGCATGAAGACCACTGTTCACGTTACCAATAGGCTGCCTCAAGCGATACTTTGCTTTATGATGCCTTACTAGAAGTTTTGGAATATCAAACCTATAATAAGTCATTTTTGAGTATTTGGTTGTGTGTTACATTTTCACATATGACCATCTACATAGCAAGTTTGGTAAGACAACAATTCATTGCATATTCATGGATTATGATAATTAGTGTAAAGGTTGAAAGTACTATGATCCAACCATTAGCCAATGTTACACATATAGCAACATAATATTAGATAAGGCATCACCATGGTGGTCCTCACAAGCAACAACTCTTACTAACATGAGGGAAATTGAAGAAAAATTAAATGAGCCATATGGAGATAACAAAGTGCAGCCAACACATGAAATTAAGGTAGAACCAATGACAGAAGATGTCATTGCAAGAATTAGACTTGGTGTAAAGAATCCTTGGAAAATAGAAGTGCACATATTACTGGAGTAAGAAAGACCAAACCAATTCAAGGAGTAAGGAGAGTCAATTTAAGGAGAAATTTCTCAGCAACAACAAATGCAAAGGTCAACAAGACAAAGAAAACTAAATCTAAAGTATGCAAATGCAGCAGTGATAGAAGATAGAAGATTTAATGAGCCAATAACATACGAAAAGGCATCCTCTAATAGAGAGTAGAGGAAAGCTTTGGATGAAGAGATCGAGGCATTGAAACAAAATCATACATAAGTTAGTGCCACAGCCTAAAAATGTACAACCTATTTCCTACAAATGGGTGCATAAAGTGTATACTTGTCCCAATGGATCGATCGAGATATACAAGATTCGGCTAATGGCACATGGATTCTCCCAAAGATACAGATTTTATGAAGAAGAATCATACTATAGCACAATGGCAAAAATCACCACTCTATGAGCACTATTGGTACTCGCTGTTAGTCTGGGAAGTTGTGGCAAACGGATGTGGAAGAATGCATTTCTAAACAGAGATCTAGATTGAAATATCTATATGAATCAACCAAGAGAATTTGAGAGTAAAGCCCATCCTGACTACGCATGAAAGTTAAACAAAGCATTACATACGCTTAAACAAACACTGAGAGCCTACTGTGGGAAAATTGCTGAATTTTTCATACAAGTGGTATTAAAGCCTAGTTCTAAGACCATTCAACCAGGTGTTCAATCCACGAGGTTCTCGAACAAGTGAGGAAATGAGCGATATGTGAGAATAAGAATAGTGAGATGTGTACAGAGGCAAAGAGAGTAGCGTGAGGTTGTGATAATATGGTAAAGGGAGTGGGTTGGTGAGGTCTCAAGAGAAATAGAGTATATTGTATTTTTGTTTTGAGGTATAGTTATTTCAATTAACTCCCTCCTTTTAGTTCTTTAATTCTAAAACTAGGCCTGGGAAGCATTTCTAAGCTCTGCTCAAGGCCCGCAGAAATAAGCAAGACAAAGTTCATAGCCACTAGTGAATGAAGATATTCCTACCTGTACACACTTCTGGTGTGCATCCTTGTATGCCTCAGTGATTAAAAGCGAATGTTTCTGCCACCCAAGATGGCTGATGTAAGTTGCAGTATATCTTTGGCATTTAGAAGTTAGAACCATAATTAGGTTAGTAGAAATTAATCCAATCCAAATTCCACCATAAAACCACATTCATCTTTCATAAATCATTCATACAGCTTTCAAGACATTTAATTATTGAACTATGAAAATTAAGTTGCAATTTAAGACAAGTGGGAAAGCTAAGCTATGCCTTCATAAAAGTGAAATTTAAAGTCAAGATACAGGTCTCTCAAGCTAAGCATTTCTTATGGTTCTAGTTGTTACCTCCAAGAATTTTCACTTGTCATGCCGTGTAGAAAATCAAAATAAAAGGAAAAAAATCTTGCCATGGTGTTTTAACTCCATGCAAGTTGATAGTACAAAAGACGATCAAAGTAATTCATTTCAGCACCTCCATGTTTCATGATTATCTGTTTACTATTTCAAACACCTAACTATTCTCATTCACCACATAGGCATGAATGCTATATAATCTATAATTTGACAAAAAAAAAAAAAAGTTTGCATACTTACCTCTGGGCCCAATTCCATAGCAGCCTCAGCAATTTCTGTTCGTTTGCTGGTTCACAGAGAGTGTTGCCTAATAAATAAACTTCATTAAAGGTAACTTTGAAAATGGAATCAAATTTACTAACTGGAATATGACTTAATAATATAATCCAAGACATGACAACTCTCAAACAATAAAGGGGCAACAGATCATTTTGAGTGACAAAGTGAGCCCTAGTATTGATCAACGACAAAATACACCTAATATATGAAATATCAATATCCATGAGATGATACATATAAAGATTCCCAATTTAAGTATGAAAAGAAAAACAAATTGTCAATTTTAGTCCTACTTTTCAACTCTGTTTAGAAACCCAATAAAGTTACTATCATTTGTCATCACAAAAAGAGAGAGCAAGTCAGTGCAATGCCTTGAACACATGTATCAAGTCTCCTGGACGCGTAGAGGGAGACAATGTATTGGAATGCAGTTTCCAGAGTCACGATGTCTATGCTCAAAAAAATTTACTGTAGTTCCTCATCTGAAGATCTGCAGGTGAGAAAATACAATAATTTCAGTTCACCAAGGAAAGAATATATAATATTTTGTAATTTTGAGAGAGGGATAAGACGTAGCAATTTATTTGAGGCCATAACTAAAACAACATAATGTAAATTTGATAGGCAAAGAAATCAGCATGACTCTATGTTCTTATGTTTTTACCAACCATCAAAGCAATATGCACCCTTTTTTGTTTTCAACACTGTTGTTTGATAATTGGCTTTCACCCATAAGAAGAAAAGATAAATACTAGCAGTGCAGCATAGCTTAAAATTTCTAATCAAACCATGATCAATTCTCAGCTAAGAAGGTAAGTTTTGTACAATTAAATTATAGAAAAGAATAAAACTTCCAATTCTAAAGTAGGCACCAAATAAGGGAGAACAAAAGGTTTCATATCCAGTGTTTGGTAGAACAATGTTTCTGACACGAGTTTTCCACTTATCAAGAGATTAAACAATCTGAATTCTGAATAATTAATTTCTCTCTTGGATAAGAAACTAAGAAATGTCCAGTTAAGTTTAACGTATAAAATAAACATGGAACCAAGCAAATCCTGTGCTATCATCAAATAAGCTTATTTTAAAAGAGACCAATTATAATAATTCATCATTATTATGTAAGTGATATAGCTAGAACTTAATGTGATAGGAAGATTAGATACAAAAGCAAATTTTTCACCATGTGCTTATGTGTATATTAACACATAAGACTGATTGCAAAAGCAAGCTAGCTTGACTAACCTTACATGTTGCATCATCACCTTTTTCACTATTTTCCTTTTTTTCCCCCCCTCCAAATAGGTATCTACTCGGAGATTTTGTTGATCAGGTCGAACTTTTCTATGGTCACCAGGAATATCTTCATATCAACTAAATTTGAACTAGAATTTAGATGACCTATACAATAGTCAATGATTAGCTATTCACGCATAAATTAAGAGCACGCATTTACCTCACATCACCTTCTCATTGAAATGAAGCATATTACTATAAAACTAAGCTTGTTTTCCAACAGTGAGGACAATTTCAAATTATATTGTTGGTATCTTATTTGGAATTTAACAATGAATGCACATCCTCAACAGTTTTTAGTTGCTTGCAACAAGAATATACCTAGGACAGATACATTTAGAGCAGAATAGATTAAAAAAGGGAACGACCTACATAGCAAAGACGTAGCACCGTCCCATTGTGCATCACACCACGTCAGTAATAATAGAGCAAAGCTTCATTAGATGTAAGAAAACAAGAAAAGATACAATTGAGTGAAATATGTCCTCACTTATTAGTTTAGTTTCAATTTAGCCTTCCATACAGTTTCAATTTGATTCTTTACTAATTTTTAGTACTAATTTGATCTCTGACTTATGAGTACAATATATCACTCAAAACTTATGAATTTGTTTACTCACTAATTTTTACTTTTAATTTGATCCCTCGTTCTCGGTGCATCCCTTTTTTTCCAGTCAATTACTGTCTCCTTTATTAATATGAAATTTAACACACTTAGAGACCAAATTGAGACTATAAGAGTGACCAAAATAGTAACAAGTAATGAAGATTAGATTAATAAAGAGACCAAAATAGTAATTTTATTGCCGCAAGCCATACGAGTTGCTGAGCATGCCAGTAACAAAGAAATTCCCCCATCACGTATGGGGAAGACAGATACTGTAAACTACCTTATTCTCATTTGGAGAATCCCACGAAGGAAAAATACCCGATATAACAAAACATCTTAAAGTAAAAGCCCCTAACTTTGATCGACTTTCTCAGGAACCAAATGAAATTTTGAAGAAGGAGGAGACTTACAGAGAAATTAACGAAGGACAATGGTTTCCCAGTCATGAACTCCGACTGTGTTCGACGACTGTCTAGTTAGAGAAAGTGTCAAAAAGGATATAGACTGCAGTATTGAGAATCAGGCGCTGACGGAGGGTGTAGAATCAATGATGCAGATAGGAAATGGCCCCCCAAAAACAGTTTCACCTATCTTGAAACACAGGACAATTATAGGACAAGTGACCACGTAAAAAATGGATTTGGTGAGGTGAGGAATGCAGAAGCAAATGAATTTAATAAAATTTAAATTATTATATAAAAATTTAGTTGTTTAAATTTTAAAAAGTTATCAAAAATCATTTAATATTTATTAAAATAAATTATTGGACGAAAATTTAATGATTTAAATTTTATGATACAGTAAATTTTTTTTTATGTTAAAAGTTATAAATATAATTTATTTCAAATTAAATAATTTTGTTTCTATAATGGTTATATACATATTTAATATTTTATATTATATAAGTAATAGTAATAAGAATATTTTAAATAAAATATGTGTAATTATACTTTATCTTTTGTTTTAAAGGATGTCAATATAATGCATCATTTAATTTCAATAATAAAACATGTAAATTTTTTAAAAATAAAGAAGATGGTCCTATAATTTGAAATCTCTCAAGCAAAAGAAAGAAAGAAGAACTTACTCATTTTATTATTAGTTGAAGTAATTTATATTGCAAAATTACAACAAATGTAAGAGTGCACAAATATCCTAATATTTTAAGTACACATATTGTCTCAATTTGTCTCTCAAAGCTTTTACATTTTAATTTAACTTTTTAATTTTTCTTATTTCATCCTAACATTAAATATTTATCAACAATTAATTAATAAAAATGTTAAAATAGTAAGTTGGTCTTCTAACTTTATCTATTGTTTCAGAATGGTCCTTTAAATTTAAAATATTTTAAAATAGTCCTTTAAATTTTAATTTTATCTCATTAAAAACTTTTTTAACTGAAAATCATTAGTAACTTAATACCGTTAATCTCCTTCCATATATTGAAACCATATGTATAGTTTTTTTATTCTGAAATAGTGATATAGCATTCAATCATTATTTGAAAAACAAAAAATACAAAACGAACACTCAATCAAGTCGCTAAAAAAAACTCGCAGTGGCCAGCATCATTAATTCAGCTGTGCGCCACTTGTTCTTCCTCCTTGCTGATAATACAGAACGCACACCCATTCACCTTTTTTCATATATGCCAAACTTAGTTTTTTCTTTTTGGAAAACAAAGTCAGCTTTATATGTGAAAGTTAATGCATTTGACATAAAAGATGGAATAGATAGTGCAGGAAGAAGAACAAATGGCGCGCGATTGGGTTGATGATACTGCAAGTATTTTTCAGAGACTTCGTAGGCTGTTTTTATTATTATTTTTTTTTGTAAATGATGATTGGATGCCTCATCATTATTTCAAATATTACAAATTATACATATAATTCCCATGTTACCAATTGGCCCAAAAAAAAAAAACTTTTAGGTCAGCAAGGAGATTAACAGCGTTAAGTTACCCACGGTTTTCACTTAAAGCGATTTTTAATAAAACATAATGAAAATTTAAGGGACTATTTTTAAACACTTCACATTTAAGGGACTATTTTCAAACAATAAATAAAGTTAGAGGACCAATTCACTATTTTAACCTAATAAAAATGTGCAATATGACATGTAATGAAGTTTATATATAGTTAAATATTCATTTGATTCTAAAATCTAGCACAAGACAAATGTCTTAAAAAGGTCTGCTTTATAACTACCCAATCATTTAAGGTATTAAAATGGTACGCTTTGTTTATCAACTTATGCCCTTTCCTTTGATTATGTTGCAACCAAGGAAAGAAACTATCATACCGCCTGCGTATTCCTTTTTTTTTTCTTATTTATCCTTTTGTCTTTTATCAATTTGAAAAAAATAAAAGACAAAAGATGAACTAGAACTATAGAACAGGAGACGACCATGTTCTCGTTAAATATCTCAGGTTAAATAAGAAAGTTGTCAAATCTTAATTGAAGGTTTAGTGACACAAACAGAGGTACAAATAGAGGGATAGAGGTAACGTAGGGGTAGGGCTCTTGTCCTTGCAAGGTAGCTAGAAGATTTGCACGAGATTCTGATTTTCTCCAAAAATATGTTTGATGGTCCAATTTTCAACATAATAAGTAGAGACGGTGTATGCAATAATTGATTAGGTTCTAATAGGAGAGAGTGTTATCCTTGCTTTAGACAAGGAAAATAAGTGAAGAGGTTGATTCAATCTTCAAATTTTATATTTTAAGAGAGGGAGCAAGTTTTATTTCTTGCTTCATGGATTATAGTACTATGGGGATAATTTCTCCACATCTTAGGAATTTACTAAAGCTAGCAATCCAATCACCATATTGATCACAAATAATGGGTCCTATATTGATATGGTTGTTGAAAAGAAACCTATATGCATATAATTTGAACCAAGTTAAAAGGTATTCTCAACAAGTATTGAGAATAATAGATGCCTTGATTTGTGAGGACCAATAACAGAAAAAAAAAGAAAAAAAGAAGAAGGTAAAATCAACAATTTTACCTTGTCTTCAATTATATATAGCTTTTGAGTGGACATGGAACCTAGCCATACTTGGCTTGAAATTACAAAAAAATTTTCATTTTGACTTGGCCTAACCAGCCCTATATGACTAAGCTCAATTTTTGTTTACGTTCACCCTTAACCTTTGTTATCTCCAAAGATACCATAGCCAAACCTAGGTTCTTTTATGCGGTCGATTGCAATTTATTTTTATCATTGATTCATTTATAGGGACCAATGAATAGCATGTTTAAATAGGCTACTTTTTTAGGCTTTAAAACTAGTAATGAGTTAGCCTACAAGATGTTATAGGTATACCTTAAAATACTATAGGATGAGACACATTACTTTGAGTTCCTAACATTAAAAGGCTTTGCATTTCTCCCCTTTCAAAGCAACTAACAACTAACATTAAAGATTAAGTGCTAAGTTATCATGTAAGATTGAAGAATTTTGTAAGTTTATGGCCATCCATTCCATAAAGGACACAATATAGAAAAATAGTCTTCCTCCAGGAGCAGACTGAAGTCTTTAATATCTTACTCGCAATAATGCAATCTTTTAAGACTTGAAAAACACTCTCAAGTCTAGAATAGATATGGAACTTAGACTAGTCTCCAAGTTACTCCCAAACTCTTTAGTATGAAGAATGTTTTTCATAGCTAAGCAAAGAAAGTAACATATCCATTCAAGCACCAGTTACTTTCATATAGGCTTGCAAAACAAAGCTTGACTACCTAAACTTTCTCCCATCCAAATCTTATACCCGCTTTGAATTTTGCATGCTCTATTAGTTTTTCCTTCTAAAATTAAAGCATTAAACCTAAGAGAGCACTTGGACGGGGCACCAAATGAATTTTGAAGCATACTTTTGTGGGTGAGAATTGTTTAGAACGGACTTAATCTCCTTCACCTCAAAGATTAATCATGTTTACAACTTTCTAATTCTTGTTTTAATTGTTTAAAGGGTCTCAATTGATATTGCTCAAGGGAGATGAATCATCCAACCATTTGTTTAACTAGAAACTAGTAGATCAGCCATTGTCAATACATGTTTAGAGAAAGAGCCAATGTGTCTACAAAAAGATCCAAAGCTTACCAAAATGATGAAAAATTTTAATTTAACTTTGGGAAGCAAGAGAATGGATAACCCTTCTCATACTTGTGCTTCAAAACTTCAAACCAAAGACCTTCTTAGTTAGAACAAAGGTTCCATTAAAGTTTGAACAAACAAGCTTGATTCATAACCATCATATTCTTAATACCTAAATAACCATAAGATTTTTTATTTAATAATGGAGTTAGTAGGCCTATTCTAGGCCAAAATGGCACTTCTAAATGGGTTACTTATTCCAAGAGGAAGAAAGGAAGGGCAGAAAAGGGATTTAGCAACAGTTAATTACATATTAATTATATCTCATATGAGGGAGTTATATGTAGTTATAGGATTGTGGAAGAGGAGTTAAAAGAAGGATTCATGGATGTCCAAAGAAAGAATCTTCTAGAAATTGACGAAAACATTTGTTGGAGAGACCTGGCTTCTTGAGAGTTAGAAGACTTATGTTTATCAATGTTTCTATGTTTCTTGTGTTGTCATTGTGTCTGTGTTTGTTCATTTGTGTTATATTATGTGGTTTTATAGTTGTCCTTGTGTAAGTGTTTGTCTAGTTATGTTCTAGGTAGATAGTGATAGTAGTGCATTTCAGTTTATGGTGGTATTAATGTAATACTTTCTATGATGAGATAATTTCTATGTAATACAGTTCTTGTCAAAGTTATTATTTCTTGGTCCATCAATTTTTCGTATCAAAGCTTAACAGTCTCGAACGTGTGGGGTATGGTTAGTATAAGAATAGAGAGCAAAGTAGAGAATTTATAGTAGGATATGGTGAGTGTTTAATAGTGATAAACAGAGATTAAAGAAGTGATGGAAAAATTTTTTCCTTACCTTCAGTTTGTTGAAAAGGAGAGACCTGTGGAAGGGTAGAGATCTTCAACTCCTATAGTGGCAGAAAGTGGTGCATGAGATTTTGTGGGTATAGTGACAATATTAATTAGGGAGACTTGAACTTTAAGAGACTCAAGTTGCCATTATTTTCTTAAGAAGATTTATTGGGCTAGATCTTTGGGGTGGAATAATAATTCTATGTGAATTTGATGTTTGAGAAAGCAAAATTAATAGTTATAGCTCTTTGTTTAAAAGGAAAAGCTCTAGCATGGTTTCAATGGCTTAAGGGACAATCTCCAGTAAAGTCTTAACATGAATGAAGACTAAAATGATGGAGCTATTTTAATCTTCTTAACTAGGTAATAAGTATAAATGTTTCATGGTGTTAAAGTAGAATAGTGAATTTAAAGATTACATGGAGCGTTTTGAGTTGCTATCGTCCCCCTTAAAAGAGGAGTAAAAAAAGGTGTTAATGATAGCATTTTTAAATTGAATAAAGGAAGAAATTAGGGCTGAATTGAGGATGTTACTTGTCTAAATACTCAAACAAGATATGGATAAGGTCAAAAGAGTGCAAAAAAGAAATCAAACTCTGAGGAGAACTCATTTAAGTTATAAGAATGCACAACTTAAACCTTTATCTTTTCCTAAATAGAGCATCATAACACCCAATTTATCTCAGGTCAATACTAGCAATGAAACAAGTCGCCAAATATAATTTTCTGTGACTAAGAACACTAACTTAAAGAACAATGAAACAAAGATTGTAGGCGTGTCAAAAACAACAAAAGGAGTAACGAATACCTAAGCTTCCAATTCCTCCATTAAGGGAAGTAATAATAAAATGATAGATGCTAAAATCTGGAGGAAATGTCAACTAAAGCATTATTTTAATTGTGATGAGAAATTCAGACCTAATCACTAGTGTAAGAACGATAAGCTGTATGTTATCATTTTATCTGAGGAAGCAGTGGGGTGTGGTGAAGTAGAATTGAGGGAAGAGATAGACAAGCAAGGAGAGGGAATGTTGACTAAAGAATAGTTTAATCATCCTATAGAGTTGTCCTTGAAGTCTATTGTGGGGATCACTAAGGATAAAACTATGAAACTTGTGAGGGAATTAGAGAATAGGGAAGTACTTATTTTAATTGACAACAAAGCTTCTCATAATTTCATATCAAATCATTTGGTGGAACAATTATTTATACTAGTATAGAAGACTTGAAATTATAAAATAACAATAAGGGATGGGTATATTGTCAGGGGTGATGGAATATGTAAAAATGTGAAAATTCATATACAAGGAGTTGAAGTCTAGCAAACCTTTTATCCTTTTAAACTTAGTGAGATTGATGTGGTTATGCGAATTGACTAGTTGTAGTTTCTTGGTGAAGTTAGAATGAATTGGAAGTAACTTGCCATAAGATATAAGATGAATGATATGGAGATATGTATTGAAGGCAATCCTGCCTTGGACTAAGACATTGTTGCCCCTTTAACAAATTTGTTGAAAAAATTTACTTTTAAGTGGAATGAAGAGGCATAAAGAGCATTTGACAAATTGAAGAAAGCTATGACTATAACACTTGTATTAGTTATACTTGATTTCTCAAAGACTTTTGAGGTTGAAACTGCTGTTTTATAGGCTGAAATTAGAGTTATTTTACTACAAAATAAGAGTCTTATTGCCTATTACAGCCAGGTGTGATCTAATTGAGCTAAACAATGTTTAGTTTATGACAGAGAGTAGATGGTTGTTGTGTTAGATATTCAAAAGTGGAGACACTATTTGCTTGGCCATCACTTTGTGATTAAAACTAATTAAAAAAAAACATTGAAGTTTCAACTGAAGTAGAAGGTTTTGGATTCAACACAATAGAAATAGTTATCAAAGTTCATGGATTTTGATTATGAAATTTTTTTTCAAGCCAAGGAAGGAAAGTAGAGTAATTAATACTCTTTCTAAAAGAGGTGAAGATCTAGAATTTAAGAGCTATTTAGTTCAAGTACTTGGTGATTTGGAGGAATGAGATGCATACGTTAGCAAGATGTTAACTTGTCACTTATAGTTGATCAACTACTTATAGGTCAGTTGTCTAACACTAATTATAGTTTGAGTCATGGGTGCTTGATACATAAGGGATGCTTACCAATCCCAAAAAGGTCCTCTAAGATTCCTTTTTTGTTAAAAGAATTTCATTCATCTCCTGTTAGAGGACATTTAGGGTATTTGCACACTTATAAAAGGCTATCAGAAAAGGTTCATTGGGATGGCATGAAAAAGGATGTTCAACAATATCTTGCTCAGTGTGAAATTTGTCAAAAGAATAAATATCAAGCCTTAAATGTTATTGGTCTATTGCAACCTTTTCCCATAGCCTAACAAGTGAAGGAGGACACTAGTTTGGATTTTGTCAGTGGCCTTCCTCTTCTTATAAATATGATACAGTCATGGTAATGGTGGATCAATTTATTAAATATGCCCATTTCTTTCCACTATCACATCCTTTTATATTTTTGACATTTTTATCAAGGAAGTGGTCAAGTTGTATGATTTTCCTAAGTGTATAGTGTTAGATTAGGATCAAATTTTCATTAGTCATTTTTAGAAGGAGTTTTTTAAAGTGGTTAACACTTCTCTTAGATATAAGTTAAGGTATCACCTTGAGACTGATGGTCATATTGAGATGATTAATCAGAATTTAGAAACTTATTTACGTTGTTTTATAGGTGATAAGCCCTAAATTTAGTCAAAGTGGCTTCTATGGGCCAAATACTAGTTCAATACCATTTATAACAACTTGTTGGGGATGACTCCTTTTCAAGTTCTTTATAGTCATGATCTACCAACTTTATTCATATTAGAGATGTAGATTCTCTGGTTAAAAGGGTCAACGAACATATTTGTATGAGGAATCAAATGTTAGTTAAATTGAAAACTTATATGGAGTTTATACAGGAGAGAATGAAAGACCCAAGCTGATCAACATCAAAAAGAGGTAAATTTTAGGATGGTGATTTTGTTAATATAAACTTTAGACCTTATAAATTGAAGACTTTTGCTAAGAGACCAAAAGAAAAGCTCTACCCTTATTTTTATGGGCTTAGTGAAATTTTAACTAAGTTTGGGTAGGTGGCTTATCATTTAAAGCTTTTTGAAACCACTAGTATTCACCTGTGTTTCATGTTTCTTAAATTAAGAAGTCTCTTCAACCCACTGCTTACATTTCAAATTTAGTAATAGCTTTAACTGATGTTTTGGAGTTAAAGATTCAACCTAAGTACTTGAAGTTTGCACACCAATGGTCAGTGTGAAGTGCTTATTAAATGTGCAAATTTGGCTAAGTAGGGAAGTACCTATGAAAACTATGAAGTTATCAATGTTCAATTCCCTCATTTCAACCTCGAGGATAAAGTTCAGCCTGTTGGGGGTATTGATGGATTTGGAGTTAATAATGGAGTTAGTGGGTATGTTTTAAGCCTACATAGAACTTACAAGTGGGCTACTTTTTTCAAGAGGAAGAAAGGAAGGGTGAAAAAGATATTTAACAGTAGTTAATTACATGTTAATTATATCTTAGTAAGGGAGTTATGGGCAATTATAAGATTGTAGAAGAGTGGTTAAGAGAAGGATTTAGGATGTGCAAAGAGAGGATTCTCTGAAAATTAGTAGAAATGTCTGATGGAGAGACTTGGCCTCTCAAAAGCGAGAAAATTTATTTTTATCAGTGTTTTTGTTTTGTCTATGTTGTTAGTACATCTATGTTTGTTCATTTGTGTTATATTTTATGGCTTTATAGTTATCCTCGTCTAAGAGTTTGCCTAGTTCTGTTTTGGGTAGATTGTGACAGTAATGTATTTCAATTTATGGTGATATTGATGTTATATTATCTCTAATGGCATAATTTTTATGCAATACAGGTATTTTCTAGTTTCCATCACTTGATAAATGACCTTTTAAGTTTCTCAATTTCCAAGCATAGGCTTTTAGGTATTTTGCATCCATCATATGATAGGTTGAATTGGAATTTATCACTAACTAAGTGAGAGTACCACTTCTTACCATGCTGAGACAAAAGGCTCCCTAACCTGAGTTGGAGTAATATGGATTTTCCTTCTAATCTAGAAGGGACAATAGTGATGATGATAAGCCTATAGATTTTATCGCGAATGCAATCTAAGTTGTATTGGTTTATTTGAGAATGATGAGGGACTATTATTGGCCATTGCAAATCCTCAAATGTATTCACCCTTACAAATTTAGGATACGAAGTTTGATTATGATGGGCTATGTGGTTAGGGTCCTTAAGTTTTATTAGTAAAGTTAAATAACTTTAGTGTCGTTGGATGCACGTCACATATAATGAGATCCTAATTAAGGCATAAATTATAAAAAGGACACCAAGCTAAATAATAATTAGGAAGAGCAATAAGAAACATAAAAAATCAAGTAACTGATGCAGTCCACAGGCAATTACT
Organism: Delonix regia; assembly: GCA_037074485.1. NCBI lineage: Eukaryota > Viridiplantae > Streptophyta > Magnoliopsida > Fabales > Fabaceae > Delonix > Delonix regia. Next base: position 21,987,460 of record CM073451.1, read on the forward strand.
GATTTATGAAAAGAGAAAGAGAAAAAACTAAAGTAAGAGTCCATATTTGTTGATAATGTGTTTAAATGTTCAATGTAAACTTCATAAATATGTTCTATAATATTTTGTGTTTATGATGCACTTGAAAGGAGATGGACTCTTGTACTTTATCCTTCAATTATATGTGAAAGAAGTTGAATTATAATATTTTGTGTTCCCACAAGTACTAACACATCTGTAAATTTAATAAACATCTTGTTTATTGGGAATCTTGCTAAAAATTTTTTTGAAAAATTAGTTTTTATTGTTCAATGGATTCATTTTCTCAAGCACGTTAGAGTTGCAACTTATTTAGTTTGCATAGCCATTTGGAGCTCCTCACAAAATATTTATTCCACTTGTAACTATGAAATATCACTTGTACTTCTATTAATAAAGTATTTTAATAACTTGCACATAGATACTTAGACCAAAGATGAAAGAGAAGAAAGCATAAATAGATCAATTCTAAAAAGAGAAGCGAAAGCAAGCTTTCAACATTTTCTTTGCTTTATATAACCTAAGATGTGAACAACCTTTTCCAAAACATATATAATAAATCATAAATAAAGTTAAAAAATTAAAAATAATAAAAAGAAGCAAGAAAATCTCTTTGCATGAATCAAAATGGAAATGGTTTAGTGATACTCATTTGCTACTCAACTAAATGAAACATGAGAAGTGAATATGATAAGGAAAACATAGGAGAAGGCAAGCATAAAAGAAGACAAACAAGAGGGCAAAAGATGCACAGAAAGGGGATTAAGATACAATAGCTACAGTCTTCCTATATCGGTCTTCCATGATAAGGGAAGTCAATAGTAAAAGGCAAGGGAAGATTACAACTTACTACTACTACAAGATGAGAGGAATGTAAGATAAAAGGGAAGATAGCCATATGAGAATATTAGAATAGAAAGATTTGATGTTAAAGAAAAAAAACTTAATGCAAAGTATTAAGAGAATAACGTGAAAGAGATAAAGACAAGGGTAAAACAAATTGTGAGAGAGACTGAGATTCATAGAGTGAAGAAAAGTAAAAAGATTAAAAAAAAGGAGGAAAAGAAAACAAAGTTTGGTGTGAGAGGAAGCTGGAAACCAAAGTTACAAAAAGTGAGTAGAAAATACGAAAGGAAACACTGATGTGAAGAAGGGAAAAGTCCCTTGTTTTGACCTTATAAAATTAAGAAGAAAAAGAAATGAACCAAGGAGACATATGGATATAGGAAAGGAAAAGATGAATAAAAATATAAAGTTATGTTTTTGTCCCTATCTTTTAACATTCCTCTGTTTTCTTTTTTTGGCAAATGTATGCCATATAAGGCTTTGTCAATGTAGAGGTGTTATGGTTATAATCTTACTTTAGTTTAAATTTTTTTCTTTAGGATAGCCTTGTCAATCCAATGCCCCTGATTTCCTTTTATGATATTGAATATATTTTGTCTATTTCATTGAAGTTTTGATTTGCATGCCATGGGACCAAACTCTTTGTTTCTCTTTTTGCCTACCTCTTATCCTTATGAATAAATTTGATTAGGATTTAGATTTGTCTTTACTATTGAACTTGAAGTTTTAAGGCATCGTTAGGTTTAAATTCATTATGCTCTTTATTGTTATAGGAATGTTGGAAGAACAATATAGGTTTAGCCATATGCTCACACTCTATCTCTATTTGTTTTCACTATATTTTGTTCTAGCAAGTAATATCTATTATTGATCCTAAGATTATATTCTTCATGTGTATCTGGATGAAAATTTTACAATTATTGTATATGCCATTAGATTTTTTCTTTTTTTTGAATATGTCCCTTTTAAGTGGCATACAATGGTCAGAGATCTTAGGTATAAGTCATGCAAACCTGTTCACATGGGATAATTGGTTCAAAGTTTAGTTTACCAAATAATTTCAAATGGGTGAAACCATGTCTTACTTAGGTAAAAGTTCAAATCCTTGAGATACCTTTACAAAAAAACATGAGATTTCCAAAGTGATAAGAGTTTGGGTTTATTTTAAAAGTAGTGGGGAATTATTGAAATATTTTTAAAATGAAAAGATGTATTTTTTGAAAAGTCATGTCCTTATATAAATTAATAAATTTATATGAAGGGTTGTGTAAGAAGTTACATCACTAAAAAACACAAAAGCTGTCTCTCTTTGGTTTTTAAAAATTTCTATGGAAAGGTGTGGTAACCACCACCTAGCGAAGAGTTGTATTGTTTTAACGAAACCCTACATCTAAAAAGGTATAACTCTTTATGGATTTAAATTACGTTGGTTCATAAACCAACTATAGTTGTGACTTTTAATTAAAGAGGTATTACTCCAAGAGGCATCTCTTGAAGACATAACTTTATGGTTTATATAAACCCCTTACCATCACTCCATTTAGAGAACACAAAACAAAAGCACACACCAATATCAAACCCGTTGTCTTTGTCTTTCATTGTACGTAGAGATAAAGTCAAATTATCACTTTGTAAAGGCTATTGTTGTATTGAGTTGAGTATTGGTAGTGCAATCCATATTCAAGGGTCCTTATTGTATCCTGTATGAAGTTCTCTAGTCAATCCAACTTGCACCCTATAATATAGGAATAAATAAGAGTGAAATAAACCTAAAGGAAAGTGTTGCCTATGCTTTGAAGACATCATGCACCACTTTTTTCTTCATCCTTTCTCTTTCTAATTTTCAGAGAACCATTCCCGCTAATAGGAACAATGACTTTAAGCATGGATATAAATCTCAAATCCCTAGCGTGCAATTTTTTTTCAATCTTTTTTTCATGTTATGCTACTTTTTCTAATTTTATTATCAAGTCAAATATAAATTATCAATACATAACAAGTTAAACAACCACATAATATATAATTAATTCTATGCTCCAACAATTTAAATCTAAATTAGTCAAGTGTAAAGTTAATTGCTTTCAATTTGATCATCTAAAATTAGTACTATATTTGGCTTGTTTTCTCCCTCTGTTCAAATTTACATTTTGTAGCTACTATGTATTCATCTTTCTCCAGTTATAGAGGATTTAAATTTAGATTGAATAAATAAATAATTTTACAGTCAACCAATGTAGATTTAAATTGTAGGTATACAAAATTAATTGTTTATTATACAATTTTTTAACTTGTTATGTACTGACAATGTACATTTAACCAATCAACAACAAAAGAACAACAAAACATGAAAAAGAAAAAAAAGTGTAACACTGATTGCATATAAAGGAATCTGTTCTCATTTTAAAAGTATTATGCTGTGTATGTTACATAACAACATAGCACTTTAGAAAAGTTATTTAAAAACATTGATTTTAGACCTTAAACTTTAAAACCTAAATAAGAATCCTTTGAGTGTAGCGGCAGCGAATTTGTGACTTTTTGCTTCATTCTCTTCTTTTCTTTTTTTCTTTTCATTTTTTATGGATTAAATATATATTGTTTTTTGTTAGTACAAATATATGTTGTTAATACATAGCAAGTTACACATTCATGTAATCTTTAGGAAAAAAACTTATATAATAAACAATTAATTTTGTACTCTACCAATCTAAATCTAAAGTAGTAGCGTAGAAAGATCCCCTAGGTAATGACAGTAAACCAATAACATTTGGCCCTTTTTTTTTCTTTTACATGTTTTCCCTTTTTAATTTTTTATGAATTGAATTTAGCAAGTTAAACATTCATATAATCCTTGGCAAGAAAATCATATTCTAGATAATTAATTTTCTAGTTCAAATCTAAACTATTAGTGTATATTAATTGTTAATTCAATCAAGATCTAAATATTGTGTTATTAGATACTATGTAATTGGAAAAAAGATAGACATAGTCTTGTTAGAAAAAAATTATTACGTAGCAGTATAAATTTGAAATAAGCAATCAAATTTATACTTTGCTTGTTTGGAATCAAACTCATATGAATAATATTAGTTGTTTATTTAATAGTTATTTTTTTTCATCAAAAAACATAATTGAACATAATTGTCTAATATAGATAGTGTTTTTAGTTGTGCATTAGTATGTTATATACTTACAAACTTGGAGTGTTCAATGGTTCTTTTGGCATAACCAACCTGATTTGGTTGAGGCATACTAAGCTAGATTATATCAAGTCAAAATAAAAAAGTTTGTAAATTTGATTGGGCTTGCTGAGTGACATAATCTTCACATAAGACCCAACCCAATTTTTTTTAAATTTATTTTTATTTTATATATAATAACTTTTATTTATAAAAAAAATTTAAAATAATAATTCTGTTCAAAATTTAATCACTTTTCATTGCAAATCATAATTTTTTTAATTTCATTTTTTATGCATTTCACATCTTAAATTTTTTTCTTTAAAATTTTTTTATTATTAAAAAATTTATTTTTAAAAAAGTAAAATTTTTTAAAATAATATATAGACCCTACTTAGACCTGAACTTGGTATAACTCAACCGATCATGGTCACTTATCAGAGGTTAAAATCAGGTTGAGTCAAGTCTTAAGTTCACAAAGTCAAGGCAAGTCCTATGTTTTACAAAAACATGGCCTCAACCAGCCATGTGAACCCTTATTATGAACACTGACTTTTTATGGAACCACCACAAGAATTATTTAATTTGTTATGTACAATAGTATATGTTTAGGCAAAAACAAAAAAAAGAAGAAGCAAAACATCAAAAATAAAAAACACTAAATAAAAAAAATAAGGGCAGCGATAAGGTGCAGGGGATCTTAAAGTTAGTGACCTTTTATTTTGCGCTCGCATTTCCATAACATGTTAGGCCATGTTGAAAATGACATCAACATCATAAATGTTTTTCTCTTTTTAATTTTCTTTTTAGGAAGGATTTTAGAATTTTTGTTAATAAAAAAATATTTTTGACATTAAATGTTTTAAATAATTTTTTGTGAATTAAATAAGTAGGTTGGCTTTTAAGATTCTAACTTTCCAAATCAAGTGAGTTTAATAGGTTGGCCATTTAAATCTATAAACCCTAATAGGCTAGCTTGCATATCTGTCCCATTTGACACATTATATGTAATGACCCAATTAATGGGAAATTAAAGGAGTAAATTATAATTACTAAATTAGCTAATGAGAAATTAATGGAGAGATATTTTGTAAAAAAAAAAATTTGGCTAAGGTATATTATTTTGTCAAGTAACGCCTTACTATGAGATTGAGGTTGGTTCAGTAGTCAGGCTTTAGGTGCTTATACAGGATGCCACGGGTTCGCGACCTGACTCCCCCAACTCTCCTTGTTTTTTTTTTTGGAGCTGACACGTGTCAACTTCCTACATGAAAGGACCAAAATGCCCTTGGCCATTTTATTTTTCATTCATTTGTTCTTTGTCAGGCAGAAGCAACAGAGAAAGAGAGAGCTTGGGGCTTGAGTCACCAGAGTCACCTCTTTTCATGTCGTCGGAGCTGCGCCTCGCCCCCCTAAGTGTTTCCGGCTTGTCGCCGGCTAAGACCCATCACATTTCCGGTGAGAAACGTAACTTTTTGTCGCGGAGGAGTTGAAGTTTCGAAGCTCGTCGGTGCTTCGGTGGGTGCCGTTTTCGTCGATTCTTAGGTGGGTTTTACTTCTCACCACCTTATCATCACTTTCCAGCTAACCTCGAGCTCTGTTGGCCGCCGGTGACGTAGATTTTCCGGTGGGTTCACGTCATAGCCACGGGCAACGGGTTTGGCAACGATTCAGTGAGTTTTAATCGGGTTTTTCATGAGAATGGTGTTAGGAGAAGCATTTTCTGCCCCTATTCATCGAATTTAAGCTTTGGAAGCATGAATTTTGGTTAGTTTCGAGAAGTTATGCTGATAGGGACCAAACTGAAAAGTTTTGAAATTTTGGGGTCTTTAGGAAATGGTTAAATGCTGCATTGTAATGGGTTCAAATTGATCCTATAAGAACACTTTTAAGGTATATGGCATAAAAACCTATTGTCAATCATGGTTTTTCTTGGATTGAAAGCAATGGTTTGAAATTAAGGACTAAAATGAAAACTCAGAAAGTCTTTAGGACAGTAAATGTAAATTGATGAAAATTCTGGGAAAGTTAGTGACGGAATCAAGGAGAATGAGTTAGGGTTTTGTTTTGAGTAATAAAATAGAAAGGAGTAATTCTTGCTTTCCAATTGGTATAGGTAGCTCGTAAGAGTGATTCAAGCATTTAAGGGAAGGCATTGAGTTACTCGTAACTAACGGCACTCAGATGCGCAGATAGCACTTCCTAATACTCTTCGTATATGCTTTACTTTTCATTATTTGAAAAGATTTTAAAATTATCATTTTTTTTACTTTGGCATGGCTATATTGATTAGAGTTGAAATTATGAGCAAACGAAAATAGTTGGCTTTATGTATAGTTTTGGAAATGACTTCAGAGAAACCTTATACATATAGTTAGGAGTAACTGTTTGGTAAATCATTATGGCAAACACAAATGAATTTCATGCGTACTTGTTACTTTTCTAGTGCATGCTTGTTTACATTACATTATCATTGGAAGGACTAGATAGGACATTGGCTACCAACAGTAGTATTGTTAACCCTTGGTGCACTTAGGTAATGACCCAGCTAGTAGGGTTAATGATGGTGATAACCTCGTGTGACGGTCATCACACGAGGACCGATAAATGAAAATTTTCATGAGTTATGACCTCACGCCAATTGGTTAGTTGTTCTCGAGGATTGTGTATCCTCGCCTGTTGTGATTTGCCCTTTTGTGGCTGTGTGCCACACCAGATGGGTCCTTAGTAGTCCTTCCTCTGAAATGACATTCGGAAGCTTGTTGATCCATTATTTATGCACTTTAAATTCAATGTCATGGAAAATGTGTTATTTAACTAAAACTGTTTACATGGCAACCGTGATCACTCGCTGTTAAGATGTTGTTTCATTTCATTTAACTTTTGACCAAGTTTTGATTTTTATTTATATATGAAATTTGTTACTAATTTTGGGGTGCTATCTGCCAAAAAATTTGGTCTCAGATAGGGAAACGGCGAGGACCTGGAGGCAGCAGAGCAGTGATTGACAGTTCTGTTGGTGAGCCCCACTTGGATATTGCAGAACCTATTCTTTTTGATTATTTTGATATTCATGACTTATTTTGAGATGTATATATACTTAGAACGATAGCCATTGTTTTATATGTTTGGGGTTATAGGGACCACAATTGAACTTTCCTTGTAGTTGTATATTGTATTAATGTTATTAGGCTGTGCTGGTGAGAGCAGAGCTCTCCTATATATGTTTTTATTGCCTTACAGGATATTATAGAAATTTTGAGATATCCTATTTACTGGGGAGGTTCTGCTGAAATTTCTACAAAACTCCTTGTTTTGTATTAAACTTTTACTTTATATTGAGGCAATTTATATTGCATATGGTGTAAATTGTTTAGTTTTAGCATGGTATTAAATGTCCCTCCAGTGTAAGGCTTGCAGGTTCGGGAAATTTTCTCGTGAACTGTGCCGGTCCCACTCCAGAAATTTTGGGGTGTGACATTATAGAAATGACTAAAAAAAACATTTAAAAGAATACATCCATACATAAATATAAAGGATACTTTTAAATTTAGTAGAACAAGGACTTTGAGCATGCATATGACTCTCATCATGGATTCCCGATTGTCCAATTTGTTTGGCCCCTTTTGTTTAATCTTGTTTCATGTTTTGCTTCTATTTTAAATTTTTTTAAGGGATCAAATATATTATCATTACATGATAAGTTAAACAACTATATAATAAAAAATTAATTTTGTGCTCTAGCCATTTGAATCTAAATTAGTGAAGTGTAAAGTTAATTGTTTTTCAATCCAATCCTCTATAATTAAAACTATATTTGGCTTGTTTTCTCTCTCTGTTCAAATTTACACTGCCTCATCATAATTCAAATTAATTATGTTTAACTACAACATACCTATCTTTCTCTAATTATAAAGGATTCATAATTAGATTTAAATCAATGAATATAGAATTAGTTGCTTCTTATATGATTGTTTAATTTATCATGTACTAACAACACACATTTGACTAATCAAAAACAAAAAAAAAAAAACATGAGAAAAAAATGTAGTATAACATTAGTTGGGGTGTGCATGATCCAAACCAACTAGGTTAACTTAGCCTAGCCTGATTGTTTCATGCCAGATTGGGTTAGATCCTAAACACCCTTCAAACTGGAACCGGAGTGAATATATAAAACTTGGTCCAAAGTGAGTCAGCCAAGCCCATATATATATATATATATATATATATATATATATATACTACTTTTGTAATTTTTTTGTTGTTTTTAAGTAAAATTAAATTTGTTATTAAAAAAAACTTGAGTGACTCAATCCGATGGTTTTTGAAGGCATATACATTAAAAAAAAAAAATTATATACATAACATTGAAAACTATTACAATGAAATGCTACAAATTGTGAATTGGAAGGTATCATTCCAATTCACACATGTTATTTTAAAAAAAAAAATTATAACCTAAATCCAAACCAATGGTTCCGATTTAGGCTTTTTTTTTTTTTAAAATGACTCAGAATGAAATATTTCGTGTCCTTACAAAAATATGTGAGTCTCGAAATATTGCATTATAAGGCCTTTGTATTTGGTTAAATACCCTAAATGGATAAAAAAAAAAAGTATTTAAGTGTAAATAAATATATGGTGAAAAAAATATGAAAATTAAAAATAAGTAATAAATATATGATATAGGTTATGGAAATGATACTTAGAATTAGGGTAGTGAAAAAAATCCAAATTACATGTCATGAGTGAAGAAAATAATTCAAATTATATGTCATGAGTACAAAGTTTTAAGAGTAATAATAGGAATAAGATGCAGAGGCCTATTCATTGAAATAATGACTACCGGTTTCGCAACGACGTCTTCTCCTTGCGCATTGCGGTCGTCGCGGCTCTAATTGTGCATCATCTTCTTCTTGTGCATCTTATGGTGCAACTGATGGTGTATTTAAATCCAAAATCGAGGACTGAACTGGAAGAATTGGCTGTTGTGATGTGAAGAGTCACAATTGGGATGAATCACCAAAATCAAAGAAGGCATGACCATACTTAGCGACAAAGGTTGAGTAAATATCAGAGGGCACTTGATGTGAGGTGAACAAGAATGGTGACGACATAGTAGGTGTACAACTCGATGTTGTTGGAACATAGTACAATGGTTCAACACCGTCAAAGTTACTATATGGACAGGTTATGGTAATCATGGAAGGACCAGCAATGTTAAAGTCTTGATGTGGTGTATCCGCGGTGGAAGAAGTGGTTGAGGTACCCGCAACAACCATGGATGAAGCTATAGCTTGAGTTTGGCTATGTCCTAGGCCTTCCTCAGCAACAAGCGGTGTCCAAAATGACATATAGTTGTGTGCTTGCTTACTAAACCTGCCCTCTGGTATGTAGGGTTGCTCAGGAAAGGCTGGAGCTAACAGAATTGGCTAGTCAACCATCAAGAAGTGTTGTTTCCTGAGTGTTTTCAAGATATCTTGACAAATTTAGCCAACAATTCTACGAAATTAAAGGTACTCTATAGATTAAGGATCATGCAAGCTCAACCTATAAAGGTCTTCTGTAATGTCAGCCTACAAAAAAGGCATGAAATTAAAATTTGAAGTCCAGTGAATGTTGGAAGCAGGCAAAGAAACTGTATGAGTTACCACGTAGCCCGATGCACTACTCGCATGATGGATCCATCAATGTGTACATTGCCAGTACCACCTTATGTATGCTAAGTTATGATCAGTGGGTCTGGTAGACACAGGTACTTGTACCAAATAATTGCGCCATCTATCCCACATGTCGATGAGTTGTGTGTGCTTTTACTGCCAGTTTTTCATGGTTTTTCCCTTTAACTGCAACGTATGTAAGGAACCAAAGTTAACTAGACTATTAGGGATGATTTGTTGTCGGCCAAATTGTTGAAGGATGCGATCTAATTGATGCCATTCAACAATGTGGAAGCATATCAGGGACACCCAAGCTATCCATATATCGCGAAAAGCTAGACAATTCTCTAAAATTACTTCTTGAACATTGTCTGGTTGATAGGGTTGCCAAATAATCTATCATTTTCAGCAAATAAGGTTATCCATTGTATAGTTAAAGGTAAAAGATAGTGCACATGTATATACAAGTGTCATAACAAATCTCATGGTCCCCCATCTGGTCAAGGAAAACTCAATATTGGTGTAATGCACGTTCTCCAAAACGATAAGGATCGCCAACATTCCTCCACCTGTGAATTGGCAAAATATAGATTATGCATTATGTGTGATAAATAGCGAAGGAGGTCCAATGTACTTGTGCATACCTAAAGCCCAATGGTGGAAGCAAGGGGTAGGTATTGATGCGAGCATTTGGGACAGGTGTTCTCTCAGGGGCAAGCATTGGAAACCGATCCCATGCCATAGATGCAACAACATCAGTTTTGCTATATCCCCAGCTTCTTTGAGGGGTAAGCTCTTGGTCAAGATGTGTTAAAACTGCAGATCCCTAGCTTTGTTGACTAACTTCTTCGAAGTTTACCAATAATGGTAGGTACATCAAGTAAACCTGGTGAGACTACCTATTGGGGAAAAGAATACCCCATATGAGTATAAGTATGTATGCACGGGCAAAGCACTGAACCTGCTCGTCGTTTGCATTGTCAGGGAGCTCGTTAAAATGTTGTGACAACCATGTCATTCTTAACCACTGCCCATCAAACTAGTCAGCTGGTGGTCTCACGCCTAGTAACAGCTTACATACATTTAGTCACTTATAGCTTATTGGTCCCGTAACTGGCATTCCCGCACAAGGTAATCTAAGCTAGATGCCAATGTCCTCCAGCATTATAGTGCACTGCCCACATGTGTGTGTGGAATGTGTGGATCTCTAGTCGCCATTGCTCTACAAGAGCTGAAACCAATACTTGATCACACTCAAATTGACCAAGTCAAACGATATCGTAGAAACCGATTTGACAAAGATAGTTTACTATAGCAACCGGTGGGTCTTGTAGTTAATCAGCATGGAGAACACGTCAAGTACGCAGAAGCCGATCTCCCTACACAATTAAGTACAAGTTTAGCCATCAAGATGTATGCATATAACTCAACCCCACTTAACTGTGATCGAAATTGCGACATCGTACGCCATATGTTTTGCACATCTGAATCGTCTTCCAATGTACTTGTGCGGTATCATGTTAGGTTGAGTGATGCTGGGTACCTATATATCAATTGGGACACCAACTGATTTTGGGAAAGTCGTAACTTCTGCCCAACCACTTGCTTTAGGTCCACTAAGTTGATGTTAGTGTCTACTATGAGCATCTTGACATCTGTGCATCCAAACCTCGCATTGTGGTTACTTTCGTAGATTCTTCCATTCGTATATATACATACAAGTTTATTTGTATTGTCAATTTCTTACCGTACACTCATGTTTTCTAATAAACAAATAAATTATAATCAAATCAAATTAAATGATCAAATACTAAATTTCAATTTTATTCCGTCATACTATTCAATTCCATTATGTATAGCATTTCAAGATAGAAAATTGACTTTTTTACCATTATTTTCTTAATTCTCCACTTACTAAACTATGCAATTGAATTTCTATCGAATGCTAAATGAAAAAATTCAAAACTTTATAAAATAAGAAAATTACAATTATTTTCCAATAATTGTCATGTAAGTAAACAGTACATATATTTACAAATTTATATAATAAGTCAATTACAAGTACATTCTCAATATTATAACTACGCTAAATTATAAATATACTCTCAATATTCAAAAATACCTAAATTACAACAATATTATAATTTAAATAATTTGTAACGACAATTTCAACATCATAAAATAGCCAAATCACAACAATATTATAATTTACACAATTTGGAAAAACAATGTCAAGATTATAAAATGTCTAACTTACAACAATATTGTAGTTTAAACAATTTGTCAAAGTAAATTCCACATCACAAAATACCTAAATTACAATAATATTATAATGTAAACAATTTGCAAAAACAATCTCAACATTAAAAAATAACTACATCACAACAATATTATAATTTAAACAATTTGCAAAGAGATTCTCAACATTCAAAAATACCTAAATTAAAACAATATTGTAATTTCAACAATTTCCCAAAGATAATCTCAACATCATAACATACCTAAATTACACCAATATTATATTTTAAACAATTTGCAAAAATAATCTCAACATTATAGAACACCTAAATTACAACAACATTATGATTTAAACAATTTCCAAAATCAATCTCAACATTATAAAATGCATAAATTATAACAATATTATAATTTAAACAATTTTCAAAATTATTCTCAAAATTATAAAATACTTAAATCACAACAACATTATAATTTAAACAATTTCTAAAAATGATCTCAACATTATAAAATACTTAAATCACAAGAACATTATAGTTTGAATAATTTACAAAAATTATCTCAACATTATAAAAACCTAAATTACAGCAATATTATATTTTAAATAAAGATAAGTACTCTTAAAAAAATCTCATTTACTCTTCTTATCTTAATCATGAACAAATAAATATAATACTCATTTATTCTTAAAAAAAATAAAATTCTACATACATTTACATAAAAAATAATATGAAAAAAAAATTTAGTGTACTTTAATAACTGATACCAGCCAAGACTCCCTTCACATCTTCAAGCCAAAAAAAAAAAAAAAAAACCTTAAGATGAAGGTTGAAGCTGAAATGGGAGAACGATGAAGAATGCCACCAAAGAAGAAGAAAAAGAAAGAAGGGAAGTGTGGTGAGGCCCGAGGGGAGGGGATTTAGGAAGCAGTGGATCGGAACGATCTTTTATCTCAAAACCAATGGTTTTGAGATAGACCAAATTTTCTTTTTTAATTTTTTTAAAAAAGCTGTTTCCAAACCATTAGTTATGAGATAGTCAAGTTTTTTTACAAAATAAAAAGCTACTCTATCTGACTCAAAAAATAATTCCAAATTTTATAGCATCTCTGTGTAATATTTTTTATTCTGATGGATTTTCTAAAAAAAAATATATTTTATAGTATACAAATAAAAAAGCCCTCAATCTGATCCCACCTAACATGTTTATATACCGAATCCAATGAAGAATTGGGCCACGTAAATTGGCTTGACATTTGTTCACCCCTTAGTCATTGATCGGAAATTTGTCCTCACCTTAAAAGTGATATGCTTTGTATGTTTCATAACAACATAGCTCGAGAATCCAAATTTAAAAATGTTAGACACGAATTTTATATCTTAAACTTTAAAATCTAAACAAGGACCCTTAGGTGCAGTGGCAGCAAATCAGTGACTTTTTGCTTCTTTTTCTCTTTTTCATGTTATGCTTCTTTTTAATTTTTTATGGTTTAAAAGTATATTATTAATACATAGCAAGTTATACATTCATATCACCCTTGAAAAATAATTCATAAAATAAGCAATTAATTATGTATTCTCCTAATAGTGTACAAAAGATCCCCTGAGCAGTGACAGCAAATTGGTAACATTTTGCCTTTTTTTTTTTTTTCCCATGTTTTGCTTCTTTTTTTTTTTAATGGATTAAATTGTATATTATTAATACATAGCAAATTAAACATTCATATAATCCTTGGCAAAAAAGAACTATATTTTAAATAATTAATTTTGTATTCCACCAGATTAAATCTAAACTAGTAGTGTTCAATTGCTTGTTAATTCAATTCAGATATAAATACTCTATAATTGAAAAAAAGATAAAAATAATTGTGTCTCAATTCATTATATATTTATACATAATCTCTTTTCTCGTATTAATAGTTTATATTTAACAAAAAAAAGTTATTGAACATTTTCAGTCATTAATGACGATAATATGACTACACTGAAGCACTGAAAATGTCCAGTTGTACTGTACAGCGCTCGACCTCAAAGCTCGCTCGCAGCAAAATCAAGACTGGCCCAATCATCCTGTGCAATGCCCTATTCCTAATACCTTCGACTTCCCTGCATTCCTCGCCTTCAATTTTTTATTAGCTTTTAACCCCAAATGATTTCTTCCCTTGTTTCTTACGGGTCTTCCCATTTTTTCCTGTCCAAGTGCTATCAAACAGGTGTTTCACACAAGACACAAGCTTTGAGGAAACATGTGGAAGTTGTTTCCTTTTGACGAATTCTCCAGGTAAAATGGCTTTTGGCACTGATGAAAATGAAGATGCCTCCACTTCTTGAGAGATAAAGAGAGACCAAACCGAACCAAACCCACCTCCTTTATGCACACCCACACGTCCATGTCAAAAAGCTCCACCTCTTCTTCCAACTAATTATTTTAAATACCATTAGCGACGTGAAGGACAAGAGAATGGGAAAATCAAATGCCCACTTGGCCTCTCTCCCTCTCTCTCGCTCACACACAGGAACAGAGGAGAGAGAAGATGTAGCCACCGACAAAATTGTTACAGAAGCAAAAAACCAAAGGCAATAGCAGCTTTTTTATTTTAACCCAACACATTATTATTCAAAGAGGCTCGTGTGCTATTCAAATTCTGTCCACAGAAACTGTGTTTCTTACCACGGTGGGTGGTACTGGTGTGGTAGTGGGTTTTCATGAAGTTGTACACTTTCTCACATGATGTTGGAGACATTCACCAGATTGCCCCTACTATTGGTACAAAAAGCTCAGCTAATTCCTAGGTGTTTGTTGGGGAAATCAGGGATTCCGGTAGGATCTCAAAATCTGTGGCCACGGCAAATTAGCAATACGGCAAGAAACAAATATGAAGGGGGAAAATGGAGCTTTCAAACTATAGAATTTTATTAGTGTGGCTTAGCACTAGGCAACGACAGATAGGCTGGGGTTATACACAAAGTCCTGAAAAGTAGGTGCTGGGTGGCATTTTTCCAATTCCATTCGAGATGATGGAAGAAGAAACAAAACATTAAATATAAAAGATAGCCCATTCGTTTGAGTCATGGGGCCTAAATGAGGAAAATGCCTAATACACCCTTATCCTTCTTTTCCTGAACATTCCCACAGAATTATGGGGCAGTTTGTTTCTGGCGCGAAGCCAATTAGGGATATTTCTTTCTTCTTTTGCTTTTATCCTCTTCAACATGGAAAAGCCGTATTGGGTTTTCTCCATCCAGGACCGAGGGAGGTGAAAAGCACCAAAAGAAGCAATCTTGGCATCAAAGAAAACTGTGAATGAGAGAGAGAGAGAGAGCGGGGAGGGGTAGGGAGGTAAATGCAGAGCAATTGACCTTGTATAATAATAATGTGAAACGAAAAGGCATCTCTGGCAATCGTAAACGCCACCATCGCAGACCCAAAATTAAAAAGTAGTCTCAAAATCCCTAACACAAAGCCTAAAAATAAGGTGCCACCAACAACATCACCAACTGCAACAGGATACAGCATATCAGAGAGGAACAGCATCAAACCATTCATCTCATCTCCTCATGCCTTTTTCCCCATGACCCCTGTCTTCAATAGCCCTTTTCTCTCTCTCTCTCTCTCTCTCTCTCTCTCTCTCTCTCTCTGACCCATTCTTTCTTTCATTCTCTCTCTATGCAGAGAGATACCAACAACATATACAATGAAAGAAGAAACTTGGAGACTCCACGCATCCTCCCACATCAAAGCCAAAGAGTCCAACTCTCTTTCTCTCTCTCTCATCAATGGCCCAGCTGGACCAAAATTTATGTAGAAGGAAAAACAAAAAAGAAAGAAAGAATGGGAAAGAAAGAAAAGAGAGGTTAGATAGATAGATAGATATAGATGTCTTCAAATGTCCTCCAACCAAACCCACCTTACAACAACAACAATCTCTCTCTATTCTCTCTCATCATAAGCTATGTTCCCCGAAATACCCTTCTGCAAGACCCCAAAAAATCCCATCTTCATCACTGTCTCTCTAAAGAACAATTTTTTTTCACCGAGTTATGTGGGCTTTTTGGGTTCCTTTGTCTTGGTCAGAGTTTCACAGAGAAAACAGGAAAGCGAGAACCTTCTTCTTACCTCTTGCTTCTCTCCCTCTTTCTCTCATACCTTGTTTCTTCCTTGGGCTTCTTTTTTTCTATTTTTGTTTTCCTCTCGCCTTCTGCTTCTCTTGCGTTTTCCCATATATCCCCTTCCTTCTTTCTTTGTGTTTTCCTATAATACCTCGTTGATCTGATGAAGAAGATGAAAGGGGTTGTTCCTCTAGAGTCACCTTACGCTACGTACGAGGATCAGAGGGCAAGGCTTAGGCATCAGAGCCTCTTGCAGGACTATGAAGAGCTGCAGATGGTAAATATTTTATCCGGTTTCTGAAGTTTCGAAAAAACTTTTGAAGGGTTTCATTAGATCTGGTGGTTTCTTTGAAATCTTTGCAGATTTTGATGATTTTGGCTTTATGCTGTTTATTGTCGAGATAATTGAGGATTTGCTAGAGAAAACGATATGGGGATATTTTGTTTTAATCTGCTTGGTCGTTAATTTTTTTCCTTTGGAGAAATTACCTGTATGTAAGCTTGAAACGAGGAGCTATATTTCGATCTGTTGGAACTATGCTTTGTTTTGTTTTTTTTCTATTCAATAACATATTTATTCTATTGGGTATTCCTTAAGCCTCTGTTTTAAAAATTTTAGTTTCCGTGCTACCAAATAAAAGAAGAATTTCTGTAGAAAATTCCTGTGTAGTTACAGCAGTAGCGGTTTTATAAAGATGAAACAGTCAATCACAACAGTTTTGCTCGAGTGAGTTTGCTTTTTCTATAAAATTTTCCTGTTCAAGTATATACTTTGCGTAGAGAAAATTTCAAAATTTCAAGTTAATTAGATTACGTTTGCTGTTTTGTATCAAATTTCCATAGGACTTTTGGACTCAAATTCAGACCTTAAAAATTTTCCTTCTAGAAGACATAGTGATCAATTGTTAAACTTTTGCTAGTTTCCTTATTTCTTGGACTCCCTTTGCAAACGAAGTTTGTCAGAAGAATATAGTTACCTTGTTTAGTTGCCTGTTTCTCTTGCTAGTCTTGCTTTAGCTGTTGTAAAACTGTATTCTTATTGGCAAACTCTGTATAAGAATAAGGCTGAATATTAATGACTCGAACAGAACTGGACTAATGGTATTAAACATATTCAGGAGACACTGGCCACGAGAAGGAAATTGCAGATTATGAAGCAAAAAAAGTTGATACTGTCGGCTGAAGTTCGGTATGGTCTAATGCCTTTAACTATTATTTTGTGGTTTTTGTTATCCATATAGAGCTTATCTTCAGGGCTGTTTCTCCTGAAACTGCAGATTTTTGAGGCAACGTTAC
Organism: Delonix regia; assembly: GCA_037074485.1. Taxonomy (NCBI): domain Eukaryota; kingdom Viridiplantae; phylum Streptophyta; class Magnoliopsida; order Fabales; family Fabaceae; genus Delonix; species Delonix regia. Next base: position 22,004,809 of record CM073451.1, read on the forward strand.
AAATACTTGATGGAAAACCCGATACCAAAGCCTCAACCAAAGCAAGATGTTTCGAAGCCACAAAAGGTTAAAGCCCATGCTTCCACTATCTCAAAGGGAAGAAATCACAATAGGAAGGAATTCACTTTACGCCCTCCCATTGCTCCTCATTCAAACACGAAAGAAAGGATTTCCAATGGGGTTGAGGTGACATTGCAGAAACCAACCCCTGTACTTGATTTAAACCAGAATGCTAGGAATTTTAGTGGAAAGGATGCTTCATTTCATAGCTCAGTTCCAATGGTTGACTTGAATCAGAAGGATAGGACTCTCAGTGGGAAGGAAGCCACAAAGAAGAGTATTACTCCATTTTTTGACTTGAACCAGATTTCGGTAATTAATTGTTCATGATGTGTTCACATTATGAGTTGTTTGTGTTCCATTTTAGTAAAGCTTAAAGGTCCCATCTGTTTTACAGAGAGAAGAGGAGGAAATGCAGGGAAGTGTTGAGCCACTGAAGATGGAGGAGCCAAAGAAAAGTACATTGCGGGTTTTGAACGACGACCAGCACAACGACATCAAGTTATCGGTTTGCAGAAATGTCGGGGATGGATCAAGCAGGACTGGGAAGAGGAAGATTACATGGCAAGATCAGTTGGCTCTGAGAGTTTAATTTGATCTAGTCCTCTAGGCAACATAAAAACAATTCCTGTGCTTTTGGAATTTGTAGTGAGCCTTTGATTTAGCATATTTTTGACTTCTTCCTTAATCATTCTAGTTTTATGTCTTTTGTAAAGATAAATATAGTATCACATGTTCAATGTTCAGTATATATATATATAGGATGAGATGGGAAATTTATGCTTAGGAATCAATCACACCTTCACCTTCACTCGCTTGTAAATGGAAAGTTAGATTCTTGGGTTTGTTGGTTCTATCCAAGGCCGGATTTGGAGGCTTAGATTGGGGCCGGTTTGTTGTCCGTATTATTATACACCAACGAGTCTTCGTAGCAACTTCTCATTGGTGTGTACTGTTGTTGGCTGCTTTATGTTATCACGAGATTTCAAGATTCTCTGATTCGGCTGCGATCCTTGATGTTCGAACACTTGCCAGCTGAGTCCCGTGAGACTCCAAAACCGACCAAATTATGCTGTTGACTATTGGCGTTTAGGCACAAGAAACGCACCATGATGGATTCCGTGTTATCCAATTAAAAAGTTGCTTGGAAATCAGGGCAATGTGGGTAGACTCTCGTTGTTTTGAATGTTAAAGGTTCAAACTTCAAATGTAACTCTAGGAAGCGCAAAAATATTTTTATTTGGGATTATCTACTAAGTAAAGTGCTTAGATAAACTCTGTTTATTAAAATTTTATCCATGATTTTTAAGATGTTTCTTAATTTAGTTGTTTTATAGAATTATTTTGTTTATTTTGGTCTACAGATTTAAAATTTTATAATTTGATCTTGTTAAATTACTTTCTTGATTTGATTTTTTACATATAAATAATTTGCAATTAAAAATATTGGTAATGCTTTTATTTGACAATTTTATATATGACTGAAATAATAAATACTATATGTGCTTGGCCAAAAAAAAAATGGTATATGTTAATGACTAAAGTAACAAGATAATTTTATAAGGGACTAAAGCTAAAAATATTCTATCTGCAGGAGATCAATAAAATTATACTTGCACTTTATTTTTAGTAAGATACACAAATTAAGTCAATTAAAATAAAAATGTAAATTTAATTAAACATATTTCATTAAAATCCATTTGTATTCGCATTTCTGTGAATCCCATGATTTATTAATATTTATCTAACGGTATAGTAAAAATTAGAGGACATTGAATCGAGAGGTCTTCGTTACTCATTAGGACAAGTCATTACATAGAGAATATACCTTTTTTTTGGGTATAAATCAGAGAAATTTGCATGTAAACCGGGACTTTTCAAGACTGATCGCACCTAATCAATGGTTTTTTTTTTAATGTAAACCGGGACTTTTCAAGACTGATCGCACCTAATCAATGGTTTTTTTTTTTTAAAAAAAAAAATTATTCAATTCAGTTATGACATGGTAGATCATGAAGCAGTTTATAAATCTCACTTTGGTAAGCAAAGTGTCTGCCAAGTCAACTACAACTCCATATACAGGATAAGTAATCCTAGCAACTCTAGAATTTGCTGCATCTCTTTGTGCGATCAGTGTTCTTCACCCACCACACTATCACTACTTGTCATCAAGTCTAAGTTAGCAGTATCTGTATCTTTTGTCAACGAAGTAGCTTCTGATGATACAGTAGATGTGAGAGGGGCACTCCCATCATTCTGACATAATTTCTTCAATCGATTCATATGTTTTTTCCCCTTTTTATGGCTCTCCATCACGATTTGAGAGAAAGATCCTACTTGGCAGACCTCACACCAAACCTTGAATTTTCTTTTCTTGTCCACTGCATCTGATTTTCCTACTTGCTCTGTTTCAGTCCCATTTTGCTTCTTTGAATCTTCTGTATTCTGATTTTTCTGCACAAGCCCCTCCTCCTCTTTAGTTTTGATTTCTGCTTGATCTTCACCTACCACTGTCTGATTTATGCCTTCCCTGGTTACTTTAGATTGAGCTTGACATGAGTCACGTGACCACTCATCTGCTTTTGCATCCAACCCTGAAGTCGTAGTAACAATGGTTTCAGTAAGCTTCAGAGACTTCTTACTTTTCTTCGATTAAAATTATATGCTGGAACTCTTACCAATCTTCCGCATTCTCAGTGCTGATTCCTTGGCCTTATGCTTCTTACCCTGAAGGTGTTCGTTCAAGCCTGTCTCACTTGTCACACTAACCTGACATAGAGCACAACGAAAGTCCACCTTGGGTTTTTTCTTCGAATCAGATGGAGAAGGCTCATTACCAACAGCAGGTGGTGTTACAGCTTTCCGCTTTGCTATATAAAGAGCTGGGTCTGGTTTAGCCTGTAATTAGATATCCAAACATAACATACAAGCAACTTACGTGATATTATTAATGGTCCACTGACCAATAATTGCTTCGACATTCCTATACAAATATATATATTCTGCTGTGCGTAAGAACATGCGAGGAACATACCCATACATTGATCATACATGATTCCATTGGAAGCTAAGCAGTAACTATGCAAACTTATGATGAATAAAAGGTATTACATTACCACAGCATTTCAGCTAAGCAAAAAGGAAAGGCAGTTGCTAGCACCAAGGAGATTTGCTGGTGTAGAAACAGAAAAGTCACATTTACCATAAAGCATTGCTGATTGTTGTTCAAGTGCTCGACATATCATGATTAGTTAAGTAATTATTATATATCATATCTCGTATTTATAAAATTCTCAATTTTACATCTCATGGCAAGGATGAAAAAGGATATGCTTACAAAATTTGATAGGGAAAAGTACTATGATAAGACATTTGGAAAACAACTTGCAGAGAAAGACAAACACTGATCAATAATTGCTCCAACATCCCAATATGAACTCTATATTCAGTTGTGTATTAGAGCAAGACAAACACACACACACACAAACACATTGATCGCACATGAGTTTTCATGGGAAGCTATAACTATCCAAGTGTTACATATGAACTCTTTATTCCATGATGAAGGAATAATTTATAGATAACCAAAGCATAGGCCCACATTGTAAGAAACAATGTTCTAAAAAATCTGAATTGATTGTACTTCAAATTATTTTTCAGGGTATTTAATACAAAGTAATCAAGTGGAAGTCATAAAGTATTATTATAAGTATTATTGTGATATAGAATCTGTTATTCAAGTAAACTGGGACTCATACTAGCTAACTTTCAGAGTGATACATCACTATACTTTTATTCAGTTTTAGCTACGCACTCAACACCCCCACTTCTTTTGTCCATATCACTACTAGATGCAAGTGCAATCGCCATTAGTTTCCTTTGTCTTCATGATGGATAACTAGACATGGCACAGTATTGAAGTGCCAGATGCATACATGGCAATCTTCTCTATCTGAACTAGAAATTAACACCCCAGGGACACCAAGACCATTAATCGAGATTGCTTTTGAACAAAATTACAATGATACCATTGATAGAAAATCATGTTAATACTCCCTACCTATCTATAGAAAATAAAAAATAGGGTATTGACGATACTCCTTACTTAATAATTCTTCCCATCTAAAATCACGTTAGATAGTAATTGTTGATGTTAGGCCATTTTGATAAGTTACTCCCTTCAGTATAGGATTGTTTAGGATATGCCAGGTGTAGCATATTCTAGCAGTAAGCAAAATTTTCAACATATTGTAAGAAATAATGCGCCTTTAAAGATAGAGTAATACGCTTTTTACTGACTGCATTGCAAACGAAACAAGAAAATTCATATTGGCAAGTTGCACTCCTACGCCAAGTTTTGCTTGAGATAGTCCACAATGATATAATCATTCTAGAATATGTTAAGCAAACCCAGCATATAAATAATCCTTGCCATTTTGTTTGCCTTATTATGGTTTGCTTAACCTTTTCCATCAAACGCAGATAATAAAAAGTGCAACGCAACTTTTCTTAAAAAGTCTCTGTTTCCCACCAGGGTTGGCTAGTGCATGAATACACTTGGCATATCATAAACAATGGATTTGAATCTCCTTCAATATTACACCAGGTGCAGTAATGGAGAGAAACACAAGGGGTGAGTACCACAATTTTTTTTTCTCCTCCAACTAGACTTGATATACAAGAAAGGATCTTAATCATCCAACGAACATCCTATTCTTAAAAAGAATAATGCTGTGGAGAGCTCAAGTGCTCCCATCCATTGGATAATCTTGATATTCATAGATTTTAAGATTTTAGCATTTACGCATGAACCTCAAGAAAAAAATGCATAAATCTCGAGTCCATCCAATGGGTAGGAACTCCAATGCACTAGCGCTCCAGCTCTCCCAAGCACTGTCCATTCTTAAAATCCTTTTCCCCTTTCGTTTGTAATATCACTACCTTACCAGGTCAATTTATTGCGCCATTAAAACACTGTGCTGGTGGTACAACATCACCTAGGTCTTTATTAGCATTGATGGGGCATTAAAACCCCTCATCTCTAGTTCAAGTCCTGGGGGCATTGAACAACCACCATGGACGCAATAACAACACAGCATTTGCAATTTAAACAGACACCTAAGAGGCATCAGCAGTTGATACTCCATTGCAGAAATTCACAAGCAAGTAGAAAAAACAAAAATTGAGTAAACAGATGAAAAGATTAACATTACAGACTGACCAGTATGATGAATTTATTTTTGTTATTCTCGGGAGCTGGTTCAGAGGCCATCGGTTGTGGAGATCGGGGCATGGTTAGCAAGCTATTAAATTCCCTGCTATTGGGAAATGCAGTTCGCTCCTCAAGTGGCCGATTATCAATCCCATTGAGTCTGGGATTCAACTCCACTGCTAATCGCTCATCAAACAAGAAACTTTCTCCCAAATTCCTTCGCAATGCCAGCTCTCTCTCCACCATCAGCTCCCTTCTCACTTCATCTTCCAGCATTCGCCTCCTGGCAATCACACCGGAGATAATCTCCCGCCGGATTTGCTCTTTCTCGAGTAGCCACAGTATACCTTCCTCGCCACCGTTTAGGGTTGGCATCTGGCCAATGTTTGGTAATGAAGTGACGCTGGGAAAACCTGAAATGCGCAGTCAAGTGCCAGACATTAAAAAGAATCAATGTCCAAACAAAAAGGTATTCTTTTCTCCCGTAAACACGCAGGAAAAAGAGATGACACTTCTTTTACTTTTCTTTTCATTTCCATTCACAAAGATAACTCTCAAAACAAAAACCATACAGTAGCTCCACTTTCTTTAAATCGGCAAACAATATCAGACTATAATGAGGGTTCCCAAAGTACAAACCTCGCAACAAGGGGTGATCCGAGAAGTAGCTTTGTCTTGAAGAAGGGAATTGATAGCATGGTGGCTTGTGATCCTCAGCCCGAAACTTAAACTCCATGGATGTGAAGACCCCGATGAAAACTTGTATATGAGGTTCGAAGCTCGGCTATGTCGGACGGAAATGACAATTGTCACACGGATTTGATAGTAAGAATTTTTTAGTCCTGGGTGATTGATGGGTTTTCCTTCCCGGCGTTATACGCGTCTATATGACGCGTTGCAGCTCCAGCTGGAAAGCTTCCAGTTCTGGAGGGATGCCCAAGTGGTCCATTCCGATCGCGTCCAAGAGGCTTTTTCCTCTATTTCAGGTAGAACTTACGCAAGTCCGGAGCTAATCCACCACCGATACGTTATTACTAGACAGACACTGTCAGAAGCGTGTGAATCGCAACCTACAGAAGGATAATAGAATAATAGAATAATAGCAATTTACGTCCCTTTTTTTTTATTACTCGAGCCGATTCAAGTAATTTGATACTCAAATCTTAATAAAAATAAATAATATGAATTAAAATATAATAATAAATAAAATTAAAAAAATAAATATACGAAATATTTTTAAAAATGTTACTAATAACATTGAAGAGTATTGGTAAAAAATTATTTATTATATATAATAAATAATTTTTAACTAATAAAATTAATCCAAAATTATTTATTTTACCTATTACTAATATTAATAAATATTTTTAGAATACTTTTATTAGTTAAAATTCACTTGTTATAATCAATAAACAAGTATATTAAAATTACTAATGATGTGTTTTATTTAATATTTGAAAGATTTAAAAGTTCCTTTTCATATTTAAACAAATATTTATTTTACAAATATTATCATTTGACATTTGATTTTTTCAAATTTCAACTTTGCTCTTTAAAATAGTTACTTTTGAGTTAAATAAATTATAAAAATTAATTCTTAAATAAAAATTTCTAAACATAAATTAATTTGACTAAAATTAATTTTAAAACCTGAAATTAAATTAACTCAAAACTAATTCAAACATACAAAGAAATTATTTAGCAAAGCTCTTTTATAAATAACATATAAAAACATTTTTTTTATGAAGTCAAATAACATATAAGCTGAGAGCACTAGCAGAACACAAACTCGAGGGAGGACCAACGACGTGCGACCTGCGTGCGAAGAAGAACCAGCGATGTGCGAAGCGGAGGTCGAAGGAGACGATGAGCGACTGGAACTAGAGTGGCGGCCTGCGATGCGATCATCTGGTGGGTGCGATAATGGATAAAAGTCCTATCTAAAAAAAAAAAAACACTTTTTTAACGCGTGAGTTTAACGAATTGAATCCATCTCACTATATTAAATTTCCGTTTAAAGGTTTTACTTTCTTTTTATTCTTTGAGAATTGGTATATTACATTAAAAAAGGGTCTTTAGTCCTTTGCACAACAAAACACAAATATTTTAAAAGAAAACCACACACGTTCATTCCTAACTATGATTAAAGAGTTAAAATTATACGGTTTAAAATTTGGAAACCAATTTTTTCATATAAAAATTAGAATGAACCGTTTCATTCATCAAATATCATTTTGACTCATTCCCCCTCTCTTTTATGTGAGTTGAAAATTCGTGGAAAGTTGAAAATTTTCTTGAATTTTCCCACCCGCCTTTCTCTTAGACTCAGTTTAATTGAAAAAAATGTGTGTAATGAAAATAAAAAGATTATAGGAGTGTGAATGAGAAAGAAGAATAAATAAATAAATAAATAAATACGTTTAATTATATATATATATATATATAAAGAGACTATTCTACTTTATTTAGTTTAATGAATAAAAAAAAGATTAAAAAAAGTTATCATATTAATTTTAAATAAAAATTATTATTGTAATACATATTCTAAAAATGTAATAATTATTAAATCTTAAAAGTAAAATAAAAAATAAAAAATTATATTCCACAAATTTTAAAAATATAAAATAAGAAAATTATAAAATATAAAACGTAATACTTATTGACTGAAAGGTAATGTAATCCAGTACGATTAATTTTGACATAAAATTTTGCTTTTTCAGGAGTGATCTTCCTTTTTTGTACCCAAAATGGTAGAGCAGTCTCCAACATTCATAAAAACACGGAAGGACGAGGTACAGGCAAAGCTGTGTAAATCTACAAATCAAGTAAGGGTGAAGTAATCCCTCGAGCCTTTCCACGCGAACCAAACGTGATATTAGTGAAAGGGCCCATCATTTATGTGATAATGACAAGTACTCTGTGTTTTGGATTTTAGTGATGCCACGTATGAAAGTTTAAAAATTTTTGTCTAGCTTTTTAAAAGGTTAGGTGTATATATATATATATATATTTTTTTTTTATATCGTATGACTTGACTTGTTTTTATTAGTTTCTTAACCCATGTATTATGGCTTTTTGATCGAGGTGCATTAAAAAATTTATTTTTTAAAATGTTATAATACATAAAGTAATATATCAACGTATTATATATTTATTTTAAATAATAATTAAATTATTATCATTTTTATATTAAAATTAAAATTATTTTTACTGTGTAAAAATTTAATTTTATTAAAATAGATTTTATAAGATATAAAATATTTACAAAATTATAAAAAATAAATATCTTTAAAATAATAAAAAATAAATATCAATTATTTAAAACTTTAACATTTATATTTAAATTTTAAGATATGACAAAGTACTTAAAATTAGATAAAGTTTGAGTAAGTATAAAAAATAAAAGAAAAATAATAAACATGAAAAAATAATCTCATAAAAGATAACGTGAGACATGATTGTATCAAAAATAAAGAAAAGATAGGTATTTATTTACTCATTCATGTTATGCTACAAGTTTTTTTTAATAAAACTAAGGGATTCAAAAGATAATTTTTTGAATCTTTCTAAAGTTATTGGGAAAAAATTTTTGAGTTTTCAAAACATATTTTTTCCAAAAAAAAAGAAGCAAAAAACAAAGTACTAAAAAAATATAAAACTCAGATTGATTCATTCTAAGTCTTAATAAAATATGTTGTGGCAAATCAATTAAAGTCCCAAAAAAATACAATTCCAAAAAAAATATTAAGACTTAGACTGATTCAATTGAAGTTCTAAAAGTATAATATCTTGATATATTACATTATGTCCTATAGCGTTTAAAAAATAATTTTTTTTATGCACGATCAAAAAGCCCATGTATTTTAGTGAAAATATAAAATGCTCGTTATGCTCTGCTGCCAATTATATTGTTCAAAGCGGTTTTTTTTTTTTTTTTCATGAAAAACTTCTATCTTTAATCTTTGCCCTTTGTTTCATGTTTTCTTACAGTGTAATTAGTAAATACCTAAAAATATTATATTAGATCCAGGAATTTGAATTTTTATTTATAAATAGTGAAAATATAAAAGGAAAAAAATACTAGAAAATAGTTTATTCAATTTATAAATTTCTTATTTGCATTATCAATAAAAATACAATAAATACAATGGGTAAATATAAAATTTTATAAGTAATAACTTTCGGATTCAAATACAAATTTATAAAATTCTAATCTTCAAATACGATTATCAAACTACGCTATGTTGGCATTTAGTAATAATTTTGTAGTGGCTCTATCACTTAGTGGTTATATTGGTCCAATCATTTTTATAAGGATTGCACACAAAATTTAACCTTTTCTTAAAGAAAAAACTTGCTTAAAATATTTTATATTTTTACGATGTTATTATCAAATTTAAAGATAAAAAATATATAATTTTTAAATAATATCATAATATATATATTTATTGCAGATAATTTTATGCAATATTTAAATTATTATATTTAAGCCTAATATTTTTTAAAATTATAAAATAATAATACCAAAATAGCAGCAGGAAAGGTCGCAGGAAATTTCCTGGAGAGTGGGTCCAATGAAGGGTGGGGTCCAACAACGTAAATGCTGAAATGGCGAAGATCAATTGGCGTGGTGAAACATCACAGAGCTCCTCAGCCGTTGACGCCTTATACCCATAACCAACCTACTACTGAAATCGCAGGCTTGAGATCAACCAGATCGAGTTTTGTTTTCTTCCTCATAAATAGGGGTTTCACAGGCCAGTCCTTCGTCTGACTTGTGAACATGGCGACTCGCTGTGAAATCCTCTGTGAAATTTTGATCGCCATCCTGCTCCCTCCGTTGGGAGTTTGCTTCAGGCATGGCTGCTGCAGTGTACGTCGCTTTCTCCTTATCTCTCTCAACCTTTCGTTTTTGGACATTTATTAGGGAGGATGTGGTAGATTTAAGAAATATTTAGTTAAAAATAGAATTTGTGTAGTTGTGAAGATAAATTTTCAAATTTTATCTTGCATAAATTAATAGGCTTTCGGCGTCCATATAAATGAAAATCTACATCCCGCATTAAATTGAAAAATTAAAAGAAAAAAATAAAATTTGAGGAATTTTCTTTGACCCGTTGATCTGAGGTAGAGAGTGCTCATTTTGTTGTGTTTGCATCTATACTCAAAGTCTTTTATCATTAATTGGTTTTTCATGGAAATTTGGATGCCAAATTAAGTTTGGTATTTTTACAACATTGCAAGGGAGTCTCTTGCTTGGCTATTACGCTAATCATTATATCTGTCAATTAAACTGAATTAAGTTGCTGCTTTCTCAGATATTATGATTGCACAATTGAAGTTTTCCTTTGATTGATTAAAGTTTCTTACAATTTGACTGTGACGAAACGGAGACTGTAATTACATTGTTGCAGGTTGAATTCATCATCTGCCTCCTCCTGACTCTACTAGGCTATGTTCCAGGAATAGTTTATGCCCTCTATGCCATTGTTTTTGTTGATCGTGATCAGTACTTTGACGAATATAGGCGTCCTCTGTATGCATAACACCTCTAGTGCTTGCCGTGTGATGTCTTGTACTGAACACTTGAGAACAGAATGGACATCCGTTCTATATTTATATTTGAGACCGTACGTAGTCAATGGTTGTTTTACTTTGAGTATGATAACTATTATTTATCTGGTACCAATTGTTCTGAGAAGAGTATCTCGAAGTATTTATTATTGACACTGTAATGTCTTGTACCAAACTCTTAAGAACTGAATGGATCCGTTCTATATTTTATTGAGATCGAAATTAGTTTATTTATGTTTTACTTTGAGTGTGATAGATATTATTTATCTGGTACCTCTGATGCTAAGAAAGTTACAGTTATCTTATCTCCTAATGTGATATCGATTGTGTAGTTATGATCAACCTAGGAAAAAGAAATAATTATTTACGTTGTGGAAGATGATCCACCTAAATAATTACTACTGAAATGAGTTTATATGCTTGCTCAAATTGATGGTTCGTATAAACACTTTTTATATTTTAGTGCTTCAGCAATTCTTTTGTTATCAGGATTCTGCTATATTGCAATGGCTATATCTCTGGTAGGGATTTGTCTAGAATATCCAGTTATGGGAAGGAGTACTGAGGATTCTTTGGGTGATGAAAGTTAAGAGCGGATAAGTTAGGGGCTACTGGAAGTGAGTCCAATGGTTAGATGTCAAAACTAAAATATGTATTCTTGTTTTGTTTGCAAACTAGATAAACTCTGAACATGACATCATTTAGTAAGTTTATGCTTTGATGTGTAGCCTATCTTTATGACCCTCTCCGCATTATTTATCTTGGTCATCTTATCTGTTTTATGGCACCGCATGTGATCATATCATAATTTTTTGCTTATAGAGAGAGAAGATACTAGGTGCTTGAACCCAGTGCCATGATAAGACCAATAAGAAAGTCTTGAAAATCGAATTCTTCTTGTTGTTTCGCTTATTATGTTAAATGAGGTGGGAAGAAGATTGAGTGGATCCATTCAGTGGTACCCAGAAATATGCAAATAAGTAATTAATGGCTTCCAAAATTTTGGAGGATCCAAACCTAGTGATCTTTTGGCATAATACCGTTCATACTTATTTTAATTTCCTTTCTTTTCCTCTTTGTCATATTACTCACTATGCTGAATATAAATAATGTTATGGAAATTCTAAACTGGAATTGATTAGCTTCAGCATTGCTCTTAAATTCATGGAGTATTTCCAGTAGCTGTAACTGTCTAGTGGTTTTGAAAACACTCATTAGGTTCTTTCAAGGGAACTGTGAGATCAAGCATATGTCATTTGTCGCATTTTTTTGCACTGGTATATCTTAAATCCGAGCTGAAAAAGAAAAATTAATGGTTACTCTGTCATGAACAGGGTAGATTGGCTTATAAACAGAATTTCCTGAGGAATAAATCAAATCACAAGGGCTCAAAAACCTAGTAAGCTTAGTGCCTAGGGTGGCTGGATGATTGAACTTTATGTTTTCATCTATATGTAGACTTCTTTTAACTTTGATTCCGTGGTTTCCCTCTATTGAATCTTTCAAACTACTTTCACTGAACCTTAAGTTTCCTGGCTTAGTAGTGTAAATTAGACACTTCATATTTTCATTGTTGACATTGTTGTTTGTCCTGGCGGAATAACACCAGTTGGAGAAACTGAGTATTCGGTATGTCTTTTACAGTTGCCTTGGAATATCTGATTGCATTCCTGTTATCAGCAGAATCTTTGTGATTAGTCTATTCCTCCTTCTGCTCCTTCTCCTCACCCTCAGCCCCCAAATTAACTTACATATCAAATGAGTTACCACATAACTGCGTTGGCAAATGAGTTTATTGGAATATACAATTGTGAATTCCTTCCAATCACCATACATGTGTTTATTATTTAGTTAGTGTGAGACTTTTTTTATAATAAAGTTGTTTGTGGGGTTTGATCTTGAAATGTCTCTTGCTTCTCTCTTCTTGTCGTCCATAATATCTGTAAAAATGAAATTGGAAATTGTGCCTAACATGTCATATATTTGACCTTATGTTCAACAAAGCTGCTTACTTTCAACTCATAAAGAGGAAGTTGCTGAATGCTGACAGTGGTGCTAATACATTGATAATATATAGGGGCTAAACATCTAAAAGCGTTATTTACTATAACTCATTTTGAGGAAGCAATCTTTTCTCTCCATTCTCTTTTTGGCTCCATATTTTAATACAACATAGTTAGGGCTAACATCTCGCAGTGTTTTTAAAAAGGAAATTTGGAGACAGTTGAAATTTGAATATTTTTATTTCATATATAATGGAATTAATATTGAGGGTAGTGTTGCGTTAACGAACAAACATTTAAGATAGCATAATATCAATTTTTAAACTGAAGGATAGGAAAGGAAAAATGATCCAACTCATGTGAAAGTAAATAGTATTGAGAATACTTGTAATTATGCTGGTATATTCTCTTATGATTTAGCACAAAATTAATTTACCTTGCAATTTCGAAGTGTCATTTCACCCATTATGATTTGTTATGTATGTAATTATGCAATCACTATGATTTTTTTTCAATTCAATTATAAAGTAGACAATGTCAATATTCAGAGATTACTATTAAAAGGGTATTGAAGGCAAAATATCATTGCAAATTAGACTATATACACAGACAATTTTATATGAAATTGTGGAATCAGAGTTTTAAATTATTTTTAACCTTTATTGCAAATTTGAAAAAAAAAAATATCAATTTTGGTTTCTATACTTTAACACGAAACCATTGAATTTGCCTAGTTCCTAACTATAAAGAATATTAGTGACTATAAAGAATACAGATTCCTGTATTACAAACTTGGGGTTAGATTGCATAAACAAATCATATCTACTGTTGATGTTTCTCGCTTGTAGTGTCATGTACAACGATTAATCGGACTTTGAATCTACCAAGCTTGCGTGCGAGCGACCGTATGGTTCCAGAATGACCACGATCCCTGGTTGAATGAAGCTTTTTAAATCTGAAGACCCTCTTCTTTCTGGATGGATATGGCACAAGCACACGATCAGGGCGATGAAATTGGACACCCTCCTCCCTCTCCTGGGGAAAGTAGGGAATGCTGTAGCCCACATAGCTGTGAGAAGTTGAAGCTGTAGATTGATGATGAAAACCTTCCATATGAAATTAAGTAGGTGAAGTTGGTGCTGTAATGGTAAAACAGAGTGATTGTTTTGGGACTGGTTTATATTGTATAGAATGGAGAAGATGAGATTTGCGTTGTGTATAATTTGGAATGGCGTGGCTTATATAATGGGGAGATTTCAGAGGTTGAACTAGTCGCAGCTAGGTTAACGACTGATCAAATGGTTGACGATTTCTGAAACTATGTTTGACCAAATCAGAACAATAATTATTGTTTTAAACATAGACTAGAATCTTATGAGAAGGAAAAAAAAAATGGAAATATTGGGAACCAGTCTTGTAAATAAATACTGTAGACGTGTTTTGTATAGTTTTACTTTTAAGATTGAAGATTTCATTGTAATCTTAAAAAAGATGTCATCATATGACTGTCATTGGTTGTTAAATATTGTATCATGTAAAACTGTAAACTTGTTTTATGTGCCACAAAATTATCCAAGGATGTTTCAAATGTGATTATATACACTTTCATGTAAGTTTATATTTAATTATTTATTTTTAAAATATTACACTATATATATTGGATAATATTTTAAAGCATATATTTAGTTTCCTTTATATATATATATATATATATATATATATATGCACCAGCCATACATCACATATAGTGAGCGATTTATTGCATACTTTCTCTCATTGTATAAAATAAATCTTGACCATTGGCTGTATGTATATTTAATGCACACGCGAATTTCTCCCCTTTCATGCCTTTTTTTTTTTTTTTTGGCTTTTAGGTGAGATCTTGATTTATTTTTCAAAATATTAAAGAAAAAGACTATATTTGTCGTTCGTTCTCTATTAATAATGATGATGTAGCCATGCAAATGCCATCTAGGCACGCAGTTTGACTTAGTACCCTCAACAGTCACTAAACAATTTGGTATAAATTTGTAATCTAAATGTAAAATTGTAAAAATTTACTTCTATTAATAAATATCTATTAAATATAATTAAATTTTAAAAAAGTAAGTAAAAATTCATATATATATATATATATATACAAAATATTATTATAATAACTCAAACTATAAAATTAGGGAATGATAAAAAAAATTATTAAAAAAATATGCTTAAATAAGTATAATTAATTAGGTAGATATTAAATTTAAAAGTTTTTTCAAAAACATTGAGATTAAATCTATTAAAAGAAAATTAAAGACATGCTTGTTATTATAATAATTATTAATATAAAAATTAAAAGTAATTAAAATTTAAAATAATGGTAATTTTAATAACAATAATAATGTAAACAAGTTACGGCAAATATTAAATACATATATATAATAATGTATTTTAAGCTATGCAATGGAATATTTTTTTTAAATTGAAAGTAAAGTTAATAATTTAATCACAATGTAATACGTTATTTGCTATTAATTACAAATAAAATGTATTAGTGTCATAATAGTGTAATTATATTTGTAATATAAGTTTTTTTTTATGTTTAATGGTTGAAATAATTGAGTTGAGTTAAAGTTAGTTAATTTTCCTTAAAAAAATTGATTGGAATGTTAGAGTATTCATATTTGGGCTAAAAACTTGAAAAAAAAATTAATTTGGTTGACTTTGATTAAATTTGACGAGTCTACTCGAGTTTGATCAAGTCTATTTTAATTCCATTTTACAACCAAGTTAAATCAACTTACCTAT
The DNA here is from genome assembly GCA_037074485.1 of Delonix regia. Lineage (NCBI taxonomy): Eukaryota > Viridiplantae > Streptophyta > Magnoliopsida > Fabales > Fabaceae > Delonix > Delonix regia. Next base: position 22,020,448 of record CM073451.1, read on the forward strand.
CTAAAAACATAGAATCAGTAAATTTAATGAGTTAACTCACAATTTTGGCCACTATGGTATCAAACATGTCCCTATCTCCATCTTTCTTGTTTTTCTTCTTTGGGAAAGAAAGGAAGTCTAAGTTCGCCTGGTGTCCAATAGTGAATGAAAATGAAATTGAATAAAAAAAATATTTAATGCTAAAATGTATTTGATATAGTGAGAATAAAAAAGGACATCTAATTGTAAAACTTATTTGGTATAATGGAAATAATAATAAAATAAAAATTATAACAGGACCAAAAGATTGAAATGTCTTTATTATGTCAAAAATATTAAATTATTATTTTTTATAATTATTTTTAGGTAGTCTTAATTAAAAATATTAAATTATTTATAATCAACATTAATAAATGATTTTCTATTATTTTATGTAATAACTATTTCAAAATATATTAAAAAATTTATATTTAAGTAAAATATTCTTTTAGCCGAGTTCAATTAAAAATAAAGGAAGATGCATGAAGAATATATTACGTAAAAAAGATGCAAATGAAATTGTTAACACGATCCTCACTGCATTCTTTTAAAAAAATTACACGATCCTCAATGCATAGCTTTTGAAGGAATTGAGGGCAATTTTGTCATTTCTCCTCTCATTCCTTAGAGCCACTGTCATTTCTTTAGTCTCAAGTTGGAAAGAACTCTTTTAGAAAATGCAATCCCATGCTATCTATGTTCCATTCTACCAAACACACTTACCATACTTTCTCTTCCTCTGTCCTTCTTCCTTATCCCACTCTCCCTTCAATTAAATATACCCTTGTTTGTTTACTAGATTAGTTAATGAGGGAATCTAAGTAAAAATAAGAATGGGAGTAGGAGTTATAATAAAATGAACTGTTTGGGTGCCAATGAAAAGGACTGGATTTCCATTACCACTTCAATGTTTGGTAGGTAGATATGAAAGGGCATTAATAAGGGAATGCAGCCAATTTCCAAAATTACCCTTCATTATCTCCATTTCATATTTTGGCCAAATCGTCATCTCCATTGTTAAAAAGTGCTTATCTTTGATTCAAAGGCATTCAAACAGTAGTAATCAAAGGACATCAGAGATAAGAGGTGTTTAAATGGTAGTGGATCACATCTCCACTTAAATAACATAACCTTCCTTAAATGACAAAGAAATTGCATCTCCACTAAAGTCATAGAATGACAATGAAATTGCATATGCTTCCTCGAACGTCAAACACAAATAGGAACATAACTTCCTTTCAAATAAGGTGGTTGAATGAAGAACAACAAATAGCAACACAAGTCTAACATTGATTTATCCAATCTCATGTAGACATAGGTTTGACCAATGCAACAAGAAGGATGGTAAAGGAGGCCTGACGTAGCTTCAAATCTCAATTGACCAGGTCCAAATGTTATTAAAGGCAATTTCGTCAGAATTTATAATAAATGAGGGCAAAATTGTAATATAAATGAACATTTTTGGGAGACCAAAGCCATTCTATTGTTTGTTACGGAAAGCACATTCTCTTATTTAAAGGGAGAGGGTTCCTTAAATAATGAGAATAATGGTGCAATCTATCAACTAAACATGGGAATGAGAGTTAGATTTATTCCCATTCTCATTCATTCCCTCTAATTTTTAACAACCAAATGGGAGCTAAAGAAGGCCAAAGAGTTCTTGCAATGCCCACATTAATGCAACTGTCAAGTATAGCTACAAGTTCTCTAATTAATTTTTTCGATAATATCTCTTGATATCCAGTGTAACTTTTAAAGGCATGGAACTAATTAATCTGAAATTGGGCATTATCAAACCCAATATTGGGGGTAGCCTTCCCAATGTTGCACTCTCCATACACAAGGTAGGGATTGAACCTGTAACCTTACTTAAGAGGCACTGAGCTCCTTGCCACTTAGACCAACATCTGTTGGTCAGTTCTCTAATTATATCACTTGGCATTCATCCACCTCGTGACTCGAATGTGCTTATGGCAAGGTGATGGATACTATCATTCATAATATAAATATATAAATAAATAAATATATATATATATATATATATATATATTATAGGTTAACATGTTTACCGAAAAAGAAAAAAAACCATTGATTCCATTCTTGCTTTTTTATCCATGAAATAAGTGAATGGTGCCCCAACTATAAAGACTTTATTAATATTAGAATTGTTAAAGGATTTCATAGAGTCCATATTGGCTAGTTAGTCAAAGTAAACTGTCGAATAAATTGAAGTTAGATACCAACCTTTGGTCCTAGTTAACACGAATGATTTTGGAAGTAGGACACAACTCTCCAAGAGGGGTTTCTCTTATGTCTTAAACTAATCTTAGCCTAGGACAAGGGATTCATAATTGTGTATGAAATGGAGACAAGGAAATCAATCAAATAAGTATAATTACATTCAATGATGAACATAATAGGGCTATGCATGTGAATTGAAGACACAAGGACTCAGAGAAACTGATCACAACTTTGCAAATGAAGGAATTGAAAGCAATAAAGAAAGTGATAAATGAAGAGAGCAAATTGCTGGAAATAAAGAGGTTATTGTAATGCAAATTTCTGGCATGGTTTTTTATGTCTTGTGTTTGGAGAAAAGCCATGAAACAAACCAAACCTACGAATTAAAAACACTGCGAAAGAATATAAAGAAGAAGGAAGAACATATAGGAGAAAAAAGATTGCCTAAAACATTCCTATAGAAGTAAAATTAAACTATGGGTATGTCTCATTACTGTGACATCCCTAAAAACTAATTAAATAGATAGTTATATAATTATACTCACAGAATGTGACCACACTCATAAAGTACTGAGAAAAAAATACTTAAAGACTAAATTGAAAATTTTTATTTTCTTTTTACTACACAAATATACTTTAAAAATTAAGATAGTATTATTTTAATTTATCATCACGTGCTCCTATGCAAGAACATTATAAGTGTTTTCTACTCAAGGTTTTCAAAATCCAATCATGGTTACACATACTTCTACTTATTTCCAAGGTTGTCTACACATTCTACCGAGTAAGACTTACATGAAAATTTCAATATGTCTCATCCATGCCATTTTCCTATGCCATCATTTCAAAAAGTGCCCAATAACTAAACATTTCAATTGTTATAAAACCATCAATCTCCTAATAATTTAAATTGCACATCATTATCATCAAATTTTCAACCAATCAAGCCTAATGTACAATTCTAAGATCACTTTCTTAATCTTTGTGCTATACATTTATATTATCAAATGCATTAAGTCAACTAGGGTTAAATCATGCTTATAATATCCATGCAATTAACACATTTTCCTAGCCTAAATGCATGCTCTCTTCTTGGCCAACAAGAAATAATGGGAACTAACTTTATCAAAACATATCCTTAATCAAAATATAACACTTAAACATTCATTTTAACAACTAGCATACTTCCACATAGGTTCATACAAAATAAAAGTAAAGAAAGATAATATGTCTAGGGTTACATGAACATAAGGATAGAATATATAATACAATTCAAAAGCAACCTATCCTAATAGCAACCCGCCACCTAACAAGATTATCTAGCCAAAATTTTCTTTCTTTCTTTACTTTTCTTTACGGCTTATAGACTTCTTGGCCACAACTTTTGCATAATGTAAGCTTCCTTGAGCACAAGCTTACTCACAATTACTTTAGTCGTCATTGTTCCATCATCTAAACAAAACACTATAATAGTATATACATTGGCATAACTTTGTATTAACCTAAAGGGATCAAATATTTGCATTATTTCCTGAAATATATAAGAAAAAGGGGTGAGATTTCAACAAATTCCTAGTAGATAAACAAGCATTCCAAATAATTAACAAAGTACAAGAATATGTTAAACATCATTCATTAGGATATTATCATGAGGATATATAATTAAACAAGGATGTCAATAACAAGGATCCAAAAACACACGTCATGTATGATTGATTGTCCCAAGCAATCCACATCCTTAAACCACACTTCCAAGGTACTATGCCCTCCAAGGGCCTCACCCACCAAGGGTCATATACTCACACCATCAAGGTGCTCTACCCTCCAAGGGCCTCGCCCACTGAAAGTCATAACCTCATCTTGTACCCAAATAGAAAAAAAGAGAATAGCTTAAATATCTACCTTAGTTTTTCTAGGCCAAAAGGTAAGAATTGTTGCTTCCAAATGCTAAAAATAAAACAATGTAATGCTTACTTAATAACCTAATTAAATGATGGATGAAGATGAGAAGAATGGTGAATGTAACTAAATAAAACCCTAAGCTTACTTGGCTAAAACCTTTTCGGCCACCACCACTTTCTCCTCCTTTTCATGCCGGCCACTTTCCTCTCTTTCTCTCTAGCTTTCTTAGCCTTCCTCTCTTCTCTATACTAGGATACACACTTCACTTGCACAAAATGGTAAGGTGGGACGGGTATTTATAGGATAGGTGGCTTGACTTTCTTTCCTAGCAATTCACCAAGCTCATGCCAAGTGTCCATTATTTCATTGGTGCACATGTTTCACTTCAGATGACCTTATAATGATTGTTAGTGATGGCTAATGATTGCTACCACATATTTATTCTCTCTTTGACTTAATTTCTAACTTGACCTCACACTTTTTGGTTTCTTTAAGGTTAAAATTATACTTTGTGCCCTTATATAAGAAAGTGCATTTATCTTTAAAGGAATTCTTCACTTTGGTCCTTCTAATGATTGTTTTTTACTCCATTGGTCCTTATCTCCACTTTTCTAGGCCACTTTTTGTTCATACCCCTAAAATTTGTGTTTTTTTTCAATTTGGTCCCTAAAATATACTTTTTTATTTGCAATTAAAGACAAGCCTCCATTCACTTTTCTTTTAAAATTAATATGTAGCCCTTGTACTTGGGTGATTGCTTTCCACCCCTTAAAACTATTTTATTTCTCTATTAGATCCCTAACAAAATTTATTACCTCAAGATATTCATAAAGAATTATTCTAAGGTTATACTTTACCTAGATAGTTTTCAATTAAGGACAAAAGATTTAAGTGTGAAAATTTAGGATGTTACAACTATCACTTTCTCTTTTTATTGTCATTTTGGGGTTATATTATGAATACATCAAATTAAGGCACTAAGCTATGAATTTCACAAGTATAGGGTATTGAGATGAAAAACAAAAATTAAAAAAGGTTAAGGACTGAATTATAAATACAAAAACATTTTTTAAAAAATACTTAATTTTTGTTGGTAAAATCTTCATTGCAATTATAATGTTGTGTGCATCGGTATACCTATGATCTCACAGAATAAAAATATATCACCGTACTAACATAAACAATGACGGTTTCATAATTTTTAGAACAAATTTTTATTACATTACTGATGATTTATTTTTTTATTTTTTTCTAATTTCAACGTTTTAGTATCAATAACACCAAGCGTGCACGACACCGTGCCTCCCAAATTGGCTGAGTCGCCCAAATTCCTACCTTATCGTATTCAAGCACACGGGGACCGAGAAGTGATTCTCTGAAGCGACTCTATTTGGACATGGAAACTGAAGGAGATGATGCCGAGTCAGGTCTCCGAGCCGACTGGGCCGAGTTGACTCATGAGTGCCTCATCAACATCCTCTCTCGGCTCACCGTGGAGGACCGATGGCGTGGCGCCATGCTCGTCTGCAAGTCCTGGTTTCGTGCCTTCAAAGACCCCGCCCTTCACTCGGTATTAGATCTCGAGGCCTACTTTAAGTCGGCCACCGAGTTGGCCCACTGGTGGTTTCCCGAATTCGAGAGAAAGATCGATTCCATGCTTCAATCCGTCACCGACTGGAGCGCCGGTTCTCTGACGGAGATCCGCCTTAGACATTGCTCTGATCGATCGCTCTCTCTTGTGGCTAAAGGGTAAAATCTTGATTACAAACTTTAATATCTGTTTATCTCATCGTTTGGGTCTCGAAAGTTGAAGTAGTGAGGCATAATTGATCTTCTTCCTTCAAGAATTTGGTTTCTAAATTTTCCTTTTGAATTTTTTCTGCGTGAAATTCAAGTTTTAAATGTTGAAATTTGAGCATGCCATGCTGCCACAGAAAGGTGAGATGAGAACGGAGAATTGACATTTTAAATGTTAATAGAAGGATCATGCCCAGTTTTTTTTAAAAGTTGCCATCAAAAGGTGAGTTGAGAACAGAGTTTTGATTATGTACTTGGTTTTGCTGTGATTGGATTTTTCGGGTTGGAACAAAGAGACATAGGTACTTTACATGACAAGACATGCCAAAATATGTGTCGTTTAAGTGTGCAATTTGAAGATTGAACTCAAATCGGTTATGATATGGCTCCGTTTTTAAAATATCGGTGCTGCATTGGTTGAAACTTTCGCAGTTGAATGTTATGTGACGGTTTGAATTGTGAATAATAGATTTGAGTCCTTGGCCCTTTCTTATGTTTGACATTAGAGCTCACATTGTTTTGTTTGCTTTTGTTGCTGATTCTATTTTAGATGCCCAAATCTTGAGGTGCTATCAATCAGAAGCTGCCCTCATGTTACTGATGACACTATCTCTAGAATAGCTTCTAGGTGTCCAAAGCTCAGGGAACTTGATATCAGCTATTGTTATGAAATATCCCATGAGTCAATGGTGTTGATTGGAAGAAATTGCCCAAACCTTAAGGTTCTGAAGCGAAACCTGATGAATTGGCTGGATCCTTCTCAACATGTGGGGGTGGTTCCTAACGAGTATCTAAATGCTTGTCCACAAGATGGGGATTCCGAGGCTGCTGCTATTGCAAACTCTATGCCACTTCTAGTGTGCCTTGAGATTAGGTTTGCCAAGTTATCGGCTAAAGGCCTCAATTCAATATGTCAGGGATGTAAGAACCTTGAGTTCTTGGATTTGTCTGGGTGTGCTAACTTAACCAGCCGAGACATTGTAAATGCATCATCCAATTTGGAGCATCTGAAAGAGATTAAAAAGCCAAATTTCTACATCCCCAGGTCTGTCTTCCACACTGAGAGGTATGGCCACTGGAGATTGTATGATGAGAGATTTCAGACAGATGTTTTCCGAATCTGAGAATGGATAAGAAGAATTATCCAATAAGTCACCTTTGAGCCCTTCTTCTGTTTGCTGGAATGTGGAGTTCATCATAAAGGGGTTTTTTTTTTTTTTTTAATGGGGGGTGAAGCTCCACACCTATATTTAATGTCTTGTATATTTGTTGTCGAAATCATGACCCTTGTCTGTGTAATTTCTATTCCATGTTGTTTATTGTCTTCATTGTATCTGTAATGTATTCCTATATGAAGATTATTTTCTCATGTTCACTTCTGGTGTTACATGCCGCGTTGCTTCTTATGTTTTTGTTTTAGCATCTAAAATAAAGAAGTGCTTCACTTTCTTATGTTAACCTTTCTTTTCTTTCTCCAGCTTCCTCATTCTAGTAATTACTAACTAATTAGTGGTGTGCTAATTATTTTTCTTAATTCTTACTTTCTTCATTGGGGAAACCTCATGGTTTTGAGCAAAGGACACTGGTTTTTTATTTGTGTAAATTATCACTCATACCTCTTTGAATTGGCCTATGGTCCCATGTGATTTAAAATTCAATGAAATAAATTTGAAAATTAAAATGACCATTGATTTCATTGTTTTCGGTTACATCTTTAATAATTTATTGTTTTACGAGACTATTATTGGGATTAAGTGGATAATTTTAATTTTAAAATGTCAGCTTAATATTAGTAATGATGTTGAGGGAGAGAAGTGAAAGTGGAACAACATAGAAATAATTCAGGAAAGGGAGGAGAGAGATGTTGAGAGAAATTGAGGGGGAGGAAGTAGAGTGAATTTGTGACCAATTCCTAATTACTTAGCTCTTTATATCGAGCTCAAGAGATAATTCCTGATAAGATAAATTAATTTAAAATTAAAAAGATAATATAGACTTAACAAAAGGATGAATAAATTGAAAGTAAAACTAATTAAATAATTTCTAATTTTTATATGCATCCATAATCGTTAGTTTATAAATAATTACTAATATATTTTTTCTTATTCTTCATTTGATATACTTTGAAATCATGAAATTGTTTACTATTTAAATGATTATGTGAATATGTCTATTCAAATTAAGATCCATAACATGATGTGTGTGTGTCTATATATATATATGTATGTATAAGATTAACAAACAAGTCATTGGGGTTGAATGTGTCACGACCTGAATCAATATGATATGATCGTCATGAGGATGAGGTATTCTTCATTCTCGTGGACTCATCAAAAGTCTGAGGACAACAAAACTTATATAAACTCATATTAAATAATCATTAAATTTCAAAATCTCTTCATACAAACATTAACTAAATTAGTTTACTCTGTGTGTAGAAAATTATGTAGGTTATTCCTTAAGTTACGGACCTTTCAAAATTTTTACAACAAAGTTAACTAACATACCATGGTAATACATCGACACTTAGCCTGTATATAAGGGAGCAACTAAACTGAATTATAAAATAAAGGAAAGACATGGTTCTAGCAGTAGACTAGGCTCATCAAAAAATTAATCACCAAGATTACAATTCCGTAAGTGAATGTTCTAGATCGGTACTGGAATCTGAAAAACGTTAAATAATGCGGTGAGTAGAAACTCAATGAGCAATTAATTCTAATATTATAGAAATTAGAGCAGATTTACAATGATATAGCTTTCGAAATTTAAAACTAGATATCATACATTCATAATTCAGTAACATCAAATTGAGAATCATCATTAACAAAGTGCATTAGGAATCTCCTATAGAACCAGTTAGACTTTTGAAATACAAAACTAGCCCAAGGCTAGTAAAAACAAATCAGATCAAATACTCATTTAGCCATAAGCTCTAAGTAATTATAATAATGGCCTTAGGTCTCATACAGAATATGGTAGTGAGAATATCATACCCAACCATATCAGATTACCAATCGTAGTGCACTATAGCTAATGTCTATTACCATTAGCTACAAGGTTCTGTTTTGGACACATTTCCAATATTTCAGAGATATATAAACATCCATATTCAGATATCGAAATTTCAAAATCGTACCACTTCATAGTTCAGATTTTAGTATTTCTAATAATTCATAATTCAAAATCATAATGGATAATTTAAAATAATATCCTACATAATTAGGATTATCTACTCACGCGAGAAGAGTATACTAACTTTCTTCTATCCTTGATTATAATTTCTTTGTTGACAATTTTCTAGTCACTTAAAACAATAAATGTAATACCCTATTTTTTTATTAAAAAAATTTATATTCATTGCTACCTTAAATATTTTATCATCAAATCATTCCTAATATTTCCACTAAAAATATATTTTATCACAATAATTACATATTTTATCCCTAAATAATTATTTTAAACACTTACTCATACCCGCTATCCCTATTGTAATTAAATTAATATCCCAATTATTTCCACTAACATTATTTTATTAACCCACTTAATTAAACTAATATCATAATTATACCTACTACTCCCACTCATATTATCATAATACCAATTATATCTTAAATACATCAAAAACATCATACACTCCTTCAAGACTCCAATTTCATCACGCAGCAACTCCAACAACGTCCATTCATTGTGCAAATCCACCAACCGGCAAACCGAGGTTACTCTACTGCCAGGAAGGGTCGCCGGTGTTTTCTCTCGATGGTTGCAACTCCATCTTCACCTTCCCTACCAACAACGGTCACTGGTTGGCCAGAAATTTCACCATTTTTCGGTGGTTCGAAGAGCACGGATCCGAGGCCTTAGAATGTAATTTTGGTGCATTTTTAATCCAATTAATCATAGGGCTTCACTTTCTACAATAATTTTGCACCTTTCTCCCTCATTTACATAGATCAATTTGGTCTAATTTGTTCAGAATCGAAGAAACCCCAATTCTGGTAGTGTTTGTGTGAGAAAGTGATGAAATTGAGCTTAATTTAGGTTGTTTGCTTCAGATTGAGTTAGGATTACACTTCACAGGTGAATTTCACTCATTTCTCCCTTGAAATCACTTATCAATTGTGAATTTTGGCTTCTGGATTGAAAAACCACAATTTAATAATCTATAAGCAATTTGGAAGATAAGTGAAATTTGAGTTTTTAGGGCTTCTTAAATTTTGCTATGCACCTAGGGAGTGATATAACATTTTAAAAAATTTTAGTTTGAATTTTAGAACGAATTTCTAATTTTTAGTAATTTTCCTAGATTTTGTACGAAGAAAAATAAAGGAAATTAAAAGGGGCAAATGTATTTGACTTGATTGGATAAAAATAAATATTATTTGAGGTTAAATGGAAAATTTGGAATTTATTATATGACCCTTAAGTGAAATTTGTGTGATGGTAGGTGTTAAAAATTTAATAAGTGCATAATGGAATAATTGAATAAAGTAATAACAATATTGATAATAATAATAGTAATGATGATGATAATAATAATAATAATAATAATAATAATAATAATAATAATAATGATAGTAAGAATAATAAAATGAAATATAAGTCATAAGTTTTTTGAAGTATTAATTAAGAAAGTGGCCCATAAATTTAATTTTCTAAAATTTAATAAAGAAAGAGATGAATTGGATAAAGGTGAATAATGAATAATTAATTAAGTTTGTAACATAATTAAATAATTAAATTTATGAAAACTAGATGTTAAGAGTATTTTATTTAATGTTTATAGGTGGTTAGAAAACTATTAGCAAAGGAATTATAGTTAAGGATAAGAGAAGTTTAGTATACTCCTTACAGGTGAGTAGATAATCCTAATTATGCAGAATATTATCTTAAATTATTCATAATGATTTTGAATATTGAATTATTAGAAATACTAAAATCTGAATTTTGAAGTGGTACGATTTTGAAATTTCTAATATCTGTACATGGATAATTATTTATCTTTGAAATATTGGGAAAATGTCTAAAACAGAACTCTGTAGCTAACGACAGCTGACGTTAGCCATAGTGCAATGTGATTGGTAATCTGATAAGGTTGGATATGATATCCTTACCACCAAATTTAGTTTAAGACCGAGGGCCATTATGATATTTACTCACCCCGTTACTAACGACAGTTGACGCTAACCGTAGTGCACTGCAATATTAGTATTACCTATTCACTAAGTTTCCACTCATCTCATTATTTAACATTTTTCATATTATAATGCCGATCCAGAATGTCCATCTTCGGAATTTTAATCTTGGCGATTAATTTCTTGGTAAGCTTAACCTACTGCTAGAGCTATGTCTTTTATTATTTTTATGATTTAGTTCAATCGCTCCCTTGTATATAATCTAGATGTTTGATGTATTACTATGGTATGTTAGAAAACGTCTATATGGAGTTATGAGACTTATGCTATTTAATATGAATTTATATAAGTTCTGCAATTATGAGGGTTTCAACGAGTTTGCGAGGATGAAAGACACCTCATCCCCGTGTCAATCACACCCTACTGGCTCAGGTTGTGACATTAAATAAAATACTCTTAACATCCAATCCTCATGAATTTAATTATTTGATTTTGTCACAAGCCTAATTAATTTTTTTTGTTCACCTTTATCCAATTCACTTCTTTCTTTACTAAATTTTAGGAAATTAAATTTATGGGCCGCTTTCTTAAATAATACTTTAAAATACTTATGACCTATATTTCATTTTATCATTATTATTATTATTATTATTATTCAATTATTCCATTATGCACTTATTAAATTTATAACACCTACCATAACACAAATTTCACTTAGGGATCATCCAATAAATTCCAAATTTTCTATTTAACCTCGAATAATATTTAATGTTATCTAATCAAGCTAAACTAATTTTTCCCATCTAATTTCCTTCCTTTTTCTTCATGAAAAATCTAGGAAAATTATGAAAAATTAGAAATTTGTTCTAAAATTCAAACTAAAATTTTCAAAAATTCCAAATCACTCCCTCGTTGCATAACAAAATTTAAGAAGTCATAAAAACTCAAATTTCACTTATTTTCCAAATTGCCGATAGACCTCTAAATTGTGGTTTTTAAATCTAGAAGTTAAAATTCATAATTGATCAGTGATTTTAAGGGAGAAATGAGCAAAATTCACCTATAAAGTATAATCCTAACTCAATTTGAAGCAAACAACCCAAATTAAACTCAAATTGGCCTTTCTTTCTAATGAATAGTTCTGAAATTAGGGTTCTTCGATTCTAAAGCAAATTAGACCAAATTGATAAGTGTAAATGAGGGAGAAAGGGTTGAAAAACATCATAAAACTGAAGCCTTAAGCAAATTAAAGTAAAAACACACTAATTTCATGAATTTTAGGCTTGGATTTCGAGTGAATAGAGCCGTAAAAAAATCAAAGAAATTCCAACGATGTAGTGGCTGGTGGTGATTGCTAGTAGGCTATGGTAATGCTGCAACTTGTAAGAGGCATTAGCAACCCTTCACGATGGCCGAAACAGTGTCGGTGGCCGGTAGAGATATTTGCGTAGTAATAATAACGTGGCACGATTTTTTGGTGATATGGCTGGTGGGGGAGGTTGTCGGTGGACCAGAAGTGTTACTAGTGGGTCGCTGGTGCTCGCCGACAATAGTGAAGTGACTGCCGGAGGTTGGAAGCTGGAGTTGCACAGTGACAGGAAGGAAATGTGTAGGAATGGGTATCTGATGTAAATTTTTGTAGTATAATTTAATGGATTAAAATATGATAAGTGGGGGTTATAATAATGTTAATGATATAATTGGGGCAATAAAATAAAGTAAGTGAAGTTAGTGGGAATAATTGGGAGTTTAAAATATTTTAAATGAAAAATATTGTATTTTTATCATATTAAATTTTTTCTCACAAATATTTAGTTACTGTACTTTGTTGAATTACAAGTGTTAAAAAAGCACAAAGTAAGGTTTATAATCTTAAATAAAATTTTATTTGCATCACTATTTAGTTTTGACTGGGTTCCTTTTCCAATATAAATTTCATAAATATTACATAATGAATTTTTAAACTTTAGTGGAGCAATAGATTTTGGACCAAATCACATGAGGTAAACAATTAAAACGCTACTTAACTGTGTCTGATATGGTTCTAAATTAAATGTCTTGATGCAACGAATGTGATTTGAGGTCGAGACTTGAGAAGTTAAGAAACTGAGGTCTAGCTGGTGTTGAGTCAAGCAGTAATGAAGCCTTTTACGCACGAATTTAAACAAGGTACGTATTTGTTTCTCTCCCGTAATTTGTTTCTTGTATAAATGGGCTTTAGCAATTTAAAAAGGAAAAGAAGGTAGTCCGCTAGTTTATTATCAAAAGAAAGCGTTAACATCATATGCAAAATGGGAAGCGAAGAGCAAGAGTATTTTTAAGTAAAAGCAGCTTCTGGCTCCATTATAATCTAACCAAAGGCTAGATATTGATTTTTTGAATATCTCTGCTTCTTTTTCCATCCCCGTACTTCAGAAATATGTTTCAGGATGAAACTTCAGGCCCTGGGAATTCAGTAGAAGCAAAGAAACAGAAGCGATCCAAGACTGAGATTACTGAGAGCTGCCATGAATAAGGATGAAGGCTTGATAGAAACAGAGTTTGAACTTTTCCGGCCCTTGTTTGGAGGCCGTAAGTCATTTGAACCACCATTAATTGGCTTTCGCGAAACGATCTCATGTTGGACAACATGTAAGCTTGGAATTGTTCTTTGATTGCCTGTTTTGTTTGATCCCATGGTCATACCATACATATCTGCTCATCCCAGAAGAAGAAAGTGTTTGCAATCAAAATAATATGTTTAGAAGTTCAATCTTCAATTAAGATTTGAATATGAATAAATTAATCATTTGGCCTTTTGGGTTGATAGATTTATTGAGCTTTATTTTTCATAATTTAATGAGCGTATGAGTAAATTAATGAATATAACAAATCTAGTGTAGTTTGTACTTCTAGCATTGTTTAACAACTTACCAAAAGAATTAGTTCTTTTAGAGTAGTTTACTGTATACGAATATGAAAACAGAATAAGAAAAAACTAACAAAGAAATGCTTACAGTTAAGCAGTATTTTAGACTTGGAAGTCTTAAAATCCCCATGCTCTGCATTGGATTTGCTTGCACAAGGTGAATATCTGAGAATGATGAGCAATACAAGGAACCATAGAAGTTGAGTTTTCCTCATATTTGAACCTGTCTTGAACCACTGCCAAGTGATTGCTTGTTTGTGCAGAGGCACCTTTGCTTAATTAGTAGATAAGTTGGTTATTTATAATGAGGTTTCTTACTGATGATGGTTACAGCAAATATAAAAGCTTCCTCAGTGCCATGGTCTTGCACTCTTTGAATTGGATTCTCTGCATTGAAATGAAAGCCCATGCTATGCAGATTCCTTGCTTATTCGTGTTTTATAGTTTCACGAATTGACAGAATTTATATGCAATTCTAAGTGTAATGGCAGAAAAGTAGAGGAAGAAAAAGGCCCTTTCGGTTAAATGGAATCTAATGAAGATTGAGTGGATATAAAAGCAATATTTTTATTCTTTTCGTGGGGAAGATGGTCCAGAATGATGGCTCTTAGCTCCACTAATTAGTTATGCTCCACTAGATAGTATGATTCTCATACTATTCAAAATTTAAAGACCACAATCAATAATTTTTTAAAACTTTAAATTGCTAAATTTTAAAATTTTGATCTAATAACTAAAAATTATATAAAAAATTATCCAGTAGTTATTATTGATATAGTTGGCACACCAAGTGTAGGAATCCAAATTAGGCATTAACCAGTGAAGAAGAGATTCAAATATTCAAGGAATCACAAGCCCCTAGATCCTTAGCCCCTATTGGGGTAAAGTAGGTTAATAGGCTCATTTAGAAACATTTGTAGACATAGGACTATACAATATTCTGTGCTTTGAGTTTTGGTGATATTGGGCACATTTTGGTTTCCTTTTCTGTCTATGGTTAAGGTATGTTAGTGTGTGATTGAAAGGGAAGACGGGAAATTGGATAAGGAAAAGTACAAAACAAAGAGATGGAAATCATAAAGCTTTTGGAGAGGGTGAATAAAGAAAATAAGGTACTTCTTATGTTCGACCATATCCTCATTTGTTACACCAAGTGTAAAATGATTTGAATTTGAATTTGTTAAGCTCTCCACTCTCCACAATCCCACTTTCACCCATTAGAAATCCCATATGCAGCTATTGGTTAATGGAATTCGGATCACTAGTTGTACTACTGATCAATTAGTATAAGCACAAATTTTTTTTTAAATTTTTTATTGTTAAGTTTTTTTTTTCTGTGACTCACCGCTGTATAATAGATCTGTTGTACAATAATGAATTCACATTCTAATTAATGGTGATAGTGATTCTTTTAAAAGATTGATGCCTCAATGGTAAGTTAGGAGGAGAATTACTATCATTGAATAAAACTTTTTGGCATTTCTCACCTATGCTCACTAGAATGAAAATTCTTCCATTTGTTAGCATGAATATTATATTTGTTAGGAATATTTATCTGTGTAGCATTTCTATCCCCCCCCCCCCCCCACCCCACCAATGCTCTCATATTCGGATTTGAAAGTCTTCAACAATTTATTGATTCTTAATACAGTTAATTTAACGTTTGAAATGTTAAAAAGATTATTTGTACACTAAGATAAGATTTGTTTTATAAATAATTTTGTTTAATTAAAAAATTTTCTTCTAAAACTAATTTTATCTTTCAAATATCTATTTGATGGATAAATTACATTGATAGTAAAATTTATATTTAAATAAGAGTTTTTAATCATAAATTATAGTCGTATAAACTCACCGTTAATTAAAATTAAATTTGCAAAATTACGTTAATTCAAAATCAAAATTATTCAAGTCTAATCCAAGCACACTTTGTTTATGAAACTTGATCTTGCTCATCGTTGTATTTGTTTATATGCTCGCAACTTTTATTTATCCACTTTCAAATGCGAATCCCATTCTCGCATGTCCAACGTTGTCATTAAGAAAAGAATCATAAAAATCAAAGCGAAGTGATAATGAGAATTTGGTTGTAATCAGATACTTGGAATCACTGTGACTTATGCGCATACGTGCAGTCAATCATTAAGCATCTGATGTAACTAGAATCCCAGTGTAGGACCAAAAGTGTAAATTATGTTCCCGAAAAAAAAAGTTTATTATGGGATAATTGTATAATTAGCTTGATCGATTTCTTTATTCTAATCTTAGATGCTTCTTAATTTTCTCATTTTAATAATTTAGCAATCGAATTATAATATAAATTTAGGCTTATTTATTTTATAAATTGTAAACTATAAAATTATATTATAAAATAAATGTTTTTCCTTCCCTTTTTAATTGTGACGGAGAAGAAAATTTTCCATTTCATGATAAACTCTTGTTAGTTTAATTAATACTCTAAAGAGGAGTGGAATCGGGTATGATCGATAAGGTTTCAATTCTTATTTTATTTTATTTAATGTTTGAGGTTCCTATTTTGCAGGAGTTTGAAAAATATATATTTTAAAAAATTAGTCTTTTCTTTTAAAAAAATTGAATAATAAATTATTTTAGAGGTTTTAATTACTTGAAATAATAAAAGTAAAATTAGAACTTCAAAGGCTAGTTGAAAAATATTATCCGTTAAACATGATTTTAAAACACAAATTCAAAGCAAAAGGAACAGTAAGCCATGCAGAAAATTTATAAAAGTATTAATCAAATTAAATTTACGTCCTCTCTAGAAGCAAAATGTTAACAGAATTTTATAATCAGGACAATTATTTGTATGGAATGAAACAATCTTCAAAATCGCCGTTAGCTACATCATTTATGGCCTAAAACATTAAAGAGCGAGAAATAAAGCGTAGACCGTTAAAAGCTATTTATTTATTTTTCTTTAATAATATATCATCCTATAAAACAATCTAAGATATTAATATATAAAAATTCAAATTTTATTAAAATTGAATTAAAAAATTCTGATACATTCAAGGAGCCTAATCTCACTGTAGAATCTCGAGAAGGTATTATACTGGTTGAGCCAAAGACTTTAGATATGTTGGAACTCCGTGACCCTCACTTTATCGGATGTCCTCGATGCGATCCATGACCCTCATTTTAACCTATCACATCAATGCATCCATCTTCATCTCAAAATGATACCACATTGCCCTAATTCTATCTTGGAATTGCTTATATTCCTTTCTATCTCATCCCATGTCCCAAACACTTTTAAGCCTTTGTGAAAACCTTATTATAAAACCTAATCAAAGACATTTGGCGGCTTCAGGTGCAACACATAGAAAATACTTCTCAATAATCAAATTTTTTGTGTCTAGTCTTTGTTGGAACAAGGTTAGACTTAGAACTCTTAAAAAATTCATATATATTAAACCTAAACTCAAAATAATTCAATTCAATCCTTTTTTTCAGGCTTGTATTACTTTGATTTGTTGGTTGGAAGAAATCAATTCTGACTGTTATTAAATTTAACATATTTAAAGACTTTATACCAAGTCTTAGGGCAATCTAAAGTTGTTTGCAATTTTATCTCATCATAAACACATTCAAGGCACTTTACATAAAAAGAAACCTTTGTTCTAGCTTCTACTTACTATATAAATATACATAACTCCTTAACACAAGTTAGTATGTATCTTATATACATATCTTACAAGAAAATGATAATCATGAAATAGTCATTCATAATAGTTATGTTATAACAAAGCTTATACACATCATTCTCTCATTAAAGTACAAATAACAAAATACATCATATTTCTAAAGCCTATTACATAGCTTTCTTTCTTTAATCTCCATTGAAACTTAGAGGTTTTGCAATAAATAGGGGAGGGTTACTAAACTTACATTTAATAACTCAAGTAATTAATCAATTGAATTTTAATTTTTTTTTTTTGGGCTAAGAAAGATTCATTAAAACAAACACCATAACAAACAACCCAAAACAAAAGCACAAAGCAGAAGACTGACAGCAAAAAAATAACAGAAACAAAATTGGCAACAAAACATAAAAGGAAAAAAAAAGAAGGACAAAGCAAACTCATCTAACACCTTCTCTAAAGCCTTCTTCATTAACCTTCAACATAAAGATAAAAGAGGATAGGGGATCATTCTTTCAACCAAACGGGCACATCCTCTTCATAGAAAAATTGGTAAGCTAATTAGCAGCCCTCTTAATGGACCTAGGAACCCATACTACCTCAATAGCAGGGAAAGACTAGATCAACACCTTGATGTCTTCATTCAAAGGAGAACACCTCCATTCAGGACACACACAACTCTCCTAAATATAGCCAATCAAAGCTTAGTTATTAGATTTAAATATAACAGAAGGCCACCCAATCTCTTTAGCCATATGAACACACCTCCTTAGTGCTAGCATTTCTACCATAAAAACAAAAGATGCTTTACTATGGATGCTAGAAAAAACAACTAGAGAAGCATTGCAATCTCTAGCAATAATCCCTAAACTAGCAACTCCTGAGCTACTCTAAAATCCTTCATTAGTATGAATTTTAATCCATTCTACACCTAGGGGCTTCCAATAAATCAGACTTGAGTTATCATTAACTGCAGCTTCATTCCTCAATGAGGTTTAACCATTCTCCATCCAAAATTCCTTCATAGTAGTTGAAGCTTTCAAGACTACATCAAAGGAATTCAATTGATAGCCTTCATATAAAAAAGCATACTTGTCTTTCCAAATCAACTAACACAACTCAGCTATAAGAGCCACTTCAAAATCCCCCAAGGTACCTTTCTTTGCCAACTTGATCATCCAATCCACACATGTAGAAATTTGCATCTTATCTACTCTGAGAGCTAAACAACATCTCAACCAAACTCTCCTAGCCCAGTCACAGAGTAGAATAACATGTTTAATATATTCCCCCTCTTTTAAACAACATAAACAAACTGACGAAGTGTTATTCTTCCTCTTTCATAGATTCACCACAAATGGGATTGAATTCTAGCTCATCCTCTATAAAAAGTGTTTTACTTTTTGTGGGACTTTGATTCTCTAGATAAACTTCCACCTTTCCTCATTTGAACCACGAGAAGTACTAAGATTAGACCTTCTTTCAATATCAGAAGCTCCTTTTGTAACATGATAGCCCCCTTTTTCTACCATATATGCTTTATCCTTGCTTCCCTTTCAAACTAAACCATCATCACGTCTTCTTAGAGGAACAATAATACTCAGAATCATTTTTTTCTCATCAGAGGAAATCTACCCATCAATGATAGAAAGGTCCCAACTATTCTGAAGACACACACAACATAATTTTCTTGACCCAGCTTACAGAGAAACCTATCTTAAGTATAACTAACTTCAAAAAGTCCCATTCCACTCAATCATAAGCTTTGTTCATTTCCATCTTCAGAGCAAACTCATGAACACCCCCTCTCTTTGTCTTCAAATATTGAAAGGCTTTGTGTATAGTTGATTCAAATTGCAATCAAAGTGCAATATCACATGCAAGTATAAGTGGTCAGCAAGTAATACAATGATGAAATGAGTATTAGTCCTTCAGAGACTTGGGTTCAACATTTACAAGTTGTGTGATTAAGGATTGGTTGACTAAATGTACAAAAAAATTTGAATGTTGGTTGATGCAGAATTTTAACAACCTAGAATTTTGATCTTCTACCACATGCAGGGATGCTTTTTGTTATGATTATTACTTTGTTTTAACTAAAGAATAAATTGCTAACCTAGGATTCTTCCCTTCTTATATGCTTCTTTCAAATGCATACAAGCCAAGTTCCTTCCCCCTAATTTCCTATATGTCTATAGAAACTAGCTGGGATAAGAACCTTATAAATCCAAGACCCAAATCTAATTATCACAAACAATTAAATACTTTTGTATTAATTGCAAATTACATTTATGCAAATAGTGATTATATACATCCAATTCAAATATTTAGGTAACTATGTCTGGTTGACATAAATTCTATCTTCTTTCTTAAGGTGATTAGGCTTAGAAAATAATAACTATAGGATGAATATAAACAGTCATTTATTCAATGAAAATTGTAATAACATTCAATAGAAAAGCATCCCTAACAAGGGCTTCAGGCAAAATCCTAGGACATGGGCATTAATACAGAATTAAACAACAAAGAAGAGCATCAAGAATACATGAAGCTAAAGAAAAAGGAGATGTTCAGAAGCGGAAAAACTCTATATAAAGCCATCACTCATAAACAAACCCTTACTTCAACCACTCGCAAATTGAGACCTCTTTTCAAGTGTTCAAGACACTTTCCTCTGCTTGTTATGAGTTGTTTGTCTTCAGGACCTTTTATGTAGGCATTAGAAACCTTAAAGTGCAGCATGGGCTGATTATAGAGCTCTCTATCATCAAAGGAAATTAATGTTTCTGGCAACACGCCTAGGCAAGGCTTATTTGGCGCCCAGGTGCTAAGCGGCTGGCTCCTGGACACCATGTCCTAGAAATGACTAGCACCTGGGCACTGTCTTCATGGCGTCTAAGCGTTATTTTTCCAACCACGATTGTTCCTTCTACAGCACTTGGCACTTTGGCACTGGTTTTCTAGCACTTGGGCACCATCTCTTTGGAATTGGCACTCTAGCGTTGGAATTGTGGCGCTTGGGTACTAGCCTTTAGTCTTTAGCAATTTTTCTTACCATCAGGTTATTTTTCTTGAAATAACCTTCAATTCTTTCACAACCAATGTTAGTGGAAAACTTTAAACTTTTGTATATGAAATCCATATGTTTTTTATTCAAAATTGCGATATTAGCTCAATTAATGTTTCCTTGAAAGCTTCGCTTTTGATAGTCA
This sequence comes from Delonix regia, assembly GCA_037074485.1. Taxonomy (NCBI): domain Eukaryota; kingdom Viridiplantae; phylum Streptophyta; class Magnoliopsida; order Fabales; family Fabaceae; genus Delonix; species Delonix regia. The sequence continues at coordinate 22,041,323 of CM073451.1, forward strand.
TTACACACCCCCAGATTTGAGGTTTTGCTAGTTCTCAAGCAAATAATTTCAAATAATATTTCTACATCACTATTTTTGTATAACACATAGGAGTTAATTTGATTGTCTAGAGGCTTTCAACTATATTAATCTTGATCATTAGGTCAAAGTACTTATTAAATTCTTATATAAAATGCAATCTACATATACTTTTGACTTCTAGATTTTTCATTCCTTTCAAAAAAACACTCATTAATATTTTATCCTCTTTTGAAACTATAATCCATATGCTTAATTTTCACTTAACTCTTTGTACTACCTTAGAGCAACACATAGTCAAGAATCATTAAGTCTTTATAAGCTTATAATGTTAGGCTCAGGTGAGTGTAGGTTGGGAGGATTTTTGTAAGCTTCATCCATATCCTAGCAGACAATCTATAGATGGTAAAAGATTTATTCTTTTTTTTTTTTTTCCGAAGCCTTTCCTTTATTTAGGGGTGTTTTAACATCTTTCTTCCCTAAATTTATATATATACTTGCTTTGCACTCCTTATGTATAGTGTTCTTTTGCTTCCCATCTATTTTTCTTCACTTCTTATGAGGCTTGCTATCACACTAACCAATCGCCGTCTGATCTTATTATGTCTCTATGATATGGAAGGTGTAATTGGAGGGTAAATGGTATGGCTGGGTGTATGTTTGTGAAGAAAAGAAACCTTATTTAGTTCAGGCTCAAAAAGGGAATCAAGGGAAAGAGAATTTTTTGTTGGCTAAACAAATGGCTCAATCGGTCCAAAGAATGCCTAAATCCTTTTCTTGACAATGTGTTAAAAATATGTCTCAAGTGATGATAAATTAAGTTCTAGAATGCAGTTCAAGGTAACAAATAAAAATGTATGCATTTGATTGTTCAAAATTATCTTTGAAGTAAGCAAACTCGATATCATGCAATTGATTCTAAATTATTCCTAGCACTTATGTTACTTATGACAAGAATAATGATAGATAATTGGCTCATATGCATTCAATCTCCTCTTTATTTGTTATAATTTAATAGTGAGTTTGAATTTATTAGATATAGCATGCTGTTCCCGTAGAAACAAATAAAACTACTAGTTTTACCAACTATCAATGCACTGTTTCACATTCATATGAGTTTTATTCATAGCTAATCTCCCCCAAATTTACTCAATACAGTGCCCTCACTGCCAAAGTTATTACAATTCTGAACAGTATTTCATAAAATAAAACTAAAAAAAATAAAAACTACTAATACTTCCCAATGTGTCTAGAGGCCTAGCTCCTCGTCGTCTTCTGTCACCTTCGAGTCCTCCTCACTAGATTCTCTTTTTCCATGTTTGTGCTAGTGTAAGTGCTAGAGGACTGCCTCATTAGATGTTGGAACTCATATGGGGGCATTGGCCATGCAGGCATCATATCAAGTTGCATACCTTAAAAGGCAGCCATAGCTCGAAGGAACTCACTTGTGGCCAGATTGCACTAAATTTGATACTCGTTGAAGCACTCCTGTCTGGCCATTCTTTCTCCCATGTGAGCCGTGATAAGTCGAGAGTCTCAAGACGGCAGGTCTCCCCTCATGCTGACGTCTCATATTCTAAAGGCCAAACACATTTAGCTTAGTGTAAGGCGTCAGTAACTCTTCGCCTTGCTCATATTTGACCCCTGCTCGCTTGCACATATCTGTGACTATAGAAGGATACCATAAACTATCCTTGACGTTGGTGGATACTTGCAGCTTGCCTCAGAAGATATATGCCCCCACATCGAATGATCAGTCGATAACTATGGCATACAGAAGAATGGCTCAATCGGTGGTGATCTTACTAATGTGCTAGGTAGGAGAGATCATCGAAGTGATAAACTTGAACCAAATTTGGTTCTATGGGGTCAGTTAACTGGCACTGAATCGCATATGTTTCTCCCTTTTTATCACCTATTGGGGGTCCCCATTGCATAGATGTCTCCCCAACTTTTCCAAGTCCATGCGCTCTTGTAAAAGTTGACAGTATCAGTCATTATCAACATTGGGAAGGCCAAAAAGTTAGTCGATTTCATCACCCCCAACTACCACCTTCTATCCCCTAATGAGCACATCAAAGTGAGTGCGATCAGGGAGGTTTGCATAACATTCTCACACTACTAGGAGGATTGCTCCTTCGGGTTGTCTGTAAAATTGTTCCTAACCTCGTCGCCATATCTATCCCTAATGGGTGTGTTAATGTCATCATCTACCCTTATTCCACCTTCTTTAACTAGGTTTTTGTTCACAGTTATAGTTTAGAACCAGTGCATGGTGTCACAAAAGGCAAAGCGGGCATCATCCATAGGCTAGTTGGATTCTCCTCATTGCTTCTTTTTTAGTGCCATGATCCTTGCAATCAAATATGGTTAATGTTAGTGATGTTCTAAACCTTGAGCAATGTTCCCTGAAGATATTCAAACATAGTGTTCCCATATAAAGCATATTCAACCATACTGATCAGAATAAACCAATTAAACCATGTAATGATGTTTACAATCTGGATTCTAAGTGAGAAAATCTAACACAAATGCCCAAATCATTCTAGAATGTTTCCTTCAGCACCTAGGGTTTTCTAATCTAGCAAATATGCCAAATGTTTGGTGAAATCAATGATTTTATTCATTTAAACATGTGAAAATTGCTTACAATAAATAATAAATGATAAAATCGTATCAAAACAATCAAATAAGTGCAAGAAAACAGTAACTATGTTATCCGATAGAAAGGGGGTTAGGGTTCATACCTAGATAGTTTGCCCAAAATCAAATGAATCTACGCAAAATGTGAGTATAGGGGAAAGCGATTATGATAGACGAAGGGTTCTGAGGGAGTAAGGGAGTGTGTGAGTGTGAAATTTCAATGAGAGTGCTGTGTTTTAAAGAATAAAATTGTGGTTCTTGACGTAGCACCTGGGAGCACAGGGTCTTTGTAATGTGGTGCCTAGTCGCTATACAACGGGCATTGGTTGCCACTTTTATACAGTTTCTTGTTGCTTGGGTGCCCTTATCCTGCACCTAGATGTTGTTCTTTGATGTGAAATTTCTGGAACTTAGGTGCCTACGCACTATTTTTCCGACGCCTAGGCACCAACTCTCTAGAAATCTCACCCTAACACCATTTTCTTTACAACTGGGCGCTTTTCACCATTTTTTTTTTTAGGTTTGGCATTCAAGTGCTACCTTTTTCTTGCCTGGGCACCAACGCTCTGGAATTAGCACCTTAGTATCATTTTATCTACTCTTGGACACTAAATCTTTACCTCTTGCTGCTGATTTCTAGAGAATTGGGCGCCCAAGTGCCACCTTTTCGTCGTTGGGGCACCAACTCTCTGGAATTAGCGCCCTAGTGCCATTTGTCTTGCACCTAAGTGCCATATCCAAGTCCCATAGGTGTTCCCTCTTCTAACCAACTTGTATTAAAAAATAAAATAGACTAGAGTTAAACTCTAGAATGGATGGTGATAAACAAGAAATAAAAAAGAAAGATACAGAAAAAAAAAAAAATGCTTGGGTTTCCTGTCAAGAAGTGTTTCAGTTATACCCATCAGTTGAACTACCAATTTCTTTTATGGCTAAGTGAGGGGAAGTATGCCCTGGTTCCTTGGAACTATTCCACCCCAATATGGCTTTAGTCTTTACCTATTCACCTTGAATGTTTGGCGAGTGTTTTCGTCAAGAAGTTCCACTGAACCATAAGGATTCATTGCCACAATAGTAAAATGTCTTAACCATCTTTACTTCAAATTTTTAGGAAAGAGCTTCAAGTAGGAATTAAATAATAATACTTTTGGCCCAACCTCAAAATTCCTCCATTGAATCTTACTGTTATACCAGTGTTTTACTTTTTCTTTATAAATTTTGTTATTCTCATATGCACTTAGCCTAAATTCAATCAGTTTATTAAGTTGCATGAGTCTTTTTTCCCTATATGCATTTAAGTCAAAGTTCAATTTCTTGATGGCCTAATATGCTTTATGTTCCAATTCAAATGGTAGATGGCATGCCTTGCCAAATACTAATTGATAGGGGGACATGCCTAAAGGGGTCTTAAATGTTGTGCAATAAGCCCATAAAGCATCATCTAGCTTTACTACCCAATCCTTACAAGATGCACAAACTATTTTCTCTAAATTGGTTTTAATTTCTCTGTTCGATACTTGAACTTGTCCATTTGTTTGGGGGTGGTAAGCCAGAACTACCTTGTGATGTACTCTATATTTCTTAAAGAGGGTATCAAATTGTTTGTTGAAAAAATGCTTCCCTTTATCACTTATGATTGCTTTAGGTATGCCAAATCGTGTAAAGATTTACTTTTTCAAGAATTTTAGCATAACCTTGGCATCATTAGTGATGTAAGCAACAACTTCAACCCATTTAGAAACATAATCTACAGTAAGCAATATATAAATGTTATCGAATGAGTTTATGAAAGGGCCCATGAAGTCAATTTCCCATGCATCAAAGAGTTCTACTTCCAAGATGGAGTTAAACGACATTTCCTGCTTATTTAAAAGGTTTCACGTTCGTTGACATCTATCATAGTTCTTGGCAAACTCATGGGCATCCTTGATGAGTGTGGGCCAAAAAAATCTTGCCTGCAGGACCTTGAAGGTCATTTTGTATCCTTTCTAATGGCCTGCATAATTGGTTGCATGGCAGTGATGTAGAATGCTTTGAACCTCTTCTTCTGGAACGCATTTTCTCATTATCTGGTCCTCACATTATCTAAACAAGTATGGTTCATCCTAGATGTAGTTCTTCACTTTATACAAAAACCTTTTCTTCTGCTACGAATTCATATATGTAGGTAAGATGTTAGCTGTAAAGAAATTCACAATGTCAGCATACGATGGTGTTTTAATAGTGTTAATAAGTAGTAATTGTTCATTAGGGAAACTTTTATTAATAGGACTTCAGTAGGTTTATTATTGTTATTTCCTAGCCTTGACAAATGGTCGGCTATTTGATTTTCACAACTCTTTATGCCATGTATTTCTAAATCAAATTCTTGTAGTAACAAAACCCATCTAATCAATCTAGGTTTAACATCCCTTTTATTGATCAAAATTTTGACTGCAGCATGGTCTATATATACAATCACCTTGGTTCCAATCAAATAGGATTAGAACTTATTAAATGCGAATATTACTGCCAGTAGCTCTTTTTTAGTGATTGTGTAATGCAATTGAGCATCATTTAAAGTCCTGTTGGGATAATAGATGATTCTAAAAATGTTGTCTTCTCTCTAACCAAGTACTGCTCCAACTGCAAAATCACTGGCATCATACATTAATTTTGTAAAAGCCTACATGTCCAAGGAAATTGCACACCCTTTTTACTGAGATAGAAGGTGGCAATTTTTCAATGGTCTTAAACTTGGCTTTATCGACCTTAAGCCCCTTATTGGAAACCTTATGACCTAACACTATACCTTCTTTTACCATGAAGTGACATTTTTCCCAGTTTAGAAATAAGTTCGTTTCTTTGCAATGTTTCAAGACTCTGCCAAATCACATAGTGCTTTGCCAAAGAAAAGATTACTAATAGCGCTAGGGATGGTGAAACTACTTGGATCCTTGAGTTTGGAAGGCAAATTTTTCTACAAAATTACACTGCACTCCTATATTAAAGACATTGTTTCGTGGTTTCCTAGTCTCCTCTTTTTCATCAGAATATCTTTTATGAACTTGGCATCATGCATCTTTATCTTGATGGTCCTAATGCCAGCGATTTCCAAAACGTGATCATTTCCCATGTACATATATCTATTAGAAATAGGCTTGTATGAATAAAACTAATCTCATCAGGATGTCATGTGCCATGTAGCTCCTGAATCCATTAACCAAGTTTCAGAGAATGGATCTCTTATTGAATTGAATGCTGCTTCAGTACATAAGATTCTATCATCATCAGAGGTATCAACAACACATCCTTGAGAAGTTGTTCTTGGAGCCTTCTCTTCATTTTTCTTGTTATGCCAACAGTCGTTCTTCACGTGCCATTTTCTCCCGTAAGGATAATACTTAATGTTTTTCATGCTTTGTGACTTTAATCTTCTTTAGTTTTGACTCCTACCAGAGTCATGTTCTTCTGATTATCCTCTCACCATTGATAATGCCTTTGACTGTTTAGAAGTTGTTAACCTGTCTTCTTTATTTTTGCGCCTAGATTTCTCTTCCAGAATAGCAGCTGCTACATAATTAAGAACAAGATTATCCATAGGAAAGCAATTTGTTAAGTTAATGATGAGTTGACTATATGCATCTTGTATACTTTAAAGTAGGAGCTCCATACGTTCATTTTCTACTATGCTAAAGTTCAACAATGAAAGTTAGGACAATAAAGTATTCAGATTGTTAATGTGTTCCATTACCATAGTGGACTCAGACATGCAAAAAGTATACAATTTTCTCCTCAAGAATATTTTGTTGGGGACTAACTTCACTTCGTATAATCTGGTGAGTGTGTCCCATATTTCTTTAGTTGTTTGCTTTTCTGCAACACTTGACAAGACTAAATTAGCTAATGATAGATGCAGGTTAGCAATATCATTATCGTTCATCTCCTTCCACTTGTCATCTTTGATCGTATCTGGTTTCATACCAATTGCTACAATGCAATTGTCCTTCCTCATGATCGCCATCACCTTCAATTTCCATAGAGAGAAATTACTCCTATTAAACTTCTCAATCTCAAATTTTGTTGCTATAATGTTGATAAGATAGTGCCAACAATCAAAGCTTTGATACCACTATTAGGAATCGTGGCATTAGACAACAATATTAAAGAATGAGAAAAAAAGAATTAACATAAGATATTTATGTGAAAAACCCTATTGTATGAGGGAAAAACCATGGACAAGAATAAGAAAGACATTCACTAACTTAAGAGATTGTACAACCTTTCTTTGAATGCGAGGAAAGAACAATCAAACTCTCTCTCAAAAAACAAGAAAGCACACAATTCTCTCTTTTAAGTGGAAGAACAACTACTTACTCTCTCAACAAAGAAAATTTCACTACTCTTACAACTCTTCACACTCCAATGCCAAATCTCAAAGAGAAAGGCCATATTTATAGACATCCTCTTCAAAAATTTTCAACAATATTATCTTCCAATTTGTTAAAAAAGACAACTTTATCTTCTACTTTGTCAAAAGTTGTTAACTTTATTTTCCACTTTGTCAAAAGGTGCCAACTTTATCTTCCAATTTGTCGAAAGTTATCAACTTTATCTTCCATTTTGTCAAAAGTGGCAACTAATTTTCAACCAACTGTATTTTTGTCAAAAAGTGGTAACTAAATTTCAACCATCTTTTTTTCATTGTCAAAAAGTAGCCACCAAATTTGTCTTTACCTTTTTAACATCATAATCCAACCACATGGCTTCAAACTTGAAAGATCTAAGAGCGTTACCATTATAATAACATAAATTCAGTTTATCAAAATGAAAAAAAGTTTATCAAAGAAATAGAATAACATAAATTCCCTATCAGAGAATGGTCCGACCCCACTGGTTCTACAACATTCACCAGAGCTTTCGAGTAAGCCTCTTTACAACTAATATTGCATACAACATAATCAAACCTTTCTTCGATATGAGCCCTTCTTGTTCTCTTATTACATCAAGTGAAGAATGCCCCTTTACTCTCTATCTACATAAGCCCACCCTTCTCCATAAAGTCTTGGAAAGAAGAAAAGCTTGCAATACTCTTGTCTTTACCCCTTACTTACAGAAACAGTATAATAACTCATTAAAGTCACCCAAACACATCTAAGGCCAATCATTTCCCGGGTTCAAATTAGAAATCATCTTCCACCAATTCTCTTTTCCTTGCTCAAATGGAGGGTTGTACACAAATGACACAAAGCCCACCAAGTTCCCTAATCCACTACTAATCCTAACATGGATGCAGTTTTTATTAGCAAGTAAAATGTCCAAACTAACGATATAATGCCACCACAATGCCAAACCACCATTGAGTCCCAATGGTTCAATATACATAAACTCCTGAAAACCCAACTTCCTCTACAATCTACTTACCTTTTTTTCCTTCATTCTTGTCTCCATAAGAAACACCAATGGGGGTCTAAATTTCTTACACATGTATCATAATGTTTTAACTGTCAAGATGACCTTCAAACCTTGATAGTTCCAAGCTAAAACATTCATGACATCTCGATGGCTTTTAATGGCCAAACACCAAGCCTCAGCAAATCTTCTTTAGTCCCACTCTATTCACTTTTCACATCCTCCACAGAACCCATTTTAATTAGGATTTCCACCAAATCTTCACTTTTCTTAGAATTCCCCCTCTTGTTCCTTCCCTTGGGTGACGCTTTTGAACTAATACAATGAGAAAATTTCATTAATTCACCAATATAATATCAACGTTCCCTCCCCTTTGTTTTTATTTTTCGACATTATCAGAATAAGATTCTCTTACCACTTTCTTGCTTTTCCTCATACCAAGAGAAATTTCTACTTTAGCATTCCTCTTTAAACTAACTCTCCTCAAATTCAAGACTAACTCAAACTCATACGCACTAGCTTCCTTAATAACCAAAGCTCCACTATTAAAATCATCTTCCTCCTCCGATAGGAATTGAACAAATTACTCATTTCCCATCATTGACTTATGAGCTTTCACTACCTTTCCTCTTCACTCACTCGAGCCACTTCCTCAACCTTCATAGCCCTTTTTGAAATACCACCTTAGGAATTAAGTTCTAGCCCGAACTCCCTTCCTTCTTCAAGCTTAAGTCCCATTTTTCCTTTTCCGGGCTTTTAACTAGACCTCCCACCTTTTAGCCCAACATTCCCAGACCCAATCCTTTATCCACCTCATCCTTGTAACTACCTAAAAACAACCCTCTAACAAATTCTACATTATTCCATTCATTGGGTTTGTTAGTAACCATCTCATCATTGGCACCTTTCATCCCCTCGCCATTCTCACCCACACTGCTCTTCTTTTCTCCCCTCCATCTTCACAGGCCATCGTATTTTCCATACTCAAAAAGCTTTGATCATCTATTTCCTTTATCCAAATAACCTCCGCTACTACCTAAACTAGTGACGTGCCTAAGCTAGGCCTGAATGAATGATTCCCCTAAGCTTCATCCTCACACATCTTCATATCATGGCCTACCCTTCCACATTATAGCTAAGGTTCTACAGCATCTCATATCTAGCAACCACCTAACGTCTTGAAAGACCTAGCCTTGCCACCCAAACACCAGATAACAAAGGAGCAAGCAAATTAGCCTCCACTCTAATTCTTGCAAAACATCTTGTTAAACCTCCCTTACAAAATGGATTTTAAAAGGCAATTACATTACCATATTGTCTGCCGAACTTTAGGATGTCGTTTTCGACATGCCTTCTCGTGGAAGACCATAAAGTTAGATCCAAAAATCCTCATATCAATCTCATTAAGAGCTCTCAAGGGAGACCATCTTTTCAGCACTATCAAATTACCCAGAACAGTCCACGGGTTATTACAAAACACCCTCTTGTACTCCTCCCTTTTTTTCAAAAATAAAAAACGAACTATTTTTCCCCTGCGTAATCAATAACCATCCTCTCACGCTCTAGTTCTTCATAATTAAGGATTTGAAGACAGCTTTATTGATCATTTTCCTAAATATATTCTTACCCACAATAAAATAACCTAAGACTCTGTTCCCACTGAGTTAACCCCAATCTAGAGAGATCGCCTCATCTTTCCCCTCTTTCAAATCCATATCCATTTTCATTGCTCCAGGCCAATTCACCAACACGAACTCCATCAAAGCACAGAAACAAAAACACACAAAAACTCAAGAAAGGCAAATTTTGAAATCAAGAAGCCTATTCAATTTTGCTTCTCTCACTACAAAGAGAGGTTTTCTCTCATTAGGGAGAGAGTTCTTGCTTTGGAAAATATTTGTATTCAATTGAATGTTTACTTTGAATGTATTAATCAAGAAGTTTGCATATAGGTGAATAAAAATGTAACATTGACCATAGAGATAGCTGCAAGTAGGATCATACTTATGTAGCACAATCTAATTTAGAGTAATTTCTAATTGGGAGGGGACTTCAAAATTAATTAGATTAGCCTAATCTATATGAATAATTATCCGACAGTAGATTCAGGATAAATGCCTTGGGAAAATTAAGAGCAGATTAGTTCAAGTTAACCAACTGTTGTTATTTACAATAAGTTAATTAATTGAGCTTGAGTGCAATTAATCTTTGATTAAAGTGTGATGGGTGTTGAATGATAAAAGAAAATTCTAGGACCTCTCCTAGTCAAAATACCTTTTTTATTATTATTTTAATATGAAACTTCATTTTAACCGTTCATTCATACTCTCATCTAGCCGTCCATTTATTGGATTGATTTACCCACCGTCTAAAGCACCGTCATTTACAAATCAAGAGTCTCAGCCTGTAAAATAAATCAATTAAATTAGAACTAGAAATAAATTTGCCATAGCTTTCGGCCACGACCTTCTGGCATCTTTGATTGAAGAAATGACTGAAGATGGATCATACTGAGATAGTGTTATTTTAAGAAAATATGTACTGGTAGGTGTTTGCAATAAACTTGAAGATGATTCAGATTAACATGGCAATGCTTTGAAAGTCCATTGAAGAAATGGACGGCTAAGATGAAATTTCATATAAGAATAATAAGATTAAATAATTCAAATCGCTCTTTATCGTTTTCTTTTTTTCCTGGCGCCTTCATATTAGGAAATTGGAAAAGAATGGCATAGAGATATGGTACAATTACAATTATTCCATTTTTGGCTAAAATTTCATTAGAATTTTATAGTCTAATTATAAAGATAATATTGAACTTTTATAAATCTTACCATTAGTAACTTATTTTTTCTCATTATTTTTATTTCATCAATTATTATTCCATTTTCTCTTTTTACTTCTAAATATAATCACTCTATATGATAGGATACAGTAGAAAAAGTACTATCGAACCAAGCCATCAATTTTTTATTTTTTTCTTAAAGAATTCATCCCCCAGCTGGAAAGCACCCTTGCTATCCGGTAGAGAATTCAAACTTGTCATGAATGTAAAAAGATTTTCACTCAAACATCTCTTCCAATCCACAGGTCTCAGTTTAATTTCTTTATTTAATTTTGAGAAAAGAAAACATAAGTAAATATAGCAAAGCAAACAGTAGAAAATCTGAAAAAAGCATATTGTTACCGCGTCCAACTAAACAACTACAAGAGTGGATAGAAGGCAAGAACAGCAGAGAAACTCTGCTTCAAATATGGATGTAAGTGAGATGGTTAGATTTTTAAAATTTTAATTTTTATATATAATTTTACTTCATAATTTTTATTTAGTTTTTTAAATTATAAAAAATGCCTCTTAAATGGTAAGAATTTAATTTTTTTTAATTCAAATCTTCAATTTAAAAGTTTTTATTCTTTTTAAAATCAAATATTAAATATATCTCTAGTTTTATTGGACTAAGTTACTAATAATAAACAATAGTCATATTCTCACAACACCATGAATAAAATCCTTTAACATTATACGAATAAAAAAAGGAATAAACATCTGCAAAAATAATTAAATCCATGTAAGCACACACTAAGACTGATCCAGTGCTGTATAATAAACTGGAACTCACAGTTCATGCGGTACAATATTGGATCGGGTCAAACATACAGTCCAAAAGGGAGACGAATCATAATAACTAAACAGATGAAGCAGAAAACGGAAGCCAGCTACAGGAATAAAACTCCAAGGAGAAGGGAGGTGCAAAGAACGGAGCAAGCGTGGTGGAACACAGAGGGTGGCGTAGTCCTAACAGCAGACGATCTTCTCCCTCGCGCACGAGTTCCAACCCCACCTTTCTTCATGTGAATCCCAAGCTTTCTGTGGTGAAGGAAGAAGAAGAGGGTGCGATGCTGCTGCTTGAGATCTTCACTTCTGCGTGTAGTTAGGGTTCCCTCGTGAGTCTGAATCTGATAATTAGCTGCTGAAGTTGACAGCAGATGATAGAACAACACGAGAGCGATGAGGGAGACACAGCGAACTAGTCTTGTCTGGCTCATGCTTGCTGCTATACTAAGCAAAAGCAGGCTATCACAGAAAGAAAGAAAGATTTCTAATAATGGAGTAATGGAAGTCTCTATCAATGGATCATCACGCTATATTAATTACAATAATATATCATCTTGATAATGGTGGTTGTTGTCGTGGTGGGCCCACTCCAAAACATCATTACTTACTAGAAATTATAAAATAGACTCCACAGTTAGACTCTTTTTGAGGGCTCCAGATTTTTTACGGTAATTTATTTATAGTACGGTTTATATTAAAATAATTGCACAATCAGATTATTCATATTTAAAATTTAAAAACTAAAATTAATAATTTTATAAAATTGAAATAAATTATTTTGAAAATTTTGATTTTGCGGTAAAAATCAATTTAAAATTTTGATTCAAGGATTATTATTAATTTAGTTGCACCTGCAGTTGGTAGATGTATATTTAATACTTGTTATATTGTATAAATAAATAATATAGAAGCAATTTGGTTAAAATAGTTGTAATTTAACCCTTTTTTGTTGAAGAAAAATATGAAAGTAATTCATCTTTTGATTTTATAAGGAGTGTAACTTTTTAAACAAATAAAAAGATAACGTAATTTAGACAACATTTATGAAAAAATAATCTACTCTAAATAGAAGTTGGTTAATACATTTAATGGAATTTTTTAAAGAAAAAATGCTTATAATAAAAGTAATAATATATTTTAAAATATAATGGCTCTTGCGTAATGAATTTTGCTCCACAAATTTATTTGTTATTATGATTGAATTGTTAGAAAAAAAGTCTTACGCTTTAGAATGAGAGGTTTCATTTCTTTAATATATTTGTTAAAATCAAGTGGCAGTGTATCAAGGTAGGAGAATTTTAACAAGCGACGGACCGTAAAGTTGAGCAAGCGTAATTTCAGAAATAGGAGAGGTGCTTGTAGGCTTCTTCGTTTTCCAGCCTTCTCTCGCAATCAAATCTGAATATCAGTCTCATAGTCCTCGAGATCATACAAGCCACAAACAATTCTCTTAATTTTTTTTATTACGTTAGAGAAAAATAGATACACATTAAATAGATTACATTATTTAAGTATATCTCACATATTTAATTAAGATTTATAACTTAAGTAAATCTCATTTATTTTGTATCTATCTCTATTTAATGTGACCAAAAAAATAAAAGAGCAAATGATGGCCCATGGATTAGCTGTGGGACAGCGCTTTTGCTGTCCCGCAAAAAAAGATTAAAAATAAAATAAAATGTGCAACAGGAAAAAAAAATTATGCTGAAGATCCATACTCCAAAGAATGCTACACAAACCTAGTGTTTGGCATGTAGACTAATGATGCTAAGTGATCCCAAATATCCAATTCCAATAAACTTTGTCCTACCACCATGTGGACAACAATCCAACAAGAATTTAGTATAATCAAACTAAAATTCACATGTGGCTTTTATATCTTACGTTGGTAGAAGTAGATAAAATATTCATGCAAGATGCAATGTGTAGGAGCACAAGTAATGTTCTGTTCCCTGTAGACCCAGGAGATTAATTAACCAGACGAACCCTGTATCAGTGAGATTTGATCTGTCTTAATTTATATTCTGTATCTAATCTCAAACCTTCCATAAGAAGCTCATTTCCCGCAAACCAAATGTCATCTAGTAATAATCAATAACAATTTTGCCATAGTTCAGGCCAATCAGTTTTCAATTGCAGAAACTAGGTATCCAGCCAATCATGCAATGAAGAAAGATAAATGCAAGACCGCTCTTGCAAAATCACAATGTAAAAGCAAGTGATTGATATAGACTTACAAGAATATTGCAAATTCTGAACGGTAGAACCAATTGGAAGGGCTGCATTTTTCAATTTCCAGATAGATAGGATTAATCTTTCAGGAATCTTCAAATTTCAATGGCATTCATCATGAAACCAAGTGAGTGCTACGGTACCAAGCACTTGAGACTCTTAAAATGCTTATATCCTTCAAGTGGTCTATTGCTAGAGTTTCAAGAGATGTAGGAACATGAGAATAAAAAATAAAGTGCTTTGTTGTGCATGTACATCCATGTTTCCGCTCTCATCTTTTTCTGTGTGCTTTTCTTTTTGCCATTATATCTCAGGTTTCAACTTAGTGTTTAGTGTCTGACAAAACGGTGTTGGTCCTCTTTGTTTATACTTGTTTGTGCATTTCCACAATTTTAATGTTGTACCAACTTGTTATTTTGTAAGAAACCTTTTGTATTTGTCTTTTGGCTTTTCTTTTTATTTTGACTGTCATCTAGTTAAGAAAATTTGAAATGTCATCTTGCTTAAACATGCTTAACTTTTCCACCAATCATATATAAAAACACTTTGGCTCATTTTTATGTCAAATAATGTTTAAAAACCTCTAGATTAATCAAAAATTACGTAACCTGGGCTTTCAAAAATTTTCCTTTAGTTTTTTTGTCATCAAACACTTTGAACATTCTGCAGTAACAGGAATCCACGAGTTTCACCGAAATGGGAAGCAAAGCGACTCTGTTATGATAAAAGTATGTTAGGAACAAAAAGGAAGACACCTCAATTCGATTGTTAATAAAGGACTCATAATGAATTTGACGAATCACGCTTAAACTAACGTACGTACAATGCAGGTAAATTGGTCGGGAAGGAGCTGAAGAATGCGACTACAGACACACGACTTTCATAAATAAACGAAAGTCAATCACTCTCTCGACAATGAATTATACATTAAGTAGATTATAGTAGAACAAAATTGAATTTAAATAAGCATTTTAAAATACTAACAATTTGAAATGATAATAATCTTATATTATTTTAAAATAAAATTTAGTTTTTTCCAGTAAAATTGGATACGTATTGTGTATTATTCCACCTCAGAATCCAACATACAAATATATTGACAATTCCAAGTCTTAAGATACTCCACGCACAGCAGAATTCTCGTAGTGGAAATAATATTTATGAACTGAACAGTTTAACAATTACTCTGTCAAGAAAATATTAAAAAAAATTAATGGAAACTAATGAAATACAAAAACATTCGGAACCCCTAATGGGCCACTCTCTTGGAGAAGCTTGGCACATGGTTAGCCAACTGGAAAACAAAATCCATAGCTTTATGGTTTTTAACTCTTCCCTCGAAGACACCTCTAAGACCTCAAAATATACAACTCAATAAAAATATCTGATCCTGGAAGCTCCACTTTTATAACATACTGTAATACAAAATGCTCTTTACCCAAAATATGAGGGTAAGGTAAAGGGAAGGGAATTTTGAAGTAGTGAAACAAAGGCAGAGAGATGTTCTTCCAGTTGCAGTAATCGGTATCCTCATGCAAAGCCGCCATGACCATCACTTGAACAAACTCCGGCAGGCCTCAATTTCAGATGCTTGTGATGCCAAAATCGCTTGCCCAGATGAAGAACTAATGACCCGTACTGCAGCATCAAATATCGCTTTCTGGAACAGGTCATCTTCCACCTTCTTAAGGATCTCTCTGACCACCTTAAAATCCAACCCCTCAGCCAAAACTAGTTTCCCAATTATCTGCCCAAAATTGTTTGGAGCTTTTGGTAGATCTATGCCAACATCATCAAGCATAGAAGCAAATAACAAACACCCTGTGCCTATGTCTCTAGCCGTAAGAATCTTCTTAATGAAGAGATAATCAAGGAGATTGGCAACGGGTTCAACACAAGGTGGACTTTTATCAAGTGCAAGGGAAATGGCTTCCTTGACAAACTCAGAGTGATAAGCTGGAGCTTTTAGTTCTTCCACACACTGTAATGCCTCTTCCAAAAGCCGAACACTAAAATATTCTTCTAGAAGAGAGACAGTTTTGCGATGAAGATCTTCAGTATTGATTTTTGGTGCTGGAGCCAGTGGCTTCTCAGAGAAGGCTGCAGGAACTTTAGGTGCAGGCTCAGTATCTAAACCAAAGTTTGATGAGCGAGTGGGAGGAGCACCACCACCCCCATGCACTAGGGCACTACTTCTTCCACTTATAAGACCACCACTACCTTGAGGTAGCAACTTTGAGCTCAGGTTTGCTGACTTGGAAAGCAAAGGAGGCTGGCCACGTCCACCATGTTGCACAGCTGTCATCTCTCCCCGAGGCATTGACCAATTCCTCGGCATCTCCCAATTGTCATTATCAATTCCAGGCATCCCAGGCATCTTCCTGGTCCCTGGCATTCCAGGCATCATACCCCCGGTACCAGGTCGAGCAATGGGAAATCCCCCAGGGCTGGCATTTCCTTGACCACGTGCATTTCTAATGCTTGCAGTGGCACCTGGACGCAATCCAAGATTTTTTTCAGCCTCAGAATGAATTTCAGTGATGGTTTTGGCTTTTACCTACGCAAGGCAACATATGTTATTACTTCACCAATCGCAATAATGCTGTAAATAGATTGGCACACATTTCTTAAAGAACAATCAATCCATAAGTATACCTCTTCACGCCTTGGAACCCAGTTATTTGAACGCAAATCCAGAACATCACGAATCATGAACCTCAACCGTGGTGCAAGTTGGGGGTTTGCGCTCAATTCTTTCAATCGGCTAAAGTACACATCATTTACACGCCGTGATTTTGGGCTTTCATCAAGCTGCTTGCCAATGGTGTTGAAAAACTGACATATAGCCTCAACATTTTCCTCAACAGGACAGGACTTGCCATCAGGTGGTCCTAAAAGCTCCTGTTCCAAGTAACAGCCAACCAATAAATTGGAAGCTAATACAAACCACAATTTAAAGGAAGTAATGTTCTATAAACAGTTGCAGCGTAAGTCCAGTGAGAACCTGAACAATGTGATGGACAATTTTTTCAGGGACCATCTTCTGCTTTAAAAGTTCCCCAATTAATCGGATATTTCCAAGGGTACGAAGCTTGACCAATCTTTCCTTGTCACGACGCTCCATCTCCTGCTCTGGGGCAGTCATCTGCCTGACTTCTTCCCTCAATTTATCTGCACCTTCAAAAGCCTCCTGGCAGTTATTTAAGAGTACTCGCTTAAAAGTGATTTCTTTCCCACCAGGTTCTTCAGATGGGAATGGAGGCAGCTTTTCATTAAGATCAGAACACAGAAGAGCATACATGGGACAAAATGTTGGTTCAAGCACAGCCTTGTCAAATACGAGCGAAATGACACCCTGTATTTGCAAAGCAAAGCAAGTCAATCAAGAACTATAACTTAAATGGGGATAACTTTACTGCAGTCATTAAAGGGCTAACCTTCAAGATGTCAGCTGATGTAATGCCCGCATCAATCAATTGACCCTTCAGGAGATCAAATTTCTCAGGAGTCAACTTATTTAGAATCCTGCATTGCCACAGATAACAACGTTTAGCATACCAAAAATCATAGAATTCCCACAACTATTTAAGAAAACAATGTGCACTTAATTATTCATGAAAAACATATTAACTACAAGACTTTTTTCCTCGTTGACTTGTTATTTTTTAAACTATATAAGATTCCTTATACTTCTAATCACTTGAATTATTTTCATAACTTCTAACTGCAGGCATTACTTTCCAAGGACAGCTGTTTAACGAAAAAGGTACAGGTATAAAAGTTAAGACTTTCTTTTCAATGAAAATGATAAGTTAACTATGGTCTACACGGCAACCAAGACATGCAAGGTTAATGAAAATGAAAAGTTATGACTTAGGCCAATATTAACAACCCAGGTAAGCCTACCACATTAAATCATTATTAAAATCTATCAACTATATATTACCCTTTCACAGTCTTCCAGACACGATCCTTGTCAGAGAGACTTCCCCTTCTAGCCGACCATGGCACTTCAGCCTTCACTAGAGTAGGAGCAGGGCCTCCCTGATTTAATAGAAACAGTAAATTTTAATCAAGATAGAAACAACTGATCATGCCAAATATGATAGGTAAAAGCAATTAAGTAATTATATGAACACCTTCATTCAATCTTATGACTTATTATATGAACTTTACTTAATTTATCAAGTAATTCTATATTCTGAATACACTCGATGAAAACTTGTCATAATCTGGTACAAGCCACAGAAGAAACAGATGTGGCTTCAAAATCACAATAATTCATGAAAACCATGATAACCAATCAACAGATATAAGGAACTCCAAATGTAATAACTTAGTGCAGGAAACAAACCCCAAGCAATTATAGCAATAGATAATGAGTCTTCCAAATAAAGACAAGTCAGCCGTCAAGAGAAGCAATTAATTTTTTATTATCAAGCTAAAACCCACACAGTATATCCATAAAGGAAATATACAGTGTTCCACATTCAAATAGATCAATATCAAAGATAAGTCACCAATGTACCCACCCCTGTCTAACAAGCCAACCATAATGAAATACTACCTTTAGCTAAAATAAGCAGGAATGCAAAAAGCAACACCTAAAAAGTATATTGTCCAGTAACAAAGTCTGAAGTTCTATACATCGTGTGCGCCACTACTTAATCAAACCTTTTTGATAAAGGACACAAATACAAAACTATAGAAGGTAAGTAAGTCTCACTGTATCACATCTTAGAAAACGAATTGTAAATTCTGTCATACTCAGTAGCAGACTTTCATTATGATGGCTTTGATTTAAATGGAACCAACACAATGTGCTCTTATGTATAATTAATACATCATCGGCAAGGGAAGTCAAAATTTGACTTACATCTAAGACTCATCAAATATGTTCACAAATGGTAACAAATAGCTAACGAGTCCAACTGTCCAAGCTAATCAGGATGTATAACAATACGGTGGGCATAACAAAAAATGAATATAAATATCATAAACACAAATCTGAATACATGTGACAAAATAGCTAGGTCAAATATCAATAATAAGCTGGACAGATACGAGTATAATTAGAGGTAACTATAGCAATTAAATATAAAACCAATGTAGAACATAATCCCATAGCCAAATCCACACCAAACAATATTTCAAAATAAAAAATGTTCAGAATAACAAGAAAATCAGTTATGAAATCTGTCAAAGCATACCACCCCTCCGTCATAAGAGATCTGTACCTTTGGGAACTGCACATTCTGTTGGTCATGGCGATTAATCTGGCTGGAATCCTGCTGTTTACCAAATTCTCTATTCTCCCTAATATGTTCCCAAGACCTTTCTTCTGCAGGAGGAAGTTGTCCAGAGCGGCCACGCCAGTCACGGTTATCTGGCTCCGAATATCGATTTTGAAATTGATGTGGGGGCTGCCAAAGAATAGAACACACTTTTTTAATAAAACAATTATTAATTAAGAAAGAAGAGAAGTACAAAGGAGGAACTCCTTGACCACCCAAAATTGATAACAAAACCTTTTGTTTTTTTTTGAGAAGGGAGAGAGTGGGGGGGGGGGGGGGGAATTTATTTCAGCTCAGAAGAGCTCCAAAATTCCTCTGTAAAATTCACAGGAACTCCCCCCCCCCCAAAGAAAAGAAAAAAACCACCTCAACCCCCAGAAAGAAACGACCATAAACAGACAGCCCTGAAAAAGATCAAGAGAAACAACTCCATCCAACGATTTATATGAAGAGAAAAACTTCTGCTTTAAATTGAACTGAATCCATTCATAAACACCACAAACCCACAATTTTAAAGAACAAAACCAAAAAATGACAGAAAATAAACCAAAGAGTCTGAACTGAAGTTTTTACATGTTAAACTTCAAAAATGCAAATGACAAGGCATACACGCACTAACAAACTATTATAGATTTACAATATTTTTGGCATATATGGCAAACCCAAATCCTAATTTTTCATTGAGCCCCTTCCAAAGAAGCAAGGGCATCTTTTAATATTTGAAGTGTCTTGCACTCTTTATTTTTCCAAAAAGATTTAAAATTACCAAATAAAAAATGCATATAAATTAAAATATTATTGTAATACTAAAAAAATTAAGAAAGAACTTTTAGAATCACGTCAAGATTGGGTTTCCATTCTATCATTTTTTCTTTTTCCTGATTTTGGTGTTGTTCTCCCCTTTGCTCATGATCAAAGTCCATGCCATGTTCAAGCCAGCCAACACAATTTTTTTTATTCTCATATGCACTGACACATATTGTCAATATGTCGTGAAGTGTAGGTGTCCACCCAATGATACAACAGAAACTTCGTTTGTTCCTGATTCATATTTTAGGACAAACTAATTGGTCCTTAAATGCCAAAAAATGATTCCAAAACAGCCACGCACCTCAACAATGTAAGAAGTGACTATTCAGCAATTTAATGGATGAATATCATATATCATGTCATATGAAAAGACAGAAAAGAAACTTACGTTGCTTTCTGCACGACCCCAGCTTTGATCTTCACCAAAAAGTTCAGCTTCTATATCTTGTTTGATTTTTAGAATATCATCAGGGACCTCAACAGCCTAAGTGAAAAAAAAAAAAAAAAAAAAAAAAAGAGAAATTTTAAATAATGGCCAGAGCAATCAGAACTCAGCTTAAATACTACAAACAAATTAATACAGCATTATGTTGTTTAAACGATAACCAACTAATGAAGGGGGGAATAAACCAAAGAATATGCAGAACAAGGACAACTATCCAGAAGCTTAAAAAATAATGCAGGTAGATTCCTCAGAGCCACCATTTAAATTATGATGCAAAAATGAATGTACTACAAAGGGCATACATCACAACATCTATACAAATAAAGAATGCTGATCAGATATTCCTGGATGAGCATTGATCTAAATAAAAGAATTACCACAGAAAATGCAGCAGACAGATGTATACCAAAGAATTGTTTTCACCCCATGAAGATTTATAGAATCCAATGTTACCAGCAGCAAGAACATATATCAATTACCTCTCTGAGCTGTAACAGCTGATCTCTGGTGTATCGCACCCGCTCACGACCCTCGAACCGTGAATCACCAGCCTACAAAATTAGAAGAACAAGAACATTAATACAAAGATGACCTGTCACCATACAATCATATAAACTCACAAAGGAATGAGACAAGTTACTAGCTGATAAAAAGATGCAGTCTATGTTAACGGAATGCTACAAATCAAGTCAACTCCAATGGCCTGCTTAAAGCAAAATAAACAATTACCATATGAGTTTTAATGCATGCGGCTCCTTTGTGAGCAATCTATGACTTAATTGACCCACCTAAAGCTCAAATTTAGCTTCTTGTCTATATTTACAGCAGATACACATACTGAGTGCCTTAAGTTTTCCTTCATCTTGTAGGTCTTATCATAAACTAGTTAAGTCACTAATATCACTATTCAAGCATAATAATCATTAAGTTAAAACTTATAATAGCATTAAGCGCACTTATAAAGTCATTAATTCATATGTCAAAGTAAAAAGTAGTTCCTTTACAACTCAAAAGATGTAGTACTAGTTGCCATGGTAGCCAAGCGATCAACAAAATACGAAAAAATAAAGTGCACTAAGGGTGGGCTGGGCTTCTAAGGATGGATTTCATAGTTTCCTATTTTATCTTGACTGTTTAGAACATTTGGGCCAGGCTTCTAAGCTGCGCCAACCCACTCAGGCAGCCAAATAGAAGTCAGGTGACAAAGGCGCTCAACTCCACACTGGCAAAAGCACCAGAGGCGATGCCAGGCAATCGCCTGGTTAATGCCAGGTCAGTGAAGCGCCAGGCTTGTTTAGCACTAAGGCAAGCGCTTTTTTACATAACCTGAATAAAAACAGTTACTGTGAGGTATATCCTTCTCAGTTCTCTTCTGTTTTAATTCCATTAATGTTTTTGTTATTGTGCCTACTTTACCTTTTGGCATTCAAGGAAGTTCCCAAATAAATTATTTAAATTTCCAGAACACTTTGTATTCATTTTTTTGTGCAATACATAGAGTGAAGTAGACAAGTCTTGAATAACAATGAACACCAACCAGTGCAAATATTATTTCCAGAATTCCAACTTCAGCAGTAGACTTTGCACTTAAAGTAACTAGAAAAAAACTCAAATGGAATTCAAAGAAACAAACTTCAGCCTCGACAGCAATCAAGTTGAAACACGATCCAAATCGAACTTACCCAAATCACCTATCAAAAATCAATACAGCATATATGTAGGACACAATGCTCCTTACTCTATGAATCGTTCACTTATATTTCTTACAACTAAAGCTTATGGAAAAAATACGAGCAGAGGCAATCATAAACAGCAGCTATAACAAGCAATTTATCAATAAATAAATAAGAAACTTGATCAAAAGCCCAGAAATTTAAGAAAAAAAATGGATGAAAAATTCAGATCCAAACAAGGGGGTCAGATTCGATTTATGCCTTTATGGAGAATGGCGAGGGAGCACCGCCATGGGGGCGCAAGAGTGGGAGATCAGCGGAAAAGGATCCAAAAGCGGGGGAAGGAGAAGATGTCGATGATGAGGAGTCGTATCGAGCACCGAACAGCCTGCTTCCGCCACTGCCGCCTCGACCACCACCAGGCCTCAAGCTCAGCGGCGTCTGATCACCTTGCTGCATACCTCAGGACGTTTCGCTTGAAGATGAAATCTTCGCCGTATAATCAAGTGAGAGCAACGGAGAACAAGATTCAGCGGCCACAACCGCAGAACCAGAAAGGGATAGAGCGAAGAAGAAAGAGACTTTACACAAGAGGGAGCGAGAGAATGGAGCTTGTGGATATTTCTCTCTCTCCTGCGAGTGTGCGAAGAGAAGAGAACGGCGTGAGGCCGGTGGGGTAGAAAAGAAACCCTTGTTAGGCGAGTATATGAATACGCATTTTCCAACAAAAAAAAAAAATCTGAAAGTAAGCACTATGAATTTGGAACCCTATATATATCTTATAGGCTGTATAGGTAATGGATTATCAAATATGCCTCTTTTTTTCGGCTCCACGGCTCTACCTCTACACTCAGGGAAAAGGAATTAAGGACGCGGGCGTAATTACGTTATTATCCTTGATTGATTGGCGGGATTATTGACCCACCGTTTCTTTCTGGATTCAGAAAACGACATCATCAAAATCACGTCTTTGTCATCAAGAGGGATTTTGTTTTTGCCATCGATGTTTTATTTTGGGCATTTTAACCGGATGATAAAATAAATTGGAAAGGTCAAAATAAAAAAATTATAATTTCTATTCAGGGCGAGCCAGCCAGTCCCAGATCCCTACACCCAATCTTATATTTTTATTTTTTAAAATTTATTTTTATCTTATTTATAATAAATTTTATTTAAAATAAAAATTTTAAATTATTACTTCTTTTCAAATTTTAATCACTTTTAATTTTAAATCTTAATTTTTTATTTTTATTTGTTTCCAATCTTAAATTATTTTATATTTTCTTTCAAAATTTTGTTTTTATCAATAATTTTTTCATATAAATAAAATTAAAAGATAATATATAAATTTAACTCGATCACTTACCAACCCAAATATCGAGTCTTCCAAAAGCCCAACTTAACTCTACTCGTATTCATCATATGGATACCAACACTAACTCTTTTATAATCTATAACGACTATTTCTTATCATACAAGTTTGTTTTATATAAGTTAAATACTTTATAAAAATTTGGACCACAACTTTATTTTAGTTCTTTACATTCATTTTTTTTATGAAAATCCCTTAAATTATTTTAAATTTTATTTTAGTCTCTAATTAAACTATTCTAAATAAATATTTTTAAGTAACATCATTGATAAAATTTTATTAAATGCTGACACGGCTTATTATTAATTTATGCTTTTTAAAATACATAATTTCAGCTTTTCCATTCCTTCTTCTTTTCTCTTCTTTTTCATTAAGATTTGCAACACCTAATTATAAAACATATTAAGAGAAAATTATATGACCAGTTTGTAACACTTAATAAAAGAACACAACATGAAATTTGTAACACTAAGAGTAAAATTACTTAAATGCTCTATAGCAATATAAAAAAAAAATTTGATTAAATCTAGGTGTAGATTCTTATATTTTTATTCTTAGAATTTTTTTTATTAAATTATGACAAATGCATAATTAATCATTAGCAATATAATATATATATATATATATATAATTTGAAAATTATACAACTATTTATAATAATTATACATGTATTGTGATATTATTAATATATATATCTATATATATATATTTATCATGTTTTGATTGAAAAATAGTATAATAAAAATATAAAAAATTACATATAAATTTTTTCATAAAAATGAAAAACAAGACAAAAGTGTTGCATTTAGACAAAATTCATGAATTGATCTTCTTGCTATTGAAAAAAGTTAATATAAGGCCCCGTTTGGATGTTGGAATCAATATGAGGGAATAGGAATGGGAATGAAAGTATTTTTCATTCTCATGTTTGGTTGACAGATTGGGACTCTATTTCTATTCCTTAGGGAGTCTACTCTCCCTCATATAAGGGAGAGTTATTTCCTTAGTTGAAGTGATGGAATTAGACTACTCTCCTGGGAATGAAATATATTAGACAAAAATATCCTTATTTATAATAATATTCAGACAAAAATACCTCTGTGATACATTAAAACTCTAATTTATTATTATTTATTTGATTTATTATTATTGATTAATTATTACTTATTATATTATTATTTTTATTTTATTGTTATTTATTTAATTATTTATTATTAAATTATGATTTCTAATTTATTATTTATTTATTTTATTATTATCTATTTATTATTTTTTAATTTACTATTATTTATTAATTATTTAATATTAAATTATAATTTTTAATTTATTATTATTTAGTATTTATTTATTATTAAATTATGATTTTTAATTTTTTATTATTTATTTAATTTTTTATTATTTATTTAATCTATTATTATTTATTTATTATTTATTATTAAATTTATTATTATTTTTTAATATTATTTATTATTAAATTATGATTTTTAATTATTTATTAATTTATTAAATATATATTATTATATTATTAATTAAAATAATTATTTTATTAATTAAGTATATATTAATATATAATTATATTATTAATTAATAATTCAAATAGTTGTCTGTCTTTTTTTTGTTTTATAATAAGGGATAATATAGTAAAATATGCACACTACCTAATTGATTTCTATGTGTAATCTATTAACTAAACGAAGTAAAGGGATACATGTCTATTTCCTTTCCTTCCTAACCAAACAATATTTTAATATTTTCATTTTCACTCCCACTCTCATTCTTATTCTCATTGTATTAATTCTAACAACTAAACATGACCTAAGTTTATCATGGCCTTAAAGTCTTCTCAACTATGATCCCGCCTTCACTCTTCTAGGTGTTATTATGACAGAAAGATAAATGTTATAGATATTTCTAATACATAAGCAAATAAAAATATATCATGAACTACTTTAAATTGTGAATATGCAATTATTCCTAATATGGTAGTAGCAAGGGCAACTATATAGTTTAATTTTACGAAGAAGCGCATATTATATTAAAAGTTAACTACGTTAATAAAAAAATTAACCCTGGAGGGAAATTACTAGTTTAAAAACATATCGAAGGGGGTTCGCACAATATGGTTTGAAATGTTAGGGCTTGATTAATATTTATGAAACAATAGAAGTATTAGTTGTAATTTACCCTAATCTCGTAGAAGTTTCGTGCAATATACTCTAGCCTACCTTCTTTTCCTTTTTTTTTTTCTGTTTTTAATCGTATAGATAGCTCCCCTCTATTTTAAAAGCTACACAAACTTTTTCTTCATTTGAAATTAACTTATCCATAACTCCAGCAATTTCAAAAGAGTCAAAAAGTCAACGATAACTATCTTTTGTTGGCAATTTGAAACTGCTAATATTAAAAAGAAATTAAAAAAAAAACCACAATTTACATTGTTATTGTTATTCTTATACCTCCAAATGCATTTTTTTTATTTTTTTGGTTATACACATACAGACACATATAAGTAGATTAATCTTGCCCTGTGAGAGATTGAGAGTAACCTGTCAATGTGACAAACCAATCTAAGCCGCTAACCGTGTTATAGTTGCCTTGGTCGCGACACAATCACAAGGTTAAATAGTGAGGGAGAAAAGGTGCCTAAATGGCACCTTGTGATTAGTCAACAAATTACAATGCCATGTGGCATGTTAAGAATGGTTTAGCTAATCCTTAATTATCCTAAAAAAATTACTTTTTACAAATAAAAACTATTTTTGAATGAATTTGCCAAAAGAAGGAAAATATAGTGCAACACAGTGTGACATTCCTTGACTCAATTGCTGACAAAATATAATTGGGTCAAGTTATAAGTCATAAAAGGTGGTTGAATTATAGGAATTTACAAAAACTCGGACCAACTCAACTCGTATATATCTTGTATCATCTTAAAGTTTGGATAAAAATGACAAAAGGTTCTTGTATATGAGAATTCTCACGAGGGTTGTCCCATTTTAGGACCCATACCTGGAGGTTTTTTTTCTTGTGAGGACGGTGATAGGGGAAAGGTCTCCTTAAAGGTAGTTTGGGAATGGAGATGAAGATTATCCTCTTTGCCCAATGGGATCTCCATCCTTGACAATTTGATCTGAAATGTTTTTCAATATGTAAAAGAAATTGTTCCAACTAGTAAATCAAGTCAAAGTTAAATTGTTACTTAGATTAGCTTGTCTTAATTAATACTTCAAATGCAAAAGTTTTTTATATACTAGGCTAGTAGGAAAAAAAATATATTGAAATAATTAACTTGGACATAATGAATAAACAATGACAAAAACTTCACACATTGCGGAAAAGATGTTTTGATATTAAGATGACTTAAACTTGATGTTTCTTTATTTATTGAAATTGTTATTTCTTTGAGTCTTTTAAAATTTTAGGATTACTTTAGAACTTGTCATTTAAATTTCTTTTTAAAATTTGATTAGAAGCTATTAGATAACATAAAGAAAGAACTTAAGTTTTAAATTTATTCTTTTCAATATTTTTATTTTTATAGTTATTATTATTTTTTTGAAATTTTATTTTAAAATTTTTGAATTCCTTGTATAGATCAGCATCTCCGTGAGGAAATGAGATAGGGGAAATTTCCTTCAAGAAGTTGGGATGGGGGACATAAATGCACTTCCCAACCATTGCCCTACAAAATTATCATCCCTAAATATTTTATATATATATATATATATATATATATATAACATGTGTCAATTAAGTTTTAGAAGAGAAAATTGTAATTTGGCCCCCACTACCTTTCAAATGCAAGAAAGTGATGGCCCCTTATATTATTATTATTATTATTATTATATATAACAAGTTTATATTAGTTTTATGGAAGAGAAAATTATAATTTGGCCTCTATTACTTTATATACTGTATCATTGTATTGTCTTGTTAGTTTTACTTTGATTTTAAGTGTTTTTTTGTCAATTTAGAATATGTATCTTTGAAACTTTAAGTTTTAGGTCTCTTAGTGTTGACTTATATTTATTTGATAAAATTTTAGCTAATTGTGGACTATTCATGTAGTTTTAAAACTTATCCAATTTGTGAAAGGAAGAAATGAAAGTTTTTGGCATCAAGTAAATGAACACCCAACTTTGAGAAAACTTTAGGCTCTCAAACATCTGAATTTGGGGATGGTCAGTAATAGAAAGTTTTAGAACTTTTCAAGATCTTTGCAACGAGTGGTAGCTTGTCAAAATTTGATGTTAAAGCGCAAAGTTATGAGAAAAGCATTGAAATTGGTTCAAGAGCTAAATTTGGACATCAATGACAGTGTATTGTTTAAAAACTTGGCACCAAGGTGTAAAAACTTGGCGCCAAAGTGCCCGAGCGTGGAAATTGAAGGATAAACTTATCTTTTGGAGATTTAGGGTAATATAAATATAATTTTCTATGGTATTTTCGATTGGGGGTGATGTTCTAAGGCAAACGAGACATATGTAATGCTAGGAATTGCCGAAGGAAGACATTTCAAGGGTAGATTCAAAGGAAGAAACCTATTAAAGCTTCAAAAACGAAGATTTTCTTCTATTTCTCTTCTTTTGATTATGTTTTCTAATTTATATTGTCTTGTAATGATGGATATGCTAGACTAAACATTTATTCTTTTGGGATTGTAAACTCTAGGCATGTAGATTATTGATTTTTGTTACTTTCCTACTTGAATTTCATTTTAAATAAATTTATTCAATTTGAATCTTATTTTTTCCCTTATTGATTGACTACTAATTAGAGTTTATGTTGAAGGTTTAAAGATTTTTTAAAGAGAAACCCAAAATTAATCGTAGAACTGAATATCACATGTCAGAGGTTAATTAATTGATTGAATTAACTTAACTTGCCTTTAAAATAATCATATACTTATAGGACTTGTGGAGCCGTAATTAGTTGTACTAATGTATCTCTAATTAGTTTTCATAAAATATAAAAAATTAATTTAGAGTGATAGAATTTATTAGAGATCAACGAATTCTTATAATGATGTTAAAGGCTAATTCTAATCCATAAATCAATGAGTGTAAGTTAGAAAAGTAGCTAAATCACAATTAAAATGACTTGGTAAGCTATAATCCTATGAAAACCTTTTGTACTTGTTACATCTCATATGAAGTTTTGTGTTTATTGACTTAATTGCAATTTTTTTACTTTTATAAAAGATTTGATTGTTTTGATTAAGTAACTATATACACATTAGTAATTAATAGCATTAAGACTAGAATTCCTTGTAATTGAAATTTTTCTCACTTTTTCACTATTTGTTGGTAATGTATACTTAAACTGTGACATTTTGTTCACAATAATAATCAAAATAGAAAGCCAACATATGAAGTGAACAATATAATCTCAAGGGTTATGATAAAACCACTCCACACCTCTATTACCATAAGAAAGAATTGCCAATGCTACTCAACACTGTATATATATGTGAATTTTAGACTCTCAACCCTTGCTTCTTTAACCAAGTATGACTTTTATATTTTACCTAGAGAAAGATGAGGCACAAACTATATTCAGCATTTCATATAAGACAAAAAGCATATGTTTTTTGTTAATATAATTTGGATGTTTTTTAACAAAAATCAAATAGTTTGACTTGAATGTTTAAGTGCGCCAAAGCCTTGAGAGGCAAAGTGTGATTGCATTTGCAAGAGTAATTTAGATGCCTTGCCCAACCCAACTATTAATAGGTGTGATTTAGGCAAGGAAAAAATTTAAATGCAGTCATTTATATCTTTGCTATACTATTTGTAATACCCCTATGTTAAAAAAAAATGAAAAAATATATTTATCACCCACCTTAAATATTTTATCACTCAAATCATTTCTAATATTTCCATTAAATATATTTTATCACAATAAATACATCTTTTATTCCCACGTAATTATTTTAAACACCCACTCATACCCACTATCCCCACTTTAATTCAATAAATATCTCAATTATTTCCACTAAAATTATTTTATTAACCCACTTAATTAAACTAATATCATAATTATACATACTATTTCCACTCATATCATTTTAATACCCAATTGTATTATAAAAATGCTACAAAACTTCATTTCACCGAAAACCATCGTGCAAATTGAGCCTTTCCACTGTGCTACCAGCTCCATCAACCTCTGGCCATTGTCACCATCGTCCAACCACCATCGAAGGTCAACCGGCATCCCAGCGTCTCCACTGGCCCAAGAACCACTAACGACGAGCTCCAGGTGGTCAAAAAACTCAAGTAGTTTGACGGGGACGAAAATTTAAGCATAAAATTCTCCAAATTGGTGCATTTTTTATCCAAATAAGCATAGGGCTTCACTTTTTGCAATATTTTCGTACCTTTTTCTCTCATTTGTATTGATCAATTTGGTCCAATTTGCTCAGAATTAAAGAACCATAATTTTAGCACTATTCATTCAAAAAATAGGCACATTTGAGCTCAATTCGAGTTGCTTGCTTCAAATTGAGTTAGGATTATACTTCATAGATGAATTTCACACCTTTCTTCCTTAAAATCACTTATCAATTGTGAATTTTGACTTCTTGATTGAAAAACCTCAATTTATAGGTCTAGGGGCAATTTGAGAATTTAGTGAAATTTGTGTTCTTAGGACTTCTTACATTTTTTATGCACCTAGAGAGTGATTTAGAATTTTTTAAAATTTTAGTTTGAATTTTAGAACAAATTTCCAATTTTTAGTAATTTTCCTAGATTTTTCATGAAGAAAAAAGAAGGAAATTAGAAGGAAAAAATTAGTATGACTTGATTAGATAACAATAAATATTATTTGAGGTTAAATGGAAAATTTAGAATTTATTAGATGTCTCATAAGTGAAATTTGTGTTATGGTAGGTGTTACAAATTTAATAAGTGCGTAATGGAATAATTGAATAAAATAATAATAATAATGATAATAACAATAGTAATGATAATAATAATAATAATGATAAAATAATAGTAATGATAATAATAATAGTAATAAAAATGATAATAAGAATAATAAAATGAAATATAGGTCTTAAGTATTTTAAAGTGTTATTTAAGAAAGTGATCCATAAGTTTAATTTTCAAAAAAATTTAGAAAAGAAAGAGGTGAATGAATAAGGGATAATTAATTAGGTATGTAAAAGAATCAAATAATTAAATGTATTCGTAAGGATTGGATGATAAGAGTATTTTAATGTTTTATGCGTTTATAAAATTTTCAACAAAAGAATTATAATCAATGATAGAAGGAGGTTGGCATACTCCTCTCATGTGAGTAGATAATCCTAATTATGTATAATATTATTTTTTTAATGATTCTGGACATTGAATTATTATAAATACTTAAATTTGAACTCTGAAATGGTACGATTTTGAAATTTCAATATTTGTACATTAATGTTTAATTATTTCTGAAATATTAGGAATACATCCAAAATAAAACCTTATAGTTAATGATAATAAACATTAGTCGTAGTGCACTACGATTGATAATCTAATAAAGTTAGATATTATACCCTTATTACTATATTCTGTTTGAGGCTTAAAGCCGTTATGATATTTACTTAGAGTATATGGTCGAATGAGTATAAGTTCTTATTGTTATTACTAGCCATGGGTTAACTCTATATTATGTAATTATGACTGGTTTTGTAAGAAGTTTCCAAATATATTTTGTTAATGATTATTCTCTGTTTGGTATTTCTGAATTATGATTGTATGATATTTGGTTTTAAATTTCGAAAGACGTATTATATAAGTCTGTTCCACTTTTTGCAATATTAGAATTACCTGCTCACTGAGTTTCCTCTCACTCCATTATTTGACATTTTTCAAATTCCAACGCCGAACTAGAACATCCACCTTTGGAGTTTTAATCTCAGTGATTAATTCCTTGGTGAACTTAACCTATAGGCAGAGCTATGTCTTTAATTATTTTTAAGATTCAGTTTAGTCACTCCCCTGTATACAAGCTAGATGTTTAATGTATTACTATGGTATGTTAAAAACTGTCTGTATAAAGAGTTATGAGATTTATATTTATTTAATGTGAATTTATATAAGTTCTGAGGTTAAGAAGATTATGACGGGTTCACGAGGATGAATGATATCTCATTCCTGTGTCAATCACGCCTTATCGGCTTGGGTCGTGACACTATTTTCTTATTAAAACATGATAAATGTTTAATTTTCTAATTATATCACGAAACGCGTATAATTATTGCGAATAACTTTGTTATTTTCAAACTAAATTATGTATTATTATTAATTAATTAAATACTTGTCATATTTTGATTAGAAAACATCATATCAAATATCTAAAGAACTATATATAAGTATAATCTTTTAGGCAAAGTGTGATTTAAACAAAGGACCGAAAAAAATATAGTTAGATGCATATATCACTCTACCTAAACCTAGTATTTATATTTAATTGCAATTTATGTATTTATTTACATTTAAATGCAAATCTTTAGATATATGCACCTACTAATAGCAATTAATATGAAAATGTAAGTGTTACTCTTGTTTTTATTTATATATGTACTTAATAATTGCAATTAATTGTCTGAATACATGCCATATACTCATATTAGATTTGTTGAGACCTATTATTAGTCAAAATATTAAGTTTTGGGCTTCCTTTGTTTTTTTATTCATAACTTAAATTTTTTTATTCATTTACATTATCTTATAAGTTTTAAGAAATATATTTTTTAGGTTGAAACTTAAAAGATATGATTAAGAAAAAATATGATTGACTCTTTCTTTAAGCGAAAAGAGAGACATGATGGTGAGATACAATCTATTGCACCAATTAAAGTTAATAATGAAAATATTGTTCAGCAATCTGTAATACCAACCAAGGAAGAACTTATCCAACTCCCTCGTTATTGTGTAGACATATTTACATGGTCATATATTGGTTGAAAGAATTAAATAGTAGATTCAGGAAGCAAACAACTGAGCTTCTTATATTAAGCACATATTTGGATTCTAAAGGAACTAACAAGTCATTTATGCTAACAATATTCATAATCTTGTGGAGAAATTTTATTCATCAAAATTTTCTAGGTAGGAAAATATTTGGTTGGAATACAAATTGCAACATTGTGAGGTTGATATATTAAATGATCTAGATCTTTAAAATATTTATGATTTTCAACTTATATAAAAAATTAGTAGAGATTGGCAAGTTGGCTATCTATCCTTTAGTTGACAGATTGATTCCACTTGTTTTGATTCTTCATGTATCAATATCAACTAGTGAACAAGCTTCTTTGGCAATAAAACTCGTTAAAACAAGGCTTCACAATAAGTTAAACGATTGTTTTATTGCAAATTACATAATTATTTACATTGAAAAAAATATTACTATAATTTTTGTCATAGATATAATGATATATGAGTTTTATACCATGAAACACTTTTGGACACAACTTAAGAAGTGAAAGTAAATTTATTTAATTGTACAAATTTTTTCTTTGATAAATTATTTTTCAACTCCATTTTTTATATGTTTTTAGCTATGTCACTTCCTATTCTTACTCTCCACTATGGAGTTCTACGACACCATTAGCACTCCCATCAAACTTATTTATGAACTAGACTTGATCAAAACATAAAAAGTTTGTTTGGTTAAAAAAAAAAAAAAGGTCCACAAGAAAAAAACTCAATTAGTAAAACGCATCAAGCTTGGGATTTTTGAAAACTCAACTTGAGTTCGAAAAGTTTGAATGAATACTTTTTTAATAAGTAAAAAATTATTATATAAAGAAAAACTTAGTATAACATGTATTTTGATTAAAAAAATAAAAATTAATACCTTTTATTTAAAGGAGTTATACTAATACAACAACTTATTTGTATTTATAATTTTTCTATATATAATCTTACATATAATAATAATTATCTATATTATTTATATCAAGTTTTAAGTAACAAATTGATTTAACTATTTTTTAAAAAATCTGATTGACTTGATAGGTTTGACCTAAAAAATATAAATAAAAACCTAATTAAAATATGAATTCAAACTTTTTTTGAGTCCAAATTCAAGCTTGATTTTCTAAAGTCCAACTTGATAATCAGGTATACTATAAACATACTATTAAAACGTTAAGGTGTGTTTGGATGGCATGACAAGAGATAGAATAAAAAGGTCTTAATAAGCTAAACTGTTGTTTATGAGTTTTTTCAAGAATGAAGTGAACTTTCCTTACCATTTAAAATTCAAAATTTAATTGACCAATCAAATTTATAGATTTGGAATAAAATAAAATAGTTATGTAATACAATTATAAATATATTATTTTTTTAATTAAAAACATGTTAAAATTATATTTTAATTTTGAAAATAATATTAGATAAATTTAAAAGCATTACACTCCTCAACATTAAACTTTGATTAGACTTATATATAATTTGTTTTATATATTTGTTATACTATTTTTCAATTTAAACAAAAACATATTTGATTAATTAATAATAATATATATTTTAATTTAAAAATAAATAATTATTTATAACAATCATATATACGCTATAAATATCATTTAAAAAATAAGTACTTATTATATTTTAATCGACAATTGCAAGGAAAAATATGGTTATGCATGTTAGGTTTTTTTTTTCTACATAAGTCCTTTTCCTTCAACTTTTCCTCCTCGTTTTATTCCATTGTACTTATTTCCTTCCTCTCTTACTGATTCCAAAGTTTTCAGCTTCGGCCTCTGTAACCTGAGCGCCATTAATTTGGACTCTTCTTTCCCCGTATTCTTCACTCTCGGAAACTCAGTAACGGCCCGCTAGGTTGGTAGTACACGCTCTTCGGAAAACGGCGATTCAAGGAGGAGGCGGAGCTACTCAGATGACAAAAAAGCCCTTGAAGCGTCCACCCTTAGGTGCATTTGCGAATTCTTATGCATGTGTATCCGTGTCTTCGCAGAATGAAATAGATTTTCTGAGAGTTTGACTGCTTTGTTTGAAATAGTTCAGGTACTGTGAGGCTTATTGATGAGAGTCATAATACAGTTCGTGTAATTCCCTTTCTCTTGTATTTGTATTGGGTGTTAACTATATTCGATTCTTTGGTCACTGATAAATGATGTGGAAAGAAGTGGAGAGGATTAGTATGATCTTATCGTTCATATAA
Source organism: Delonix regia (assembly GCA_037074485.1). Classification (NCBI taxonomy): domain Eukaryota; kingdom Viridiplantae; phylum Streptophyta; class Magnoliopsida; order Fabales; family Fabaceae; genus Delonix; species Delonix regia. The sequence goes on from CM073451.1 coordinate 22,076,001, forward strand.
AGAACGTTTGAATTTTGGATGGAAAAAAAGCTTGCCCAATTAGAAACTCTGAAATTTCCTCAATGTGATCAGCAATCAGTTGAGGGTCCAACCTGAATTCCCTATAGTTCCAGACTTGAACTGTGCAAGTTTGAATTTGTTGAATATTCAATTACTGGAAGTTATCGAATTTGGTTTCTTATTAGATCATCACTATTGTACATTTCCTTTAATATTAACCGGAGGTCTAGACACAAAGATCTCTACATATCTCTACATATACAGAACATCCAAATTAGTTGAGGGTCAGTACATTTTTTGTTTTAAATGAGCTAATGTTTTTCTTTTTGGTATGTTGGCGTAGTGTCTACAAGTCAGGCCCTTCAAGTGGCCGAAGATGCCAAACTTAATTTGGGATGCTGCTTCGGGGGATTTCACATTACAACACTTTTAGCTTTGTTGACCAATATAAAATACCACTTGTATTTGTATTCTTTTAATGGCAACTTTCAATTGTTATACCGAAGACGGTGATGTCATATACCTTTGTTTCCCATTCTAGGATCCTTTAGAATGTGTGATAACAGTATATTCTGAACGGAAAGTGTATGTAAATTTTCTTGTGATGCATTTTATGGCTACATAATAAACGAAAATGGAGTTCTACTTCTGACAGTAATGCAAAGGCTTTTTTTCTCACATTTTGATGGTAAAAGTATCCATAGAAACCGATCCTCCTGTTGTTAGAGTAATGGATAACAGTACCATCTCTGCATATTCGCAGATGATTTGTTCATTTTATTTCTTTTTACCTGGAAATTATTCTATTTATTCTTATTTTACTTTACTGTCATTATACTTCTTGTTGGTCGCTGTAAAGTGAGCATAAAAGGGTGACTAAGTGTGTCAACATGTCAGGTTCAGACTTTGTAACTGACCGACTTGTCTATGTGCTCAATAATTTTACATCAAGCAATAGTCATTTGGGCTAGTTTACTAATAACTAAATTTGGTGTCTTGTTTTGCATGTTTCTACCTCTTATTTCTACCTGGTGTTCCTTATTTATATATTTACGTTTTGTGGGGCTGTGACTATTATCTGCATTGTGTTTTCTACAAATAGATGTCATACTACTATCTGGTTGTTTATACTTTATATCCATGTGGTCCGCATGTCATTAAGATTTGTTCTTACCATTTTTGTTTGGGAGGCTGTGAAGACAAGCATGTAGTTGTTTAATCAACACACCGATGTATTCACATAGTAAAGATTTACCAGAAGCTAAAATCAGTTTACAATAATATAAGCATGTGGTTGCTTAATGAAAGAGTATTTTTGCTGTTTATTTTTACTTGGAAAATAAACGGACTTACCTGGTTTCAAAGGCTGTGCTTAAATTTGTTCCTTTCTGCCTGCTCTCTACACTTCTATAGTTAAGATTTTTTACCTTTTGAATTAGTGATACTTATGTTTATACCTTCTTTTACAGTAAATATAGATGTGAACAGCTAAAGAGCGAAAAAGGACAGCAGAAAAGAAAGTGCCGGTTAGCTATTTCTTAGACATTGCTGTTATTCTCTAATTAATTTGTGAAACTCAGTAAAGAGTAACATACTGACAAACCGATCTTCTAAATGCAGCTAATCGGATGGGTTTCAAGGAGCTCAAAATGAGGTAAGGTCCTAGTCTAGGCCCTCTTATTTGTTAATTTAAAGACAAGAAAGATAAAAAATAAAGCTCCAATTCCTTTTTTTTTTTAATTTCTCAATTAGGTTTTAGTTTGGGTTAGATGTAGCATTGGAAGTTTGTATAATTGTACATTTCTAGGATTTGTTGACTCTCTAATATTAACAGAATGTAGAACTGTTATTATATATAAAAATGTTTTATTAAGGATCAGAACTGTGGAGAAGATGGTATATTTTGTTATTGCCACTGTATCTAGGTTGAAGGTAACACTGTGTTCTCCTGAAAGAATTAACACGCATCTGTACCTCGTGTTCTTTTCATTTGAACTGGATGCATCAAATGCAATTAGTTAAGTTGTGGCTAAAGTATAAATTTTTTATGATGCTTTTGACACTGATATAAATACAAGTAGAACTAGTATAATGGTTTCATCAACAAGCATATTTTGATTGACATAGTCTTCTAAATGATTACATAAACTCCATTAGAGCAATGACAGATGGATATTGAAAATTGGGATTAGTTTTTAGTCAATTATGCACGGTTATTATTGCTATCATTTGTGATTGTGCCCCTTCTAATAATTTCGTTGAAACTTGAAACTTTCTTATAACAGATACGAAACAGATCAAGATGATTAGTCTTTGCTTTTGAAGGCAGAGCAGAAGTTCTTGAAGCACGGAGATAAGGTTACATTGAATTTATGCCATATTACACATAGAGCAACTATACATCACCCTCATGGTATTTATGTGTTGAGATAATTCCTGCTGTTCAAGGCCATAGTGAACCTTAATGGCTGTGAGAATGAATATATAGGAATTTTACTATTGAGCTCATTAGAAGTTTTCAGAATGATGTTGGAGAGGTACGTGTTGCCACTTAGATATGAGGATTGAGTAATTTTTAAGTTCGTAATTCTATAACTGTGTGATACACGAGATATTTACTTTTGTAAAAAGTATTTTAATGTGATTTATATTATATAAATTTTATAAATTCAGTACTCATATAATTTTTTATGAGTTATGGATTTAATTTTTTTAAGTTCAAACATTGTATCCCATTATAATATTTTTTTTGGACTGACCCATTCTAATATTTTGTTTTCCTGCATTTTTTAAGAGTTATCGTCAAATTCATTATTATTTTCTTTTGACCGATTGTCATACTTCCTGACCGAGAATATGTTACATACCCTTATATAATATTTACAAATGAACTCTAAGAATGCTTTAATTTACTTACCAATTTTTTGTTTTTTAAATGAGCCTTAAGATGATCTAACTCAATTTAGTAATTAATTTATGCGTCGTATGAATATTGTAACATGTCTCGTTATATGTTTTATTTTATCAAAAGAAAACTAATAATAATTTATTAATTTTTTTGGTAAATTACTTTCCCCTCCTTTAAAAGATGCTTAAATTACATAAACTGCCTAACTTGAAATCAAAAGTGTGCTACATTAATCTCTCCTAAAACAACAGACAAATTTGAATTACAACTATTTTGACTAAAATAACCCTATATTTATCATTTAATTAATGTAATAAGTATTAAAAATGTATTTAACATCTTAGAAAAAAAGTCACTTTTAGTTTAGGATGAAATTAATTTATTGTTTTTAACACAAAATAAATAAAGGAAATTGTTCAAGAAAAGGAAATTGTTTTAGTGGAAAGAAATTATATGACATGGTATATGATTAATGGTTGTTGTTTTAGTTTATTATATTGATTCTAGCTCCAGTCTCTGCAATCACATATAGTTCAGCAACGAAAACCTTGAATATAAGTAGGTCTTAGAATATTATAATAGTGTTCTTTTGTGAACTATAAGAGTGTCTATTGCTTAGCGCATGTTTAACTTCTCAACACTCTGCTTTTCGTCTCTGTTCAAATTCCATTAGTGCATTGGATTTTTGTGCATTCATTCTTCAGTTTTCCTATGTTATTTTCTGTTTCTAACTCTTTAGAGGATTTTAATGCCATCACTTATTTGAATTTCAAATCCAAACCACTCTTACATCATATCCAGCTTGCAACAGAGGAAACTAAAATCTTCCATGACAAGAACGTCTTCATGGTTTTGGTCACAAATAAAGCTTATGTACAGAAAGCTCAAAAACCACCCAAGAAAAGAGACAAATCAGCAGCAGATGAAGTCTCTTCTGGCGTCCAAGCATAATTAAAATCTTCCAGGGCGAGTTTTTAATGGCAGAGTAGGTTGTGGCTTGTGGTAAACTTAAAATAGTCTTATTCTAGGTTGGGATCTGAGTTTTATATAAAATCAGTATAATATCATGTTCTACAACAATATCTTCACTGGCATCTGAATGACAGAAGCAGCCTTGCAGAAGGGATCCTACTAATCTTACTCATCAGATGATTCACAAATCGAAACATAATGATTTGCCTGATACACTTACATCTCCAGAAACACAACTATTTGTCACCAGTCAGCTTGATAGAAGCTTGGAAGGGCAAAAATGCCTATTATTATTATATGGTACTGGTGATTGTATGGTTAGGGTTGAAAGTAATATTATTTATACACACCAGTTTGGTGACTAGCAGGAGGCTTCACAGCTTGATGTTGGCAGGAAAACCATCATTTCTGGGGAATATGCATGGCCTGTTTATCTTGCGCAAAACATGCCGTACCTGTTATTGCATATCACAGGGCTTTGCTTATATGAGTTTGGCTGGAAGTAGGAAAAACTTTTCTATCTTTAGATGTAGAGGTCCCAACTCACATACCTAACGTTTTGAAGGTAGCTTAGTTTTGAAGTGCTTACGTTCAAAGAATGCTGACATGTATTTACTTACAAAGAAGCAAACATAACGTAGTTCTGAAAGCAACACGTTATGCATACAGTAATATATATATATATATATATATATATAAAATATATAGAGAGAGAGAGAGAGAGAGAGAGAGAGCTCAAATACTAATATTTAGAGTTTTAAGCTATCTCTTGAATCTAACGCAATTTATGCGATTTTTGTGATAGAGAAAGTTGGTAATTTTTTTTTTATCAATGAAAGTTGGTAATTGTTAAAAAATATAAGTTAAATTAATATTTTGGTTTATTAATTTTATTTATTAACTTCAAATAGTCTATTGAGTTTCAAATTTATCTCAAATTTGTCTAATAAGAACATTATATAAGAAAAGTTTAAGATGAGTTTGAAACTGTGAAAATTATTGGAAACGTTTGAATTACTTTGAAATAATAAATCAACTTAATAAGCCAAAATATGATTTTAATGTATTTTAATTTTTAACCTTTTCTATCATATTAAATTAGTCATTTAAATTTGAGGCATTTTAAATTGGATTTTTAAATTTAAAATAATGCTATAATTTTCAAATTCATCTCAAATTCGTTTTATATATAATGTTCAAAGGACAAATTTAAAATAGATTTAAAATTCAAGAGATTATTTGAAAATACTTCAATTATTGAAATTATTTTAAATGATAAAATAAAAATTTGAATTACCATAATACTATTTTAACTAAAAATATATTATCTTAGTTTTCATATATGTCTCTATATACATATAATGTTTACACATTATTTGGTAGTTTAATGAAATGTAAGCCATGTTTTCGGATATTTATGAGTCAGAATATAAACCTAAAAAAGTAGCGTCTACGCAAGCAAGCCCCGAAGGTCCTAACACCCGTTTTCTTTTCTTTCAGATTTTTCTTTTTGTTTAGAGTTGTACCCTCACTCTGTTCATTACAAAAATAAAAAAGCGTCTTCGCAGTTTGAAGGAAAAAGAAAAATGCCTTGTATTATTAGAATATACATTTGGTTTTTAGTAGTCGCAGTCTTTGTTAGTTTGTTTCTTCGTAAAAGCTTATTCTTTTATTTTGGTGTAGTAACCAAAAGTTAGCACTTGTATGTTGTATCATTTTCATAAGGTAGATTTTGAGGCTGACAACTATACAACAAAGTAGACTAGTCCAAGAGATGGTATGGTAATGGTAATTAGAAATCTCATTGGCATTGTGAATAAACAGTCTATCAAATGTGAAATAAAACAGGGCAAAAAGCGATGATGAATACTTGTATATTGATTGTGCAAACTAGCAATTATTACTCTAGATTATAAGATAGTTTGACTAGTATTTTGACTGATTCTTATACTTGTTAATTTTATTAAGTTAAATAAATTTAAGAATTCAAAAATAAAAAATTAAGTAGTCTGTTTTAAAGGTGACTGAACTTTTTTGGGTCTACTAAATATGATGATCAAAATTCTATTTACTTTTAAAATTATGTTTGATGTTTTACATTAATTTTAAAAGTTTTCTCTTTTAATAAATTTATGAGTATGGAAAGAAGTTTAAGTAAATTCCAAAACCTGATACAGTTAATCAATGAGAAAAGTATGAAATTGATCCCTTATTGTTCTATTTTATTTTCATACTTTGTAACGGTTAATTTCTTATAAATTAATTATAATAAATTAATTTTTTATAAATTTAAATTTATACAAAATTAATTTTTAATTTGAATTAATAAAAAATTAATTTTGTATAAAATAAAATTTTTAAATGACTAATTTGTCATAATTATTTATAAGGGACTAAATTATTATAATGTATAAAAATAAAAGACTAATTTAATAATATTCTCCATAATCAACTTCAGTTAAAAATGACATGACAGACTACTTGAGAATTTCATTTTAATCTTAATTGTCACATTGAATTTCCAATTTATTCTTCGTCCTCTTCTTTCTCTCTCTCATTTTTTTCAACCTCATCTTTCATTTCTCTCCTCCCTCTCTCTTCCGTTGGACTTTTACTATGAAATCCATAATTAGTGAATGCAGTGATCTTCCACCACAGTTGTGCTGGAGAATTTTGTACATCAAAGGGTTACAGATTACCAAATGATGATTGCACTCAAAGCTCAGAGGGAAAAAAAAAAAAAAGGATCATTAAGTATGAATGTGAAATCACATGTATTAAAAAATAGATGAAATTAAAGTTATATATTTAGATTGATATATGAATATAATGTTTTGATGTTTTGCATTAAGTGATGGATTAAATATAAGAATTACGCCCAGCACAGTTTTTTATTTTTTGAAAATTAACATAGGATAAATGTATGATTAACTAATAGTTATATAAAAATATATAATTTAATTAAAAGTTTATATAATTATTAATAAAAAATTATACTTATGTCATAATATTATTAAAAAAAATATATTGTCGTTATAAATTATAACAAAAATATGACCATACTGTATACAAGAAAAATGATATGATTAAAAAATTATATACTTACCATATTTGCGTCATATTTTGCTAACACAAATTTCAAATTTTTTCAATTGAAAAAATTATTCCAATAACCAAGGGAAAATATGAAAGTATGAAGCAACAAAATACATTTGCATATATCAAACATCTATACATGCCAAGGTTAGTAATGGTCAACCAAAACAAAACGAGAAATACATATCAATTACTGCTCAGTGAAAAATAACTCAAAGCAGAAAATTAAGAAAAAGCCAAGAATCCAAAGACTAAACTTTGTCTCTTTCTTAGATACTTACACATCTTTCTAACAAAAAAAGAAAGAAAAAGAAAATCCAGAAGGAAGCGCAAAATGCACACCAGGATGGTCGTTGGAGAAGTCCCAGGCGATCGATCGACGGTGGTTGAAGAAAGAAATTTTTTTTCTAACAAGAAAAAAAAAGAAAGACGAAGCTTAAGGTGAAGGCAATGGAGACCCTGCAACAACAACATCTACTCTAACGTGGACACATTAGGTGAGTTCACCTTCATAAAACACAAACCTCAACCTCACTCACAAGCCATATCGTCATCTTCTTCACCATGGAAGCCAGTGCTGGACTCGTCGCTGGGTCTCACAACCGCAACGAGCTCGTCGTCATTCACGGCCACGAAGAGGTAATGAGCTTGCCACGAAAATGAATGCCGCTTGGGAATCCCCCGAACGAGCTGTGTTATACAGATGATTGATTAATTGGTTATTTATGGTCTTGTTTTGGTGGGTGCAGCCAAAGCCTCTGAAGAACTTGGACGGTCAGGTGTGTGAGATATGCGGCGACGATATCGGACTGACGGTGGACGGAGACTTGTTCGTTGCCTGCAATGAGTGTGGTTTTCCGGTGTGCCGTCCCTGCTATGAATATGAAAGGAGAGAAGGCAGCCAACTGTGCCCACAGTGCAAGACCAGATACAAGCGTCTCAAAGGTATGCATATAGTAAATGGCTAAATGATTTGCATAGCCTCAGGCTTGCTTGCCCTATAGCCCCATATAAGTATGAAGCATAACAGTTCAGAAAATAAATGGTGATCTTCATGTTTCTGATACTGATATATATTACAATATATAACTATTTAAGGGTGTTTGTGTTCATACTTCCTAGCATGTTCTTCAAATTGCACATATAATTGCATCTTTGTCTTGCATGTGTTAAACATTCATATCAAGAACATATTGTTGATTAGCTGTATGCTAGTTACTAAGAAAACTTGGTAGAATCTGAAGTGGAAAACAAGAAGAGGACGTCGATATATATGTCTCTTTATTAACCCTTTGCTCTATTTTTGCAAATGAAGGAAGCCCGAGGGTGGAGGGAGATGATGATGAGGAGGACGTGGATGATATTGAACATGAATTCAACATTGAAGACGAGAAGAACAAGCATAACCATCTCGCAGAGGCCATGCTGCATGGGAAGATGAGCTATGGAAGAGGCCCTGAAGATGAAGAGAATGCACAATTCCCACCTGTTATTGCCGGTAATCGTTCCCGCCAGGTAAGATTTTCAGTTTCACCAATTATATTTTCAATCTTAACAATATTAATTCTTTCCCCAGCATTCAAAGACTGCTAAAAATTTTGCATGCAGGTGAGTGGGGAATTCCCAATAGCACCTCATGGGTATGGAGAACAGATGCTAGCTTCTTCACTGCATAAACGCGTTCATCCTTATCCAGTATCTGAACCTGGTAAGATCTAGTTTCCACCCAGAATTGATTCTTTGGTCTACTTGAATTGGATGATTTTTATTAAAAAAATTGTGTCATATATTCTGTGATCAAAGCAGGAAGTGCAAGATGGGATGAGAAGAACGAGGATGGATGGAAAGACAGAATGGATGACTGGAAACTGCAGCAAGGCAATCTGGGGCCTGAACCTGATGAAGATCCAGATGCAGCCATGTACACCTCTCTCTCTCACTTTCCACTGCTTGATTATTGATGATTAACTTGAATGGAATATAGCATTAATGGTTGATATATACATGTGGTTGCAGGTTGGATGAAGCGAGGCAGCCATTGTCAAGGAAAGTGCCAATAGCATCGAGCAAGATAAATCCATATAGAATGGTGATTGTGGCTCGGCTTGTGATTCTTGCCTTCTTCCTCCGATATAGAATATTGAACCCAGTTCATGACGCCATTGGGCTATGGCTAACCTCTATTATATGCGAAATTTGGTTCGCATTTTCGTGGATCCTTGATCAGTTTCCTAAGTGGTTTCCCATTGATCGAGAGACTTACCTCGATCGTCTTTCTATCAGGTATAGCTTTCACTGGAAAAAATTTATCCTCCATGACAGAAGCAAAATAGATCTAGATCTAGGAATTTTTTCTCCTCTGAGAAATTTTTTTTGAAGATTGGCGGTTGAATATTCAATAATAACATATTAAGGGAGAAAAATAATTTTATGCATGAGGTGACAATTAATTATTGCTGAATGAAGAATTAATGGTTTAATTTAATTTAATATAAATTCTGAAATATTTTGAGATGGTTCCATGTAAAAAATTTTAAGTGCAAAAGGGATGAGATATGACTTGTTTTCAAGTGAGGCATTGGTACATTGATTGGAACTATAATGCCTTACTAATGAATCAATATCTAGATCCTTTGTTGATATTTATTTGTTATAGCTATCTAATAAATTATATTGAAATAATTATTAGATCTATTTTGTATTTAAAATTTTAAAATTAAGATTAATAATTTTTTTAAATCAAAATCGATAATTTTACACGATCTAAAATTTTGATGCAATTGATTTAACTAACAAACACATGGTTGTTGAAAAACCGAACAGGGGACCAATCTTGACTGCTAATGGATTTGTATTCTTTCATTTATGCACTAAATACAAAGCCTTAATTTATCAGAGAAAAGAAATTAAAAGAGGGAGATAGATGAATCCCACCAGTTCATACACTCTCTCTCATTTTATTTATTTTTCTTACAAAATTCTCTCTATTACAAAAGGAAATTGAAATAATTTGAGTTCCTAACTATGCCTTATAGATTGCACGACACAGTGTATAGAAAATTGTTTCAAACAACGTAATGTGTAGCGTTTACTGAATCTGGTGTGAATTTGAATTGAGTTGAATTAATGTGATTTTAAATTAAATTTTTTAAAATTAACTTTTGTCAAATATAATTTTATATTATTGTGATTTATATATAAAATTTTTCATTTAAAAATTAATTTTTCTCATTTATATTTATTCAATACAAATATAATTTTTTTTTTCATATAAACTGAGATTTAAAAAAAAAAATTTAAATGACAAATCAAACGAAATTATTTACAAAAACAAACTCTCATTTAAACCTGGAAACATCCATTTAAATCTCTCGTATCCTCAACCAAAAACTGTGTGTATTATATCGTTAAATTAAGTGCAAAATAAGGCAAAGCATCCTTAAAACTGCCCAAAATCTCTAACGTAGAACTGCAAAATTTAGAGCACAAGTTGCTGACAAAAGTACTGTGACTCAGATACGAACGAGAAGGAGAACCCAACATGCTTGCACCTGTGGATGTGTTTGTGAGTACAGTGGATCCCATGAAGGAGCCTCCTTTGGTGACAGCAAACACCATTCTTTCAATCCTGGCCATGGATTACCCAATCGATAAAATATCATGCTATATCTCCGACGATGGAGCTTCAATGTGTACCTTCGAAGCCCTTTCAGAAACTGCAGAATTTGCGAGGAAGTGGGTTCCTTTCTGCAAGAAATTCTGCATTGAACCTCGAGCACCAGAGATGTACTTCTCAGAGAAGATCGATTACTTGAAAGATAAAGTGCAGCCCACCTTCGTCAAGGAGCGACGTGCAATGAAGGTTTGTGTTAAAAGAAAAAAAAGTAATATACAATTGTTTGTATATTTTTTATGTTTTTATTTAATTGAAATATGAGTAGTATATAATTTTATAATTTTTATCTTGTTATTAATTTAAAATTTAATGTTAGAGATATGAAAAAAATTTACATAACTCTGATCTTGGTATTGAAAACCGAACTGATTAGAACCAAATGATTTTATTAAAAATATTGGGCATATTTTATTTGTTAATTTAAATATTTTTTAATTTATTTAGTGTTGTTTTTTATTTAAATTTAACGTCCTAATAAATATATTGTTAAAATTAATATTGAATTTGAATGAACTGTAACACAAAGACAACATTATCTATTTCAAACTAAAAGAACTTGATTTTTTTTTTTTTTTCGCGAAACTAGAGGTATTAAAAGTATATTTAAGCTAAAAAATTGAATCAAACCGCTGGCCATCGATTTTGTTTCATTTAACTTAGTTGGGTTTTTATTTAATTATTTTATTTAGGCTCAGTTAATTTAAATTATAATTGATTAATATCTGTTTCTAAAAATATACATAAAAATATCTTTTTATTAACAAAAGTTTATATTAAAACTTAATGTATAGTAAATTAAAAAAGTAAAAATTTGTGTACATACGGATATAAAGGTACAAAATATGAAAATATAAATAATGATAAATTCAATTTGCTTAATTCTTCGATACAAAACTAAACCAAATCACTTGATTTTAACATAACAAAATAAATTAAATTAATTTTGATAATTTCCGATCAAATTTTTTGATAACTTGATTTGATTTTGATTTATTTGAATTAGTTTCCAATACCATACTTTCACTTGCATTTTGAACTCAAATAACTGATCAGTTATGTATATCCACACTTATTGTTATAATTAAGTTTGAACAACTAAGAGAAGATTAAGTGTATGTTGGGTTGATGACAGAGAGAGTACGAAGAATTTAAGGTGAGAGTGAATGCACTAGTGGCAAAAGCCCAGAAGGTTCCACCAGGAGGCTGGATTATGCAGGATGGGACGCCATGGCCAGGGAACAACACTAAGGACCATCCTGGTATGATTCAAGTGTTTCTTGGTCACAGTGGAGGCTGTGACACTGAAGGAAACCTCCTTCCTCGTCTTGTCTACGTCTCTCGAGAGAAAAGGCCTGGTTTTCAACACCACAAGAAAGCTGGTGCCATGAATGCTCTGGTACCTTCTTCTCAATTTCATGAAACACTTTCAAAATCTTTGTGGATATAGATTGTGACTTTTTGACTCTGCCATTGATTAACTGTTTGGGATGTTCCAGGTTCGGGTCTCTGCTGTGCTTACAAATGCTCCATTCATGCTGAACTTGGATTGTGATCACTATGTCAATAACAGCAAGGCCGTCCGAGAGGCCATGTGCTTCTTGATGGACCCTCAAACAGGAAAGAAAGTCTGCTACGTCCAGTTTCCTCAAAGATTCGATGGCATTGACAGGCACGATCGTTATGCCAATAGGAACACAGTTTTCTTCGATGTAAGTCATTGCAAGCAATGCAATACCAGTACAATAGTTATCTTTTTGTTGCATCTAATTTTTATGAAGCATATACACTTAAGAAAAAATCTTGTTTCTGTGGAACATGAGTTGGACAGTTGCAAGACACTTCAAGTTTTGTTGTGTCGTGATTAGGGGTGTAAATGAACTACACTGTTCGTCATCTATTCAAATTCGCCTAATTGAAAGATCAAATTTGACTTGGCTCTTTTATTATATGAACTAGCTTGATAAACATATTTAAGTTGATTTGGTTAAATGGCCTGATTTTAAAAATATGATGCTGAACGTATTAAGCTCATGAGCAGCTATTTACAGCCTCATGAACTGGTTTGATTTTCTGCAATCTAAAAACTGATCACTTCCCCTTCGTTATGTCTTTATGCAGATTAACATGAAGGGTCTAGACGGTATTCAGGGTCCCGTATATGTGGGGACAGGGTGTGTCTTCAGGAGGCAAGCTTTATACGGATACAATCCTCCCAAGGAACCTAGACGCCCCAAAATGGTAAGCTGTGATTGCTGCCCATGCTTTGGACGCCGCAAGAAGCACAAGTATGCAAAGGATGGTGCAAATGGAGAGTCTGCAATGCTACAACAAGGTTCCTAAAAATCCCAAATCACTAATGTTCTGGGCACCATGTTTGATTTCTATATCCCTGTTCTCACTTCTATATGAATTGCTTGAACAGGAATGGAGGATGATAAAGAGTTGCTGATGTCTCAGATGAATTTTGAACAGAAATTTGGGCAATCATCTATTTTTGTGACTTCCACTCTGATGGAAGAAGGTGGTGTGCCTCCTTCCTCAAGCCCAGCAGCCCTGCTTAAAGAAGCAATTCATGTGATAAGCTGTGGCTATGAGGATAAAACTGAATGGGGAACTGAGGTAATACAAACTACACCTGCTATGTTGGAAGTTCTTGATTTTTGTTCAAATTAGGAGGGATACGTTAAAGACTATAGCCAAACCATTTATATGCCTTAGCAGCTTAAGCTTTTAAGTGTAAATCTTTCTCAACATGATATCAAAACCTCAATCACCCAAACTGTGAGGGTGTATTAGATATTATAATAAAACTATTTATAGATTTTCATTGAACAATTTAAGCGTTTGAGTTCGATAGTTAGCTTATTTATGTTATTGCTTTTCTTATGTGCAGCTGGGTTGGATCTATGGGTCTATTACTGAGGATATCCTAACAGGTTTCAAGATGCATTGCCGTGGTTGGAGGTCTATTTATTGTATGCCAAAGAGACCTGCCTTCAAGGGTACAGCTCCTATCAACTTGTCTGATAGGCTCAACCAGGTGCTTCGTTGGGCACTTGGATCCATTGAGATCTTCTTCAGTCACCATTGCCCTGCATGGTATGGCTACAAGGGAGGGAATAAGCTCAAGTGGCTTGAGCGATTCGCCTATGTGAACACTACAGTCTACCCCTTCACCTCCATTCCTCTACTTGCCTACTGTATTCTTCCTGCCATTTGCCTACTCACTGACAAGTTCATCATGCCACCGGTAACAATTCTATCCCCTTCTTAGTAGGAAACGATTAGAGATGACATGCTCATGAGATTATAACATGCCACTGATTCCATAATCTTCAAAAGCCAAAAACATGATATAAATGCTATTCATCTAAAAGAGGAGTTAAACTCAACCTAATTATGTGATTAAAGCAATGTATTCAAAGCGTGAAAAGAAAATGTTGGAGATATTATAACTACTAAAATTTTGAAGTTGAAGTGATTTTTGATTTATGTCAAGTGAGTTAGAGATAATATCTAAACTACTAATTTGATTATTAATGATCCAGATAAGCACTTTTGCCGGTTTGTACTTTGTTGCTTTGTTCTCTTCTATCATTGCAACGGGCATCCTTGAGTTGAAATGGAGTGGAGTAAGCATAGAGGAATGGTGGAGAAATGAGCAATTCTGGGTCATTGGTGGTGTATCAGCACATCTATTTGCTGTCATCCAAGGTCTTCTAAAGGTCCTAGCTGGAATAGATACCAACTTCACTGTTACATCCAAGGCATCGGATGATGAGGAATTTGGAGAATTATACACCTTCAAATGGACCACTCTCCTAATTCCCCCAACCACTATACTAATCATCAATATTGTTGGTGTTGTTGCTGGAATCTCTGATGCCATCAACAATGGGTACCAATCCTGGGGACCCCTATTTGGAAAGCTCTTCTTTTCTTTTTGGGTCATTGTTCATCTCTATCCATTCCTTAAAGGTTTGATGGGTCGGCAAAACCGAACACCCACCATTGTTGTGATTTGGTCAGTGCTCTTGGCTTCTATTTTCTCTCTACTGTGGGTGAGAATTGACCCATTTGTGATGAAAACTAAGGGGCCTGATACCAAGATGTGTGGAATCAACTGCTGAAGGAGTGGTTTTTTTAATAGTATTCTTTGATGAACATCTTTTAGAAGATGCGTGTAAATTCTTGATTTTTATATGTTGTATGATGCTTGAACCAGCAAGGTGGATAAATGCACAAGGATGAATAAGGAAAGAGTGGAAATTTTGTGTAGTATTAATTGCAGCGTTCTCATTTTTGTAAATGTACTCAGTGACTTGTTTGGCTCAAATTTGCCCAAGGATTGGGAAGTAGTAAATCAAATTTACAGATTTGTCTATTCAAGGTTGCAAAATATACTGATAATGCTCCTGATGTCAAATCCAAAAGCATATGTAGAAATAGCATAAGGAACTAATAGAAGAAAAGCAATAACATGAAGACTTATTGGAGGATAGAATATGAAGCATAGTTTGATTCATCTGAATAAATCGAAGTCCAAAGATAAAATTAAGTCAGGACTAATTAAGGGAAGGATAAGTGGCATGTACCTGGATTCAGCTTTATTCCTTATTGTAGTCGAATTTCTGCTCAAATTAACAGCAAAAGAAAACGCATAGGGAAGAGAGAAAAGGAAAAAAAAAAAAAAACAAGAAAGAGAGAGAAAGAACTAAGTTCCCCATAAAGTGCCTAATTTAGTATTGATTAGGCAATTTACCAACACATCATCATTGTATATGTCGTCTTAAAATAACATTATAAGTGGACTCCAAATGAGTTATAGGTATGCTAAAGCGATCAAACCTGAGGCAAACTAGAGGGTTTAAGCCACTCATATAAAGAAGGGACTGAAACCTCGTCCATAATAGTAGCAAATCCAGGCACAAAACAATAATGGACATCAGATGGCTTATACTTGTTAATTAAGATTTTCTATTGAATTCTTAGCCTGCAAAAATTTTTCAGATAAGAGGCAGAATAATGAATTCAGTTATTGAACAGAGAAAAAAACTGAGTTCCGTTCAAAAATCTGGACTTCTAAGTTCTAACAATGATCTCCATTTAGTAGATTGCCCTGCTTAATCAAATAATACATAGAAGAAATATTCAAATTGTGTTGTTCTGTTTCTTTCTTTGCTTGCCAAAGTCAATGCATGTGTGCCATTTTATTGCCAGAAATAAAAAAGAATTGCTATGGAGAAATAAGTAATAAGCCACAAAACTTTCGTTGCTATCTTTATTACAATTCCTTTGTCAGAAATAGAGTTTTCTTGATGGAAGAAAATAAACAGATTTTATAAACTAAGGCATTCTCAATTCAACATACTGCTTGTATAGCCGTGACAAGTTTCTTCAAAAACAGCCAATAAGAATGAAATCTTGGAGAAAAGATGTTGTTCACTTAAAAGTACAACAGGAAAGAACTTACCTGATCAATGTTCGGCTTTTGAATTTTAATCCTTTAACTTCTGCCCATATAAACAGTTTCTCCAAATTCAATCATTTAGGGTCATGGATTTATGATTTTGTTCTTCATTGGCATTAAGAGAAGAAAGGAGGTATTATACATGTGATTGATAAAACAAAAGGCTTAAGCCTCTTCTCGTTCCCTCGTGTACCACGAGAGAAAGGAGATTTGGGTTCATATAGAAATTGCGTATCATCAAGTAGTGCTCCTTTAACTATCATGTCAAATTCAACATAGAAATAGCTTAACCCATTTTCACTGTAGAAACTTGAATCTTCTTGGTGAAGATAGAAGGTGGCGACATCCTATCCTTCTGTTCCCTCGTAGTCACTTTTGCGCAGTTGAGCTGAAACAGCAGAAAAAGTCATTTTAAAGCGGAAGAACATATCTCAGTATCCTGAAAATGATTAAGATTCATACTAAAGCAGCAAGATGGATCTGAACTCAAGCATCTTAGGAAGAACGTCTAGTTTCATAATGTTTTCATATGTTGTCGTGTAAACATTATGAAATTGAAACGTGAGATGCTTATTCCACCTGCATAACTTAAAGAGGAGAGAACTTTCACCAATAATCTCCACGTCAAAACATGCCCTCATCACGAAGATGAAACCTCTGAATTTAGGCATGCAGCATATTTCTTGAACTCAAACTCTTCTCTCTTTAGAACATGAACTTTAGTTGCAGTAAAACCTCAACTCAATAGTAACCCCGCAACCACAACCAACAATAGCATCCTTACGAGGACACATGAAAATGTCTCGGAAATTATAATAAAAAATTTATAGTTTTGAATAGTAGGAATTTAATAACAAAATATTCTTGACAAAACAAATTTGACTAAATTTATAATTTTGCTATTGAAAAATATCACTTGTGAAGTGTTGTCCTTGAGAAGCATATACAGTTGAGTCCCTAATTTCTTGATTTTGGGGTCCACTTGGTCCTTTTGTGAGCCAACAAAGGGATTAAATTGAACCCAAATAAAACAAAAAAAATTGAGGACTAAACAATATAGTTTTTAACATTTAGGGACAAAACTCAAATCAGTAACATTTTTTAGGTACGAAGTGTGAAGTTAGTCTGAAATTTAAGTTGAAGCACAAGACACAATATGTCAATGCTTACTCTACACAGAACTTCAACTTGTTGAGTCCCATACCTTAATTCAGGAGAACAGCTATAAATTTGAACACAACCTCAGTCATCCATACTTGCTCGGCCCTCATTCACCACCCCCCATGGAAGCTAGCACTGGACTTTTTGCAGGGTCGCATAACAGCAATGAGTTTGTGGTCATACAAGGACATGAAGAGGTAAATCATGAAAAAATTAGTTATGATACGTTAACAGTCTGATTATGTTTGACTTACAAATTCCTTGTTTTGGTGCAGCCTAAGCCTGTGAAGAACTTAGACGGTCAGCTCTGTGAGATATGTGGTGATTCAGTGGGGTGTACAGTGGACGGAGATTTGTTTGTGGCTTGTGAAGAGTGTGGCTTCCCTGTGTGCAGGCCATGCTACGAGTATGAAAGGAGGGAAGGAACTCAAGTTTGCCCTCAGTGCCAGACTAGATACAAGCGTATCAAAGGTATAACATCCCAGCATATGTGCTTATAGACAAATCCTAATATTGATTACAAGCAAGTATCTACGTAATATACAGAAAAACGAAACAATAAAGGTAGTGAAAATTCTTTTTCTGTAATCTTGCTTTTAATTGTTGTTTACTTTGATGTTAATAGGAAGCCCAAGAGTGGAGGGAGATGAAGATGAAGATGATGTGGATGACATTGAACATGAGTTCAAAATGGAAGAAGAAAAGAACAAGCTCAAGATAATCTATGGAGAAGATGATGAGAATGCTAAAACTCCACCAGTAGTAATAGCGAAGGTTAGTTATAGTCTATGCTGGATACAAGGAAATTAAAGGGTTAAGAAAACATTTTGGTTCATCTGCACTGTTCCATCTTATAGTAATTTCAAACTATTTGTATGCCAATATGCAGGTGAATGGGGAGATTCCCATACCTTCTTGTGGACTAGGAGAAGCCGGTATGTATTGGCTTTATCATTTATTATATTTAAGGAACCAGCTAAAGTTTCTGTTGTCTATATTCCGTTCAATAGTACAATGAATTGTAAGATGACATGCTGAGCTGAACCAAGTAATTGACTGATACACTACATTCCAAGTTAGAGAATCTGGCTTGCAAACGACATTCATTTTATTTTAAAGTCTCTATATCCGGATAATAGAACATTTGTGTCCTTTCCACAACTAAAAGACAAAGAAAAAGAATAGACAACAAAGACACTTGCTTATAACAATTAGGGTGCTTTCCATGAAGCAGGAAGTGCAAAGTTGGATGAAAATAAAGAGATAACAGATGACTGGAAGTTGCATCAAGGCAATCTGTGGCCTGAAACTGATGCCTCTGTTGATCCTGAAAAGGCCATGTACGCACCATGACTTCTTTCCCGATTGACAAACTTTCTGATACGAATCTAACAATTATGTGTCTTCAACTCTCATAAACCAATAACACTGTTGGGATATAATACGATGCAGGAGAGATGAAGCTAGACAGCCACTCTCAAGGAAAGTAGCAATTCCATCAGGCAGACTCAGTCCTTACAGAATGATGGTTGTGGCTCGGCTTCTGATTTTAGTATTATTCCTTCAGTACAGAATCTTGCACCCAGTGCCCGATGCAGTTGGACTCTGGCTTACAGCTGTAATATGTGAAATATGGCTTACGTTGTCATGGATTATTGATCAGCTTCCCAAATGGTTTCCCATTGATCGGGAGACGTACCTTGATCGGCTTTCACTCAGGTTTCCTGGATTTCTGTAATAACAGTGATCCTAATGCAGATAAATATCATATTGATTTAACTCATCAGAACAGGAGTTGAAACCAACTGATCTAATTACCAAAACGTGGGCTAATATTATAATTTTGATTCACTAGCAAGATATTTATATAAGTTTATTCATGGTCTACATTTTTTGGCTTAGTTCACATGAAATGATAAAGTCTAAATTAAAGAACAAAATGATACTGGCACAGCTGATTCTACTAGAGCTTTAATCTGTAAAAGCAGATAAATTTCTATAACTTGTGATGCAGGTTTGAACCAGAGAACAAGCCAAATTTGTTTTCACCAGTCGATATGTTTGTCACTACTGTGGATCCAATCAAGGAACCTCCATTAGTTACAGCTAATACAGTTCTTTCAATCTTGGCCATGGATTACCCTGCTGATAAAATCTCATGCTACGTTTCTGATGATGGAGCTTCCATGCTCACCTTTGAAGCTCTCCAGGAAACTGCAGAATTTGCACGAAAATGGGTACCCTTCTGTAAAAAATATTCTATAGAGCCTCGAGCACCAGAGAAGTACTTCTCTGAGAAGATTGATTTTCTAAAGGATAAGGTCCAGTCTACTTACGTAAGAGACCGCCGTACTATGAAGGTTTGTATTAGTGCCCTTAAAGCTCTCTTAGAATACTGTAAAAGTTGTACAGACCAAGGTTTCACTGCTTTTTGGCACATGACAGAGAGAATATGAAGAATTCAAGGTCAGGATAAATGCACTTGTGGCTAAAGGCACGAGAGTTCCCCAAGAAGGGTGGACTATGCAAGATGGGACACCTTGGCCAGGAAACAATACCAATGATCATCCGGGTATGATACAAATTCTTCTTGGTCAGAATGGAGGCCTTCACGGAAATGAACTTCCCTGTCTTGTCTACCTTTCTCGTGAGAAAAGGCCTGGGTTTCAACATCACAGCAAAGCTGGTGCCTTGAATGCATTGGTAAATTGTTCAAGCACCATCTGTATACTGTCTCATCCTCATAGGCTACAATAAGCTTGTTGTGACTTCTAATTCTTCCTCAATTTTCAGCTTCGGGTATCTGCAGTGCTAAGCAATGCTCCTTTCGTGCTGAACTTGGATTGCAATCATTATGTGAATAATAGCAAAGCTGTCAGAGAGGCCATGTGTTTCTTCATGGATCTACAAGTTGGAAAGAGCATTTCCTTTGTCCAGTTTCCGCAAAGATTTGACAGCCTCGATAAGCATGATCGTTATGCCAACAGAAACACTGTTTTATTTAATGTAATTGGAACAATTTCAGCACTATATCTCTCTTGTTCATTGTTTCCTTGTCTTCATGAGTGGAAATTTATATAGTGATCCTTCTGTTTATTTATTCTGCAGATTAACATGAGATGCCTAGATGGAATCCAAGGACCTATTTATGTTGGTACAGGATGTATCTTCAGAAGAAAAGCTCTAAATGGCTGTGATTCTCCAAAGGCTCCAAAGCGGCCAAAAATGGTTGGCTGCGGCTGCTGTCCATGTTTTGGATCCCGCAAGAAGCTACAAGTGCACTCTAAGTATGATGGAAATGAAGATGATGCAAACATAGGTAACCAGAGTTCTCTATAACTTCACGATCACATACTTTTTCATTTTCCATAATTTGGCTCAACACCACTTTTCCTTATCTACAGGAACAGATGAAGACAAGCAGCTTTTAATGTCACAGATGAATTTTGAAAATAAATTTGGAAAGTCTGCAGTTTTTGTGAACTCTTCCATAACAGAAGAGGGTGGTATTCCTTCTTCGTCTAATCAGGCAGCCCTGCTTAAAGAAGCCATTCATGTCATGAGTAGTAGCTATGAAGACAAAACCCTTTGGGGATATGAGGTATTACTGACATCTCCTGTTGCTTTGTCCCAATTTTTTCAGATGAAATGGTAGCTGTACTGCTGAAACCTTTCTTTAACCACTTTTCCCATTTACAGGTTGGTTGGAACTATGGATCTATATCAGCAGATATTCTAACGAGTTTTAAGATGCACTGTCGTGGTTGGAGATCTGTATACTGCATGCCGGAGAGACCTGCATTCAGGGGTACTGCTCCTATCAACCTTTCAGATCGACTTAGCCAAGTGCTTAGATGGGCAGTGGGATCACTTGAGATCCTTTTCAGCCGCCACTGCCCAATATGGTACAGCTTAAGGGAAGGAAAACTTAAGGGGCTTCAGAGAGTTGCCTATATCAGCAGCACTGTTTACCCCTTCAGCTCAATACCCATCCTAATATATTGTCTCCTTCCTGCCATCTGCTTGCTCACAGACAAATTCATCACACCATCGGTAAGCATAGTTTTGTTTTTGCTACATAAAAAAGGCAGACAATTAGACCATTGGATAATCATTAACCCTAAGATTTTTGGCTGCCTTTATATGATTATACATGATTACATGAATTGCAATGCTCCTTATAATAGTCGAAGTGTCAAACATCACTCATTTAAAATGTACAAACAAAACACTAGGCATTCCCTGTAGGCTATACATTGTGAACTAGAAACATAAACCTAGTTTTTTGTCCAGTTTTTTCCTTGCTGTCATTCTAAACAATTATTTTCTTTGTGCACTGATAAAACCATTCTCAATTTATTCATTGTCCAGATAAGCACTTTTGCAAGTCTCCTCTTTGTTGCACTGTTCATCTCTATCTTTGCATCAAGTATTCTTGAGTTGAGATGGAGTGGAGTTAGCATTGAGGAATATTGGAGAAATGAGCAATTCTGGGTTATTGGCAGCGTGTCAGCACACCTCTTTGCAATTGTGAGAGGCCTTCTAAAGGCTGTGGCTAAAGTTGATATAAACTTCAGTGTCGTATCAAAGGTACCAGATGAAGGGGAGTTCCATGATCTGTACACCTTTAGATGGACTGCACTCCTAATACCTCCAACCACTGTCATAATCATTAACCTTGTTGGCATTGTAGCTGGGTTTACAGACACTATAAACAGCGGTGAACATTCTTGGGGAGCACTACTTGGGAAGCTCTTCTTCTCCTTCTGGGTTCTGGTCCATCTCTACCCATTCCTTAAAGGTCTGATGGGTCGGCAGAACCGAACACCAACTCTTGTTATCATATGGTCAGTGCTTTTGGCTTCCATCTTCTCCTTGCTTTGGGTAAGAATAGATCCTTTTGTGTTAAAAACAAAAGGACCTGACGTCAAGCAATGTGGAATCAGTTGCTGAATTGATTGGCCTTCATTCATTTACATCTCTGGAAAATGCATGTCATGCTCATTTCTAGTTTTACAGTTCTGAAACAGGATACAGCAAAGCCTAGATGCTCCAAAATGAATTAACTTAGAAAAAAAATTTTGTCAAGCATTGCAACATGCTCTTCATTTTATTTCGCTTCTTTTTCCTTTTTCTTTAAATGATAGGAGAAAGCAGAGAGCAATATGTTTTTGTGAGTATGGGGGAGGAAGTTGTACTTATATCACATTTTGTTGCAAATAAATTCAAGATTACTTCACCACTTAATCAACTGAAGCTCCATATTTTACATAAAGTAATTGAGCTGACCAAACTGTCAGAGAAGATACCAGGCAAAGTAACCAGAAACGGAAAAGAAAAGAAGGCAAGTATTGTGTGTGCTTTCTCATTTTCCGTTTAATAGATAAATTGAAAACAGTTTGTTAAAAACTCTGCTACAAAAAATTCAATAAATAAATGGCATAAATTGCACCTCAGGTGCATTCTCAAGTACACAACATTGTCGAAGAATAAAATGCAAGTAAGTGTCTGGAAACATCCAGAAGCACTCTTGGTTTTATGAAAATTGATTTGTGTAAGTTTAGGTGAAAGACAGTAGGCAAATGTATAGCATATGTGAAACATGCTAGAATCTTTTTTTTGTTTTTGGGCTCAGAAACATGCTAGAATTTAGATGTTAACTTACTTTATCAACAACACACTTCTCAGGAGGAGGGTCAAATGGTGAAAGTCAAGACCATATTGTTGAAATCAAAGATTATGAACCCCAAAGGTCAGAAGCCACTTCCATCCTTCAGAGCTTAAGAGGTGAACAATTATTCAGCTTCACCAATAGTCCCCACAAGAACAGATTCCATCTTTGAAATGGTGGAATCTGTTAGCATCCCTAACTATAATGACTCTCTCTGTGATCTTTGATATAAATTTAGTTGCAGTATGGCAATCTAAACAAACCCGAAGATTCTTAATGATCCTGATTTCAGTATTAGGTTCAGTTGTAATAAGACCAAAAGCAATGGCTAACTTCTCACTATGAACATTCACCATGAGCTCTTTTTCTTCCTCTTCCACATCATGCAAAGCAGTGACAGTCTCTGAACGGTACCCAAGCTCCCTCATCTTCCCAGTTAACTTCTCCAGCTTTGCATAAATAGCTGTTGCATGAGAATGGGACCGATCACCGGATACAAAGACATGCGGGGTTCCATTAACCTCAATTAGAGTACACCCTGGAGTCTTTGCCAGTTTTCTTTTCTTGACTAGTTCTCGTATTGAAGCAGCCTTTGGAAAATTTCTCTCAACAGAATACATATTAGAGAGTAAAACATAATACCCAACACTCTGTGGGTCCATTCCAAATAGCCTCTCTGAAGCCAGACGAGCAATATTCATGTTTTTGTGAATCATACAAGCACCAAGCAGTGTACCCCACACTGCAGGACCTGGCTCAACAGGCATTCTCTTTATAAATTCTAAGGCCCCCTCTAATTGTCCAGCTCGTCCAAGAATATCTACCATGCATGCATAGTGCTCAGTTATAGGGTCAATCCCATATTTATTGACCATAGCATGAAAAATGTCATCTCCTTCTCTTACCAAGCCAGCATGACTGCAAGCGTACAAAACTGAAAGAAAGGTAACACGAGTGGGATGGAAGCCAAGATGCAACATCTCGTTGAAAAGCTTAAGGGCCTCATGCCCATATCCATGCAGCCCATAACCAGAAATCATGGCATTCCAAGTGACAATGTTCTTTTCACCCATTGAGTCAAATAATTGCCGAGCCTCCAAAATGTTCCCGCACTTTGCATACATGTCGATTAGAGCAGTTGAAACATATATGTTTGGCTCAAGATTATTGCTTTTAATCAAGTGATGGATCCATTTTCCGAAACTTAATGCTCCTAGTTGAGCACAAGCTGAAAGGATAGTTGTGATTGTTACAGGATTTGGAGTAAATTCAGTCATCATTTCCCGAAAAAGAGAGATTGCAATCTCCGTTAAACCATTATGTGTATAACCCGATATCATAGCATTCCAAGCAGCCAAAGTTTTCTCTGGTGATTCATCAAATAGTTGTCGTGCCAACTCTACTTCGTTGAGTCTATTGTACACAGTTGTAAGGGCAGTTGAAACAGACGGATATGAGATAATGCCAGATTTTACACAAAATCCCTGGATACAGCTAGTCAAATGCAAATGACCATAGGGAGAAGACACCGGAATTAGACCTACAATTGTGCTTGATTCAACTCTCTTACCAGAAGCAAGTAATTCTCTTAAAAGCGTCACTGAAGATTCAGTCTCACTGTTGCAAGTAAACCCAGAAATCATTGCATTGTAAGCTATCAAATCTGGCTGACTAATGCGCCTGAACAATGACCTTGCTGTGTTGATCTGCCCACATTTGGAATATAACGAAATCAAACCCGTCATCACATGACAATCAAAATGAAAACCTAGTTTCAAAGCTAAACACTGGATCCCCATCCCAACTCTCAACTCCTGCATCTCTGCAGCGGCAGGAAGCACAGTTGCTACTGTCGTTGAATCCAATTGCACCCCTTCTGCAACCATATCCCCAAAAACTTCAACCGAACCACGAAAACAACAATTCCTCACCAACCCAGTAATCACAGTGTTCCACAAAACAGTGTCTCGCTCGGGCATTCTATCGAACACCTTCCTTGCTAACTCAACACGTGAAAACTTAAAATACAAATCGACAACTGCGGACCCAACAAACAAGTCGGAGCCCGACCCTTCAACAATTGATTGAGCATGCAACAACATCCCATACTTCTCATCGGGAAAACCCGAAGCAGCCATTATTGCAAACGCATATGTGAAGTTATCAGGCTTAAGGTGAGTGTTTTTTCGCATATTCGTGTATAAAGAAATGGAAGACGAAGACGAAGCATTGTTGGAGAAACCTCTGATGAGGACGTTAAAGAGGAAAATATCAGGTTTGGGTATGGTGAAGAAGAGATGACGCGCTTGGCGAATGGCCTGAAGGTCGAAGAGCTTCTGGGTGAGTTTGGTAATGGTTGCGAGGTCGTATTGGAAGCCATTGACGATGACTTGAGCGTGGGTTTGAGTGAGCTGAGGCAGAGTAGAAGCTTTGTTGATGAGGCTGAGGAGGAAGTTCCGGCTACCTGGTGCAGTGAGTGAGCCAACGTCTCGGTAAATCATCTGCATTTGCACTTCAGGCGTTTGATTACTGGCATTTCTATTGCCAACGTGCCACTCGCTAATTCCCACAAAAGTAAATCTTTTGGAGGCGAAGTAAGTAATGATTTTACAACTACTCAACCTAGTATCTCATACTTTTAACACTAGCTGCTAATGTTCGTTCTGTCTCCCTTGATTGTACGATGAGGAGTGTCAATAGCAGCTGTAGGAGTACAAGAATACTTGAAAAACTCATTTATGGACCTAGAGACGGAAGTCAGTGAGATGAAATTAAGCAAGAAAGAATGAGATCAATGTGAAGATCTGTATGCGACAATCTCGTAATTAAGAGATCATGACCATTGAGTGGAGGTTATAATTTTATATATTTCAAGTACTTAGTAAAAGTAAAAAATTTTGAGGATCAAATCACCTCCACTTTCTCAAATAGTAAGTGAAAACTCCACGCCTTACGGGCACTCAAACTTTTAAGGATTTTATAATATTAATTATAAAAATAAAAAAACTATTTTAGTGGTAAAATGATTGAAAATAAAAATTATCCAAAAAATAATATTAATAATCAAAATATTTAATTTAGAGATGGGGGACCTGCCTCCCATATTTACTTCCAAAAATATTAAAGAAATAAACTGTCGTGGGTTGTAAGAAGATAAGATTGATCACATAATTGACAAATACGTTATGTTTAAAACTTTTTTTAAGTAAAATTTTTTACGCATTTGAGAAAATAAATATTACACCAATCATTGAGTGGATGTTTTATGTATGAAAATAAGCAAGCATATTATTTACACTTTCGTGTGTCTATCGATTTCCTAGGGCTACGAAATCGAGGAGGTCTCAAGTGTAGACAATCGTGTATTCTTTAGGAAATTGTAAATTCTGTTCACATTAAAAAAATTATACAAATTTAATAGTTTTTAATTAAACCTAATGATTGCATGTAATTTATAATTTTAATTCACCACTGCACATTAAATTAACTACATATTCGAACAATTATAAATTTTTTGAAGAAACTATAAAAAAAATTTAAATTCATCATAAGTCGATAATAAAATAATTGTTGAATGATCACCGAGTACATGAGAAGGCAGAAAATTTGAGCCCAGTATGTAACCAAAAAACAATTTTTGTCAAAATCCTAATCTGACATAAAAAAAAAAACCAATATGCTTAATTTAATTAATTTTTTTTTTTTTTTAAAAAAAAAGAGATTGAGGGCGAATCCATCTGAATTTTCTGTCATCCCTCCCCAGCATGCATACCACGCCACGCTGTGGCGTGTGTGTCTACATATATATATATATATATATATATATATATATATGTATACAAAAATTTAATAAATATTTATATAAAATTAATTAGGATATAAATTTATAAAGCACAAAATATGATTTTATACTAATTTTTAAACTACTTTGTGAGGTTTTTTTTGGTTTTTATTTCCACAATCAAATTAAATTTATTCATATTTATTTTACTATTTAAATTTTAACGTTAAAAAATTGACATTTATAAATATTAAGCATTTGGATCCTTTTAAGTTTTTATTACTATGAAAAATAAAATAAGTAGAAATCATTAATGTATAAACCACAAATCCTTTGTGTTTGCTGATTATTTTCCTTCCACATGTTAAAAAAAAAAAAGTATCACATTCATTCATGCATAAATATTATCAATTACAAGTTCGAATATATAAACACTATTTCACACTTTAATTTAACCAATTAATTAATTTAATTTATCAAAATTGTAATATAACCTATCAAAAATTGCACATAATAATTGTGCACTAGATAGATTATCAAAAATAAAGAAAGCAAAATTCAGTTATTATCATATCTTAGAATAAAAAAATTAAAATGTTATAATCGAATAATAAGAAAAGATAAATTTTATAAATGCACAATTAGACACTAAATGGATTATTATAAATGCAAAATGAATTACAAAATTACAAATTTTTAGGCAAAAATTATTATAATCTAATAATAAAAAGAGATAAAGAAAAATGACATTATACTTGTAGTTGCAAGGTATTTTGAAAATAATATTGCTGTTCTATCCAAAACTAAAAAAAAAATACTAAAATATAATGACAAAAATTAATTTTTTAAAGGGTGATTAATTAAATTAATTAAAAAATACAGAAAAATATATTAAATAATTAAATATAAACTTAAAGCACACATACATTATCTTCATACTTTAACAATCAAATTAAAAAATAAAATAAATTTAATCAATATATAATTATTAATTTTATCTAACAAACCAATTGAATAAAATAATTCTCATAAATATTTTAAATTAGAAAATTTTTAGAAATATTTTAATAAATTAATGTTTTGATATTTCTATAAATATATATATATAAAACCCGGTTTATATTTGGTAAAAAATTATTCTTGATCAAGGTAATATAAGTTAATAATATGGCTATCTATATCAAGGCTAGAAACTCGGAGTTGCAAAACTACTGGTTTTAAGGATCTTTCAGATCCATACTCATGGTTTAATAATGTCACGTATAGAAAAGATGTTTTGAATCAATAATATGATTAGTTGTGAGGTAATGATATTAGAGCCATAGTTTGGTTATAATAGAAGGAATTTATGAACCTTAATCTCCTAATTTAATCTAGAAGTTTCATTTTCTTTTCTCTACAATATTATCTATTTGATTCCATTAATTTTTTTTTTGAAAATTCTAATGGATGCATTAAGTAAAATAGAACCTTTTATATATATATATATATATATATATATATATTGTATAGATGAAAATAAATTACCCAGCAGTCCTTACATACCTATGAAAAATGAATCTCTAATAGCCACTCTATTTATTTTAGACGAAGAAGAAAATAGTATATTTAATTAATTAAATTGGACAAATATATTTTTAATGAAACATTTAAGATGTTATATTAACCCTAATATAAAAGATGATTTAGATGTATATGATTTAGATGAAACAATAAAAAGACTACCTTTGATATAAAAATGATAGGAAAAATTATGGGAATAAAAAGTGAACATAATATAGTCCAAATAAAACAAGGAAAAGAAATAAATACGATGAAACTAATAAGAGAAGTACTATATGAAAAAAAAAATAGAAGAAGAAATAAAAGAAAAATAGATAAATGACAGTATTCATGAAACACGAGTATTAGCAGAAAGATACATAAAGGACAAATGATAATAAATAAAAATCTTTGGATAATATTTAATGAAATTATAAAAAAAGATAAACGAGAAGAACTAAACAAAACCATAATGAGTAAAACTAATGAACAAGAACAAAATCAAATATATAATTAGGATAAGGTAGAAAAACCAACTAAAAAAGACTTTGAAGTAATGAAAATAGGGGAACGGATCACCTGTAGTAATTGGAGAATCTCCAGTTATTGTTCATAAATAAAATAATAATTTTTATTAATATAATATATTTTTATTAATTTAATATTAATAAAATATTATTATTTTATTTTTTTTTTTTACTGCAGATTCTGCAATAACTGCAGAAAATTTGGATCTTAGAAATAGCCTGTGACATAGGATTAGACCTACCAAGATTCATTGAATCCTTTAATTTCAAATAGAAAATAAACAAATTAATATGATGCAAATAATAGAAGATATAAATCAAAATGAAATTGAAGGAAGAATAGGAAAAAAAAAAAGAAAACTTATAAGAAATCTAAAAACAATTAAGACAAATGACAATAGACTATAATGAACAAATAGAAAATGAAATTAATATGCAAAGTGGTATAAGTATACGGGAATCAATAAACCAAGAACCTTTAAATCCTCCTAATATAAATAGTCCAACTTATAATATGAATACAATTAGCAGAAGTAGAATTACAAAAGAAGAAGAAATAGCTGACGAAGAATGAAGACATAAAGAATCAATAATAACATAGGATTTAACTTATTTATATGAAACCACCTATACACCAATATCAAATAGTAATTTTGTACCAATACCATTAGAGCAATATGAAACTAGATGAATTCCAAACTCAGGAATATGATTAAATTTAGAATGTAATCTAGACAATGAAAAAAGAATAGAAGAATGGACTGAAGCACAATTAATAGCTTTAGTAAATAGAAATATAGAAACAACAGTAGTATATTTATTAATAGAAGCAAGTTTTATAGAAATAGTTCAAGATTAGTAGAAGAGTAAATCACTCGAATTTAGAAAAAATGCTAAGGTAGTAACTAGAACAACAACTAGAAAAGAATTTTATGTAACACTATTAAGACAATATGAACAATTATTGAGAAATGAATTTGTAAAAAGACAAGTAGCAGTGAATGGAATAATAAAAATAGATAGGGCAATAACAAAACTTCATCAAATAGATGTCTGTACATTAAATCCAAAAGACTTAAATCAATATATATGTGAATGCAAAATTTATTATTATGAAGCAACATTACAAAATTATGAACAACAAAGATTTTATTTAGAATTATTTTATTGAAAATTACCTAAATTATATCATAAACGATACTTGAAGACTATAGAAAATCAATAGATGAAAGACAAATACAATTTATAGATACTATGGGAAAAAGAGAAGATTTTTTAAGAGAATATTTATCAAACAAAAGTAAAGAAGCATGGATAAATATAAAATATTATAAAACAAACAAAATTATACTAAAGAGTGGAGAATTAGAAATATCTCATAGATGAGGATGTAAAGTAGAAAAAAGAAAATATAAAAAGAAGAAAAAATATTTAAAACCTTATAAGAAATATAAATTCAAAAGATATCATAAGAATAAGTTTAAAACCTATTATAAGCCAAGAAAATATGTTAAAAAAGGAAGAAAAATTACTTATAAGAAAAACTTGAAAAAATAGTTAATTGTGGACAATTAGATCATATATCTATAGAATGTGCAAAACCAAAAAATAAAAAAAACAACGAACATAATGAAAATAGCTGATGAAAATAGCTAACGTGTCTATATATATATATATATTCGCCCAGTTGGGGCGAGTCCCTTGCTATATTTAAAAAATAAAATAAAATTGAAGTGTGATCCGCGCCCTTTAAGCATTTCGATATAATATTTTTGTTAGACTAGGATTTTAAAATTTATTTTTTTTAATTATAATATTTAGATAAAAAAGACCAAGAAGGCACCCTATTGGTTAAAGAAGCTTTGTGGGCCAATCAAATCTTCAATGTCTAATTGTCCAATATAAAATAATCATGAATCTCCCAAGTTCCCGAGCATTGGTAGCCGAGGACTTCAAGTCTGTAATTTCGTGGGCAATCAATTTGTGAAGATAGTTGTAGTTGTTTTGGAAGATTCAAATCTTTTTAGGAAAGTGATTAAAATGGGTCATCTCTTGTAGTTTTTGTTAACAGGAAGTGTTGTAAAATTATTTGTGATTATCGAATTAAAATTTTAAATTATTTATAATTATCAGATTAAAATTTAAAAACTTATTAATTTTTATTTTTAAAAATAATTATTAAATTTTAAATATAAAGTATTAAATAATACTATTAATTTAACATGAATTGTTAAATTAATAAAGCAACAAAATTACAGTAAAAAATCTAAATCAGAACGTGATTGTGTTGGCAGCACTTTTTGTCTTTAATTAGTGCTTGGTGTTTCCGGCCAAACGATTATGCAGGTCATTTTACATTAATTCATAGGGGTGAAGATTTATGCGCAAAAAAGAAAAGAGTGAAGAAAAAGATGTAATTTGGCTAATATATTTTTGATTTTTCAAGAGGTTGCTTCGCTTCAATCCCCAGTCATGTTGTTTTGTTTTCTTTTATATAACTTAGTTTATTTATCCGTAAGTTGTTGGAATAATTTTTAGATATTTATGGATTAGCATTAATTATTTTATTAGATTAGTACCTAATTAGGCAATTAATGTTACAATTTATAAACTGAGAATGGATTGGGTTTTATTTTAATATGTGTGTGAATAATCGGTGATGGGTTCGATTATCCACAAGTCCACAAGGCAGAAACCCAACCCACAGCCCGAGAGTATTAGTAATCATCCCGTCAGATTACTAATTCAATATTGTTATCCAGAGAGAGGGATTTAATGGGCTTCATTTAAATTTAAATTTGTTTTAAAGATTCTGGAGGATTTTACTGAATAATATTGATTAATTATATTGGTTAATTAAAATCCTATAAATAAGAGAATGAAGCCCTAGTTTTTAATAGATACAAAAATTAATTTTACAACCCTCTTTCTCTGTCAAGAAGACTCTCTGGGAAGCAATCTTGGGTATTGTGGGTTGAACTGATTGGACTCAACCAACATTCGGAGTAACGATGTCGTCTCCATCAGGTCAGACTGTTGACTTATTCTCCCAAATTACATTTTGAATTATATATTTTGATTCCGCTAAATCCAGTAAAACGTTTTCAAATGGTATCAGAGCCTAGTTTTCTAATCAAAAATCGTATCTGACTGATATACTGGATTACTGTGTTTACGATCAATTTTTTTTAAGCCACCATGTTCATCTGTAAAAAGGGATGAAGAAAGAAATTGTTTTTTGGCGAAACCATCAGTTCATAAATTACTATCATTAGTTCATAAACCATCAGATCAATTTTGTTTGTTACCGTTACTGTGGAAAGGAATCGCCGGCAAAACGCTTCTTGTCGTCATCAGTGAAGTTGCCAGGGATTCAAACAAAACGCTGCAAAATCCATTGCCGGTGCTGCAATCCTCATCGCCGGTGAAGCCGCGTTAACCCGATGAAGCAACCAACAAAAATCTAAAGAATTTCGATGCGATTTTTCACTCAACTGGGACAGAATCACTCGAAAACACCACCGACAAACCGTAGATCATGAAAAGACGATCAAAAGGAGGCAAAATCGCGGTCTGAAACTTCGAAAACCGACGGGTCACAGGTGGGTACCCGTCGGGTCTCTGGCGGGTCGATTTGACCCGCCAGAGGTTGAAGAAAGGGCGCGTGGGCTTTGCCCACACGCACCCTCAGCGCGTGCAGGCGTGTGAGAACATGTATTGAGTCAGATGAATTTCAAATTTTGGAATCCGCTTCTACTCGCCCCGATCTAAATTATGGTGATTTTTTCAGAATTTTTTGGAGCCCTGTAAATAGGAGTTTTGAATTTTTGCAAAATTAAAGGGCTCAAAATTAATATTTAAATAAGGTATTTTGATCTGAGAAAATTTGTATCTAGACTAGATACAATAAGGCACCATGTGTTAGACTCACTCTCTCTAATTATGTGTAAATGAATCATAATTAATATTTTGTGTTAATTATTATGTTTTATTCCTAATTTTGGTTGTGCTTTGAATGGGAATAAACCATTGGAGAGATCTATCCTAACTTTGGATTGCATACACCTAATGATTGCGTGTTCGCCTATCGTGAGCCCAATCATGGTGATATGTCTAATCATGAATAAACCACATAAGTTATTCAATTGTCTATAATTTTAGATAATTTATTTTTGCCTCATCAAGGAAAAAATCTGAAAATTACAATAAGCCCATAAGAGAGTATATATACATTAATATATGTTATATTGATGATGGATATACCCTATCAGTGTGACGTTATCAATATATTCATGAGAAATAAATACATTTATGAATCCTTGGCAGCATCGCAAACTAATGTCTTCATTGTTTCTCATATCCTATCGATATGGAAACGATGGGTGCATTTTATTATTTCCTTTTATGGCCAAATCAATAAGGTATATGAGTTTTCTTTCATGATCTGTTATAATCCGAGACTTGAAATAGGATTATAAACCATATCTTGATAATACAGTTGCATAAGCTGAATTTTGTAAAGGGAATCTTGTTTTATGATTATGTTTCCGGGACATAATTAATATTTCCTTGTTTTGCTTTATCAGCTTCTGTGTTCCAGCAACTGTCTGTGGTGAAAACTCTGAATGGGACGAACTATGACGACTGGTATGAGTCCCTTAATATGTACCTGATCATCTCCAAGGAGGATTTGGCTATAAGAGATCCAAAACCAGCAGATCTCACTGCTGGATCTAGTGCTGCTGATAGGGCTTATCACAAGCAGTGGTACGATTCCAACAGGATCTGTTTAACGGTAATAAAATACACTATAGAGAAGACTATCAGACAGAGCATTCCTGAGAAGGACACCGCTGTGGAATACCTTAAAGCTGTGGGTGAAAAGTTCAAAAAATTTGATAAAACGCAAAAGGCGTATTATCTTTCATTACTAGATAACACTCATTATGATGGAGTGTCTGGTGTACGTGAGCACATGATGAAGCTGGTGAATTATTTCAACAAGTTGAAATCTTTAAATGTGGACCTGGGCGAAAGTTATCTTGTCTACAAAGTCCTACAGTCTCTTCCAGCAGAATACGGGGTTCTCAGAACCACATATAACTCACAGGAAGCTGAGTGGACCATCGATCAGATGATGTCTATTGTGACTCAAGAGGAGGAGTCATTAAAGAAATCAAATTCACGTGGTCATTCAGTGAACTACGTCTCCCATGCCTCATCGAGTAAGACTGGAAATGAGAAACTTAAAGGAAAGAAATCTGAGAGCAAGCCTAGTGGGAAAAGGTTATTTGAGATCAAGAAAAACAATAAGAAGAACAAGGGTCAGAAGAACAGATTTAAGGGTAATTGTAATTACTGCAAAAAGCTTGGCCATAAAATCTCATATTGCCTTAAACTGAAATACAAGCGTGAAAATGAAGGTATCTTTCCTGAAACTGCCCCCTTAGCTTTAGTTTGTCTTAAATCCAATAATTTTGAAACCTCTATGGATACTTGGTGGTTGGATTCTGGTGCAACTGTTCACGTAACTAATTCCTTGCATGGGCTCAAAAACAGGAGGAGCCCAAATGAGAGAGAAAATACCATTTTGGGAGTGGAAGGAAGTTCAGCTGCAGTGGATTGCGTAGGAACTGTAGTTTTGAACTTGTACTCTGGACATACTTTAACTTTAAATAACGTTGTCTGTGTACCTTCTTCAAGAAGGAATCTAGTTTCAAGTTTTGTGTTAGACAAAGATGGATATTCATTTTGGCAAGGAAATGGCAGAATTGACGTTTATTTTAATTCAATCATTGTTGGAACTGCCAGATTACTGAATGACTTATATTGCTTGAATGCGAATGTTTGTTCAGATTCTACTCCTATGGCATCAATTAATACTGTCATAAGACATAAACGTGGAAGAATTGATGAGAACTCTTCCATGTTGTGGCATCGGCATTTGGGCCATATCTCAAAAGTAAGATTGGAGAGAATGGTTAGACAAGGCATATTGCATGACTTAAATTTTTTTGATTTTGAATCTTGTATTGACTGCATTAAGGGAAAACTTCTCGCTAAAGCTAGGAAGAAAGGGGCTAATCGGTCTGAAGCTATTTTGGAATTGACATCAGACATCAGTGGACCAATTACTCCATGTGCTATGGGCAATTACAAATATTTCATAACCTTCATAGACGACTATTCCAGATTTGGCTGGGTTGATCTGTTGCATGAAAAATCTGACTCAGTAGATGCCTTTAAAGCATTTAAGGCTGTCGTTGAATTGAAGTCTGGCAAAGTAATCAAGAGTGTAAGATCAGATAGAGGTGAAGAATATTATGGCAGATATACTGAAACCGGGAGAAACCCTGGTCCGTTTGCTCTATTCTTACAGGAACAAGGGATTGAAGCTCAGTATACTATGCCTGGCACTCCACAACCAAATGGAGTTGCTAAAAGGCGTAATCGCACCTTGATGGACATGGTCAGAAGCATGATCAGTCACTCTTCGTTACCAGAATTTCTGTGGGGTGATGCCCTTAAGACAACAACCTATGTCCTGAATCAAGTTCCAAGTAAATCTGTTGAAAAGACACCATATGAGCTTTTCACAGGTAAGAAGCCTAGTTTGAGGCATTTTCGCGTGTGGGGTTGTAAAGCAGAAGTGAGACCCTATAATCCACAGCTTAAGAAACTTGATTCTAAGACTGTTAGTGGATTTTTTATTGGGTATTGTTCAGGATCCAGAGGATGCAGGTTTTATTGTCTCGGTCATACTACCAGGGTCATTGAATCTGACAGGGCCTTCTATTTTGAGGATGATTTGGATAGTGGGAGTGGTGTCCTTAGAGTAATTAACCTGCATTGTGTGGATAACATCCTGCCCATACCATCATCGTCATCTCAACCAGTAGAACATGATATTGGAGATGACATCCTTGTTGAGAATTCGATTAATCCTATTGTAGAAGCTCCTGTAACTGATATAAGAGAGCCAGCTCTTAATTTGAGGCAATCACAAAGGATTTGTAGACCTACAATTTCAGATGACTATATAGTGTACTTGCAGGAGTTCGAATCAGACACTATTGATGGCATAGATCCAATTACTTATGGCGAGGCTATAACAGGATCTCATTCATTTGAATGGTTGGAGGCTATGAATGATGAGATGTCCTCTATGTCTCGCAATCATGTATGGGAATTAACTGAGTTGCCGGATGGTTGTAAACCCGTTGGTTGTAAATGGGTCTTTAAAACCAAGAGAGGGGCTAATGGTGAAGTTGAAAGATTCAAAGCCAGGCTTGTAGCTAAAGGCTATAATCAGAAAGAAGGGATCGATTATACGGAAACATTCTCACCCGTATCTATTAAAGATGCCTTTAGAGTCGTAATGACTCTTGTTGCACAGTTGAATCTTGAACTTCACCAGATGGATGTCAAAACTGCATTCTTAAACGGTGATTTACTTGAGGAGGTTTATATGACACAACCTGATGGATTCACTGAGGCAAGGAAAGAACATTTAGTGTGCAAGCTGAAGAGATCCATTTATGGACTTAAATAGGCCTCAAGACAGTGGTATTTGAAATTTGATCAGACAATCACTTCACTTGGTTTTACAGAGAACATTGCTGATCAATGTATCTACCAGAAATTTGATAAAGATAATTTCATGATACTCGTTCTGTATGTTGACGATATACTCCTGGCTAGCAACTCAGTAGCCATGTTGAATGAGGTTAAACACGTTTTGTCATGCCACTTTGACATGAAAGATCTTGGTGAAGCCTCTTTCGTCCTGGGAATCCAGATTCACCGTGATAAATCTTGTGGCACTCTTGGTTTATCTCAAGCAACCTATATAGAACGAGTATTGAAGAAATTTAACATGCATACTTGCGCTCCTTGTGCAGCACCTGTACAGAAAGGTGAAAAGTTGTCTAGTTCATCCTGTCCCAATGATGACAATTCGAAAATTGAGATGAATAAAATTCCATATGCATCTGCTGTTGGCAGCCTTATGTATGCCAAGGTGTGCACACGTCCTGACATTGCTTTCGCTGTCAGTGTGCTTGGCAGATACCTGAGTAATCCTGGCCCTGATCATTGGAGGGCTGCAAAGAAAGTCATGAGGTACTTACACGGTACAAAGCATCACATGCTTACTTTTAGAAGATCTGAACCACTTGAAATTGTGGGTTATTCAGATTCCGATTATGCATCTTGCGTGGATGACCGCAAATCCACTTCTGGATACATTTTTATGATGTCAGAAGGAGCTGTATCATGGAAGAGTTGCAAGCAATCAGTCACAGCTACCTCGACTATGGAAGCAGAGTATATCGCTTGTTATGAGGCTACTCGCCAGGCCATATGGTTGAGGAAACTGATATCTGGCATGCATCTAGTTGATTCTATATCACGACCTCTAACCATATACAGCGATAGTTCGTCTGCTGTCAGCTTTTCTCAGAATCATAGGAACTCCAGTCGCATTAAACACTTTGATGTTAAGTTCCTATTCGTCAGAGAAAAGATTGCTGAATCTCAGACTCTTTTGGTTCACATTCCTGGTGAACACATGTTGGCGGATCCGTTGACCAAAGGCTTGCCCGTAGGAGTCTTTAAGAATCATGTGACTC
The DNA here is from genome assembly GCA_037074485.1 of Delonix regia. Lineage (NCBI taxonomy): Eukaryota > Viridiplantae > Streptophyta > Magnoliopsida > Fabales > Fabaceae > Delonix > Delonix regia. Next base: position 22,113,435 of record CM073451.1, read on the forward strand.
ACATGGGCGTTGTTAAAAATTTTGATGTAGCCTTGGCTTAGTGGGAGTCTGGATTAAAATTCTTAAGGGATTTTAAATGGTTGTTTGACAATTTTGAATGTTATTTTGTGTTCCATTCAATTCAGTTGATGAAACTTACTTATGGAAATGTTGACATCACTTGAATCCCTATCGGTTTCAGTGATTTTGTGTATGGTTTCTCCACTGAATCTTGTATGGTTTATAAATATACATACATCCATGTATCTATGTAAACATTATTGTGCCTGATTAACTATTCGTCTATTGATCCAATAATTTAATTAATGCTATCCAAGTGGGAGATTGTTGGAATAATTTTTAAATATTTATGGATTAGCATTAATTATTTTATTAGATTAGTACCTAATTAGGCAATTAATGTTACAATTTATAAACTGAGAATGGATTGGGTTTTATTTTAATATGTGTGTGAATAATCGGTGATGGGTTCGATTATCCACAAGCCCACAAGGCAGAAACCCAACCCACAGCCCGAGAGTATTAGTAATCATCCCGTCAGATTACTAATTCAATATTGTTATCCAGAGAGAGGGATTTAATGGGCTTCATTTAAATTTAAATTTGTTTTAAAGATTCTGGAGGATTTTACTGAATAATATTGATTAATTATATTGGTTAATTAAAATCCTATAAATAAGAGAATGAAGCCCTAGTTTTTAACAGATACAAAAATTAATTTTACAACCCTCTTTCTCTGTCGTCAAGACTCTCTGGGAAGCACTCTTGGGTATTGTGGGTTGAACTGATTGGACTCAACCAATATTCGGAGTAACGATGTCGTCTCCATCAGGTCAGACTGTTGATTTATTCTCCCAAATTACATTTTGAATTATATATTTTGATTCCGCTAAATCCAGTAAAACGCTTTCAAATGGTCAATACTCGTTCTATATAGGTTGCTTGAGATAAACCAAGAGTGCCACAAGATCTATCACGGTGAATCTGGATTCCCAGGACGAAAGAGGCTTCACCAAGATCTTTCATGTCAAAGTGGCATGACAAAACGTGTTTAACCTCATAAGTTGCACATAACTTAAAAAAAAATTCATTTATTTTATTATATGTTAATGCATTTTAAATTCATGAACTCATCGAAAGAGTACTATAAAAAAAATCTTTTTTGACATACGAAGTAGTTTATATTGTTGCTCTTTTTAAATAACTTTAAAATATTTGAATCACATTTGACTTTGAGTAATATATGACAATAAATGATCTAAATTGTTAAATAAACTAGAGTCTCTTATTATAAAGTTTAAGAAACAATTAATTAATTAATTAATTTTTTTTTGTTGTTTTAAAAAATGTTCAAATTTCAAAGAATTCTATATTTAGTTAATTAGTTCATTAAACTTCTTGTTCACTCCAAAAATTTATTTATTTAAGAGGTAGCTAATTAATTCACTAATTAATTAGTTCATAATTTTGCTAGTTTACTACGAAAATTCAATGATTTTTTTTTTGTTAATTCTAAAAAATTCTCAAATTTCAAAGAATTTTTAATTTAAGAGGTGGTTAATTAATTACTTTATAATTTTTCTTGTTGATTACGAAGAATTTACTCACTTCAAAAAACTTCTTGATATGTATATTAGAAAGGTATAAAGTCATCAAACAAGAAGGTTTAATCAACCGAGGCTTTTTATTGATCAACGGAACTCCCACATTAAAAAGAGTTTACTTCACTTATATATAATAGATTGGGCTACTCTTCCTTCTTCAATATACCAAAAGCATCTTATTTGGAAATCTATGTGGCTCTCATTCATCTTAGTGTGTTGTGAGTTTGTGTTGGATTTAAGTTAATCGCTTCATAATTGTAAGCAACCTATGGACTCTTGCTGTTTTTCTCTAGCTCTTGTAAATATATTTGAAGAAATTTTATTAGTCTTTTGTGTTGAATCTCATGGGATATTTTTAGCATCATGGTTTGATATGTATAAGTTGTTGGCATGTAAATTTAAAATATTTTGAGTTTGTGATAACTTGAACTGAAATGACATCCTTACAATATAAGGGTGGGACATTCTTTCTCTATTATTAGGGACTTATTATGTTTTTTGGATAAATTCTTTTAATTTAAAGACTAAATAATTTTAATTTCATGAATATTTTAGGTTAAACTATTTGGTTACTTCATTGTATTAAATTTATCTAATTTCATGCTATTTTGATAAAAATTCTAGGAGAATTGCTTTAATGAAAGAAACTAAGAAGTTAGAGGCATGGAAAAGGGAGATTCAATAATTTTATGGAAGGCTTTCCCAAACATCTTGGAAGTTAGAAAAAGCCAAGGAAGAAAGTTGATATGTTATTCAATTGAAAATGGTGAACACTCAATTTTAACACCACTTCTAGACCCTATAAACATTAGAATTTGAATATGATCAATTCACGAAAAGTTTTAGATCTCGTCGAGAGCTTTCCAATAAGTACTAATTTGATAAAATTTGACATCAAATGACAAAGTTATGGTCAAAATACTAAAGTTGCATCAACGAACATGTTTATGGTGTAATTCACCCAACGTAGTGCAAAATTTAGCGATTGACTGCCAACAGGCAACCTTATTGAGGGTATTTGTGTATTTTGATTGTGGAAGTGCTATAAGTAGGGAAATTTAGGATTTTTGAGGTCAGAAAGCTACAGAGGAAGGCTAAAGGCATGAAATAACTTTGGAGAATAAGGGTTCTTGAAGAAAACTTCAATCAACTTGCTCTTCCTAGATGTTTTCTTAGAAGGAGAGGCCAACGATTAGTTTCCCTAAACCTTCCTTAGCCAAACCTTTATGGAATAATTCATGGAGGACTCCCTCGACTCTTTTCTCCTTTTCTATTTTTTCTCACTTTTTCTATTTCTTTATGTAGCATAAATTAAAACTTGTTGTCAGTTGTTTTGTTGGATGATCGCGAATGTTGAGTAAGGATTTGTTAACTTTGTATGCACATATGTTAATTGAGATTATTTCATTTATCTTGTAATTATGGGTTGATGTATAAATGTAGATTGCTTCTCATTTGGGACTCTTATATATTTTAGTTAAGTAATATGACTGCAAGTGGAATAAATGATTTATTTTGTTGATTTCTTTCATAATCTCTTGTCATGAAGTCAAGTTCTTCCAAAGTGTTTGATGAAATGTCCTATTGAGAATTGATTGGAATGTACCTTAAATGATTGGCATCAACTTTTAAGGGATATTCACACTTGTATTCTCAATAATTTCTAAAAGGTTATGGCACCTTAAGATTAGTTTTCCTTAAATAATTAGCATCAACCTTTGGGGGACACTAATGGTTTAGCCAATGCATGTAATAACTAAAAAAAAAAAAACTATATATGTATTAAGAACAATATATAAGGACTTAATTCTAAAATGTCAAATTTTAATGGGGTTAAAATATAATATTACAAGGACTACACTAAAACAATTAATAGTTTTAGAGATCAAAGTAGAATTTCAGCCAAAATATGAAAAAGTAACTTACAAGCTTTTTTTTCATTTTTTTCTACACACTCTCTGTGTTTGCATTTTCTTCCTTCAGTAGCGACCTCCCTTATCTCTAGTCCTCCATTTCACATTTCTTCTAATTTTTCTTTGGTTCAATCTTATTTATCCCTTCCCTAATGCTCCATGCTCCTCCTCTATCTTTCATCTCCTACCAGCCATGATGATAGGCAAGGTGTAGAAGATTGTGGACAGCTATTAAAGCTAGGGTAAGGACCATTTTTCTTCTGTCCTTTGCCTTTCCTCTATATTTGTGAAATTTTTATCTTTTTTTTTTTTTTTTTATCTAATCTCTTCCATTTTGACTCAATTTTCTCATCATTGATCGGTTGTAAATTTCTAGCATTTTCTCTTCCATTATTTGGCTATGTTTAAGCACTTTAGTTTGGGGCTTTTGTTGTTGATGCACTAAGGAGAAATTCCCATACCTTAATTTTCAATTTTTAGCTATATAATGCATAAATTAAACTCAATTTAATTTATAGTGGATTAAATTGGAAAAATCTAACTTTAGGGTTAGTGATAAGGATAGGAAACATAGAGAAAATTAGGGCTTTAGATGTTAGAGGTTATGTTTACTTAAATTGATAATTATAAGTCCAAATAGAGATACCTATTATGTTAATTTCATGTTGAATGTATTTTAGGTAGCTTTGTGGTTACCCCTTTAATTGGGGTTGTGCCTGAGCCATATGATTAGGGGACCTCTACTATCAGTCCTTATTGGTAAGTGTATAAATAGCAAAGTAACATGTTTCATTTTACTTCATGATTATGTTTCTTTGTCCAACTTTCATTTTCCTTATTCTATGCTCTGTGTCTTATAAGGGAGACAAATCTATAATTTTAAAACTCCTTAACTGTGTGTAAATATGATATAATATGTATGGATGTATAATAGCACAATGATAAATGAGAGTACTAAATTATATGAGAAGTGCAAAGTGAAGGCTATATTATATAAATTAAGGAAAAATTATTATATGCAAGGTGAAATGTTAGAGTATCATGTGTTATGAAAAATAGTATTGGAAATATCAATATTGTAGGCAAGGATAAGGTTGTGGTAAAACTATTAATTATAATTGTTTCCTTTACTTTGTATATAAGTTTTATGTTGGTATTTTATCTAAGTTTATGTTCTTTAATTGTTGCATTATTTTATTTTCTATTTTTAATCCTTTATATTATTGCCACTTTATCTCCTATCAATTCCCAATAATCACTTTTATTTTTTTCATCTTTAAAACTATTTTTTAAAAATTACTTTATGGTTATTCATATGCTTAAGTAGTAAATTATTCATGCAAGTAATATATTTACATTATTTATTTATATTCAATAGCTTTTATCATTTAAAGGTTAGATGAGAATTCATGTAATAATCCTATAGCGGTTACGGGGGCAACAACCTAGGTGCACCTAGTTGAAATGAACTATTAAGACATATCTGGTAAAGGAATATAAGTATGAGATATTGAGATGTATCCCGTAATGGGATATAGGTATAAGATATTGAGACATATTCAATAAAGGAATATGGGTATGAGATATTAAGACGTATTTGGTAATGGGATATAAGTATGAGATATTGAGATGTATCCGGTAGTGGAATACAGGTATGAGATATTGAGACATATTCGATAAAGGAATATGGGTATGAGATATTAAGACGTATCTGGTAATGGGATATAAGTATGAGATATTGAGATGTATTCAGTAAAGGGATATTAGTATGAGATATTGAGATGTATTCAATATTGAGATATAAGTATGAATTATTGAGACATATCCAATAATAAGATACTGGTATGAGAAATTAAGACATATTTAGTAATGGATATAGGTATGGGCAAGGTAGTCAAAGGTGAAAGGCGCCAAAAAAGCACTCGCTCAAGTAAAGTAAGTCGCTATAATAGAAAAAGTGCTAAAATGTGCTACATTAAGAAAAAAGAAATAAATACATGTAAATTTGTAAAAGCACTTAACATATAAATTAACTATTCAAAGTGGTAAACACTATATAATGTCATATGAAGTAGTTAAGTAGTCAACTTTACAACTTAAAAAGTGGAGTACTATTATTACAAGAAGCCATGGCAGTTAAGCCATTAACAAAAAAACTAATATGGTAGCCAAACCATTTACCAAAAAACCAAGATGGTAGCTAAGCCATTTACAAAAAAATCTAATATGACTGCTAAACCATTTATAAAAGACCAAGATGGCAGCTAAGCCATTTACCAAAAACCAAAAACCATAAGTGTAGTATTGTACTAATCTAAACAATTAGATTCAGATCCGTAATTATCATCATTTTCATGTCCATCTTTATGGGATTTATATCCTTTAAAGTCCTCTTCTATTTCATCTAAAGCAACCTCTATATCTTCAATGCTAGGAAGTGAAATAGAACCCTTTGTGATCTTATCTCTTAATTTGGAAGAGCTAGCATTTTTGGATTGGCTTCTAGTTTGTTTACCTGATTCTCTAATACATGTTGCCCTTAATACAACCTCCAAGCCAAGTTTTCATTTTCATTGTCAAATACAAGCTTATCATCATCATCATCATCTTTATCAACATATGCTTCGACACTGATCTTTCTAACCAACCACTCATTACTTTCATCAATATCATACAAAGAAATGGGGTCAACATCCTTTCTTTCATATCAAGTTTTAAGAGCTTGATTATACTTCATAAACACCAAACCATTTAGTCTTTGTTGAGTAAGTTTGTTCCTCCATTTTATGTGAATCTAAGAATACATGTAACAATTAATTTGCCTATTATAATATGATAAAACTTACCAATAAAGTGCTAAAATAAATTACAATTTTAATACCAACCCGCTCAAACACACTCCAATTTCATTCACACCCCGATGCACTACATGTTAAGTCATGAATTCTAATTGCCAATTGTTATAAATGTGGAGTAGAGCTTCTATAAGTAGCCCACCACTTAGTTGCATAGTTAATCGAGATTTGTTTTTGGTTAAAATAGTGACTAGTTGTTTAAATGAAAATTGTAACTAGTAAGTTAACAACTATATGTGGAATACCAATCATGATTTTCTCTTGTACATCAAAATCCCTCACAGGCCTACTTATGCAAGAAATAAGCCCCAATGTGACTTCTTTATCAAACTCCATATTTGGATTGTCATAAAAGAATGCTGGATTAAGGAAATATGCAGCAACATGTAGAGGCTGATAAAGTTGGCAATCCCATATTTCATCGATGATTTTAAATATCTCCTTATACTTATCCTCATTATCATTAAATGATTTTTGAATTGCCTCTTTAGCTTTATCCATGGCTTCATAAATATAACCCATAACTAGCTATTTTTTGTTATCTATAAGCCTAAGTACCTAAACAAGAGGACTCATAATCTTAAGTATATAAACAACTATATTCCAAAATGAAGGCATAAGCACTGTTTCCACCATGTGTTTATCTTTAGCTTCTTTTGAGCATTTACTTAACACCCATTCCTCTGAAATAAACATAGCCCTCAATGGATTTTTTTGGTTGATGGATGCATATCAAAGTGAGATAAGAAGTGCAAAATCTTGTTTTCTTAGGCCTAACCAATTCTCTTTGCTTTGTGAATCCACTCATCATATTTAGAAAATCAACATGGTTATATATATAACCATTTAAGTTGATTGCCCTTTCAATGGTCTTGAAACTTTAGGTATTTTTCCAATATCTTCCAGGATTAGATCCAAGCAATATGTTGCATATGGTGTCCAATAAAGTTTAGGCCACTTCATTTCTAATAACCTACCAGCTACCTTGAAGTTGGAACCATTGTCAGTAACCACTTGCACCACATTCTCTTCTCCAACATACTTTATAGAGTCATAAAGTAATTTAAATAATCTTTCAATTGTTTTTACGTATGATAATGCATCAATGGACCTCACAAACATAGTACCAACTGGGCAATTTACTTAAAATGTGATCAAGTTCCTATTTTTTTAACTAGTCCACCTATCTGACATAATTGAACACCCATGTCTCTTTCATAAGTCTTTGTGACTTTTCATCATATCATTTGTAAGTTTTACATCCTTTCTTAAGATTGGCACCCTCAACTCATGGTAAATTGGAGGCTTTAAATTTGATCCATATTGCCTAATGGCTTCAATCATCCATTTAAATGAATCCATTCGTGCTATATTAAATGGAATCCCTGCTTGGTAGAAAAACCTACCAATCTATTGGCACATCATAGCCCTTTTTTCCTTATCATACTTTTCCATTATATTTGCTTGACGGATTTTCCCTTCTTTCCTCAATTGAACTACTACTTCATGCCATTGTCACATAAAAGAATGAATTGGCCCATTTTGCTTAGGCTTCTTTGGCATTGGCATTACACTTTTACCCTTTTTCCTTAGCTCTTCTTCCTCAACTTTTCAATAATCTCAACTTGGTTGTCAAACATATATAAGTCAAGGTTTGAAGGTCTATCATAAGTTTCTTTGAATTGTATTTTCCCGTCCATATATTCTTTCAACTCTTTCCTTACATGCTCTAGACATTTTAAACACCTTGCAGCATTCTTATGACCCTAAACTTGGTGCATCTTAGCTCTATGGATCCCACCTTTTGTGACTTTGTTACTAAACATACAAGTTACTAAATTTATGTCTTTAGGATCTTGTAAAATATTATATTTCCATGTTAGATCTTTCCTCTTACTCTAAATTTCTTGCTCTTGTCACCCTTGATAACTTCCTTCCATGTTTAGTTAGTTTAAAACTGAAATTTAAGTTGAGAAGATACAAAATTTTCAAATAAAAAGTGCTTTCACACTTTTAGTTTTAGATTTGAAACTAAAGTAAAGAAGATACAAAAGTTATAGTTTTAGATTTGATAAAATAAAAAAAATTTCAATTATACCTATATGGAATAGAAAAAACATAGTAGAAAACAACAAAAATAATATAGAAGTATAACATCAAATTTAGAGTGACAGAAAACATTATAGAATAGTATATAAAAAAAAAAAAGATACTTTTAGTTTTTGATTTGATAAAATAAAAAAATTTCAATTTCGGAATTAAAAAAACTAGTATAAAATAACAAAAAAAAAAAGTAGAGAAGAGCAAAAGGTGATGTAGAAGGATGGCTTCAAATTCAAACTAACAAAGAACATTATAGAATAACAACAAAAGAAAAATACTTTTATTTTCAGATTTGATAAAATGAAAAAATTTACATTTTTAGAATTTAAAATACTAGTACATTATAGCGAAAAACAAACAGTCAAGAACAACAAAAATTAATGTAGAAGTATAGCTTCAAATTTAGAGTGACAGAAAACATTATAGAACATCAAAAAAGAAAAAATAGTATGGGATGAGTAAAGGCTAAAAGAAATAGTATAGGATGAGAAGAAGCTAGAAGAAGAATAGAATTAGAAGAATAGTGAAAGAACAACAAAGAACAGCAAAAAAAAAAAAACACAATTTTAGACTTTAAAAAGTTAAAAATTCTAAGTTTCAAAAGTATAAAATAGAAGAAGATTGAACAACTAAAGAGAAAAAAGGAGGAAACTAAGAACTAGTAGCTACAAAGTATGGTGGAGAGTTCTTGAAAGGTAAGACATTTAACTAACTTGCCATCCCGCTCTCCTCTAAGCTACTTGTGTGTATTTCTTCTGTTTTGTTTGTGCATGCCACTAAGGAGAGCGAGGGACCACAGAGCACTATCTTGTTTTATATTTCTTTAATCCTAGGTTAGGTTGGGTTGGGCTGAAGTTAGTTGTCAACATTCTTATTTTTAAAAGTTAGTATTTAGTTTAAGTTGAAGTTAATAGTAAGTATTCTTAATTTTTGAAGTTAGTATTGGGGCTAGGCTTTTAAAACTAAAGTTACTATATTATATAGTATTGACTTCAACTATTTGGGTTAGACTTTTAACATTAACCCAAACCAAAACTTGGTTAAACTCCATCTGCAACAAGGGGCCAGAATTTGAGGTACTTTAGGGCCCTAAAAAATGGCACCCAAAGAATGCCTCAATGAAGACAGTGCTTCTCATGGTTTGAGAGGTGCTGAGGCAGAAAAATGCCTCGCCTCAGCTCCTTAGGGGCTGAAGTGAGCGCCTTTGACTTCCTTAGGTATGAGACATTGAGATGTATCCAGTGTGAGGATACATACTTATATACTTGGTGTAATGTATGGTGTAGATGTACAGGTATAAAATATTATTATGGCATTATATGATATTGTCCAATATGGTTATAACAAATGTAATTATGTGATAAACTCTAATGCCTTTATTGTTTTTCCTTCTGTTTACTTTGATATTTATGCACTCACTAAGTCAATGGTAGACTTACACCTTTCTCTAACATTTTATAGATTAATAGGTCATAAAGTGAAGTTGCTTTGGAAATTTTCTTGTTCCTAGACTTTTTGGTATATCATTTTAGGATTATTACAATGTATGTCAAACTCCAAGGTGATGGCTACTAAATCTCAAGTTGTTTGAGTTTATAAATATTGTGAAGTGTTGTAAGCCTTGTGTAGGCTATTTCCTTACTATACTAAGTATATATTTTGGGACATTATTAAGCTAGTTTGTTTGATATCATTGTGATGTTATTGGAATATGATTGGTTGCATAGGTTTAGAATTCATTGAATTTTCAAGGGAAGGTGCTGTCAAATTTTATGCAACCTCCAAGTAATATTGTTGAATTATATTTTAAAGTGTATGTGTATTATCAATATATTATGGGCTCAATAAGGGTGTTATCAAAGCTTGTTAAGGTAGGTTGACTTAACCTATGTGTCAATCACGATCGATGATTTTAGCTTGTGACAGTGCAGTTTTGCCTAGATGATTAGGGTCAACCTCTAAATATGTTGCATTTGGTAGTTTAGCTTTTAATCTTAATGCATTCTAGGGAAGATTTCATTTAAATGATTGGGATTAGCCTTTAAGTGGAATGGGAACTAGAATTAGCATAACAACTAGGATTGGACTTATCTTGATAATGAGTAAATTATGAGAAAAATATACATTTGGTCCATCACCTTTTGCCATTAGATCAATTTGGTCCCTAAAAGATGAAAAATACATTTTTGGTCTTCAAAGATTGCTTTATAATTAAATTTAGTCCTTTTATAAAAATGATGTTAAAATTTATCTCATGTATCTGATGAAGTAGATTAATACTTGCCATCTCATTGCCAACCTAAATCCAATTGTAATGACCAAATTAAAAAACATTAAAACCTAATTGAACACATCAGCAACCTAGAGCTTTACAAGTGAGCTCCCTATTGTAGAAAAGGTACAACAATGGAGGTGAACAACTTCTCCAAACATCGTATGAGAGACTTGCATGAAATAGATGACTTCTCCATATGTTAGCCAATAATTGAATAGAGGAATGGATTAGTCTTCATGCGTCACAAGAGGTTTACAGTCACTAAAGCTCAAGGTAATCGATGAAAATTGATAAAAATCTAAGACTAAAAGGGCAATGTCAGCCAGCAATTGAAAGGAAAGCAAACACCAAAGGATTATAGGCTTGCTGTTTCTAGAAATTGAACCTAGTCAATGTAAAAGTAGTCACTAAAGGCAGAGATTCTTCAAAGCTTCCAACAAATTGTCAATTGAAATCAAAATAAGGAATTCTTCAAAGCAATTTTGGGTAGTCGCTAAGGTTGAAGGTATGTGGGCTATATGGTATTTTTTTTATGTGTTCAGTATAGTTTCCCATATTGTGCAATGTGAAGACTCTCTTATATTGTCAAATACTTGCCTTAAACCTTGTTATTTATCCTTAAATTTATTTTGTAAGATGTTTTCTTTATTCCGATATAGGAAAAAGAAATGAATCTCATATGCAAATATGATAATATAGGGCCTAAGGGTCTGGAAAGGATGAAATTTTTATCTAATATATTGTCTCTTTCATAGTAGTTATTGCCACGGTGTGTCATGTGTGATGAAGAATATAAGGTAACAGTGTCATTGGACAAACTTGTCCCACATGGCTTACTCCCCTTGTGATTTTTGTCTTTTGCATAATGGAACAATGCCAACAAAAAATTTTTAAACAAAACAATGCCTTATGTGGTTCCTCTATGTATTTCTAGTCTTGTTCTCCTATGTGCATATAAACTTTATGTTTAATTGTAGCTCTGTATCATTTGTTGAAGGTTTTGCCACACACCACTTCTTTTGTACCTTAGCCGTTGGATGTTCATTTAAGGCACCGATTGTCTATAGTTAAGTGAGTTAGCAGTTTAAATCTAACGAATAATATGATATATTCATCTGATAAGAATTTTATCTAATAGTGAAAATGATATAAAATGGAGACAGATATTGCAGACAATCTAGACCCGTTCATTTACACTATCAATGACACTATTTGACAATTTAGCTATACTTTCAAACTTCAAGCTTCAAAATGTGTAACACTATTTATATTGGTTTTTCTTTTACTAAATTAAGAACTAATTGCCTTTTCTCTCTTTTTCATGCTTTGGGTTTCGTTCTCTTCCTTTTATCTTTGAGCTCAGATTCTTCGCCTAATGAATGAGTAATAATTTGTTTGATAAAACTTGCTATTGACTGGAATTTCTTTCCTTCTTAAAATTTAATGGTGAATATATAAAATAAGATTAATTTTTTTTACAAAAATTACTGTGTGGATTGTGAATGTGTTGAATTTTGTACAAAATAATTTGAAACTACTATATAGATTGTGAATGTGTTGAATTCTATACAAAATAATCTGAATTTTGCGCATAAATGTTAAGTTGAAACTGAAGTATGTACTAAAGATGCAATAAATATTCCATACTCAATCTGAATATCTAAGAAAAGCCCTTTTAAGTGAAGACCTATAATGAAGGTGGAAAAAATCACTTAAGCTTAAAGTTGTACTGTGAATATTCCTGTTAGGACTTATATTATTCTGTTAGAGCTTATAATATTCAAGGCTTGATACCTACCATTTCTGAGGTGTCCTCAAATAATGAGCATCAATTTTGTGTCTACCACATATACAACAATTTTGCTAAGCAATTCAAGGGAAAGGAATTGAAGAACCTTATCTAAAAACTTACAAAGGTGGTACAATGGGTTAGGGATCTGAAGAGTGAATAGTTTAAGGTGTGTTGCACCCTAGATAAATATACTGTGTATATATGCAGGTCATAGTAGTGATTGGATGGCAACACCTAAATCCAGATGATTATGTGCATTGGAGCCTTACTAAAGACATATTTGAAAAGGAATACACGCATCACATACAACCAGTGAGTGGAAAAAAAGTGTAGACCAAGTTGGAAGGGGATGAAATCAATCCTCCTTCCATGAGGAAGAAGATGGGCAGACTAAAGAAACAAAGGAGGAAGGACGTGGTTAAGAGTGAATTGAGAAAAGATCAAAAGAACCTTAAAAGAAGAATGCTTCATATGTGTTTAAAGTGTCGCCAAGTGGGCCACAACTCTCGAGGTTGCAAAAGGGCATCTAATGTTAGTTTTCTCACCATTTTGCCATTACCCTTTTTTGTCTTCTTCAACATAGTGTTGTCTATTTGTAACTACTCTTTTCTTCTTGTACTTCAACAAGAGGAAGTGAAGCAGATGTTATGCAAGGAGGACCAAGAAGGGAGCAGGTGAGCACGGAGACAATGACATCTATTAGCATATCAACACATGCAAGATTAGCACAACACCTAAGGGGGACTTAAGAAAGTTCAAGGAACATAGACCTCAATGCATGAATGCTAATTGTTTATTAGGTTTTAGTTGGCATAGATGACTTAGCAAAACTATTGCAACTAGTTGTTTATAAGGTTATGTTTTTTTTTTGTGGGACTTAGTAGGATTGATTTTTTTTGTGGTACTTAATGATCTTGTTACAAGGTTATGCTTTTTTTTGTGGGACTTAGTGGCATTGTTACAAGGTTATGTATTTGTGTGGGACTATTGTTAAAAGTTAGAATTTACGAAATCTACAGATTTATTGCTTTAACAATCCATGTATAAGTCATATGATTATTGTTGTTTTTATAATATATTATTGCCACAAGTCTATTGCTTCTAAAATAAATGATTTTGTTGTGTGGTAATTTATGCATAATACATTAGTACCACAAGTTTATTTCTGCTTAAATAAATGATTATATTATGTCCTTTTAAGTATTCCTAACCTCGTGATTGTTGTTTGTATTTAGTTAAAAACATACATTTATACATGGATAAAAATGACAAAAACAGCATTTATGGATAGGGATTATGGATGTCCATTTTGTACAGCTAAGGGTTCTTTATTTGCTTTGGGTGGTTAGTAAATAAGTATGAAAATGACATGTCCAACAAAATTTGGCAGTTGATGGGTATATCTTTAACATTTTGTGATAAAATCAATTTGGTCCCTCACATTTTACCATTAGCTCAATTTAGTCTGTCAATTTTTACCGTTATATCAATTTGGTCCCTCAAGTTTGCCATTAGATCAATTTGGTCCTTTAATTTTTGCCATGAGATCAATTTGGTTCCTTAATTTTGGCCATGAGATGGATTAGTTTCCTTAATTTACAATGTTGAATCAATTTGGTCCTTCTACTATTCCCTTATGATCAAAGTTGGTACCCAATGATAACAAATGAAAATTGAGGCAATATACACATATTTCCATTGCTTTGTGTTCTCTGTTGACTTGCTCACTGGTAACATGAATACATTTATTGGTCACCATTATCCATTTCTATTGCACCTGTTTGTTTTGCGATGTATGGAGTTTTCATTCCTTTCTATCACCTCTGCTGCATTAAGGAGAACTTGACAAAAACCCTATGTTACTGAATGCTTATGTGTTCAATCAGGTCCAAGTTAGCAATGTGATGGTGAGATATTAATCCACTTCATTAGATAACTTGTCCAGTAAAAAGATAATGGCCCATGTTAAATAAGTTTTAACATCCTTTTGATAGAATGACTAACTCTAATCATAGAGCAATCTTTGAGGGACCAAAAATGTACTTTGCATCTTTCAAAGACCAAATTGATCTAATAGCCAAAGATGAGGGACCAAATTTTTTTTTTTCTTGTTAAATTATCCTGAAGTGGAATTGAACTTTGTGGAACAAAGTCATTAATGAACTTGATAACTCTATTTATTCTCACTCCAACTCTCAATTAGCTTAATATAAAGCAATGTCTTAAGTCTTTTATTTTTAGTTTGGGCCCTTTAGAATATTAGTTTAACTTAGTTGTATACTTAAATCATTTTCTAGTGACTAGTGTAAATAGATAAATAACCACACTAACCCATATTTTTGTACATATTGTGTATTTTAATAAGCAAAAATTTAATCTTAAGTGCAATAAAAATAACCCATTATTCTCGTAGGAACAATATTGAATTTTTTAGATCCTTTTACTACAAATTGACCTGTATACTTACAGCTCATAAAAAATATTGGTCAGTCTTGACATACTTATATGACAGCTGATTCATTTTATCAGTCTTAATTGAATCATTTTTTTTTAATGGCTCCTACTCAACTACCACATAAGTATGTCAGGATTATACACTTTTTTTTTTTTTCAAATAGAAAGAGTTTTGATTTTTTTTTTTTTTGTGCTTATACACATTCATATTTAATAATAATACATTAATATAATTTTAAGGTGGAATGAGAATAATTAAAATTTGAAATAAAGAATAAATGAGTAAAACCTTATTTTGGTTCCACAAATATGAAGTATTCTCAATTTGATCCCTTACAAATAAGATATTTTTCAATTTGATCATTCTAACAAATGAATATTTCTCAATTTGGTCCCTCATAAATAAAATCATTATCAATAGTGTCTTTCATATTTTTTATAAAATTAATGTGTATTTTAAGGAAATTATTGATAATAATTTTATTTGTAAGGGATCAAATAGAAAAATGTGAGGGACTAAATTGAGAAGACTACTCCATAAGGGATGAAATTGAGAAGTACTTTATATGTCAAGTACCAAATTAAGAAAACATTTCAATGAGTTCATATTTATCAACTTAACTTATCTTTTAAGGATATTATCGATAATGATTTTATTTGTGAGGAATCAAATAGAGAAATCTACATATATGGGGGACTAAATTAAGAAAACAATTCAATGAAGTATCAAATTGAAAGTATATGTCATAGAACAAATTGAGAACATTTTCTAAGAATTTAAAAATTTTAAATTAACTTATTTTTTAAAAAATATTATTGATAATAGTTTTAATTGCGAATGATCGAATAGAAAATTGTCCATTTACATAAACAAGTCAACTTTTTAAAGGGTCAAACTGAAAATATCTTATCTATGAAAGTACAAACTAAGAAAAAAATTACTGAGTTCGTATTTTTTAGATTAACTTGTTTTTTAGGAATAATATTTTTTTGAAGTAAGGAATAATATTGATATCACTTTTATTTATGACGGATTAATAGAAAAATGTACATATGTGAGGGACTAAATTAAAAATAAAATTTTATAAGGGATCAAGTAAAAATATATTTTACATGTGAAGGACCAAATTAAAAAAAAATTTGTTAGTTTGTATTTTTTAAATTAACTTATCTTTTGAGGATACTATTGATAATTATTTCATGTATGAGGAATCAAATAAAAAAAATATACAAATTAATATAATCATGCCCAATTAAGTTAGAGGAGCTGAAATAGTAATATGATACTAAATCTTATTAAGATTAGTTAACTCAAGTTGATTGTATAAACTAATACTAATTTATATACTAAATACATGATAATAATGAACCACATTATATAAACATATAAATTTTAGGGTTGTGCATGACCTAATCTTGCACGGCCTACCTGGGCCAATTGTTTTAGGCCAGTTTATGTACATCCACAAACCTGAGATTAGCTTTAAAATAAAAACCCTGTCTTTTGGCTTAGCCTGGCCCAACATTTAATTTTTTTGTTTTCTAATAAAATTAATAGTAATATTTAAAGAGATAACTACTTATTTTAATTTGTGTTAAATATAAATAATTTTTATTAGTATAAGATATCTCATTTATTAAATATTAATTAATATTTTTATTTTTTAAAAATTTCTAAATTTAAATTTATAAAAAAATGCAAAATTTTTTTTAAATAAAGTAAACCCGAATAACCTAGCCCAATAGACCAAATCAAATCGAGCCGGATTCCAAGTCCAAGCCATTTTTATTGTGCCCCAGTTTGCACTCAGGGTTGAGTCATGAGTTGAAGTCTAATCCAACCCAACCCAAATATGTTCATCTGATAAATCACGCTTTATATGATGAGAAAAATGGCCCAATATTCATTTCCCATTTTTCCACTAATCCCTTTGCGTATACCTCAAACTACCAAAAAGTATTAAAATTATAAATACTATAAATTGTAAAAGTTTAATTCAAAGCTCAAGCACTTATTTTACGTTCATCAAATTCAAAATTCTGAAAAAAAATTAAATTCAAATAAGTTATACAAGTCAGCTTCACAATGAATGAAAGGTGAGATGGAGTGAGAGAATTCTAATTGTTCCAGGGTTGCTTTTTATATTTTGAATTGGATTATAAAACAAAGAGAAATAACTAAAGATATTTAAAATAAATGCATATATACATTAAAGTGAATGCCACTTTTATGATTTGACAAAAACAAAGACCCCAGAGTGAAAGATATGATGCTCGTTTTTGTCCCTAAACTACCCATAAAATTGTTTTTTCTTCATCTTTGTCCAAAAAAGAAAAGAATTCCCTACAGGTTATACCATAAGTTAAAAAATTTTTGTCATCCCTATTTTGATCCGCTTTTAACTTGCCAAACATTATACCTATTCATTTTACCCAATTTTTTTGGTTTGGCCAACAGAGTATAACAGCAGAAGTACTTGATATAGTTAAAATCCTCAAATTCTTAACAGCATTGTCTTTTCTTAAACTTCCGTATCGACCTTGACTGACAAACCAGGAAAGAAAAAATGCTCACAAACCTCTTAAAATGGGTTTTGAGAGAGAGAGCACATACCTCTTGTATTCCACTACCTATCATCACCAATAAAAAATCCTGCAAAGATTTTAATTTTACCTGTGTCAAGCTAGTAGAGGAATTACTCTATGAATCCTACTCCCTTCAGGTTGATAGTAAGCAAGCTTAACGGAATAACAAAGAATGCTCACAGAAGACGCCGGATTCTATAAAATCTCTTGCATTGTAGCTTTGAAACTCTTCTACACTAAATTTCAATCTTTTGCTCCTTTGCATTTTCTTTTCATCTGCCTAATACAAAATTACAAGTGGAACGATCAGGCCACTGGTGCAGTGACACGGAGGAGAAAAAAGACCTAAAAAATTTACAATGGTCAAGACCCGGGTAGACTATCATTTCTCTTGGTTGAAGAGGCAGCAAGAGTTATGTTGTTAGCTAGCAGGAGGTCAGGTTCATGTGTGTTTAAACTTATAATTTCCAAGATTGGCTACTTATCCATCCTCATTGCCCAGAGCTTGCTTAATTTGAATGATATGCGTCCGAAGGCTATTTTCCTCTACCTGTTTTTGCCAAAGAAGTATTTAGAAACTTACACAAAGGAATGACACATAGAGAAAGAAGAATGAGATTATGATCAGGAAGCAATGCATTATATTCAATTATGGCTTCAATACATGCTGAACAATGTTTATATAGGCATATACTTCCATTAAACTGTCCTACAGTTAGGGACCGATCAAGCCCAAGATGCCTCTCCCTGATAGATAACATAAAATATCTTAAAATTAGAAAAAATTCTAAAACTGAAAAAGGCCAGGACCTAAACTTTATAGACGACTAGACAGAGCTCAATAGCATGCCGAATGCTCAACCCAACTAGGCTACATTAGTCTGGCCAAAAAAAAAGACAAAACTAGGTTACATTAAAAAACTGACATGCAACATGCAACAGGCAACATAAAGCCTACAGTAAACTGACAAGGAACATGAAGCCGTAATTGATAAAGAGCTTATCCTAAACTCATTGCATTGTGAACGGAACAAAGAGGGAGCAGGTAAAAAATTGATGTCAAGACTGATCCTTATGAGAAACAATGACACACAATATGAAGACAATTGATAAAGAAATAAGGACTGAATTTGTACTTGAAATGATTGAAGTAATACTAGATGCTCATGCATAGGGGGAAAAAAATGAAATTGAAGTGGTGATGTAAGAAACAATGACAAGCCTTTCGTTCTATGAGAAACTAAATTAGACTTTTTCTAATCATGCTGGCTAGTAATTTATCCAACCAGGGCAAATTCCTCGAACTCTCCAAATAGTCAATTCTATAAACCCCTGACAAAATTACCATTTTCCTTTTCAGTTGACAGTAGTACTCTAGTAAGCACATCTACAGATAATGGTAGGTGCAGCAGAAGATACCTTCAAGGATATAGCGTTGGCAGATGAGGTTAAGGTGATATAAAAATGGAGCAAAAAGGGTTACAATACCAGAAAAATTGGACACATAATTTAGGTCACACCCTTCTTCAAATAAGTATCCAAAAATAGGAACGTCATGTACGTCATAACATGTCTCATATACCTTTATAATCTAACTTCTCACTGAGTCCATCTAACTCACTATCACTTTTTCTAAAACTTTCACTATTGTACATTCAACGCCTCCAATTTTTATTAGATATTTTGATTATATATAGAATCTCCAGAAATTAAATGGCAGAGTAGAAAAGAGTTATAGAACTCCACTACACGAGTCAGAATAAAAGTGTTCCTTTAAAATCCAGCAAAAAGAAATTAAAGGGGAAAAAAAATTAAATCTTACTAGTCTCAAGCATTTTAAAATTAAGAAAAAAAACTTATATGCAGTTCTTTATATTTTTACCATAATGTTCACCAAGTAAACCATGACAACTATATGATTTTCAAATTATATCATACCACATGTATGGTTATTGCAAATATCTGTATAATTTTCAAATATACACTTTATATACTCTTATTGGTGAAGCATATACTGGTCATGTGTTAATTAAAATACTTGATTGTAAAAAAATCAAGAACTGTATTTAAGTCTAACCCTTTTAATATATTTTCATGCTCAAGCTTCTTCAACAATAACTCATTTTGAGATCCAAAATGGTTGTCCAATACATGTTATCATCTTTTAGACAGAAAATAGGACTTGTTTGCAATTTTGTGTCTATCTGGAGGAAGTTCACACCTGCAGAGAATGAAGAAGCGTAGTACAAAAGCAGGGGAACTGCATCCCTCTACCCATTGTCCTTAACTTATGCCTCTGAGCAATCTCCAAGACCCCGAAGGATATACAGACAAAAAAGGGTTCCAGTATGTACCGAAACCATCAGATGTAGAAAAAGAAAACACAGATTACTATCAATTCAGGGTTTTGATGATTCTAGAGTAGCATATTAGTATATAGATATGTTTTGTAACCTGACAGCACTCTTAAATCCCGATCGTGATGCAATAATGCAAACTGTGATTTGTGAAAGCAGAAGTTGCTTCCTGCTTACGTATGTACATGAGCAACAACTATTTGAGATAATAATCGCTGGGAAAGTACTGAGAATTATAGTTTGTGTATATATTTCATGTTCTGTAAGCATATCTAACCTGCATAGCTACTGCTGAAGCCAGTAGCACTTCACATTCATCAAGCATGGCTTTCTCCTCTGCTGCTACAGCAGCAAGTTCAGAAACCAAATGGCTCATGCCTTCCACCTATAATAAACAACAACAACTTGGTGTCAATGCCTAGAATATTGCATTTTTATATGAAGATGAAAAAAAAACAGATGGATTTGAAGGCCCTTAACTAATGAATCCAAAATCGTAATTTGGAAATCAAAGCAACAAAAAAGACAAGCATTCACTGAGCAAGAAACAAGTTTGGCATAATTACTTTATCCTTCAAAATATCAGGATAGACAAATGTTTGCTTGAAACGCAGATAACAGGAAAGCTTTATAATACCCTTATTAATTCATAAATTCAAAACCAGTAAAACTGTAGAAAATTTAACTACCCTAGAAAGCATGGAGCAGATAGCAGATCCCATTGCTTGCATGACATCAACAGCTGAGCAGATAGCAACCTTCAAATGTTCAATATCTGCCTGTAATAGGGCAAACATAGTAATGATACCATTGTCTCTTTCCAGATATGAAATCTAAAGAAATTCTAAGACATGCATACCTTTGCCGATCCAATTACAGGGAGACGGAGAGTGTTTGCCTCCAAGTCTTCAATAGCCCCAGATAGAGCATCTACATGATCTCTCTCAAGTAAAGCCCAATCATCAAGGTGGGCAATCTGTTTTGGTCATTGTTGAAAACCAACACTTAAAAATGTCTATCACCAACTATGAAACAAATAAAGAAACAAACAAAGGAGCATCACATACTCATAGGAAGTGAAATTAGAACCTCAGCTTTATAGATGATTTCACACACCAAAATCAGTATCCAGATCAAAATATTAGCCCACCCCAAAACTAGATAGATGTTTTCTAAATACCCATTCTTCCGAAGCTCCAATCAGAACAAGTGGAGTCAAGGAGCTTTTGGTTTTTTCTTTTACTTGGAATCACTAGTATAAGACTAAAGTCTGAAACTGTAAACAATCCATGTGCTTATACAATTATAAACTAGCATAAACATAACTTATCAATATATAGTGCCAATCTCTAAATGAATATATCTGCATCACCCAAAGAGTGATCAATTTTATTAAAAAAATAAAATAATTTCAATGTAATCTCAGCATGAGAACATGCAATATAAAAAATAAATTCCTGTGAAGAGATAGGATTACTTGATCATTCAGAACAGAGTTTAGCTTAAGCTCAAGCTTCAGCTGGTGGAGATTGATCCTCTTCCTAATAACTGAATCCCACAGAGACAAAGTAGCATTCCATACATTATACAGAGCTTTCTGCGCAATTAAATAAATTCAGGTAAAAGTAATGTCAGCAAATGATTTGATACGTGTTGCTGACCTCAAGGCTATCAAAGATTGCAGGTCATACCTCTGCAGCTGTATTTTGGATATAAAGTACAGCCTCTGCTCTTGCATTGGCAAATCTCCATTGCAAATATCGATTGTAGAGAAGTCGCAATTGGTGGGCATCATCTATATGACCCTTTTTCCCTTTCTTTAAATCAGCAATAAAACTAAGCACCGTAGTTGTACTGTTGGGTTGACTAAATAAATTGGTTGCCCTTATTCGAGAAGGACTAAGCCCTCTAGAAGGAGGGGTTGATGGCCTGGACCGAGATGGACTGATGCCTCTTGCACTAGATAGGGATGGCACTGAGGTTTTAATAGGGGAAAGTGGACGTGGTCCAGGAGTTGGCAAGGACTGAGATCTGACTGTGGGAGTTGCTGATGCTATTTTAACAGATGGACTTGCAGAAACAATTTTGTGAGGTCTTAATACCTGTAGCAAACTATCATTAACTGATTTCACCTCGTTTCCTATTTTACCACTTTCAACCATCGATAAATTTCTTACAGTATCGCTAATGGACTTTTGCAAGGGTTTACTTGCTTCGTCCGAAATAGACAACCTTCTCAGTGAAGACAAACCAATCCTAGGAACAGAAGAGTTCAATGTTCTGATCGCCTTATCAGAAATATCGCTGCTTCTATTTGTCACATTAGAAGACACCTTCCCACATGTACTACTCGGCCACCGATGTTGATCTATCAATCGAGAATGCAAACCATCAACTGGTTTTGAATTCTCCGAGTGATCACAGGCACTCTTCCCTTTAAGAGGACTCTTCATTCTCTCTGGTGTAGGCTTACGTAAAGTTGGAGTTTCAGCGTTCTTGTGTGCCACGTTTGAAGTCGGCCGCAGAGTACGATCAGAAGCACTAGTATTTGGCTTTTCTTTCTTGCTAACAGGTATGGAAATGGCATCTGACTGGAAAGAAACACTCAAACTTCGCATTGTAGAAGGCCATAAACTCTCCTGCAAACGACTACTTGTTGTCCTTCTGGATGGCAAGGGCACATCGACAGATGACTCGTAGACGGGTGTAGAAGGACTTGGTGGGGACGGTGGAGTTGAAGGCCGCTTCCTTTCGGCTGATTGAGCTCTCTTAGGTAACAATTTGGAGGATGTAGACATTGTTCTTGTGGGGTTCGGAGATGGGCATCGCCGGGGACTAGATGGTGTTGCCCGAGAAGGTGACTTATACCTAGAACTAATCTCCCGGGTTTGAGGGCGCCGGGTAGTGACGACTTCATTGTTTCTTTCGGCGGGAACCAAGGGTGGTCTTTGAGTCTCCGCAACTCTATGTTTCCGTAATACTTGCTCTGATTCACATACATCCATCCACTCTATCCAAATCAGACCACATTGATAGAATTTGTCATAAAACTAAACCTTATATAACAGCCTTAGCAATCATATCCCACATTCAAAGGAATAAGCGAGCAACACCAATTATTCAGAAAGAAGATCCTTTTCTCTGCAGTAAATCTGCCACAAATGTACAACTAAAGTAAGAAACTATCCAGCGGGAAAAAGAAAAATAAAGAATTATAAAAAGCAAAGAATAAAACCATTCAAAAGGAAAAGGAAAACGGAAAAAGCGCACATCTTTACAGTGACTCAGATCTGTTGGAGAACGAATTTGAGAATGGCACCGAACAAACGCAAGTGGGTACGTTTGTTTCATGAAATAAAGCTCGAATCCAACCAGATCAGGCCAATGCAAGAAGAATATAGAGAGGGTAAACAACATT
Organism: Delonix regia; assembly: GCA_037074485.1. Classification (NCBI taxonomy): domain Eukaryota; kingdom Viridiplantae; phylum Streptophyta; class Magnoliopsida; order Fabales; family Fabaceae; genus Delonix; species Delonix regia. The sequence continues at coordinate 22,136,792 of CM073451.1, forward strand.
CGGAGTAATGGGACAGAGAAACTCGCGGAAACTGTCTCGACGTGCATTTGACGATTATCATTAGACGTTAGTGACGGTTAACTAAAAATTCAATTGCAGGGGCAGGTTACAGGGGTGTAGGATAAGAAAGAGGAAGTGCGTAGGGTAAGGGAGCGTTTGATTTTTCCTCTTTTGTCCCTCTCACGGGAATGCCATGGTCGGGTGGGCTGGCAATGGGTTCACCACACATAAACCCACTCTGTCCTGTTTCTTCTTCTTCTCTCTTAACTCCTTTTCATGAAAGGGAATTCAATGAAAGTGATACCATAACTCTCAGAGGCGAAAGAAAAAGATTTATCTTAAAATATTATGCCCTCTTCCCCAAATAAAATAACACAATTAACTAGGCAGATCATTACATCTGCATACAAACCCAAAGAAAAAGGTTTATCTAAAGATAAAACCACACATTTACCGTAGTAACTGTTTTATGAGCTTCATCTTCCAAATTTCCCAGACTTATTTCTCAATGGAGTCTATAAATCAATTTTTTTTTGTTCGTAAGCACAATATTATATTTCTTAATTAATTTGAAGATTGAACTTGCAGGTGCTAATGTTCTCGGGGAGATGGATAAAGACATGAAGGTCCACGTGCTGAGGCTATAGTTGTCCATCCCCATGAACCAGTTGTGCAAACCTGATATTATTAGCGAATTAAAAAGAAGCAAACAATTCAGAGACATCGTTTCCAGAAAAATAAGACAAAATAGTAATTCGTTTTGACCACTCCGAATTATTTTGCGATATTATTACTATGAACAAGTGTTGATGAAATCCATGAAACCTTTTTCCCTGAATTTTTTCTCCATGAAGTCCATGACGTAAGTCAGGGATTGACAGGTTCGCTCTCTCTTCCTGAAGACACATTCAGTGGGATCGTGTAATCTCTCTACAAGGAAACTCCAGAGCAAATCAAAAGCAAACCACCAATTTCATAGAAGTTTATTCTAAAATTCGTGTTCAACGAAGAACCAAATTGAAACTCGTTTTGGATTCTGAATTTTAAAAAAAAGGCCCTATTTGTGGAAAGTAAAATCCATCTTCGTTCGTTATCATTCAACCTCAAAACATGAATTTGCTCAACAGAAAACTTGATCAGAAACAGAACCCAAAGTAATTTCAACACAATGTAACATTAAATAAAGTGATCCAGATCGAACAGAGAGAAATCTCAAAAGGAAAATTAATCAAAACATAATTGATCCAGTCATTAAAAACACTCTCACCTTTGCTATTGAACAAAAACTATCAATCAGATGAAAGCCACTGGATACGCAAACCTTCAGATTAATCAAAACGCATCAAAAATCAATCCATGAACCCTAAATAAATCAGTAATAATTCCTTCCTTCGTCCTCCAAAGGCAGAGAGAGAGCCCAGAACACTCCAACTCTTCCGAAATCGAATAAGGCGCAAAGCGCGGATCTCAGAACCAGGTCGCCGGAGATTGACGGAAAGGCAACAGACGGTCGTCGGAGATCAATATTTTCCGGGGATAGCTATTTTCCAATTTTGTGAAGCAGAGAGAGGGAAGGAGAAAGCGAGAGAAATAAAGAGAAGAAAAAATAATGATTTCTTGCTCACAAAAAAGTTTTATTAAGAAAAAAAAAAAAAAAAAGAATGATTTGAAAGGAAATGTGGGAAACGGTTTCAGTTGGGAAACGAGAGTAGTAGCGGGGGGCAGTTGATTTCGCGCCACCTACTTTTAATTAGGCTTAGTCTCCACGGAGTAGATATTATTTTAATTTGAATAATTTTATTTATATGTTAATTTAATTAAAGAAGTATTAGATCAATTTTTTATTTTCATATTTGTAATAATTTAATTCCTCATAAATAAAGTGACAAATTAATTTTAAAAAAAATTTATTTTATATAAAATTAGTCTCTTATTAATATAAATTAAATTTGTAAAAAATTAAATTTGTAAAAGATCAAATTATTATAAACTGTAAAACTGAGGATTAATTTTATATTCTTTTCTTAATTAAATTGCCTTAATTTCTATTGTCAACAATGTCAAGTTTTTGGTATTAGCTAATATTCAGTGGCTTTAATTTATTTTATTTTTATTCGAGTGACATTTTAGTACTACTTTTGAAGAGCATAATTTACTACTCTTTTTATTATTAACTAATTTTAATTAGTAATTAATATAATTTGAAATATGAAATTATATAATTATTAATTTATTTCACTTTCTATTTTTTAGTAAATTAAATTTTACAATTATTTAGCATATTGAATAATTGTGAAATGATAATAACTAATATTTTCTATAAAATTATATATATAACAATGTATTTAATCTGGCATTTAAAAAATTAAAAACCTATTTACATATTAAAATTTGAGTTTTCCTTTTAAATAACATTATTTCATTAAGTGTTTAATTTTTCCTAAAATTATTTTTATCTTTAAACTTTATGTTTATACAAAAATAAGAAAAATTTATTTTTACGTGATATAAACTAGCCAAATTCAATTATTAAATTAAAAGTTTTAAAAATACGTTGTAGTCATATAAAATTATATTTAACTAAAATTAATTTTTAAAAATAAAAAAAATTTAAAAATCACTTTTATTCAAACTCTAATTCAAACACACACAAATTTGTTTTTCACATAAGTTATCATATATTTTTTCTTCCAAGTCTTAACATTAAATAGAGTTTTCTTTTCATTTTTGATGCAAATGAAGCTAATGTTTTAACATTTTTATATTATATAACTATAATTTTTTTTATTTTCACTTGAATGTATGGGTCACCTATCTTTCATCTATCAAATATATATTGCTGTTAAACATCTCTATGTGAAATATACTTTTTTAAATCACTTGATGTACTCATTTTTGACATATAATGCCGTTTAGGTATATTTCACACCTCAAGTCTTTGTTTGGACGATAATTGACATAACACATAAATTGTCACTTTGTACTTATATTTATATATCTAAATTATTGATGATTATACCGTTATTGTATAACGCGTTTGTGCTTTTATGAAAATAAATAAAATTCTCGATATCCCCACATTTCGCCAGCTTCCGCAAATGAGAAAGAGATTGAATATAAATTGTGTAGATATGAATTGGCAAATATATTATTGCATTGACAGTGAATGGCGGGCTGTGTCAATCATCTTTTAATAATTTGTTTATATAATATAACAAAGTGTATCTATTTAATGAAATTATTTTTATATTTTTTTATAAAACGTCTCCATTATTTTTAGAATAAATATTTTAGTCCAATTTTAAATGGTTTATTAAAAATAACTTCCTTATAACCTAAATACAAAGTAAGTGTTTTTTTTTCAAGAATTAAAAATCATGCTATTTATTAGTCCCAAAAATGTATTTTAATTAATTGAGGTTATTTTAACTTTAAACTATGTATTTCAATTTATTTGGGAATATTAGGTATTTTAGTTGTTCAAGTTTAAAACTGAATTAAAGTGTGATGCAATTTTTTATTTCAGAGGAGGACCGTATATATTTTAAAAATAAATAAGAGGTTTGTATCATTTCAATAAATGTTAGGAAGGTTTGTAAGATTTACTCAAATTTACCGGAAGGAAAATTGCACCTATTTGAAAGAGTGAAGTATATATAGTTATTTCTAAATGGATTTTTTTATTAATTTTTTAATAATGTCATGTTAATGTAAAAGTATTAATTTATTATTCTTAAAATTTCATTCGTTCTTCTAAATTTAGATAAAATCAAATAATTTGGCTTTTCGGGAAAGAAACTAAACTCCTTCGAGTATATATTGTTAATAAAATTCTATTCTATTTTTTCCAAACAGGAGAAATTCATATGTTTTGACTCTGACTATTAACAAAAGTGAGTAAAGCTAATAGGAGATAGTTTAGTGATAGGAGTGTGAATAATTTAGCAATTTCCATAGCTTTAAATTCTTATTATAATAAAAAAATCAAAACTTAATTAATACTTTTTGTTATAATATAATTAAACCAGCAAACTATTACAAGCTCACTTTTGGACCATGAATGAAAGCTGAAGGTCGGAACAAGAAGTAGGCCTCTCCTTCCTTTATTATTATCATTATATTTTATTATTTATTTAAAGGCCAGCTAGTAAATAGCAATTATAACACAACCAAAAAGAAATGGCTTACAAAAGTGGATGATATTATGGAAATTTGAAGTCGGTTTGCGTGGTGTATAGGTAACTCCGAATAGAAATTTTGGTAGGTTAATAATTAAATTAATTATATTTTTTTCATAAAAATAGAAAATGTTTGATATTTAGAATAATTATAGGATTAAACTTTTATATATATATATATATATATATATAATTACTATATAAGGTTTTTCGATTAGCTCATGACTAATATATAATTAATAAATAATAATATAAAAATTATATAATTTATTAAAAAATTATATGGTTATTTGCAAAAATTATAAATAGGTTATGTCATTGTTGCAAAACCATATATTTAGGGAAGAATATCATTTTAATATTTAACTTATTACTAAATTATTACTTTGTCTCTCTTTCAGTTTACTTTTAAAAATAGTCATTACAATTATATATAGTCTTTTAAATTAAATTTCGTTAACTTATTTGAAAAGACTAAAATAATTTTTAACCTATAAAAAAATATTTTAAAATATAAAATATGAGATGAACTAAAATAACAATGCAGTGATTCGTTAGATAGTAAAATAATATATTTTTTCAATATACTTATCATATTTTTAAATAATAAATATATAAAAAATTGCATATAAACTTTTTGAAGTTATAACCTACTTTTTTGGGTTGTGAACAGAAATTAATGCGTCTAATACATTAGGATATGCCAATTGTGATGAAGCATTTAAATTGTCATGTGTAACATTTATGATAAAATTTAATATTATCATTGATACCAAAATGAGGTTCGTGTCATTGATGAAGCATTACTATAGAACCTTTAATACGTGTAAGTCATATGAATGCTCAAAAGCGTGACATGCATGATTTTTGTATAAATGAATATCTACTCTGGCGACGCCATTCCAATGTAAAATGTAAAGCATTTATTAATGCGAACTCTTCTATCTCCTTCGTCATATATTAATAAATTTTAAAAATACAAGGTTGTAGATCGGAGCTTGTACTTTATACCTCACATGTATATAGATTCTTCAAAAAAAATTAATTGGTTGAATAAAATTTTTCTAGAGAACTATCTTTCTGAAATAATTTCGAAGTTTCTGTTTTCAGAAATGGGAAAAAAATTTGAACATAGTATTTATTAAATATAAATGAGTACAAATCGAATTTTATATATTCGGATAGGACGGTGCTGTAAAGTATAGAGAATGGGCTGATCAATGTAATCTGTGTTCAGTCTCTTTAATTACTTTAAGCAATGCTTAGAAGATAATTCTCTTAAGGATTATAAATATTTTTTTATATTCAAATTGATCCTCTTATGCTTTGCGCTTTTTTTTAATAAAAATTTTACGCATAAAAAAAGATTAACAAAAATTTCTTATGAGAGATTCTAATAATGTATTTGGAATAACTCACATCGTAGTAATAAAGATTTGTGATTGAGTAAATTTAAAATTATAACAATAGCCTTAAAATTTGTTGTCCAAAAATAGTCGTTGTGTCCTTGACCGTATTTTAATTCTGTATTTACTCATCTACTTTATGAGCTTTTAGGACTTAGATTGGATCCTACCCCCTCATATGTATGTTAATTAAATTATGACTTTGTGTATAATGATTATTGATGATTGTATTCTTTTAAAATTAAATTATTTATTATTATTAATTAACTATATATTTATTATATTTTGACTAAAAATAATATAAAAAATATATAAATAACTGTATATAAATTGAGAATTACATCATCTCTCTAGATTTTACTTTGTATAAGTGAATAACAAAGTGTATAAAAGATTTGGTTGGAGCGATGATTTTATGTTTTGTCAAACACCATGCATGTTTCTTAAATAGTTACGATGTACTTAATTATTAAATATTAAATAATATTTGACTATAAAAATTTTACACGTTAATTAATGAGTTTAATTATAATATAAATCTATTAAAATAAACAAAATATTGTCTTTTATCTAATAATATTAAATAATTAATTATATCATAATTGAAAAATATATTATTCCTAAAACCATAAAATCATCACTCATTTAGTTGACCCTCTAAACAGACAGCTCAGAATAATTCTGTTTTCTAGCTAGCTTGCGTTCAGAATTACAGCTTCAATGCATTGATAAAACCCTTATACGAGATTTTTTTTTTCCTAGTTCTTTAAATGGGATTTTATAATTGCTTAACTTCGCTACAGTCTTCTGTATATATGTTTTCTTACTTGACATCTGAAATTTAGACTTTATTTTGATTGAGTATATTGACATTTAAAATTGCATAATTTATTTATCTACAAACGTGTAAATATGCATTAAAGGATCTTGATCTGCCTTCATTTCTTTCTTATTCTACCTCTATGTCATATTGCTTAAAGTAAAATTCAATGTGATCAAATCAACATTTAATTTTTTTTTTTTTTTCAAATTCTCAATCAACTGAAACTTTTAATTATACATAAACAAGCATTCAATTATGCAATTTTAAGAATTTCATTACCATAAAATATTTGAATCACATTTAAAACTTAGGACCAACACACACATATATAAGGTAATAGTGTGGTGTGTGTATATATACATATATATATATATATATATATATATATCTCTTCATAATTTTATCCATATTTAATGGAAAAAAATATTAAATTAATTATTTATTTTTATATTATATGACAATTTAGTTTTTTACAAATAATTGTGACAAGACTTTCAAAAATCTTATTTATGCAAAATATATTCATTTTATATAAATTTGAATTATTAATAAATTAATTTTGTATAAATTTAAATTTATAAAAAATTAATTTATCACGATTAATATGTAAAAAATTAAATTATCAAAAAACACAAAAATAATGAACCAATTTTAGACTTTTTTACACGTAATGTATGTAAAGGTATGATTACTTAAAAAAGTGATTGAGTAATTAGAAAATGTCAAATTAGTAAATTCCATTTTGGTAATAGTGCGTAAGGATGATACTCAGTCTTGGAAAATATATTATGTAATTCTTTAGTACTTGAATATGAAGTGTTACTGTTATTCATATTAAGGAATTTTGGTCTTAATTTAAAGATTGAATTCAATCATAATTTAAAATTATATGACTTTAATAAATAATGACAGCACATAAATAATAAAATTACCAATTGATCGGTAATGTCCAATTGTACTCACCCTCCATTCTCCTTGTCATGGATTAATTAATTTCTATGTACTTGTTATGACAGCTTTCTAACAAAAGAGTATGTTAAATATATATTTGCCATCAACAGTACTGAAATGGATGAAAGTATTCTAAAATTAAGGCCTCAAATTCCTACTCTGAAATTAAAAAAAGGTTAAGAATTGAATGGCACTCTAGGAAGTTGCTCAGTTATGTACAATAACCAATCACTCAATCGAGATAAAGTAGTTTGCAATTTAATAGAATTACTGCATTTAATTTGAGTTCGAATTATGTTTTCATATATCAATTAAAATGATAAGATATTTTAAAATAATATTTAAAATCATAAACATTAGTTAAAGTATTTTGTACATGACAACAAATATATATAAATGGATTAGGTAAATCATTTTAAGCATCATATCTCCATTATAGAATGTCTAAACTCTACTTTAGATAAGAAAATTTCGACAAAAAAATTAAGAAAAAAATTGATTCTTGATCAAGTTAGTGGCAAACCTGGTCGTTCAGTTTCTTTCTTCTTTTTTTTTTTTTCAATCAATTTGGCTAATTTTTTACTAAATTTTTTAACCAATTTTGAAGATCAGATTGATTTATCCCTTTCCTAATTGAACCGAAAGTAATAAATTAATCGGCCCAGTTCAGTTGAATTTTTTAACAAAACTAAAAACCAATTAGTACAGCAGTGTTTATAATTTAATTGCATGATATCTATTAAATATTATTATATTTAAGATATTATCTAACAATTGAAAATTAATTATTGAAACATTACAATTAGTACAATTTATAAAAGTTTGCAAAAACTAAAACTCTGAAGGGTGAGAAAATTATATACCTATTACCAATTTAAAAACATGACATCTTATATATGTATACCAAAGAACATTACTAATTCAAAGCAAGCATCTGAATTTTGGACGACTTATTATACTAAGATGTCAATTACTTGATACTCTATTTTACCTTTCATCTTGCCAACTTCCTCTTCTTGTTTTTTTTTTTTTTTTTAATTATTATTTATGTGCAAGTATAATGATTTAAGTGATTTGTTATAAAGATAAATATATATGTACCAAACACATCAATTTTTGTCTTTCATAAAGAAAGTGACATATGATAATTTCAGTGTATCGCCACTATTTTATTTATTCAATTCAATCATTGTATGTTATATATGTCAAGATTAAAGTATTACATATTGAATTTCCTGTGGCATAATTTAAAAAAAAATTACAAAGATAATATCCAAAGTTATTATAATACACCTAATCAAGCATTTAACTTGGCATTCGTCGCTAACTAAATTTTTAGGGAATATTTTATTTGCAAAATCAAACAATCGATCTTATATTAGAGTACTTTTTCTAGAATGTAATTGTATGAAAATCACATTTACAAATTTCTTTTAAAAATACATAATAAAAGTAAACATATATCATATTTACATATAGTAAAATTTGAGTTTAAAATGATTTTGGAAATCAATTTTAGTGTGTGTGTGTGTGTGTATATATATATATATATATATATATAACAGGTCTCTCTATAATTGTATTTCAAGCTTTAAGGTTAGAAAAATATTTTTTAAAAAAGAAACATTTTAATCTTGACAAAAATGTAATATTTTAGTTCCTTATTTTTTACTGACGTAAAATTAATTTGATGATTTAAAAATAAAAAATATCATAATAATTCTTCAAAAATAAGAATTCTTTAAAATATAAAAATCATTTCTGTCACAATTAAATAAGTTAAATTAATTGACATTTTCATCTTCAGAGTATTGTTTGAATATTATATTTCTTTAGATGATTAAATTAATTTTAAAACAAAAAAAATAAAAGATCAAAATATACATTTTAGCCTTTCAGTCTTTCACCTTATATTAGGAGGTTCATTGGCCACTCACGACAATAATGAAAAAAATTGTCCTTGTGTCCGTAGGAAGTTGTGTAGTTTGTCTTTTTGTGCTGTCCTAAAATAACATGAAACTTTCTGAAGTGATTTGTCTTACGCTTGCGCTTTCTCTCTGATTTTTCCGAATGGCAAGCTGGTTAGCTTACTTAATAACGCCAACCACCACCCTTCTCAAGAAATCCCTATCAATTTTGCTATATTCTCTCCACTAAAATACAAAAATTTCCATTGTTGTTCTATAAATATTTTTAAATTTTAAATTATAATTACCTTCATTAAATTAAATAAGAGCAAAAATAATTCATAAGTGCACGACAAAAAAGTTTTGTTTTAGTTAACTCTTCTTATATCACACTAATCCACGAATGCTTATGTGGATCATTATGAATGTTATGTAGATATTTTGTTTAATATTCATTTATCTATAAAATGATGAATAATATATATATTTGTTACATTTAAAAGTTTACCAAGAATTAAAAGAAAAAAGCTAACTTAATTTATATCAACTAGATAAATAGAAAAATTTTCAAACATATATTTATTATTTATTTAAATCATTTTCATATTTTGATTCCTCAAAAAGTATGCATGACTCTGACGTATATAGTCAACCAATATTTAAAATTTGATAACATATCTTATTTCAATTAGTTTTTATATTTTATTTATGTTTATTTATAATTTTAACTTAACAGAATGATATTTTTGTTCCTATATATATACAATATTAAACATATATTCAGCTTTGGTTGCTTTACCAATAGCAGAATTCAATTGCTGATATGAATGCAAATCCTTTGTGGTAGAGTTGTGGGGGTATATCTAGATCAACATTTATATATATATATATATATATATATATATATATATGTTAGCCAAAAGCACAAGTAACAAAATTGGTATATGATACATGTAATTATAGATCCTGCATATTACATAACATCAAAGTTTTAATATTTCAGAGTGACATTTTTTGGGAAGGGTTAAAGATCCAATTAAATGAGAATGATCCGCTATATTTTTACTGACAATATACCAAAATTGTGGTCTTCAAAATAGTTTTTAAGAACCCTCCCCAGGTTAAAAAGTTTTCCACTTAATTTTGTATTTAATTTATTTTAAAAATATAATAATATGTTTGAGTGAATGACACCCAATAAGATTCTCTAAATTTAATAATTAAATTTAGATAATAAATTTAGTAAAAAAAAGAGAAAAAATTTTAATTTTATTCTTTAAAAATATTGAGATTAATTTTATTCATTTTGATGAACTCTAATCTAAGACTTTAACCAGGAACTCTTTTATTAGTGACAGTGTCTAGACACTAAAGTTTCAAAATCTCAAATTAAGATCTTTTAAAATAAATATGTTGAATTAATGATATTTAAATGCAATTTTCCTATCAAAATGACAATATACCAAACCCTCATTAAATACGAAAATTAACCATCATTTTCCCCTTGACAAATGGCAATAAGATGTTACCACATCACATCATCCAATTATTCACGGAGAGTGAACTAGCGTACCATGCAGGGGAGTCATTACATTTTTTTAAAAAAAGAAAAAAAATTTAATATATTCGTTATTAAAAAAATAAATTTAAAGTTATTTTTAAAAATTTAGAGAAATTTTTTTTTTTTCTATTTGAGACATTTTGTTTTCAGATTCTGCAAACACATAGTAACAAATTTGTAGAGAAGAATATCAAAGTTTTAGAAAAAAATTGAATTCTAAATCATATAGAATATTTAAAGCATTAAAATATTTTATAATAAATGTGATAAATTTATGATTAATTTTTTCAATAAGAGGGAGAATTTTTCGCGGGAGGAACGAAGCTGGTCAGAGTTGGAGAACGCGTCACCAAACCCAGTAGCTTTGACGTTGCGTGAGATTTGTTGTCGTTTTCATAGACAATCCTAGTGTCAATCCCATGCTTATCGACTAAGAAAATCAACCAAACGACGTTCAAAGTTTACGTACTAAGCGGATCATAGAGTCGGCTCCTTTGAAATTGTCAAACGGCTGCTTATACTTCTAAATTCTCGTACATTTCAAGGACTTCAATTAAATTTCGTCAAATATTTTATTAGGAAGCATAAAAAGTAAGGTACGGCGTATTTATTTATAGAAAAATATTATTTTTATCTCTTTTTGTCTTAATATTAATTTAATTATTTATAAATTTGTAATGATAATATAGTTCTTAAAAAATTTAAGGAATTATTTTTTAATTTTTTTAAAAATATTTTATTATTATAAATTAGTAAATAATTAAATCAAAATTAAAATAAGAATAAATTTAAGGAGGCGAAGAGGGTTACCTCACTTAAACTTGTAGAATTTCAATTTTTATATATAATTTTAATTTATATCCTTAATTTGAGTTTTTTTCAATTTATAGAAACTCATCCTCAGTAGATTGTTAGAATTTTTCTCTTTTAATTTCAATTTTTTATTTAAAAGTTTTTGCCCCTTTAAAATCGGATTTTAAACCTATCCTCAAATTTAAACAAAAATGAAGAATCAAATTAATCATTTATATCACACACACACACACACATGTGTGTGTGTGTGTATAGTATACACAGAGGGAGCAACGTCATCACACACATATAGAGAGAGCTATGCAAATGCTTTAGTAATAATATTTAATTTGTTTCTTATATATTAATATACATAACTTTTGTGGCAAAACATAAACATATTTATAAACTATATATATATATATATATATATGTTACTGAATATTAATTTAAAGTTTAAATTTCTAAAACATGCCAAAATTATACTCATAAATCTGCTTCATAATTAAATCTGCTTCTAATGATTCATCAATATAGCAGTTAACAGAAATAATAGAAACTTTTGGTACACTTTATTTGTAAGACCCACTAAAACCGAATTGCATTAATTGAAATTGTAATCATGAATTGCACTTCTATTTCATGTACTAAAAAATTGTTCAAGAAATGGAGTAAAATATATATATATATATATATATATATATATATATATATGTATGTATGATTAAACTTCCCTCTTTTATAGCCTATAGTTAAACCCATCTAACTAATGTGCTGATGAAGAAAATAATTAGGAGTTAGGTACATTAATCTAACTTTCAAATCAAACACATCATAACTAGTGAATATTTATCAATAAAAGATCATTAAAAACAATGGAACCGAAGAACCATTATGCTAATTGATACTTACCAATTATTATTTGGTATTGTTTTAGCTGGTCATTTGAATGATTAAGAGACTGTCAATATTATGCCCTTAATTGGTTTTGGATTCATTATTCATAATTCCTCAAAACAATTGCAAACGCCAAACCATAAACCTTTTTAAGTTTACTCTCTTTTTTCTTTTTTTGGCAAATACGAATTTTTACTGTTTAAGCAAGGATGGATGAGGGTATGGATGTTATTTTAATTTTTTTAAAAATTATTAACTTTTATGTTTAATTGTATATTACATTTTTTATTCTATCTTTTAATTAATAAGAACTTATTATCTTCAATTGAGATTCATATTGATCATTATAATCAAATGTAATTCAAATATTTTTAATTCCTTAAATTTGTTAAGATCAAGTGTGAGTCAAAATAAAATATTTTACATTGAATAGAATTGAACTATCTAAATATATATATATATATATATATATAATAGAAAAAGACTTATAAACCTAATTCTTTAAAGTTTTGAATCAAGATATATTGTCATGTTAATGTGTATATACTCTCTTCGAGTTCAATCAAAAAGATGAATTCAAAGAAATTCTCTCAAACCACGGACTCAATAAAATCAAATTCTAGATCTATCTATAAATTTTAAATAACCAAAGATAATCCAATAAAAGAGAAAAATATACTTTTAATTATTCACTTATTACAAAGTTATCATTTTAGTTCCACATTTATATAAATACCCAAAATAATCCTTCACTTATTGAAAAATATTACATTTGATTCTTTACTTTGTTAAAATTACTAAACTTAGTTTATCTATCAAATTCTAAACCCTAAATCTAAGAGATTTAATTTAATATTTTGTTAAAAAAGTTAAGAACCAAATGTGATATTTTCTACAAGTAAAAATATATTTTAAATATTTTAATAAGTAAAAAATTAAAATAATAATTTTATAATAAATAAGGGACCCAAAATATTAGTCTCCAATGAAGGGAAAATCTTCAGTAATAAGTGATAACTAAAAGGAGTACTAGATTATATAAGGAGGGAAATCTTGAGTTCACGCATTGGAGAACTATCATTACCATTCATTGCTTTGGACTTTAAGCCATATCTTATATATATATATATATATATATATTTATTTATTTATTTATTTATTTATAAAAAGAAAGAATAATGATATATAGTTCCTTCCAGCTTCCACGCCCTTTACAGCCTTGATCCTGCTTTTGTCCATCTGGCTATTACACGCATTCTATTTTTACACACATGCTCCATTTCTTTTAGCCGAAAGCTCCAAACTCTTCCACATATAAATAAAATCTTCAAATCTATCAAATGCCAGTAAAAAAGCATCATCTGAATGAACCTTAAACCCGCATCTGTTTGCTTTTCTTCTTTCTTTCTACTTTTCTTTTCCTTTATTTTTTTTCCCTTCTTATCCTTTTCACTTCATCATTCTTTTCACCTCGTCTACCTTAATTTGGTGAGAAACCATTAGGTAATAGTGCATGTAGATGGAATAGTCAAGATTAATCTTAATCATTTGATGAGTGTCGTAAGTGCAGATTGGATTTTTATGGAAAAAATTGTACTTTTGGTTTTTATTGTTTCACTTAATTTTTAATTTAGTTTTTATAATTTAAAATTTTATTATTAACTCCTTAAAGTTTAAATATTTTTTATTTAGTCCATATCATTCTATTTTTAGCCATATTTTGCTATACATGTGAGTTAATTTGGCTTAACTATATATATATATATATATATATATATATATATGTATGTATGTATATATATTTTATTAGTATAAACTACACATATTCAAATTGTTAAAATATTATGCATTTAACTATATCAATAAAATTTAACAAAATATTAGTAGAAATTTAATAGTAAGAACTAAATTAAAACATTTGTGAACTCTAAGGATCGAATTACGAATTGAATAAAACTATAAGAATTGGAAGTAATATTTTCCCTCTTTTACTTGGATGTTGCATTGGTTATTATGTTTTTCAAATGTGATGATTTATCAGGTTCTGCATAAGTGAGACATGGCTGACTACTACTTGAGAGGTGCAATAAACTATTTATAAAAAAAATATTTAGATACATGTAATATAATAATTTATATTGCATTAAATTAATAAAAGAATTTTCAAGAAAATTTTGAGTAATGGAATTCACTTGAATCTTTGCTTTGCATTATATGGTTATGCACTACATGCGTGAAGAACTTTTTCCAATATGCTTTTAGAATTCACCGAATTTAAAAGCAAGAACTTGATTTTTTTTTTTTTTAATTTCTTATGTGTGTTCACTCAGTTGTCTAAATTACTCTCTCTCTCTCTCTCTCTTATTACTTGAAAGATGTACATTTCAAATTGTGGGCAATAGTTATATATATATATATATATATATATATATATATATGGTGTGGAGAAAAAAGTGTTCCAGGTTCCATCTAACTTAAAGTTTAAGTCCAAAAATTTTGATTAAAGTAATTAATTTTTTAGATATTAGTGCCAAAAAATTTTGACACATGTATTTCCTTCCTCCATTTTTTACTTCCAAAATTTAATGGTTCGTTTGTAACAAAAAATTAATAATAATAAAGAGTTCAGCCTAAGGACATTCGAAAGCATTCTATTATGTAATCCACCGGGACCAGACTTTTTTTGTAAGAAAAAAAAACACTTATGTATACACAATGACATGCTAATAAATTTGAGAGAACCAATTTCAATTGTTACGACCTTAACTGATAGACGTGATTGATATGAGAAATGATATAACTCTTGCCTTTGTGAGCCTATTACATTCCTCAAATACAACAAAACTTAATTTAATACATAGAACCTAATCGGATGAAGCCAATACTAATGCATCCATATATAAATATTAAAAGAATAAGTTTAATTTTTGTGTAAAAATTTTGGTAGAATCTCCCCTAAAATATAGATCTCATAAAATTTTTATAATAGAACAATCTGATATAATGGAGAACTCTGCTATCCAACAAATACATACAAACTAGCCTACAAACCAAAGAACTAGATCAAAACAACTAGCCTATATACAAGGAACAACTAAGTGTAATTATAAAATGTATAACAAAGAGACCATTGCCTTGACAGCAGGCAATGCTAACCAAAATAGAAACACCGTAACTTTTACTCTGTAGGTGGAGTGTCTTGAACTAGCGTTATAATATGCAAAATTTTAAATAACGGAATAAGTGGAAACTCAATAAGCAGATAATATTAATTATACAAAGGAATGAACAAATTGACAATGATAAAGTATATCACCAAAACATTCGTTGTTTAAAATCGAATACTTTCTATGGCTTAATCAACAATTCCAAAAGCAAAAGAAAACCATTCATTATCATATAAGTCCAACCTTAAATATTTAAAACATGTTCTTAATTTAAATGAATCAACATATAATGATAATTTAAAATATCCAAATCTAATAGAATACTTAAAAATCTCCTACTGAACCATCTAATGTATAAAATATAGAATTAACCCAAAGTTAGTATAATCAAATAAGAGCAAATAACCATGATCAGCCTTAAGCTATGAATAATCATGACAATGGCCTTAAGCCTCAAACATAATATGGACATAGGGGCATCATACCTAACCATATCAGAATATTAATCGTAGTGCACTACAGCTAACGTCTACTGCCATTAGCTACAAGGTCCTATTTTGGATACATTCTCAAAAGTTTCTTTAATATATACAAATTCATATTAATCAGAATTTCAAAATCTGACCACTTTAAACTTTTATATTTAAATAATTTAGATAATTCAAAAATGCAAAATTATAAAGTCTATAAAGCCAACAAAATTCCCAGATTTCAGAATATGCAATAACATTTATAAATTTAGAAGTCTGCCCCAAGGTACCAGATATAGCAAAAATTTGTATTTGAAAATAGATAATTTAAAGCAAAAATCTTGTATAAATAAGATTATTTACTCACCTAATCAAAGTACACACAATTCAACCTCTGTTAGGTATAAAAGGATTGATTTGACTCTAAAAATATAACAATTAATATATCTTAAACCTTCCATAGCAACAAAAATCTTAATTAAAATAATTTCTAAAAGAAATTCCCACAATAACTTAATCAAATCAATTTGCTTTTCTAACCAAATTTTTGGTACTTAGTTCCTCCAAGTTTCTATTATTCCTCTTAATGATTTTAATTTTCATAATTAGCACATATAAATATGCTTAGAAAACACCTTGAGAACCTAAATGGTCCATAAACTTAAAGTTTCATCTTCATTGATGGTTAACACTAATATATTTACACTAAAAATATTCCAAGGCTTTTGAAAATACCCTAATGCTAATAAACTCAAATAATTCTCCCTCAATGAAAATTGTTTCTCTGTTAGTCCAATAATGTAAACACACATATATATACTTTGGGTTTATAACTTCCAAATTGCTAGTTTCTTCCTTTTCATTTCTATTCAGAGAATTATATACAACTTAAAATTTTGGATTTTCTTATGATATAGATGCCATTAAGCCCCCTTATAAATCATTAGCATTCATGCAAAATTAATTCCAACTTAATATCCTTCCCAATAGCTCATTGTAATATTCTTTATAACCCTTAAGTTGCCTAATATTACCAATTGAGTCCAAAAATTATTCCAATCATTATCAAAGTAATTATTGAACATTAACAATTACTTCTATTGCATTTATATTCATAAAACTCTATCCCATAATAATGAAATTTAATATAAGCTTAAGGAAAATTTTTAAAATAACTTACCATTCAAAACGATAACTACTTAACTCATATTATCTTTCTTAATGCCTAATAACATTAGTGGATCAAAATTTCTTTAATTATCAATATTCTACGCACCTAAATTCTCTACCAAAAAAGAGTGTTTTTAATTTAGCGTTCTAATATCAAACTAACACATGGGGGTTGTTAGAATCTCATTTATGATCAAAACCCAAAAAAAAATTTCCCAAAACAATTTCAAATCACGCCTCAACTTCAAATTTCAAGTTTCAGACACAATTCATGTTCATTCAAAATTGGAAATTTTTAAATTTAAGCACTAATTCAGATAATTAGGAGTTAAAGTTGACAGAGAAAAACTCAAAAATTACTCTTAAACAAAAGCCCTTATGCAACATGAGGAAATTTTACCTGAATCAAGTCAAATGTAAAGATTTTTATTATTGTTCACTATTCACGTGGGTTTGAACTTCAGAGAGGAAATTTACAAATTCTAATCATAAAACTTGAAATTAGGAATTGAAAATGGAAGAGAGGGGTGTGAAATACAAGCTAGGGTAGAAACCCCATCAAAATCAAGTGAAAAACTTACAATCCGAGCTCAAATTTCCTTCCAAATTCGCGCCCTACTTAAAGTGTGTTCTTGCTAGAATTTTGAAGCTTTTTCGGTTTGCCACTCGCCGGATGCATCCAACAATGGTACTTGCGTGAACAGGAGGAGCTAACGTGATGAAGAGAAGAAAATGTAGGGTATACAAGTTATTTTATATAGGGGGTAGAGGGCATTCTTGGAAGAAGAGACAACAACATCAGACTTGCGCTTGGTAGGATTTGATCAAAGGTCTCTTGTTTGCATGAAAATTGCTACTTGATTTAATATAAAAGAAATCTCTTTAATCTTTTCCTTAATTAAATTATTTCTCCCCTTAACTTGTGTAAATATTTACAAACTTATCCTTTCAAATTAAACATTTTAGATGTAAAATTTTAGTATACTACAATCCTATCATTATTGTTTAAAAAATAAAAACTGAGAGGTGTGTCGAAAGAAAAGAACAATTTTTCTTAGCCCAAAGTGACATAACATCATAAATATTTTATTTGTTGATAAAACTTGAGTTTGGATTTTGCTGTCATATAGTTTATTAAATATAAATCCTTTGATTAATTTTTAAAACTATATATAATTAGTAATAAAATTTTTAATTACATAAGATCAATAAATTTAAATTTAAATAATTAAATTAATATATATTTTTAATATTAATCATTAAATTTATACATTTCTTCTTAAATACACCAAATCTTCATCTCACATAGAGGCCATTCATTTGCCCAGAATCAGACGCAATGTCGCACGGTTCATAAATTCCAAAATTTTGTCACATTCAATATTATATTATATAATATTATGTTATAATGTTGAGGGCCTATGTAATTTGTGTTGTTTCCCTCAATGATGGTCACCACATGCACACATTATCGAGATGTGATATAATTTTTGTTAGCTTTCAAAAGATATGAATTTAAAATTTAATTTTTTTAAAAGAAATAAAATATGAAAAATCTAACATGCAATGATCCTCCTGATCCTAGAACAAGTATTTCTTAATTTCAGCTCATGATTTTGTTTGAAGTGTACTTTTTCCCTTATAATTGGGCATGCGTACATAATTTTATATTCTTAGAATTTCGCATATAATGCCAATACTGCGTTTCAACTACATTGTCCATTATTAATTATTAGTGATCATAAAACCGTACAAAGCTCTTTTTTGGATGTTAAATATTTTAATACCTATTTAATCCAATAATATAAGAGCATTCATTAAACAGCTGTATTAATTATAACCGTATACATTTTCAAATAGCTTTAGATATCTCTTCATATTCAGAAAGCAATTTAAATACATATATGGCGTTGATATGCAAAATATAAATGAATAAGTTTTAGTTCAATAAGAAGTTGTTGTATTGTTTAGAGTATCGGGGTAAATTTTTTTTTTTCTATAAACTAAGAGAAAAGAAAGATAGTCAATAGCCGCCAATGTTTGTTTTTATTTTTATAAAGGTAATAAATTTTGAAAATTCTATCTAAATTGATCCCTATTTCTTTTTATATTTAAATATTTGTGTCCCTTGTTATCAGCTTCTTCAGGGTTATGTAAGGTTTCTTTCTTATGGGTATGGGCAATGAAAGCGGAATTATAAAAGGTTAATAAGAAAATTGAGCTTGTAAATCATTCATGACATAAAAAAAAAAAAAAAAAAAAAATATATATATATATATATATATATATATATATATATATAAAACTTTGAATGGTGATAGAGATAGGAGAAAGAAATGCATAATGATAGAGAGGAATTGCTTTTCAGTTTTATTCTTTAGAGGATAATAAAGTTAAATTACTAAAAAATTATCCATCAAGGAGATTAGTTGCAACAGTTATTTCCATTGCTATTTAACTAGTAGTGTGTAAGAAAATCTCCTTAAGTCAACTATTCTGTTCGAATTCTCTACCGTGCTGTACAATGTATTGTGCAATTTTAATTTTAAAGTGTATTTATTAATAAAATTTGTTACTTTTACTAAGATCAATTTCTTTTTTCTCCTGCTAGCTAGCATGGGTGCTGCATTACACAGAATCTATTCCATCGACTATCAAGCAAAATTGCCAAGCACAAGAGAGATTAAAAAATGGCTGAAAATTCAAACTTCGCACGTGATAAATTCAGATTTTTCTCCCGAACCCCTTGAACCAGCTGGATCAATCTTATCCTTTTAATTTTGATGATAAACATATATAATTCATGCATATAAAGAAGCGTTCGTCAGTATACTTCGGTTTTGTTACTATCAATAGACATGCTACGAGTTCATGGTTGATATGGGCGCTCATGCGAAGGAATAGGCAACACAATAATATCTTGAGAGTGCTCAAAGCCCATGCATTTGCCATGCTCCTTCACTTTCTCATTGTTGCTCCAACATGTCTGTTTCTTAGAGTTCCAACTTCGACCCACAAAGTTGGATTTGCTGGTGTTTAATTAAACTTGTGAGACCTATGTGTATTTGTTTGAGATACAAATCATGGAGTGGCATGGTGTAGGATTTAGAGATGAATTTACGTTTTGATTTTACGAAGGACAAAAATTTTTAGATTTAATTTTGTCAAGATGATTAACGTACCTCTTAATCAAGGAAGATGATTGTTTATCAATTAAAAATACAAATAAAGAATATAAAATAAGATAAAATTACAAATTCAAAATTAAAAGTTTAATAAAAAATATGGTCTTCGTACATCCTAATCATCCTTGGCGACGTGGCAAACCCCATGTGCTTGTGTAGTGATAAGAATCTGCATTGTAAATTTATACAATTCAGAACGATGATTATGGGGGCTCTGCCAAACTAGAAAATTGCGCCATTGTCACCGATTTTGTTCTTGGTTTTGAACCTAGGATGATTGCCTTTGCTTTGGATACCCTGTTGGTCCAAATTAACTAAGAGGATTCCCACTACTATATATGTACAAATTAAATGTGCTCTCTTATTATATTAGTTTATAGGTATCAAATCTGGTTTCTTCTATGATACAAGTAGTACTATTAATTTATTTCACTTGCAGGGAGTGGGATATAAGAATTCTGATTTCTGATCTAAGCTGTGGATATCAAAATAGAGAGAACCTTCGATGGAAGAGTAAGGCTATATTTTTTCTTGGGTGCTAAATAAGTCTCGAGATATAGTGAAAGTTGAAGATTAGGAAAAAATAAAGAGACTAGAGCTAATATATAACAGATTGGCCTTTGAAACCTTTTCATTGAAGAAAATGGAAGGACTAGTGTTAGCCAAAAAAAGGGAAATTGATAAGCTAACAAGTAATTGGTGAAAAAATTCTCAAGCTCATCTTATATGCAAGTAGTCCAATAGATCTAGTATTTCAAAGTAAATCTTATTCACAAAAGATAGGAAGATTAAATTAATTATTGATAAAATGCCAAACACAACTTCTAAGTAAAACTCAAATTTAACATATTTACTTAAGATTGATTTGATTTGCTCATCATTTATATATGAGGTCTAAGTGTCTAACTTAAAATCTATCCTTTGACTAGACATCTTCACCATCGTTGGTAGCAACCATAGTACCATACCGGGTGATATGCCACACTCCACACCCAGATGAAGACGCAAGTGGTTGTTTTACCAGCCTAACTTGACGAGGAATGCTCTAATAAAGTCATAACTACAGAGAAATTGAACGAGCATTATAAATTCTATGGCACGAAATTTGGTACAAAGGCCCCAAATGTTCAGGAGACAGTGATGGACCACGATATAAAAGAGCATTTACAGTCCATAGTCTCCTTTTCAGGCTATAATGTTAGCATTGTACAATCATATAGGATCCTACACTTGGTCAATCGTTTTGAGGGGCAGAAAATGATATCTAATTTAATGAAATAGTTACTTCAAGCTCTGTAAATGAAATTTGTATTAAAAACAGTTACGAGATATCTCATTAATAATTCGAGGAACCCATAGATACCAATTGGTGTGAGCAGGCCTTTGCCGCAGTATGGCCTTCTTTTACCAATTGGCACCATCAGCATCGCGGGACTGGTAGAAATCATTAGGCCGAACGATATTGACCTCCTCAAACTCATTATCATCTGGAAGCAATAGATAAAAGAATTTTCATTATGTTGTTCTGGAAAAGCAATATATATCAATACTCCATAAACTTGTAAAATTTAAACGTTAAGACAAATAATGAAGTTGACTTCCCAGACTATAACATTTCAAGTCTGACATAAAGGCGAGGCAGAGGGAGGGTAGAGGAGAAAACTACATGATGTTAATGCCTGTTGCTTACGTGTAAAGATCATTTTTAAAGAGACACAATTAGCCTGTAAATCTCTGCTGTGTTGAATATGCACGAGTGAGTACGACTGGTGAGAGAGACTACTTTGAAGTCACCAAATAAAAATAAAAAGATCATCAAGAGAACCGTCCAGAAGACCATCAATTCAGAAAATTTTTCCTCAACATGTCAATTGGTTATTAGAAAACTGTTAACAAGTGCAATTCCACGAGAGAAATCATGTAAGTAATCAAGATAATATTGAAGAAAAAGTGAACATTATTTAGATTGAGAAGCATCATTTTCATCTTTGCCATCTTGGCTCCTTTTGCTTCCCTAAGTCACAGAAATTGCCAAACAGAGAGTAGGTGTATCTCTTTAACAGTCAGGGTATGTTTGTATGGATGGCAAAGAATGGAATAAAATAGCCAAGTGGTACATTTACAATTGTATCCTCTTTAGCTAAAACCTAGTTAAAATAGCATTCTATTAATGAGTGTAATATTGTAAAAATAACTTATAAGTCATTCCATTCCATTAATAACTTATTTCCTTCCTTCATTAAATTCCCAAACAATGAATGACACATACCTTTCCATTTCATTTTATTCCATTATCAGTCATTCTATTTCATTCTTTCTTAATCTTCCAAACATAGCCTTAGTTTGCATTTGAATTGTAATATTAGTTCAAATTACATGGAATTTCAAATGCTAGGAATTTGAAATGCGACAATTTAAATTTCAACCATTTGAAATACAATGTTTGGATGTTCACAATATTTATAAAATAACTTGCGTGTGACTCTCTCTCTCTCTCTCTCTCTCTATATATATATATATATATACACATGCATTTGTATATATGCTCACTCATGATTATAAAAATATGAAAATGTATAGGCAAGGACACGTGTGTGTGTGTGTGTGTGTGTGTATTAAATATGTGCATGTGCATGCACATGTGTATGTCTGTTTATGCATGCACAAGTGGATATACCAGCATGAGTATACACATGAGTGTGTGGTTGGGGAGAAAGGGGGGGGGGGGGGGGGGGAGAGCAAAGGCAGCTATGTATGTGCTTGTGTATATAGTTGCATGCAATAAATAGCATGCACATGTTTATATATGCATGTGTGCAAATATGTATATATGTGGATTTATACACATGGTAGTGTGCATGCATAGATGAATCCACTCCAATGCATCTATCATGTGCACGCACGCACACACGTGTGTGTGTGCATATTCATTGTGGCACATGTTTTGTAAGTATGTGCACATCATGCACATGCATATGCTCGTGTTATAGGCGTACTCATTTATGTGTGTGCATACTTGCATGTGCATGTGTGTATGCTCATGTTTCTCCACATATATATATGTGTGTGTGTACCTTTGCATTGCATGTGAGCATGTGAATACGTGTGCACGCATGCATGGGTATGTGTATGTCTATGTGTGTGTGTGCACACGCGCATGCTTGTATGAGTGTATGCAAATGTGTCTATATAAATATAGTTGTGTGCATTGAAATAGTAAAAAGAAACTAGTCCTTTAAAAATGAAAGGGGAAACTTTAAATTTCTACATATTTAGGTGGAATTTCACGTTCTTCCAAATCTACTTAATTAAATTACCTTAAAAATTTCAAAATCCAATCTCTCTTAATCCAAACAAGGAAATTTTCAATGAAGTAATTCAAATACATCCAAAAATTAATTTCTCCACTTAAATTGCCTCATCCAAGTGCAACATTAGGGAATAAGTCTTGCTTCATTGTTGCTGTTACCGTCCTTAATGATATTTTGAGATTAAACACAAGTAACGGAAGCATAAGCAGCCATAGTGTGCTTATTGAATAAACCCATTACCATAAGGGTTTTGTCTTCAGTATGGAATCACAATGTCACTTAGTGAACTTAGGTCCACAGCTAAAATTGACGATAACAGATTGCCACTTCCATTTTCTGAAGTGTGAGTGATCAGGCAAGTGAACATTAAGTGTATGTTTGGATTGAAGAGAATGGAAAAGGGAAGGAAAAGGAAGGTCTAATTTAGATATTTTCGTTGATTGAGATTTAAATCAAACTTTCCCTTCCTTTCTTTCTCCTCCATTCTTTTCAGTCCAAAAATTTCTGAAAATGTCAGGAACCATTCATGTATGACAACTAATGTGATATTGGACAAGGATGGTGCCAATATAAAACAGAAATCCACAATCAACTAGAATCAGATGAGAATAAGCAAACAATTCCATACTTCAGAACCAGAACTATAGAGTAGATAGAAGAAATTAGCACTAATAATAAGCCCCACTAGAACCAAAAATCTATAGTCCAGCTCAAAGAACTATGACATCATTATTCACAATTAATATAGCATGCACCATACAGTAATAATCCTAAAAGGCTAAAACTACGCAAGATACACATATCATTTTACAGAGATTGGAAGTACTATGTATGCGTGTGGGTGGGGGGTCCATATTAAGGGATAAACTACATCAATAAACATTTAAGAAACTAAATGCTAAATTCATTAAGGATGCCAAAGGCATGTAAGATATTAATTTTTGACACATACCAAAAACAAAAATAGTGTTTCTTTTATGTTCCAAAAAATATATCAAGAAAGTACCCATGAGTGCCTGAGACTTAACCCAAAAATTTCAGGAAGCTATTACTACTTTCTGACATAGTTCCTAGTTACTGCAGTTTCCTCCAACAGAATGAACATTTGGAATAAATCAAACATAAAACTGAGGGTGACATGACTAGTCCATCATCAAGACTGTCTGATGCTTTAAAGAACAAGTTGGTCATTGGAACTCAGTGCACAGTCAGTGAAGGACAAAATACAACAGAACAAGCATGCTGGCTTCTAACGACCACAAGTTGTTACTCAACCTGTGCTGCATCTTGTTTAGAAAATTTCCCTAACTGAAACTTTGATATAAAGCTGTCCATAGGTGTAAGCAATGCAGCATAACGGCAAAGGAATGTTTCACCTTCTGCCCATAGACTCCTCCAACTAAATACACATACCCATAATTTTAAAGTCTGTTAAATAGTTTTCATACTTGAAATTTTAAAATAAAAATGGGAACAAATACATCAAATGGCAAACGTAAAACTTTTTTTGAGAGCAGGTGGAATGATGGGAAGAAGAAAAAAATAGAATGCATAATACATTAATATAAAAACTGCCCTCAATAAACATTTAAGATAGGGCACCAAAACTAAATGGTAAGTCATTAAAGATATCAAAAGCACACATGTCCTACTCATTTTTCACATGAAAGAGTGTTTCTTTTGTATTCCATGAATAAAATATTTCCTAGAGTACCCTGTGAGTACCTGAGACTAGGCCAAAAATTTGAGGAAGCTATTAATATTTTCTGACACACTTCCTATGTACAGCAGTTCCTCAAACATAATGATTATCCAGAATAAATCAAACACAAAACTGAGGATGACCCGATTAGTCCATTACCAAGATTGTCCAATGCTTTGTAGCATAACTTGGTCAATTGGACTTTATGCACAATCAGTGCTAGAAAAAGACAGAAGAACTGGCATGCTGGCTTCAATTGATCATAATTTGCTACTTTCTATTGTTAGGAAATTTCCCTTAACTGAAACTATTATCTGATGCTGTCTGCAGCTGTAAGCAATACAGCATGACGGCAAAGGAGTATTTCAACTTTATTCCCACAGACTCAAACAAAATACACACACCCAAAATTGAAAATAAAGTTGACAACAGGACAATAGGTATAATAAATGAAATGCATACAACTTTTCATTGGGCATGGGATGGGAGGAAGAAAAAGTGGAGGATACATAACCTTTTCTCAAGGTCAGAGCCACAACAGCATCATTTTCAACCTGAATAGGCAAAAATATATTTATATAAGGAAGCATCAACATGTATAACACATTGGTATAATTCATGTTATGAGCATGCTAAACTTTTAGATATATCCTAAATGCTGATATATTCAAGAAACAGACAAAGTAAAAAATCACATAAATAAATGATGCAAAAGTACCTTTTGATCTGCTAGCGTCTTTGAGTCCTCTAATATTTCCCCTGTACCTGGTAGAATTAACCGCTGATTACTGATGGGTTGATCAATGAGTTCCTGCAACTTCTGCTTTATGTCAATTATTTTATCAGATGGTTTGCACCGAATAAAGTACGTTGTCTTAATACGCTTGACACGAATGTACATATCCTGTCATGCAATCACAGTATAAATTACTCAAAATGTTCTGACAATGCATAAGAGATACTTAGAAATAGTTAGAGCTGCTACAATGGAGTCCAATGTCATACATGGCAAGATTAGCAATAATAAGAGTTTTTGAGCCTAACATGGAATAATTTAAATTTCTCAATTAGTAAATGCATATCAGCCTGATACCTCTTAAAATTGCTTGTGAAACACATATAGCAAGCTAAGCATGGCATTCGAACAAAATTTCAGCAAGGTATAGCATCTCCATGACATGTCTGGCTCAAGTTAAAATATGAAAACAATTCATATCATGTTCCACTATGAAATCCAAAACATGCCTCAAGCCTCCAGCATTAGTCCGTTGTCTGGGCAAAAAATGGCAATTTTAAATATTAACTATTAAATTTTATCCCCTCCTCTTTCTGTTCCTCTGCAACTGCAAAATTAGACACGCACCTGTTTCCTTGTTCCTTTTTAGTTTTTATTCTTCCCAATTTCCAAACAACTATGCATTTGCTTATACATTACCATCTTCCATAGTTATTCTAACTACTTTCCGTCATTAGATTTGAATTACTATCAAGCAAACTGCAACTGAATTCTTAACTGTCAATTTGAAGTCATTACAAAGGTTCTAGGAATTACAAAGGTGCCCATTGCTGGAAGAGCATATTCCAAGTCTCCAGGCCAAATACATTTTTTTTCTGGGTTATTTAAAAAATGGTTCTACGAATTTCAAATGCGCCTAATTGTCACGGAAATCATAGCTGAAGGCTACAGCAGCTTTCTCCAACATCATCATCGGGTTATGAAAGTGTGATTCCAAAGAAATCCGAAGAGAGAAACATACCATTTCTTAAGCTTCCGGTGCCTATTTGTTTGTGACGAAATTTCCAGATTCTGCGGTCCTAAGAATTGGAGAAAATGTTTGAAAGAATCGAAATTAAAAAACAAAAATCTAAATACCAAAGGAATGCATTTAACACCTATAAAGTTTTGTTCAATTCTTTGAATTTCAGTATGCTCGAAAAGTTGTCGAGACAATCAAGTTTGGTTCAAGAAACTTCACAAGAGAAAGCGAATTAACCGAGTTTTGTGCAGAGAGAAATCAAGGAAATTGGAGCTTACAAACTAGGTCGGAAACCAGAATTCTGACCTGGGAATCGGTGAACCTGTCTCCCAGGAAAAGTTCGTAGTTCCGAATAGGGGCTTTCCCAGTCACCGTCCTCAACTGGTCGCTCACGAGCTGAGTCCTGTTCGGTAGCGGTGTCGCATTTCTTCCACACCTAATACAAGTTGTTAAACTGGGCTTTAAATGACTAATTAAAAATAAAAATAGCCAAAAATAAAATTAGAGATTGAGCTATTCATAATTTAAAAAATTCATCTAATTTAATAAGTTTAGCAGAAAAAATTAAAATTTAAACAAAAAATTTTATTGAAAAAACTACATTTATAGAATACGTTTGAATAAATATTCTTTTAATATATAAAAAATTTAACGTGATATTTTAATAAAAAAATAAAAATTAAAACTTTTTATTTAATAAATTTATACCAATAAAATAATTCATTTATATTTACAATATTTTTATATATAATTTTATATGTAATAATAATAATTATTATTTACATTATTTATTATAAATTTTAAGTAATAAATTAATTTAATATTTCTTAAAAAGTACAATTAGTCTGATATGCATAATTTGAAAAATATAAATAAAAATTTTTAATTAAAATATAAGTTCAAATTTTTAAGTCAAAATTTAAATTAAATTTTTTAAAAATTCAACTTAATAATCAAGTTTTAGACAAAATGAAAATACAAATAAAAAAAATATTAATTAGTCATATATATTTATGCAACACTTAATTTTATATACGAAATTTGAATAAAATTATTCGATTATCAGCTTCCATTCTTTTTTATAAATAATTTTATTTAGATTAATATGCTTCTTATTTTCTCCGCGTTGAATGACTTTTTCCGAAACACAATGGGCTAGTGGGCTACTCAGTCAATGATCTTGTAAAATTTATATGTAATTATTTATATTTTTATTAAAATATGATATGATTTTTTTGATAATATTATGACATGTATCTAATTATTATAAATAACTAATTTTTTTATATATTAGTTAACTATATAATTGATGTGTATTCAATAAAAATTTTGGTTGCAAAGATTAAAAATTTTACTTAAATATATTCTTCTTTATTTTATGACTCAGAGAGTCAGAGTGGGGGTAGATATAAGTTTTTTAAAAAAGGATTCTCTTAAATCCTAAATTAATATGAATCTCTTATCGTTATATTAATATTATACTTATATAATAATTTATATTAAATTAATAGCATCATTTAATGATACATATTTAATGTTTAAAAATTAAAATTGATAATTTTTAAAATAAAAATATTAAGTTTTTAAAACTTTAATTTGATTATTATAAATTATTTAAAAATTTCATTCAACGATCATGATTAATTTTATAGCACCTGCAGCAAAAAAACTAAGTCCTAAACCTAGACATTAAGTCCCCGGAACGAGGAGTTGGATATCCTTCTATTGCTTAAATAATGGACTATTTGTTGTAATCTATATATTTATAAAATACAAATATAGAACAATAAAGAATCACAAGAAATTGCAATGCGGAGAAATCATTTTTCGCAATAATTATAAGAATAGGACCTTTGACTACACTCAATAACTACGAAGAAAGCATATCCATCAAACTTTGTCATAAAGTATATTTAGATTATTATTTCTACAAAAATAATGTGTGAAAAGGGAAAATTATTCTTTTGATCCCCATAATTTTATTCAATTCTTAATTTAGTTCCTATAGTTTAATAATTTATAATTAAATCCTTAATTACAGTTTACATATATTATAAATTAGTCCCTACTATTAAAATTTTTGTAATATTTTATTAAATTTATCCTGTAATAATTAAATATATACTATTTTAATACTCTAAATATGTATGATTTCTGCTAATAAAGGAGATAAAAACAAATAATGAAATAAAATTAACTCACATATATAGCAAAATATTAGCGAAAAAATATAGTGACATGGAGACCAATTTAAACTATAAAACTTTGTAAATTCTAAAAATTTAATTTCAAATTTTTAAACTATAAAGACCTAATTAAAAATGAAGTAAAACTATAAAGAGCAAAGGTATCCTTTTTCCATGTGACAAAAAAATGATATATTAAAATATAACACAGCACAGAAGAACGTTAGTAAATGTGCAGATGAGATTACCCTGATAATCACTTATTGTCTTCTAACTCTATATCCTTCCTTTTATTATGCCATCCTTAAACATATCCTCAACACCATTAATGGCAGAAAACTTACCTATTGCTATACATCATTTGATTGTGTAGATGTTGATAAATTTCAAAGAGTAACCATTTGGGTTCATATTCCCAATAATCCCCAAATTATTGCTAATTATGTAGATTAATTTTAATTATGTCAATGTAACTTATAAGTCTATTTTTATGGATTATGACTAAGGATGATGTATAAAGAAGTGAATGAGAATACTCCCCTCATTTCTCATCTAAATTTTTTCTCTTATTCTCTTTTATATTTTCCATTCTCTTATTCTCTTCTATTTTCCATTAGTTTTATAATACTTACTTAGTTTTAAACATATTATGTATTATACATTTTGGCAAAAAAAATTTCTTATGATCTTTTTCCTAAATACATGGTTATGCATCCATTTGATGATACTCATTGCAAAATTAATAAAAATTATTTTGGTGGATTTTCAATCCATTAGTTCTTGTCTTCATAAGGTATATGATAAGAATTTTTGTTCTTGCTTTATGTTATTTATAGATTCAATATGTTTATTTATGTTTATAATATGATTATTAATTTGATATTGAAAATGCCTTGGAAATCAAAAGGCTATGCATGATTGGATGACCAGTAGTTACATCATTTTTTTTTATTATTTTAAGGCCAACAAATTTATGTTTAAATGAATAATGTTCATAGAACATGTGTATCATCATTTGATGACTAGAGAAGAAGTAAAGTAACTATAAATTTTGTTTACAATAACCTTGAAAGTTATATTCTCCATACCATCAAATAGTATTGGAAACTCTTCATTTGAGTATCTATAAGAGCAAATTGTTGACCACTTATGATCAATGAGCCAAAAGGGTGTTAAATATAATGATGATCCACTATGGATATTAAAATAACATAAAATTTTTTTATAGCTAGTGATTAGATTTTGCAATATGACTAGAAGTCATGAAATGACCAAAAGTTATTTTAAAGCTTAAGAAGACATAAAACATTGAATGGACATGTTATTGCAATGCATTTTATAATAGCAATTTATGTAGTTTATGATAATTTTATTTTACTTATAATTCTCACAAACTATTCATGGTATTATTCATTTATAAATAATTAATTATTTGTATGAAATTTTTATGATCTTAAAACAAAAATGTTAATTGGAACATCTTGTTTACCTTTATTAAATAATTATTTGTGACATTTGAAAGAAAAAAAAAGGGAAAAAGGGTACCTTACAAATAATTGTAAAAGTTGAATTAAGAACAAGTGTGCTTTTGTTACTTATTTGTAAGTTATTTTATTTCTTATTCAATTTCTAATATTAAATATGTTTAAGAGAAGGTGAGTAATACACTGACAATTTTGATTTACCAAAATAATGATACCTTTATTAGGTTTATTTATATCTTTTTCATATAATATTGTATACTATGGATATGTCTGTGAACACCATAATTTATTTGGACAATATCAAATCTTAATAATTAAAAGGGATTCAAAACAATTAATTAATAAAGACACAAAAAATTTGAAAACACACAAAAATATCAAAATTAGCAATAAAAATATAGAAAATGTGGAAAAAAAATGAAATAATGCTAAAATATAAAAATAATAAAATAAATAAGTGAGAAATGATAGGGAATAAAAAATATTGAAATAAAAATGAAAATGAAGGAAAAGAAGTGAAAATGGCGAAAAGAAAAAGAAGGAACTAAAAAATGAATTAGGTACATTTAAAAATTGGGTCCAAAAGAAAAAAAAAATTAGAGTTGAATCTAAATATTGAAGGTAAAGCCTAACTCACTTAAGTTGGAGCTTGAGAATTCAAAAGGGCTTACTTGAACCTAAGTCACTCCCAAACCCATAATCCGAGATCCATGACCCTTTCTTGATCTATTTTCCTTTAATTTTTTATTTTTTATTTTCCCATTCCCTACTTACACGTGTCATTGCATGAAAGGTTTCATCTTCATTTTATTTTCATTTTTCTTTCATTTGTTTCATTTTTAGATTTTACTTATTTCTCTTTTATAGCATTTTGCATATGTCACTCCAAGAAGGCTTCATTTTGCATTTCACTACAATTTCGTTTGCATTTTCTATTTTACGTTCTAGATTTTTTTTAACATCACATGTGGCATCATCTTATTCACCATCACTAAATTTCATTTTTTACTTTCATTTAATTACTTTATCATACATTTCACACCTAGTACACAATCTAAGCTAGATTCATTTGGTGCATATGCATTTTCATTCCATGTGGCATTTCATTTGTATTTTAGGGGTTAAACTTTCAAATTGGAGGCTTCTTGACTAATTATGGGTGTGACCCTAGCTCTTAGATGCACACACACCTCATTTTAGAGAGGATCATCTTGACTTAAGGGGATTTGGACATTAAAGAAAGGAGAAGGGAGCTAAAATATGTGCTAGAGGAGGGGATCATAGGTAATTCTCATGACCTTTCTTCACTTGATTTTTGCTTTATATTCTTCTTTCTTTTGGCTGTAATTTTTGCTGGTCATGGGTTAATTTGGATGCCACAGTTTCATTTTTGGTGTTGTAATGTTTGATTCCAAGGTGTTTGACTAATTGCCATTGCATGTGTGACTCTTTATGTTGTCCATTTTTCAACCCTATTTTACTTTATGTATGATCTACTTGACAGCCCATTTTCATGCATGATTTTGCCCCATGTGTGATTCACTTTAATGGTTATTTTTTTTAGCACATTTTCAGCCCACATGTGATCCTTTTGTTGTCCATTTTCCAGCACCATTTCACCCTACATATGTTTTATTTTGTTGTCCATTTTCTTGCATGATTGTGTTATATGTATGGTTCTTTTTAATGTCCATTTTTCCAGCACAATTTTGCTTCATATGCTTTATGTTGCTATCCATTTCCTAGCCCAATTTGTGTTGAATGTAGGATCCATTTTTTATGCCATTTTTTAACTCAATTTCCCTTCATTGCGTGACTCATTTTCACATCCATTTTTCAACTCAAATTTACCTTTGTGTGATCCCTTTTATTGTCTATTTTCCAGCCTAATTTCACCACATGAATAATTTACTTAATGTCCATTTTGGAGCATAATTTCACTACATGAATTAGTGTAAAGGGTTGTCCACTCTTGAGCATAATTTCATTATGTGAATTAATGTAAAAGGCTATCCATTTTTTGGTGCAATTGTGCTGTATGCTTATTTTTGAATTAGTGGTCCATTTGTGTTTATTTTACAGCCATGAATCATGTATATGTATGTGTATTCACCCTTATATTTTGATGTCAATTGGCTGTACTTTTCTTTCCTCTTTTACTATCAAAGTGGCAACACAAATTACATGCTTATCGCATTCACTTAATTCCTTAATTTTGTGACATAATTAATCTTTGTGTTGCTTAATTTTTGGGAATGAGTATGTGATTCTTGCTGCCCAAATTTATGTGGGATATTGGTGATTTAAAACTTAGGAATTATGGCTAAGTTATCTCCAAACCAAGTTGCAAAAAGACACCCAAGTAAGGATGACACAAATTGGTGGTAAGGCTAGTAAGATCATGTTGTTTAGTTGCTTTGAGTTTAATTGTAATTAGTGTATGCTTAGACCTTTGTAAATAATATGTAATGATGAGTATAGAATTGGACACCAACACACACAAGCACTTATGCATGCTTGATTTAGCACCAACACATACTAAACACCAACGCTAAGCTTTTTCTTAAAATGTGCTATGTGAAGTCCAACGCTTCCATAGACATATCCATCAAACATTTATTTATTTTTCCCTAACATTAATGTTGTCGTGCGAGACCAACGTTTTCATGAGCACCTAATATTCACTACTGAGGCCATGTGAGACCCAACAACTCCATAGGTATATCCTAATATTGGTCACACGTGTTTGAATTAAACTTGGAGTTCCAATGGCCCGTATTATATTGTGCATGTTTTTCCTAAAATTAAAGCTGGGTTTTAAGGGCCATGTCCAATTAATTTAAGGTCAATATTTTAACAAAAATAAAATAAATTTTAAATCATCAAATAAATCCCAAAGTTTTTCTTGAAATATTTTCAAATAAATATTGAGTTTAAAATACCAATAAATCATGTTTACAAAATAAAAAAAAATAATGTAAATGAGAAGATTATTGACGTGAGATTAAACTGATTTTGTAAATTAAAACACGTCGACCAATCTCTACATCGTTTTGTTTGCAAGAATTGGTCTTATTATAACTATCTTTGTTTTCTTCATGCAAATTAAAAAATACTAACCCAATGACATGCCTTTTTAAACGAACTACATGGACTTTGATTCCTATCGTAGGATACGTAGGCCCTGAGTTTTCATTTTAGGTTTAGTCCACCTATTGTAAATGTCCATATTTTGTTTCCTTTTATTTTGTCTTTTTTGTTATTCTCACGCGTGTTTAAAACGAGTGATTTTAAATAAATGTGAGCAATTTTTAAATAAATTAAAGGTCATATTCTTTACTTTACTTGACTAATTTAGAGAAACTATTTTCATGGACAGGTGTTGTAGAGTGCCTAACACCTTCCCCATGCTTAAAAAACTCCTAAACCCATATCTGGTTATGCAAACCACCCTTCCATTTTCATTCGGCTTTCCAAAATTTTCCTTTTAAATTTTTTATTGTGACTCCAATGAATTGGTTTTCAAACTTAGTTTTAGGAATCAATTTACACTTTTTTTTTTCACTTTTCTCGCAATGTCAGTTATGACAGTGTCAAAGGAAATCAATAATGAAAGTTTGGTATACATATTCTTTGGAGCAAATAATTTATTATATTATGAGACTATTAATTACTTTTGCTACACCAATTTCTAGAAGTAAATTGGTATATAGGTTTTTGTTTGCATATTCCATGGAGTGAATATGCATGTAATAAGCAAGGGTGAAGGAATTTGTATTTCCCTTAAATCTTTAAGTAAATGATGTCAAATACCATATATCATGTCTAGACATTTCTCAAAGAAAATGTCAGTATTTCATTATATTTGACTATAGATGACAATACAATGAAGGCTTGTCGTAATTTCCACTTAGAGGGGAATAATAAGATTAATGAAATTTCACATGAAAATGAGATGCTATCAAAGTTTATGGATATAAGCATGAAGACACAAGTATTGTATATTAAATTTCTTTTGTATTTGTGAGTACCAAAATGGAAAGGAAGAACATTACTATAGCAAAATTGAAATTGCAATATATGACATTAAAAACAAAATGTTCAAACTAAAAATTTCATCTTGTCCTTTTGTGATGGATTTGTATTTCTGTGATAGGATTGATCCACCTAAGCATTAGTTTGATGCTTAAGTCCAAACATGAAGGAAAAATTATCACTATGCTTAAAATGGATTTTATTGATTTGGTATTAATCATTGATGAAGTGCAATAAAAGCATAATGTCATGAGAAAAAATAAAGCTCCTAAAGAGCGATTATGTTTACCATATATTATACAAATATTGTTCTAATTTAGATTCAATGAAATATATTAAGAAATTTATTTCATAATGATTTATTGTAAAAAAATTAGATGGGGATATTGAAAAAGATATAGATTTTCCCCTAAAGATGATATTATACAAATTTGATAAAATCACATAAAAAAAGAGAACCAAAAATTAAAAAATATTTGGCATGACCGGTAAGGCCATCCTAAGTTAATGATGTGAAAGAAATTAAGAATTTGTATGAATTTTTACTAAGGAACCTCAAGATTATTTATTCAATGAATTTTCCTATATTACAAGTTCTACAAGCAAGTTGGTTATTAGACCATTACCAGTTAATACTGCGATTATATCTCTTATATATCTAGAATATATTCAATTGATAATGGGCTCATTCATTCAACATTGATTATTGAAATATTCAAAATAGATGCATTTTAATGTTTGTAGCATTGTTATCAACTTGCAACATGAAGTTTGCAAGGATGTATGGGCAAACTTTCTAGATTATACAATGAGGAAATTTTTTCTTGACAGTACTAATGAAGTAATATCCTAAATTTGATTATTAAAATTTATTGGGATACTAGTTTAAAAATCTAAATTACCCATATTTTCACTCTTATATCGTCTAATAGAATATTTATTTGATGCCTTTAGTTATTTTTTTAAACTAATTCTTGTATAAAACCAAAGTTTAATAATTATTTTGAGACCATACTATATGTATCAAACCAATAAGTTATATTTGAAAAATCCCCCCAATAAAATTGAGTTTTTAGGTTATGTGTCAAAATATTACCCATCTAAGAATTTTTGAATGCACAATTGATAAGTTCATTTGTCCGTCACAATGAACAAAGGTGGGTGCTCATTTGATGTTAAAAAAAAGTTAGAATGCATCTCCAAAGATATATTTGTGGCATTGCTTAACCATTATTATTTGGTTATCTCAAAATTAGGGGGAGAAAGTAGATAGTTGAAGAAAATATTATGTAGCATGCATTGGTATTTTGCTTTGTGAAATATTATGTAGTATGCATTAGTATTTTGTTTTGTGACCCTCACATACCACAAGTGAATATTAAAAAGTTCATTGAGAAGTTAGCAAATAATCTGCCAGAGGCATTTGTTGACCTAAATGGGGTGATAGAAGTGCTTATCAGATGCAAATGCTTCAATTATAGTGACAACAAGTTCCATGAAAAATTTTGGAAAATGAAAAAAAGAGAAAAATAATTAAGATGGCTAAATCAAGGAGGCAGATACTTTCAAAGAGACCTTGACATGACTAAATCTTTAAAAAAGATTCAGGAACTTGAAAGTAATAATGTGAATAGATCTCAATAAGTTATGTCATTGTAAAAAAAAAAAATAGAACTTGAGAAGAAATAGTTGTTAACAACATAATAATATAACATATAATATTATGGAATTAAGTATGGATTATGAATTATTAAGAAGTATTGATATAAAAGTACTTTGCTAAAGTAGAAGGTCGCAATAATATTAATATGTGAAAGTTAATTGGACTTGCTAGTTTAAACACTTGAAGGTGTAAAGCCAGTGGGGTACAAATGATACTATAAGAAATGAAATGAGAATGATATATCATGAATTATTACACAGTTTTTAGAGAACCTGACATTCGTTTATAGGAATATATTATTTTGTGATTGATATGATTATTAGCCTAGCATTTGATTACTTAGTATGAAGAATTTGAGATGCCTAAAGCATTAAATTCAAACTCTTAATATACTTATGAAATGCATTTATAGATATAAGAAGTAAAATTTTTGAAAGAAAATCATAATTGACTGCATTAGCATCTGCTTTCTAACAGGAACTTGGAAACTAGTCATTTATCATTGTATATTGATTGATGAAATTATCAAAGAATTTTCTAGAGCAATAGATTATTTGAAAAATGAAATTTTTAGAAAACAAAGTTATGTGCCAACTTATAGATTGAGCATTTAACATATAAAATTTGTTTTTATCAATTGAAAAGAGACTTTACATAGATGAAGCACATCCATTGGTTATGAGATTATTTGATATAAATAAAGATTCATTCTAATCTCAGGAAGATAATAAAGAATTCCTTGGTCATTAAATATCATATTTTTGTGCTATTGATATTAATTTATTTTGTTCAAATTTTCTAGATCTTCACTAACTAAATGACTATACATATGTTGATATTTGTTATATATATATAGCTTTATACCGAAAAGGTTTTTTTTTTATATATATATATGTGAGAATACAACTATGTCATGAAGCTTTAGAAAATAAGTTTTAGCTACTATGTCATCATATTATGCTTAATTACTACCAGAGGTAGTTTGAGTATATGAATGATTTAAGTCAACAACTTAACATATCCAAAAGATGTGTTGTTTTTCTTAAAGAAAAGTTTCCGACAATATTATATGAAGATAATACAGCATGTAGAGATTAACTAAAAGAAGAGCACATTAAAGGAGATAGGATAACAAATTTCAAAAAAAAAAATTGTTTATTGATGATCTTTAAAAGAATGATAATGTGTAACATTTGTGCATGTGACAATATAGCAGATTTGTTCACTAAGGCATCATCAATAACTACATTTGAGAAGTTGGTCAATAGTATTGGGAAGTGCCAATATGAAGACATTAAATGATGTTGTCATCAAGGGAAGTAAAAGATGCACTATACTTTTTTTCCTCAATCAAGGTTTTGTTCCACTGAGTGTTCCTTAGTAAGGTTTTTAAATGAGGTAGCTTACAATAAGCTTCACAAATATTATGTACTCTTTTTCCTTCCCTAGGTTTTTATTCCATTGGGTTTTTCTTGATAAGGTTTTAATGAGGCACATTATTTGTTAATGGACATCTAATGGGGAGTGTTATAAATTATTTGATTGTGTGAAAATTTATAAATCCCAAAAAGTGACCCTTTGGGTTCAAATTCCCAATAACTCCCAAATTATTACCAATTATGTAGATTAATTTTTAATTATGTCAATGTAACCTATAGGTATATCTTTATGAACTAAAGGCCTATAAATAAGATTGTGACTAAAGATGATGTACCACGAAGTGAATGAGAATACTCCTTATATTTTTCATTTTAGTCTTCTCTCTTATTTTCTCCTATATTTTCCATTCGTTTTATAATACCTTTAATATTTTAAAAAAATGTACACATTAGAAAGTAACAAATAGATCCAACACCTAGAACAAAAAGGAACTCACCAACCAAATAATTGTTATCAGCCTACCTATAAAAGATTTCAGCAAATGGACAAAACTTGAAAATCATATTATGGAATAAAAGAATCATAATCTATAACCCATTTCCCTTGTAGAAAACTAAAATTTATCTTAATAGAATGTTCATTAGACTAGCATAAACTGCTGTATTGGCCAATTCTAAATTAACTATGTAAGAATATTTTCAATTTGGATTTTTAGCTATGATTTCAATTCATGTGCTAATTATAATATATAAACAAAACCATTATATCAAAACAAATAAGAATTCCTTTGTCATGGAATAAAATAGATGGATACTATGAACCATAGAATCAATCTTAAACTTGATTTTACAATAGTAAAATATTGATTAAAAGATAGCATTGTTTTCTCTATTTTTAGTCAAATTATCATGTTTGTTCAATGATGAGAGTCATACAAACTTAAGTAATAAGTGAAGAGAGGGACCATGAGCTTATATATATATATAGTATTTAAGACTTAATACATTAAAGAGTCATCGCTCTTTACTTTTCTCCACATTCATAAATTCCATATTACATATCATTAAGTGGAAAACCATTCATATAGATAACCACCATAAGATGTCCATTCATGCACATAACCACCATTAATTTTAGGAGGTGTATTAACTTTAGTTAATGTACATCAATAAGAATAGTTAATTGAATTTGGCAAAGTAACTATCCCTAATTATTAGTTATTATATATATTTTATGACCTTTTAGATAATGTATCTTGTCATGTAGACTATGTCTCTTTATGTGGTTGTAAAGCCACATTAACATAAATATTCATTAAAAGTTTAACATTCTCCCACTTGATCGATTGATCACATGAAATTATTTTACCTTAATGGATTCATATAAACTGTGGTCATTAAAAAACTTTAATGATTAATTTCAATTTTCGAGATTTGTAGCTTACATGTATCCTAACGATTTTATATCTATTATAGACATAAGCTCTTTTATGCACAATAATACAAGCATTCTTTTAGAAAATTCTTATTTGGGAAAGACATGAATAATTTCTTATCCATGAACTTATCTTTTATGTCTTTAGTGAGTTTTCAAGACATAAAAAAGACAAAATCAAAATGGATGCACAATATTCCATATAGGGTGATCCTTATGTTTAGAATTATTGCTTTGATCAAATCATTAAAAGGTGTGTTCTTGATTTAGAAATTAGGTCCATATTGAAATTTTGTCATTCTTATGCATGTAGAGGTCACTTTGGCCCTAAGAGAACAACTAGAAAAATCTTAGAGTGTGGATATTAATAGCCTACCTTATTTGTGATTCATACATGTTTTGCAAATCTTGTGAACATTGTTAAAGGATTGGAAAATTATGACATAAAGATCAAATGCCACTTACTCCTATCTTGGTTTGTTTTATTTTTTATGTATGGGGTATTGACTTTATGGTTTATCTTCCTCCTTTTTTTTTTTTTTTTTTTTTTAACAATACTTATATCTTGCTTGTTGTGGATTACATCTGAAAATTGGTAGAAGCTAAGGCTACATGAGTTGATAGTGCAAAGATAGCAGTGGATTTTATCAAATCACCTTTTTTGCAAGATTTGGTACACCAAGAGCCATTATTAGTGATAGAGGATCTTATTTTTGCAATAAGGTTGTAGAAGCTCTTTAGAGAGATTGAGCCACTCACTATGTTTCTGATACTTACCATTCTCAAACTAATGGTCAAGCCAAAGTGTTCAATAGGGAAATTAAGTTAATCCTTGAAAAGGCAGTCAATCCAAATAGCAAAAGATTAGAGTGTAAGGTTAGATGATGCATTATAGGCTTATCAAATATAGCTTACAAAACTCCTATTGGCATGTTTCCTTACCGATTAGTTTTGGTAAGCCATGTCATCTCCCAATAGAATTATAACGCAGAGCATATTAGGTAGTTAAACAGTGTAATATGAAAATGGATGAAGTGGGTAAGTATTGAAAATTACAACTCTAATAATTGAATTAAGAAATAAAGCATATGAAAGTGCAAGAATTTAAAAAGATAAAACAAAAACGTTTCATGATCAAAGTATTTCAAGGAATCATTTTCATTGGGCAGAAGGCATGCCCATGCCTTAATTGATTCTCCTCACCTTGTTTTATTTTCAAGTGTACTCATGTCTTGAGTGCTTCTCTTTCATATTCATTTATCTTAGGCGTACCTATGCCTATAGTGTCCATTTATTTTACCCTTTTCCTTTCTTGTTACTTCTTACCATTCACTTTTACCATCGTTTCTTCCTCCTCTTCTATCTTGCGAAAACCTTAGCCTCCTTACAAAACATAGTCATCACTGCAAGCCACCTTCTCCTTATTCATTAAGTTGCAATGCCATTCTTGCTTAATCTCATTAAAAGTTTCGTCCTTAATCATAACAACATCATCGTCTTTTAACTCACATCTCTATCTTTCAAAGGTTTCTCCCTCATCTCTTATGTTGCATTGTCGTTCCATTACCATTTTTGTCGGTGACATTCCTTTTTTAGTTTAGCCTACTCGCCATCGAATTTTCTAACTACCCTCTTCATTGTCATTCAATCCATGTTCTGCATATTCTCTAGCATCACCTTAGGTACTAAGCTCACCATCGCACTCTTCATAAGCATCTATAGGTAATGCCATTCTTCTCTTTTCTTTATTATCACCAGTCATCATTTTCTTTCTTTCAGGTAGCCGCTGTCATTATCAATATGCTGAAGTGCCACCATGTCTTCCCTTCCATTCCCTTATAGAAGGATGCAAAGATATCAACACCCATCTCCTCTACCCCAATCACCACCATAGCTTATTCCAAGCTTGAACTAGTGCCATGGCGATAACGACTCAAGACAATTGCATGCCCACAACCTTCCTCTTGATGTATCAGCCAACATGATAACTCCATTAACCCTACACCGTCTCCCCCTTCTTCCTTATGACAATCATCAACACTAGTATGGCACTACTTCCAAATACAGAGCAATTAAGCCCGACAACCATTGCTTCAGATGTCATAAAGGAGCCATCACCATAGGTAGAAACTCTAAGACACTCCTAAGCTCAGGCTAATAGGAATGTAAATGTTGAACCTTTGCACCTAAAGTCTTGATCAAAAGTAAAGAAAGTGAAAAGTATCCTCCCTTTAGACTCGGGAACCACCTTCACTTTGATGACCCGTCCCACAGAGTAAGGTATAATGATTTATAGTTCTTATCCATTGTCTCACATTGATATCCACATGTCCCATATTTAGAAATGTTGAATTTGAAACCTAATGTGCTTGTATATATTTTTAATATGGGTTGTTTTAATTATTTTGCTATCAATTACCTTATAGTAGTGGAATTAGTCAGGAATTTTTATACTACATTTACTTTTTGTAGAATTGAATATTTTCATTTGAGTACCCTTAACTTTATACAATTTAAGTTGATGGGAGAATCTTTTTCTATATCCATTATGAAATTTAAAGTTGCAATAGGATT
Source organism: Delonix regia (assembly GCA_037074485.1). Classification (NCBI taxonomy): domain Eukaryota; kingdom Viridiplantae; phylum Streptophyta; class Magnoliopsida; order Fabales; family Fabaceae; genus Delonix; species Delonix regia. Next base: position 22,178,825 of record CM073451.1, read on the forward strand.
TATATATGCTAATTCCATTAACTCCAGATATTATTTTATACTTGTAGAAGCTTCTAGGGACCTTACCCACTCACTTACAGCATCCTATGACCTTAGTAAGTCTAAGGATCACTTAATTCAACACCTAGCCTTGAAATACACTTACAGGTTTTTAAAGTACATCTTTTCAGCTTGAAAAGACAACTCTAGTGTCCTATTTAAAGTAAAATTTTTCTTTCCATGGTCCGTGGTCCATAAGCATAAAGTTAACTGAGGATTTTGGTGTACCACCTAACTTTTCACTATCATATCCTTTAAGAGGCCAGTCATTTTAGGCTTTTACATCACAAATTTAGCTAGGAATGCACATCTAGAAGACCTTGATAACACTAACATGCACATTTCTAACCTCATGCTTCCTTTTGACATTAAAAGCCTAGAAAGTATGAGTCCCATTTGTAGAATCAAAGGTGGTGCTTTCTCTTTCTGTTCCATAAGTACTTCATTTGACAAAAGTTCACGGGAACTACAACCACCCCCTTTACTCCTCATTCCTTCTTTTTAACAATCCTATAACCGATTGAAGAAAGATTGCAGTGAATTTAAATGAGTTTGTGGTATGCTTATAAGAAGTTGGATACGACAGATGACCACCGTCAATAATTCTTCGAGTAGGGCTTTATACCAGACCCCCTGAAGAACCATAATAACCATATGGGAAGTTTCCTCTCCTTCTTTCATACTTTGTCTTCACATTAAGGACAATATGATAAATAAGTATGAGGGAGGGATGCATCTTTTCAAATTTAAAATATGCTTGATTTTTCTTATATTTTTTTATTTAGTTTAGTTTTAGTCTTCCTCATACATTTCACTCTTACTTTACAACTTGAGCATGAAAATTTTTTGTTAATCTTTTTAGTTGCTCACTTTAAATAACTATTATTATATCCCATCATGCATTAATTTGGCTACCTAGTTAAGGTAACTTAGACTATTTATGTCCCTTTATTTACTTGATAGTTGATTATTTTTTAAGAAGTCTACTAAGCATAAAACACTTGAGTCTGAGGCTAAGAAATGATAAAAGGAATTATAATCCAATGAATGCCCATGCTTTAGAACCCTTTTGATGCATATTGAGTGTTGAGAACATACTAAATTGTTTGAGCATAATGTGGGATTAAAAGACTAGTTAACTTGCTCTTCTTCTACCTCTTCGAAAATAAAAACAAATAAAAAAAGGAAGTGAAAAAGAGCACTAAAGTTGATTGTTCTTACTTTGCTAATTAATAAATATGATCATGAGTACTGCTAGTAGCCACTTAAAGTTGTGACTTGCTGAGTAATTAGGTACGGGTATCATAAATATTCGTCCACACTTGTAACACTTTAGGCAAGAGTTAGAAAGTGCCTAAAGAAAAAAAGTTGAAGGGAAGTGTGTTGGCTAGTTAAGTAACTGGGCGTAGATATAATTAATATCCATTATAACGTCAAAAGGCTGCAATACTCTAAACCTTGTAAATAAAAGGGAAAAAAAAGGGAATAACAATTATAGCAATAATAAAGAGGGAAATGAGGAAAGAAATTTAACTACTTGTGTTGGTATTTTTACTTTCATTTTATGCTTGAAATTGACTGTTTTACATCTTTTAAATTCATAGTGGTTCTTTGATGTTTGGGCTTAAAAAAGTGCTAACATTCTAAGTGCATGTTATTGAAACAAATTTTTAAGCCTTCTATTTTATGTTTAATGATTGTTTAGAAGCTTTCTTACCATTTGGTAGACTTGTGAAAGTTGAATGTAAAAGTACTCTTTCATGGTTGATGAATAATTGCAATAAGCTACTTTTGAACAGTTATTTTTGAGTGAGCTAAAATATCATTATGAAAAGTTTTGCTTTGAAGCATGCTTGAGGGCAAGCATGGGTTAAGTGTGACGGAATTTTTTGGTTTGCTATTTTTACATGTTTTCCTCTTTGTTTTAGCTTTAATTTTTATTTTGTAGCTAGGAAATCAAGCTCTAAATATTTGTGTTGGGTTGTAAACAGGTTTTAGGCTGATTTCATTGGATTGAATGTAAAGTAAGCTGTAAGCATGGCTGTCGTAACCGACCTTTCAACGAGAAGAAACAAAAAAAATGTTTAAATTGATTCCCAAAAACAAATCTTGAAAATCAATTAATTTGGAGTCGCCACCAAAATTTTTAATGGAAAACTTTGGGAAACTGATTTAAAATAAAAAGAGAAAAGGCAAAATGGTCTGCGAAAACAGAGATGGATTCGGGAGTCTATTTGAGTGTGGGAAAGGTATTAGGCACCCCACAACACCTGTCCATAAGGACGGTTACCTTAAACTAGTCAACTGAAATAGAATATAACCTTAAATTTATCCCAATTACGCTTTATTGACATGCATGCCAGTTAAACAGAGAAGACAAAAATGACAATAATGGAAGCAAACAGATAAATATTTACAAAGGGCGGACTTGACCTAGGATGAAAGCCTAGGGCCTATGTACCCTACGATAGGGATCAAAGTCCACGTAGTTTGACCAAAATGGCATATATGTTGGTTGGTGGTTTTTAATTTTTGTGACAAGAACAGGAGGATTTAAATTAAATAGATTATTGTAAACATAATTGGATTGGAATTTGGTTTGTGTGTTTTAATTTACAACAACTTGATTAATCTCGTTCACTTGATCTCTTCATTTTTTCATTTTTTATTTTTTTGTTTATTTTTGGAATTTTAATCTTTATTTTGAAATTTAAATGAAATGATTATAAGATAAGATTTTTAGGATTTTTGAGAGTTTATATTGTTAGAATTGAAATGTTATTATAATGAAAGGAATATTTTTGAATTTTTGAATTTATTTATTTATTTTTTATTTTCAAAATTAGAATTTATCGTTGAAATTATGACAAAAATAAAATCATATTTCAGATTTTTGAATTTATGTATTTTTTGGATTTTTGTTTTTATTCATTTTTGGATTTTTTTTTAAAAATTAGCATTTATTGTTGAAATTAGAACCAAATTATAACGGAAGGCTATTTTTTGGAATTTTTGAATTTATATATTTTTTAGGTTTTTGGATTTTTCTAATCTTGAAAGTGGGATTATAATTAATAGGATTTTTAATTAATATATATAAATATATATTTATTAGAATTTATTCTAAACTTTAAACTATAACGGAAAAATATTTCTATGATTTTGAATTTATGATTTTTGTATATTTTCTTAAAATTAGAATTTATTTGAAACTTAGATAAATGAAAAAAAAAATCTTCTTAGTATTTTTAGTTACATAATAAGTAGGATAAACTTCCTTATTTTAACTAATTCATCCCAATATTTTAAATGTTAATTTTTGAAACCTGAGGAGACTCAAGGTCTCACATAATCTCTACTAATTAGCCTTTGGGTGTCTGAGGTAATGAGTGATCTCATGCGGGAATCCAAAATAGGGAATATTTATAATTTTTTTTTCCTGTATATATTTTTTGAAGGAAAAAGATAGACAGTTATAAGTTGGAGTTTATGAATAAGACGAATTTGGGATTTGATCAGACTTTTGTGGGAAGTATAATTTGTTTCTCTTTTATTATAATTTTTTACCTTTGGATTTTATTTCCATTTTGAAAATGAAATTATTATGACAAAGTATTTTAAAGATTTTTAAATTCAAATAATGAGCAAGATATACTACCATTTTTATATTTAGAGTTTGTTTTTTGGTATTTTTGAAAATAGATATTAAACTCCAAGACCTTAGAAGACCAAAGATCTCATGCGGCCTCTGCTAGTTAATTTTTGAGCACTTGATGAGATCAACAATCTCACATGGTAACCCAAAATGCAAAAGAAATTATTTGAGATTTCTTGGGGTTTTTATTTTTTTTATGAGACAAATCATATATATTTTATATATAAATATTGACATGGCAAGGGAATCTCTCTTCCAACTAATAACCAAGAATTAGGAATAAACTTGCACATCAAAGGGAAGGTCCACAGTGATTATGCCATAATAATAATAATAATAATAACCAAAATGCTTTTAAAAGACCCCCTCATATGTAAATCAATACGTACCAAGATGACTTAAAATGTATAACCCACACTTGACTTCCAGAGCCAGAGGCTTGTTGCCAATGGCAAGACATGCATGATACCCCTTTCTATAAGGATTAACAAAGGAAGAGAATGCAGGAAGAGTGTCTGAACTACATAACAACTAATAAGTGCTTAACTAGCCAATTTCTAATTTAATTTTTCCCTTATGGCCTCTTCTTGCCCCTGTTGTTATCAATGATGTGTAACCTTTCTATCAAGAAGTAATGTAACACATAACTTGAGCTTGAAAATAATAAGAATCTTTGTATTTTCTGCCATTCCCAATATGAATCTGATTGTAGATCCAGTCCTCCTTATGTATCGAACAACCCCATAGGAGGAACATTTAGCAGTGAGCCTTGTCTTGTGATATCCAGGGGGTACTCCATCCTCATATGAATGAACCACTGCAACGGCATCAAGTTCCCCTTCTTTTCTCAAGTGCTAATCGTAGTATACAAAAAAAAAAAAATCATCAATAAGCTAGCTACTTGGTTTCTTTACACCCTGAGGCTTCCACCCATCATATCCTGCTGAAGCAAATGCCTCATCCCAAGATTTCCTAGTAGCCTCGAGCAGTGCAGCATTACATGTCTACTCTACAGAGTCACCAAAGAACATTGAGGCTGCTTCTTTCCATCCCCTATTATGTCCTATACACATGATAGTGAGTACCTCATCCCTTGAATATTTACAAATAACCTTTTGAAGGTGCTCTGTCGCTTGTCCATCCATGATTGCAATTGAATAAAAACCAGAAACAAAATGAACGTCAACTTTTGACAATTCATGTACTTGTTCTTGCATTATCTTGAGTGTCTCCTTAGTTCGTTCTACATCGCTAGATAGAATAAGTTCAAGAATCTAACCTAACTATTCGTCTTTCCCAGGAAGTCTTGCCATGTCGGAGCAGAATAAGGCGACGAGAAATTGACTCTGACATGGTTTGCGACAACATTTCCACATCAAAGACCAATTGACCATCCTGTTTCTCAATCACCAGAGATGACTTGATGCGACACGGTGACCAAGGTTCCAAACACTACATAGGCGCAGCAGATGATGAGGGCCAATGCTAATTGCAATGGAGGAACTATAAATAGTGGAATAATGTATATCAAACAATGTAACATTCATACTGCTTCTCTTCAATCACCCTCACCGTCTCTGTGTCTCTAATCTTTAGCTCTGTTTCTCTATGATTTTGTTTAGTGGGTTTGTTTGTGGGGTTTACAGTGGATGAAACTGTCTTCTTCTACCCATTGCCTTCTTTCTCCTCCTCTCTTTCAGTTTCAGTTTCTCCTTACTGTTTCTTCTCTCTCGGTCTGTTTCTTCCCACTGCTTGAGCTCTTCCCTCATAGTTGTTTCCTCTTTTTTCTTCACTTTTTGTCACTCTCACCTTTTTTTCCCTCCTCCATTCTCCGTTCCACCTTTCTTTTTTTTTTTTGGGTCGTTCAAACAGAAGTGAATAGAGTGGTGGCTTGGTGTGTCAGTGGAGCCTTTTCCTCAGCAGCCCCCCTTTCCTCGGTCTATCTTGGTCCCTCATTCTTTGTCTCTCTCCCAACATGACATTCTTGGCTTGTCACTATTCTCCCTACCCGTGCATGTTAATCTTCAGAAGAGGAGATTGAGAGATCCTAGAGTTGGAGAGAAGGTTCTGCCAATAGGATCCTAGGCCAAACCCCAAGAAAACTAGTCCCACATTCTTGGTTCCAGCTCCCTTCCTCTGCTCTTGTCTTGGTCTCCTTCCTTCTTTGTGATTGATAGGGCTCTCAAAAAGCAAGCTTCCTCCTGGAGTCCATGGAAATGAAACTACTTTTCAAAACTCAATCCATCCAAGGCATGTCAAGGAAGAGCTGGGAACCGAACCCCTCAGAGATGAGCCAGATGTCCATCTTTTTCAAAGAGAGATGTACAGAGCCATATCGAAGATCCCATGATCCTAGAAAAAAATGCTTTTTACTGATAACACACAAAAGCACAGTGGAGAGAGAATGGAGAGAGCACAACACCTTTCCTTCTTCCAGACTCTTCTCCCATCCCTTTCCTCTACAGCTTTCACAGTCCTCTTTTCCTAATTCATGCAAGTTGCAGCCTTATTTTTCTTTGATTTTTATTGTTATTACCATTATTATTAATTAATATTTTTTGAGTTTTTAATTTTCTATTTTTGTTTTGTTATATATATATATATATTTATTATTATTATTATTATTATTATTTATAATTTTACTTTGATTTATTATAATTATTTTAATTAGCTAATTTTATTTTTGGGTTTTGAGTTTATTTAATTGTCTCCCATGATTTATTTTTAATTTCAACTTGTCCCCAATTGAGAATGTCATTTGAAACTTTGTCATTTTTAATTTTTCCTATTTGCTTAATTATTAATTAATTGGTATGTCAATTAATTAAATAATTAAGTAATTTGGGATGTGGTGTTCACAATGGCAAAAAAGGTAGAACAAGTTTAAGCTACAAAGTAAGTCATTGGTATGGCTTAACTTCCTATTTTAAACTAGAAAAATCTTATCCAAATCATCTTCTAAGATCTTTCTCTCGTGTGGACGTTGAAGATGTGTGAAAATAACGGAATATAGAGATTCTTACAGATTTTGAGGTATCTTTGTAATTTCCTTTAAAAAGAAAGATTATATAGGTAGATAGGAAAGGTTGAGAAAGATTAATGATGCTTAGCTAGTATATATACCCCTTTGGGGCATCTTTTGCTACATCTTTTTTCTTCTTCTTCCATATTTTTTGATTTTAGAATGAGAAACAAAGTGTGGACGTTAGATAGCTTTGCATACACATCATTGAATGGAGATTGTAGACATTTAATCATGTGTAGCTAAACTCTTTTTATCCAGTTAAATATATTTGTTTTAGCATCTTAATGGTTGTGAGATTTGAATTATTATTCTTCTTTTCCCTTTTCTTATGACATTTTTACTTTCTAGATTTATTTAATTTATCTTTGAGTAGGTAAATGATAGAGGCTATTCTTTACCTCGCTTGATGATATTTATCTTTTAGTTGGTTTAGTTGAATACATGTTCATTTGATTAAGCTAATATTAGTGGAAATTAATATGAAGAATTGGACCATGCTTTCTTTTATATTGGTGGAATGTATAAACTAATTTGATTTGTTGGTATTCTCTAGATCTTAGTGTTATTTACTAATTAAATCTTGGATGCTCATTTAGGGTTGTTAGTTAATTAGAATTTAGTCATAGAATGCTTCCTAGTCAATGAATTTAGGAGATATTTAAGTTATTAGAGCTTGTTAATAACCTTAGTCACTTGTTATAATAAGGGAGTTTACTTAGTATCAATGATTGATTTTTCAATATACTAAAACAAAAATATTCCTTAGCTTGGTATTCCTTTCATTGAATTAAATCCTTAATTTTGATTGGTTTTTTTATATTTGAACATTTCCATTAGTTGTTGACAAGTTTGGTTTTCATTTTTAATTTGCAAAAATCCCTATTTTATTACTTCCTTTCTTTATACTAACTCTTTGGTTTTCAACTTAGAAGAACTTGTTTCAATTGGTTTTTCAGGTTCATCCATTCTAAGACATAAATGCAAGTCTAAACATCTCAATATAATTAGCAATTACTCTTTCCCATAAGCAAAGTTAGGTCATTTAGTTTAGGGATGTTAAACATATGCCCTAAGAGAGAAACTTAGAGAAAGAACTTGAGCTATAAAATATAATACAAATTAGTAAAATCATTAGGTGACAATTCAATGCATTGCATGATCATACAAATCCTTTAGAATAACATATGACATGCAATTGTTTCATTCCAATTACTATTATATTCCAATTTAACAACAATCTAATGCATCATCATATGAATCCTTTAGGATAAAATATGATATGCAATTGATTCACTCTAAATTGACAACCTTTATTTACGTTTATTAACTTCTATTTGAGATGTCAAATACCTTTAGGAATAAAACAACTCAATGGTAACAATTTTTGTTTACCTTTATTATCTTTTATTTGAGATGTTAAATACTTTGGGTATAGAGAAACTCAAGAAACTTTAATATGTCTATAAAATAATTACACTTTTAGGCTCAAATTCTTTATAGGCACAACCATATTTGTGTAATACTTCACCAACAATAGCATATGTCTTGCTTCACTTTGGCAAAAATAAAAAAAACAACTAACATGACTTTTTATATTACACAAATCAACTTTTATAAAATTGTAATCATAAGTCAAAACCTTGCTCCGATACAACATGTAAGAATATTTTGAATTCAGATCTTTGGATATGATTACAATTTATATGCTAATTATAATATGTAAACAAAACATTATATGTAAACAAATATGCATAACTTTATCATGGAATAAAATATGTAGATACCTTGGGCCACAAAATCAATCTTAAAGTTGACTTTACAGCAAAAAGTAAAATGTTAAATAGAAGATAGCACTATAGCTTTATCTATTCACATTTAAACTATTATGTTTACTTGATGATGGGAGTCATACAAACTTAAATGATGATTAATGAAAGGGACTAAAAGCCTATATATATATATATATATATATAGCTTTTAGGGCTCAAACCCATTAAAAAGTCATAAGTCTTGACTTTCCTCTCACATTCCTTATTGATATTAATATGTCATTAAGTGGAAAACCACTCATGTACATAACCACCATGAATTTCAATAGGTGCATTGACTTTGGTAGATTAAAGTCACACATTGAATACATATGAACAACTTCTGCCTTGAACCTCTAATTCTCACAAGAGGTGATGTATCCATTTGAGTAACCCTAAATATAAAGATCTACGATGAGATGGATGAGAGAAATGGGAGAGAATGGAGAACAAGAATAAGATAGAAATGGGAGAAATACTATGGAAAAATACAAATATTGGCCCAGATGAAATCATGTATTTGATATGCCAAAACAATAAACTAGAGCCCTTGTTAATGGATTAAAAGCTTTCTCTTGATAAGAAAAGGATTGGAAAAAGAATGAGTGCAATCAAGTATCTAACAAACTCAAGAAGAATATTACTATCATTGGTTGTGTGCTCTTTGCACTTATAGCATAGAATGATGTGCAAGGAAAATAGTGACTGAGTTAGCAATTACAACACCATGCTAAAGTTGGTAAAAAGAGAAAGTGATCCAACAAGATTGTATTAAATACATCAAATGAAATTTTTTTTATAGTATTATATATTAATAGATATATAGATATCAATAAAACTACATAAATTTTAAAATATTAAGGAATTATACTAAAATGTTATACACCTTTTTATTAGCCCAATAATTATTCATTCTAAAATAAATAGGTTCAATTGTATAAATAACTTACTTAACATTTAAAACTTGACATTAAACCTTCATAAACATTCAAATTTGTGCAAATAACCTCATAGTTATTAAATGGACCCCCTTAAATTTTAACTATTTGTACAAATAATTCCCTCAAACTTTGGGTTAAGTGTAAATAACCCCTCAAACTTGGGGTCATATGTAAATAACCTCTTTATTTATCATACTTTAGAAATAACGCTAGGGTTTTACTTGCATATAAGCTCAAGTTTGTAGGGGTTTAGCAAATTGCAATGTTGCAAGTATACACCAAAGCATTGTCCTTAGGAAATTCTAATTATAACTTATATTAATTACTAGTGTGTATGCAATTCCTTTGTCCAAACATTCAATTATGCAAAATAAAATAAAGAAGATTGCAACTTAATCGAATGCAAATTTAAATGAGATAAAAACTATAGCATGAGACTTCCCTAAAATTAAGGTTTATCCTAATGTTTCAATAGCAAGCAAAAAGATTCCTACATTGTTTTAATGACTATGAATCAATCTTAGTTTCTTATGTAATCATAAGAATTTGTCAATCCCATATAATTTTTATCATACTTAATTGAATCACCCTATATTTCTATTGGAAACCAATTAGAGATGCATTAGGCATGACTAATACAACTTCACAAGTCCTTTAGGTATATTTTTATCCTAAGAGCAAAATTAAATTGATTCGAAATCAAACATTTAATCAAGTGATATTTGATTCAAGGATTAAGGGTAGATGACTCTTTCTAAAACATCCACTCTTTCACAAATCCTAAATTTATGTCTAAACAACAAGAGTTCACAAAAAGCAAATCAAATAAATCCACTACTATAAAAATCAACGTAATTCACTACAAACATAATAATTTATAGGCTAGGAACCATAATCTTAGAAAAAAAGAAATGTTAGTTTAGCCTTATGAAATTTTGAGAACAACTAAACACAAATCAAAAAATATAATTAAAATTTAAAATGAAAAGAGAGAAGGCAAAGAAAACTGTAAATTTGAAGTTGCTTGGCTTCTTCCTAATCTTCTCTTGGATGCTCCCTTGAATGGTATTTTTATTCCCTAATGTTGCTATATTTTCATGCCTATCTCTTAGGAAGTCTCTTCCCCCTTTAGCATCTTAGAAATCTAAGTTAAAATGGCCTTCAAAATAATAAAAGATGATATTGTTTTTTATTAGTTGTGCTTTAGCACCATGGCACTAAATTTTTAGAATTATATAGCATCTGGTGTTAGCTCTAATAGCTCTACTTGCTAAACTAGTGCTGATGTTTTAGCCATAAATGTGTTCTCTGTCATTAAATTTTTGTGAACAACCATTCATTGAAAAGATTTTACGGAGCTTTATAACTTTTTGTGAAATGACAATCTCTAAATTTGGACTTTTAAGGATACAAAAGTTATCTCAAAGTTGAGTATTCACTTATTTGATACTGATACCATCATTTCCACCTTCCAAGGTCTGAGTAAGAACAAAATCCACATGAACCTCTTCTATTTGGCTAAAACTTTAAAAATATCAAATTAACATAATTCAGTACTAAATTGAGTTAAACCTATATTATTAAATTTTAAATAACTCAACTAAAACAATTTACTAAAACTAATAATAAAAAAGTTCTTTTAATTTGGCTAATAAAATATATACGAGCCACCTTTTTCTTAATATGTCATTAGAGGCGCATAACTATCATTTCTTTACCTTCCTCCTTTATCTGACCCTCTTCAACTTCTAGCTTCCTTCATTCCATTAATCCCTCACTCACTCACTCTATTTTTTCTCTTTCTATCTCTCTTTAATTGTTACCACTATGGGTAACATGTCCTCAATACTCATGCAGTACAACATCGAGAAGGTTCATGAACATTGTAATCACACATATAATCTTGCATACCTTTCGAGGGATGATTGTTGCAAGTTTCAGATATTTTTATTACTTCATAAGCTATTAATTTGTTTCAATTTCTTGTTGTGTAGTTATGTAACAAGAGATTATTTCTCTATACAAGTGGTTTTATCAACTCAATAGTAATAGTTATGATTTCATTTTTGTTAATGAATTTTTGTCCCTACTCAAATTTGCTATCAATCCTCTCTGTCAGGTTCTTTTCTCATCCAAATTTATACGTTCATGGTGGATATCAAAAACTTGTACTGCATAATATGAATACTTTTTCTAATGGAACTAAGAATAGTTAGTTTGCGTGTGTATTCATATATCTCTTCAGTGCATTTTGATGATTTAGTTATCTTATGATGTGCCAAATATTGTTAAGATTGATAGATGGATTGAACTTCAAAGAATTTGTAGTGTTTTTGTCTACAATCAGTCCTCGTGTGACTTTACAACATAAAGTCAAATGTAGTGAATTTCTATAAATCGCCTAACAAACTTTTTTTTTCCCAAATTAATTTGTTAAGTACTAAAATCATTATTGTAATGTTGAATTACTATATGTATAATTTTTGTTTTGAAGTTATTTTCAAGGTATATGATACAAATTGAAATGGAAAAGTAACCTTCAATGACACATTGGGTGTTTTACTAGATTTGATTGGACAATTTATATTTGAATCCCATAGAGAGGTGAAATATTACTAGGATTTTCTTTTTGTACTTTTTTTCAAATATTCTCTTCATTGTATAGTTTTTCAATATAAGGAGGGAATAGAACTCTCAGTGTCTAAGTTAATGATTATAGATCACAAAGAATAAGGATTTTCACTTGTTTATGATTCATGGGTTTATCATTTACCTTGTATAACGGTTAAGGCAGCACGTCACTTGCAATTTGTTAATTCAAAGGATCAACCAATAAATCATGACATATGAATAATAAGGATCAATGTATGGATAGATATTTATGTAAGCTAGAACTATAACTAATAGACAACATGAAACTTGATGATACGTGGTAAACCTTTCTTTAGAAGGAAGGTTACCTTTATAAAGCTCTCAACTTTTACATCTAATTAATATAAGGACAAAATAATGTTTTATTTGTGGATAAAAAGGAAGAAGTGTTTCAAAACTTACAAGTTATATGTAATTATTTATCACCTAGACAAGTAAAAAGTGAATGCATTTTAACCATATAAAACTTTCATGTGGAATGTCTCAGCTATCTATACTTAATGATATGTAGATGAAGTTGCTAATACCAAATTTACTATTATTGATACTTCTCATTTCATTTGCCAAAGTTGTATACTATGGTTACTTTCTTGTTTTTTCCTTCAATCTACTATGGTCTTGCTTACTTCAAATCTTCAAAAATATGATGAGGATGTTAGAGTTAAGTTCTATTCTTATTGATCTCTCAAGATAATTTGTATTTTCATTTGTCTAGATTATAACATCTATATAATTAGTTACAATAGCTTGAAGTTGGAGGCAATAGCCACCAAGTTTTACTGCCTATTCCATGTCAAGTTAATCTATTTTTCCTCTAAACTCATGTCATAATAAGCTTAAAACTGATTTATGTCTATGTCAATAAGTATGATATTATCATACTCATGATGGTTTTATGGTAATAATTGTAAATTTATGATTGTTTGTCATTACTTACTCTCTTTGTACAAGGACTACGAGCATAAGGGTTTGGTATTGTGCTTGTTGATATCATCTTGTACACCTTCTATGTAAGATATGTTTTGTGCTTGATATTTTGCACTTGTTAATGTGCCTTGCCATTTTTTATTTGAAAAATGCAATATTGATATGGATCTATTCTTTTTTTTCCTCACAGATTCTTGGTAACTCAAGTTTTAAGATGGAAATTAAAGTTATTGTTAATTAACATGAGAGTAATAGTTGACCTAGAGTTCTCAAATATATAACAAGCAAACTCTCATGTATTCCTTTAGAATTTGATGCAGGTATTTCTTGATCATGGTATTTATTTTTTGCTCTTGGTGGGTGTTAGATTTTTTGAGTTTGAAATTATCATGCAAGAAACTGGATTATATGAATGCATGAAGGTTAAACATCAAATATACCTCTTGTTAATATTTTAAGTTAATGTAAGTCTTGTAGTTGTGAAAAATTTTGACTATTTCATATGAACTTTATAGAATGTCTTTTCAGTCCTGGATGATGATTCCAATTTTAAATTTTTTAATGTCCTTTAAGTCTAGTGTATTACAGCTTGTGCATCAATGTATATATTTCCTAAACCAGCTAAGTTGTCTTTCACCTAACTTAACAATATATAAGTCATTATTGCTTCCACGACTCTAGGTTGTAGTTCTCCAGCATTCACTCATGTGATGAACTTAATAAAATCACCATTATGTTTTTGAAATATCAACCCAAATCCCTACTCTTTCTCCTCCTTGAGCAGTACAGTGGCAAAGCAAGTCGCTATCTCCTCTTCAAACCTTTGTTATTGTCTACCTTGACTCCTCTACCAACTAGATTCGCAAATTAGCTTACCCATTTGTACATTTCTAATCCCTTAGTTAGTGAAGGGTCCTACACTATGAAGATTGGGTTTAAGCTCCCACTCTTCCATATGGTCTCATTTCTTGCTCCCTAAATTGCCTAATCTAAGAAGCAAAACTCTTTCAGATACTGATACGTGAGTTCACCAAATAGGTGGGTAAGATTTTCTCTTAGGCTCAAGTCAGTAACGAGCTCCCAGTTCTCCTAGAGCCTCTAGCAAGATTGAATCTTGACATAAGAAATAGTGCATGGGTTACATCCTCATCCTCATCACATCCTGGGTAGTTAGTGTTATTAGTGACCTTACGCAAGCTGAGCTTTGTATGAACTGGTAATTTATCCTTGCATGCTTACCAAATAAGGTCCTCGACCTTGGGAGGGACATTTAAGTTATAGATCCTACCTTCTTCATATATATGAGGGACATCTTTTGTGGGATGCATACAAGAAAGACACATATAATAGCCTGATCACACAAAATAATAGTTTTTTTTGTCAAAATACCATACCTTTTTATCCTTTCTTGATCTTTGATTGATAGGTATACTCAGGATAGAATGTTATTTATTTATTGTGAAGATAATGTGAATCAACTTAGTGTTCCATTTCCAATTGTCAACCATAAAAAGGTCGTTGACCTTTATGCTCTCATCTCCTTCTTTTTAGTGGCTTATAACCATAAATTCCCATAACAAGGAAGCCAAGGATTCCTCTAGACACTAATGACTTCCCCATTTCCAACCCTTCCTCTCATTCCATGTCCCAACAAACCTTGGGAATGCTATATACACCTTCAAGTAAAGCTCAAGTTGGACCCTAAACAAGCTAACCAAAAGTACCCCTGGGAAATATTTTGCTTTAAATACCTTGTAGGAAAGAATATTAGATGGAGTACTAAGTCTCCACCCCTATTTCACCAAAAGAGCCACGTTGAATGAGTAAAGGTTCCATAACCCAATATCTCGTTCTTTATTACTTAAGCACATATGATCCCAAGCTAACCACTTGATTCCATGGTTTTACCTATTCCCTTCACCCCCATTAAAAGGAATTCATCATGGTTTGAAGCTCCTTACAAACTATGGTGGGAAAAAAGAAAATGTTCATGCTATAAGTAAGGATTGCTTATGCCACAAGCTTAATCAGCACTTCCTTACCCAGCTCTTGAAAGAAATTGTTCTTTCAGTTCTGGATCTTCTTGCACATATTGTCTTTCCAAAACTTGAAGATTGATTTCTAGTTTTTCCTTACTAGCGAAGGAAGCCCCACATATTTACCATGATCCAAGGGGGAGTGGACCTCCAAAATATTACTAAGTGCATCTTTTGTAATAGGTTGAATGGACTTGGGGATTTATCTAGGTGCATTTGATACACCACTCTCCTAAATTCATATGGCTCAAAAGGTACCAGAAGCTTCTCATTATCATCTAAGGATACCTTTTTAGGAAAATGACACAAAACTGGTTCAATCTTGCTAACCTTTTTGTGAAGAGAAGAATGAAGTAAGAAATGACAAGGTTATGGATCTCACCTTTTTTGTTTACAACAGTTCTCATGCTCATCCTTAAGGTTCTCCATTTGATTGTTTTTCTACAGGTTAAGGCATAAAGAAAGAAGAAAAGCATGTTCTGTTACCCTTTTGTTACCAATGAACATTAGCTCTTTGTTTCTATCTCATTTCTCACCATTAGATAATCTAGTTCGTCTTGTCCTTTAGCCCCTATAAACCCACATTATCCACAGTATTTGGAGTTTCCTCCATTTAGTGTTTATGTAATTTTTCCTCTATGGTCCGAAGCTTTTTGAGGTCGTCTTTTGCTATGCTTCATTCCCATATTTCGAGTTGGCTTCTACACATAGTTAACTTGCACATGATACAATTGTTGTGAGAATCATCCTAATTACTACTAATCACTCTGTTTAATTGAGGATTCCTAAGCCAGGCATTTTCAAAATGAAAATGAGCTCTTCTCCATTGTGCTAAGCTCAATCAAGAAGCACTTGTATTGTAGAGTAGTCTAAATAAGACAACACCAACACCTACAACAAGCTATTGGGAAACAATCTGTGCCACGCTTTATCAATCCAAGCATTCCTTCAATGGTTGGAGAGTTATGCAATATATTTAATTGGTTGAAAAGCGAGGGAAAAAAACTAGAAAAAGTGTTACTTTATGATATGTATGTAATTCACCTATGGATCACCTATAATAGGTATATCCTTCACAATAAAATTTGATCCAATAGTTCATATTTTATTATATATATTTTTATTTTAAATAAATAAGTGAAATGTGAACCATTAAATTAAAATTTAATTCCTCTTATTTTATTTAAGATTCTATGGTAGAATGCACCCATTAGGTGATCCATGTTCTTGTAATTCTCACTTAAACAAGGTGTTTTTGTTCCTTGTTGTTAGAGTATTTATTAAAGTCACTTTACCGAGAAAAACATATAGTAGTCATTGGGCTTTAATTAAATTGGGTTGGGAGGCCACCAAGTGGGTTTAGTGAGACCTTCGCTTTGAATATATAATTTCCTTTGGAATTTCATTCCTCTTTTCCAGAGTAACTATCTTTAATAAATACATGTTTTCACGTGCCATTTTGATAATTGAATTCATTCAATAAAATTTTCTGTTGACCATATATTTGTTAGTAATGCAAATAACTTACCCATATGTTTTCTTATACATCTAATGTCAAATTTATACAATAAATTAATTTTTCCGTATACAAAAATGGAGTCAGCTTATGTTGAAAAGCTTTTTTTTTGGGGTTTTGGTAACAATTTTAAAAAAACTATTGTTTAATTATGTAAATACTCATTTTGCACCTGAATCTTTTTCATGCTTAGTGCCTAAGATAATAGTGCGAGAGAAATATTAAATTGATCCTTTATTTTTATATTTTATAATAATTTGATTTTTTACAAATAATTGTGACAAATTAATTTATCAAAAATATTAATTTATACAAAATTAGTCTCTCATTAATATAAATAAATAGATTAATTTTATATAAATTTAAATATATAAAAAATTAATTTTTTATAAATTTAAACTTCTAAAAAATTTATTTTGTATAAATTTAAATTTATACAAAATTAATTTATTAATTTGTGATAGATCTAATTATGATAAATTAAGTGAGGAACCACTTCTACATTTTACTCAGTGCGGATTACATACTGCATAAATGCTGTCCAACTTTTTCTAACTTACTTTTATATTTTTTTCATTTTAACTTTTACTGCCAAATTATCACATTAAAATAAACAAACTTTAAAATTTTAAAAATTAAAAAGACTATCTTAAAATAATAAAAAAATTAAGAGACTAAGTAACTATTTTAACCAAAGTGAATTTTAAGCAAGGGTTTTTTCTTGTTTACTTTTTACGTCATTTTTCTGTTGCACTCTTTACTTAAATTTATTTTTTGTTATTTTGTATATTCTTTTGTTTTCCACCAATTTCCCAATGAGAAGTACTAATACGATTAGCTTAGGAATTAAGTAAATGCAACAAGTGATTGACAAGTGAGAACCAGCCACGTGTATTTATCTCAAATGGGTCAAGAAATGACACCTCCAGTGCGGATTACATGCTGCATACCAGCCACGTGTATTTATCTCTGATATTGTTTTCTTATACAGTTTTCTGCTCTGGCTTTCACATCCCTTCTCCTTCTCTCTTTCTATTCAATAACATAGGCCAAAGATTATGAATGCAAGAATATCAGAGAAGGGAGAGGGAACACAAAAAGTAGGGAAGAGAGGGAGGAGTAAGGACAAAAGAAAAAAGAAGTAGAAGATGGAAAAAATGAATCAAGAGAAATAAAAGAAAACGCGAGAGGGCAATCATGTCACGTCACTTATTTCATCCACTTTGCTTAATGGCAAGAACCATTCTTGAAGCGTTTACAAAGCATAAAGACTAATGCGAGATTAAATAGTTGATTAATTAAAAAAATTAAAAGAAATTTATATACAGTATTTTATATTTTTGTTGTATTATTCTTTAATTAAAGTATAATAAATATATAATTTTTTAATAATATTATGTCATATATATAATTATTGTAAATAAATGTATAATTATCAAATTATATTATACATGTACTTATACTGATCATATACATGTCATATATTAATTGAAAACTTGATAACAAAGATATAAAAAATTATACTAATTTAATAAAAAATCACACAAATAACATATTACTAATGTTGGCAATGTTTTTTTTTTTAATTCTATTTTTATTCAAAATTTAACATTGAATCTGTGAGTCTGCTCTTTCAAACGTTATTTGTTTATTTGACATGATTAACTCATACATTAGACTTAACATCAAGTTAATAAAGGAAGTATTTAGCATTTAATTTTAGACAAAGATAGAGTGGAATGACAGTATATTATAAGTATTTTAGTAACTAAGCGAATACTATTTAAAAATAGAATTAAAAATTCACCTTATTCGAAACCAAAATAATGGCTCGTTGAATAAAAAACTTAAAGTGGAAATCATGAGGTGACGGATTAACAAGCGCCGCAAAATATATGCACGGTGGGGAGGAGTTATAATGTCTAAATCAATAGTGAGGGACTTGTTAAATACGCAGAGGAAAATGTTTGACAAGAGGATCAGAATGAGACAGTTTAGGTAGGAAGGAAGGAAAGTGTATGATGTACTGCACTGCATGGGATTCGGAAAGGTTGAATAATGCATTAGCTAGATGGTTGGTTGGTTGGTACTTGGTGGGTAGGAACTTGGAAGAGTATGTATGGTGGTAAGGACAAGATACGGATGAAGGATAGTTAAATTTTACTGCATATTGAACGACGCTGCTCATCTCGGCATTTTGATGGATTTTGATCTGGGAAGTGCTTTTAAAATAGAGAAAGTAATTCTATTTTCATATTTGTAATATGACACCGTATAATCATATTTTTTATCTATAAATTTATATCATTAAATTTTTATTTAATAATTTATTTTTATTAAACACAATCTCATTTTGTCATAATATAAAGAATTTAAATTTATAAAGAAAGAGTGATACGAAAAATGAGGTTTTTTTTTTCTCTAAATTTTTTATCTGTAAATTTATATTATTAAATTTTTATTTAATAATTTATTTTTATTAAACACAATCTCATTTTGTCATAATATGATGAATTTAAATTGATAAAGAAAGAGTGATACGAGAAATGAGGTTTTTTTTTTCTTCTCTACTCTTTCTTTTTCCTTTATCTCTCTATTTAAAGGCATTTTACAAGGCTCATACTTCAAATTATTCAAATCCACTTTTTAATAGATATTCATTGAATTTTTTTTTTTAAAATACTAGAGTACTATAAGAACTGTACTCATATTTTATACTTGTTTGAAACAAAGTTGATTGAGTTGGAGTTCAGAAATTTGTTCAGGGAAATTCAGATGACTTTTTTCTTTTTAAGAAAAAAAATTGTTGAACTTGGATTAAATCAGTCCAAGTTCAATAATTTTTTTTTAAAAAAATATTATAAAGAGTCAAGCACGACTGGAAATTGATGAAAGAGGAATGGAATGAAAAACTTTTGGAGAGTGAAATATTAATCTCATGGGGAGAGATTTCCAAATGAATTATTTCTTTATACAATTTTAACTTAATAGATGTCTACATATTTTAATAAAATTATTACATATATTATTTATTATCAATCTTGTCAAATTTAAGAATTGACTTAATAAATTTGTCAAAATTAACGTTCTACCTATAAATAATAACTCAACTCGTTTATAAACTCATACTTAATATTAACTTAATTAAACTCATATATAGACTCGTTTAGACTACAGATCTTCACCAGACTTGCCATCATCTTCTCCATAGAACCATTATATGTTGTCAACTTAGTTCAAATCTTAAACTGAGAAAACTGGCTTCATAAGGAGTGAAACCCTCAGCCCTCGGTATAACCATATTATATTATGAATGAGTAAAATATTATTTTAATTTCACACTTATTAATAAAATTTTAAAATTTCATTTAACGATTAAGTTTTAAATTAGTTCCTTACTTATTTTTAACATCAAAATAGTCTCTCACTTATGAATTAGTCTTAATTTGGTCCTTCATTAATTTTTAATTTCAATTTAGTCTCTACTTATGAATTTAATTTGAATTTGAGCTTTTATTAATATGACAATTAATATATTTAGTTCATCATTTTTAACTAAAGTTGGACTACACTAATATTCACCAAATTGAGATTGTAAATTAATGGGTAACCAAATGGAGACTAAGAATTAATAAAGAACTAAGTTGAAACTAGACTAAAAAGTGAAGAACTGATATTGTGTTTTACTCTATTACTAATCATTACAAGACAAGTTTTATATATAACTGTGGTCCCTTTTTTGCTTTAAGAAAATTGGCAGCATGAAAAATAAAACTTCGGACTATCAACATTTGTTAATATGTTCTTCCTTGAGCCATCTTATACTATTTAAACGATAACTACAAAATTTGCATATAATATACCATGAATAATAAAGATAAAGTTCATATAAAAGTTTTATTAAAATTATATATATTTTTAAATACTAAGAGTGCAATTAAATATTTAAGGTAAGCATGTAAAATCACCATACTATTTGTTTTTTTTTTTTTTTTGTAAGGATCACAAATTTACACTCTATGTTTCTTTTCACCGTTTTGGTTTTCTAAAGATATTTTTCATTCATTTTGTTAATTTAATTATAATCAACCGTTATACATATTACATTTCCTTTTAACATTAATAGAATAAATGTCATATTCTATGTTGCATTTTAATTATGTAATTATATATTTTAAAAGTTATTTATTAACATAAATAAACTCTTACAAGTAGGTATGACAATTTTGCAGGGGCGGGTCGAGCAATATATCCGTGCTCATCATTCCCATTATCAAATATATCTCTCATTCCCATCCCCATCCCCATCCCTATTCATTATTTTGGGGGGGGGGGGAGGATTTTTTCCCTATTCCCATTCTTTATACGATGTAGATCCTAACAGGGATTTTGAATTTTTTTGTAAAAATTGAATATATATATATATATATATATATAAAACTTAGATTTAAAGTTCAACCTCTTTGTTTATATTATCTAATAAGCTCTTATTAAGTTTATAAAAAAACTATGAATATTTAAATAGCTAATTTTACAAGAAGTTCTATAAATTACAATAAACAATTCTTAATAAGGTAAGTTAATTATGATAAAATGTAACAAAAAGACAATTAAATTTAAAATAAAATCATTTAAATAATGTTAATTTCTATGCTTATCCTTAATCATAATTTACAAATAATTAATATTATTTTTTCCAATATTCACTTTCTATTATCCATTACAGTGTGATTGCAGCTCTGAAGTATTTTGAAAATAATCTTATTATGTTGTCCAAGTCTCAAAGAAGTGGAAAACTAATATGTAATGAGTGGAATTATTTTTAAGCTAAATTGAATTTTTAACTTTTAATTTTTATAATTATAAATAATGAGTTAAATAGAAGAAATATAAAAATTAGTGTACACACACACACACACACACACACACACACACACATATATATATATATATTTAAGAAAAATTTGTATAGAATTGGCGGGGACAAGGACCCATAGAGTAGGGGATATGATCCCTGTCCTAATTCCCAAATTTTCTTCAAGGAGAGTTTTTCTCCCATCCCTATCCCTATAGGGAAAAATTCCCTAAATGCAAGTCCCAAGATAGGACAATCCCAATGGCTATTTCCAAATTTAGGGACCTATTACCATCCCTACTTACAAGTTTATGCTAATTCACCTATTCTTTATGCATTTACATAATCTCATGAGTTTGGCAATCTTATTTATTACGTTGTATGTTGAAATTTTTTTTATACTTAAACAAAATTTGCACTAAAATGCAAACAATATATATAAACAAATAAACTAGAGAAAAACATTAGTTGTCAAATTCAGTTGCGCCTCCTATAGAGACTGTAGACTAGATTATTGAAAGGACAAAACCCCATTTTTAGTTATCCACTTATAGACCTAGTTTCATTTTAGTCTCCCACTTACCATAATTCTTACTTTAGTCCCTTACTTAATATAAAGTTACCCAAATCAATCCCTATGTTATGTCACCGTAAGTCAACTGCTGAAGTGACATTTTTTTTACTAATATGTAATGTTAGAAGCTCATGTGAAAAGAAAAAGAACCATGGCTAGCAATATCTGTAACATCTAACCCATCTTTTCACCTTTGTGAAACAACCTAACGATCGAACATTACGCCAGGTCTCGAATACTAGGTACCGACACCAGTTTTTCTTCGTCTTTTTCTTAATGCTTCACCGACACCTCCTCCTCTTCATCTTCTTCTTCTTTTTCTTCATCTTCTTCTTTTTGCTGACACCTTTTGTGTGAGCTGCCTTCAATACCTTTGGCATGACATAAAGAAAAAAGAGATTGAGATACCTGAATTTGTGAAAGTCATGATGATGTCTTGGAGCATAGACTATTTACAGATTATGGGATTGAACCAAACCCCTTTCACATGAATAAGATTCCTCCAACAGTGTACTCATTGGGGAAGTATGAGATTCAATGGGCAATAAAGGATTATAGGTCTTAGTATGGTTAACAAATATCATATGGTTGACTCAATAATCTAATGGCCAACTTTGTACAAAATGGATTTGATGTTGTATGTCAAAATATTCTGTGATACATGATTGAGCACCATTTCCTTAGCCATGCTATCTGCCCTATTAATGATGTTAGAATATTCCCACACTATTACACATTTGGAAATTTGACAACATATGTCTCTATACCCGTCAGTATTGTAGTATGAATTAGTTATAAAATTCCTCTTTTAAGTGAACTTCATGTTCTCAATGGGATGAAAGTCTTTGGTTACCTATTATGAAATTTTCTTTTGTTCATTTTGTACTATAAGTCCATTTCACATTGTCACAACTGCGTATTTTTTTATGTGGATTTTAAATCAATGACCTCTATTGTTTGATACTTTCGTTTGTTTTGTCTTTTTTTTTTTGCCATATTGTTTTATGCTTTCTTCAATACAATGATTCTTGTTAAAAGTATCTTTTAAGTAAACAATTTAATTTGAAAGTATCAACTGTGAGTTTAATATCAATAGATGTTTTTATTATGAGAGCATCAGGGGATGTTTTAAGTGAGAATGATGATAAGTGTTCACAAGAATTCTATATATCTTACTAATGATTAAATATAAAATTACTACTTTATCAATTAATTAGTTGATTACTTATAACATAAATTTATTTAATAATTAAGAACTTTTAGCAAGATTAATTGATCTTTATAAATATTAATGAGTATAATTATAAATATTAACTAAATAAAATAGGCAAAAATATTGGTCTATATTTAATAACTATTGTATTAGGTTAAAGTATGTTATCACTCTTTCAGTAATGATTCATTTTTACTTTTAATTATTTTTGTCTCTTATTGGAAAGGTCATTGCAATGCCATATCAAATTATACTTTCAGAAGTATAAGGAACTTCACTGACAAAACTAGAAAGGAATTATTTCACCTCATCATGAATGGCTTTCTGGCATAAAAATCTTGAACCTTTAATGCTTAGCTAACCTTTTTTATGCATGCTTGTTATCACCTATGTAATATTTGTCGAAAACCGTCATAATATTATTGAACATTCACAATTTATTTTTTGTCAGCAAGAAGAAGAACAAGAAGAAAAGGAGGAAGAGGAGGTGTTAGAGAATCATTAAGAAAAAGATAAAGAAAAAGTGGTGTCAACAAAGGATTTCGTAGAAGCAGAGGTGTTGGCAGTGTCAGTGAAGAAGAGGTTTTGACAGAGGTGTGGTTTTGCAGAAGCAAAGGTGTCGTGAAGAAAAAGAAGAAGAAAAGGCAGAAGCGTTAACAAAAGAAGAAAAAGAAGAAGAAAAAAAAGAACCTGGCCTAGTGTTCAATCGTTGGGTTGTTTTACAGAGGTGGAAGGATGGGTGAGATGTACAGATATTGTTGACTAGGGTTTTTTTTTTTTTTTTTCACATGACCTTGTAACATTATGTGTTAGTGAAAAAATGCCACATTAGCGATTGAATAATGATGAGATAACAGAGGGACTAATTTGGATAACTTTAGATTAAGTGAATGATTAAAATAAGAATTATTATAAGTAGGGGACTAAAATGGAAATAGGTCTATAAGTGGAGGACTAAAAAGGGGTTTTTGCCTTATTGAAAGACATGAAATTCATGGGTTTTTTATCTGACACTACAATAACCATCATTAATGCTCTATTTCTACCAACTTAATTCTTATTCCACCCATATATTGCATCATATTTATTTTATTTTATTAATCAAATTGCATGGTGTAGTACAATGCGACATATATTAAAAAAAAAAAATCACATGGTGTTAGACCATGTGACTTGTAAAGGCTGACACCTGTCATCTGACATGATGTCAGCCATTGGGCATGTCGATATGCTCGACACGACCAGTGAACATCACGTTGAGCAAGTCAATGTGATGCCTCTCTGCTTTCACCAATGGCTATAAAAAAAGAGTAGCTTTCTCCTCTATGCGCATAAATTCCATCTAGAGGACCACTAAAGCTCATTTCTGTGTTTCTGCTTTTGTCCCCAGTTACCAATTCCATGTTTGAGTTTGTATTAGTTTTGTTGATATGGAAATGTCCACAATCAGTAGATTTACACTTGGATCCCAGATACAAGAAGATAATCATATGCTAGCTAGATAAGTTTTTATTGTATGTTTTATATCAATATATGAAGAAAAGATTATGTGTTTTTATCAATAATAATAATATTGCATAAGCCTAAATTTTGTGAAGTTATGTATAATACATGGGGATATATGTTGCTTATTTTTCATTTCTACTTCTTTCAATATGTAGATAAGATGAAGTTGGAGAAGAATATGTAGACAATATGTAGCTTATTTTTTTATCTTTACTTCTGTCGAATATCAAGCAATTTATGAATGATGTGCAGTGTAATTTCAATTTATGAATGATATATAGTTTAATTTTAGGTTAAATATGCAATAAATTGTAGCATAAATTTTTTTTATATCAAACATATACTTTAAATCAAAATTGAAATGTGAAAAATCTAAGAAATTGGTCCTCATTCTTGTGAAATAAAAAAAGGTAAAGAATAAAAAAAACTTAGTAATTTTAGAACTAATTATAAATAATGGTATTAGTAAGTAATTAATTAATATGGAAAAAGAGAGATATTTTGTTGATATATAAATGGGAGAGAATATGAAGGAAAAATAAAATATATCTAGGATTCTAATAAGCAAAAAGATGCAATATAGCAATAATTTCAAAAAGTAAAGCAAAAATATTGTTAAATGGAAAAATTAAAGAATAATGTTACTAAAAAATGAAATTAATGGAAAAACTAAAGTATACAAGAATTTGATAAATTTACAAACAAACAAATTTAATAATGTTAGAATTCATTATAATTTTGTGGCATTTTAATATAAATAATGGTATTAGTAAGTAATTGATTTCTATTTTAGTTATTGGAAATGAAAAAAAAAATGCTTCTAGAACTTAAAAAAGCAAAAAGATGGGATATAATATTACTAAAAAGATGACATTGATTTAAAAGGTAAAGGATTGAAAAAAGTAGTGGAAATATAATTAATTATAATTTCATGGCAATTAAAAAAAATGATGGTATGAGTAATTAATTAATTGGTTATTATGGAAGTTAAGGTAACAAGAAGATAATTTTTGTCCTTAGAATATTTGATAGATACTTGTGATGAAGGGAAAACAACGAAATTGTAGTTAATTCGAAATCTTAAAGTAAAAGTAGGAAAATTGAGAAATCATGAAATTAAAATAATTGGTTTTAGGGGATTTTAAGAATTTAAAAGAAAAATGAAAGTATGAGAATAAAGTATATGTTCATATAACCATGTGAGATGAAATAGAAAATATGGAACTGAAACATAATATTAATCTTAACGTTGGTTTTAAATAAGCAATCAAAGGTAGATTGTTGTTATCTAAGCAATTGGGGATATACTTAATATTGATGAGGGTGCGACCTTTATGTATGAGATGGTTGATGCATTGAGGGTAGACAAAGACATCACATTAGATAGATTGAAATAAGCTATAGCGAAAGATACAACTGGGTACGAATCAGTTTGTGTCACAACTAGTGTATAGACATCCAGTATCATTATGTCTAACGCAATATCAGGCTTGTAGGCTACAAGATGATAATGATATACAGTTAATATGGGAGACAAATGCAAGGTTTCAGATACAATTAAGTTCTATGGAGTTGTACACTTAAATTGGAGCGATAGACGTGAACATGAACATAGAGACACAGCCGACGGTGGACTATGTGCCATGCATAGTATCATTAGTGAAATAATTTGGGGGAACCAATTACCAATCTTATTGTTCATGAGCGAACCCTATAGACATCTAAACCTGCACATCCCAGTCTCTATACACCTAACAGTATGTGATCCTTCCTATCAATTACTCCTCTAATCCAATTTCTTCTCATGAACCTACTGATGAGCATCAAGTTGGACAAGAGGTTAGCTTGGGCCAAGGAGTTTCATCTAGGCTGATTACCCATTCTATGGCTAAGAAGATTCAGGTCATGGTTATCTAACAACTCAAAGTGGAATTAGACCATTTAGAGTCCAAGGCCAACTTTTATATGGAGCCCAAGTTCAAATGGGCAATTGATCATATGTTATAATGAATGTATTATGAAAAGTCAACCGTGCATGTGATAAAGATTGAAATAAGTATTATGATTATTGGTTAAACTTTAAGTTATGTGAGCCATATTTCCTTGAAAGTCTAAGTTAGATAAGTTAGGTAAGTTACATTGGATTGAAAGTCTCTGTTAGGTGTATTTCTATTTATGTTTTTCCAAGTAAGGTGAAAATTAGGTGAATCTTGGACTTACGCCATGAATGTTGTTCTTGGCTATAAATACTGAACTTATCAATGAGAAATGCAACCTTGAGTGCTATGAAAATTGGCTTAGCCTTTTATATGCAAATTTCTTATCTAAGTTTTCTAAACTTAATGGTGAAATTATCCTTGATTCTTATCACTCTCTTTTTTCTATTCTAGAGTATAGCGAATCAAACATAATATTCTTGAGTATGGCGTGCAAACTTATTATTTGAGATTACTAGTTGTTCTATCTTTTCTTTTTCATTTATTTATATTTTGGGATTGTTCAATTTGAACTTCCTTAAAGCACATCACCTACTGCCCCTAATCCACCCCGTTTTCCTCTAACAGAGACAGAGGATATAATGGACAAGTTTAAAGCCCAGGATGAATATGATGCTCCACCAATTGGGTTAGATTATATTCCAAAGGATGATGATTAGGATGAGCATGAAGAACTATGTGATGGTGATGTTAATGAATACTACAAGAACCAATATGTTGATCCAGGAGTAGTTTTTTTTAATATGTTGACATGGTAATAATAAAGGATCAAGATAAGGAGAATTTGGATATGAATGATAGGCAAGAATTATTCATTGGCATGGGGTACTATGATAAACTGGTGTTGAAGTGTCCAGTGAAGATTTACTCGATGTGGGCTCATCACACATTTAAAGTCTTTTACTCGTTTGCGAAGTACGAAGAATACAAGTGTACCGAATATGGTGTTCAATGTAATTGAAGGGTGCGAGCATGCTATAAGACCATTGAAAACCAATAGGCGATCACAAAATATAATGGCCCCTATACTTGTTTACCTGCAACGTTATTCCAAAATCTAGACTATGATGTTATATCATTTATCATTGTGGCATTGGTGGCTAAGCAATTAGCAATGCCAATCCAACAAGTCATAGAGCGGGTGCACTCAATATTCGATTACACCATGTTATACAAGAAGGCATGGAAATTGAAGCATCAAGCAATTGCAACAACGTTTACAAATTAGGAAAAATCATGTCATATTACTGAAAAGGATAGAGGCAGTGCAACACTTCAATCCTGGTTCATCATATGAGTTTGTTGACAAGAAATGCCCTTAACCTAGCTCAAGTGATAGTCCAATTGCATCGTTACACTATTTATTTTGGACATTTAAGCCATGCATTGATGCTCTAGACCACACAAAGCCTATCCTCCAAATTAAGGGAACATTTTGTATAGAAAGTACAATGGCACCTTACTAGTGGTAACATCCTAAGACAATGACAGACATGTGGTGCACATTATGTTGGTATTAGCTGAAGGTTAAACAGAAAAAGCATGGACATGGTTCCTTTTAAAACTTCGATAGCGAGTTGATAAAGATAGGTAAGGCATATGTTTGATTTCAAATAGGCACGGTGGAATACTAGCCAATCTCAAACCCTTACATTAGATAATAGCTACCGTATACTTATCATGAATTATGTCTAAGACATATTGCTAGTAACCTAAACACGTATTTTAAACTAAGTGGCTCAAGAAGATGTTCATTGAAATCAGTAAGTTTACTTTGTCTGACAAGTTGCAATCTTTATAACACCCATATAGTAATACCATTTTGTTTCCCCATACAAGTTACCAATACCAGTATAATATGGTGGCCATTAAGTTAGAGAGATTGTAACAACTACATCCAGAGGTAGTTGATTGGATCAAGGGTGTTCCGAAGAGTATATGGTCTAAGCGTATGATGTTGAGGTCGAAGATGGGGGCATATGACAACAAATTTGATGGAGAGCATTAATACTATGTTGAAAGGTGTTAGGTTCTTACCAATGTTAGGTATAGTGAAAGCAACATATTATTGGTTGAATCATTATTGGGTCGAACGTTCATAGAAAACCCATGCCTAAATACTAGCTAATAAAGAATTCTTAGAGGACTTCGGATAAAAGCTACATACGAACATTAAGAAAGCATCCACTTATGTTGTATGCACATTTGATAAGCTATCCTCGGCTTTCAAGGTTAAGGAGTTGTATGATCCAACAAAATTTTAATACAAAGGTGTTGTAAGGTTAACCTTATGAAGCAAACTTGTAACTATGGTGAGTTCCAAGCTGTGAAGTATCCATGTGCCCATGTATTGGCAACATGCACTAAAGTTACAGTAAACCCATTTTAATACGTTGATTCAATTTTTCACCTCGACACTATGATGAACATTTATAACAATGAGTTTTGACCTATTAAAGATGTTTCTCATTGGTCACATCTAAATGGTTCAAACCTTGTGTCAAATCCTACAATGATTCAAGGACAAGGTCGACCAAAATTTGGGAAAATACAAAATGAGATGGATTAGAGAAAAGTTTGAAAGGACCCTCTAGGTGTAGGTTATATAGACAGCCGGCTCTGAATCGTGCACTTTAACAAAAATAGATATAACCATGCTTTAATTTTTATATATATGTTTGACTTATATGCAAAAAATATGCACTCGTAGTTAAAAAATGTGTTAACATGTTTAGCAATATCAACTAGGAACTCTTATTTGTATGTATTTCAATCGATATCTGTTCTTAAATAATATGTATTTGTCCCTTATATGACTCTAAGTTTTTAATTTGTAGGGATTCCCTATGGCCAAACGTCAACATGTTGTCAATCTAAGTCTTGAGAATAAGTCAGTTCATTACTTGCAAACTCGTCATGTGTCACAAGCAGTTTGGCTTAGTCATGTATGTTTAATGAAAGCTTCATTTTTCCTTAATTAGAAATTAATTTAATAGTGATGTTAAAACTCAAATTTTCAAATGTTTAATTTATTGTCATAGGAAGATCAAATCCTCTACATTGTCGTATTGCATAAGCTAATAGGCTATTTGAGCCATTGTTCCCTACATGACACAAAATGTGTTTTATAGTGTATCTCAACTTGTAACATTTGACTATGATGCAACACTTATGTCTGCTTTCATTAAGAGATGGGGCCCTAAAATGCATACCTTCCACCTAACCAAAGGTGAGTGCACTATCATATTGGATAACATTACAAAACAACTAAGATTACTATGTGTTGACTTGTTAGTGATCAGCTATACTGCATACCTATGGCCACAAATGTGTAAGTGCCCATTGAGTGTGCAGGCCTTCGAGCAATTTGACACTTTATCATCTAACGGATATAGTCCCCTTAATGTATTTAACATTTCTTGCGAACTTTAAAGATGCCGACTAGTATAGTTAAGGGTCTGCTGCCCTTGTACACACACACACACATATATATA
Source organism: Delonix regia (assembly GCA_037074485.1). NCBI lineage: Eukaryota > Viridiplantae > Streptophyta > Magnoliopsida > Fabales > Fabaceae > Delonix > Delonix regia. The sequence goes on from CM073451.1 coordinate 22,209,063, forward strand.
TATATATAGATGTGCAACGCCATTGAGTACACAAACAAAGAGATCGGTAGTAGCATGACATTGCTACACTTATAGGCATGAGATTATTTTCCCATGCTAGCACGAGAGCAACCACCTTATCCAGAAGCTCGCTTTGATCTATATCTGATACGGCCACTACTGGGCTTTAGGTATAAATTATTTAATCATCAACTTATATATGCTTGAATTTACTATATAAATTACTTGACCCAAATGTATACTATGACTAAACTTGTAGATGGAGAGGCATTAGGTAGCATCCTCATCATGTTCGAAAAGCTATAAAGCAATATAAAGTTTTTTTAGATCAAATGGGGTATGACAAGGTGTGTTCACTTCATTTAACTTACCATTTCCCTTATGTTTCCTATGAAATTTGTTGATTTGAAATTCACTTCCTATACATAGGTTGTTTAGTGCCTATATGTACCCCTAAGTGTTTGTAAGATTAACATGGTATATTACAAAGCACAACCTGACATTTAGATGGCTTAAATCCTACTCATTTACTTTTATATTGTTGAGTGGCATCATGCTGATTGCATGCTCTGCCAATTTGGTAGGTAATAGCTTATCCTGCATTATACAATTAACCTAATCGCCTACCATACAATACAATTCAGGGGGAAACACAAACTAACTGGCAACAACAACACATGCCTTTCTCATTAATGTGTGGTATTCATGGTGTGACACTCTTTCGTAATTGCTTGCACTTACAAAACCCCTTTATCGCACCTCCAAGTATATGCATTGGTATTGGATGCATACACGTAGATGAATCCATCTTGCGAGTGGTGCACAAGGCTTTGTGGTGATTTTATGTTGCTTGTAACTATTAATCTTGTTCATTATGCATTTATATTATTTTCAGCCAACTATGTCCTATGCACTTTGCAAGCTCATTTGGCAGAAAGGTTGATTACCCTTAGTGCCTGTGACCATGACGTGCACCCAAATTACCAACATTTTTGGGAAACTATTAGCCATGACTGTAATGTTATGTTACTTGCTTTAGGTGATTACCAAGACATGTTAGTATCACAACTTGCACTGCTTGCAGCTGACTTGCAAAGACCAAAAGTTCCATTGAGCAAGCATGGAAAGAGAGTGCATGATTTTATGTCCAGTAGTTAACCAATTATGGATTATCAGGGCCATCATGCTGGTGTCAACTCCCCTATCTCTGTCCCCACTCCACTCAAACAAATAGTGTAGCTGTTGGTCCCTCTTTATATGCCGATTCAACACAACTTTTAGATTTCAGTAATGTTGATCTCTTATGTCATGTTCTTATCCCACCTCCATAATCTTCAATGTTTCTTACACATCTCAATTTTACTCCACACCTTAACATGCACCATTTGCCTATAGGTCAATGATGACATTATTAACTAATCTATCTACTTTTGGTGTTAAGTATGTTGGTTGTCCTTTTGATCTTGGAGGCTCATCCAACATACAACATAGACTTGTCAGACTAAATAAGCCAATCTCTTATGCTTAATCACCAATCTTGGATTTTAACTCATTGACAATTGATGACCAAAATAACCCAACACAATCGAATGCAAAAGTGGGGGAGGAAGAAGCTCAACTTGTATTGCATTGACCATAACGACTACAAAGAAGGCCATGATGTGGCACTAGAAGCCACTATTTTAATGAATGAATAATTTTAGTTTTTCAATACTTTTCTAAATATATCATTTTTACTATTTCAATGTGTCAATTTGTTTAATTCTTAAATCCACCAACTATAAGTAATTATTTGATACTTAGTAGAATTATTAATCTTGGTCAATATAATATTTTACTAAATTTGATAAAAATAAATAATATATAATTACTATACATCTAATTTAATCTTTACCAAATAATTTGTATTTAATTTATTTTAAAATATCAAATGATTTAATATTTAATATGTAAATAACATTATAATCTATTCAATAAGTAATAAAGTTATTATACTAATATTTTCACCATTTAATATAAAAGGCCTAAATTTTTTTATTATCCATGTATTTAAATTTCATATAATTTTTATATTTGATGATAAAGGTATGAACTATATATATATATATATATATATATTATATGTTTAATGTAGTATACATTTAAAATAATTTTTCTATTTAATATCATACATATATTTTATAACTAATGAAATAATTATTCTAAGACAAGATTTTTCAATATTTGATAAACATGCATAAAATTTTATAATTATAGTTATTTTTTATTTTTATACCTCTCCTTGAATGTAATTTTTTAATCTAACATATAACTAATATAATTAATATAAATTTAATTCACATTATATATAACATATCATATTATAAAATTATATGTTTTACTTACATCTTTATACTATTTAAATTAAACTATATAAAATTTTTTAGTTAATTAAACAATTATTAATATATATATATATATATATTATATTTATTATTATTATTATTTATTTCATTTCAAATCTAGTTAGACATGATCTTTCACTAGTTGTGTGGAGCAGATCTGTGCAACTAATGGCTGACACTGACATCATGTCAACCTTTATAAGTCGTGTGATGTTAGACCACACAACTTATTTTTTATTGGTTTTTAAAATTTGTCATGTGGTGTCAGATCTTGTGACTTTTATACGATGTTAGGATTGCCTGGTATTACACCATGTGATTTGATGTATAAAATTTTTAAAAAGTGTATGATGTAGCATATAAGTGGAATAAGAATTGTGCCAGTGAAAATAGAGCATTAATAATAGACATTGTAGTGTTAGAATAAAAACCCTGAACTTCAAAGAGGCAATGAGAGCATGTCTCAGACTTATATGCAATGCTTTATATTTTTGTTATTTAATTAAAATATGACAGGTATTTATCAACTAATAATAATGTATAATTTAATTTAAAATTAAAACAATTATCTACAACAACTATACATACGTTTTAATATTATTAGATAACTATACACTTATTATCTTATAATTAGAAAATAGCACAGTAAAGATATAACCAACTTTTTATAAGTTTTTCCAACTTGTAAACCTGGATCCTTATAATTTTCCGTCAGCAACTTGTAAAATATAATTATGAAGCTTAAAGAGTGAGAGGTTGGATTTCTAATCGTGTCTCAACCCTATCTAGGAAACATCATTCTCGAACCATATACAAAGACCGACCTTTGCTTTCGAGGTACATCCTAGGACCGACCATCTCGAATTATAAAAGGAATTTATAATAATCTCTCTACCTCGGGCTTGAGACAAAATTCCCATACCTATTCCTACTTTCAATCATCTTCCATGCCCACTGGCATTGAAAAAAAAAAAAAGAAAATCTTCTATCCAAGTGAATCACTTCCATCATTTGGAGGGTGTTTGATGTCGAAGTTAAGGGTGTCTTTACATGGGAGACGTAAAATTTAGGATTTAGGATTGAAAATTAGTCTAAATGCAGAATTGCCACTAATAAATAGTGTAATGATTTTGGAAAAAAAATGTTATTGTAGTCTTCCAAATTTTAATCTTGTCTCAATTTGGTCTTCTAAATTTGCCTTGTCTTAAAGTAATTCTTCACAAGATCAAATTTCAACAAAATTAGTCCGTTTATCAATGAATAACCATCTAACTTATTCTTTGTAAATTGATAGGGAGACTAAGTTTCTTAACATTATAAAATATGTAGGACTATTGTAATACAAGATAAATTTAAAGGATCAAATTAAGATAAGTTCAAAATGTGAGAGATCAGAGTAATATTTTTCTCAATGATTTATATTATCAAGAATACCATTTTTTTAATGACTCAATAATTATTAAATATAAAATAATATTTTACTTTATATATAAAAATAAATTAATTCTTTTAAAAGCTATTAATCATTATATAAATTAATCTTTTAAGTAATTATCTAATATAATATTATTTAATATTCAATAATCAATTATATCATAATTAAAAGAATGAAATAATCACTCTAACTAATAACAAGGGTGAGAGTTGAACTTCAGCTGTGACATCTAACAGATGACTTCCGGAAACTACTTGAATAAATTACTTGTCAAATCTTAGAAAATAATTGCCCAGCGATGGATGGAAGCACATATGTAATCCCATTCGAATTTTTAAATTTCGGCATGCATAATTTGAAAGATAAATTAATTAAATATATGCTAATCGAAACAAACACTGCCATAAATCATATAAAAAAGAAAAAAGAAAAAAAGAAATCATTGTCGAGACTTATATATTATACATTGAGGTCGGTGTTAGTATGGATTTTAATTCTTAAAGGATGTGACACGTTGACAAAATCACTGGGGGAGCCACGTTTGTCTGAGTGGGGACACTTGTTTCCACTCAAATTTGTTTTATCTATATATAATATTAAGTTGTAATTTTATACTATAATGTATTTTTTTAAGTCATTGGAATTATTGATCTTATATAATTGGATCATATTTTTTATTATTATTTAATATTTTAATTTGAATTTATTATATTCACATATATGTTATTGTGTACTTAATTTTATATTTAATTTATATATAAACATGTGATACAGTTTTTGTTAAAAAAAAAAAATACAATTTTAGGACTTTACTTTTGACCAAAGCATTAATTTAGTCTTCGAATTTAGAAAGCATTAAATTGGTCATCTAAAGATTAAAAGAATGAGCTAAGTTAATTTTTTTAGAGGATCAAATTGATTTTGGAAGACTTTTATTTTGTAAAAGGTTTTAATTTTTTTGGACCATTTGATACTTTTAATTTTTCAAAGACCAAGTTGATTTTGACAGAAAATGATAGACCAAAATTATATTTTTTTTCATTTTTGTAAATAGTAATTTAATAATAATTAAGTGAAATATAATTATGTTCAAATGTCAATATATTATTTTTAATTGAACCTTATACAATTGTCCTTAAGAATGTTGTAAAAATTTTTGAGAGGTTTATAGATAAAATAATATTTATAATGTTGTGAACGATTTTTACTTCAATTAACGTACGTTTTTTGAAATGTTTATTCAATTATCATGGCGTTATTAAGTGATAATATATATTTTTAGTATATTTTTATTATGCAGTAGGTAGATAAATTATTTTAATAATTAAGGTACAATTTTGCTTTAAATTTAGCCTTATTTTTAAATTTAAGAAAAAGAAAATCAGTATATTATTAATAAATTAATTTCATTTAATTGAATACAAAAATTTTAAGGTAAGGATTTGATTTGAAAAGAATATAAATTTTAAAATAAAATATAAAAAAATTATGAAAAAAAATTTAAACTCCTGCTAGATAGAGTTCTGGCTCCGCGAGTGGACAAAATTCCATCAACATAGAATCAGTCAATAAAGTTGAATATATATGTGGTAATATAATTCATTAAAAATGCATTAATTGAATTTGTAACGCTCTCAATAAAGACGTTGCTCCTTTATCAATGAAGAAAAGAAGACCGACCACGCCATGTCCCTATCTCTATTTGGTGAATTGTCAAAACATTACTAGAAAACCCTTCTAATGGATTTCGTTTGGATTATTTTTTATATCTCTTTACGTAATCAAAGCCTTTATATAATATAACTCTTATACTGATCGACTCCGAGAATAGTAAAATACATAATAACCATATTAGTAAAAGATATTTTTAAATAAATCCGATTTATAAGAAGTGAGGTGATTCACTTGTCTTTTTTATAATTAGGATTAATCTAATTATCTATGATAATTTTGGAGAGAAAGGTTAATCTTTGTATGTAAGTTGACTTGGAATGGTTTGAGTTACATCCTATATATATACGATGGTCGGCATTACTCGGTCGTTGCTGGTCCTGTTATAGCCGTTGGAAACGATGCCACAAACCAACGACCTTTTAAAAAATTAAAAAAAAATAAGGAAAAAGAAAAGAAGGGGCTAGGAGCACTTGCGGGGAAAGGAAGACAAGGGCCCTACATGGGAATGATTATTCACCGCTGAGAAATGGAATACTAAAAAACTAAAAGAACAGTTTTTGATTTCTGAGGCTTAATGCAAAGGCAGTAACGTTCATGCAGTATCATGTTGTCTGTAATAAAGAAACCAATGCCACTCTGCTTTCTGGCTGGATTGAGGACGCTGTTCCTGTAGAAAACCCAGAAAAAAAAAAAAAAAAAGTTTGCTTTTTTTATTTTTTTCTTTTGGTGGCCTTTAAAATTGATTTCTGGATGAACTGTGTGACTTTTTGGGGTATTTCTGGAAGATTGGTGGACAGAGACAGAGAGTGAGAAGATTTCTCGCCGTTGGGGCTTTCCTTGTTTGTCTGACATGCCAATTTGGATGGTACAATTGGGTTCTTAAATTGCTTTCTTTATCAGAAGAGAGAAGGCTGGTTTTATTATGCTTCTGATGCTTCACAAACACAAGCCATCATTTTCCTCTGCATTTTCCCGTCTTTTCTTTCGGAGCAAACTGCGCTTAATTTGCGTGTCGGATTCGTGCAAGAGGCTTTGGCTTTCCTTGAAGCTCAAGCTGACAAGCTCAATTCTTGCCCAACGAATTATCATCTGCGTAAAGAATCATATTTTGTTTGCGATCACCAGATAGATCTCCTTCTTCCCCTTTTCTGACTTTGGGGTGATCGTTGTAAAACGGCGGCCATTTCTCGTCGCTCAATATTCTGTTTGGAAGTCGCATAATTTCTTTTCCCTGCAGGTATGTTCGATATTCTATTTGTGATACAGATCACATGGAGTTTTCTCAGAAACCTCGTTTCTTGTCTACCAAACACTTCATGGCCCACGTATGAAAGCTTGTACGCTTAAAAAATGGCGTCGTATCGTGTCTGATACGTATCCACTCGTATAAGACATGAAACGGCAACATTGCATAAATTATCGTGTAACAATATCTTTCACCTTCTCTGTTAATGCTTAATCGATCATATTGTTGGTGAATTTTGTTGAATATTCATTATGTACTCATGCCCAAGTGCCATAGCATTCGTAGTATTTCATCACAAGAAGAGAGAGAAGGAAGAAAAATCTCTATTTTGGTCTTCAAAATATAGAGTTGATACCAATTTCATACTCTAATTTTCTTAGCACTTCGGTATCCCAAAAAACAAAAAAATTTGCGTCAATCTCATAAAATATTTGATCATTTAAAAGACTGTATTATATTTCGGGTATTAGTGTGAAATTGAAACCCTCCTCTTCTCTCTCTTTTTCCATTAGATATAGCAATTTGATGTGGGTAGTGAGTTTCTGAAGGCTGAGACAAAAATGATATGTTCTGTGGTTCAGGAATAAGTGATTGCTTCTGCTAGTATTACGCTTATAATGGCAGAAGCTTGCTCGAGCAATGGGACCACGTCGGAAAGTGATATTTTAGCAATGAAGGAGACGCTTCGTGCCCAGCAACAGCTTCTGCAGAAGCTATACGCTGAGTTGGACGAAGAAAGAGAAGCCTCGGCTACTGCAACCAGTGAAGCTCTTGACATGATACTGCGTTTGCAAGGAGAGAAAGCAGCAGTGAAGATGGAGGCAAGTCAGTATGCGAGAATGGCAGAGGAGAAGATAGAACATGCAGAGACAACTCTTGAGATCTTCGAAGAGCTTATGTTTCAGAAGGATATGGAGATTGCTTCTCTCGAGTTTCAAGTCCAGGCTTATAGGCGCAAGCTTGTTAGCCTTGGATGTGATCCTAATCTGAGTGAATTTGAGTTCCCAGAGAATGAGTTATCTCAAAGAAATGATGAACTTCAGAAGGCTGAAAATGGTCAAAATCAAAATGGCTCAGTGAGAAGGCTCAGTTCATTGCCTCCTTTTCCTGTTAATAAGAACAACATGAGAGCTCCCAGAAAGAGGGAAAGATCACCGAGTCCACTTCCTCCAGGTATGATGTCTAGAGTAATAGTGGAGAAGACTGATAATGAAGTTGTTTCACAAAGCATAGATTTGGCCAAAAAACCAGTGGAATCTACGCATGAAACCCTTGATTCATTCTGGGAACAGATTAAGAAGTTAGATGAAAAAGTGAAAGTGATATCAGATTGTAAAGAAAAAGGAGACAAATGTCCAAACCTGAGAAATAGAAGATACAGATCATGTTCACTATATCCAAGAGCAAGGAGTAAGACTCCCTCTATTACTAATCCAGATCATGTTCATCATGGTGAAGTTGAACAAAATAGGGAAGCAATTACAGATCCTTCCAGCTCAGTAAATGTGCATGATGTGTTTGAAGTCCCGCAACATCACGAGAATCATAGAGCCAGTGAATCCGAAAAACATAGACTAGAGAGGCTGAGATCAGATGCAGAGAACAGATTAACAAAACCAGACCCTGAAGTGTCTGAGGAAAAGGTTGAATCACAATTCAGATATGATTCAAGCAAGCTATTGAAAATTCTAAGCACAAACCTCGAAACCCAGGTACACAGTCCAAGAGATGATAACAATAATAACAACAACAACAATAATGATAATAAGATCACTTGTATGTTTGGCCCCAAAAAGGAAGGGATGGGAGTGGAATGCAATGGTCAAGCTGAGTTTCACGTGCTATCAAAGAGAATTGAGAGGCTTGAGAAGGAGAGGGAGAGAGTTAGCACAAGGCAAGAGATTACACATGAAAGGGATGAGGAAGAGCAACTAAGGCTGTTGAAGGAAATACTCAGTCGGCTCAAATTATTACAGGAAGAGATGAGAAGTTCAAAAGCCAAAAAATCCCCACCTAAGGATGATTCGCCTTTGGTTCCTCTTCATGAGGTAAGATACGTGTGTGTGTGTGAGAGAGAGAGAGTGTGTATTCTAGTGTTTCTGCCTTTTCTTTCTGGAATTGAATTGTTATGTTGATAATAGAAAATTTCTATGAACAGGCAATGCTGTACTTCTGGCTTTGATCAGGTGACTACTGAACTCAATGCATCATTTGGTATGCATATGATTTGTCTACAAAGTGACGTGTGTAGTAGTAGTTTTGAGAACATATTGATTGAGGCCATAGGATAGATCCTTTGATTTGAAGGTAGTTTCTGAATTGTTTATATCCCCTCATAACTCCATCTTGTACATTAGGCACTGATATGACAGTGACTTGAAACTCCTATAGGGTTAAGAATGTTTTACTTTTTTTTTTTGTGAGGTTGAGATTGACATACACATGACATAGTGGAGTGAAGAGCTTCTTGATCCTGTATTTTCATACCGTGAGAGAAAATAAAATGTTATAGTGAATGAAAGCAGACAAATCAGTGTACATTTTTATTACGTTGGAATTACTGATGCTTATTATCTTTCTTTGAACTTTCTGAGACTAGATTTTTTAAATATTTGATATATCCTTTCCAGTAATGATGATTATGCCTAATGAAAAGTGGAGGAGTTTTCTTACCAAGTAAGGTTTCTCTGCCCACACAGAAATCTGACTTCAGATGATGTGCTGAAGAAGGTTTTTGTTAATAGATATGTAACAATCATCTGTCTTGAGGCCTCTTTAGCAGAAGAATTATTAGATGTTGACCTCATGTTGCTTCAAAAATTATATAAATTACTCTTGCATGAAAAGTCAAAATTAAACTTCATCAAAATTTAAACATGAGCTTCTTCTTCAGTGCTTTCTTAGGTGTCTGTTTGTTTGATGCTGAAAGTCATGAATTAATATCACCAGAAATATCAGAAGGTGGCCTCCTTCTGGTCTATATTGAGAAGCAGTGTAATAGTGACTTCTAAGTTGGAACAAGGCTCATTAATGTGCGCATAACATTGTATAGAAACTTGAAATGTAGTAACCATACATCATCACTGTTATTTGAACCACCCTACCAAGTAACACCTCAGAATGCACACAATGTTTGAAAGTGATAAATCAAATGGCAATAAAAAGATCCTGGGTCTGTTCTACCAGAATAATGAAAAAGAAGACATCGTCTATACCAAGATTTTTGTTTGTTTTTACATAAACTCATTCATCAATCTTCATCATACATCTTTCAAACTCCATCATGTAATTTGACTTTGCCTTAAAACTACTTACAATAGACCGAGCATACATTTAGAAGGACCGGTAAAAAACAGAAAATATCATTCTTGCTGGATTATCCATATGGAGCACTGAAATTTTCCTTCTATTTAATCAGGCTTTCTCTCCTCTCTTCTCCAATAAACATCGTGATTGTGTTTGGGCTTCATTTGAAAATGCTATAGTGACAGTCACTAATGAACAAGAACGCAAATGAATGGGCTTATCAGAAAAGAGAATTCACGTAATGGATTCAAGTTTTCTGATCTGGCTTTATTCCCCGTTTCTCAAATGGAGCAGACTTTGCATTACTTTTCCAATGAAAACTATTCAATGGCTCGTAATGTTAAATTGTCTTCAATGCACTATTTTCTGCAGCCCAAAGCAATGGTCAAATTAAAAATGTGACTTGGGTGCTGCTCTGGGAAAGTTCATAGTCACAAAATGATTATTTTTTTGTACATAAAAAATTTGAATAAGGACCCAAAAACTGAATTATTCCTAGAGATTTTATATTCTTTTAATTTATCATGAAAAAGCAAAGAACAAAAAATATAACTTGTGCTGAGTAAAGTACCCTTAGTCAAAGACCTCTTAAGTTACAAGTTTACTGCAACTAAGTTAAAATAGTTTAAGTTTTGTCATTCATGATAGTAACTAAAACTTAACAAATAATACTAGGAAAATGAATAAGTGAATTTTTCGTTCATGACTGTAACTTGAAAAGCTGTAACTTATGTTCAAATTCTAAATTTGCTATAGTTTTAACTTTGCAGAACTTGGTAGTAATATATGTAAAGTAACAGGTAACTTCGCAAAATTAATCTGATGACTTTCCAAAAATTGACCACATCTTATAGTAGCTATTAAAAGAGAGCAGGAAGTTTGCTATAGCAAAGTTAAAATCATTAAATTGGACAATAACATTTTTTTAATTTATTATTAAGTTATAATTCATAATATCTGTCCATACAACAATTCAAGCTCAAGACTACTCAGATGAGCATGAAGAACCTTACCACTGTACTATTCTTACTATGCTCTAAATAATAACATTTTAAAATCAACAAATATTGCTAAAATGGTTCAATTTGTTATAAAATATTATATATGAATGTCCACAACCTTTGAATATTCCCATACACATCAATGTGTATACAACATTTGACATTCTAACCTTTGGCATTCTATCTCTTAAGGTCTCTTAGCCTATAAATAGAGACTTTGTGTGATGATATGTACAACACTTAAGAGTTGAGTAAAAGAAACACTCTCTTCCCTTATATTTATCTCTATATCTTTCAAGTATCTTGTTCATAGAAATACTCTAACTTGATATCATGTTTTCTTGTGGCAGACCAAAATAATGAGCTTTTGATGAAAAACCATGAATCTTGTTTGACTAGTTCCATTCCATTCCCTCAAGCGAATGTGGTAACATATAATGGTTGTAATCATGGGCATGGTCGCGGTCGTGGATGCAATCGAGGATGATATAACTTTAAGCAACATCATGGTCATGGTAATGAAAAGTCACAAGGCAAGGGGAAGGCACCACAAAATAAGGATGTCAAGAAATCCAAAAACTCATGCTATAGATGTGGCATGAAAGGGCACTGGTTACGTACCTATCATATGGCTAAACATCCTATTAAACTCTACCAAGCTTCCATGAAGGAAAAGAAAATTGCTATGGAGGCAAATTTTATCAATCAAGATGATGATGACCTCTTTGATGAGCCCTTGGGGATAACTTATTTAGATGTTGCAAACTTCTTTGACTCAATAAAGGATAATACCAATACTTCTTTTGATGTTTAACAAAGTTATGTTTAAAGTTATTTTCTTTTAATGTATTGCACTTTGTGTGTCTTTTCTTTTAAGTTGTTAGTGTGCTATCTTTTATGTAACCCAATAACTTATTATATCTATTTTTGTTTTATGATTTTGAGAAGTATGGATGTTACTCATTATTTATAAGACTATAAAAGCATTGATGAAGACATATGCTTAATTGATTGTGCAACAACTCACACCATACTTAGAAGTAAGAAACATTTCTCATCTTTTATTAAAAAGGAGGCAAAAGTGAATACAATATCAGGCACGGTTAATATAATTAAAGGCTCTAGAAGAGCCACTCTTTATTTACCTAATGGAATAAAGTTTGTTCTAAAGAAAGCTTTATTGTCAACTAAATCAAGAAAAAATCTTTTAAATTGCAAAGATATATGCCTTAGTGGTTTTCACATTGAGACAATAAATGAAAGTGATAAGAAGTATTTCTATATTATTTTGGTTGTCTCAAGAGAAAAATGTATATTAGAAAGGTTGCCTACATTATCCTCTGGCTTGTATTACTCGTGTATTAGTAAAATTGAAGCATACATTATAGCGAACCAAAAGTTCACTAATTCAAAGGATACGTTTATAATTTGGCATGACCTGTTAGGCCATCCCGATTCAATAATGATGCAAAAATTATAGAGAACTCAAATGGACATTCGTTCAAGAACTAGAAGATTCTTCTTATCAAATGAGTTCCCTTATGCTATATGTTCTCAAGGGAAATAGATTATAAGGTCATCACCAGTAAAAGTTGGGATTAAATCCTCTGCCTTTCTTGAACGTATTCATGGAGACATATATGGACCTGTAACTCCACCTTGTGGACCATTTAGATACTTTATGGTATTGGTAGATACATCTACTAGATGGTCACCTGTTTTTCTATTATCAATGCATAATATGACACTTGCAAGATTACTTGTTCAAATAATAAGATCATGAACTCAATTTCCTGATTATCCTATCATGACAATTCGACTTGATAATGCTAATGAATTACATCATAAGTTTTTAAAGACTATTATATGTTAATTAGGATAAATGTTCAGCATCTCGTTGCTCATGTACACACACAAAATGGTCTTGCAGAATCATTCATTAAACACCTTTAGTTAATTATTAGACCATTACTTATAAGAACAAAACTCCCTATTAGTGCATGGGGATATGTCATTTTACATGTTGTAGCACATGTACACATTAAGCCAACAACGTATCATAAGTTCTCCCTTTTACAATTGGCTTTGGGTCAGGAGTTGAATATTTCACATTTGAGAATTTTTGGGTGCGCAGTTTATGTTCCAATGGCTCCACCATATCGTACCAAATAGGTCCTCAACGAAGGTTGGACATATACATTGGGTATGTCCTTCAATCATTAAATATCTAGAACCCTAGACGGGAGATTTGTTTACGGCATAGTTTTCCAATTGTCATTTTGATAAAAATGATTTCCCAACATTAGGAGGAGAAAAGAAACAGTTGGAAAAAAAAATTACATAGAATGCACAATCATTGTACCAGTTTTATCCTCGTACAAACCAATGTGAACTCAAAGTTCAAAGAATAATTCATTTTCAAAATATTGCAAATCAATTGTCAGATGCATTCACTGGCCCAAAGAAAGTGATGAAGTCATATATTCCAACTGAAAATGCTCCAATTTGTATTGAGGACCCTGAAGGACAACCAAATACCACAGCAAATAAGCATAAAGCAAGCCTAAAGCATGGCAGAATAATAAGTTCTAAAGATAAGAATCCTCGAAAACGAAAAGGAGCAAATAAGCAAAGTCAAATCAAAGAAATAGATATTTCAAATGATAAGGTAGGCATAACTAATCAAAAATCTCTAGAAAAGATTTAGGTACCTGAAAGTGAAGAAAATAATGAAAGCTTAATAAGTAATGTCGATACAGGAGCAATATGGAACCAATCTAGAACTATTGTCAACAACATTATTGGATATAATATAGGTTAGAAATTGTAAATGAAAATGAGGATCATAACCAAAATTCATCAAAGAATGTTGACGTAGAAAAGATTGGCCAAATTAGAAAGATGTGATCCAAGCTGTTTTAAACTCGCTTGTGAAAAGAAAGATGTGATCCAAGCTGTATTAGACGTGTAGTCCAAACACCTAATGATGTAAACCTAATTGGGTACAAATGAGTCATTGTGTGAAAAAGAAATAAGAAAAATGAAATTGTGAGATATAAAGCATAACTTGTAGCACAAGGTTTTTCACAAAGACCAGAAATTGGTTATGAGGAGACTTACTCTCCTGTGGTAAATACAATCACCTTTAGATATTTGATTAGTATAACTGCTTTTAAAAAGCTTGATATGCACCTAATGGATGTTGGTACAACCTATTTATATGAATCACTTGATAATGATATATACATGAAAATTCCTAAAGGATTTAAGATACTTGAAGCATATAATTTAAGTGATCGAGGAATATACTCAATTAAATTGCAAAGGTATTTATATGAATTAAAACAATCTAGGTGCATGTGGTACAATCGCCTTAGTAAGTATCTACTACAAAAAGGATACAAAAATGATCATATTTGTCCCTGTGTTTTTATAAAAAAGTCAAGATCTAAGTTTGTTATCATCACAGTATATGTTGATGATTTGAACATTATTGGAACTTCAAAATGTCTTTCGAAAGCAATAAAACTCTTAAGGAAGAGTTTGAGATGAAAGATCTTGGAAATACAAAATATTGTCTTAGACTACAAATTGAACACTTGTTCATCAGTCAACATATGTCAAAAGGATCCGTGAGCAATTTTACATGGACAAGGCACATCCATTAAGTACACCTATGGTGGTTAGATCACTTGAAGTGACAAAAGATCCTTTTCAACCTCGTGAGGAAGGTGAAGAACTTCTTAGTCCTCAAGTACTATTTCTTAATGCTATCAAGGCATTAATGTATCTGGCTAATGGCATAAGACCAGATATAGTAGTTTCAGTAAATTTGCTAGTGAGATATAATTCTTCTCCAATACAAAGACATTGGAAAGGAATAAAACATACTTTTAGATACCTCCGAGGAACAATTGATAAAATTATATTTTATTCAAATAAATATAGTTCGCCATTAATTAGTTATGCAGATGCAACATATTTGTCTGATCCACACAAAGGAAGATCCCAAACAGGTTATTTGTTTACATTTGTTGATACAGCTATTTCTTAACACTCAACAAAACAAATTATAACTGCTACTTCATCAAATCATGTGGAATTACTTGCAATTTATCAAGCAAGTCGTGAATATGCATGGTTGAGATCTATGACTCAACATATTCATGAATCATGTAGCCTATCACTTAATGAAAAGGCCCCAACAACATTGTATGAAGACAATGTTGCTTGTATAGCCTAACTAAAAGGAGGATATATCAAAGGAAACAAGACTAAGCATATCTCACCAAAGTTCTTCTTCACTCATAATCTTTAAAAAGATGGTAAGATTGATGTTCAACAAATTCGTTGAAGTGATAATCTAGCAGATTTGTTCACTAAGGCATTGCTAACCGCAACATTTGAGAAGCTGGTTCACCAAATTGGAATGCGCCAATTAAGGGACCTTCAATGACGCTACAGTAAAGGGAGACATGTGCTACACTTTTTTTTCCTTGCCCATGATTTTGTCCTATTGGCTTTTCCTAACAAGGTTTTTTAATGAAGCAGCCAATAATGCGTATACTTATTATGGACATTTAAGGGGAAGTATTATAAAATATTATATGTGAATATATATAACCTTTGAATATCTCTATGCACATCAATGTGTATGCATCCTTTGTCATTTTCCATGAATGTGTATACAACTTTTGGCATTCTAACTCTTAAGGTCCCTAGCCTATAAATAGAGACTTTGTGTGATGATATGTACAACACTCAATAGTTGAGTAAAAGAAATACTCTTTTCCCTTATATTTCTCTTCATCTCTTTCGAGTATCTTGTTTATGGAAATACTCTTATTTTTACATATTTTACAACACAATAGATTTTTCATTAAGACTATTTCTACCCCCACAAGCCGTATTTTAAGTCTTTGGTGTTAAGTCATATTTCAAACATAATAAACAAACCTAGATCTATTAATTATATAGATTTTGTTAATAAGTGCCCTTAGACACTGGTTTACAGATAATTTATTGCACATATCAAATAAATTTTAACCAATGAAATTAGTCTATAAGAATTTATTATTATCAGTAAATGATCTTTAACTAAATTCAATGGTTAAGAATCATTCATTATGTATAATAAATACTTCTTAACTAATGTCTTCAGGGCACTTGTTAGCAAAACCCTAACTATATTAAGTATAAACGTCGTTATAGACAATGCAAATTAGTTCAATTATCTGATTATGAATATTATCTAATGTCAAAAATAATTATTACATCATTAAATTAGTGAGAAATTAAAACACATAATGATTGCATTTTCTCTTCTGCATTAACTTGTCTATGTATTTTACGTGTGAACTAACAAGGTGATGTGGCCATCATTTGGCACTACACTGCATAGCGTATTGGCCTTCCTCTTTTCGCACACTTAAAGAAGAGCACTTTGCCATACTGTCATTTGCTCCTACCTGAAAGCTGCTTCTGGGTGTCCTCTTATTCACAATTTGTGTACTTTGCTTCCTTCAGAGAAATCCAAAGCAATATATAAATATAGCTGAGAGTGATAAGAGCATTTAATATATGATATATATATATATATATATATATACATATAAAACTAGTTATGATCATATTCCATGATGAAAGATTTACACTATGCAAAAGTTTTCCGTTGCATGATCATGTCCTCTGGCATCCTGTGGTCCAGTTTTCTCATTTTTTGGATAATAATTATAATTATTGTGCACTCATACCTAACTCAGTTTCTGGTGATAAGATATTCTAGCAGCATTATGAAGATATGGAGCTACTTGGTGCATGAACCTGCTAATTTTTTCTTTTTTTTGAGTAAATGATTTACTTAGATAATCATCTTCTTTATCATGGTAAGTACATGGAGTTTTAGATTCAACTTAATTTATTTTGACAAGAATTTAAAAATGTATCTTTTACTTATGTGGGGGTTTTGGCTTTTATTTTGGAGAAGGAAGGAACATTACGACACCAATACAACAAATGGCTTGAACTTGAAGATCATTTAACTCTCGTTATATATATATATATATATATATATATATATAGAGAATCAATTAATATTTTTAACAGTTGTTGCTATCTTTCTGGAAGGAGTAGTATTTTACTCTTTATTTAATTTATTTTTAATTTTGTAATGAGGGTATTTTATGAAGTATCATACGTCCATCTCTTTCATGTGGTCCAAAACAGGTCTCGGACTGGTTTTGCAATAAACTTCTTTGCAGGTTAATCCAAGAAATTGGCAAATACAGGATGATTAATCTAACAGATGGAAAAGTTTAATTAGTTTAAGTGATCTATTGTGCATAAATATCGAAGTCAAGACTTCCAATTCGTAGGTTTAATGTATCTCTACCCAATTTTGTTTTTACCTCAATCATAGGTCTAAGGCTTTTTGTCTTTTTCGGTAACCAAAAGGAAATAATATTGAGGCAAAGGCTAAAATGGGAAATAGAATTTAGTGAAGAAAGTGGCAAGTAGGATTATAAAAATGAAATATATTAGGTTGAGTATTTTATTGATTGAAAATAAGTTTTGGTTGATTAAATTTTTAGCTCATTGTGTGATAACTATATACCTTCTTTGATATATGTATTGGAAATTTTGTAAAGTGTATAAATTCTTTACAATTAACAAGAAAATTAATAAAAATTAAATTAGGAATTTTTTTGGATTTTTTTTTAAATTAGGAATTTTTTAGAGTTTGCAAATTTTTTAAAATTAAGAAAAAAAATTAATGAATTTTTTACTATCAATGAAAAAAATTATAAAGTAACTAGTTCTTACATTGTGAATTCTTTGAAATTTAAGAAATTTTTGAAGTAAATGAAAAAACTTATGAATTAATTAATTTTCTATTAAATAAAAATAATTTTTGAAATTCAAACAATTTTTAAGGTAATAAAAATTAATTAATTAATTAATTAATTATTTTTTAAATTTTATAATAAGAGACTATAAATATAAATATGTTACAACATTAAAATAAGAAAAAATAATATATAATTAAATAATTTATTCGTTTAAAATAAAATATAGAATTAAATATTATTACATTAATTTTTGATATTTTAAAATGTTTCATTTGTATGTCCCAAAAAAAAATTTACGACTATATTTTCTCAATAAATTTAATAATTTAAAACAAGTTTATATATAATAATACAAATTAATATCTTTTATACGGACAGATAAACTAGTCAATTAATAAACGTGAGTAGTAAGATTGTAACGAAGTACGAAGAAATTAATTAAAGCTTACACGGATTCATTAAAAATGCATGATGCATCTGAATTTTTTTTTCTTTTACATTACTGCAAAGATTAGAAATGATTGATATTCTCTGCCCCTAAAATTATCGATTCAATACGATGCACGGTATAAATTTTTATTATAATTAAATTAAAAAATAGTATGATGAAGTTAAATTAATATCTAATTGCCAGAGAAATCTCCTGTATCAAGAGATGATCTGCGTCCATAAAACCAATGATATTACCTATTGTTGCAAAGTACAATAAAAACCGCTCTGTTCAATATTGTATAACTTGCGCTTGTATGCACAGTAGCAAGTTCTGTGCGTTTGGGTGCAGAGGATCTTTTATTGGTTTAGATGGTAATAAAAGTTAATGATTTTTAAAACTATTAAAATATAACTATAATAAAATAAAAATAATTTTTATTTTTATATAAAATTTCGTTCCCTTGAAAAATAAAGTCTTATTAAATAACAAAATATTTTTTTTAATTCACTATTACATTTTAATTCGTAGTATTTGTTCTCATTGGGATTTAGGTATGAGATTACTTGAATAAGCTGTTAGAAACCTTACCATTGTGCTACTCTTTAAACTATATATTTTTTAGTCTTTTATTAGATAAGGTGATAACACAATAAGACTATATTTTCAAACATTAAAAAAATTAAATTTTTAAGAATTATCGAATTAGATAGATATAAAGGTGATACTAAATTTGTTGGTCCCTAACTTTTTGAATTTTTAAAATGTATGTTATTATTATCTTAGTATATTAAATTTTTATATTTTATTTTT
Source organism: Delonix regia (assembly GCA_037074485.1). NCBI lineage: Eukaryota > Viridiplantae > Streptophyta > Magnoliopsida > Fabales > Fabaceae > Delonix > Delonix regia. Next base: position 22,228,200 of record CM073451.1, read on the forward strand.
TTGTAAAAGATATCATTCTTTCGAAGATAAAAAAATTTAACAAGATGATATCATATTCCCGGCTAATACAGCATCTGATTATATACTAAGATAATAATATACATTTTAAAATAAGAAGGCAGTATCAAAAAAGTTGAGTACACCTTCATATCTGTGCATTAATATTTATTTAGGTTTGGAAAAAAAAATTGTTTTATCGTCTTATCGAAAACAAATTTGTTGCATTTGAAAAAAAAAAAACTGTGTTTTGATATAAATCATATATATATGAGGTAAGCTTAGAGTCTTAGAGTTGAGAAAGGAGTAAATTGGCATAGGGATCTTATTTTAACATACTTATCTAATAGTTGACTTACTACATAAGCCTAATAATATCATTTTTTTTTTAAGGTCGTCCCTCTTTTGATTACATAATTTTATTGTTAGTAACATACTAAATTAGTTGTCACAAATATCACAAATATGTGTAATATTTTTTTGTAAAATAGTGTCTTTTAAGAACACCCTCTTGGATTAGAAATGACAAGGCTCATTCTTCTCATGAAAGGTCACTAATCTGGGTGTCACTTCAATACATGGCTTCAATTTCATGCTTTCGGTGGTCCTTTGCTCAACTTTCGGGCTTCTGGGATTCTAACTTGTAATATGCATATCTTGTTCTACCTACTAAGAATCGTCATTAACCACTTACAGAGATTTTTATTGGTACTTCATTTCAATGGACATACTTGAACGTTGCAAATAAAAAAAGAGCAACCTTTCAGGGTTAGATATGGATGCTTTTTTCTTTTTTGACTTTATGAGCAGCTGAAGGGTGATTAGGCAACAATGGAGACTGTCTTGATTTGTGGGCAGAATACCACTTTGTCAAGGTAAACCTTGAGAACTTAACTAGGCATTTAAGTCTCACTAGGTACAATCTGGAGGGTTTGAACTCTACCCTTGATTAACCTTGTATAATTTACTCTCACGGTAAAAAGTATCAATGATTAAAAAATTGAGAGTAGTGCTAAATCAATGATGCACTTTAATATTTTGTGACAAATTGGTTTTGTAATAAATTAATTTTTTAAAAATTTTATTTTATACAAAATTAATTCCTCGTTAATATAAACGGAGATGCTCAATTTGTATAAATTTAAATTTGCAAGGGATTAATTTATATAAATTTAAATTTATAAGGAACTAATTTATTACAATTAATTTGTAAGGGACCAAATTATCATAAAGTGTAAAAGTAAGTGTAAACACCTCATCCCAAAAATAAAATTAATTAAGAATAAAAATTAATGATTAATTAATTAATTAAATAAATGTGGAAGACGCAAATCATAAAATTAAAAAAATAAAAAATGCAAAAAACAAAATAAAATAAATAATAAAAAATTAAAAAAATGAAAAATAACAATTATTAAAAAAAAGAGAAAAATTCAAAAATATAAAAAAATTAATAAATAAAAGAAAGAAATAATATAAAACATGAAATCTAAAAATAGAAAAAAAATTTAAAAAAATCAAAGAAAAGGCATAAAATTTTGAATAGGGATATCTTAATTAGAGGATTAAAAACTGGGAGACGAAAAAAGAAAAAAACAACAACAACAAAATCAACTTGTCTTCAAATAAAAAAGAAAAGTCAAAAATTATGAGAGAGCATGTGAAAAGATGATGTGTGGAGAGAATCAATCACTTTAACTAAGTTAAAAAAATAATAATGGGATACATATGAGAAATTAGTTGGGTGGAAAGAGAATGAAATAATGAAATTAAAAGAATAAAAAAAGGAATAAGGGAATATCTAGAATCAAACAATAGGGAAAGTGATCAAAAGATGAGAAAAGGGATGTGTGGAGAGAATCAATCATTTTAACTCAGTTGAAAAAATAATAATAGGAGACATATGAGAAATTAGTTGGGTATAAAGAAAATGAAATGATGAAATTAAAAGAATAAAAAAAATGAATAAGGGAACATATGGAATAAAACAGAAGGAAAAGTAGTCAAAATGTGAGAAAATGGATGTGTGGAGATAATAAATCACTTTAACTAAGTTGAAAAAATAATAATGAGGGACACATGAGAAATTACTTGGGTGGAAAGAACATGAAATGATGAAATTAAAAGAATAAAAAAAATGAATAAGGGAAGATATGGAATAAAAAAGAAGGAAATGTGGTTAAAAGGTGAGAAAAGGGATGTATGGAGAAAATTAATCACTTTAACTAAGTTGAAAAAATAATAATGAGGGACATATGAGAAATTAGTTGGGAGGAAAGAGGATGAAATGATGAAATTAAAAGAATAAAAAAATGAATAAGGGAACATATGGAATCAAATAATAGGGAAAGTGATCAAAAGGTGAGAAAATGTATATGTGGAGAGAATTAATCACTTTAACTCAGTTGAAAAAATAATAATGGGAGACATATGAGAAATTAGTTAGGTATAAAGAGAATGAAATGATGAAATTAAAAGAATAAAAAAATGAATAAGGGAACATATGGAATAAAACAGAAGGAAAAATAGTAAAAAGGTGAGAGAAAGGATGTGTGGAGAGAATCAATCACTTTAACTCCGTTGAAAAAATAATAATGGGAGACATATGAGAAATTAGTTAGGTATAAAGAGAATGAAATGATGAAATTAAAAGAATAAAAAAATGAATAAGGGAACATATGGAATAAAACTGAAGGAAAAGTAGTAAAAAGGTGAGAGAAATGATGTGTGGAGAGAATCAATCACTTTAATTCTGTTAAAAAAATAATAATGGGAGACATATGAGAAATTAGTTGGGTGTAAAGAGAATGAAATAATGAAATTAAAAGAATAAAAAAACGAATAAGGGAACATATGGAATAAAACAGAAGGAAAAGTAGTAAAAAGGTGAGAGAAAGGATGTGTGGAGAGAATCAATCACTTTAATTCTGTTGAAAAAATAATAATGGGATACATATGAGAAATTAGTTGGGTGTAAAGAGAATGAAATAATGAAATTAAAAGAATAAAAAAAATGAATAAGGGAACATATGGAATAAAACAGAAGGAAAAGTAGTCAAAAGGTGAGAAAATGGATGTGTGGAGATAATAAATCACTTTATCTAAATTGAAAAAATAATAATGATGGACACATGAGAAATTACTTGGACAGAAAGAACATGAAATGATGAAATTAAAAGAATAAAAAAATGAATAAGGGAAGATATGGAATAAAACAGAAGGAAAAGTGGTTAAAAGGTGATAAAAAGGATGTGTAGAGAGAATCAATTACTTTAACTAAGTTGAAAAAATAATAATAAGGGATATATGAGAAATTAGTTGGGTGGAAAGAGGATGAAATGATGAAATTAAAAGAATAAAAAAAATGAATAAGGGAACATATGGAATAAAACAGAAGGAAAAGTAGTCAAAAGGTGAGAAAAAAGATGTGTGGAGAGAATTAATCACTTTAACTCCGTTGAAAAAATAATAACGGGAGACATATGAGAAATTAGTTGGGTATAAAGAGAATGAAATGATGAAATTAAAAGAATAAAAAAATGAATAAGGGAACATATGGAATAAAACAAAATGAAAAGTTGTCAAAAGGTGAGAAAAGGGATGTGTGGAAAGAATCAATCACTTTAACTAAGTTGAAAAAATAATAATGGGAGATATATGAGAAATTAGTTGGGTGGAAAGAGGATGAAATGATGAAATTAAAAGAATAAAAAAAGGAATAAGGGAATATATGGAATCAAACAATAGGGAAAGTGATCAAAAGATTAGAAAAGGGATGTGTGGAGAGAATCAATCACTTTAACTCAGTTGAAAAAATAATAATGGGAGACATATGAGAAATTAGTTAGGTATAAAGAAAATGAAATGATGAAATTAAAAGAATTAACAAATTGAATAAGGGAACATATGGAATAAAACAGAAGGAAAAGTAGTCAAAAGGTGAGAAAATGGATGTGTGGAGATAATAAATCACTTTAACTAAGTTGAAAAAATAATAATGAGGGACACATGAGAAATTACTTTGGTGAAAAGAACATGAAATGATGAAATTAAAAGAATAAAAAAATGAATAAGGGAGGATATGGAATAAAATAGAAGGAAAAGTGGTTAAAATGAGAAATAGGATGTATGGAGAAAATTAATCACTTTAACTAAGTTGAAAAAATAATAATGAGGGACATATGAGAAATTAGTTGGGTGGAAAGAGGATGAAATGATGAAATTAAAAGAATAAAGGTGAGAAAATGGATATTGGAGAGAATTAATCACTTTAACTCAGTTGAAAAAAAAATAATGGGAGACATATAAGAAATTAGTTAGGTATAATGAGAATGAAATGATGAAAATAAAAGAATAAAAAAATGAATAAGGGAAGATATGAAATAATAAAAAAATGAATAAGGGAAGATATGAAATAAAACAGAAGGAAAAGTGGTCAAAAGGTGATAAAATGGATGTGTAAAGAGAATCAATTACTTTAACTAAGTTGAAAAAATAATAATGCAGGACATATGAGAAATTAGTTGGGTGGAAAGAGGATAAAATGATGAAACTAAAGGAATAAAAAAAAGGAATAAGGGAATATATGGAATCAAACAATAGGGAAAGTGATCAAAAGGTGAGAAAAGGGATGTGTGGAGAGAATCAATCACTTTAACTAAGTTGAAAAAATAATAATGGGAGATAGATGAGAAATTAGTTGGGTGTAAAGAAAATAAAATGATGAAATTAAAAGAATTGAAAAAAAATGAATAATGGAACATATGGAATAAAATAGAAGGGAAAGTGGTTAGAAGGTGAGAAAAGGAATGTGTGGAAATAATCAATCACTTTAACTAAGTTGGAAAAATAATAATGAGGGACACATGAGAAATTACTTTGGTGGAAATAACATAAAATGATGAAATTAAAAGAATAAAGAGAATGAATAAGGGAATATATGGAATAAAACAATAGGGAAAGTAGCCAAAAGGTGATAAAAGGGATGTGTGGACAGAATCAATTACTTTAACTAAGTTTAAAAAATAATAATAGGGGACATATGAGAAATTAGCTAGGTGAAAAGGGGATGAAATGATGAAATTAAAAGAATAAAATAAAGGAATAAGGGAACATATGGAATAAAACAAGAGGGAAAGTGATCAAAAGGTAATAAAAGGGGAGACAATGATGAGTGAAAAGTAGTGGATGATAGGAAAAAGAATAAAAAGAGAGATTAAGTTTACCTATAAATAGAGGAGAGGAACAAGGTTAGAAAGAGAAGATTTTGAGAGGTTACAAAATATTAGAGTGAAAGAGGCAAGGAAGGAGGAAAGTGGTTAAGGAAAAACTCTAGGTAATTCTTCATAACTTCTCTTCAATTTGGCTCTCTTTGTTTCAATTTTTTTTTTTCTTTTGGTTGAAATTATCATGGGCTAGGTTTCAATTAGTCACCATGGAAATGTTAATGTAGTAATGATTTTTTTTATCTCAAGAGGATTGATGAATAGTACCTCATATGATGTCATTTTACCTTGAAATTTGGTATCAAAGTTATTTCATATGTTTAGATATTTGATGAAAATTTCCACCAATTTTTATGTCGGATTACTAGTAGATAAGTGGTAAAATTTTGTGCTTGTTATGAACATGTTTTGTTTCAGTGAATTTTACCATGGGTCATCTTGTTGAATTTTCTAAAAAGTGTCTATAGATCATTTTGAGTTGAAATTTGGTACAAGTCTTTTGGTATGTTAACACTGTGGTTGAATTTTTTTGGAATTTATAATGACTGGTTGATATGACATTTGTATAACTTTGTGCATGTAACTCTATGACTGGATAACATAGGTATAGTGAACTTTGTAAATTTTCTAGTATTTCATATAATGTCATTTTATCTTGAAATTTTATGTCAAAGTTATTTCATATGTGTATAGTCTTGAATAGTTTTCCACTGATTTTTTCCATCTCGGATTGGTAGTAGATAGGTAGTGAAATTTAGTACTTGTCCTGAACATGTTCTGCTTCAGTGAATTCTACCTTGGGACAAATTGTTGAATTTTCTGGGAAGTTTATATACATCATTTTGTACTGAAATTTGGTATTCATGTAGTTTGGTATGTCAATATTATGTTGGAATTTTTATGGAATTTATAATGATATGTTGATATGCCATTTGTATAACTTTACACACATAACTCTGTGAACAGATAGTTTAAGTGTAGTCAACTTCATGAATTTTCTGGCATTGATCTAAAAAGTATCTTGAGCTGATTTTTGAATATGTGAATCTTCTATATGTCTAGTTTATAGAATAAATTAGTATTAGGGTTTTAATTTTGGATATAGCACTTTTATATTGATTTTTATACCTAACTCAACTATAAGAGAAAATAGAGCAGTGAAATTCACTCTTGTTTTATTTTAAGTTGAATTTTGTCTCCCAAGATGGTGTACATGGCTGTCCGTTTTAGCTAATATGATGGTGTCATATGGGACTTACTTTGGTGTGAAACCTTGGCCTTAATTGTATCTCTTATAGTGCCATTGTTATTGTGATATGGTTAACCTTTGAATTGCTCGATATTAGTGATGTTTAATATGTGATCTATTGGTTGTCCAAATAATATTGGATTACGGTGAGCTTTAAACTTGGAAATTATGACTAAGAGGCATTCAAATCAAGGTATAAGCGACACAAACAGAAATGACATATTGAAAGACTACTTGGCGCTTAACTGTAATTAATGTATTCTTAGTCTTTTACAATCATCATGTATTGAATATGTAATTAGACACCAACACACACCACACTCATTGACGATTGATGAAACACACACGCACACCAAACACATATGCTTAATATTTTTGAAAATGTGCCATGTGAGGTCCAATGCTTACATAAGTACTCTTTTTCAATTCTCTTGCCATGTGAGGTCCAACGCCTCCATAGGCATATTTTACAAACATATATATTTTTCTTAACATCAGTATTACCGTGTGAAACCAACATCTCTATAAGTAACTAATGATTCACCAGTGAGGTCATGTGAGATCCAATGACTCCATAGGCATATCCTGGTATTGGTTGCACACGTTTAAAATAATTTTAGGTTTTGACGGCCATTCCTAATCGTTTATATTTTGAATAAGTTTTAGGTTCCAATAGCCCATTACATGCATATTTCAAATAATCAAAATTTAAAAATAAATAAAATAATATTTTCTTCTTTTTCAAATAAAGCATAAATAAATCATGTTTTTTATACTCTAAAAAATAAAGAGAGTAAAAAAGTGAGACTACACTAATTCCATAAACTAAAACACATTGACAAAATCTCAAAATCATTTTGTTTACGAAAACTGGTTTAATTTCAACTATTTTGGTTTCTTCAAAAAAAGAAATCCTCATTTGGCACCTTTTTGGTCGAACTATATGGGCTTTGATCCCCATTGCTGGGTACGTAGGCTCTAAGCTCTCATCCTATGTTAAGTCTTCTCTTTGTAAATATTCATTTATTTGTTTTCATTATTGTTGATTTTATCTATTTTGTTTTTTGTGCACGTGTGTTAGTAAGGGCAATTGAGATAAATTTAAGATCATATCACATTAATTTCACTTGACTAGTTTAGGGTAGCTATCCTTGTTGATAGTTGTTTAGGGGTGTCTAACACCTTCTCCACACTCAAATAGACTCTTGGACCTATATCTATTTTCATAGACTACTTTGCCTTTTCCTTTTGTTTTAAAATGGTTTTCCAAAGTTTTCTTTTAAAAAAATTTTGGTGGCGACTCCAATGAATCGATTTTCAAGATTTCATTTTGGGAATCAATTCACCTCTATCTTTTTTATTTTTTCCGCCAAAAGGTTGGTTACAACAGTGAGGAACTAATTTTGTATTTATGTCTTAAAAAATTATATCAAAATTGGGCAATTCAACTAGAAAATTGGTCAATTAATTGTAATTTTGATTAGGGATGGTAATGTTGGTTCACTGTGCCCTTCACAAACTATGTTATTTATTTCCATTGCCATTTTTCATTAGTTGCAAGAAAAAATTTTCCATCCCTATTTTCTTTGGAGGGATATATACAAATCTCTAATTTAAATTTGTTGTATTTAGAAAGAAAAATATGATTTGATAGTTTTTTTTTTTTTTTGCCAATGAAATTTCATTAAAAAAAATGAAGCAGCACAACACAAGAAGCAAACAAGACAACGAATGTAAAACAAGACAAAGAAGTAAACAAGACAAACAAAAAAAAAGTAATAAGCAAAACATCAAGCCCCCAAACTAGGAAAGCCAAGCAACAAGCCATCATTAACCCACCCCTTTCTTACACCTAGCAACATCAGAGGTAATGATAGAGACATAAGGGAATGGGGGATTCAACTCCCACCTAGATGGGTACATTCCCTTCTCAAACCATTTGGCAAGTTAACCGGCAGCCAAATTGACAAATCTTAGAGCCCAAGAAAATGATCGGGCAATAAAATCACAACAAAGGTCCTTAGAAACACCAGTTTTCAGAGCCAATGCTTCTATCATAAAAACAGAAGATGCATCACAAAGATTGCTCCATGCAGCCAAGACTTCAGCATCAAAATTTTTTATAACACCTCCAGTACTAGCAGCTAATGTGTCCTTTGCTAAACCTCCATCAACATTAACCTTTACCCAAGGGAATGATATGCTTCATGGAAGTTCAGATTGAACAATCGCTGAACACAAGTAAATGAAAAGACGAAAAGATAGAATAACTAGCAATCTTGAATGATAAGTATGCACGCCATACTCAAGAATACTAGGTTTGATTCCCCACACTCTAGAATAGAAGAAGGAGAGTGATAAGAATCAGGGATAATTTTGCCACTAAGTTTAGAAAACTTAGATAAGAAATTCGCATATAAGAGGCTAAGCCAATTTTCAAAACATTCAAGGTTTTATTTCTCGTTGATAACTTCTATATTTATAGCCAAGAACAACCCTCATGGCATAAGTCTAAAATTTATCTAATTCTCACATAATTTGGAAAAACATGCATAGAAACCCACCTAACATAGACTTTTTATCTAATGTAGATCACCTAACTTATCTAACTTAGACTTTCAAAGAAATATAGCTCACCTAACTTTGACTTTAATCAATACTTATTTCAACTTTCATCACATGCATAATTGACTTTTCACAATTTATTCATTATAACACATGATCAAATTGGCCCACTCGAACTTGGGCTCCATACAGAAATTGGGCTTAGATCCTAAATGGGCTGATTCCATTTTGAATTGCTGGACAACCATGCCTGAATATTCTTGGCCATAGAATGTGTAATTGGCCCAGATGGAGCTCCTTGGCCTAAGTTAGCCTTTTGTTCAACTTAAGGCTCATCATTCTCTCCGAGTTCAAAAGGATTTGTTTTCAAGTCCAAGTCTTCATTATCATCTAAGTATGGCATCAAATCTCTTACATTGAATGTGGCAGAAATATTGTAGTTTCCTGGTAAATCAACCTTGTAAGCATTGTCATTTATTTTCTCCAGAATTTTGAATAGACCTTTTACCCTAGGCATAAGTTTTGACTTCCAATTGTTGGGAAACCTCTCCTTTCGAAGATGAATCCAAACAAGATCACCTGACATGAACTGAACTTGCTTCCTTCCCTTGTTTGCTGCTTTTTCATAAGCGGCATTCTTCTTTCAATCCGTCGCTTCACATTTTCATGTAGAGCTTTCACCATTTTAGCCCTTTTCTTTCCATCGATGCACAATTTGTCACTTGATGGTAGTGGTACGAGATCAAGCAGTGTGATAGGATTAAACCCATAAACCACTTTAAAAGGAGAATATTTAGTAATACCGTGAACACTTCTATTGTATGCAAACTCAACAAACGGTAAGCATTCATCCCAATTTTTCATATGCTTACCAACAATAGCTCTAAGTAAGGAAGAAAGTGTTCTATTGACTACCTCAGTTTGCCTATCAGTTTGAGGATGACAAGTTGTGCTGAAAAGTAATCATGTCCTAAGCTTTTTCTACAATGTTTTCTAGAAATAACTCAAAAACTTGGCATCTCGGTCTGACACAATGCTCTTTGAAATGCCATGTAATCTCATAATTTCTTGGAAGAACAAATCTTCTATATAAGAAGCATAATTAGTTTTGTGATGGGGAATAAAATGGGACATCTTCGAAAATCAATCTACCATCATCATAACAGAATCTTTACACCTTGGAGTTCTTCGTAACCTAAGCACAAAATCCATACTCAAGTCAACCCATGGTTGATCAGGAACTGGCAATGGTATATACAAACCATGTGCAACCTCCTTGCTTTTTGCTTTCTTGCAAGTTGCATATCTTCCCACCACTCGATGCATATCTATGATCATCTTTGGCCAAAAGAAGTGCTCCTTGATCATCTTTAATGTCTTCTTTTCACCACAGTGTCCTGCCAAACCTCCCCTATAAGCTTCTCTTACTAATAATTCTCTGACAGAGCAATTGGAAATACAAAGTTTAGAACCTTTGAACATGAATCTCTTATGCTTATAAAAACTGTTAGTAACACTTTTTTTACATACCAAATATGTAGTGGAAAAATCAGGATCTTCTACATATTGGCCCTTCATTAACTCGAATCCCATCAACTTGACATTCATTAATGAGATTAAAGCATACCTTCAAGATAAGGCATCTGCAACCATATTCGTTGCTCCCTTTTTATATTTAATGACGTTGGGAAAAGCCTCTAGAAACTCCACCTATTTAGCATGTCGCTTGTTTAACTTGGTTTGGCCCTTCAAATATTTCAATGACTCATGGTCGGTATGAATAACAAACTTCTTGGGTAAAAAGTAGTGTACCTAATTTTGTAAGGCTCTTACCAATGCATAGAACTCTTTGTCGTAAGTTGAATAGTTCAGAGTTGCCCCATTCAACCTTTCACTAAAATAAGCAACAGGATGCTTCTCTTGCATAAGAACTACTTCAATTCCGATACATGATGCATCACACTCAATCTCAAAAGTTTTAAAGAAATTAGAGAGTGCAAGAATTGGTGTTGAACACAACTTCTCTTTAATGATCTCAAAACTTCGTTGGGTCATCGCACTCTGCTTAAAGTCACCACTCCCTTTGATGCAATTAGTCAAGGGTGCTAGAATAGAACTGAAATTTTGCACAAATCTTCTATAAAAGGATGTTAATCCATGGAAACTTCTCACCTCAGAAATGTTTGTAGAACTAGGTCATTCCTTGATAGCTCTAACTTTCTCCAGATCAACTTCAACTCTATGCCGACTAATCACAAACTCTAAAAAAATAACTCGATCTTGACAAAATTGGCACTTTTTAAGATTGCCAATTAATTGTTCTTTTCGCAATACTTCAAAGACCCTCATCAGGTGCTCTCTATGCTCTTCCTGATCTTTGCTATAAATCAAAATATCATCAAAATAAACCACAACAAAATCTCCAATAAAATTCCATAAGACATGATTCATTAAACGCATGGAGGTGCTTGGGGCATTTGACAAACTAAATGGCATAACCATCCATTTATACAACCCATGCTTTGTCTTGAAGGCTGTCTTCCACTCATCTCCTTTCTTCATTCGAATTTGATGATACCCACTCCCGAGATCAATCTTTGAAAAGATTGTAGAGCCATATAGTTCGTCAAGCATGTCATCAAGCCTAGGGATAGGATACTGATACTTCACTGTGATTTTGTTTATGGCCTGGCTATCTACGCGCATCCTCATAGTTCTATTCTTCTTTGGCACTAACAAAGTTGGTATTGAACAAGGGCTCATTGAATCTCTCATAAAGTCTTTCTCCAATAGCATATTTACTTGACGTTGTAACTCCTTGGCCTTATCTGGATTACACCGATAGGTCGGTCTATTGGGCAAAGCAGCACCTAGAATGAGATCAATTTAATGCTCAATCCCCCTAATTGGTGGTAATCCCTTTGGCATCTCACCTGGAAACAAGTCAACAAATTCTTTTACTAATTTCTCAATCAGCGGAGGTATAAAACCTACCTCTATTGGCATAGCTTCTTTCACTATTAGCATCAATATTGGATTAGTTGAATGCAAAGCTCTCTCAACTTCTCCTTTAGTTGCAAATAAGTTCTCCTTTTTCTTTTTCTTTGCTAGCTGATCTTGTAGAATTTGTTGAAGATTAAGAGGTGCTAGGACAATTTTCATCTCATCCTTAGTAACATAATAGGTGTTTTTGAACCCATCATGAATGGCTCTACTATCATATTGTCAAGGTCTTCCCATAAGCAAATGACCGGCATTCATTGGTACCACATCACATACGATTTCATCTTTGTATGACTTGCCAATAGAAAATGGTACCTGAACTTGTTTAGTAACTTGAATTTCTCCTTGGTCACTCAACCATTGTAGCTTGTATGGACGAGGGTGCTTTGTGGTCTTTAAGTTTAATTTCTCCACTAATGTTGTTGAAGCAACATTAGTACAACTACCTCCATCAATAATGACACCACAAATCTTTCCACCAATTGTACACCTAGTATGGAATATGTTCTCACGTTGATCATCTTTTACCTTAGCTTGTTAGTTCAAAATTCGTTGAACTACAAGTAACTCCCTTTCATCTGGATACTCAATAATGCGCTCATCATCTTCCTGTTCAGTTTCTATTTCACCTTCACTTTCAATTTCCCCTTGTACTCCTCGAACAATCATTACTCTTCGATTTAGACATTAAGAAGCAATGTGTCTAAAACCAAGACATTTGAAGCACTTAATTTCTCTGCTCCTCTTTGAGTTCTTTGCATCATTAACCTTGTCCTTTCCTCTAAATGTATCAACAATGTTGTTGGAGCTTGTCTTTTCCTATCATCGTTCACTCCACTTTGAGACATCTTTGGGAGTTGAAGAGGTTAAGTTTGTTCCCCTGAAACTAATAAATCGTAAGCTTCCTAGTTTAGTTGCTCCTCCTCTACATTGTCTTTCTACCTTAATAGCAAGCTTAATTACATCTTCAAGTGTTACATAAGACTGTAATTCCATCGCATCTGCAATTTCCTTATTCAAGCCTCCCAAGAACCTTGCAATAGATTGTTCCTAAGGCTTTTGTATCTCACATCGCATCATCAACATTTCAAACTCTTTACTATAGTCTTCAACACACATCGCCCCTTGTCTAAGAGTTTGTAACCGGATATAGAGCTCTTACTTGTAATAGTCAGGAACAAAGCACTTTTGCATGAGTCTCTTCATAAGCCACCAACTCTTGATCTCCTCTTCACCGTCTCTCTTTCGTTGCGCTTTCAAATTCTCCCACCATAGATTTGCATAATCGATAAATTTAAGGGCAGCTAGTTTGCATTTCTTAACTTTAGAATAGTCATGACACTCGAACACCTTCTCCACTAGTTACAACCACTCTAAGTACTCTTCTGGTGAGCTAGTACCTTTGAATGCTAGAATATTCAATTTGATGTTGTTCCCCAAGTCACACTGCTGCCTCCTTTGTTTATTTAAATCAGCTTCATCTTCCGTGTCCTCATCACGATTAAAATCAATGGAAACTCGATGATTACGTCACTGTGGAGGTTGTTGAATAGTCAATCTTGTGATTGCCTGCTCTAGACGAATCAGTTGCTCCCTCATTTCTTGTTGATTTTGTTGTATGCCTATAATCTGAGCTTGTTCCAATGAAAGCCCTCTTGGAACATTGGTAGCGTTGTTTTCAGCCATATCTCACTTTAAATGCTCTTCTCAAGTGTTTCTCGCTCTGACCAGAAGTGTTTCTCTCTCTACCCACTCTCAACCGAAGCTCTGATACCAAAATGATATGCTTCAAGGAAGTTCAGATTGAACAATCGCTGAACACAAGTAAATGAAAAGAAGAAAAGATAGAATAACTAGCAATCTCGAATGATAAGTTTGCAAGTCACACTCAAAAATACTAGGTTTGATTCCCCACACTCTAGAATAGAAGAGGGAGAGTGATAAGAATCGAGGATAATTTCGCCACTAAGTTTAGAAAACTTAGATAAGAAATTCGCATATAAGAGGCTAAGCCAATTTTCAAAGCATTCAAGGTTTCATTTCTCATTGATAACTTTTATATTTATAGCCAAGAACAACCCTCATGGCATAAGTCTAAGATTTATCTAATTCTCACATAATTTGGTAAAATTTGCATAGAAACCCACCTAATATAGACTTTTCATCTAATATAGATCACCTAACTTATCTAACTTAGACTTTCAAAGAAATATAGCTCACCTAACTTTGACTTTAACTAATACTTATTTCAACTTTCATCACATGCATAATTGACTTTTCACAATTTATTCATTATAGCACATGATCAAATTGGCCCACTCGAACTTGGGCTCCATATAGAAATTGGGCTTGGATCCTAAATGGGCTGATTCTATTTTGAATTGCTGGACAACTATGGCCTGAATATTCTTGGCCATAGAACGTGTAATTGGCCCAAATAGAGCTCCTTGGCCTAAGTTAGCCTTTTGTTCAACTTAAAGCTCATCAGGGAACATAAGAGGGAGCTGACTCAAAGCACACTCATCTTGGTCTTGAACAGGCCCAGGTTGAGTATTCCATCCATTACCCTCTTAAAATTCTAAGACAACCCTCATAACATAGGTCATAGCCGAAAAAAGATTAATGTCACCATGCTCATAAACCTTTTTACAGCTAAACTTCCATAAAGTCTAACACAAATAGGCAACAAGAGCTAAAACAAAATCCCCCTGCTTAACAACTATAAATAGATTCCACAATCAATCACCAAAGGACTTCAAACTGAACAGGTCAATCTTAATGGATAAGATGCAACCAAATCAGGTAGACTCACCCACTCACAGAGTAAGAAAGCATGCTTCCCAGATTTTATCAATTACAGACAAATTGGATTATCATAACATTTCCTCTCCAAAGATTCTCCATAGAAGGCAGAGAGTTCAGACAAGTCCTCTAAAGGAAGTTCTTTAACCTTTGTGCAACTTTAAGCTTCCAGATAAACTTCCAAAGGTGATGGTGGATGGGAGTTGAGGAACTAGGTCTACTAAAATTCAAATTATCCTCCTTAAATTTAGTACACTGATATCCCCTCTTTACATAATAGCCACCATCTTTACTCCGCAAACAAACCCATCTATCCATTATGTTCCATTTAAGGATAAGAACCTTAAAAATAACATAAACTTCTTTTTTAAATAGCTTCCCCTCTACTAAGGACTGATCCCATGAAACACTAGATATAAATTTAGCCACACAGCACTCATTCATAGCTTTTACAAGACATGAGGATATGAGTCAATAATTAGGTAAATATGAAATCCAGGGTTCGTCTAAAAGTTAATCCTTCTACCATCACCAATACACTAATAAACTTTATTCAAAAGTAACTCTCTTCCCTCCAAAATACTACTCCATACCCACGAAGCTTTTAATCCTTTCTTTACTTTTAAGACATTTGATATTGGAAAATAGATTCCTTTAAGAATCTTTATCCACATTTCCTCAGGAGAGTTTGGGATTTTCCACCCCATTTTTGCTAATAATGCTTAGTTAAAGTTATGAAAATCCTTAACGCCCAATCCTCCTTTAGCATTAGACTCAAAAAGCTTTCCCCAAGCAACTTAGTGAATTTTACCTTCCTCTTTCTTTTAACCTCACCAAAAACTTGAAATTAAACTATCAAGCTCCCTACACACCTTCTTGGAGAATAAAAAGTAAGACATAGTATAAGTGGGAATTGCACTTGCCACTAATTTGATCAACTCCTCTTTCCTTGCTTGAGAAAGGAGTCTCCCTTCCCAAACTTAGACTTTCTTTCTAACCTTATCTCGAACAAAAGCTAAAATTTTACACTTGGATCTACCCCACACCATTGGGAGACCCAAATACTTTCCAGGGGAAACTGCTACCTCAACTTTTAAAGTATGACAAATTTGCTCTTAAAGATAATCATAGGTATTTCTCGAGAAGAAAACACATGATTTTTCAAAGTTCACATGCTGGCCAGAAGCAATACAGTAATCCTCCAAAATTTATTTCATACAATGGCAATTATCAAATGTAGCTCTAAGGAAGAACACATAAATATCAACAAACAAATAATGTGTAAGAGAAAGACATCCTCTAGCTAACTTAATACCAACAATCTTCTTCTCTCTAGCATAATTCTCAACCATCCTTGATTGAACATCAACAATAATAATGAAAAGGTAAGGAGAGAAGGGGTCTCCTTGCCATAAACCTCTTCTTGGCCTCAAGTTTCCAATCAACTTACTAGAAAGCATCAAATTGAATGACACCATAGTAACACAATTCATGATTATTTTCGCCCAAAATGAAAAGAAACCCATCTTAGACATAATAGCCTCCAAAAAGTATCACTCCACCCAATCATACGCCTTGTTCATATATAATTCCATAGCAATATCATGCCTCCCCTTTCTCTTAACTCTTAAGTAGTGAAAGGCTTTATGGACTACCACCACATTATCAAAAATCTATCTGTCTGCCACAAAGGCCTTTTGGTTCTTAAATATATACTTAAGCATTAAGCTTTTATTCCTGTTCACCATAATTGTTGAAATCACCTTATAACAGAAGTTGCATAGGCTAATGGGCTTAAAATGACTCACCTTTTGCAGGATAATCCACTTTTGGAATCAAAATCAAGTTAGTTTCATTCATTCTGCAAAAATTCTCATCCACCTTACAATTTCTGAAGAACTCTTTCACCATCTCACAAATTTGTTTATCCACAATCTCCCAACTATGTTGGTAAAAAATACCAGAGAATCTATCAAACCCAGGCACCTTTAAGCCCCCTAACTCCATAGTAGCTTTCATAACCTCCTCATCTGTCACTGGCAAGCTTAACATATCATTATCTTCTTCACTAGCGGCCCTTTCAACAAACCTTAGAGTGCCCTAAAAAATCTCTAGAGCCATTATGGTCAAACAATTGTGAATAAAACTTTCAAAAACATTTTGCAATCTCTTCTTGTGATTCAACTTTTCTGCCATCATCCTCCAAGAGAAAGACAACCTTATGTCTAGTTCTTCTTCACAATGTAGCATTATAATCTTGCGTTTTTATCCCCACACCTTAACTAATGGACACTTGAGCGTTGAGCCTAGTATTTCTCCTCTTTGCCCCAGGTGAACTCAATCTATTTTAGAATCTTTTTTCCCTCCATCACAGCAGCTTTATCCAAATCCTTCTCATGACACTTTTTCAACCTGTCCATCAAAAAATTCAGTACCACTCTGTTATTAAGGACTCGAGATAACTCCACTTTATTAATGCTTGCCTGACCTTAGATAGATTGCGTAAGAAAGCCTGATTAACTCCATCATTCCACCTTGTATAGTCCTCCTCATTTTTAACCACAAAATCATTAAATCCACTATGATCTAGCCACATCAATTCAAACTTGAAGCACTTCTTTACTATCCCATCTGAGAAACATAAATTAACAATCATTGGTGAGTAGTCTGACCCCACAGGTTTAAGAACATTTACTGAAGCTTTTAGCACCAGTTCCCTCCAGCAAAGATTACAAATTACTCGGTCAAGTTTCTCCTTAATGTAGGCCCTCCCCAATCTTTTAATGGACCACGTAAAAATGGCTCCTTTGCATTCCAACTCCATTAAACTTCCTTCCTATAGAAACTATTGAAATGCTAAGAAGCTAGATAACAATCTACTTCTTCCCTTCCAACTTTTCATCACTGTAAAGTAGCTTATTAAAATCTCTCATTCATACCTAAGGCACCTTCATTCGTGGATTTAACCTTTCAAGACTCCTCTACCAGCTCCTCCTATCTTGCTTAACTAGGGACCATAAACATATGTGATAAACCCAAAGACCTTATCTAGGCCTTCAATAACCTCTAAATGAATTAAATTCTTAATGATCTCCTTAATATCTATTTGCCAAAAATCCTCCTACCATAACACTAAGCCTTCACTTAGACCTTCTGACTTCACAATCACCACATTGTTAAATGTAACCATATGAATTTTTTCAACTTTTCTTCTTTTTATCCTAGTTTCCATTAAGAAAACTAAAAGAGGTTTATATTTTTTGCATAAGAACTTCAAAGATTTAACTGTCAAGGTAACCCCCAAGCCTTGATAGTTCCAGGATAGTAGAGTCATAGCCTCTTTGTGGCTATTAATGGCCAGCCACCATGGCCCTCAGCTATCCCATCCTTACCATCCTCAATCTTAGCTCCAAAATAATACCCAGAACTCACCTTAAACTTATACAGCAAGCCTAGCTTGACAAGGACCTCCATCAACCCTTTCGTTCTTTTAACACTTCTCTTCCTTCTACTCTTTGTCGAAACTTTTATCTCCGCACCATGGGAGAACTCCCAAGTTTTTCCATATAAGTTAAACCTTTCCATTCCTTCTTTGCATGGGGCATCTACAATAACTCGTCTGCACTTCTTTTTTCCAGGTGAAATTTTTAGTTTTGCATTCCTCTTAAGGCTAATTCTTCGAAGGTTTTTGGCTAACTTTGCTTCATACACCTTGGCTCTTATTACTACAATAGCTTTCTCTTCAAACTTTCCCTCGTCATCTGATGGGAATTCCACAAAGTATTCAGAAGCTTTCTCTTCCATTTGACCACCCTTAACAGAATTAACTGACATGGCTCTTACTTCCTCCTTATTTTTGCTACTACTCCCCTTTTTAAACTCCGATGTCTGGGTCTAATAAGAGAGCTCTCCCTCCTTGTCTTTTTTGCATACTAAAATAGGCCTACTAAAGAGGCCCACATCTCTAATAATCTTCTCTCTTTTTCTTTTGGCTAAACATAGCCTTTCCCTTATCGTCAAGATTTTTATCGAATTTTCTAGAGTCCTTCACTGATCCACTTTACTCAACATCCTCCAATCCATGCTTAAAGTCATCTTCCCCCGCTTGACCGTCAATAGATTTATTAGCACTCTCCATCATGACCTCCAAACCGTTATTAACGACCTTCTCGCTAACAAAACTCTTCTTACATGCTAAACCATCCACGCTCTCTCCAGGATCTAACTCATCATGCATCGTTGTCCCCACTTTCGAGCCCTTTTTTTTGTACATCTACATCTTTGAATGAAAAATCCTCCACCACCACTCTAACTAGTGCCACCCCTAAACCTACATTAAACCTCAATGGTTCCACTTTCTCAACATCACAATTCTTCCAACCATGTCCAATTTTACGACAATTATAGCAAAAGTGTTTAAGCTTCTCATACTTCACACTAACCCATAACTTCGATAACTTATGCCTTGTTACATCAATTCCAGAAACTAGTGATCGCTCACGGTTCACACAAACTCTAACTCTTACAAAGCTTCTGCATAGACCTCCATTCTTAAATCATATTCCACAATCTCCCCTATTCTATTTTGCAACTTCACAATATTATTCTTCGCCATGGCCTCTCTTGGAAGTCCATGAAGCTAGACCTAGAAATCACACTGTTTCATCTCCAGCTCATCCAAAGCAAGCAATAGGAACCAAAGCTTTAGAACTAACAAAAATCCCATCATAGTCCTAGGCCTATCCCTTAAAATTTTATCATAATTAGACTTTCTTTCAAAATTAAAAACAAACAAATTCTCCTTAACATTATTGATAGAGATCTTACCTTTCGCATTCTAGCTTCTAATAATTAAGGATTTGAAGGCAGCTCTATTAAACAATTTACTTGTCACCAGTCTTCCAATAATTGCAAGCCTCAAATCTCCATTCTCATCCAACCCATTCCAATCGAGCAAAACCACTTTATCTTCCTCACTCCTCTATTCCCTATCCACTTCCATATCTACCACGGCAAAGAAATAGCCTCAATCACTAAGGATTTGCACTGTAAGCAAGACTGACGTAAACGCACCACTCAAGTTTACCACACTCTTATAGCGAGAGAAAAAGGAGTCACTCTCACCAAGGATAGGTTTTCTTACTTCTTACTTAAACTATGATTTAATAGTTAAGATTAAAGGATTTGTGCAATCTAATAGTTTGATTATATTCAATCACCAATTATTGACTCAACATTTAGATTTAAAAAATTGTGTAATTCAACAATATGCAGTTTCTTTTGAGAATTGTAACTAATTTAGATTCCTTAAATTTATATATAAACACTGAAATTTCTATAGAAAAAATAACGAAGCACAAATAAGATAAATTTAAAAGTTTTAAATTTAAAACTCACCTATATTTAAATTCTCCAACAAACTCAAATCAAGTCATAAAAACTAAAAGAAATTTATATAACAAGTTTAAGAAGCCTTAAAAGCATAAAGAATGAATAACTTCAAGTCAAAGTTATATCAAATTCATTTTTTTCTTGTCCATGGTGTGTGATGTATATTCATCGCTATATGCAAATTTCCTATAAAATAAGACATGTATGTATAAAAGGACTTTACTAGTATTTAACTAAAACCACATGGATGAGAACCCCGTACGTGGCATCGGGATTATGATCCCATTCCAAATTACCTTAATGGAAATTTTTTTTCTTACTCTCATCTCCACAAATAAAATATTCTAAAATATGAGCCCTTAGATAAAATTGATTTCAATAAAATTTTTAAATTTGATAATTTTTGCCATCCCTAGTTCTAGTCCATCCAATCCTTAATAGAGTGAGGAGAAAAAGGTCAAGGACCAATAAAATTGATAAAAACGTACCAACTTTGGCATATAACTAGCTTTGAGGAAGAATTCTCTGCTGTGAAAATTTTACAGCAAAAAATGCTGCAAAGAGAGGGAGCTTATTTTTCTTAAAAAAAAAGTTTTATTTGAGGTTTTTCTGAACTTACAGCATCCTTCGCTGTAAATATTTTAGAGCAGGAGATCTCCTATGAACTAACTTGTGGTTTTTTTTTTTTGTCGGTTTTTGGTCCAAACCAAAGTGTTTACATTTTATGGCAAAGGTTCTTAATATTCAATGGACTCAACCGGGCCCACTTCACACATATTTGTTGTCATATGCAAAATATAATTTAACTAATATTAACATTATTAAATATTTTAATCTATTTTTAATATATTGTAAAATTTTAAAATATTATACATTTAAAAATGGTTTGATTATGTTCAACTGCAGTTGGACCATTAAACTATGAACCACTTCCTACCTTAGTTTGAATAGAAAAGTATAAAATTGGTATTCTATTTTTGCATTTTATATGATAATATGACTTTTTATAAATTAATTATAACAAATTAATCTTTCACAATTTTAAATTTGTATAAAATTAGTTCATCACAAATTTAAAATTTTACAAAACTAATTCTTTCATTTAAATTAATGAGAGATTGATTTTGTATAAAATCGAAATTTTGAATGACTGATTTGTCACAATTATTTGTGATATACTAAATTATTTTAAAGTATAAAAATAAGATATCAATTTGATACTTGTCTCATTACTTTAATAACAGATTCCATATTTAAAACAATAAGAAAAAATATAGAATAAATTTTTAATATCTCATTAATTAAGACAGAAATTATAATATCTCATTCTTTTTTTAAACCTTTTTTTATATAATTTATGATTGAATAAATCCACTTGCAAAAGACCATATATAATTAAGGCAATTATAGTAGTGCTCCAACAGTATGAGAAGATAATATTAACAAATGCTCAACATTCATACTTCTGTTTCGTTATATAAAAAAGAAAAACATACCAGCGAAATATAGAATCTATATAACAATTATATTATATGATATATATATATAAATACCCAACCATCAATAATTCAAATACTATAGTAAACTTCCAAGAATAAAAAATTAATATATGAAAATGGCAAAAAAGCATAATACCTTAGTTAATTAAGGGCATTACATACATATACAGTAATATGAAAACACAAGCATACATGATTTTGTCATGCCGAAACTACTCAACATAATTACAATATTTGAATCACACAATTAGTTGCATAATTTTTGAGCTACATTCAACCATACATGGGTTGGACTAGGTTGTGATTTTGCAAGATATGAGAACCAGCTCAATTTTAAAATGAGTCTCATTTTAGAGATTCAAGAACTGATCCAACCATGTAAGTGATTGGTATAGGTTAGGTTTTATAGGATCTAGGTTGAGTCTATATATTATTTTTAAAAATTTTATTTTATAAAAAAAGCTTTTTCATTAATAAAAACCAATTTTTTTAGCAAACAAAATAAGAAAATTTAATATTTGAAATTTCTAAAAATTGAACGAAAAGAAAATTAAAATTTGGAAAAAAAAGGTGATTAAAATTTAAAAAGAATAAATATTTTAAAATTTATTATAAATAAAATAAAATAAATCTTAAAAAAATTAAAATATGATATTGAGTTGAGCCTTATATAATTTCGAGATCCAACTAAAATAAAAAATTACAATTTTTTATTTTAACTTGATCTAACCTAATTCAATATTAGATGTAAAGCCACTACCAGGAAAAGCCATTATTGTGCTTATATTCTACTTGTGAGGCTAGAAATGATATATATATATATATATATATATTCTCATAATAATCAGATAAATACATAAACAGTGTAATAAAATACTAGCGTCATAAACTAGCGTGATACATAATACAGGTACAGTGAGCGAAAGCAAATAGTCATATACCACCAGTCATAGCAATGTCGTATCAAGTTGAGAGGACAGCTTTTAACTGATGGACCACTCAAGTGTGACGAAAATTCATAAAGCAAGAAAACTCTGAAATAACCTTAATTAGCAGGAACCTTTTTAATTTATAGCCAGGAACTCAACCACCGTTAATTAATAGTTTTGATTCTTCATAAAATCCAATTAAGCCAGCAAATAATAAGCTAAAATTAAATTTATTTTAACTAAAGTTTCGTTATATCTATTATTTATATAATAATAGAAATATTATATTTGACCAATACAAAAATATTAATTTTATGAATTTTGGAATTAATTGAATTGAATTTTTCAATGCTAAGTCATTTACATTGAAATAAAAGGTTTTAAAAGATATATATTTTAATAAGGTTTATTTTATTAAAAGAAATCAATAATATTCTTAATTAGGGGTTTTGATTGTATTTTCAGTTAACAGAGGTTTGTATTTTTTAATAACAAAAAAATTAATTTAGACATATCTTAAAAAACAGGAAACAAATTATTTCACACACACACACACACATATATATATATATATATGACAGATTTTCTTTCCTAGAATTCTAAAAACTGTGAGGGTAACTTGACTTTTTAAACGGACATAGCAACTTTTTAAAAGTTACACCATCATATATGGAATTACGCGATCGGTTAAGCGCATAACTTGAATTTTTAAACGTTCAATGAGAGAGAGTTGAAGTATACAAGACCGAGGTGTGGAAATGGAAATAGGATAGTATATATTGACCTCAAAGATTAACAACAGAATGATTAACACAAACAAGTCGAAGGAAAAAAATAATATATATAGCTCCAGCAGGTCAACACACTACTTTGAGAAGCTGAATGTGTGGAACAGATCAACGACCAAAAGTGATGGAGATCCTAGCAAAGCATGAAATGGCTGTCTGAATCAAAGCACCGAATATCTTTATGTTATTGAAGGTTCATATCATATCAGGAAGACCCACTAATGGCTCCTCAATATGCAGTCAGATGGGAATTCATTATCGTCTTTCTTTATATCTTCATTAATTCTCTGGACAACTTGACCTACCTGCAAATAATCATGGTCCTGCGGTTTTCTCGTGCTCATGTGATGCAAAATGTGAAAACTCAAAAGCATGTTATTCAACTGGTTTTCTTTAAAAAATATGTAGAGGATTGTTATATCAATTTCCACTCGATTTTTATATATATAAAAAGGTAGGCGAAAAGAGAGAAAAAAGAAAAACTTCCATTGTGGAAATCACTCGTAGTTGCCACAAACAAAGCACGAATCTCTCTTTAATGATAATGAGATGAGACTGGTAAGATGATGGAAGGAGAAGAAGGATTGGCTTCAACTTTGTTTCACGTTGTGGATTTTGTGTTTCTGAGAAAGTGACAGAGCCTATTGCTGAGAGTGAAATGTGGGTTTAATGAACAATCTGACTGGCTAAATATATGTATATATGTTGCCAAGCGAAGTGGTTGACCGTTGACCTATTTAAATATTTGACCCCGTGTTTCATAGAACAACACAATCATTTTAAAGCATATTTAAATAAGAAGATTACTACCCCTCTTGCTCCAAAAGAACTTCCGCTTTAAGCATCCACTTGCAAATTAATCCGTGCTGTATGATGTAGACTTTTTGGAAGTAGTTGATGTGAAATCATTAGAATTTTTCTGTTACTGAGCTTGACCTCAGATGATGTGAAATTTAATATATATATATATATATATATTAGTTTTGTTGACAAGTATTCTAAAAATACTGATTAAAGATTATTTATTATAATAAATAATTCTTAACCAATAAAATTAGTCAAAGATAATTTTATTATAGCATTTATTAATAATAATAAATATTTGTAGACTAATTTCATTGATTAAAGTTAATTTATTATAGAGAATAAATAATCTTTAGCAAAACCCTCTATATATATATATATATGATGCCCTATAATTTAATTCGAATATACTATAATATATGTAGTTTAAAGGCTTGCAATTTATTAAGTGTTACAAGGTTTAAATTTTTTATATTTAATACATTAAAGACTGAAATTTCTTCTTTCACTAATTAAAATCCCAATTAGACGTACACACAACGCAGTACTGCCAAAGTTTTACCCCTAAATGAAATATTTAATATTTTTTTCCTGTACCCCTTTTTTTTGGGAAAATTCTTAATTTTCTATACTTTGAAGATTGAACTTTTTCCACTTGAGTAATTGGATTCCCAAATTCCAAACACACAACAAAATATCATAAATTCGTACTTTCCTTTTAAAATCATTAATTTTTCTATGCCATGAAAACTAAAATCTTTTATGTACTAATCAAAATCTTCAATTTGACAAAGATATAAGATAGAACAAAACTTATATTGGGTTCTTTATATACTTATATTAGGTTTTTCAATCAATTAATAATATTTAGACAATCTTTACATCTCATTTACTTTTTTATTAACACCATTAACTTTCATCTTTTAAAAAATTATCTACATGTCATTAGATTATTGGAAAAACTTGATATAAATATATAAAGAACAGCATATAAGTTTTTTCTGTCATCCCCAAACTTGCTCTAAACAAAACTCTTAATTTTTTTTAACTGCCTAATTTTTATTATGAACTCTCTAATTCAATTCAGAGAGCTTTTGAGAAATATATTTTTAAAAAATTCAAATTAGGCCAAAATGAGGCATTAATTTGGAGATGAAATATAGACAAGTTGAGTAAGTATAGATTCATTTGTCGTACATGTGCTTTTTTTTTTCGGTTAGTGAATCAACATAATGATATCATAATATTTATACTAATATGCTAATAATTTAAACTTCATACCACACAATAATCAATGTTTAAATCACACAGTCCCAAAATAAAATTAAAACAAATCATAAAATACCTAACAATATTATACCTTATCCCTTGTCAAAGTGAGAATAGATTTCTCTAGCCTCAAAACTTTAGACTGAGGATGAGGACCACTCTTTCTGTCCTGTAGGATTCATATACAATTTTTTTAAATAAAGAAAAGGTCTTATATATTTATATATACATATAAATGTTTATCTTCAGGAATGTTTTAAATTTTATGATTTTGCTTAAATTTCATTAAAAATTTTTGACAAGATCAGAGATGCGGGTCATTATAAGAAATGGAAATTTTTTTGAAAAATAATCGTCTGCTATTACAAGAACAAATATGAGAGGACAGGAAATAGCAAGAACAAGCTAAGAGCGAGGGAGGCTCCCTACTTTACTCCTTTCCCATCCTTAAAAAATAGGATAACATAGCGCTGGCTTTCACCACTCTTCCTCTAATTTCCTCACTTTCACTTACACCTCAAATTACTTTAACACAAAAGTTTTTTGTTAAAAAAAAAAAAAAAACACAGTAGAATGACATCTATAGTTAATTTTAATTATTTCACTCTTCTACTTCTCAAGTAAATTATCCTCACTACAAAAAGAATCATCAACCTTGGGGTTGACTGCTTCATCAATCATCACAGAAGATGGATTACACAAGTAGTCCTTCAACCTGCCCATCTCTTGAGCCACATCCTGCATGCTTGGCCTTGTGAGAGGATTATGCTGACTGCAGAGAAGCCCCAGCTCTATGAGCTCCAGTACAACATCTTGCCAGATTCTGGCACGGTGGCTACAAGGTGACAACCTCTGCAATGCCTTCTCAACAACGTTGTCAAGCTTGTATGGGTACTGTCTCTTCACCCACTCATGCAAGCTTGAGCCTTCATGGACAAGCACATCTGTAGGAGGCCTTCCTGTCACTATTTCTAGCACTAGTACTCCAAAACTGTACACATCGCCTTGGGTCGATGCTTGTTTTCCCATTCCATACTCTGTCTTGTCACAAATAGAGAGGCATAGAAATAGTGAGTTTTAGGACGTAAAGCTATTAATTTTTTAAGTCCCATTCATAATACCAAGACAAATAAATAGATTATAGTCTTTTCTTTGTTGTTTAGTCTGGAATTCATTTACTCCCATGTGAACTAGAAAGGGTTGTGACCAGGTTTCAACATAGCAAAATTATAACAGTGTGTGTGTATGCGCATGGGACCCAAAGCATATCAGATTCTCATAACCAAAAAACAAAAAAAGAGAATTGAAGAAAAAACAAGAATGAACAGTAGTGAAAGAAGCATATAGATATATATATATATATGTGCTGTCTATTCTTCTATAGACCAATTCAACAGCATTTACCTTTGAAGCTGATTGTCTGAACAAAAAGTTGAATAATACTCTCATTTAGCATAGAAAATAACAGTAGAGAAAATATCTGACCTTCTGTTAAATCATGGATGTGGTCTAATAGTAAGTATTGTCTCATGAAAGCCATTTTGCTTTCAATTCTATAGACCATATTTTTAAGAGAAGTGCCAATAATAATCCAAGCAATACCGTAAGAAAATTGTTGCAAAAGCAAAGTACATAGTACATACCAGGGGCAATATAGCCAACAGAACCACATAGCAAGCCATGTGTTGAACTGAAAGATGCTGAGCTATTATTGGAGGCCATACTCCCATCACCTTTCACAAGCCTTGCAATTCCGAAATCAGTAACCAAGGCTGTCATATCATCATCAAGAAGTATATTGCTAGGCTTGAGGTCACAGTGGACCACTCTTACTGGAGAGTAATGGTGCAAATAGGCCATTCCTTCAGCCACATCACTACATATCCTCACTACTAGAACCAAATCCAACCTCTGGCTCATCCCATGGCTCGGATATAGGTGCCTCTCAAGGCTACCATTTGGCATTAGAGGAAGAACAAGAGCCTTAAACGCTGGCTTGCTGCAAATTGTGATGATCCTTATCAAGTTTCTGTGCCTTGTCCTTCTTAGAATTTGAAATTCTCTTCGAAAGCTCCCTGAAATCTCACCTGCTGTGGCAGTATCTAACACCTTCACTGCTATTCTGGTGTTATCTCTGAGGACTCCCTTGTAGACATGTCCAAATCTTCCTGAACCAATTAAGCTTGAAGCACTGAATCCTCCAGTAGCTTCAATAAGCTTTTTATATGAAATTCGTGGGTACTTTAGCTCTTTTGTACCCTCTTCATCCTCAAAGTCATCTCTGCCAATTATAGATAAAGGCTTTTGAACTTTCGCCTTGTGCACCAATCGATAGCCAAACATGCACACGAGAGGAGTGGCAAATAGAATCACAGGAATTAGAAGGAGAACCAAATGGTAGCTGTGTTTCTTGTGGCAGCTTGGCATGCCTTTTATGGAGCCACAGAGAGCATCATTTCCTAGGAAAGAGTCTACAGTCAGAAATGAAAATGCACCTTTATTTGACACCGTACCTGAGAACTTGTTGAAGGAGAAATTGAGTTTCTTGAGAGTGGAAGATAACTGAAGGGACTCTGGTAT
The DNA here is from genome assembly GCA_037074485.1 of Delonix regia. Lineage (NCBI taxonomy): Eukaryota > Viridiplantae > Streptophyta > Magnoliopsida > Fabales > Fabaceae > Delonix > Delonix regia. Next base: position 22,256,301 of record CM073451.1, read on the forward strand.
TTCCCCAGTCAATCTGTTGGAAGACACATCAAGTGCCTTTATATAAGGCAATTGGCCTAATGAAGAAGGGAGAGGGCCCTCTAAGGAGTTACCAGAAAGATTAAGGTATTCTAGCGCTATGCAGCTTTCAAGCTGTGGTGGGATTCTGCCAGAGAGATTGTTGTTAGATAGATCAATAGCTAGCACCATGTCCATTTTGCTCAGCTCCAATGGTAAAGGGCCATTCAAGTCATTTCTTGATAAGTTCAAGTAAAGTTTCAAGCTAGTCAAGGCTGCAACTTCTGTAGGAATCACCCCAGAAATTCTGTTGCTAGATAGGTCTAGAATCTCCAAATTGACGCATTTTCCCAGACTTGGTGGAATCGTTCCAGAAAGCCGGTTTTCATATAATAAAAGCCTTCTTAACTGGGGAAGGTTGGCAAAACTATCTGGTATAGAACCAGAAAGCTTGTTTCTTGACAAATCTAGGAGACCTAGATGCTGAATGTCCCCAAGTGCTGAAGGAATCTCACCAGATAGTGAATTATTGGACAGATAGATTCTCTCAAGCTTTTCCATCTTGCATAGGCTAGGAGGGATTGATCCATTTAATAGATTACTGGAAAAATTCAAGAGAGTCAGGTTAACAAGGTTGGCTATGTGAGGAGGGATAGAGCCATAGATGAGATTGTCATCTAGGTGAAGCTGTACAAGGCTTGAAGGAAGATCACCAATAATATGAGGAAGCTTCCCACCAAGATTATTTCCTGCTAATTCAAGTTCTTGTAGGTAAGATAAATTTGTCAAGGAAGCAAAGAAAGGTTCAAGGCTGCTGTTACCATCATGACTTACAAAGTCATTATCTGACAAGTAAAGGAATTGCAATTGTGACCAATTACGTACAATCTCAGATGGCAATTCTCCACTCAGCATATTTGACTCCAAATCGAGCCATCTAAGTTTTGTGGAGTAAGAAAGAGCTAGAGGTACTTGGCCTACAAGCTGATTAGACCAAAGTAAGAGGAACCTAAGCTCTTGAAGCATACACTCATTGTTCAATGGGATTTGTCCCCCCAAGGAGTTGTTGGAGAGGTCTATATACCTCAATGAGGAAGACCCATTGCAGAAAAGTGATGCTGGAATCTCACCCACTAGCTGGTTGCTTCCCATGTCAAGGTAGTATAAGTTATAAAGTGAACCCAATTCAGTGGGAATTTCCCCTCTAAGAAGATTCCAAGATAAACTGAGTTGTCCTAGTTCACCTAAGAGGCCTAATTCTTTAGGAATGTGACCCACAAAAAAATTCTCAGAAAGATCAAGAATTTTCAAGGAAGACAGATTGGAAAGAGCAGGGGAAATAGTGCCTCCTAGTGACGTCCCATTAAGAGCAATCTCTATGACTCTGTCACTTGCATTGTTGCATCTTATGCCCAACCATTTACAAACATGAAGACCAGGGGATTTCCAACTCTCTAGAGCATTTTTTGGGTCAGAAGTAATGCCTCTCATGAATGATATCAGAGAGTTTCTATCATTCACAAGCTGCGCATTTTCTTCCCCATAAGCTCCAAAATGAACAATGAACAAACAGAGAAATGCAGACATGGAAAATCCACACAAACCCATCGAATAACTAGAAATATTGATAAGCCAAAACTAAACTTAATGAAGCAAAAGATGGAAAAGCCAGAGAAAGACACACACAGGAATTTGGTGTCGATGTTCAATATATGTAAACTCGCAGGAAGCAGGGTGCCTAACTGCCGTTTTGTGTTGCTGACAGTACGTTTGGCGCCTATGGTTGACTTTGAAACTGGCGAATGCAGGTTGTACACGTGGCTACTCTATATATGACACGTAAATAACGTTAGGGGCCGTTTAGGCAATAGTGGTGAACATGTCAGCATAGTAGGCCTAACATAAATAGTCTAGTTTAGTGGATGGACAACGATAGTGGATGATGTGCTGTTGGGGAGATAATCTTGTTTAATAGGCACGCTTGTAGTTGCAGGGAATAAGAGCAGTGGCAAGGAGAAATGGGTTGGCCAGTGTTGTAGTTGATGACGTTGTCATCGGGGCTGTTGGTTTGGATTCGGATTGTAATTCATTTATTGCATGTCGTTGGATTAAATTTTTAATTTTTATAGAATTTATCAATTTTAGTTTTTTATTTTTAAATATAGATAATTAAATTTGCATACCTTCGTTTTAATATAAACAGTTGAATATGTACAATTATGATGGAAAGGCAAGAAATCCAAATATGTTAGTATGGGTATGGTGGCTGATGGATCTAAAGGGGCTGGAAGGTGCAGTCACTCCTCTTAAAATTTTTAAATTTTAATTCTTATATGTAATTTTATTTTACATTATTAATTTATTTTTTTACTTAATAAAAAATTATTTCTTTAAATTTTAAAAATTTGTCTCATTTAACTTAAATATTTGATTTGAAGACTTTAACCTTCCTTAAAATTAAATTCTAAATTTGTCTCTATACAATAGTTGCCATGATTTTTTTCCTTTTATAGTCACGTTTTGGCTATTTCTAGAAATACCAAAATTATTCTCTTTTAAAATAATTTTAAAAGTAAATTTTTTTTATTTGCTTACTAAGTGAATTTAAAATTTAGTAGTCTCGGATTCAAATTTTAATGTGGACAAATATTATAAAATATGATGTAATAATTATTTAAAAATTTAATAACAAATAATTCCAAACTAAAGTTTTAAATTTAGATTATTAAAGAATATATTTCCCGTTTAGTGGCTAAATGAACTTCTTGAAATGTGGTGATATTGGGTATACCATTCTCGTCACTTGAGCAGTAGTTGAAAGGTACACAAAAATTGAGCGTCATATCGCTGAAAATTAGAATGAATGCTCATTGGTTTATTGCTAATCATGCAAATTATCTTACATGGTGAATATTAGAGGTGAGAGGAACTCTGTTAATATGTAATGAAAAGAGTTAGTCTTTGTCCTATTTTGTTTTGGTGGGGCACCAAAGGAGGACAATTCAGCAACCCAGTGTTTGGCAACGGGTTCAATGAATCTAAAAGCCTTAAGATGATAAAATCGCCGTGTTTGTTTGGATTGGGTGTCTAACGAATTGAAAACTTCGTCTATACATAAAAATTAGAATTTATTATGAAGGTAATTTCATTTGATGAAGTTTTAATTTTTTTAAAAAAATTATTTTTACGTTTCAAACTCTTACTTTGCTTGCATAATATTAGAAAAACAATTTCTTTTTATATTTAATGAACTGTATTAATTATAGGACTCAATTTTTATATAAAATTATTAAGATGTAATTTATAATCATGTAATTTTATTTTAAACAAAAATTAAATTCATAAAATTAAGTTGACTCAATATCAAGTTCATATAATGACCGTGCGATACATTTATGAAGTAAGTATAGGTGCCTAACTTGGTAGAGAGGTGGCAGTTTTAAATTAGGGAAATTGATTTATAGATACAATTAATTATTTAAAAAGATTTTAAATAATAAAATTATTAAATAAACTTATAAGTAACTCATAAATTTACCACAATCAATGTTTACTTACAAATTATGTTCACCTCAATTATTAAATAGTTTTGTATTTCTTACTACATAAGTTTTATTCTTAACTAATTTGATTAACAAGTAACTTATAAATTTATTATTACCATAGTTCATATAACTTACAAATCATGTTTGTTTTAGTTATTAAATGATTTTGTATTTCTTATCACGTAATTTTTTTAATTGGTTGAACTAAAATAGTTTGTGAATTTATTACTATAATGAGTTAAGTTACTTACAAATTATATTCATATTTATTACTATCATGGGTTAAGTTATTTACAAATTATATTCATCTCAATCGCTAAATGATTTTACATATCTTACTATGTAATTTTTATTCTTATAACTAATTGGACTAACAAATAACTAATAGACTTATTACTACCATAGTTTGTATATCTATAAGTTACTTATTAGTCTAACTAGTTAAAAAAAAATTATATTATAAGAATTACAAAAATATTTGATAAATAGGGGGAATGTGATTTACAAGTAATACAAACTATAGTAATAATATATCTATAAGTTACTTATTAGTCCAACCAGTTAAGAATAAAATATACGTGGTAAGAAATGTAAAAACATTTAGTAACTATGACAAATATGATTTGTATGTAACCTAAACTATGGTAGTAATAAGTCCAACTAATTAAAAATAAAGCTTACATGATATGAAATACAAAAACATTTGGTAATTAAGGTGAATATGATTTGTAAGTAACGTAAACTATAATAATAATAAGTCTACAAATCATTTGATAGTTCAACCAATTAAAAATAAAAATTGCATGGTTAGGAGTGCAAAATTATTCAGTAATTGGAGGAAATGTGATTTATAAGTAACACAAATCATGATAGTATTAAATCTATAAGTTTAGGATAATTTTATCTATTGAAAAGTCATAAAATAAAATTAGATCCTTTAAAATAATTACAAAATTTAATATCTTTTTTAAGTAATTAATTAAATCTACTGGTTTCAAAAAAATGTTTCCTTTTAAATTCTATACCAAATTGAATAATAGAATTTTCTTACTTTATCACACAAACGCCATATTCCACATTTTTAAAAGGAAAGATAAAGGAGGTCAATGGAGATTTATTTTCTCAATTGTAGAATTTGTTTTTTGAAATTCGTATATAATAATAAAGTATTATTTTAATACAAGTTTCTGAGACAATTTGACCACTAAAAATCCAATTCTCCGTAAAATAATTATTTAAAAAAAAAATCATCACGTTTTCCTTATATATATATATATATATATATATATATATATTATTTAGGATTACGTAATTTGCTTTCGTATGATTTTTTCAAACAAAATCTGATACATGACATGTTCTCATTTCTTTTAGCACAAGATACTAGACAATATTAAATTTTTTGTGTTGATTATATTATGGTTACCACTCAAATCAACATGTCCTAGAGTTTTGACCCACTCAATTTTTTTTAAAAAATGCGGGTTTAATTATTAGAGCATTAATTCATTTCAAGCAAGTAAAATTAATTTCATTCCAATAACTTGGCTACTTATAATACGCATTTGAACCAATTAACCTGCTGGTAAATTGTTTTTCAGAGGAAATTACGAGTTAAATGACACGTCTAGTTTGAGATATCAATGAGAGCCCACCAACTAAATCCAATAATAGTCCTTCCATATGTCCTAAACATTTAAGATTATATCATGAAAAACCTATTAACTTAAGGGCTAGGAAAATTCTAACCTAGCCTACCTTTAGAGTTGCGACCTATCCTTATGGGTTGGCCCTTCATCCTTGACCCTAATGCTTGCCTTAAGGGCCAACCTTAAAGTATAAATTTAATATATTAGTAAAATAACGTTTTGAATAAATTTGGTTAGGCCCTCAAGCAAGCTTTGTAACATATGAACGATATACTATTCTTTAAATGTTATTTGCCTCTAACTGTTACAGTATTCTTTGCTAAACTAATTTTTTCTCTCCTCAGACATGGGTTGAATGTGCTTAGCTCTTTCTTTATTATGCAAATGCAAACCTTTCTTATAGCTAAAAGATGACTAAAATATCTTTAAGAATAAACTAATTTCATTTATTAAATATGTAAATAATTAGAAACTGTATTTCTTAAGCATTTATTTAAGTTTTATCCATTCAATGTTAAAAAATCATAAATTTAATTCATTTTAAATATAAATAAGTGACTACTTTATATTGGTGAAAGACATGTTTATACTTGTTATATTATATAGGCAATAACGACTAATAAATATAAGGGTGTTTCGGCCTCAGTATTTATAGTTGTAACTTATATATTTTTGTTATAAAAGAGGTCAATATATCATATATTTAATTTGGAGAGGAGTGTAACTTTTTAAAATAGAGAAAATGCCGTGTAATTTAAATATCCACCAGAAAAAAGAATAATTTACCCTTTCTTTTGACATGTGAGGAGACCTTTATATATTAGACACCCTAATCAAGGGCCTTTTTCTCTTCAAAGTTGGACTTAAAAGACACTACTATCACTCACATATTATTTTAAACTATTTTCAACCATACGTGTGAAAGAGTAATATCTCTCAACTTTAAGAGAAAAAAATTCTCTTAAAAGTGTTCAACAACTAAAAATCCTCTTACAATATTTGATAAAAATAAAATTTTTTAATGACTAAAATTCTTATGAAAAAGGAAATATGAAAAATACCTTTAAGCTAAACTGTCTTTTTTGTTTATGTAATTTCACCTAACAGTCTTTTAAGATGTTTATTGATTGAGTCAAGAATTTGGGCCTTTGTTAAAATTATCCAATTAAGCCCATGTTAAAAGCAAAGCTGACTTTGGACATATCGGTGGAGTGGGCTATATGGCCCATAACTTATTTATGGGCTGCATTTGATCAAGTAACGATCAAAGTCCTATCTCAGGTCCAGAAGATTATAATTTCGTCCAAATGCATCATACTTCATTATCCCTTGTGCCGGGATATTCCCATAATTTTTAGAATTGTCATTTTCTTTATTACTTAACTCAAAATAATTTTTTTATATCCTGTTTATGTCAATGACGGTTTACATTATTTCAAAATTTTTTTTAACATACTCTTAGGAATTTTATAAATAAGAAAATAATTGGAAAATAGTCATGTATGAAAATTCAATAATCACTTGACATGAGTATTTATTTTTAATTTTAAAATTTAAATAAATCGTTATTTATGGAACCTCCGATATTTTTTTGGTACGTAATTTTAATTCAAAACAAAAGCTCCAATCCGGGCGCATCATCATCATCTTCGGCATACCATGAAACACAAAAATCTTCTAGGGGACCGTCTGTGAGGTTTAAGAGAGGTTTCATCCTCTTCGTCCGCAGGTACACTCATTTCCTTCTTACCCTCTCTCTCTCTCTCTCTCTCTCTCACTCTCTCTCTCTCTCTCTCTCTCTACACCCTTACCTTCTACCTTCTCCACCTATTGTTCCAAAATGACGCTGGCAACTGCCTATCCTAGCCCTCATGTCTATGCCTATACCAACGCTAGGAGGAATTACCAGCATATTAGAGGAAAATCTCGCAAGGGCCTTCGCTTTCTTTTTGTTCCACCCTCCACCAACACTCTCTTCACTTCACTCCCAACTACTTCGTTTCCACTCAGCATTAAGTCTGTTTCAAACCCAGTTCAATTTCGTCTTCTGTCTGATCCAGTACATGATAATGTCATCGAGGACCTCGAGAATTCCCTCAATTCTTATGTTCCCGTGAACGGAGTGCGTCAAATTGAGGCCCCGGAGTCATCCTCGGGGATATTTATCCAGGACCCGCCGTGGATTTCTGCGCTCTTTCTGAAAGGTTTGTACTCGAAAACTAGCCAAGAATTGAAATTGGAGTTTAAGGAAATTGAGAAAAGGAAGTACAATTTGCTGCGGAGAAGGCAGATTAAAGCGGAGACGGAAGCGTGGGAGAGGATGGTGGAGGAGTATAGAGAGCTAGAAAGAGAAATGTGCGAGAAGAATTTGGCTCCTAATTTGCCCAAGGTGAAGGAGTTGTTTTTGGGGTGGTTTGAACCACTGAAGGAAGCTATAGAGGCGGAGCAGAAGTCGCAGAAGTCGAAGAAGCATAAGGCGGCGTATGCACCCCATATTGATTTGTTGCCTGCATCTAAAACGGCAGTTATTGTCATGCATAAGCTGATGGGATTGGTGATGCTGGAGCATGAGGCGGGGTGTGTTCAGGTTGTTCAGGCTGCAGTTCAGATTGGTATGGCTATAGAACAAGAGGTAAACGATAAGAGCTCGTTTTAACTTTATTATTGTAGAATGTTTTAATCTAAGTATTGGGTGAAGCCTCTGCCCCGCCCCATATCTTAAGCAGTTGATTAATGGTTATTTCCATGTATAAATGTTGCTCATTGTTCATTGCGTGTGTACTACTTCACCTTTACCACTCTAAGAATTCCAAATTTTAACGACATTAGATGCACATACTCTCCTCACATGAGTTTCATTCAAGGGCGTCTTTGACCACGAGGAATGTTCCGTGGGAGTTAAATCTCTACCCTAGCAACTATACCTTGAAGAGGGGCATGGTACTATAGGATTCACCACAACTGCTTAATTACTTATCCTAGTCAAAATGCAACTTGCTACAAATAAGGATACTTACAAGATAGATCTCTGTGCTCATGTTTAGCTTTTAGCTTGTGAACATTTGCAGGCATATACATATTAGTCTTGTACTCATGTTGGTTACCTACCTTATATAGGACTTTTTCTAGCACAGCCTTCTAACAGAATGTTTACTTACAGTATTTTTTAGCATTAGCTTCCTTTGTTGCCAGCCACACCATGGGGCAATATGATTTATCTGTCTTCATTATCATGTTCCTTTCTGATAATTCATATTCAATGATAGTTTTAGCTTATCCAATTGATGCATATACTTGAAGCATATGATGAATCTACTGTAATTGTGTCCTCCATTGTTGCCTAAACAGTTTTATAATAACTAATGTAAACTATTATCTTTTCGTTCAATTGATAATGTCATTAATCTTCTTTAGACTAGTACCCTGGATTGAACTTTATATTTATATAACTGTGTTTCACTAGTTTTGATCTGATAGTATCATGGCCAAGCTAACTTTGTTGTAGTTTGTTCATAAAAGCATGACTTAAAATTATTGTACAATCACCAATACAGAATGAGATATTTTTTCAATCAACAATCTTGGCCAGGCTGACTTTGTTGTAGCGAAAGTTGAAGTAAAAAGTATATAATGTTCATGAAATCATGACTTAAAATTATAGTACAATCACCAATACAGAGTGAGATTTTTTTTTTAATTTTTTATTTATCAACAAATCAATAAGTTCTCGTATGTCCCTTTCTACTAACAGGTGAGGGACTGACAGAGAGTTCTGTTTTGTTGAAGTTTTCTTCTGTGTCTTTGCATCACTTTTTCTTGGCTGTTCTTGATGTGATGTAGTTTAAAAGGGATTTAAGGAAACAACTACACCTTTTCTCATCAGGTTCCACTGAAATAACTGTTATACTATCTCACTGTGTTGCAGGTTAGGATTCACAAATTTCTGGAGAAGACTAGAAGACACAATGTTCAGAAGACAGTGGCTGGTGCTGAAGAAGGTCTTAATGCTGATAAAGAAAAACTAAGGAAACGCATAAATGGTTTGATCAGAATGAAAAGACTGAAAGAGGTTCAGTTGCTATTGAAAAAAGAAGAATTTAGTCCTTGGAGTCGGGATACCCAAGCTAAGGTTTGTGTGCTTGCAGTGTTATGTGTAATTTCTTCATTTTTTATTTTTGGTTTCAATACTCTGGAATTTAATTAGTGAAAATAATGAAACTATGCAGTTGGGATGTCGATTGATTCAATTATTAATTGAGACAGCATATGTACACTCTCCAGTTAACCAGTCTGCTGATACTCCACCAGATATTCGACCGGCATTCAGGCATAGGATTAAAGCCATATCAAAATATCCAGGGTGAGGGTTCAATTTTTTCCTTTTTCTCCTTAATCAGTAATTCATATTTTAGGAGCTCAACCCCTAGCAACTAAATGACATTGTCAAATTTGAAAAACAGATTGGCTCTTTCTGGGAAAGAAATGACCTGAATAGATGTGTCCTGGATGGTGTTTGCGTTTCTCTCTTTCCCTCCCTTCATATGATCTTATAATCTCCCTTCCTTTTATTGCATACCCACTCTCTATCTGTCACACACAGGCACACGCATGAACAAACACCACTGGCCTTAAGTTTTTAAGGGTTTGTGATGGGATATGAAGCATATTCTTTGCTTAAGGAAAATGAAAGAATATAACTTCCACATTTAAAAGGGCTTAAAATTTCACTTGCCAGTGTTTGTAGATCTTTCAAATTGTCAGGGTAGGTGTGCAAAGGTTTGGTTAAAGTTCTTTTAGAATAATTATGTCTCATTTCCCTAGTAATTTTGAATGACTGTTTGGTACTTGTAGGCAAAAGATATGGAAGAATTATGGCGTTATAGAATGTGATCCCTTACTCCTTGCTGGGCTTGACAAATCTGTAAGTTGAGAAATCATGTTTTTATTATTATTATTATTATCATCTTATGTTTTCATGTCGTGACCCAGTTAAGTTCGACTGTGAGCTTGTAAATCTTTTCATTATAGCTTCCTGACTGTCAATGCTAAATAAACCCAATATTATCTCTAACAATATTTGCATTATATACTCATTTTATACCTTCCACCCCCCCCCCCCCTTCCCCTCCAAAAAAACCTCCTGCCAAAAAAAAAAAAAAACCCACCCATAGGAAATAAAGGAATTTGCTTTACATTACTTCTAACCAATCTGCGTAAACATCTTTACCATAGCTTTGACTTCATTTTAGGGATGATTAGGTATATTTAAACTCTTGATAGTGCTAATCCCTTCAGAATTATAAGTGTACACCAAAAGTAGTGACTATATATTCCTTTCTTGCTTACTGATTAATGCCTTTGAATTCGTGCAGGCTAAGCATATGTTAATACCTTACATGCCAATGTTAATACCTCCAAAAAAGTGGAAAGGGTATGACAAATAAGATGAATCATTCTGTTATTTAATGTTTTACTTGAATAGCCTGCATTTAGTTAGAATTTATGTTGCCTTAGAATCTAGGAATAATTTGGTAGCTAGTTAGGTGTGCCAATAGCTGCCCAACTTTTTTTTATATTCTTAGTGTCTAAGCTGCATCTTTCTCTCATACACTCTCCAGGTATGACAAGGGTGGGCACTTGTTCTTACCTTCTTATATCATGCGTACTCATGGATCTAGGAAGCAGCAAGATGTAATGAAGAATGTCAAAGGGAAACAATTGCAGAAAGTTTTTGAGGTATTACATGTAAATTTTCATTGCCTTTATCATTGCCGAGGAAGGAGTGGGGCAGTATTCCATTAAAAGGATGTCTGGTTGTAAAATTGATGCACTATTGTATTGTTTGTATGATACAAGATTGATGGTTAGGAATTTGTTGAGAGCCATAATGATCAAGTTTATTGCTTGCTAATTTCTTTCTTAGTGAAAAAAGAAATATTTTTTTTTTCTAATTTTTTCAGAATTTGTGGTCTTCTACATTTTCAGGAGCATTAAATTCCTTGGAAGTTCCTAAGTGTTATTCATTAGCATTATTGTTTCATTCATTCATTAGGCATTATGGCTTCTGCTTTTCTGATATGATGTTGTTCCCATATGACCTATTTTGGTCTGATGTGGTACATTTTCAGGCCTTGGATATGCTTGGAAACACCAAATGGCGAGTAAATAGAAAATTGCTTAGTGTTGTGGAATCCATCTGGGCTGGAGGTGGTAACATTGCAGGCCTGGTTGATCGTAACGATGTAAGCACAAATTGATAAAGAACATGCTAGTTACAAAATGGAAATGGGATAGAATTTTTTAAAAGAGATGTATTCATGTCTTCTTTTGTCTCTTTTATTCTATTTACCCAGTTCTTTTGAAAATCACACCACAAAGCCTTTGAAAAGGCTTTATGTTGTCACCAAAGAGGGGTTGGTTGGGGGCTTTACATGAATAGATAAAATAACCTTTATATATTATTAACTTGTAAACAGTAACTTCCAGAATCATTTAATTTCATTAAACTACTAAATTTTGTTATTATTCTTATTACAAGAGGAATTTTCCTTTAATGCAGATTTGATTGAGCCAAGGCTAATAAAAAATAATATTACCATGAGTAATGGTGGCCACATGAGCCCCCTACCCAACTTCAAAATATATTTTAATGATTGTTTTTGTTTATTCTTTGATAAACTATGATTGCGTTTTTATTTTAATGAATTCTGGTCCTCTCCTCCCCCTTTTCTCATAAAGCTTGAATTGTTATACTTGTAAATTATAAATGATTATTTATTACTATATATTCATCTGTCTGACGTGTATGTTCATCTTTGACTCATAGGTTCCTATACCAGAGAAGCCATTTGTAGAGGATTTGAAACAAATTCAGGAGTGGAAATGGATTGCGAGGAAGGCAAGGAAAATTAATCTAGAGAGACATTCTCAAAGATGTGATACTGATCTTAAGCTTTCTGTAAGATCTCTCCTCCTGTTGTTAAAAATCTTTCTTGCTATCTTCAAACACTTAAAATTTCCAATTTCAGTTGTTACATCAATGTTATATAAGTTCAATTGGATCATGAGTTGCATAATCTCACCTATGATTTGTGTCATCTTTTAATAACTATCCTATGTTACATTAGATGAGCAATAATCACTAGAAAATACAATCTAAATCAGGTTGCTCAAAAAATGAAGGACGAGGAAGGTTTTTATTATCCCCACAATCTTGACTTCCGCGGCAGAGCATATCCAATGCATCCTCATTTGAATCATTTAAGTTCTGATCTATGTAGAGGACTACTTGAATTTGCTGAAGGGCGGCCATTGGGGAAGTCTGGCCTTCATTGGCTGAAGATACATTTAGCAAATTTGTATGCAGGTGGTGTTGAAAAGATGTCTTATGATGCACGCCTAGCATTTGTGGAGAATCATCTTCATGATATATTTGACTCTGCCGATTACCCTATCAATGGAAGTCGTTGGTGGTTAATGGCTGAAGATCCTTTCCAGTGCCTTGCTGCCTGTATTAATCTGTCTGAAGCCTTAAGAAGCTCATCACCACATTCTGTGATCTCGCATCTGCCTATTCATCAGGTAAAATGCTTCATTGCGATCCTTAAAAAGAGGGAGGGCTTTTTTTTTTTTTTCTTTTTATTCTTTCTGGAGGTCTGTAATTAGAAACAAATAATTCAAAAGATAATATGAAAGTGTCAAACTATAGGGAAAAAGGGAAAAAAAAAAAAAACCTGAAATTTAGTACTGTACTGAAATACTAGATTTGATAGCATAATAAATTGTTTTTACTGCAAATGCTTGCATCTTATTTGTTTATATTTAAATTTAAAACATTTACTTAATGTATTAATTTTTAAACGTTTCTTCATTATTAACACAGTTCTGATAAATTAATAGGATGGCTCTTGTAATGGCCTACAACACTATGCAGCTTTGGGGAGAGATCAAGTACGTTCACTTGTATCTCACTACTTGAATTTTGCAATAATTATAACTTCCTGTATTTTGTGGTGACTTTAGTATGATTTATATTATTTTATGGCTCTCTTTATGGTTATTTCTTTACAGTCGCTCTGTCTTTTGAAAATGTCAGTATGCTGTATTAAGAATTTAGCACAACAAAATTCTTCTATCCTCTCTCAATGACATGTCAATCAGCTTGTTCCATACATAGAAAATGGTCCCTTTTTTCACTTTGAATTATTTTGGGTGTTTTAGCATCTTCATACATGTAGGTTAGATAAATTAGCAGCGGTGGCAATCTTATCTTTAATGACTTGTTAATTACTTCCTGCTTTGTTATTACATCATCTAAGTACCAGCTTTCTAGCTAATTGTAGATGATTATCTTTCTTTTTCTCTTCTGGGTTTCTTGGATCTATTTTTACTGGGGCATGCTTTATACTTATTGTCTAATTTCCTGACTTGTGAGTCAGTGGTCGATACATGATTATGAAACTTAATAACTAATTACAATTCGATAGCAACTAAAGTATTTTTTAGTACAATCATATTTTAAATTAGCTGCCAAGACAAGGATGGCTTAATTGATAAATTTGGGAAGTTTACTTTTAGTTGCACCCATTGTTTTGCTTGACTGGAATAATGTATCTTCTCAGCTAGAGGCTGCTGCGGTTAACTTGGTTGCTAGAGAGAAACCTGCTGATGTATACTCAGAGATTGCTGTTAGGTATGTTAATTCTTTGTCAGCAATTTTAAGCTTTGCATTAGAATCTCTGTTCCATGCTATATTATTGTGAACTCAGCCTTTCAATCTGTCATTCTTAATCTCTGTGTTATGCCTTGTTGAATGCAAAATGTATTGCTGCCGCACATGCATAGAATTTGGAAATGTTTCTGCGTCCATCTTTAGGATAGTTGCTTCTTGCTTTTTAACATCTGTTACCTCAGTCACCTGTTTTGCTTAAGAAAGTTCTCCTACACATGAAAGAAGCTTCATGATCTATCCTCCAATGGCCATACAGTTAATTGTTGTTCAAAATTCCAAATACATATTTATAATTGATCACACTTGGGCAGGGTTCTTGATATTATGAGAAGGGATAGTAACAAAGATCCAGCTACCTATCCAAATGCTTTATTAGCAAAAGTTTTAATCAATCAGGTCAGTTTTCTTTTTCAAGGTTCAAATTTATGTTATGTGATGAAATTTTTGCCACAGCAGTTAGCAATGATCTCTTTGTCCTCTCTTACTCTTAGTTGTTGGAAACTTTCAGGTTGATAGGAAACTGGTCAAACAGACTGTGATGACTTCAGTTTATGGTGTTACATTTGTTGGGGCACGGGAGCAAATAAAAAGAAGATTACAGGAGAAAGGTCTCATAACTGATGACAGACTGCTTTTTACTGCTGCTTGCTATGCTGCCAAAGTAAGCATCGAGATACTTTATTTGCAAAGATTGGATTGTTTCTATTAGAGATAGTTATGACTATTTCAATATTTAACTCTTATCCTTACATTATGAGATCATTCCCTTTTCGATGTTTAGTTGAATGGAAAATTATTTTTTAAAATGAAAGGAGTATAGTTCTGTGTGATACTACCTTAGCTGTGCTAAACCCTTATGCACTTAATCTATAACGGACTCATTAGCTTAGTATTATGATATATTAAATTGATTATCAAATGAGTCATAACAGGGCTTTTGAATTGATCAACCTTGTCAATTTACTTTCTGAAGGTGACATTGGCGGCTCTTGGAGAAATATTTGAAGCTGCACGTGGCATTATGGGTTGGCTTGGTGATTGTGCCAAGGTATGGTCTTTTATCACTTGTTGGACATCAAGATCAAATGCTGATATTATTTTGGATTTCGAACTTTGTGGGATGTGTGACTCTTTTCTGGAATGGTGGTATCTAAAACTTTTATAGGTTATAGCTTCTGAAAACCAGCCTGTTTGTTGGACAACTCCTCTTGGTCTTCCAGTTATCCAACCATACTGTAGAAGTGAACGTTATCAGGTGAGCTTCTGATGCCCAGATCTTTGTTTTAAAAGCTTACTATGGTTAACAGTGACAAAGGGGTAAAATTACTTTGGTAGTTCTTTATATATTTTTATTCTAGTTTTTAGTTTTAAACTGTTTTGCTGTTTATTTTCAAACACCGTGTTGATGAATCTCACCATGGGCTGCAGATCAGAACATCACTTCAGATTTTGGCTTTGCAGCGGGAGGGTAATACAGTAAGTATACTTAATTCCCTTTTTCTCAGCATTCCTTTCTTTCTATACTATTATCTCATTCCCCAAATCAATCTTGGTTGCAGGTAGATATCAGGAAACAGAGAACTGCATTCCCTCCAAACTTTGTACATTCACTTGATGGTTCACACATGATGATGACTGCTCTTGCCTGCAGGGATGCTGGCTTACGTTTTGCAGGTTTGAAGACTTAACATTACCAAAAATAATCATGAACATAATATTGAAAATTAATAACAAATTTTTATGTTTATTTTGTGGTTAAATTGTTCGTAGAGAAAAGGCTTTCTGACTCTTGCCTTCTGTTAATTGTAAATTTGTAATTAGGACACAAAACGTGCCTAAGTCAGCCTCAATAGCTGACAAAGTACACCCAAATAGAATAGGAAACTGAAAACTTATAATTATTAAAAGAAAAGCCTAAATACTACAAGATAAGGCAACCAAACAAGCAAAAAGATAATGATAAGATGGAGAATAAAAAAATGGTTAAAAGAAAAGCACGATCACCAACAATTTAATGTTTGTTTATTAATGTTTAAAGATAATTCAGAGAATGATAGCTCTGAGGTGTAGTTGACATCTTAGTGTTAGGATAGGATTGGAGAAAGTTTAGGTGTTTGGAAATTTAGCACTTTTGAAGGCATTCTATTTCTATTAGTAAGGTAGATTTCATTAAGCATAGCCTCTCCCCAGAAAGTTTTAGGCACTTCAGTAGCGAGCATAGGGGATCTAGGAACTTCCAACATGTGTTTGTTTTTCCTCACAGCCACTCCATTCTATTGAGGAGTGTCTGAAAAGGGACTTTGTGTATTATCCCTTGGTTTGTTAGGTACTCTCCGAGGATGGAGTTGACATAGTCTTTTGAAGTATCAGGCCTGAGGATTTTTCATTTTGGTTTATAACTAAGCTTGGACCAAGTTGAAGTTTTTGAAAATGGACGCTTCCAGACTTTTCTTTCATTAGGTACACCTAGGTAATTCTGGTATGGTCATCAATAAAAGTAACAAACCGCTTAACCCTAGAGATCTTCTTAATTTTGGAAAGTCCCCCAAAATATCACTGTTTATCATGGAAAAAGGTTTGGATGATTTGTAGTTTTGAGTGGGATGGGTACCTTTCACATGTTTTGATAATTAGCGCACCTTGCACTAGAAAATAATTAGGGTTTTGATTGAATAAATGGGGAAACTTCTAGTTTTAAAATATTGAAAATTTGGGATGACCCAACCTACAATGCCATAACATGACTGCATTATTTGGTAACTGACAAGCTTCTCGCAGCAAGAACCTTTTTATTTGTCTTGTTTGGAGATCAGATAAGGTCCTGCACTTGCCTCAGCACTGCTATCCAGGTCTGAGATTCACTGCCACTAGAGTTGAAATAAGTAACACAATTGAGGTCATCGGCAAGTTTGCTGATGGATAGTGATGGGCCCCAGCGCTATGGGCTTAGGTAATGATGGGCTCCAGCACTTTCAGGGGAGGAGTGGGGAGAAGTATCTAGAGCATGGTGAGCTGGAAAGGCTGAGAGGGGCAGTTGTGACCCACTAAACACGTGACGGAGAGAGGGTATGGGATGGGGCAGAATATAACCAGAGGGATGAAGGTGTGGAGGGGCAGCTAGGAATTGGAATGGTCTTGGGGAGAGTTCTGGCCTCTTGAATGCCAGAGTACCTTATGTTATTGTCTGTTTCTCTTGTTTGGGTATTGTACTGTGCTGTTTGTGTATGTGTTTCTACATTTGTATCAATAAATTTATCTTTTGGTTAGCGGGTTCCATTAGATAGCAAGTTACAATATAAATTGGGGACTAAATATACGTCTTCAGTATATATAAAATTGAGGAAATCTTTTATGGTGGGCTCTTTGGAGCCTTCAGTGAATTGAGGGTCTTCTCTCTGGATTTGGCGTAGTTGTCATTGGTGAGCTTTAGAGGCTCTGATAGGACCAAGGGAAGAAAAGTCTTGTGGACAACTGGACTGCTGCAGGTGTTCTATGTATGTGGCTTTTCGTTTATATGAGTAGACCATAATGCTCAAGCACTCATTGTAAGCGGCTCATTCTTCAAAGATAGATTTCTGTCTTCTCATGTTTCACCATATAGAGTAGTCTTTATGGCTTCTTTTTGGTGTTCAACTCATGGGTGTTGCCAGGGGATTTCCTTTTCAGACTTGCAGAGAAATTCACTGCTTTATTGTTTTGATGTGCTCTTTTGCTCTTTGTTTTTTTCTGTGTTATCTTTCCTTTCACATATTCTCCACTCTAGTAACACTTTCTTTTTAGGTTTAACTGCATTTTCTACCTAAGGTCATCCTTTTAATTGCACTATCTTCCTTGATCTTTCAATTGATCAAACTGTCCTAATCCTTGGTAACAATAGTGACAGTAATAGTAGTAGTAGTAATAATAATAATCATCATCATCATCATTATTATTGTTATCATCATAATCATTATAATAATCATAATTGTAATTGTAATCATAATCATAACAACAACAACAACAACAATTATTTTTATGTTGGGTGGAGATTATAGTTAGGGATGAAGTTACTTGTTTACAATAACGACGATAACTAAATATTGCTTTTTTAATTTGGGTGGAGATTATAGTTAGGGATAGAATTACTTGTTTACAGAATTCTTCTTCATTGTTTGCTGAAAATAGCTTTTAAAAATTCTTTTTCTTGCTTGTTCTTTCACTCATTTGAATTAAAATTTCAGCAAATATAGGATTGAGTCAATAAAATAAATTGGTATTTTGTCATGGTTCTTAGTTGTGATGTTATTTATTCATTACCTTGCATATCACAATCCATTTGCTGTACATCTTCATTAATTTTGTCATATTATAATATCAGTGGAATCTGTGAATGATCTTTGGATCTTGCTATGGATAATCTTACTTCAATTTTTTGACATGATTTGAGCTTTATCATGTTGGCAGGTATAATGTCAATGCCAAGGTTCATCTTGAACTGTAACCACAGCATTTAAATTCCTTTATAATAATATTCGTGAATTATGTGTTTGCAGGGGTTCATGACTCGTTTTGGACACATGCATGTGATGTCAAGCAAATGAACCAGATTCTTCGAGAAAAATTTGTGGAACTTTATAGCATGCCAATACTTGAAAATGTAAGTTCTTGCTGTATATGAGAAATTTGTGTTTATTATATAAACTAAATGGAGACAAGCCTAAAATGTTCTCTCTTATTATCAAATATGCAAGTTTCTGGTGTCTTGTTTTATCATGTACTGTGGGGAAGTTTACAGAATTATTTATATCAAAGAAAGCTCAAGTTGTTAGATGAGGTCAAAGAAAAGTTAATCTCTACCAAAACTCAACATGAAGACCATAGGCATGAAAGCATGGACAAAGCATATACTTACCTTGTATTTGTTGGATCATAACATATTAGGATTTGGACTCTAGACCACATGGTCAATGTAAAAGCTTCAGTGTTATTGGGTGTGGGCCAAAGGAATGGATTCTGCTTAAGAGGGAAATTTTAAATATGAATTAAGAAAATTGTGCAACCTTTTTATTGATTTCTTTATTTCTGTTATAAGAAATCTCCTTAAAATGACACAAAGTTTGTATAGACTGCCTTTGGACCAGGCAATACCTATTCTGTTCTACAGGAAACTTGATTTTGTAACTTTATCTGAAGGTTGTTTATCAAACTAGCATTCCATCTGAGCTCCAAATTGTATGCAAAAATGTCAGAATCACATCCTTTGCTTCGTTAAAGCATTTTTTTCCTTTTAGATGAACCAGAGTGAGGAAAACTAACCTCATACGTTTTTTTGACATTGGTATAATTGAACTTTGAATTTTGTGACAGTTGCTAGAAGGCTTCCAGACGTCATACCCAGGATTGGCTTTTCCTTCACTGCCAGAGAGAGGTGATTTTGACTTACGGAACGTTCTTGAGTCCCCATACTTTTTCAACTGAGCATCTCTCCTCAAGAAACAATTATGAACTTCTGTAGATGCATTGTTACCTTTGCTTATGATGAAAAATTCTTGAGGAACTTCTGAAACATAGTTTATCCTGTTTTGGAAGTTGAGATGGTAACAATTGCCAACGGTTGCTTCTCATAAAGGGCAGGAAGGAAAGAAAATATATACCAATGATATTTTCAGGAAGTCTCTTGTTGGACTTGGTAGAATGCTTCAAACTTTACTGAATTGGTGGTCCATATAGTTCAAGAAGATATACGATTATACAGGGAAGGAATTTCTCCACAAGTTTTAGTGCTGGCAATCTCCTTCACCCGGGTTGAGGTGCTGCTGGGATATAGACAGAGGCTAATGCTAAATTGTTGCAGCAAGTCTTCTGTACAGTGCGGAGCTAATGGTCATGCAAATTGAGCATTTTTCTGTTTACATGTATTATATTGTATAAATAGATTTGTATCATATAGGAAGAAAGGCTTGGGGGCAGAAAGATGCTCTCATATGTAAATAGAATTATTGATTTGATCAAACAATAGAGTATGAAATAGAATGGGAAAGTTCACCTTGCTATTCAGGTTCAAATTGGACAATATCCGCTGCATTGTGATGTAATGCATCAAATTTGCAGCAAAAAAACGCTTTGGTTTCATAATTTATTTTTCCTGTTTTCAAATTAGGCCTTATGCCTTAGGAGTAGGAAATGGGGAAAGGGACAGGGGTGTAGGTTAGATCCTTAATGTCAAGTTCACTCTAATCTCATCGAGCTTGGTGCCATGTGAGCTATTATCACATTAGCCATGATCATATCATGATAGTATGCATTTAGTGGTAGCTTGTGTGCTCTCGTGCAAATGAATCTCAGTATCAGCTGTTCTTTGGTTCAATTGTCAAGCATCCCTTCTCCGTATGTCTATCAGCACATTAATACAATTTTCATGGTTATAAGATTCCAACCAGATTGGCCGGTTGTACCAGAAATTAGTCCCATGGTTGTGTGCAGTCCTTAATGTAAACTGTGATATATCTGAACCGACCAGTGACTAGCCGGTTCAATGTTCTGGTCAAATTGAGCCAAGTTTATTGAGTAACAGAAGCGGACTAATATGTAATCTGTCAAGTTTTTGCTTTCAAGTATTACATTCTGTTTGTTGCGTACTCAATATGGTGTGAGCATGCCGTGATTATAATATATATATATATATTGTTGGTTAGAAATCCAGACTTACCAGAGTGCATTTTCTTTCGGAGTCATATTTTTTGCTCCCCCCACCCAAACAATGTCATGAAGTTGCTTATACTTAACCAATAAGAAAGGTAAAGGAGAGAAGAATGGTAGATGAACAAGCAAGTCCAGATAATTCCGATTGCTTAAATGAAATACTTCTATTCACTGCATGTGAAGATGTACATCTTTTGCTGCAAAATAAAAATTACGTTTGGCAGTTCCTTAATCTCCCTTATGGTGCGTGTTTCATTGAAATGGAGTATTACAGCTCCCATTAGCATATTCTTCGGGCCACTACTGGCCACAAACTACGATTGAGTACTGGATTGGGTTCCTTTTCTTTTGAAGTTAGACTAATATTTGAAGCCACGGCTCTAAGCGCGTTGATCTCTTTTAGGATGAATATATGTGCTTGCGAATTCATGAGCGAGTGCCATGAATAATAATAATAATAATAATAATAATAATGCGCTTTAAGCTCAACCTTAGCTAACTGGATCTGAAACTTGGGGAGAATTAGACTTAAAGTAGGATAATGCCCTAAGTAAATGTTCATCACATTAGGGAACTAGGTAAACGTGATTTATAATAGGAAGAGGTAAGCAATGAATTTAATGACTCCTTTGATCCCCATCTGAACATTGTCTGGCCTAATCTAGAACCAGTCTATTTATTGAGTCTTCTTATCATGAGCCTTTAGTATTGGTGGTAGAGTAAGTTGCATTAGTAAGTGATTAGCAATCTTATCAAATCTAACTAGATTATTCTTTGATACTGGTGTTAATGATGTAAATAATGCACGTAACTACCATACAAGAATGAAACATCCTATAATTAAGGTAGCTCATTTCTTGTGGGAACAATATTCCATCTTATGGATCGATTTACTTTTAAACTGAATTCACTTCTATTTATAAAAGTAGTGAGGTCAAATACACTAACTCGATCATTCTGAAGCATCTCTTGACTAGTATTAATCAAGTTAACCTCATTACGACATTTTATATTGCATCACCAAGGGCATGAAAGCAATAGTTCTCATGGAGAGCCCATCAATAAGGAAGAATTTGGGCAAAAGTGTACATACGCATTGACAAGACGAGTTATTACACGACGCATCCCACTTGAAGGGTAGCTAATACCTAGGCAACACACATGCAAGCTGGAAGCCAGCTTCTGATGACTAAGCTAGAAGTAAGTAGGAACATGTTTCACAAAAAGATACAAATTCCCACGACAGATGACTTGTCATAGTCACTGCTTCGTATTGTAGGATGGATATTAGGGTTGGAAAAGATATAAGGCTAGACAAATTAGCATGATGACTTGATAGAATTCCAACAATGGCTAGGATACAAGTCGTTACAAGTAGTATGAACTCAAGCTTTAGAGCGTTTAACTCACAAGGAAGAGTGTTAACCTTGGCAATTGATAAGGCATAGATAACGAATGAAATCACTTCTAAGAACTAAGAGAGGTTAACCTTTACAGCTGTCCCAGGTTTCTCCAGTCATTAGAGACTGAATGATTGAGAAGACTTGCCACTACAAAACTTTAGAAAATCAAGACTTAACTAAAAATAATCTAGTCCTACACAAACAAGAATTTAGCTAGGATTTCTTGAGTACACTTGACTCTTAGGAATATTGATGCTGACTTAATTAGCAGCTTCAATTTTATCGATTTTTTTTAAATGTTATTGGTCTATTTTGAGAGTTGATTGACAGTTGTACGTTTAATAGAATTACCTTTCTTAAATCAAAACTTAACTATATTAAAGAACTTAACCTAAATCCCTTTAGTTAATCAATCCAAATGTCTTTTCCTAGTTCTTAAGAGCTACAATAAACACATTTTTTGATGTTTGATGATTTTGTGCTAGACTCAAGTCCTATTCTAAATGTTAGATCATCAAGATGTACCTCTCTATGGACTTTCATGACCAAGAATTGAGTTTAGCTCATTTAGAGTGCAATTCTAAGTCTTTGGATCATTTCATCAAACAATTAGGTTGGATGTAAATTTGTAATTGCATAATTCAATCATTACTCAACCTCATTCATTAGAACTAGTTAATTGCATTGTTTGATTGGTCCTACTACTATAATTAAGAGTCCAAGAGTCAATTAGACAATATAAGAACGTGAACAATGAAATAGGCAACCATAGCACACAATTATGATAAACACGTATCATCTACATTAGTCATATTCAAGATTAAGCATCCTAAACACTAATATATAGTTAAATTTCCAAAAAAATAAACAAAATTAAATACCAATCAGGTATTAAAGTAGAAGAATAAGAGCACATGAATGAATTATCAATTAGTATTTCGAAAAGAAGAGGGTCAATTTAGAATTATTTGTTAAATGAAAATTTTTGGTTCAGGTAAACATCCTATCCGGCCTTACGAGAGTTGAATGGATTTGATAAATAGAAACTTTTGTGCATTGTTTGGTACATGGGACTCAGCCTGCAAGGGAGACGAAAAGAGTGATGAAGTCGGTGCTTTGGATGTTTGGTATGCTGAAGCCTACTTCTTTGGGAATGTCGCCCAGCATCCGTGGGAGAAGAGTTTCCAGCAACTAGTTGATGGAATACGACAATGGAGGAAATGGTTAAAAAAGTTTAGAATTTTGTTTCTATTTTTTTCTTTTATTTATTATTATTTCTCTTCTTATTTAATTTTTTAAAATTTTTATTTTATTATTATATCTACCATATCAAATAAATTTTATAATTTTATTCTCCTCTTTGATTCTAATATACTGATCAAAATTTTATTTAATTTTTATTTTCATTCACATTACCTTTTCATCAAACTCTACCAAATGGGTTCTATCAAGATTACACCTCTAATAGAATTAAGCAAAGCTAGTAATTTAATTTTATAGATCAAGGAGAATACCTTAACATTCACATGGTATCTTAATTAATTAAAAAAAATTCCGGATTGGATGTCTGAGCTAGAGGAGGAATCCAATCTGATGTTGACATGTCTATTTGCTGAGATTCCATGGAAGTCATTGTCAAAACAGAGCATGTGTTGCAACAGAATCTGTCCAAGTTGGGGTGAGGGCATCTGCTACACTCCTCCCTTCATTATTACCATTTATTGTCTGTGTCATGTGCCTGATGCTAACTCTTCCAACCCTTCTTCACCTCTAAGCAAGCAACCTCCCTCAATGTCCCTTTCCCTGCCCCTCTTAAATCATTATTTTCTTTGTTTTCTCTGTTTCTTTTTTTCAATATTTATAGAAAAGTAATGCATTTTTTCATTTCAGAAATACTGAAGCTTGAATATCTTGGAGCAACCCATTTGAGGGTCAGCCTGCTCTTGATGTGTCAATTCAAACGCGAATTTTCTGTCGTCATAATGTTTCATAAAAATGGTTTTATTATCATTTTAAGTTTAACAGAAAATAAAAAATTTAAATATGTTAAGAATATGTGACACTGTCATTTATAATTAGAATTTTGATTATAGAGGATCAGATCCTATAAATTTATCTTGGATCAGCTAACCACCGCTTGTGAAATTAATATTGATATAGTCAGTTTGTATTTTATTTTATCATGATCATTGGAGTAATAAAAAAAATTTCATTCGTTTCCTAATTGCAAATCTTTTGAGTTAATATCAATTTGTTGTTGTTAGATATTAGAATCATGAGGCCTAAATATTGTTGCATGTACATGTATGTTATAGTTTTCTTTTCAGAAATTTGTCCATACTCTATTAAAAAAATTGTACTTCTATAATATATTGTTTAGTTAAATGGTTAAAATTTTAATTTACAGATTTAATTTTGTTTCTTCTATATTATTAATAGATAATAAAACTGTAACACAATTAATACTTTAATCAATAAAATACTTAGTATACATGAGTAAATTCACCTAATTGAGTTTTTAAATCTTAACTTCAGTTTAGAAATTATTTCAACAAGATAAAAATTGAACTGGAGGTGTGACTATTACATTTTAGAAGCTCAAATTTAAAAGTCTTAATGTTAAATTTGATGACCAGGAATTTAGTAAACGAGAGAAGGGGAAAATATGAAAATAATACGAAAAAGATTAGGAAGTGAACAAGAAAAGAAAAAGAAATGTAAGGAGAAAAATAATCAAAGAGAAGCAAAAAAAAAAAAACTATTATATGGTTTTTTCTTAGAACTATATATGTAATATAAGTGAATTTAAATTAAAATTTTAACTAATAAAAAAAATTGTATGTATTACATATGTGGATAGGTTCAATATTTTAAGTTTCATGGGACATAGCTTCCAGATTCAGTACATACCAGGCAGATTTTGAAAAATTAAGGGCATATATATTCACCATCAATTGGTTAATCTAATTACTCTAAAAATAAAATTTAGAGGTGATTATTTCTTTTTCTTATAAATAAAATTTATAATGCACTTTAATAACTGTGGTTGTGTAACGAGCAATGCAAATAATTTGTTAGCAAAACAATTGCATTATTCAGGTAATTAAAAAACTTTGGTCGTGCGGTATCAAAATTGCCTTAAGTTTGAATTAAATTACGTTTGGAATAAATAAAAAAAAGCATGCTATGAAGAAAATTTTCTAAACTTATACGACAGCGACTTGCGAGAATATTAGTTTTAATTTTCATATAACTAAGGATGGGTGAATTGTAGGAAATGAGAGGCAAATAACTTTGACAAGATGGATAGTTAACACTGTGTGCCAAATTCAGATTTAGGTATAAATTTTAGGTTTTTGCTAACTCGTGTGCACGTCATTTATTGCACATAATAAATTATCTTTAACTAATTAAATTAGTTAATGATAATTTATTATACTAATTATTAATATTTGCAGACTAATTTTATTAGTTAAGGTTAATTTATTATAAGTAATAAATGATCCTTAACCAATGCCTCTAATTAACAAAACCCTAAATTTTAATATCATATATTGATTAGACATAAGAATGTGAAACTTGGATTTGTTACAATTCTTTAAGGGGCTGTGCAATGTTGGTTCTTACAAATTTTTTATTTGAACCGTTAGATTAAACTTTAGAGATTGTAAATGTTTAAAAAGATAACTTTTTAACTATGCATGATTATCAAAATTAATTTAAATTGTCATATTGTATATTTCTTTCCACCTCAACCATTAAATTTGTACATTTTTCTCTAAATGCATTAACTTCAAATCAAAGAGTGTGAACTATAAAGAACAATTAGAAAATCCATAGATTTTATTAAAAATTAAAAAAAAAAAAAGAATGAGAGATGAAAAGCATTGAATTTGAGGAAGCAAAACAATATTTTGATTACAATAGTTCTACCAAAAAAAAAAAAGTGAGGACTATATAAAATAACTGGGGAAAAGAAATCAGCTTTTCCTAATTCGATTTGCTTATTCTAGACTTTAACAAAACTTGCACTTCTAGACTTGACCGAAAAAAAAAAATGACGACTACTTTATTGAATGCTTCAATTAACACTTACAAAACTTGCCATTTTAGACTATTTCTTTTACAAGTCATCAACAATAATATACATTGACCATTCAAATCGTTAACGAAATCCATTCTCACATGCATCATTTGCATCATTTGAAAAGTTAGCTTAATGTAAATTGTTACATTACATTTTTATAATTTATCAAATTTGATAATTAAATTTTATATACATACCGTTAGATTATACATCTTTTTTAATATAAATTGTTAAATAGATAAAGTGTAACGATGTTTTAAAAGATTAGGATTACTCCTCATGATGTAATTAGAGGTGAGAAACATCGTGTCCTTGAACTAGGATCATAATTAAATATAACTCGTACCCTAATTTATTTTATTTCATACTCAATTATTTATTTATTTACTTGTCTTTTTTAATTTAAATTTTATCAAATCACTAAAGCTATTCAATTATTGCTTATCTTGGTTACAACTTTTGGTCCCTATTACTTAGTATTTGCTTTTTGTAATGATACTTAAGGATTTAAATTGCAGAACACATTTTGTGATACAGCAAAAGACACAATATATGTTGCCGCAAATACATATTATAATGTTGTCGGCAATTGCAGAAATCGCAATTGTATAATGATAGTCTACATACAAATTATAACTCATTTTCTAATACTCTTTACACAAATCTCTTTTAAGGTTGGCCAGCAAAAGCTTATGATTGTTATCTAGCTTGTGATCAAGAACGATTAAGAATATTCATCTTTTTATAAGAAATATTCCCCACACACAATCTTTGTTCATCTTTCTGGAAAAAATATTCCTCACCCATTACTAGATTTAACTTCACATAAAGCAAGATTCTTGAACACTTGAACACATTTTTTTATAATTATTTTTTTCCAAAGCAAAAATTAGTATTTTATTTTATTTTTTGGATAAAAATTAATACTTTAGTATTTTATATTTCATGGGAAAAGGGTAAAACTTACTGTTCAACATATGAACAAAATTTATTATTAAAAAAATTTATCATTTCTCATTGTCAATAAATTTCCTCCGTCTTATTTACTTTATGAAGAAATGGTGATAGATAGAGATCTCTATGTAAAATCTTGACAAAATTTAGTGATTTTTTTTTATGTAGGTTGGATACGATTTTGGAAATAGGCAAAGCTAGATTTGCAAAAATTCATGAGACGCCACGATTTTATATATAACTAATGAATTTTGCCAATAAGATTAGATAGAAAATAAAATCTTACATGTCACCCTAAGTGACAAATTAGAGGCAAGTTGACAAATGGAATACGAATTCTCTTAATATATATTTTTTGTTAATTTTTTGTCAATTTGAGCTACAAATAAATATAAAGTAAATAAAATTTATCATTTGTGTGGGTCTCGTATCTTTTAACGGAATTCATCATTTAAGTTAATCTTACTTATATCTATCTCTCTATTAAATTAACATACAAGAAATTGAGATAGAACTCAGATTATGACATGTTTTGAACATTTACAAGGTATGATGGAACATTTACAATTTTTTTGCATTTGGCATCTGAAATCTTAGCCAAAGCGTTCTAATTAATAATTAATTAATTATATATATATATATATACACACACATAAACTTTCATGACTAAAACTTTTTTTGGGTGGTGCAATCAAATGTTATTCATAAAAAACAAAACTCTTTTTTTACGATCTAATACAAAAGCAACAGATAAAAACTATTATAATTCAATGTGAAAAAGTATTAAAAAATAACGTGCAATATATGTCAAACCACAAGTACTTGTATACATAATTTTATAACCTTTGGTCTCTCAGTTCCAAAACCATATATTAGTATGAATTGAAATAATTTAAATAAATACAAATTAATAAATAAGTCATCATTGAAATGAGAGGAGAGTGAAAAATTATTTAACTTTTTATTACATACTCATATTTTTTAATATAAAAATATTATTACTTATGTTATTTCTTTTGATGCTCGAAACATAACTTTATAAGTTTGATTTGTTGTACTTTTAATTGCTTGAAATATAAGTTTATATTTTGAAAATAAAAATTTTAAATTTTATTTGAAAACTTTTATTATTTTGTCTCATAATTTTCTTGAGTTTTTAATTTAATCCCGTATAATTTTTTTAATTGATTCCTACTCTTTCTAAACGTCTAAGATTTGTTCATCATTCTACAAATCCAATTTTTTGTGACTACAATTTTTAACTATAGAAGTTGAATGATTAATTTTATTATTATTATTTTATCAATATTTAACTTCAATCTCTTGCAATAATTTTAATAAAATAAAGCATTTGCATATTTTTTTTAAAAAATTGTTTTTTGGCACAAACAGTTCGCGATTAGCTGATTAGAAAACCAGGTAATGATTGATGATTAGTTACCATATTCCCTGACGATGACTAACAAACTGTTATATCATATTGGTGACAAATCTGCTTTGTTTTTCCGTTTCTTCCGAATTGTGAGGTGAGAGACAGAGAGACAGAGAGACACAGCTTGAGCTTCTGCTATCTGGGGTTTACTTCCCGCAGAAGGCTCTCTATGAATTTTTCTAATAAAGAAGTATGGGTGAAGTAGATTAAAGAGAATAGGATAGGAAAAAACAAAAGAAAGAAAGAAAACAACATTAGATTGGAGTGATTATACGAAATCATCGATGGGTTTCGTGACATCCTTGCGCTGAGTCAAAATTCTGGAAAACCAACGTCTGCCCGTAATAAATTCTAATAATCTTGCCCTCGGTTCAAGATTCTCGCTTTAGGCCTTTGATCGGTATAAACCCACGTCTGCGCTTTCTCTGGTGAGATTGTGGTTTCCTATGTGGAACCGGGGGCTTGGTGGGGCATAATTTGGGTTTATTGCTGCACATCTTGATTGGGTTGTGGCGTGCTGGGAAACGTGGCTTCACTTTCATCTTCATTGCTGATGGGTATTTTCTCAAGTTGGGTCGGTTTTACCTAGGGTTTTGAGAGGATCGAAGGTGAAAATTGGTGTATTTCCAGGAAAATCTCTGTTGGGTATGTAGGAATTTGAGTTATTGTTGCGCGGTGGGTTGTTGATGTGTATTTGATATATCATAAAAGTCTTTCTTTTTCTGTTGATATATTCATTAGGCATATAATTGGAAACTTTCTCCATTTTGGTAAAGCCTATCCGGTAAAAGGTTATACTGATTACTTGGAATGGTATGTTTTAGCTATAGTTAACAGCTTAATTTCAGCCATTATTTTGTCTTGTGTTGACGGGGATTAAGTGGTGGAAAAATCCTATCAACGGGATAAGATGAGTGCAAGCGTCACGGGAAGCTTGGTCCGCGAGGGGAAGCTTCTGGTTCATATTGCTGAGAATGGTCACTCTTTTGATTTGGATTGTGATGAAACCACACTTGTTGAGGCAGTCATGCGATTTATTGAATCTGTATCTGGGATTAATTTCAATGATCAGCTTGTCCTCTGTTTGGATATGAAGCTAGAGTCGCAGCGTCCACTTTCTGCATATAAGCTTCCATCGGATGACAGAGAAGTGTTCATATTCAATAAAGCAAGACTTCAGAGCAACTCATTGCCTCCACCACCAGAGCAAGTTGATATGGTCGATGTGGTGGGGCCTCCATCGCCATCCTCCTCCCATGATCCCCACCCTCTGGACGATGCTTTAGACCCTGCTTTGAAGGCTTTACCTTCATATGAGCGGCAATTTAGATATCATTACCATTGTGGGCATGCAATTTTTAGTCATGCTTCTTTGAAATATGAGCATTGTGAGAGGCTTTTGAGAGAACAGATGGTGCAAGAGAGAGCAGTGGAGGTTGCAAGGGGTAATTTGGATCAGTATTATCGGGTGATTAACCAAAACTATGTGGACTTCATGAAACGTTATATGCAACAACACCGGATACATTCTGATCTTTTAGTGAATTTTGGGAGAAATGTTGAGAAATTAAGATCCATCAAACTTCATCCTGCTTTACAAACTCCTACTCGCAAATGCTTGCTGGATTTTGTCAAGGAAGAGAACCTACGGAAGTCAGTGGAGAGTTGTACCAGCTCCCACAGGCAGTTTGAGAATAAGGTTTCACAATTTAGGCAGATATTTGGTGAAGTGAAGCATAGGGTTGAAGAATTGTTGTCTACCAAAGCTTTCTTGCCCATCAAGAATTCAGAACAAACGATTAAAGAACATCAGAGATGTATAAATGAGCAAAAGAGTATCATGCAGTCTCTGAGGTTAGTTTTGGTTTTTGTTTTCCTATTTTGTGCTTGTGTTTACAGATTGGCTGCTGCCCTTCATTAAAAAGTACAAAGAAGCACATGTATTCTGGCTTCTTTTCAGAAGTTTTGATTCTTTCTAACTAACTTTGGGGTTGTGGGGTCAATGTTCATTGCAAAAGTTGTTACATTTTTCTCCAGCGCCATAAGTTTATTTTTTTAAATGTTAAAAAGGAATGATACTTTTGGAAAGGGGAATATCTTTTGGGGCCTTTATATTTGATCTATTTCAAAGAAAGCCCTAGTATCAGTAGTTTGGAAACCAAGATTATTGTGGGTGAGTGAGAAAGGAACAACTGAAGGCAGGAGGATCCTTGAGCAAGACTAGTTGAATTACCATGATACTTACTGACTACTGCTAGAAGAGCAATAGGAAAAATATCAAGAGATTGAAAAAAGGAGCAATAAGAAAGAGCTTGTTCAGATGATAGGTTAGATGTCCTGTGTAATAGTGCATAAAAATCTGTCTGAACACACAGTATCCTAATTTCCCTAAAAAATAGGTAGATGAAACTGCGTTGATTATAAGAAAGAATAATTGAAAAGTTAATGCCTAATTGTTTACTGAAGCATAAATTAGTGGACTATCTTTGTAAAAGAGCTTTGTTATTATCTGACTGCTAGTGGGATTTTCTGGTATAAGACCAGCTGATAATTTTCTTCTTACACATCAATATCATCAGGAAAATGAAAATTAGTTTAAGCAGGATGGTGGAAGAAAATTTTGTAGAGATTACATAGGAACCATGAAAGGTTAACGTGTTATAATTTTGCATCTTGTTTTCTGACTTTTGTTACTTGTTTTTAGAGTTTGATATTAAAATTCTGGTTCTCATAAATTGTGCAAGTGGACCTGATCTATAATAAATATTCACCATTCCTGCAACGCTCCTGAGCCATTCCATGTTGATTTTGAAGCTTGTCTGGTTGAAATTTTTCTTTTCTAAATTTGGAACTAAACACTTACCAGTTCACTTGAAGTGAAGCAGTATGAAGTAGTTCTTTCTGGATATCACTTGTTCTACATATATTGATTTCTGCATTGCTAATTATGTTTCTCATTCCATATTACTTTTATCTTCTGAGTAATCATTACAATTCATAAACTGCGTTTCTGTTGGGATTTCTGCAGCAAAGACGTCAACACTGTAAAGAAACTGGTGGATGATTGTTTGTCCTGCCAATTGTCTTCCTCACTTCGTCCTCATGACGCAGTTTCTGCCTTGGGTCCTATGTATGATGTTCATGACAAGAATCACTTGCCTAGAATGCGGACTTGTGATCATGCTATTTCTAAGCTGCTTGACTTTTGCAAGGAGAGGAAGAATGAAATGAACATGTTTGTGCACAATTACATGCAAAACATAACTTACGTTTCATATCTCATCAAAGACCAGAAGCTACAGTTTCCTGTCTTCAAAGAGGCAATGGCACATCAGGATAGTTTATTTGTGGACTTAAAGTTGTTCCATGGTATTGGCCCTGCATATAGAGCATGCTTTGCGGAAGTAGTGAGACGAAAGGCTTCTATGAAGCTGTACATGGGCATGGCTGGGCAACTGGCTGAAAGGCTTGCTACAAAGCGGGAGGTTGAGGTTACAAGACGAGAGGAGTTTCTAAGAGCACATAGTTCATATATACCCAGAGATGTATTAGCATCTATGGGATTGTTTGACACCCCTAACCAATGTGATGTCAATATAGCTCCATTTGATGTTGGTTTGCTTAATATTGACATATCAGATGTGGACCAGTATGCTCCTGAGTATCTAACAGGAATAACATCTAAGCTGGAGAAGCATGGAAACTTTAAAGGTTCATCTGCTTTAGCTAATGATAGCTCTCGCTCTGCTGAGGCTGTAGATATTGCTGCTGGCTCCTGTAAGAGATATGATTCTGAGGAGCTCCTTGATGGCAGTGAGTTGGTTGAAATTGCTGGAACCAGCAGGTTGGAAGTTGAGAATGCAAAATTAAAAGCTGAGCTTGCTTCTAGAATAGCCTTAAGTTGCTCTCTCTGTCCTGAGGTAGAGTATGAGTCACTGGATGATGATAGGGTGGATAGAATACTAAAGGATGCCACAGAGAAGACAGCTGAAGCCTTGCAATTGAAGGATGAATATATCAAACATATTGAAACCATGCTTAGGATGAAACAGATGCAGTGTGTCTCATTTGAGAAACGCATCCAAGAATTAGAGGAGAAACTGTCTGACCAGTATGTGCAGGGCCAGAAGACTTCCAGTGTGAATGATGCAACTGATTTTGCCCTTATATCTGGAAAGAAAGATAATTGCCCTTCTAGTGGTGAAGCTCACATGCCTTGCATATCTACTACTGAATCCATGGATGAGGTTTCATGCATCTCAAATTCCTTCGATGCAAAACTTGGTCTGTTGAGAGAACATACAGGCAAAGCTTTAGACAGGGTGGACGAAAACATGATGGATTCCTCTGGATTACAGAACCTGCAGTTGGATTCACCTATGGTCGAGCCTCATTGTGAAGAAGCACAAGGTGGTCCAAAAGATAGGAATGATAAGATAGTACGGCAATTGTGTGTGTCAATGACAAACAGTTCTACTGCTGAAAGCAAGCCTTCACCCCAGGATCTTGTACCTTGTAACTCAGTTGTTTCTCCACACCTGGATTCTAAAGCAAATGGTGATAAGTTGTTGGAACTACAAAATATACTTGCAGACAAGTCAAGTCAATTAAACAAAACTGAAATGAAGCTTAAATCTGTTCTGGAGGAGGTTGCCATGCTTAGAAGGGAGTTGGAAGCTAGTCGGAATCTTCTTGATGAATCTCAGGTAACAATGTGTATTCAGATGTATATCATTCTAGGGTTACAGTTTCCTGAAAGGAAGTTGCATCATTCTCCTAACGTTCAGTATCTCCCTTTCTGATTTCAAATTTAATCACTTTTCCCTATCTCTCTGTGGTCTGCCATTGTTTTTTCATCTCTCTGTGTGAAGGTGTGAATTCTCACTCAGGAATTTCATTGGAAAATTGTTAAATATTTTTCTGTCTGGCCAAAAAGGAAATCATTCATTCCTTTTCTATTCCCCAATGTGTGCATTCTTACACAGGAATTTCATCAGAAAAAGCTTTTAAAATTATCTGTCAATGGCCGTAACAGAATTATTCATCTCTCTTCCGATCCCCTAGCCTACACCATCACTTAACCTTAGTGAAATTTCTAGGCATCTATAGTTTGATTCTGTTGCTCAATAAAACATATTTAATTATAGGTTTTGCTGAGAGTAAAGTACTTTTTTGGACTCTCACTTATCGCAAAATTATCATTTTGGTCACTTACTAAATGTCCAAAATGGTTTTCCATTTATTGAAAAATGTCACGCTTGATCCTTCACTTTTTAGAAAAATATCATATTTAATCCCCCTACCCAAATTCCATTAAAATTTTGCTGACATAGATTTCAAAGCTGAGAGACTAAATCTAGTATTTTTTTGATAAATGGAGGACCAACTGTGACATTTTTCAATAAGTGAGGAACCATTTTGGGCATTATAATGAGTAAGGGACCAAAATAGCATTTTTGTAATAAGTGAGTATTCAAAAAGGTATTTTTCCCGTTTTGCTGAACATGGCAAGCTAATGAGTAGACAAGTGAAACCTCATATTGCACTGTCTTGTTACCTTGAGTTGAGCTGTTCAAGCTCTGTAGCAAACTACTCAAATGTGAGGATGCTGGTGCATCTTGGAAATTCTCTGTTAACTTAGTAGAATACATTTTAAAAATTTTTAAATTGAGTAGGTGGACAACGTAAAAGCAAAGCAAAAAAATAATGGTAACTATTTTGATTTGAAGAAATGGGTGGGAGCACAGTGAAATGCAGGTTTAGTAAATTGCTTATTCTTCCTTCTAGAGTTGGCTATGATATGAAGGTTAAATCATATGGTGGATTAAAATTTGGCATCTAGAGCTTAGATAGGGAATAGAAGACATCTAGGATGAAAAATATATGGTTGAATTTATTACCCATAAGAGTGTTGCTTCATTAGATTTTGCAGTCAATGTTGGAACATTATTGGTTCTGTCATCTTACTTAACCTGACAGGGGGTCCAATTGATGCGCTATTTTTATCTGAAGTATTTTTCCCTTCTTGCACAACAGATGAATTGCGCTCACTTGGAGAATTGCTTGCATGAGGCAAGGGAGGAAGCTCAAACACAAAAAAGTTCTGCTGACAGAAGGGCCTCAGAATACAGTTTACTGCGTTCATCAGTTCTTAAACTGCGCAGCCTTTTTGAAAGACTCAAGAACTGTGTTTATTCTCCTGGTGGTGTGGCTGGTTTTGCTGACTCTTTGCGTACCTTGGCCCAATCCTTAGCCAAGTAAAATACACTCCCTTCCCTCTTCATAGAAAGGAAAATTGCTTTTTGGCTGGCGGTTGACTGAAAACCAAATATGAGATAACAAACTCCCTTCTGTTTGTTTGGATAGTAGTTCTTTTAGTTATTAACTTTAAATATTCATAATAGTAATTTGGATACTAAATATATCCCATGAAGTGACATTTTATGGTCTAAAAGGTCTTCTAGGAGAAACAACTTCATTTTGTAATGCTTCATTGGATTGACAAATTACTCTCACCGGTTAACACTGCTTCTGTTTTTTTTTTGGTGGGGTGTTGGGGGGGGTGGGCTGTTGTAGTCATCCAACATAAATGACACCCAAAAGAGGACCTTTTCTTGTAGTTATCAAATTGAGCAAATTTGTACTTATTCTTACAGATTGATGCTTTATGGTGATAGCTTCTTTTGATTCATGAATGTAACGAGATGATGATTGTCAAACTCTCCTCTCTTTCAGCTCCGCGAATGACAAAGAAGATGATGATATTGCTGAGTTTCGAAAATGTATCCGTGTGTTAGCTGATAAAGTTGGTTTCTTGTCAAGGCACCGCGAAGAGCTGCTTGACAAGTATCCTAAACTTGAAGCTACTAATGAACAGCTGAGGAAGGAATTGGAGGAGAAAATAAATCAGGTCAAAACTTTATACAATAAGCATCAACTGGAAAAGCAGGTAACTTTTTTTTTTTGTTCTTTTAATTCGTTCCTGATGGTTCTAGTTTTGTTTCATGTATATCAAGTTTTGAGAGTGTGTGACATAAACGATAAACAATGCTTTTGGAGATTGCATATAGAATTCCTGATTCATTTAGTTTTAGGCCAGATGCCCCTGGCTTTGTAGAAATTCCAAATTTTAAGTTGAGCTGATTGCCATTTGCGACTGGAAACTCAACTAACGGGAAAATATGTTCTGCTGGTGTTTTTGCTACAGGCAAACAAAGAAAAGATATCTTTTGGTCGCCTGGAAGTTCATGAGATATCTGCCTTTGTCCTTAATTCAGCTGGGCATTATGAAGCAATTACAAGAAACTGCTCCAACTACTTCTTGTCTACTGAATCTGTGGCCCTGTTTGTGGACCACCTTCCTAGCCGACCTATCTACATTGTCGGACAGATTGTGCATATTGAACGCCGAGTTGTAAGGGTGATGGCTCTGACTTCCACTCGGTCTGAGCATCCTAGGGTGGATCAACTGACCTCTAACATGGGAACTGACCGGTTGACCTTGAATTCAGGATCAGCTTCAAACCCATTTGGTCTCCCTGTTGGCTGTGAATATTTCGTAGTGACAATTGCAATGTTGCCTGATACAACCATTCATTCACCATCTCCTTCCTGACTCTGCATATAATCCTTGACAGATATAAGGACGTGAGGGAAGTATTCAATTGTATATGAACGTAACATTTGACGATGGAATTCTCTTCATGGGAGTTGAACTTGTTAACCATTTGTACAGCTGATGATCCTTTGCTGTTTTAATCTACCCCTTGTACATATTTCCACTCTTCTGTAATGCAAGTTGTGAATATTACTTGGCACATAGTTATTTATTTGGCGTTTTAGCTTTCGTTTTGGATTTAGTAAATTATGTTCGCTTAACGGTTATACTTTACTGACGACATCTGATCTAGATAGTCCACTAAAATTGAAAATTTACATCCCCTCTATTATCAGTAATGTTTTATGAAGCAAACCGTCTCTTTTTTCTTTCCTCTCTTTTTTAGCTGATAAGGCAGCCGTTGGTTGAACTAACAGAGGCAATGGTTTACTGCGTAATGAATCTTGCCTCTCCCAATTGAAAGGAAATCGAGGGAGATGAAATTGAGAGGATTGAAATTTAAATCTAGAATGACTCTAGAACTACATATGATAAAATAAAGCTTGATATGAAGATAATTGATTAATTACTTAGGCTAGGTTTAAGAGTTTATGAGAAAGTTAAATGATGAAGTAGAATTAAAGGTCATGGATCAATTTATTGTTTGGGAGCTTTAATGAGGCTTTGGAGTACTATTATAATTATTTGAAAATTTTAATAAATAGAATTAAATGGAATGGTCTATAATTTTTTTTAAGTAACCCTTATAAAACAAACTCAACATAATTAATTAAGGTATGGAGTTGCTTATAATTAATTAGTATAGTTATAATTTACTTAAAAAAATTAAATCTCATTATTTTTCATTTTTGATTTTCCCATTTAGGCAAAAGTAAATTTTTAAATGAATGAAAAAATTGTATATTTGATCCTTCATCTTTTGTCATTAAATCAATTTGGTCCCTCAAAGATTTGCATCAAAGTTGGCTTTCCATTATGAGGGCATAAAAAATAATTTGAGGTGGACCTTTTTCTTTTAACTAGGACTGTTATATGTTTATTTGGATTAGTAGCAAGTATGATTAAGGGACACATCATTATATCACTTTGGTTTCTTACAATTTGTCATTAGATTAATTTGATCTTTTTAAAGATTTTACTGTAAACAAAGTTAGTCTATATCGATAAAAATAAAATAAAATTCTTAATGGTGTCACCTTCTAAAAATTTTTAATATTGACTAAAATTAAAAAAAATATATAGATATGATTTAATTACAATACATCATCAATTATTTGCTACATTAACATAAATATACACACACATAACAACCAAATTATACTTGTCTTAGAACCACTAAACATGCGTACCTTTACACACATACATAAGTATTCCTCCTGGTACTATAAAACACATTTTAGATGTTCAAATACAATTAATACATATATAGCACTTTACATTCTCAATACAATCAGAATCGTTATTTACGAATTACAAACTGTAGTACGATGATAAAACACACGACCAACTTAATTACCCCCATCACTCCGTTCAAAGCTTCCAATTTAGCAACTTTCCTTGTTAGATCTACAATTTATGCCACTATTGTACTTACATGATCTCATTGCACATTCACTATTGTATATGTTGATTACTATGTTTGTGTATATGTCTTGATGTAGTAAATAATTTATATGTTGTTGTTAAATTCTATTTGTATTTTTATTTTATTTTAGTCAATAATAAAAATCTTTGAAAGGTGGTACCATTAAGAATCTTATTCTATTTTTATTGCTAAGGCATAGTAAAATCTTTGAGGAACTAAATTGATCTAATGGCAAAATGTAAGGGTTTAAATTGACCTAATGATGTATCTTATGATAAAGCCTGTTACTAATCCAAATCAACATATAATATTCTTAGTTTGAAGAAAATGATCCACATGAAATGAAGTATTTTCGACGTCATCATGACATAAGGACCACCTTTAATCACTAACAAATCTTTCATAAACCAATTTAGTACTTTCCATCTTTTAAAAATTGATCTAATGGCAAAAAATAAAAGAGTAAATGTATATTTTTCTCATTTTATTAATTAAGTTGAATGATTGGTTTAAACCTCTGATTTCAAGGGTTAACCAAATTAGACCGCCAATCGATTTATCAATTTTTTATGTTGAACTGGTTAATGCAATTTAATTTTTATAATGGTGATTATTATGCCTACGTTTTTCTCTTTTTTTTTTTTTGTGTATTACACTTATTAACTTATCTACGTTTTTCTCTGTTTTCTTTTTTCCTTTTCGTATTACACCTATTAACTTAACTTATTTTGACTGAGATTTGGACTTGGATTCGTCAATCTTAATAATGACGCTAAAACTGCATATGCTGGAGGATAATTACGTATGCCTTACTTGAGTGCCTAGTGTATGCCTTTGTTTATAAAACTAAACATTTAAAACCATCCACTGATTATAAAACTAAAAATTAGAGAGTGCTAGACATCAACTAATTATTTAATATCATCAAACATAACTCTATTAATTAGCTTAGCAATTGGTTAATGTTAATCCATACTAATAAATGATATAATCTAACATAATATACCAAAGAGTTCTCTACAATGAAGCTATCTCAGTTTTGCATCTGATCTCATAAATTAGGTCTATGTTCATGGTATCCACATGATAAGACCAAGAAATCACATCAAAGAGTGAAATGCGTGTTTCATCTGGACAACCTTTGACGGAATATAGTGCTAAGAAAAGTTATGATTCTTGTACCTCTGAAAAGAATGTCTATCTTTTATTAAAAGAAGCCAAAGCAAGCTTCGAAGGATGCTCTCAGAACAGCAAGGAACAAGCCAACCACAAAAGAAACAAGGTGGTGATACTACACCTAAGAGGAGTGAAGAAATCCATATTTCATCTTCTTATAGAACAGGCACGCCTTCAATGGATCAGAAAGCTAATAATAGGAAGGATTCTACGTTAAGTGTAATGAAATGTGCCAGATATCAAAATACTTCGACGTTCTTTGACATAGTACTGAAGTATGAAAACTAAGAATACCATGTTTTTGGTGTGTGAGTTTTCTAGGACATTAGAAACTTTGAGCCATGTGAGGAAGAGCTTGGACACTTATCAGTGGAAGAGTTGGGTAACTCTCTTGCAGCATTAGAAGGTAATGAGGTGATGAAGAGGAATTTGAGCATTCTCTGATCTATGAAGCACCTCAATAAATACTTTTTATGTTTAATTCTTTTATAAAACTCATCAAGAGATTTTAATTATTATTGAATTTATATTTTTATAACCTAATAATTATTCTTATTATTTTAAGGTGAATTTCATATTCGTAGTAGATATTAGAATTTCAGTCCAATTACGTGTCATTTATGAAGGAGCCCAAATTAATAAAAAAAAAAAAGGGTCTAATTCATTATAAAGGTTAATTTATGAATGTGGAGAGAAACTTTGAACAGCATTTGATGGGACTATAGTTGTTAAAAATTGAAATTAGATATTAAATCAAAGTCTTGAAGTCTAGTTTTCAACGCTATAAATAGTCTGTCAATTGGATTTGTGTTAAAAGAGTTATAGTCCATTTACAATTCAATGATTCAGAAAATCTTCGTCCAGAATAAAAAAATCCAGAAAATCGTAAAATTTGTTTACTGTGTCTTATGAAAGTGAACACATAATTCAAGGCCAAATTTATCATCTGATTCTTGACTCAATTTGGCCTACAAAGGGAGTGTTTCTCTTGGACAATTTCTTTAGCATTTGCTAGAGATTTTCCATCATTTTTTGTTGTTGTTGTTGTTGTCATGTATACTTTATTTTCTCTTCATCTTGATTTCACCTTGTGTGTAAGTTGAGTTGTGCCTAGTTATATAAATGTCTTGAATTATAAAATGCACTTCAAATGTTTGATGATGTCTGTACAGAAAGAATCACTTTGTGTATTTTTATGGTCAAGCTATTTAATGTTAAATAGATGATTCTAGTGCTATTATAAGCTTCTAGTTGACTTGAATTGTATAGATTATATTAATGCTTGTCAATTGTTTGATTTATTGTTTAATTGAGTTCATGCTTTTGGTGCTTCAAACAATTGGTTTTCATATGAATTGCATTGGGTAGTGTGATGAGTTATTAGCATGAAATTCAATTCAATTCAATTATGATTTTCATGTGAATTAATTGGATTTTTACTCATTGATGAATTGTTAGGATAAAGTTAAATTATCTTTTTGGTCTCCTGATAATATCTTCCCACCC
The DNA here is from genome assembly GCA_037074485.1 of Delonix regia. Taxonomy (NCBI): domain Eukaryota; kingdom Viridiplantae; phylum Streptophyta; class Magnoliopsida; order Fabales; family Fabaceae; genus Delonix; species Delonix regia. The sequence continues at coordinate 22,296,665 of CM073451.1, forward strand.
CTTTAGGATGAAAGACTAATATCTTTTAAGTTGACCAAGCTCATAGAATCCTTTTCAAATTAAAATTTCTACCAATCAAACTATTATCATTTCATTTTATCCAAACAGCCACCACCATTACAACCCATCAATTTTGTATTAAGGATTATCTTTTATGGCATGTACTAAAGACGTGATAATACAATGGTAATAAATTGTTATTACGAATACTAATGAAAGAAATTTAAGATACTAGTATATTCCGTAACAATATATACCTTTAAAAAATTTTAAATAAATGAAATATCATTCCATATGAAATTAATTCTACGTACTCTAAATTACTTAATTACTTAAAGGACTAGTATAAAGTACTCACTTTATCCTCCTTTAAAATCCCACATCCTCCCTAGTTTCACATTTTTCTTGGATACGTAGTGTGGGATAGAATAATTTTTTTCTTTATGTTGCGATGGAATATTATTATTTGATAAGTAGTTTGGACAACTTGCTGATGAATTTGGTTGAATTTTTGTTATTGTATGAATTGGGACAATTATATATAAAATTATTTATTTGTTGTTGTCCTAGTCGTTAATGTTGAGGTTTCGCACTTCACCTTTCATCCAAGGTAAAAATCATTGAATATTTCGGCTTTCAAAATTGAAACCAACGATTGTTATTCATTGTTAGCATTATTGAAAGTTGTGTAGACTATGAAAGTTACTACTCATTTTGGAGTGAAAAACAGTCTAATCTAGACATATTTCACACGTAAAATTCAAAAAATGATCAACAGCAACGTATCAACTAACATGATACAAATGATTTAAAATGACCAAGTGGATGAATTGATGAGAAAACCTGAGGTTCAGAAGTAAATTAACAGAATGGAAAGTAAAGGTTTTGACAAATATTTGGTCATATAACTTCACCAAATTTTTTACTTCGTCCTTGTTATGGTCCATATGCGTAAAGTCAACAATGATTCTAAATACAAAAATGACACTGATTAGATAACACAAAATTACGTACAAGCAGACAACCTTCAACAAGATGGGTAAAAAAAAAAAACAACGGTAGAAAAAAATAGAGCTAAACACCTACTTGACAAATTTTTACACGTACTCACCAGGATTCTTCATCAAAACATATTTTCCAAATCCTAGTGGTTCCCAAAGTAGAAGTTATGCTAGCACGTCATATTTGCTACGCAGTTAGTCTCTGCTATGTAGCTCAATTCTCGCCCATTTTTGAAATGTCTAATTCGACACGTTTATCTGGCTTAACTGCAATCACTATCCTCTTCTGATATGTTAAACAAGAACTTGGGAAGTGATGCAATTCGAGGGAGATGGAGAAGCAAATCTCCAAATGAGTCTTTCCTGGACATGCCAGGAGCCTGCTTGCCACCAGAAAGATCTCTTATATCCTCTTCAGCAGCCTTGGCGGCTATTTTATTTTTGTTATCCTGCGTCAATTCAAGATTATCGTTCAGTTTAAGATCTTCATCAGGTCCCACAGCAGTACACACCTTGGTATTAGGTGAATTCTGCACCACTGCAGGGTCCTGCAAAAGGCAGCAGAGAGAGTTGACCCTTGACATGAGTGACTTTTCATCAGATGCTGCAGCAACCTGATTGTCATTGAGTAGGTACCGAGAAATGTTCTCCAGCATCTCCTGTAACTCTGTTCCTCCACCAGAAGAAGGTGGATTTCCCATGTTCATTTGCTCTGAAAGGCAATGTTCGATGTGGCTCATAAAATCAGTCATCGACATCGAAGGGCGGAGTCCAGGCAGTATTATCTGATCCCAATTTCTTGGGGCCTTGGAATCACTTTCAGAACTTCCACTACCTTGAATTGCAGGACAGTCAATAACTAATACGTAAGAAACAGATCAAATAATTCATACAAAGATCACATGTAACCAAACCAAAACTCAGCCATAGCTATTTAAGACCTCCAATTAACCAGATTAAAATCTAACCTATAGAATAGCAAGTTAATGTTTACTTTCATCACGCAATCATACAATGAAATCCACCTTATTTCCATTGGAATACAATGGAGAAATAAATATGGAAAACCTGAAGGCAGACTGCTCATAGTATCATATAAAGCATTACAACTTAATATAAGGGACAGCTAAATTATGAGTTCAAAACTTTAAATATCTAGAACACATGAAAAAGCATTCGAAACAGGTTTATCCAATTCCCATTAACATTTGACAAATGCATATATGCTATGGACAATTATTCATCCAGCCTTCAGAAGACTAAACATGTAAAATAGTAAGCTAAGCATAAGAAAATAGTTATCATAATTATATTTTAGATCTCACAGCTACAGTGCTAGATTGATTATACATCATACAATTATATTGTGATGGAGCAAAAGTTCTTGGAGGGAACCCACCCAAAAAGACTAGCTTATTAGGGGGGTAGAATTTCTCAAGCTTATAAGGCCCCTCTTTCAAGGAAATCTCCCTGATGTGGGATTCCAACATAGCACCGTCCTTGAAGAGTCAACGTCCCGGCTCCTGCACTCTGCAACACTTCACTCGGCTACGCTTCACTCAGTGTTGGCAGCCCCCTTTTACTACTGTTAGCCCCTCCACCAGTCAGAACCATCTGCAGGTAGCCCTCTTTGTAATGTCAACCACCAGCTTTGATACCAATTGATGGAACACAAGCTCTTGGAGGAAACCTACCCAAAAGACTAACCTATTAGGGGGTAGAACTCCTCAAACTTATAAGGTGCCTCTTTTAAGGAAACCTCCCCGATGTAGGACTCCAACATATTGACTAGTTAAAAACTTCATTTTTCTTGCTAACAATAATCAACAAATGTTGGTGGAGAGTCAGAATCTTTTAAAAGGAATGAACTGCTTACCACCAAAATTCACATCATCTCCTTTTTTTTCCAAATAATTTAATCAAACTTTCTCATATTTGACATGTCTTTCCAGCCACAAAGTGTCTGATTCATAAAATAACAACTAGTATTGTTTAACAGTTTTATGCAACCCAAAAGACTGATCCTAGGAAAGCAGATTTAAGTCAAATAAAGTAGACATATGTCAAACAGTCTCAAACTTAACAAAATGAATTTATCTTTTGATCTAATTAAGTAGCACATGTAGACACTAAAATCCCAATATACCCTTTTATCCCTAACTAGGTGGCATCTATATACACTACAATCCCAATTTACCCTTGTCCTGCTAGAGACTGTAAACTCACCACCTAAATCCCAATTAATAGACTAACAAGTCAGTTGTCCAGAAGAGTTCAAGCCATTCCTTCACTAACTAGAGAGGTCCAACACTTCCTTCTAGTCCAGACAAGTTCAAGGCTTCATGCCCACTGCCAGAGAACTTCAACTCTTCCTCCCTGGTCATACAAGTCCAAATTTTCACTCGTCCAAAGTTGGGTCAGAGCTGAGACTTGCCAGACAGATTGGGGAGTTTAGGAATTGAAAGAAAAAAAAAAGTGATGATACCTGGAATCTAGTTGATGAAATCATCTGTGTTGTATTATTTATATTTCCAAGTCTACCTTCCCAGTAGAGGAACAGCAGATTTGTACTTACAGAAACCAGAATAAGCAAGTAACAATAGAATAAGCAATTAGCAAAAGAAAGCTAATTGAGCAGAAGAAGAAAACAGAATGACAGAAAAGAAAATAGGGCCCCTGACTTTCATGAGGTCAGAGCTCTCTCCCAACTCTTCAGTGAAATTCTTCCTTGCCTCCACTGCCTTGCAAGCTGCTCTAATATACTCCTCTCAGAGCCTATCTTTCTCTCTCCTTCACCTCATAGCCCAAGTGAGTTACAACTTCCCTTCCTTTCTGCCATTCCTGTAACACCTAATCAAACGTCCCAGTTCTCCTCTCCCCTAAAATCTTGCGTGACCCTCGAGCATTTTGAGTTCTATTGAAAAGCAAAGTTTTCTCGTAGGCAACACAGAGCTCCAGAATTTGCCATCAAAAACGTGATTTCAAGATGTCTTTTACAATTTCAGCTTTCACAGCGAGTTTGAAGAGTTAAGATTTTGGTTGCAGGTTGAGTAGAAATGGGCCCTTGACATTGTGGAAACATACTATATTACATTACAAATCGTAAGTTTAACAAGACTGACCTATTCAGCTATGAATTGTGTACTGTGTGTTGAAAACCCTGACATGAGGTTGGACAACAAAATCCCATCACATGTGACTTCAATGTTGCCCATGTGGGGAGGGTAACATGCCCCATTGCCTGCAACATGTGCAACATTGATACTAGAGAACAGCAAGCAATGGGTCTCGCCAGATTTGGCCAGACAGAAAGTGCAAGATCAAGCCAAATATGACCAGCAAACATCCAGTCCACCCACAATCTGCAAATATATTTTGCTGTTTTTTTTTTTTTTTTTAATTCCTTAAGTAAATTTAGAAATTGATTACACATTTAAGAATGTAATTTTTCCAGCAGCCTGGAGGAAAAGTGTCGTCAATTCTTTATCACTTTTATAATTAGGTAAGAAAAGGAAAGAAACAAAAGAGTAGATTATAAAAGAAATAAAAATGAAAAAATAATAACTAATGTTGGATACAGAGTATTATGAAGGAGCTAAACAAAGTACCAAGACATATGTAGATCAGCCGGAAAGGAAAGAAAAATCAACAAATAACGAAAATAGAACTAGATAAATAGCAAGGATAAGGAAAGGCACAAATTAATCAGTAGGCAATTCAAATTACAAAGACCAACATAATACATGCACACACACACCTCAGTGCCAAGCAACCATTAAGTAGTTTTTTATAGGATGAATTTTTCACAAAATCCACCAATGAAGTAATAGTTCTTATTATGAAGATCTCCTTGTAAAATTTGGGGTTAATCCAAAATTCTTTAATGTACCATTTTTAATCCAAAACTTACCATATGATATATATTTCAAATATAAGAAAATTTTAACTCTTTGATTGCATACTGATTTAATTTTATAAAAGTTGACATAGAAGATCAACATTGCAATTACTTCTAATCCAATGGTTGAATGAATAAAAATCACATCCTATGATAAACTATTAGAACTGTTGTATGTGCACGGATGTGTTAACGTGCAACACCTGTCAATGTTGTTCTGTGCCTAAATGATGCACAACAGTAGCAAAACTTATGAGACCCGTTGCATCAATGCGCTATGCACCATAATTAACTTTGCTCCTAATCAAGTTTCAAAGTGAAAACTCAAGCTTTTTACCTAGAATATATAAAACAATAAATATCAATAAAAATAAGCATGCTCAGAAGTGGAAAGTGCGCCACAGATGTAAGCATGAAAGATCTAGCACCAACTTATGTAGAAGCCATGAACAACAATATTCTTCTCTCTAACAGAGAATAAGCAGAATGATGAATAAAAGAATAGACCACCTCGGGCTACTAAAGCCAAACGAGTTCCTAAAGTACCTGAACAGGGAGAAGGCACTTCTCTAGACCAACTATCCAAGGTTATGCAAGAAGGATCATTGATCTCAATATTAAATGATGATGACTGGGAAGCATGAGGTGATCCTATGCCCTGAACACAAGATGTGGCAGATACTTTATCATTGACTTGATCAAGATGATGATCCTTGGATTCATCTGGATCAGCAAAAGCAGAAGGTTGTGTATCAAAATACAGTGAATCCAATATTATCTCTGGCTGCTGGCTTAGGAAATTTAGACGCATGTCACACTGGATAAGCTTTTCAAAATGCTTGTTCAGCAGCCCTAGTGGGCATTGCAGAAAATGCTGCCTACAAAACCACAAAAAAGAGTTCCCAGACATCTCACAGTCTTGTATATATAGTAGAATACCACCTAAACATAGACAATCCTGTAGCAAATTAAATTTAGTGCCTAATGAAATGACTTTACAATCAAAACCACTACTGACCGGAATTCCAGAAATGCTTTCTAATGTACATTGAGAGTCATGAATATAATTCAGGTAACAAAAGAGAGCTCTAAAGTCAACAATATGATTCATCAAACCGCACTTTGACTCTCTTCCTCTATATTTGGCACAACAGCACTATCAATTTCCCATTGGTAATTAGATTTTAATCTTTTAGAATGTTTCTATTGAATGTTGGTTAATTCTATAGTCATCTAGGCCAACTAACAGTATTCTTTCATAATGTATCAATTTTTCAATTAGAATTAATACACAATAGCTAAGCCCACATGCACATAACAGATAATAACACAGAAACAAAAATACCTGCATTTGCTAGCTTGTCCATCTGTAAAATCTGCTGTGGCCTGCCATAGTGTATGCTTTCTTGGCTGTGGATTAGTCTCCCTGAAAAAAAGAGGCTGCCGAGCCAGCTGCATCAAATAGAAAGTCAACAAAGACCCCAAATTTCAAACCCTTACCAATGAAAATTCACCTGCATGTTAAAGAGCTATAATAATGTCTAACATAGAGAGGAAAAAAGGGCAATCAGTTACCACGATGGTCAACATACTGGGCCCATTGTCAGGACAATTTGCCTTAAGCCCCATAATATCTGACCATTGAATTTCTATTTTACTCTTTAGTCCACCTTCAAGAACTTCCCAAACAAGCTTATGTTTAGCAAAGTAACACTTCGCCACCAAGTCACCCTCATATCTAGATATATACTGTCATAAAAAAGCTTTCAGTCATGCTGAATCCAATAACAAAATAGATTTCTCAAACATGCCATATCATTAATATACCTCCCAAGAACCAATTCTTAAAAGTGAAGCTGGGAAATTTGAAGCCTTAAGCTTGTCGCTGGCACATGATGCAGCACTACCGCTGCCCTCCTTTTTAACTTCAGAGCTTAGATTTTTCTCTGTGTTTGCAGTAGTTATACTCCCTTGAGAAAGCTTCATTTGAATCAAATCTAACAGTGAAGGGCTCTTCCTCAGTCGCAAACCCAAGGGGCTAGGCTCATCAAGTATATTGTATTGCGAAGGAAGACTGTTGGATGTATCAATTGAAGCACTCCATTGCTGACCAATTGGTGAAACAACGCAAGAGGTGAAAATGCTAAAACCAAAACATATTAAACTTACAGATTAAGGAAATAATGACAATGTTTAACTGGACTTTTAACCCAATTTGATGCTCTATAATCTCAGCTGCTTAAAACATTCAGTTGATCCCTGAATCTGATGGCAATATCTTTAAAATAAAGATTGCTCTATGCTGGACATCACATATACAGAACCATCCACGGTGTATACTGGTACACGTGTATTTGTGCAAGTAAAAATTGTTAAAAGAATATATCACAATTAAGTTTAATACACATGTTCAATAAATAGATTACGAAGTTACATTAAGCATATAAACATCAAAGTCTGCCAATCATAGCCAATGGATAAAAGATTATAGAAATAATACAGCCAAGACCACATAACACCTAAATAATTACTAGAAGTTGCGTCCGTGTGCCATACACTAAGAAGTTGATATCTGAAACAAGCCTATAAATCTTCACATCATAATTACTACCTTCTACAATTTGGACTTTGACATTGCTGACTACAAAACCATTTGGCTGCCAATGATGTTTTGGATAAGAGTTAGACAAGAGTCCTAAATTCTACCCGCTTCTACTCTTGAGTAAAAAAGAGCGACTCGAACCTCCTAAACTAAATCCGAAGATGCCACTTGATCATATACATGATCTTCCTGATGTTGATCACAATTGCCAACCTCTTCCCAGCAATCAAACAACCTTTAATAAACAGATTACATACCTCTTGCAAATCCGAGGACGGTTTACAGCGCTTGCTTAGAGGACCATGCTCTTCTTCCAAAGGGTCCTCGATCTCCAACTTCACCGGCACCTTGTCACAGCCAGCCGCCTTCTCGATTTCCGAACGCAGATTCCCGGATTTCATCAGCTGAACCATCAATTTTTCCAGCCAACAAATGATGAATAAAAAATGCAACAATTCAAATGCTTTTGAAATTCGGCGCCAGAACGGAGCTGTGATCGAGAAGACGGAAATTTCGAAAACCCTAAGAAGAAAGGCTCCAGGAAGAATCTACTTGATTGTGGTGTGAATGTGGAAGAAAGCCTACGTGAGCGACCAGCGCGTGCGACTCTGACCGAGGCAATACGTGTGGACTAAAATATTTCGAGAATATAATTTGAATTTGGCTGGTTTATCATTTCGGTGCAGTTTGTTGGAACGCCATCACGGAATAAACTGGATATGTGCGGGACCTACGCTCTCGCTTTAAATGACGGCGTCGCTGATTTTCGAAGAAACGTGGAGGAAGATCCCGCGGTTGCTTAACGGATATGATTACTTATGATGACACGTCACTGTTTCCATCAAATAACAAAAATGGAAAGGATTTTTGAAGTAGATTTTACGTACGCGAACCATTAAATTTTCCTTCTAAATGTATTCATGATTTCCATATTCTTTTTGGACGATCATGATTTCCATGCTTTAGCATCATATATCCATCTAAAATTTTTCCAGACTGAACTATTTGCGGGGATATTTGCAACTCAATTACACTCATCTAACTGATTTAGTTTTATTTTTACACGCTTCTATGTAGATATTATTTTTCTGAAAAAACTCATATAAATGGGTAGAAAATTTTTTAATAATCAGGATAAATTTTTACACTTTTAAATATAAGAAATTTTGTAAGCTCAACATAATTTCAAGCTTTTACGTATTAAACCTATTTTATATATGTATATATATATTGATTAATGCTCTTATCAGGTCTATCATAATAATGTTCATTTTTTAGACTCTTAGTCTTAAAATAATATTAAAAAATTATTCTTTCAAAATGTTTTTTTTTTCTTAGAATTTAAATGGCTACTCAGTAGCTTTGAACTTGACGAAGTTAATTAGTGGATAAAATTTAGTGAATGTAAATTTTGCTATAATAGAATAACACTTAATATATATTTGATATTGGGTAACTATTCTAAAATAGTATTTCGAGGTCTCAACTAATAATTTTGATAATAAAGATATTTTTTTTATATTAACCGATAAATAAATAGATTAAATTAATTCATAACTAAACAAGGTTTTATAATTTCGGGGCTGATTGTTATATATATATATATATATAATGTATATATCTTATAAAGGGGGACATAATACTAAAATATCTAATCAACTGTCAAATACAAAAAAGAATAAACATTACAGAATCAGTTCATTCTATAGGGAGTACAGCCGGATGAATTCATCTGCTCTCAAATTAAGATCACATATGCATGAATAAAATAGAAACTTTAATGATGGCTTTTTTTTTTTTTTTTTTAAGAACTTTTGGGGTCAAATGTTGTCTGAATTTGTTATAATCAAAAGATATTTTTTTGGCCAATATACAAACAAAGACGCCAGACACCACAACCAACCAAAGAGCAGGACCAACAAAGGTAACGACCACCCAACCACAAAACAACAGAAAGCTTGAAACTCAACCTACGCCATCCCTTTCAGAATGAACTCCCAGACTGGACTCGGCATCCAACATCAACACCTTAGCCAAAGGAGATGGTGGTTGACAAACCCACCCATCCGAGCACATCTCCGAAGCGGTAACCACTGCAATCCAATCTATGGCTCTGTTCAAAACTCTGGGCACAACTGAAAAGGACATATGAGGAAGTAAACCCCAAAACCAAAAGATATCCTCCGAGATAACATCACATCGCTAGTTACACTTAGACAAATCCCAGCTCAACAATGAAGCTTTCAAACTTGCAACCCCATGCCATCTCCATAGTCTTTTCAACAACCAGGGCTTCAGTCATAATAGCCGAGCATGTAGTCACTTTGCCAGCAAATCCATCCACGACTCTGCCACAACCATCTCTGCAAATTACACCAATACCCACTGTGAACACCCATATCGTAAATAAATAAATAAGAATAATCAAAATAAAAAATTAATTAATTAATTAATTAACCAATAAAAAGCAAAATTAAATTGAAAATAACAAATATAAATTCATCATCAAATATAAAGAACTTAACAAAAGTAAAAAGAAAGAAATTAGGATACCTCTTAAATGTATTGGATTGATCAATTAAGCAAAGCAACAAATAAAAAAAAAAAAATATAGATATATAATAATAATAGTTCAGAAAAAAAAAATAATAATAATAAGTAACTAAATAAAATGAAATAAAATACAATGTTGATAACAAAACAACAGAATTCATTATGACGGTAGGAACAAAAACCTTCCAAGCAACCCTGAAGCACTGCCAACCTACTGCACTGTGTATGCCTTCAGAATACGTGCACCAAAATGAATTATATGCTTCAGCTAGGCTACATATCAGGGAGCTCGAGGAAGCAAATGAGTCAAATGGGTGCTGAGCATGAGGGGGGACAGGAGCTGCATGTATGACTGGTTCCTTGTCTACGTTAAGAATAAGGAGACTTAGATGGAGGCAGAGGGGGAAGAGCAAATCGGAGAACATGAAAGGAGAGGCAGCAAGTGGAGGGGCATGGAAGGGATTAGCTTTGACTTTTAGAGTATAAAAACAAATACCGAACCAAAGAGCTAGGAAGGAGAAAAAAGAGGAAGAGGAAAAAAGAGAGAGCAAGACTGAGAAAAGAAGAAAGAGTGAGGGACCGAGAGGAAAAGAGAGAGCAAGGGACTGAGAGGAGAAGAGGGATTGAGGGACTGTGGCAAGAAGAGGGAGCAGGACCGAGAATGCAAAAACGAGTAGAAACGAAGGGATCGTGACAAGCAGAACCGAGAACGCAGAGACAAACAGAAATGAAGGGACCGTGACGATCTTAATCAAAGCATTGAAACGAGCAAAACCAAGATGAAGCAGAGAAATAAAAGGGACCTAAAGCAAGCCGAGAAGAAGGAACATCCTCCCCTGTTCCGAGCATTGTGGACAGGGGCGAATAGAGGAGAGCAAGCTGTGGGAGGGAGAAGAGAGGATAGAGAGAAAGGGAGGAGATAGAAACACCACGAACTCATCACAGACCAAGGAAAGAGAAAGACGGAGGCTAGACTGAGAAAAGGAGAAAAAGGTGAGGAGGAGAGCTTGTGACAGGGGTAAACCGAGGAGTGTTGAGCCAAGGGAAGGAGAAGAGAGGGGAGAGAGAGAAGGAGGAGAGAGAAACATTACGGACTCATTATGGACCGAAGAGAGAGAAAGAAGCAAGAAGGAGGGAGAAAAAGAGAGCCACCAGAGAAGTTGGCCGAGGAGAAGCCAAGACCAGAAGAAGAAGGAAGGAGCCAGGTATAATACACTTGCATGAAAATCTCCACGAGCCAGGTATAATACACTTGCATGAAAATCTCCACGTCCAGTGACCTGTGTTTGATGTTATATCATTTTTTTTTATTTGATTACTTTATTTGTTTTTTATATATGCCAATGTGAGACTAATCTTGATCCAACAAGTGAGGTTTTAAAAAATCCTCACGTGAAAATATTGTTCTCCTCGAGTGCTTGGGATCATGTGAGATTTTATTCTCCTTAGATCCTGAATATTAGTACATGTTTGTTTTAAAAATAATAATATGCAAAAATAAATACTTTTATTAAATATTTTTCATTATTTACAAAATCATCGTGTGAGAATATTGTTCTCTTCGAGCGCTTGGGATTATGTGAGATTTTAATCTCCTTAGATCCTGAAAATTACTACATATTTTTTAAAAAAATAATAATAATGCAAAAATAAATAATTTAATTAAATATTTTTCATTATTTACGAAATCATCGTGTGAGAATATTGTTCTCCTCGAGCGCTTGGGATCATATGAGATTTTAATCTTCTTAGATCCGAAAATTAGTACATATTTGTTTTAAAATAATAATAATAATGCAAAAATAAATACTTTAATTAAATATTTTCCATTGTTTACGAAATCATCGTGTGAGAATATTATTCTCCTCGAGTACTTGGGATCATGTAAGATTTTAATCTTCTTAGATCCCGAAAATTAGTACATATTTGTTTTAAAAATAATAATAATGCAAAAATAAATACTTTAATTAAATATTTTCCATTATTTATAAAATTATCATATGAGAATGTTATTCTCCTCGAGTGCTTGGGATCATGTGAGATTTTAATCTTCTTGGATTCCTAAAATTAGTACATGTTTGTTTTAAATATAATAATAATGCAAAAATAAATACTTTAATTAAATATTTTTCATTATTTACAAAATCATCGTATGAAAATATTGTTCTCTTCGAGCACTTGGGATCATGTGAGATTTTAATCTCCTTAGATCCTGAAAATTAGTACATATTTGTTTTAAAAATAATAATAATGCAAAAATAAATACTTTAATTAAATATTTTTCATTATTTGCGAAATCATCGAGTGAGAATATCATTCTCTTCGAGTGCTTGGGGTCGTGTGGGATTTTAATTTCCATAAACCCTGAAAATTAGTACATACTTGTTTTAAGATAATAATAACAATAAGGATAATAATGCAAAAATAAATATCTTAATTAAATAATTTTTTATTTTATTATTTACAAAATGTTTAAGTTTATTCTTTATAATCATTTCATTTAAATTTCAAAATAAAGATTAAAATTCCAAAAATAAACAAAAATTAAAAAGAGAGAAAAATGAAGAGGTCAAGAAAGTTAGATTAATTAGGTTGTTGTAAATTAAAATATCCAAATCAAATTCCAATCCCATTTTATTTATAAGAATCTGTTTAATTTGAACTCTCCTGTTCTCATAACAAAAATTACTAATCATCAACCAATAGACACACCGTTTGGTTGAACTACATGGACTTTGATCCCTATCATAGGGTACGTAGGCCCTAGGCTATCATCCTAGGTTAAGTCTGCCCTATGTAAATATTTATTTGCTTGTTTTCATTATCATTGTTTTGTCTTCTTTGTTTAATATGCATCCATGCTAATAAGGGTAATTGAGATAAATTTAAGGTCATATTCTATTTCAATTGATTAGTTTAAGGTAACCGTCCTTATGGACAGGTGTTGTGGGGTGTCTAATACCTTCCCCACACTCAAATAGACTCCTGAACTCAACTCGGCTTTTGCAGACCATTTTGCCTTTTCCTTTTATTTAAAATTGGTTTCCCAAAGTTTTCTATTAAAAATTTTGGTGGCGACTCCAAATAAATTGATTTCCAAGATCTATTTTGGGAATCAATTTAACACTTTTATTCTTCCTGTTGAAAGGTCGGTTACGACACCAACTCTATTTAATCTTGAATTGAAAGAACCGTCAATGTTAAACTTCACTTGATTATGCCTTGGCTTTTTCTAACCCAGAACAAACCCTAACATATTACCATGTAGGACCTTCTTGAGCTAAACATTCCAAAACTCATTCACAGTAGCAACAACACCTCTAATAAATGTTATAATATCCACCTGTATGTCCTGGAGCATAACACAACATCTTTCCTTCCAAATTCTCCAAAGTATACAAGTAAGCAAGGCTTTAGCATGGTCATCCAGATCAAATGATAACTTTTCCCACTATCTGTCCATTCTCAAAATCCTATTTATATTGATAGTAATAGACAGTTGATAGTTAAACCAAGCCCTGCTAGTCCACAGCCATAAAAGAAATAAGTGTTCCAAAGTTTCAGGCTCACTTTTGCAAATAGGACAGATAACATTCTTAGCACAGTTCCTTCTAAAAAGCGCCTTCTTAAAAGCCAAAGCTCCAACAAACAACCTTCATACGAAGCTCCTTACTTTAGTATAATCAAATTCTATACCCCATTCTAAAAAACTTGACACATTAATGGATGAACTAGGACCCTGGTGGGCTACCTTTCCACTATCTTTAGCCTGAAAATAGCCATGTTTCACTTTATACTCCCCATTTTTAGTCTTAAACCAGATAAGCTTATCCTTAACACCTTTAAAAGACAATGGGATTTTAGCTATAGCCACTCTTTCTTCTCGGGATAACTTTTGACTAATGTTGGACAGGTCCTACTTATTCCTATTAATTAACTCCTCTAGAAACCCCTTTTTCTCTTTATCAGGAAGATGAAAGCCATTCAAACAATTGCCCACTATATCTGGGATCCACTTATCCTACCAAATCATAATGGAAGACCTATCTCCCACCCTCCAACACAGATCCTTCTTAATCAAATCCCTGCCTTCTAGTAAGCTTGACCACTCCCAAGAAGCTCTATGCCCTTTCACTGCATCCAGAAAAACACCATAAAGGAAGTACAAGCCTTCCCACACCCTTACCCATAAGTCATCCTTATTCTGGATAAGTTTTTAAGCATTTTTTGCCAACAAAGCAAGATTAAAACTAGAAAATTCTCTGAATCCCATCCTACCTTCCATTTTACTCTTTATAAGACTTTTCTAAGCTTTCCAATGTATCCTTCCTTCCCCCTTTTGCTGCCCCTATTAGAACTTACTTAATAAACTATCAAACTCATCCCATGTCTTCTTAGGGAACTTAAAACACGCCATAAGATACATCAGAACCGCATTAACTATAACCTTGATCAAAACTTCCCTTCTTACAAATGACAACAATTTTTGCTTCCAGCCCTGAATTTTAGCAGTTAATTTCTCTCTATTAAAACCCAAAGCCTCTACATTAGATCTACCCCACAACACAGGCATTCCCAAATACTTCCTAGGATTCTCTGTATCTTCTACACACATCCTCTGCCACCTCCATTGGCATGTTAGCAGATAAGAAAATGCATGATTTCTTGATTAGCCCTTTGACCAGAAGCATCACAATAATTCTTTAGCACCTCACTAAGCACTAAACAATCTTCTTCCTTAACATTCATAAAAAACAAGTTATCATTTGCAAAAAAACAATGTGATAGCACTGGGCAGTATCATGACAACTTGATTCCCCTAAGATCACCATTACAGACATGCTTACTAACCATAGATGATAATACATTTGCAATAATAATGAACAAATAATGAAAAAGGCGATCTCCTAGTTTAATTCCTCTCTTAGGCTCCAAAGCAATAACACTCTTTCCAGACAACTGAAGATTAAATTATACTGAGCTTACACACCTCATAATTAGATCCACCCAGTTGATCCCAAATCCTATCTTTAACAACATAGCTTTTAGAAAACCCCAAGCCTATCATATACTTTGCTCATATCCATCTTGAAAGCAAATTCGCACCTCCTGCCACCTCTCCTATTCCTTAAATAGTGGAAGACCTCATTAGCTACCAAGATATTGTCTTGAATCACCCTCCTAGGGAAAAATGCCCTCTAATTCTCAGAAATTATCTTAAAGAGAATTACTTTCAATCTATTAGCCACCACTTTATAAACAATCTAAAAGATAAAATTAAATAGGCTAATAGGTTTGAACTGAGCAACACTTTCAAGTTTACCAACCTTAGGAATAAGCACCAAGTTAGTTAGATTCAAGTCATCCAAGGATCTTCCCTTCTCACAAACATCCTTCACTAAAACCACCACCTCTTTTCCTACAATCTCACAAGATGACTGATAAAAGCATATAGAGAAACCATCTGGACCAAGGGCTTTCAAAGCTCCCAATTCAAAAATTGCTCTTTTCACCTCTTCCTCCTCAATTGACCTTATCAACATATCGTTCTCCTGAGACACACTTTTATCAATATATCCCAACACAACATTCAGCAAGCTAACCAGATAAGCCTCCAAAAACTCCTTAAAATATTTCAACACTTTACCAGCTATATCCTTCTCATCCTCCCACCACGTACCATCTTCTTTTTTCAGCTTTAAGATCTTATTTCTTTGTCTTCTTTGGATGGTTATAGCATGAAAGAATTTAGTGTTCTTGTTTCCTCCCTTAAGCCAATTAATTATGGATCTTTGCCTTCAGTACAACTCTTCCCTATCCCATAACCTTTCCACTTCTAACACCAAGTCATTAGCTTCTCTCATTTTCTTTTCAGTTAAAACTCCTTCTTTGCATCTTGCTAATCTGACCAATAAACCAACAATAATTTTTCTGTTATTAGGGAAAACTTGTTTACTCCACTTTATCAGAACTTCCCTACATTTGTTCAATTTATAAGTAAACTCCTTTTCCACCACCTTCCTATAATCACTCCTCCTATTCCAACTACCTTCAACCGTTGGCAAAAATTCCAGATGTGTTATCCAACTCTCTTTAAGTTTAAGGGCCCTAAGAGTCTTTCCCTCTTGATATTCCAAGTATGTAAGAATGAGATGATGATCTAATCCCACTGGCTCTACATGAAAGACTTGAGCTTTATGGAACAATTCCCTAAACTCAACATTGCCCATGACCCTATCTATTCTCTCCTTAATATGTTACTTTCCCAGCCTTTCATTAGACCATGTAAACCTTGCCCCCTTAAACTCCAGATTAATAAAGCCATAGTCATTCAATAGATCCTGAAAATTTATAATTTTCCTCAATGCTCTTGGCTTTTCCCCCATCTTCTCATTTTGGGAAATTAAATCATTAAAATCACTCATACACAACCAGGAATTATGAATCCCTCAAGCTAACTTTCTCATTTTATCCCAAACAACTCTCCTTTCTGCTTTTTTATGAAGGTCATAAACAAAAGTTACAAACTCTAGAACATCATACACTACTGAAGCTATTTTAGTATGTATTAAATTTTTTTATGCAACTAGAATGTCAACCACCACCTTATTACTCCACCAAAGGGCCAGACCACCAGACAAACCATAAGGATCAATGAAAAACTCATTAACTAAACCTACTTTCGTTTTGACATTTCCCATTTTCCTTATTATCATTTTAGTCTCTATAAGGGAAACAATAGTTGGCTTATTTCTTTTACACACCTCCCCCATATTTTTGCCTGTCAAAGCCACCCCTAGGCCTTGATAGTTCCATGTTATGAGCTTCATGGCTGTTGGGTAGCTTTCTATGGCTAGCCACCATAGCCCTCAGAATTCACATTAGATTTATCCTCCATTCTACCAGCCCTGAAGACAAAACCACCCTCAGGTAACTTACAATAATCCAACATAGGAACTTCCACCAAATTCTCCATTAATCTAGACATCACACCACACCTTTTGCTTCTCTTTTTCTTTCTAGGAAAGTTTCCTTTCATATTAGAAAAAACTCTCAACCTTACTTTTTGGCTAATATCACCTTCCCAGACTTTAACCATCTTTCCTTCTCGTAAACATAAAGCTTGCACCATTTTCCTTTTGATACTAACCTTTTCCATCCTTTGAACAACATCCGCCAGTAGTAAATTCTCCTTATATATGACTAATGAACCCATGCTCTCCTTATCATCTGACGGTATCTCCACAATATATTTTGAAGAGATATTCCCCACCATCTCTTCACTAACTTCCTTAACTTTAACTATTTTTGTCCCAATAGAATCCTCCTCATGTACTACTTTTTTAAACTAAAACTCCTCACCAAACCCTCCTTTTTGCTCTAGACCATCTGCACAACCTCCTCAACCTTGGTATCACCTGAATTAATCCATGAATTTTGAGAATGAGCCCTACTTTTTAAAATTTCCTTTTCTTTCTTTAGCCTACTATCATCTATAACCTCATCAAACCCTAAAATTTCCTCCATCTTTAACCTAGCCCATAATTGAGGCCCATAAATAGTCTACCAGCATTATCTTTAAATCCTCCCTCACCTGTCTTCTATTCAGCCTCAACCTCTATCATGCCACCTATACCACCTCCTACAACTTCCTCATTTTTAGCCCTATCTTCCATTATACCTGTCTTTTGCCTTCTACTAGTTTCCCCAAAACAAACAAACCCTTCCCCATTTGCCCAACTATCTTTACCAAACCCATGTGCTCTTCCTGGCTTATGTTTCCCACCTGTCTTCCTTATCCCTTCCTCCTCCAATACACACCACTCCATATTATAGCAAACTAGAGCATCTTCACATACCTTCACCGATGATGCTCCCAACTATAGCTTGTATCTTGATTCCTCCAGCTTGACTAATGACATCTTCCTAATTGAATCACAGCTCCTAGGATCGTAGTCAATCTTACCACATTTAAAGCAAAAATTCTATAACCTTTCATACTTCACCTTCACCCAAACATGATCATGGCCTGGCTTGGGGATCTAGAAACCATCGATCAGAGCCCTCAATACATCTACTACCACTCTAGCTCTATATAGTTTCTATAAAGCCTTCCCTCCAATATTGGATTCTCTAACATTACCACCTTACCCACCACTGCTCCAAGTTTCTTAGCATTGCCTCTATTCATCCCCTCTAAAGTGATACTGTGAAATTGTACCCAAAATGGACACATCTTGAACTCAACTTCCTAAAACACCATATAATCGTACCATCTCTGGATATTCAAGAGGCAACCTAAAATCAACCAAGGTCTCCCTCTTAGAATTTGATAGCACTCTATTTCTTCTTGAAAATTGAAATAAACACGTTACTCTCCACCTCTAAAATATCCAATTCCTCTTTTAAATTCTGACCCTTCCTGATTATAGAGAGCACAGTATTCTTATTAAAACTCCTATCAATAATAATTTTACCAACCAAAGTTTTACTATTTAGTTTCAGCCCATCTGAAGAATCCTAATCTAGATGAACCACTTTCCTTTTCTTATCACCCCCTTCTCCTTTCGAGTTTACCTCCATCAAGCCCCACCACTGCAACTCCCACACAAACACCATACCATAATGAATGGAGAAAACAATAACCACAACTCTTACAAGAGATGGAAATAATTCGTTAGTTCTAATTTGTTATAATCAAAAGTTTACTAGTAATATTTATAATAGATCTATTCTAGTTCAATCCTAGTTGAATGAGATATGACTTATAATATAATTTTTATATTTTTGTTATATCTTATAACTTATATCATAATTTAGATATCTGATCAAATAAATAGACATTTATCTTATGTGATTGACTATTGTCTTGAAATTTTTGACCGAGAAGATTAGTAGATTCAACAATTATTAAATAATTTATAAACCTTTGCTTTGAATAATATTCTAATTATACATAGTTGTTGACTTAAAGTTTACATGTATTGACAATTTAGTTTTTTGGAGTGAATATGATTCTAAATTCATCTTGACTGTGGTTATTATTCGAAAGTATGGTTTAGTTATAACTGAATCCAGGTTCCTATATTATATATAATCATGTTAATAAAATAAATTTTGACATGTGGGAGTTGAAACCACTATTTTAGCAGTAAATGTAACTCTAATATTTAAATGCATTAGTAGCGATTGCCAACTGGAGGCTAATTCTTGGAATCACCGATGGTTTGTCCTAAGCCATTGGCAATTCTTTTGTGGCCAACACTTTAATAACAAATGATTCAACTGCTACTAAAACCTCTTTTCTTTCTAATAGTTAAAATGAAATGAAAGGAAAAGAATGAAATAGAATAATTTTACTTTTCTTCCATGTAAAAGTTTAATAGGTCCATAGAAGAAGTTTAATATAAAATGAAATAAAAAGTTTTATATCTTTTTTGATATTTTAATAAAATTGAATTGAATGTTAAACATATTATATAGATATATATATATATATATATATATATATATATATATATTGAGACCTTACATGTATAAAAGTCTCACAAGACATTTGTTCGGGTTATATACAATAACCTAACAAGTGGCTTAAATTGCTCATAACAAAATGGTTCCAATTGGGCAAGTCATTTTGATCACTTTACTAGGCGACTTAACCTTATCACAGTCATTAGCTTATAATAAAGAGCCCAACAAGTTCAAAAGGATTAAACTGTTAGAATGATTTTAAATTAATTGTGGATTAGTATTAATCCAATTATTAGAATAATTATCTATAATTATTAATTAGGCAATCAATATTAATCTAAACTAAGAATGAATTGAGTCTTTGTTGATAATGTGGGTAATCTGTGATAGATTGGATTAACCACAAACCTATTAAGTAGAGACCCCAACCTACAACTTAGTGTTGATCAATGATTATCCTATCTAATCACTAATTAAGAGTCAATAGAGAGAGATTAGACTTACTTGATTACATCAATCATTAAAAAAAAAAAAATAAGGAAAAGGAGGATATCATGATTGAACTTTGTTGGCCACCAATTTCATGATTGGTTATTTGATCAAATTATTCAATGATCATGATTGAAATTGGTCGGGCACCAATATGTAACTTGATCCTTCTTTGTGCAATAAATTCCTAAAAGCCTTTTTAGCCCGAATCCATCTACAATAAGAAGAGACTTAGAATTTAGATATCTTATCTCTCTCTATTTAAACATTAGGTATTGTGGGTTGAAGATCTCTATCTATCTACATCAGATATACGTAATGGTTGGTGTTTCTACATCTTCCAGTTACTATTTTATATTCATTGTCTCCCAATTTTGAACATATTATGATATGTTAATTTTAGCAAATAGGATCAGAGCTATTAATACATGGTCATATATGTTAATTCGTAGAGATATAATTTCGTGGATGCCACTGTATTAAGCATTGATGAACTCATTATTTATGGTCTTCATTCATACGTATAAATTATCCATGAAGAAAAAAAAACTATGATATGTAGTTATGCACCTAATTATACGAGTTACACATTAGGTATACCTTGACATCATCCTCCATTAAAAAGTACCAAAGAAACCCTAAAATTTTTGGAGCCAAATTTGTTACAGTAAAGGGGTTTTAGTCGAAATCATCGAAGGTGTTTTATTAGTATAGAAATCTCGAGCAGAATAGCAACTAAAACTTTCCCAAAACATGTGAAACATCTCAGCCTCTATTGCTGTTCAATCTTAAGAGAACTTAGAAAATTTTGAACCAAAATAAGCTAAAATGGAAGGATTTTAATCGAAATTATCATATGTATTTTGTAAATCATAAAAATCTAAGCATTTTGATGTCAAGAGCAATCCAAAACACATAAGAAAATGTCAAGTCATGTGTTGGAGCACAAACTGGGTCATTTGACCCGTTTCAGGACCTGCCACTTGGAGAAGATGATGAATAGTAGCATTTGACATTGCATAGTCATAACTCTTAACGTATGAGGACGCGTAGGCCCACCTAGAAGGCTTATTTGGACCCAAAATTTTGCTTCCACCATTAATTTTCCATTTTATATTTAATGGTGATTTTTATAGAATATTTTGAAATCCATAAATATGAGTTTTGAAATTTCTTAAAGATTTAGAGCCTCAAAATGCAGTGAAATGACACTATTTTGATATAATAAAATTTGTGAGGTAAATATAGATGATAAGAAGCAATATATTTTGTTCACTCCCCCTAATAATGCTTAAAGGAATAAAAATAAATTTTTCTATGTAATTAGTGAATATTTTATTCCTAATTTTGCATGAAAAAGAAAGAAATGGTAAACAAATTGTGTCTTAGACCATATTGGATCATTTACACCTAGTGGTTATGTATCCACCTATCGTGGACCCAATCATGATGATATCGAGTTTGTGAACCACCAATGTTGTGGTTATCATTTCTTTACTCTTAAAATACATACTAAATAGTAATTAAAGAGAGGTTATTTTTTAGATAACTGGTAGAAAATAGTATGATTAAATTGTAAATGGATATGCCCTATCGGTGTGATATTGTCAATGTAATTTTGTGAATAAGGCCTATTATGACATGTCAATAGCAATTGATTGATTGTTGTGTTCATGGTTTCTCATATCCTATCGATATAGAGAGTGTGGGTGCATTTTGTATTGTTGCTCTCTATAATATGCTTCCTTGGTATGAATGAGTTTTCTTGGTTTATTATAATTTAAGATCTTAAGCAAGATCATAATAAACATTTTGTTATACAATTTTAAAGCTGAGTTATGTTATGGAGCTCTGTTTTATAATTATGTGTCTGAGACATAATTAATGTTTCTTATTTATGTTTTCAGCCTTTCTGTTTTAGCAACTTTCTATGGTAAAGACTCTAAAATGGGCAAATTATGATGATTGGATTTAGTCTCTTTATATGTATTTGACGATCACCAAGGAAGATATGGCTACGAGATAGCTTAAGCTAGCGAATCTCACCGCTAAATCTAGTGTTGCTGATAAGGCATACCATAAACAGTGGAATAAGTCTAATAGGATTTGTCTGACTATCATAAAACATACAATTGAGAAGACCATTAAACAAAGCATTCCTGAAAAGGACACCACAGTTAGGTATCTGAAAGCGATCAGTGATAAATTCAAGAAGTATGATAAAACTCAAAAGGCCTATTATTTTTCTCTGTTGGATAACACTCACTATGATGGAGTGTCTGGAATATGTAAGCATATGATAAAGCTTGTTAACTACTACAAAAAGCTCAAATCCTACGATGTGGATTTAGGTGAAATGTATTTGGTTTATTAGGTGCTCTAATCGCTTCCTATTGAGTATAGGGTTCGTAAAACCACCTATAATTCTCAAGAGCTAGAGCAGACTATTGATTATATGATCCCCATAGTGACTTAAGAAGAGGAATCAATAAAGAAAGAAAATTCTCACACGTGATCAATGAACTATATTTCATAAGATTGGGAATAAAATACTGAAAGGAAAGAAAAGTGAGGGAAAGATCTATGGCAAGAAACCACTCAAACGTAAGAAAAGCAATAAGAATAATAAGAGTCAAAAGAAGAAATCATTCAAAGGAGAATATCATTACTGTAAAAAGTTTAACCATAAGATCTCTAATTGCTTTAAGCTGATAGAAAATGGTGAGAAAGAAGGCATTTCCTTCCGTATTACTCCTTGAGCTCTAGTTTATTTTAAATCCAATAGTTTTGAAATCTCTCTAGATTTTGGTGGTTAGATTCTAGAGCAACTATCCATGTAACTAATTCCTTGCAAAGGCTCAGAGAGAGGATAAGCCAATATGAAATGGAAAGAACCATCATTAGAGTGCAATGAAGTTCGATTGCAGTTAGGTGTATAGAAACTATAATCTTTACCTTACATTCTAAACATTGTTTGACTCTATGTAATATGGTTTATATACCTTCATTAAGGGGGAATTAGATTTCCAGTTCTGTATTAGATAAATAAAGTTATTCCTTTTAGCAAGAAAATAGAAGAATTGATATTTATCTTAATTCTGTCGTTGTTAGGTTTACTTCTTTGATAAATAGATTATATCGATTGAGTGTAAATGTTGATCCAAATTCTTCACTCATTATGACTGTTAATGTATTAGTAGGACATAAACATAAAGAATTGATGAAAATTCTTTCATGTTATGGCATCAACATTTGGGTTATATCTTTATAGGGAGATTAGAAAGGATGGTCAGATAAGGAATATTACATAACTTGGATTTCTAAGATTTTGAATCTTGTGTTGCTTGTATAAAGGGAAAACTTCTTGTTAAAGCTAGAAATAAAGAGGCGAATAAATCTAAGAATATCTTGGATTTTATCCATACTGATATCAGTGGGTTCATAACACCTGTTGCCATGGGTTATTATAAATACTTCATCACATTCATTAATGATTATTCTAGATATAGATAGGTGGATCTATTGCATGAAAAGTTTGAATCTCTATATGCCTTTAAGACATTTAAAGCTTCCATTAAGTTGAAATCTAGAAGGGCGACCAAATGTACCAGATTGAATAGAGGTGGTAAATACTATAATGGTATACGGAGACAAGTTAGAATTCTAGACCATTTACCCTCTTCTTACAAGAACATGGGATTGAAACTCAATATACCATACCTGACATTCCTCAACATAATAGAGTTAATGAAAGGAGGAATCAAACTTTGATGGATATAGTTAGAAGCATTATCAATCACTCCTCCTTACCAGAGTTTGTATAGGGTGATACCTTTAAAACAATGGCTTATATCTTGAATCAACCTCCAAGTAAATCAGTTGAAAAGACTCTATATGAACTTTTCATAAGAAAGAAGCCTAGTTTTTTTAGGCATTTTCGTGTATGGGGCTACAAGGCAGATGTAAGACCCTATAATCTGTATCTCAAGAAACTTAATTCAAGGATCGTCGGGGGATTCTTTATTGGGTATTATTTTAGATCCAGATGATGTACATTCTTTTACCCTACTCACACTACCAACGTCATTGAGTTTGATAGAGCATTCTATTTTGAAAATGACTTAAATAGTGGGAGTTATGTTTCTAGGGCTATCAATCTGTATAATGAGGGTACGATGTTACCCTTGTTAGTTTCGTAATCTCCTTCAACTATTGATTATACTAAAAGAGATGATATTTCTTTTGACAATCTGGCTAATCCTGTCCTAAAACCTTTAAAATTACTGTGGAGGAACTAGTTAATGAGTTGAGATGGTCACAGAGGATAAATAGGCTTGTAATTCTAAACGATTATATCATATATTTGTAGGAATTTGATTCAGGCGTTGTTAATGACACAGATCCTACCTCATTTAATGAAGTTATATCAGTTCCTCATTCATTTAAATGGTTGGAGGCTATGAATGATGAGATTGCCTCTATACATCGTAACAATGCATGGGAACTTGCTGAGTTATCAAATAGATGCAAGGCTATTGGTTGCAAATAGGTCTTTAAAACCAAAAGAGGGGTCTATGGTGAAGTTGAAAGGTATAACCTTCTTGTTGGTATTTACTAAAGATACCTTTAGAGTTGTGATAGCTCATGTTGCATACTTGAACCTTGAACTTTACCAAATGGATGTCAAAATAATATTTCTAAATAGAATGTTGCACGAGGATGTATACATGAAACAAACTGATGGATTTATTGAATCTAGGAAAGAACACTTGGCGTGTAAGTTGAAAAGATCCATTTATGGGCTAAAATAAGCCTCAAGACAATGGCATTTGAAATTCGATGAGGTAATCACCTCACTTGGTTTCATAAAGAATGTTTCCGATAATGTATTTATCAGAAATTTGAAGAAGACAATTTTGTGATTCTCGTGCTATATGTAGATGACATCTTGTTAGCCAGTAACTCAGTGAGCTTACTGAATGAGATAAAATACATTTTGTCTTGCCACTTTGACATGAATGATCTAGGTGAGGCTTCATTTGTTCTGGGAATTCAAATTCATCGTGATAGATCTCGTGGCATTCTTAGTTTTCTCAGTTAACCTATATTAATCTATTACTAAAGAAATTTAACATGCATTCTTCCTCTATTTGTGTTGTACCTATGTAGAAAGGTGATAGGTTGTCAAAGGAATTATGTCCTAAGAATGATTATGAGAGAACCTTAATGGACAAAATTCCTTATGCTTTTATTGTTGGCAGCTTGATGTATGCCTAGGTGTACACACATTTGGATATTGTTTATGTTGTTAGTGTGCTTAGCATATATTTGAGTAATCCTGGCATGATCATTGGAAGGCTAAGAAAAAGTCATAAGGTACCTTCAGGGTACAAAGCATTACATGTGTCACACCTGAAATGTGATTGCAAGACGTGGAGAAAGAATAATTTTAATTTTTGCTTAAAAAAAACACTAAAATTTAGGAGTTGCTACCAAAATTTTTAAAGGATAAATTTTGGAAAACCAATTTATAAGATAAGGTGGTTTGCGAACCAGAGATCAAGTTTAAGAGTCAATTGTGCATGGGAAAGGTGTTAGGAACCCTACAGCACTCATTCTTAAGAACAAATACCAAAAAGCTAATTATGTAAAACACATATGGCCTCAATTTAAATTTTGATTACTCATATCAATCACATGCCAAACAAAGAAAAGTGAATAATAAAAAAATTAAGAAAATAAAATAAAGGAAAAACTGAAATATTTATAAAGGCAGACTTGACCTAGGATTAGAGCCTAGGGCTTACGTACCCTATGATAGGGATCAAAGTCCAAGTAGTTTGACATATAATTCTGTGGCAATTGGTTAGTGTCTTTTAATTTTTGTGAAAAAAGTAAAGAGAGTTCAAATTAAACAAATTTTCACAAAACAAAACAGGATTAAAATTCAACTTATGTGCTTTAATCTATAAAACCTTATTGATCTTACTCTCCTACTCTCTTCGTTTTCTCTCTTTTTATTTTATTTTTGTTTATTTTTGAAAATTTAACTTTTATTTCAAAATTTAAATGAAATGGTAATGGGAAAAGATTTTTAGGATTTTTGAAGTTAAAATTTTATTTGGAAATTGAAGTGAAATTATGATGGAAAAATATTTTTAGGATTTTTGAATTTATAATTTTTTGGGTTTTTTGAAGCCAGACTTTATTTGGAAATTGAAGTGAAATTATTATGGAAAAATATTTTTAGGATTTTTGAATTTATGACTTTTTGGGTTTTTTGAAGTTAGAATTTATTTTGAAACTGAAATGACATGATAATGGAAAAATATTTTCAAATTTTTGAATTTATGTTTTTTGAATTTTTGAAATGACGGTTTCTTTATTTCAATTTGAAAGAGACAAGATTATCTAAAGGGAGTACTTATAGATTTTTTTATTACAAATAACGGGCAAAATAAACTACATTTTTGTTTTTGGAATTATTCCATTTTTTTGCATTATTTTTTTGGGAAAATGGATCTTAACCTTTAAGATTTGAGGAGATTTAGGATCTCACGTGGTTTCTACTACTTAATTTTTGAGTGTTTGAGGAGATTAACAATCTCACATGGTAATGTGAAATGTAAAAAAAAAAAATTATTTGGATTTCTTAGGGTCTTTTTTATTTTTATGTTTTTTTTATTTTAAAATCATATGTTAACTTTCAAAGCATAAAGAGATTAATGATTTTACTCAACTTCTATCAATTCACTTTTAAGTTTCTAGGGAGATAAGAGATCTAACACGACAACCATGGAAATTAAACTAAAATTCAATTAAGAAAATAAAAACAAAACAAAACAAAACCAAAACGAAATAATTAAATAATTAATAAATAACAAATGGTAAATAAAAGCAAGAAAGTTTAATAAAAACACAATATGTGTAAGTGTGTACTTGTGTTCAAATAATTCTCATGACTACTAATTGTACTAGCACCAATTACTAAGTCGTCCCTGTGTGCAGATAATATTAGGTATGACTGGCACTGCGTATTTGTTGCATCTTAGCTCATAAAAGCCATAATATAAATATTAAAATATACCGATGAATCTCATTGAGGAAATGAATACAGTGAATGACTGGGAAGTTTAGAGAATGGTCTGCTATGTACTCAAACAGCCTCCTTACTGCATGCACCCTACTAACTTTGTCTTCAATATATGGTAAGTCATGGAGAAGCATATTAGCATAAACTCCTTTGAAGACTTCTAATTCTTCATAAGACCCGTCACCACGCAATGAGACTGCCAAGCGTGTGCCTTATGGTAGAAGCTTGTAAGCAATAAAAGATATTTCCTTAAGGTTCACCAACACCATGGCATTGGGTAATAGCTTTTTTAACTACTCTGACAAAGGAGTTATAACCCCAACACTTTATATCTATTAGCCTTTTGAAATCTAGCTGCACATCGCTATCACCTACTGAAGTAAGCTCCTGCAAAAAGATTGAATCTACTGTGGTCAGATCCTTAAATGACATGCTAACAATGAGTTTGGTTGCTTCACTAGTGGAACATAAAGCCAAAGCCCTATGGTCTCCACAACCCAAAATGGCACCGTTGTGACCTACCCAATCCAACTCTCATCACTTGCCCAGCAAACCGATATAGCTCCAGAAGACACAACGATCATCCCAAGAAAGGTAAAAAGCTTTGTTTGGATCTCTTTGGTCGTCATGCCAGTTGCATAATAGCGATGAACTAGAAGTGCAACAACAAGGTGGTCTTTCCATTCAACACACCGGCTGTAACTACAAATTATGTCCATCCCCGCCCTACGTCGTGAAACGCCATGGATAATGGCGTGTTTGGGTCAATGTGATTGTATGGTGCCATGAGACATAATGTTATTGCAAGTAAGCAATACGCAATGGTGGTTATAGCCATCAAGCCGATGAGCCCGATCGAGACGTCCCTTCTTGGGTTCTTTGTTTCTTTAGCCTTAGTGGACACTGCGTCAAAGCCAACATAGGCAAAGAAGAAGATGTTAGAATAATTTTAATATTTTATGGATTAGCATTAACTATTTTATTAAATTAGTATCTTGTTAATTCCAATTACACAATTAATGTTATAATTTGTAAATTGTGAATGGACCGGGTTTTATTTTAATATGTGAATAATCGGCGATGGGTTCAATTATCCACAATCCCACTGGATAGAAACCCATGCCACAGACTAAGAGTATTAGTAATCATCCCGTCAAATTACTAATTTGAAATTGTTACCCAGAGAGAAATTTAATGGGATTAATTTTTATTGATTAATAAATGAGAAATTGTTTTAAAGATTATGAAGGATTTTATTTTAATAATATTGATTAATTATATTATTAAAATAAAACCCTATAAATAACACACTAAAGCTCTAGCTTTCATATACTAAATCTGTCACTCTCTCTCTGCCGTCAAAACACTCTGAGAAACACTCTTGGGCATAGTGGGTTGAACTTGTTAGACTCAACTAATACTCAGATCAACGATGTCGTCTTTATCAGGTCAAATTGTTAATTTATTTATTCTCCCAATTTGTGATAATGTTTAATTACATGTTCTAATTTCGCTATCAAATGGTATCAGAGCTTACAGTTTTATGATGAAAAATTTTTCTCTCAATTTTATCAGACAAATTTTATTATACTATGACTAATGACATTTTAAATACAAGTATTATTATTATTGATTACCAAATAACAATAATAGTACTGTGATTAGTGGCTTGTGTTCAAATTTTTTTCTTTGGTAATCTCAAAATCCACCATTTTCAACAGAAACTTTTTTTCGCGGCATAAAGTTTCCCTTTTTTTTTTGGTCATTTGCTTTACTGCTGCTATTCGAAACCATCACCTAGGATACAAATTAGAATGGCACGGTGGTTGGCTCTCATCGCCGGTGAGCCATGTACGAACTAACGAGACCCCTAACATTGAAATCCAAAATTTTGAGTAGTTTTTCTACTGAACTGGGAACGATTTGTTTGAAACCTTCATCAGAAATTTGTAGATCATGGGAAAAAAGTTTGAAAAGGGGCCGGTTTCGTGATCTGAAGGGCACAAAAATTTCAAGTCACGAGCCAAGTTATCGGGTTCTCTGGCAAGTCGAATCGACCCACCAGAGGTTGAAGAAGGAGCGTGTGGGCAAAGCCCACCCGTACCTTCAGTGCGTGTAGGCGCGTGGGAGCTCACCGTAGGTCAGATGAAATTCAAAATTTGGAATTTGCCTCTACTCACCCTGATCTAAATTATGGTGATTTTTTCAGAATTTTTTGAGCCCTGTAAATAGGAGTTTTGAAATTTTAGAAAAGTTAATGGCCTTAAAATAATATTTAGATAAGGAATTTTGATTTGAGAAAATTTGTGCCTAGACTAGACATAATATGGGACAATATGTTTAGCTCACTCTCCCTGATTATGTGTAAATAAATCAAAATTAATTTATTTGTATTAATTACTATACTTTATTCCTAATTTAAGCACGTGCCTTAAAAGGGAATAAACCATTTAAGGAATTTGTCATAACTTTGGGTCACATACACCTAATAATTGTGTGCTCGCCTATTGTGGGCCCAATCATGGTGATATATTTGTTTTATAAATAAATTTATATCACATTTGTCATTTAATTTCCTATAATTTTGAATAATTTAGTTACCATCATCAGGGAAGAGTCTGAATATTACGATGAGTCCATAAGAGAGAGTGTATATACATGTTATATTGATAATAGATATACCCTATCGGTGTGACATTGTTAATATAATTTTGTGGAATAAATACATTTGCGAATGGTTAGCAGCATTTTAATACAATGACTTCATTGTTTCTTATATCCTATCGATATAGAAATGATGGATGCATTTTTTTATTTCTCTTTATGGCCAAATCATTAGTACATATGAGTTTTCTTTCTTGATTTGTTATAATCCAAGACTTTAAGTGGGATTATAATGCACATCTTGATGATAAAGTTGCATAAGCTGAAATTTGTAAAGGAAATCTTGTTTTATGATTATGTTTCCGGGACATAATTAATATTTCCTTATTTTGTTTCATTAGCTTATGTGTTCCAACAACTATCTGTGGTGAAAACTCTAAATGGGATGAATTATGATAACTGGCACGAGTCCCTCAATATGTATCTGATCATCTCCAAAGAGGATTTGGCCATGAGATATCTAAAACTAGCAGATCTCACTGTTGAGTCTAGTGCTTCTGACAGAGCTTATCACAAGCAGTGGTATGAATCCAATAGGATTTGTTTGACGGTCATAAAATACACTATCGAGAAGACAATCAGACAAAACATTCCTGAGAAGGACACTGCTGTGGAATACCTTAAGGCTATGAGTGAAAAGTTTAAAAAGTTCGATAAGACGCAAAAAGCGTATTATCTTTCGTTACTGGATAACACTCACTATGATGGAGTGTCTGGTGTACGCGAGCATATGATGAAGTTAGTGAATTACATTAACAAGCTGAAATCTCTAAATGTGGACCTGGTAAAAGTTATCTTGTTTACAAAGTCTTACAGTCTTTTCCAGCAGAATATGAAGTTCTCAGAACCATATACAACTCATAAGAAGCTGAATGGACCGTCAATCAGATGATGCCCATCGTGACTCAAGAGGAGGAGTCATTAAAGAAATCAAATTCACGTGGTCATTCAGTGAACTACATCTCTCATGCTTCGTCAAGCAAGGCTGAAAATGACAAGGCTGAAAATGAAAAGCCTAAAGGAAAGAAACCTGAGGGCAAGCCTAATGGTAAAAGGTTCTTTGAGATCAATAAGAATGATAAGAAGAATAAGGGTCAGAAGAAGAAATTTAAGGATGATTGTAATTACTATAAGAAGTCTGGCCATAAGATCTCAAATTAGCTTAAGCTGAAGCAAAAAACGTGAGAACGAAGGTATCTTTCCTGAAACTGTCGTCCTAGCTCTAGTTCATCTTGAATACAATAATTTTGAAACCTCTATGAACACTTGGTGGTTGGATTCTGGAGCGAATGTTCATGTAACTAATTCCTTACAGGGGCTCAAAGACAGGAGGAGCCCAAATAAGAGAAGAAAGACCATTCTGGAAGTGGAAGGAAGTTCAACTACAGTGGATTGCATAGGAACTGTAATTTTGAACTTGTACTCTAGACATACTTTAACTTTAAATAACATTATCTATATACCTTCTTTAAGAAGGAATCTGGTTTCAAGTTCTGTGTTAGACAAAGATGGATATTCCTTTGGGCAAGGAAATGGCAGAATTGATGTTTATTTTGATTCAGTCATTGTTGGAATTGCTAAATTAATAAGCGGTTTATACTGCTTAAATGTGAATGTTTGTTCAGATTCCACTTCTATAGCATCAATTAATGGTGTCATAGGACACAAACGCCTAAGAATTGATGAGAACTCTTCTATGTTATGGCATCGGCGTTTGGGCCATATCTTAGAAGAGAGATTGGAGAAAATGGTTAGACAAGGAATATTGCATAACTTAAACTTTTCTGATTTTGAATCCTGTATTGACTGGATTAAGGGAAAACTTCCCACTAGAGTTATGAAGAAAAGGGCTAATAGATCTGAGGCTATTTTGGAATTGATCCACACAGACATTAGTGAACCAATTACTCCTTCTGCTATGGGCAATTACGAATATTTTATAACCTTTATAGGCGACTATTCCAGATTTGGCTAGGTTGATCTGTTGCATGAAAAATTTGACTCGTTAGATGCCTTTAAAGCATTTAAGGCTGCCATTGAATTAAAGTCTAGAAAGGTAATCAAGAGTGTAAGATCAAACAAAGGTGGAGAATATTATGGGAGGTATACTGAAATTGGGAGAAACCCTGGACCGTTTGCTTTATTCTTACAGGAGCAAGAAATTGAACCTCAGTATACTATGCCTGACACTTCACAACAAAATGGAGTTATTGAGAGGTGTAATCGCACCTTGATGGACATAGATAGAAACATGATCAGTCACTCTTCGTTACCAGAATTTCTGTGGGGTGATGCCCTTAAAACGGCAGCCTATGTCCTAAATCAAATTTCGAGTAAGTTTGTTGAAAAGACACCGTATGAGCTTTTCACAGGTAAGAAGCCTAGTCTGAGGCACTTTCGCATGTGGGGTTGTAGAGCAGAAGTGAGACCCTATAATCCACAACTCAAGAAACTTGATTCTAGGACTGTTAGCAGATTCTTCATTTGGTATTGTTCAGGATCCACAGGATGCAGATTTTATTGTCCCAGTCACACTACCAAGGTCATTGAATCTGACAGAGCCTTCTATTTTGAGGATGACTTGGATAGTAGGAGTGGTGTTCCTAGAGTAATCAACCTGCATTGTGTGGATACCATCTTACCCACGCTATCGTTGTCATCTCTACCTGTAGATCATGATATTAAAGATGACACCCTTATTGAGAATCAGATTGATCCCATTGTAGAAGCTCCTATAACTGACATAGGAGAACCAGCTCTTAATTTGAGACGATCACAAAAGATTTATAGACTTGCAATTTCAGATGACTACATAGTGTACTTGTAGGAATTTGAGTCAAACATTGTTGATGGCACAAATCCAGTTTCTTATGACGAGGCTATGTCAAGATCTCATTCATCTGAGTGGTTGGAGGCTATGAATGATGAGATGTCCTCTATGTCTCGTAATCATGTATAGGAATTAACTAAGTTACCAGATAGTTGTAAATCTGTTGATTGCAAATGGGTCTTTAAACCAAAAGAGGGGCCAATGGTGAAGTTGAAAGATTCAAAGCCAGATTCATAGCTAAAGGCTATAATCAGAAGGAAGGGATCGATTATACGGAAACATTCTCACCCATATCTACTAAAGATGCCTTCAGAGTTGTAATGGCTCTTGTTGCACAATTGAATCTTAAACTTCATCATATGGATGTCAAAACTGCATTCTTAAATGGTGATTTACTTGAGGATATTTATATGACACAACTTGATGGATTCACTGAAGTAGGGAAAGAACACTTAGTGTACAAGCTGAAAAGGTCCATTTATGGGCTTAAACAGGCCTCAAGACAGTGGTATTTGAAATTTGATCAGATAATCACCTCACTTGGTTTTACAGATAACATTGTTGATCAATGTATCTATCAAAAATTTGATAAAGATAACTTTATGATACTCGTTCTGTATGTTGACGACATACTCCTGGCCAGTAACTCAGTAATCATGTTGAATGAGGTCAAACACATTTTGTCATGCCACTTTGACATGAAAGATCTTAGTGAAGCCTCTTTCATTTTAGGAATTCAGATTCACTGTGATAGATCTTATGGCACTCTTGGTTTATCTCAGATAACCTATATAGAACGAGTGCTGAAGAAATTTAACATGCATACTTGCGCTCTTTATGTTGCACCTATACTGAAATGTGAAAGGTTGTCTAGATCATCTTGTCCCAATTATGATAATTTGAAAATCGAAATGAATAAGATTTCGTATGCATCTGCTGTTGACAGCCTTATGTACGCTTAGGTGTGCACACGACTTGATATTGCTTTTGTTATCAGTGTGCTTGGTAGATACTTAAGTAATCCTGGTCCTGATCATTGAAGGGCTGCGAAGAAAGTCATAAGGTACCTACAAGGTACAAAGCATCACATGCTTACTTTTAAAAGATCTGAACCGCTTGAAATTATGGGTTATTCAGTTTTGATTATACATCTTGTGTGGATAATCACAAATCCACTTCTAGATACATCTTCATGATGTCTAGAGGAGCTGTATCGTGGAAGAGTTATAAGCAATCAGTAACAGCTACCTCGACTATGGAGGCAGAATATATCGCTTGTTATGAGGCTACCCGTCAAGCCATATGATTGAAGAAACTGATATCTGACATGCATCTAGTTAATTCTATATCACAACCTCTAACCATATACTGTGATAGTTCGTCTGCTATCAGCTTTTCTCATAATCATAGGAACTCCAGTCACACTAAACACTTTGATGTTAAGTTCCTATTAGTCACAGAAAAGATTGTTAAATCTCAGACTCATTTGGTTCACATTCCTAGTGAACACATGTTGGCGAATCCATTGACCAAAGGCTTGCCCGTAGGAGTCGTTAAGAATTATGTGACTCACATGGGCGTTGTTAAAAATTTTGATGTAGCCTTGGTTTAGTAGGAGTTTGAATTAAATTCATAAAGGATTTTGAATTGTTATTTGACAATTTTGAACATTACTTTGTGTTCCATTCAATTCAGATAATGAAATTTATTTATTAAAATGTCAATATCACTTGATTCCCTATCGATTTTAGTGATCTTTATGTATAGTTTCACCACTGAATCTTGTATGGTTTATAAATATACACACATCCGTGTGTTTATGTGAACATTATTATGCCTGATTAGCTATTCATTTATTGATCTAATAATTTAATAAATGTTATCCAAGTGAGAGATTGTTAGAATAATTTTAATATTTTATGGATTAGCATTAACTATTTTATTATATTAGTATCTTGTTAATTCCAATTATGCAATTAATGTTATAATTTGTAAACTGTGAATGGACTGGGTTTTATTTTAATATGTGAATAATTGGTGATAGGTTCAATTATCCATAAGTCCATGGGGCAGAAACCCAACCCACAGCCCAAGAGCATTAGTAATCATCCCATCAGATTACTAATTTGAGATTGTTACCCAGAGAGAAATTTAATGGGCTTAATTTTTATTGATTAATTAAATGAGAAATTGTTTTAAAGATTCTGAAAGATTTTATTTTAATAATATTGATTAATTATATTATTAAAATAAAACCCTATAAATAACACATTGAAGCCCTAGCTTTCATATACTAAATCTGTCACTCTCTCTCTACCGTCAAAACACTCTGAGAAACGCTCTTGGGCATAGTGGGTTGAACTTGTTTAAACTCAACTAATACTCAGATCAACGATGTCGTCTTCATCAGGTCAGATTGTTAATTTATTTATTCTCCCAATTTGTGATTATGTTTAATTACATGTTCTAATTCCGCTATCAGAAGATGGCGAGGACTTCAAAAATGCCATGAGAATCATAAAGAGTAGAGGGGGAGTAGTTTCTAGGGTTGGCTTTTATGAGGCCGGCGATTATAATGAAGACGATGATGACTAAATGGATGACAGAGAAAGCATGAGGAGCCTTTGAAGTTATACACAACGATAATGAAGATTCTGAGGGCGATGGGGCCAAGGTAACTATAGCTAGGGCTCATGCTATGGACTACTATATGGAAATGATCCATGTCTTTATTGCAAAGGGTGGCAAAGTATAATGTCCATGACCGGGCTATGACAGTGCCATTGATTACATACTCGAAAAGGATGTTTCTAACGGTTATGAAGACCACGAGGTCGCCTAGCTTCCCCTTAAGTAGGCAAATGATCCACCTGCTTAGTCCCTATTCAGCTTCCTCTCTTGTACAGCTCTCTGTGTCTCCATTCCTTCTTTTTCATAGCCTCCATGTTGCATTGCTACTATGCCAAGAAGTCATAATGAATGAAGAAGAAGGTTTTTTGAGATAGTGATCAAAGAGAAAGGCCCTCAGGATGCTTGGCAAGTGTCTACGATTTATAGTTGTAGATAACATGTCGAAGGGGACAACGGGAACGAGCAGACTGAGAATAACTAGTGGAGGTTGTTGTATGGGTGACGTGAGATGGCATACATAGGCGGTGGAGAGTTTCATGTTTTTACAAGATTCTTTTCCAAAGAGGATGTCTTATGAAGCCTCCACCTAACTCAATCCCCTTGCCCTCGTTATCTTGTTCCCTTTCACTTTTGCTCTTTCTAAACTTCTTCTTCATGATCTCAGGCTCTCTCCTTTCCTCCCTCTTTGCTCTTAGTTTGGTCTCCCCTTTTGGTTTCTCTTTCACTCAGGCTCCATCCTCTTCTTTTCTCCTCCCACCTGACATACAAAGGCTCTATTTTCATGCTTGTGTGGCAGAGCCTTTCCAACATGCTACCTAGCTCCCCCTTTCTCTCTTTTCCTATTTTCTCTTTAGCGTAGTATCTTCTCCAGCTCTCGAAAGCCCGCTTCTTCTCTCTATTAGCTCTCTTTCTATCTCACCTCTCATACCTCCTGTCAATCCTTACCTCGGCCTACATGCATGCATCGTATGGGTCTAGCATGGGCGTGTCATGGGGCATGAGGTGGTGTGCGTTTTCTCCTTCCCAAGCAACATAAGTGTGTAGGTTTGTATTTTTAATGGTCTTTGTCTATATCATTATTTTTTTTATGTTTTTTTCTTATTTTTTATTTTATTTTGTTTTTTTCATTTTTTTTTATTTTCAATTTTTTTTTCATATTTTTTATTTTTATTTATATATTTGCTTAATTTATGGATCAATCAAATGATTAATTAATCAATCATTAATTTTTATTCTTAACTTATTTTAGGGATGGGGTGTTCACGACATGTTGACTTTGAGAAAGTCTAAACCATTTGAATTAGTGGATATTTTGATTTAGACTATGTATCATGTGTTGATGATCATAAGTCCACTTCTTGTTACATCTTCATGATGTTTGGAATAGCTGTTTAGTGAAAAAACTGTAAGCAATCAATAACAGCTACCTCAACTATGGAAGCAGAGTATATAACTTGTTATGGGGCCACCCGCCAAGCCATATGATTGAGGAATTTGATATCTTGCATGCATCTTATTGATTATATATCACAACCTCTAACCATATATTGCTATAGTTTGTCTATTGTTAGCTTTTTTCAGAATCACAGGAACTCTAGTTGTATTAAACATTTTGATGTAAAATTCTTGTTTGTTAGAGAAAATATTGTTGAATCTCAGACTTGTTTGGTTCATATACCAAGTAAACATATGTTGACGGATCTGTTGACCAAAGGCTTACCCGTAGGAGTCTTCAAGAATTATGTGACTCATATAGGTCTTGTTGAAAATTTTTGATGTAACCTTGGTTTAGTGAGAGTCTAAGTTGAGTTGTTAAAGGACTTTGTGGTGTAAATATGACTCCAAAATATTATTTTTTAATCCATTCTACTCAAATGTTGGAACTAAATCTATAATAATGTTGATATCGCTTGTTTCCCTATCGAATTCAGTGATCATGTGTGGTTTCTATTCTAAACTTGGTATGGTTTAGTATATACATACATCTGTGTGTCGTGATGAATATTGATTGTTTAATTTTGTTAATTAATTTAATTGTCCTAATAATTAATTAATGTTATCCAAGTGGGAGATTGTTAGAATAATTTTAAATTAATTATGGATTTGTATTAATCCAATTATTAGAACAATTATGTGTAATTATTAATTAGGCAATCAATATTACTCTAAACCCAGAATGAATTGGGTCCTTGTTGACAATATGGGTAATCTGTTATGGGTTGGATTAACCACATGCCCATTGGATAGAGACCCCAACCTACAGCCCAATGTTGATCAATGTTTATACCATCAAATCACTAATTAACAGTCAATAGCGAGAGAGATTGGACTTAACTTATTACATCAATCATTAAAAAGATAAGGGAAAAGAAAGATATTATGATTGAACTTTGTCAGCTACCAATTTCATGATTGGTTATTTTATCAAATTATTCAACCACCATGATTGAAATTGGTTGGGCACCAATATATAACTTAATCCTTCTTTATGCTATAAATTCCTAAAAGCCTCTTCAGCCCGAATCCTTCTAATACAGTAAGAAGAGATTCAAAATTCTAATCTCTTATCTCTTTCCATTTAAGCATTGGGTATTGTGGATTAAATATCTCTTTGTCTACATCATATATACATAATGATCGGTACTTTTACATCTTCAAGTCAGTGTTTTATATTCACTATCTCCCAATTTTGAACATATTATGATATGTTAATTTTAGCATAAACACCATTTTTTTTTTATGGAAAAAATAATCATTTTGACCCCCACTTTATGCTCAAGTGTGAAGTTGGTTCTCCACCAATTTGTCTACCAATTTATAATAATAAAATAATCCCGTAGAAATTCAAAAATAATAAAAAATAATCCATCAAAATAGTTATGAGTAGTTTGCACTTGGCTTAATACGGGATTCTTTTTTGTTTATTGTTGAACTTCGGTAGAACTATTTTGGCACTATAAATTAGTGGATAATCAAATTGGTACTAGATGCAAAAAGTGGGCACTAAAATATTATTTTAAAAAATTTGAATACTAATATCATCTGAGTCTATTAACATTTTATTTTAAGTTTTTATTTAATTTTGGGTCATTTAAATTTAATTTTTAAGTTATTTGAGTCATAAATTTCATGTCAATTTTAAGGTAATACAATGTTAATTATCTTTTCGAGATATGTTAAATTCAATTATGATTGTTTCGTATTCATTTAAATTTGAATTGATTTCAATTCGTTTATTTTCTTTTTGAAAAATTTGAGTCATGATTAATTCTTAGTTAGTCTTAATTTGATATTGAGTCAATATTTAAGTTATGTATTTATTTTGATTCTAATTAATTTAATTTTTTTTTCAAAATGGATTTTAAGTTCTAATTTTCTTTTTACAATTTTGAGTCCTTAATGGAGTTTAAAAGAAAAAACTTAAAAAAAGAAGGAGAAAGAGCTAAATTGCAATGATGGAAAACTTGTCTAATTTTAAAAACTCAAAAATTTTTATATTAAAAAAATTAAAATAAACCTAAATAAGCTAAAATTAAGAAACATAATGAGAAAAAAGGATGGGTGATCAAGGGAATATGAATAAGATGTTGTGAAAATAATCCAAACCTTTTACTTAATCGCTTATGCCCCGTTTGGTTGCTGTAATCAACATGAGAGAATGAGAATGAGAATGGGAATGGGAATGAGAGTGTCTCCCACTCCTATGTTTGGTTGAGAGATTGGGGCTCCATTCCCATTTCCTAGGGAGCCTACTCTCCCTCATATAATTCTTCATATAAAGAAGAGCTCTTTCTTTAGTTGAAGTGATGAAATCATATTACTCTCCTGGAAATGAAATATACTGGGCAAAAATATCCCTGTTTAGAATAAATTTCAAACAAAAATACCCTTGTGATACATTAAAACCCTAATTTATTATTATTTATTTGATTTATTATTATTTTTAATTATTATTAATTTATTAAATATATTATTATATTATTATATTATTAATTAAAATTATTATATTATTAATTAAGTATATATTAATATATAATTATATTATTAATTAATAATTTAAATAGATGTCTGCCTTTTTTTTTTGTTTTATGATAAGGGATAATATGGTAAAATATGCACACTACCTAATTGATTCTCATGTGTAATCTACTAACCAAACGAAATAAAAAGAGACATGCTCATTCTCATTCCTTCCTAACCAAACAATATTTTAATATTCCCATTCCAACACCCACTCTCATTCCTATTCCTATTCTTATTCTCATTGTATCAATTCTAACAACCAAACAGGTCCATAGTTGTCTATGTGTCATGTTGTTGGAGCCTATAAACACCCTTTTCTCTTTGTTTACTTGAAGACCCCAAACAACATGTATTTTAGGTCTTTGAGAATGAGATGGTGTAGCCTCGTTTTATGAGCATAATGGGGTTTATCTTAAATCTTTTTTTCATATCTAGTGCATGCTTTTGACAATACAAAGACTAATTGGAGTCTCGCATGCCATTTTGAGAAGAAGAAAGAATACAAAGCACGTTCGAAAAAGATTGAACATTTGTTATTACTCTCAACAATTAAAAAGCAAGTGGAAGTAGTACTGAAGCTCAAGGTCTCTTTTAAGAAGATAAAGCTACAGTCACCTTACAAATACCACTACCCTCACAAATTAATATAAAACTCACAGATCAAAAAACAAATTCAGTAATCAAACATTAAGGTGCTCTAGGACATGAACAAGCTCAATATAATCATTCAACATATAAAAAGTGGGATCTATTTGAATTTAAGGTGGAAAATAGTGTATTAAATCATGGGAGAATAGGTAATCCTCTAAGGAAGATAGAGAATCTCTTAATTATTTAATTTATGGGATAGAATTTTTCATCTGTTTTGACTTTGGTGTTTATCTTATAAATATTTTTAAAATGACTCATATTGATCTACCCTTATTTGTGGTTTAATTCTTAAAAAAGAAACAAGTATCTTGGTTCATTCTATTCATCAGCTAATCTTTATATTAACATATTGATTAACTTTCTATTACATATTCTAAAGCAGCATCTTTTTTTTGAATGAAGGTGTTTGATTCAACCTTTATGCATGCCTATAATATTTGCAAACAAGAAGTAAACAAATTCCCCTATTTACCTCATTATCCTTTCTCGTATTAAGAAGAAGAACAGACCTCAAAACGCACGTTGTTTGAGGTGTCCAATTTTGAAGAAAAAAATATGCGATGCACTACAAATGCAACACGGCATGTAGATGTCAAACTTATATCAGCTGCTTTACAGCAGACATGTTGTAAACTGTCTCCCAGTCATTTGGATTTGGATTTGGTAAATTTAAAATTTCAAAAGTAGGTGAATTTGATAAAATTTGAATCGTTAGATGAAAATTTAATGGTTCAGATTTCTAGAAACTATTCAAAGTTATTTTATATGTATTGAAATTTGAACCGTTTAATAAAAATTTAATCATCCAAATCTTTTTAAACGCAGTAAATTTGAATTTTCAAATGTAGAGAATCCGAATCCCAATCATTTGATTCATCTGATGAATAAGTTGTTGTCACGTTGTGTCGTCTCTTTTTCTTTTTCTTTTTTTTTTTTAAATTTCTAAACACCCCAAAACACATCGTTTCACTTAAGGGTTTAATTTCTATAACCCATAAACCCAAAATGACATTATTTTAAGGTATTTTCAAAACTTACATTATGCACATTTGATCTCCTCCACTTTTTTAAAGTCATTCCCTTCGTATTACAGAGTTTGATCTCAATGTTGTGTGCGTAATATTACTTTGTAGAATTAGCCATGGAACAGCCAAAAATGATCGCCACCTTGCAAAGTGATCTGCAAGATCAATTCGCCCATTAGTTCGCACCATCAACGAAGTTGCATATCATTGTTTGCTTCATTCCCAGTTTGCACAAAATAATATTGCAATCTGCAGAATAGGAATGAAGCTACATAAAGGCAATGGAAGCAAAATGAAGGCAAGCTTGGATGCTATAAACTTGAAATGCTACAAGAGAGGTTCAAATTGAATTCCAAATAAGTGAAGTAACATGAACTTAAATGAGCTCAAATTTAAGTAACATAAAGCCAAATGAAGGAAGAAGAAGAAAAATGGAAGAAATTTACAATGTA
Organism: Delonix regia; assembly: GCA_037074485.1. NCBI lineage: Eukaryota > Viridiplantae > Streptophyta > Magnoliopsida > Fabales > Fabaceae > Delonix > Delonix regia. The sequence goes on from CM073451.1 coordinate 22,338,048, forward strand.
AACCTTTTACTTGGAAAAATGAATCTGATTTGCAATGTAATCCAGCTATTACAAGATTCCTAGGTTACCTTTGTACTTGTGACTATTACAAAGTTGAAAGTTATCTTTGTACTTGTCACTATAACAAAATTCTTAGGCTACCTTTGTACATGTGACAATTACAATTATTCCAAGGTTATATTTATACAGTTATACTTGTAACTGGTACATATTTCTACTAATCTTTTTATTTGGCATAATCACATACAAAATGTCTAAAAAACTGCCATTTGCATAAAAAGTGTACATGGTCCATCTTGACAGGTGAAATTTGTAGAAGTACCATATATATCTGGACCTCTAAGTGAATGCACCAGAGTTTCTAGTGGCTCCTATATAACAAATCCAAGAAATAGTGACATAAACATTTATTACATTGTGAACTAAAATTAGAAAGAAATGCATTAAAAATTAGATTGCCATCAAGAATATTGTAAAACTACATTAACTCCTATTTGGTTGTTGATACTTACAAGGGGTTGAATGCTTAACAAGATAGTTTGCAATGCATCTGACTTTAGCTTCAGTGTCCTTGAATGAAAGGCAAAAAAAGAGTTATCAAGTATGAAATGAAAAAAAATGATATTTAAGAAATATAAGTATAAGCTTACTTACTCCGTGTTGTTGTGAATGTCCAATAGTTGAAGCTTTTTTTTCTTTTCCTCAGCTAGAATTCAACCTAACTCTTTACATGTCACTAACTCTTTACATGTGAGAACAACTTACTCTAGCCTATATCAAACCAGTTCATCATCATAAGTATACATGCATTTCTTAAAATTAGTCAATAAATGAGATCCATTCTTCATGTTGCCAAGGCGCTCAATGCCATTTTGCATTAAATTCTATGTACAAAGACAATAGCTACTTTCAGGCATCACTTCACTTGAAAGAATGCATCCTTAGCAAAGTTAATAACAAATTTCCATGGCCTAGTCCTGATCTGTGAAAACAACCTTTGGTTTTTTTTGCTTGTGTGCCTTTAAAAATGTCTCAAATAGCCATTTGAATGACTGGACTATTTTATCATACAATAATGCCTAATCAAATATTACTACTTGCCTATAATGATTAAATCCTAAGAACACAGCAAGTGGTATGTGGGCACGATTAGTACAATAAGTTGTATCTAGAAAGACCCTATATCCAAAATATCGGCAGTCAAAGAGCATGTGTGCATTAGTCTAGAAAACATTTGTTATTTATTCATCGATATCTATTTGATAAACATGATAAAATGACAAGTTATCCACTGGTTGTCATTAGAAATACTGTAAGAGACAGCTAGCTTCCTTGTTTCTCATGCTTCATTGCTGTTTAGACCGAAGATAATTCTTAGCATTTAACTTGATAAAATCAAGATTGGTTATATCTCTGGTTTGTGCGCTCATAAGTCAAAAAGTTACTTTTTAACGAATTCCAAATTTCTTAGCTAATGCAATTTTGTCTGCTTAGGCTTGAGATATTTTATGCTAAGAAGCCAACATGTGTATTGTTTCTACAAGTTGGAGAGGATGATTATGGTATAATACATTTGAGATGTGCAACATTTTGTCTTGGTACTTACTTACAACACTGAAAATTGAAGTTAAATTATAGAAATATCAGGATGACAGAGTCTGCGAAAATGAAAAGTTGCTCCTTGTCAAATATTAGTTAGGAACATACTATATTGTACCACACATAAATATAATTTTGAAACTTAAAAATTAAAGGAAGTAACTAAAGAGAGAACCTACGAAAGCAAAAATTATTTCAAACAATGAAAGCAAATGCCTTCACTGTAATAAGCAGCGACTAAAAAAGGCTTCTTTCATATTTGGAGCTTGGTTCATATATGGCAGTACCGATGAAATAGGCTTTTCTTCCTTCACTGCTAATGTCTTCTTTCTCCTTCTCTTCTTCTATTTCTTCTTCTTCTTCTTCTTCTTCTAATGATGATGTCCTTCACTCCTTCCTCACCCTTCATGGCTGCCATGAACCGAAGGAAGTTGAGGAAAATTGGCGCCAAAACCTCCTCCATTTTACACATATGTGACTTTAGCCTCCCCAACCCAACACTGATCAATGCAATGGAAGGAGAGCTGATATGCAAGGCATCAAGGGACCCCAAAACGATGTTTTTTTGGGATATGTGGATTTAAAAAAATTGAACCCATGGGGTGTCCAAAAATTGAAAAAAAAAAAAAGACAATGCAACGTGGCAACAACATATTCATCAAATGAATCAGACGGTTGGGAGACAATTTACAACATAGTTGTAGTACAGCAGCTGATCTGAATTTGCAGACAATTGGGCAATCAAGGAAAAGTCGTGGATTACTCGAACAGCAAGCCTGCTGTAAGTTGCTAGACAACATCTAATCTAAATTCATGATTGGAGATGTACAACAACTGGTTGGCCGGATCATACAGCAGACTAGGTTAGGTTAGGCTAAAATAGAAAAAAAAAATTTAATATGATTGGAATGGATTTAATTGCCAAGCCGAATCAAGTTTTTAAAGTTATTTGATACCAGCTCAACTCAGTTCTTTTCTTAAAAAAAAAAAAAAATTATTTTTAGTTTATTTCAATTAATTTAATTTATGATAATTTTTAAAATATTAATTCTTTTTAAATTTTCATTATTTTCTACTTCAAAACTTAATTTTTTATCATTCTATTTTTTCATTTTAAATATTATTTTTTTTTTGTTCTTCCTTCAAGAAAAAAAATTTCTAATAATAATAAAGTATCATTAAAAACAAAAGAAGATCCAACACAATAATAAGTTTGCATCAGGTACCATACACTTTTATTTATTATATGGTTTGAATTATTGGATTAGAATAATTAATAACAATTGCATGATGTTACTATAAATCTAATAACTGGACAACTAGTGTTGTACTGTACCTAATTCAAACTCTATTAAGTGGGCTAATCCCTAGGCCTTGAAAAGCGACCCTCTGGAAAGACGACAGACCTTTGCTACGTTATAGCCAACTTCATCTGCATGCCAGACGTACCATCCTGTGACTAGAATCGCGAAGCAGAGTGTAATGGAATGGAATTCCTTTTACTGAACAACTGAGATACAAAGAAGAAAACTCTGCACAAGTAGATCAGGGGAAAATAAACGGTGATAGTCTTGAAAGAACCACTCTAGGCAACATCATGGTAAACCTTGAACTTACAACCAGAGAAGATAGATCTTCATCATAGGTCTCCTATTTAAACAACTTTGAATTCATAGGTAGCTTTTGTATCTGTGATGGTTGAACTCTCACATTTGCAATGTTATATAGAGCATGTCTACAATCAGGGAGGATGCTTATGGACCACGGAAGCAAATCATAGTGGTTGTTATTGAGTGTCACTCCAACATCAGACTTTGAATGATATTTTGCTAGAAAAGTTGCACGTCTCGTCCCCTGTAGAGAATTCATGTGGCTGCTGAGAAGTTCGCAATAGTGTTATAGTAGAATCTGGAAACACCAAAGCTAGTTCACATAGCATGATAGTTTATGAAGCTCTTTCAAATGACCATATTGAGGTTCTCTGATCAATCCATATTCAACAATGGAAGCATCATAGTTACAGCTTGTGGTGATGAATAGGCCTTCAACAGTACATCCAAAGGAAGTTCCCCTACCGATCCACTTGGTGCACACATTTGACCCAATGCAAAGATGAACATGGAGCCCCACTTTGCGTAAGGTCATAATGAACAGTACCAGATCGTATCTCCCTTCAAAGTTGTAATCGCCAGAGTCAAATACCAAAACAAGAAATGGTAGCAAGAGTGCGGGGAAATTAACACATAAACCCAGCATTTCTATTTGTAAATCAAGAATTATAGTGCAACAATACAGTATACACATAGTGTGTTTGTCAATCGAAGAATAGTTTGCTAGGTAGCAATTAATACCATGGATTTCCCTTCCATAATGAATGTAACCAATGTAGGTTAAAGAGGAAATCACAGTGGCAAGAGTGACCTCAGTAGGCTTCACACCTTCAACTGCCATTTCACTGTGCAAAGAGAGTGACTTATTAGGGTATCCATTTTGAGCAGAGGCAGCCAACATAGAATTCCACATCACAGCATCACTTACAAAAAATTTTTCATATACTTGCACTGCATCTCCACCAGAACCACATTCCTCAGATCGATCAATAAGATCTGCATAGTAGTGAGAAATTTGTGTGGTAAATGACAAGTTCAACAAGTTCAAACCACTCAAAAAAGGTTGAGAAACGAATCTTTCGAACCTTTTTGTCATTGTTTTAACCGTTCTAGCAACTGCGGCCACCGATTGTTCAAGTTGGTCAAGATGAGAATTAGTCATCTTGTCGGTGTGACCTATGGATTCCGCAAGACGCTTCACTTCGGCAGCCAAGTCTTCCATTGTTGTGTTATCAGCCATGGGAGGTCAATGAAAGTACCAGTGTAATGGAATGGAATTCCTATTACTGAACAACTGAGATACAAAGAAGAAGAAACCTCTGCACAAGCAGATCAGGGGAAAATATAGAGAACTTGAAGGAAAAGAGAGAAAGCCAACAGAAGTAGATTCATCCAAATTCTTCCACATCTATTCTGCATTCATCCACCCTCCTTTATACCCTAGTTGGGTTATTTTAGTATGTTGCTTCTTCTCGACTGATTGTTTGCCATCTGTCCCTTTTCTGTTATCAATCCCGTGCTTTACTCTTCTGCTGCCACATTAACAACTGAGCTAACTAATTCAGAATTGCTCGAGCCCATAACACAGGCAAGGAATTTGAACAGAATAAGGGGAAGTCCTCTAGACTCTTGAACGTAAAGCAGAAAAGGAAAGTTGGAGATTTGATTTCAGGTTGCAAGCGGTGATATTGGGAAGGTAATGATTCAAATGAATTAGGAAAGACCCTAGGAAATACAACAATCTCAACTATAAGGAGGGCCGAGATAGACGAGATAATGATTGATATTTGTTGTGGGAATATACGATCATATTTTTATTTTTGGGTTGGACGAAAATACTTTATAAGTGAATAATATGATTGCACCCAGTGCAATTGCATCTAGTGCAATCTGAATTTCTTTATATTTCAGTGGGAATACGAGAAAATCTGGATTAAAGATCCTTATTGAAGGTGACGAACTGAAAGAGTGAAAGACAGAGAAGGAAGAGAGGAAAGATAGCGAAAGAGAGATTAAACTGCGACTGAAAAGAAAGAGGAGAAATAGTGGGACAGAGTTAGTGTAAAAAGAGGACAAGCCAAACTATGGGGCTTTCATAGAGGTAGTCTTCTGCTTCTTTTTCACAAAATTTGGATATGCTTAATTGATTAACATGGATGAACTTGATGTTCCACATTTAAATTTGCTCCCGATCTAAGTTGGTTTACAATGTGATTGTACATATTTGACGACACAATATTTGTTTGTACGTTATTTTCTCTCGCCGGGTGTCTTACTACAATGACTAGATTCGTGATGACGGAAGCAGAGTCACGATGGCTAGGAGGCTAGGTTTGCTATGATTGGAATAGAAAAGTTATGCTTTAATTTTAATTTTTTGAAATTGTAATTTTTTAAATTAAAATTAAAAATTATAATTAGCTTTCATTAGTTCTTTTTTAATTTTATAAAATATACGCATATAATTGGAAATGGAATTCTAAAGTATATGCCAAACAGAAATTATTAAAATTACTACGTGAATTCCAATTCTAATCTCCCATTTGAAGTGCAATTCTTGATGTTAAACAAAACCTTATGGCTAACAATACAATTGTAAAAGTTCCGTTAAATCTTTATTACAAGTGGGGCATTTTTTATTTTCGGATAAAATCGAAATTTGTAAAGATGCCAGAATCCTAAACCCATAATTAGCATAAATATTATAGTTCAAGATAATTGGATGTGGAATTTTTTAAAAAAATTCAAAATTCTTATGTTTTAATTTTACTAGCCTTTTGCAAATACAAGATATCTAACATTTTTATTATCTTATAGATACTTAAAATACTTGATTTTTAAACCAAACTCTTATGACTGGGTCCAGTGACGACAGTAAATTGCAAAACGTGCAAGCAATAGTAGAGTGGAAGATGCAATGATGTATATAAATACCAATTTCTGTATGGTACAGAAGGATGTACAAATGTCGCGATATACTGATTTTCCAATGTAAGGAAAGAAAAACTACCTGAGTTGATTGAAAAATAAGACAAAAAGCTATCGTCTTCACATAGAGTAAGAAGTCCCTAGTGGATTGGAAATGTCACGAAGCACCACTGGAGAAGCAGACAGGCTTTGACCAGGAATAGCAAACACAGCCTCTAGCTAGGTGGCCCGTCTGTCTACTTTCAGATATGGCAAGGCTCCTATTACATTGTCATAGTCACTCCTACTGACCGGATGCTGTGAATGATCATAAAATAAGAGTTAGACATGAAAACGCAAGCCCTATAGTTTCATATGTTACTGTATGCAATGAATCTCAGACATTTTACCCACTCAAACTGCTTCCAGGCAGAAAAAAAAGAGAACTTCAATGAAGATGCAGAACAATAGCTTCAAGTCAAATGTCACCATTTTATATGAATGCATGTCAGATATCTAAATTCATCTACGGTATCTAAATCTAATATTTCCCCACAAAGCAGTTAAGTTCATTTCCATGACACCGACGTGAGCTTTTTGACAAGTTCAGTTATTGCAACAGGTTCAATAAGACCTCATCTTGAAGCATGCATACACTATATTATCGTTTCATATTTAACAACTGGAAATTTAGTTAACAGTGGAGATTTGTTTATATTGGACAAATCCACACATAGGTTGAATCTTTATAAATTAAGAATTTGAAAGGACTATAGAAAAGGTGAGACTTGGAATACATTCCTTGAGGTATTTAATCTTTACATAAAAAGCTTTGTCATTTTAGTTAATCAATTCAGGATATACTGAATTAAGAAAAGTAATGACAATTCAAATAACGACCCAAGTCAGTTGTATGATAAATTGTCTTCAGGCATCAACAAATAGACATGAAAAGAAACAACTAGAAGGTATCTACAACCAAAACCACTTAACCCTACTTAAATCACACAGCAAAGTACAAATGTAATAAAGTCATACAAAGTAAAGGAAAAAGGGAAGAAGTGAAGATAACACTTATCCTCCATCCTATATTCCTATGTCCAAAACCAAAAGCCATCTCCATTACGCAGTAATATAATGAGAGGAGCTTTAAACAACCCCAACCTAGAAGCAAAAAAGCTAACCAAGAAATCGAATAGAAAAAATAAATAGTAGTCAAATTCTTAAGCATGAGAGCACAAAAGAATTTTTTAATCCAATGAAATCCTGCTAATAAAAGCAAAATTAACCCCATGAACAATTTAGTCGATGGCAACATCACCTTATCCAACTGCTTATAACTTAATATGAAGATATCTTTGGGTAAGAAGGGGTGAAGACTAATGAATAATCAAGATGGAAGACCTTCATTTGCCAAAATAAACTATAAAGACCAGATTTTAAGCACAGTTGGAAACTAGTATCCAAATTGAAGAACTACCAATGAGTTTTGGCTTAGTAGTTCTAGAGTTAGGGCTAAAGGATCCAAGTTTAAAATCCACGAAGAGTCAAATCCCCAAAAAAAATTGAAGTATAGCGCATAGTCAAAAACTAAATGAAATATATTAATACCATACGTCCCAAACTGGATTCTGCATCTTAAAAGCTACTTAGCAGAAAAAGCTCATTTCTTATGGTCAAAGAAATCATCTTCATAATTATATGGCTTTTATGTCATTGAATTTCTGATTGCAACGCTTCGTGACAAAAGTAAATTTAAGCGCAACTTAAAAACCCTATTCCAGACAAAACACTCAGGCCATATACTTAAGATTAATCTATGTTTGAAAAAAAAGAAGCATTTCCTTTTAGCAAATGGTCGTAATTGAAAAGAATCGCATGGGAAAAAAAATACTTGCCACTATAAGATAACCATTTACACTACGAGAAATCAATATGTTTATGGATATCTGAGATGGTTAAAAAGTGATCCCACCATTTTCGAGAGTCGCAATTTTCTCTTTGTGTTCTTCTTGCCCAGCAAATGCTGCTTTCCCGCTCTCCTGCGCACTATTTTTCCTCGACCTGTCACCCGGAATCGCTTTGCTGACGCCTATGAACGAAATTTAGATGAAATTCAGAGAATAAAAGCACGTAATTGCTCAAAACTCCAAAAAGAAAACTAAAGCGAACGGTAAAATCTATTCGATTTCCTTACTGTATAACAACAAAACAAATTGCAAATGACAAGTGACACCATGAGATCCAACTTCACAATGACAATAAATCACACATAAAGAGAGGAAGAAACCTTGTGAGTTTTCATTTTGTAGCCTTTAGCAGATACAATGGTGAGAGGACGAATCCTTTCAGGAAGAGAAGTAACTGTGCACAGCTGCAGGGGAAGAATTGAGCCAAACCCAGAAATGCTACTTGACGAAGTGAGTTTCACTGAGTTCGTCTTGTTGAATGGAGCGAAACGGACTGAGCCGAAAGAAATACGAGAGGAAGAAGAGCTAACCGGAAGACATCTGAAACTAAACGACATCGTCATCGTCGCCGTCGTGCATGCCATCTTTCAATGGCTGTTCTTCCTGCCAGGCTCTGCTACGTCTTGTTGTGGAACTTGTGGCTGAGCATAAAGGCGGAATTATCGTTTGTGATGCTCGCACAGCTATCCTTGACACGAGCTGGCACACCAACGCACCCAATCGGGTCGGATCCGGTGTATGTCCGGGTCATTCCAAGTTTTTTAAATTTTTTTATAAAATTAAATCTAAATTAAAAAAAATTTATTTATATTAAATAAATGAAATATTTTATATTCATTAAATTATTTATATTCAATGTGTATTAGTTATTTTTTAAATAATAAGTAATTTTATTTAAAAAATAACATATATATATTTATATATATGACCAAGTCAGGTTATCCCATAACTTGGCGCAAGTGTTACTGTATAAACCTTGGGTTGGGGTAGCTATGACTCGGGCCAAGTCAAATTGAGTGAGTTGACCGGAGTCATGTTTACCCATAATTCATGAACAATTTTTTTTCTTTTTATAAGTATTTATTACTTGAAGTTGATTCAACAAAAATGAAACCATAGAAAACCAAAAAATATAATTTTAATTGTATATTATAGTTTTTTGAATAAAAATAAATCACATAAAAAATTTTAAATTCAACTCAGTAACTTTGCTTCAAGTGAGACTTCCTTCGTGCATAAATTTAGAAGCACCATATGTTTGAAAATTTTTATTTAAAAATTAAACTTTATGATCAATATAGTTTACTTCAAAAAATATTTTTCATTGATGTGTAAATAGAGATTTGAAAGATAAAAATGAATTTTTGAAAAAAAAATACTAAATCAAACAAAAATATTTATAAAGGAAAATCTTGTTTTATTGTACAAACAAATTTTTAAATTTTTCAAACTCCAAACATATTTATATAAAAGGAAAGTAAAAAATTATTTATCCATCACTTTATTTACTTATTTAAAAAATTAAAAATACTCATTTATATGAGAATAAATTTTAAAAATTATGCACTATACGTGTATTTTTCATTACGTACAATAGAGATTACTGGAAGGTAAATACAAAAGGAAGAAATAAGGATTTGACACAATTATACAATAATAAACTAAAAGGCTCATTTATGTAAGCTTACCAATGTTTAAGAGAAGCCAATAAATGTCGAATATCCTTGACTAAGACAAGTGTATCTTCTGGAAACTTGAGGCCGTGAGCAATGGAATTAAGATAGTTAGGTTTCCAATTGAGAGACCTATCTAGGTATAAGTAAATCTGATTACAGACTGAGTCTTTGTAAAAACAAGTCGAATTTGTATTTAGGCTCATTTTTTATTTAAGCAGAGGCTTGAATTAGGGCCCAATTTTTTAAATTTAAACTCAAACAAGATCTCAACAAATGTCTAAAAGTCTGGCCTAACCCATTTTATATTTATATAATAAAAAAAACTTTACAATACAAAAAACTTAATAGATATAATTCATTGATTAAAAAAATGATATTGACAAAATTAAAAGAAATAATTATCATTCATGAAATTTAATAAAAATATTAAATATATTTATATAATACATTATTATGTAATGTCAATAAAATTAATGTCAAAAAACTATAATGTAATGTCAAAAAATTTTATAAAAATGTTTATAATATATATATATATATATATATATATATATAACTCATATTAGATCGAGCTTTAAAAAAGTCTGAGACCGACTTTAGACTTTAAAACTTAGGAACAAATTCAAGTCAAGTTTTCATCTTTCTTTTTTAAGCTGGGCCAATCAGGCCCGAAGGACTTTTAATGAATGAATGAGTAGGTCTAAGTACAAGCTCTAACAATAGTTGAAGTCTCCTATGTTTTAACTTAATAATAATTTGGTCCTTTATAACAAAATTTAACTGTATATTGCTAAGTAATCTATTTTTTTGGTTGGAAAAATATGCTTTTCATACTTCAAATATTAACATAAAATTTTCATTCATTGATATAGTTGTTCTTTTTCTACATAGTCTAACCTTAAGCACAGCCCTTTTACAAAATAATTTGAAAATAACTGTTATATTTTAAAAGAACAAAGATCCAATTCCACCTGCTTCTGCCTTCCTGAGTATTGATTGTCATCACTAACACAAATCGCTAAGAGGAAGAAAGTGGCATTAATTTTTAAAAGTTCAGTAAACTTTCCATGGTAATTTACTTTTAGCTCATTTAGTGTACACCAAGCCACTATTAAGTAGGGTGAACGTTTCCCCAGGTTTTTAGGAGGAGTATTTTAGCCCCGGAAAAATTGTATAACTTTTCTAGAAAATAATAAATTTAAGATAAATTTTTTTACATATTTACAATTTCGAATGCAATATTCAGTTATAATATAAAGGTATAATTATAATATTACTATTTTTTAATTGATATTATTACAATTATATTCCTACATCATAATTAAATATACTTACAATTGTAAGTACACTAAAGATGACAACCAAATTTAATTATTTTTTAGACATGAGAAATGATAGTGTCCCGAAATGCATTTCAAGTGGTTGAAATGTAAGAATTAAGAAGTTTGCTCTTCTAGTGTCCTACATCAAAATATGAGGAAAAACACATCAACATTTACCTTCTCCTATTAACAAGTAATATCAAATTTTCTTTCCTTTCAAGATTTGCTAAAAACTTATTACATAAAAATTTTAGCTTTAGACTTTTAGCTATGACTAAATTCATATACAAATTAGAATGATTAAACAAAATTATTGAAACAGAAACAAATAAAAGCACCCTTTAAAGATATGACTGAAATACCGATAAAATAAATACCAATGTCCATGAAAAGAATTATATCTTTATCACATATGTAAAACAAGATGTTCAAAAAGTAATACATCAGCCTTCTTTATCTCTTCTCACTTAAGCTATTAAGCTAGCAGGACAATAGAACTCACACAAACTTAAGAGATGATTGAAAAAAAGTACCAATTATTTGATTAATATACATTCCAAAATTTAATATAAATACATAACTTTAGCCAAATAATTATTTCTAATTATCAATAATTTTAAATACCTTATAACCATTTTATATTTCCTGTTTACCATATCTCATTATATGTTCATGAAAACCAAAAAGTATAAAAACACAGAAAGTCTTACACTAGCACTGTAACAAATAAAATTTAGTTACAGCCTTGATCCCTCGTGCCTCTCAGGCTCTAAATAGAAATATCTTGTTTCACAGATGCCACTATCCAGTTAATGCTATATATTTAAGTCGTTTTCAGCACTTATACAGCACTGAATACTCAGCACTAATTCGATTTTTGTTATGTCATATAACCTATTTTTTCATAAAATCCATAATTTAATTGAGTTAGATCCTAAATCTTAAGCAACAACCGCATATTTGTCAGAAAAATGAGTGGTAATACTGGACTTCTCAGTTCTACGGGAGTATAATAAAGATTTTCCTCTTTATTGCACAGAAGGAAAAAGAACACCGGAATCTATTTCCATACAAATGCTAAATAAGGAACTGAACATTGCAGCATAGAGTCATACTGGATAACTTCCATTTCCATCAACTGTATGTAAAAAGCCCCATCACAACATATTCCAATCAGAACCCTAAGCCATAAGAGAGTTGAAATTTGAGCATTATTGTTTCATCAATATGGCTACTGCTTCCCACTCCAAACCACATATCACATCCTGCGAAGCGATTAATTAAAATCGTTAAGACAGAATCTTTTACCTTCTGGCTTTTTTGTCTTCCTTTTCTTCCTTTATCCTTTCCATTTGATAAACCATTTAGTAAAAAAGAGAAATAACATAACAAAGAAAACCCGTTAAATAGTTCCACGTAGTACAAATCATATATGTTGGCCCCACTTACCGATGGATTATGTTGGTCAATATCAAAGCAATTAATGGAACAGGGTTCTGCAAGCAGCTCCTTAGGTTCCTCACCTATGCAATTTAGATACAAACCACAGATGCAGCAAATCAATCCCAGATTTAAGTTTCAACTAGTTTCCGTTTCCTTCTAATATAAATGACCACTCCCCCATATATAAAACAAAGTAATATATTTGTATTCCTGATTAATTGGCATTCCAACATGTTGCAACTAACATGCATACCTTGCTCGATTATGGCAAGAATTCCGTCCTCTGAGCAGATTATGGCAGGTAAGATCCGGGTAGATGACATATTAGACTTTGTGCAACGATCATACTGTATCTCCCAAACCTCACTTTCACATACTGACTGGACTTCAGTGTTGCCGGCTCCTGTCCCTGTCCTAGAAAGAATAATAGGCTGTTGTTGCCACCTGAGATCCCAGGCAAAAACAGTACCTAAGGAGCCACCTGCCTGAAAAAATATTACAATGCCAGGACTGTCAGAACTCAGAAGTAATGACTGAAAAAGCAGAGGGCATTTTCAAACAATCAGTTTGGATAGAATCAGATATTCTATTTTATTACATAAATTACTGAGCTAGCAATTAAGTCATAGCACTAGCTATTGCAATAGTTCTCACAATCTCACTAAGCAGGCCCAAAAGTTTATGTGAAAAATGGAGTGTGTTAGATTATCATGGAGACATAGACGTGTACTGTAATTGCTGTGGCATAATATCACACTTGTAATAAATTTACCAAGTTATTGCACCTTTAACATAAACGAGTATATGAGAAATAACATATTTGAAACACTAAAGCAAGAAATTAACCCCAATGTAATAGCAAGGTCCTTTTTAAGGAATAATATTTAAAAAAAGAAAAAAGAAAAAAAGACAATGAAACTGAGGGACGGGGGGAACTGAAAAGAGCAAGAGAGAGAGCGTATCAACTAAATATGCAGAAAGTATGGCAAACTTCAGGCACTAGCCATGTGAAGGAATAAAACTAGACTAATTTAATGATGCTCCCCGATCTAGTATGAGCAATAAGGTCATTCAGGAGTCAGCATTAAAAATTACTGGCTTACATTGGTCATCATAAGATGACTGAATATGAAATGAATTGAGTAAACGTGGGAAAACTATCTTACAAGACAAGTGTGCTTTCGTGAAGGATGAATATCAATAGAGTGCACTATTCCAGCAGTCATTTTTTGATCCCTGCAACATTACAACCTAGTAAAAATCTTTGCAGAAATCAGTCTACAATGGCAGAGTTTTGACATAATATAATATGCTTATATTTGTATATCATAAACACGCATTTGACGGGCTTCGAACAGCTTCCTACAACATTAGCAAAGGTCTCACAATTGGACCACACCAAGTGGCTTCACTAGTAGATCTTAATATGCTATCAAGAACAGTAGAAATTTACAAAATAGTAGTAATACTAATATTAATAACGGGAATGTGGTTCATTGGAATTATAATTGCTTGATTATAGATTATCATTCTTCCAAAAAACAAAAAATAGTATATACATACATGATACAACTTCAAGACCACCAGATGATTCAGCATGCACGCAAAATGTTCAAAAAGAAACCAAAATGCAGAGAGTATTATACGACCTACGATAGAAATGCCAGTATGCCACTAACTTTCAACTGTTTCAAGTAAGTACCCACTTAAAAAATTGCTCACCAGTTACCCTTAAACTGAGAAACCGGCCCCCCGGGTTTTCTCTGGTCCCACCACTGAAGACTGAATCCATATCCACCGGTGGCAAATTCCACCGGCGATGCCCACTTGGCTGCCGTGTACGACACCAATCCACTGCTGTCAAAAACCCGACGATAATTTAAACTCGAATTGCCAATGCTGACCAAATTCACCTTCCCGTCTTCTGCAACACTCACACACTCCGCCCCTCCACCCATCAGGTCAACGCATGAAATTGGTCCCTGATGCAATTCGTTCTCCGGCACTGAAACCTCTGATTCCAAAGACGCATCTGTAGAATCGGAGAACAAAAAGTGCATAGAACCCGCGAAAGTTGAAGCAGCAATAATGGTTTTCTGAAGGAACTGTGAGGCTTTGAGAGATGAGACTCTGGAAGGTGAAACCCATGAAGAATGGGGTTCTAGGGATGCTGGGTTTGGTTTAAAAGAGTAGATTTCGATGGAAGAAGCATCAGAATCGGAATCAAATGAAGCCAGAACCGCAAATCGATCGAATGGAGATAGCGGTGGGAGCCAACGAACTGCGTCGACGTATTTATATTGGGGAAGCCTGTGGATTTCTGGGCGCTCAGAAAGCGCTGTGACCGCCATTTCTAGGTTTTAGAGGGTTTTTCTGCAGAAGAGAGGGGGAGGCAACTGCGATCAGAAAGGTGGAGGTGGGAAATGGGTATATTGAATTTTATCATCCAAATGCCCCTGAATTTTGTTAAATTACCTCGACGACATTCTTTCTCACCTCATTTATGCGACCATGCCATTGCCATTGCAATTGCCAAAGATTAAGCTGTTAGAACCAATGTTGTTAAAATTGTTTGAAAGAGGTAAATGTAGAATTATACGAGTTTATCTCTAATTAAAATATAATTATTAAAATATATAATTATATAATTAAAATTAATATTTTTAAATTTATATAAATAACTAAAATTATTGAATACAATAATTAATAATTTATTAGTTTGATTATAATTGAATTGTGATAATTAAATATAAATATTTTTTAAAATTTTATATATTTAAATCTAAATATAATAACTATTAATAACCAAATAATAATAATTTTAAATTTGAATTAAAATGATTTATAGAGTAATAAATATAATTGTTAAAAATTACTTTATCAAAATAGGTCAAAAAATAATAATAAATAATTTTTCAAGTCATGATTAATAAAAAATTTAAAATAAAATTTCTATAAAAAAAGTCAATAATAAATATATATAATGCATTACAAATGATGAACATAAAATTTTTATTAGTTATGCAGTAATAGGTGATAAACTTATTTTAAGTGTTTGGGTTTAAGTATAAGGAAATGTTTTCCTTTAAACTAAGAAAATAAAGTCGAAATATATGTAATACAATACACATATAAATTGAATGGCAATGTTGGATCAGTGGACATGTGCAATTTTGCTGTTTGGATGTCACTGGTTCGAGTGTTCTTCTTTTTTTTTTTTTTGAAAAACAATGCTACTGAATCAACTCGTCTAAGTTTGACCGAGTTAATTACTGAGTTAAAATGAGTTTGAGTTGGTTCCGAGTCAAAGATCAAGTTGACTCGCGAGTTTGATTACATTGGTTAGAACAAACCCTTTATGCCACTAGTTAAGTATATATGTTCATAAGTAAATTTATTCTGTACCGTTACAATTGTGAAGTAAAGCAATCCATTTGTAAGTTAAGTAAGTCAATTAATTTAATTTTAATTTATTTATTAATCTTAATAATTTAAAGGATTTCACTGATATTTAATTTTTGTTATAAAAATTAACCTTTGAAATCAAAATTTAAATACCCTTTATGAAGAAATTTAAAGATTTTCATTACTTTGTTTAATCTATTCTAATTGTTTGATGAGATTGGAGCACTGAATAATTATTTTGGTTTGTGCGTTTGAAGCGTGAAGAAATAGTTTGAGTATTTAAAATTTAAATTTCATTGTCGAGATAATTATTTATATTTTGGAGAATGTTTGATATAGTTACGTTATTTGATTTTATCTTTCTTTTCTTTAATTTTTATATTTATGTAACTTATTTAATTTATCTTGTAGGATGGTTAAAATTTTTAATTCATTTAAATATATTTTTTATGAGGATAGCTCATGTTGATTAGATTAGCCACTTTAACACCTTTGGTTTAAAATATAAGAGAGTAAAACATAAAGTAAAATCTTTTGGAATGGTGTAAAATCGATCAATAAAAATTTAAAAATTGGATTTTTTTACTTTTTGATTAATATATAATTGAGTAAAATATTTTTTTTGATTTATCAACTATTACAAATTTACTATTTTAATTTTTTATTCATTGAAATATTTAAAATAATTTTTTATCCATTGAAAATTATTATACGTAGTCCTCTATTTTTTTTAAATTATTATATTTAATCTATAAAATTTAGAATTTAGAGTTTCCTAAAGTAATTAAAATTTAGTAAATTTTTTAACAATAAAAGATGAAGTGTTATATTTCTAATAAGTAAGGAATAACTTTGAGCCTATCAATAAATGAGATATTAAAATAATAATTTTGTAAATAGTAAGTAATAAAAATAATATTTTTTTATATATAATTTTTGCAATTTAATATTTATGATTGTTTTTTGACACGAGATAGTTTGATTAAAAAAACATTTTCTTCTGTGTTTTTTAAATGATTTGATAACATGTGACTTTGAAAATGATGATGCCGATTTGAATTTCAATACCAATGCAATATCCGTTTTAGAAACTCCGAACCAAGTAGCGTCACTAACTTTTGAACATCGGACATTACGAAATGTTGTTGATAAGATAGTTATATGGAAAGATTTTCTAACGTTTAACGATTGGTACCTATGAACAATTTTTAGTTCTAATATGGATTAACATCAATTAATTTTTGGGCTATTTAATAAACTCTCTTATTATTGATTTACGTTCAATACTATTATAAAATGATTGAATTACGTTATTGGATAACTCGATATTTATAACTCAAATAAATACAGATCTCAATTTACAAGACATTAAGAGGTTATTTATCCTATTTGTGCGGCCCAAGGCATTTTTGTCATTATGCACATAATCTTTCCTTAACATTTGAGTGGCATGCTTATGAGAGAAATTATAGTCATTTGGCAAGTTGCATACTCTCTCCATTTTCATATTTCTCCTCATTCTTGTTTTTGCCATCTTCATAGCTTGAGCAACAAAGAAAGAAGATCAATGTAGAAATTAAAGTATGATTTCATCATTCAACCCAAAATCCCTCTCTTATGTTATTTATCAACTGGTATTAGAGCACAAAGGTGAATCCTTAATGGTAGAAAATCTTATAGCAATTTCTCTCTTGGTTTCTTCTCTTCCATGGCTGAAATTTCTAAGAATCCCATGAATTTTTTAGGAAATCTTGTTGCTTTGGTTGATTCTTGCTTGGGTTTGATGATTTGACAATCATTTTATGTCATCAAACTATTTTAAAAATCTCTTTTTTATTGGAAAACACCTCATTTTGCCTAAAAAAACGTAACATACATATTTTGGTATGGTATTGCAACTAGCTCGTAATTAATTATGTTACTAAAACTCTACCTCTCAATTGTGTAATGGGATCATGACTAGATTTTGGCTGGTCACGACACCAAAACATTTTGTACAAGGAAATTTTAATTTTGGCATTTTGGTGATGACATGTAAGTTGCCTCCTATGTCATACAACCACTTCGTAATGAATACTGTGACAAATGTGTTTGATGCCTCTTCCTCGTGGCATTTTTCTAAAATAGTTAAATTATTTGAAAAGAAAGAAATGAATGTATTTATGAATGTGCTTTTGCGATAATGTCAGCTTAATAACTGAATGGAATAAAAAAACTATCATATATTTTAGTCCAAAAGCTACGTAAACTATTAAGTCTTGCCATTAAAGGAAACATGAATGTCTCTGCTCATAAACGAGACCAAAAATGAATTTACAACACAATAAGAGAAAGTTTCATTTATTCCCCCCTAATGTTATCATCATCATCATCAACATTGTAATATTTCAAAAAAACTTATTTAATAATATAATTCCTGTGGAATAATTTTATATATATATATTAACCTAAGAGAAGAAGCAATACAATTAAGGAAAAATATGAAAATCTAAATAGTTGAGAAAAGAGAGAGTCAGAAGATCTCTTATATTAATTCAAATAACATTTTTTTTCATGAGGTTTAAGCTGACTCAAGTGGCTAAGCCTTACTTATGCAAACAAGAAAACTGTGTTCAAACCTCAACAAGTGCAAGTCTAATGTTTTTGTCTCTTTTTCCAAAAGTGTCCTCTACCCCTAAATAAAATGACCTATATGCCCTTTATTTTTTCTTCTCTTCCTCATGTTAGTTCCTCCTTTTCATGTGAACATCTTTGTTTAAGCTGAGCTGAGAAGTTGGTCGCCCTCTTCTCTTTGATTTTGCCACATTTTGCTCCTTCACTACTGCTCTTCTTGTTTCTAACGTCCAGCAACACATTTTCGATGAGTGGTAGACCAAAAAAGCTTTAGAATTCTAGCAAGAATGCACTTCAACGTAAGACATGATGTTGAGGGCAATTTGAGCTCAAATCATAAGTTTTTCTCTCGATTTCAATTGGGCTTTTGTTCTAGTAGGTTTTTCCAATGTTTCTCCTTCATTTGCAGCTATTAATTTTGGGATTTAGCCTTTGAATTTAGGAAAAATATGTGTCGGGTGAGTAAAGTGAACAATAGCAAAAATATTGAAATTTTGGCTAGATTCAAGTACTATAACTTGAAATTTTGTTGGACTTTCATTCCTAGATGAATTTTGAATGGTTCTCTACTTGTTTAAGCTTCCAATTTGGTGATTCAACTTTAGAATATGAAAATCCCTCTTTTAGGTGAAGAATGCAAATAATAATAGGAAAATTCCAATTGGAGCTCAAACTAAAGGAGTTTTGTGAAATTTTCTTTAGGTTTTCTTTTATCTTAAGTAAGTATCTAACAATTCCCATTTATTAATTTGATGATTGGATTACTCAATTAAAAACCCTCTATCTTGAATGGGAGTTGAAGTGTGTATGGTGATGATATGTGAAAACTTCTTGAATATCTAGTGTTATTAGACCTCAAAGAGAATAAATTAAGTTGTTGGAAGTTATCGTCAGAGTGGTAAGTCACTTTGTGGGATATTTTTAGTGTAAATTATTTAAGTTGGCTATTGGTGAATATGAAACTACAAGTTTATGAACTATTTGGGTGCCTAAAGTTTTTTTTTTTTTTTTGTGTATGTGAATATATGTATTAATTATGGCAATTAAAATCATCAAGAGAAATAATTATGACCTTAGATAAATGAAATCAAGTACTGCAACGGATATTGAATGCTAACTCATTGTGGAAACTTGTTAAAATTTATTTAAGTTAATATATTTCTTAGCATAAGACATTAAATGTCTTTCATTTGTTCTTAGGGTCATAGCAGTTACACTTTACTCCATAGGTAAGGGAGTGAGTTGTGTGGTCTTTGATCAGATGAGTAGATAATTTTAATTATGCAAGAATATATTTTATGATATCTAATTTAACTAAATATTGTTTCTTGAACTCCTTGTGCTTTGGGGTAGGCTTCTGGAATTACAAATGTTATTTCCATATTCTAAAACATTGAAATGTCTAGCCTGGTGGATTCAAAGACTCTGCATATCTAAATTTCCTTGATTTTGAGTTTTCTGAGTTAGAGTATTCTGAACTTCTCTGTTTGTATTTTGAAGAATTCTAGTTTTATATTCATGAAATATTTAGTTCTTTAATTTAAAAGATGTTTGATTATGTATATACACAACATACTGGGATCTTGAAATCAGGATGCCTTTATTTGTCTTTATGAAAAAGTTTGTTTATGAGTTTTTTGAAGCTTCAATATTTGATTACGAATTTATATATGCTAAAGAAATTTTTGGGTAATGCATCCAAATACAACCCCGTTGCTAATGATAGTAGACATTAGTCGTAGTACACTATGATCTATATTTTGATAAAATGATGTTACTATTATGATACTTTATCTGAGCCCTAAGGTGATTATTCCGAATATTCTAACCTTGAAGCTCGTGAACCATATATGTTCTATTATGATTATACTAGGCTTGGGCTAGCTATGTTTTTTATAGCAGATGGTTTTGTAGGACGTTCCCGAGCTTTTCAATTGGTTTTGAGATACTCTTGCTTTACCTATGTACTAATATATTTTTATTCAAAATTAGTTTTATAATTTTATTACCAAGGGCTTTATTGAAGTTTAAGCTCGGTTACGCATACTACACTATTTATACTAACCATTAAATAAGTTTGGTTTTAAGACTAAATATGATTTTTTAAAAAAAAAACACTCTACTATGGCTAATCTATCCCTTCTATTGTATAATTAGTATTATCTGCTTACTGAGTTTTTCCTCATCCTATGTTATTTAACATTTTTTAGATCACAGCACTAGTCTAAAACACCAGCCTACGAAGTAAGAGCTTGCGAGTGTTTCTTGTTTTAGTGAGCCTTGTTGTTGCAGCGACAATAGCTCTTCTTTTGTTGTAAATTTGAAATTAAATTTAATAGCTCCCCTTGTATAAAGGCAGATGGTCTTTTGATTATTATTCTACTGATGGATGGTTGTTGGATATGTATATGTGTATGTATGTGTGTGTGTGTATATATATATATATATTGTTATACCCGAAATGTGACTGCTCAGTGTAAAAAAGAAGAATGGTTTTGCTTTCCCCTTTAACAATGAAAACCAAAATTTAGAAGTTGCCACTAAAATTTCTAAAGGAAAACCTTGGAAAACTAATTAAATTAATAAAGTGGTTTGTGAACCAAAAATCAAGTTCGGGAGTCGGTTGTGCATGGGGAATGTATTAAACACTCCATAACACTCATTCTTAAGAACAATTACCCAAAGTTAATTATGCAAAAATTATATGGCCTTAATTCAAATTTCAATTACTTTTATCAATCACACGCAAAAAGGAACATAAAATAAAGGAAGAAAAATAAAATAAAATATTTACAAAGGTGGATTTTACCTAGGATCAAAGCTTAGGACCTATGTACCCTGTAATGGTGATCAAAGTTAACGTAGTTTGACTAAATGTGTCAGTTGGTTGGTGATTTCTAATTTTTGGAAAAAAACATGATAGTTAAAATCAAATAGATTTTTGCAAACTAAACGAGATTGAAATTTGATTAGTATGTTTTAATTTGGGAAATCGATTTAATATCACTTTCTTGTTCCTTTCGTTTTCTCTTTTTAACTTTTTTATTTATTTTGGGACTTGTAACTATTTTAAAAAAAATTAAAATGACACGATGAAGGGAAAAGATTTTTTTGGATTTTTGGGGGGGTTAGAATTTTATTTTGAAATTAAAGTGAAATTATAATGAAAAAAAGAAAAAAATATTTTTTTTGAATTTATTATTTTTTTAGATTTTTGAAATTAGAATTCATTGTTGAAATTAAAATGAAAATATAATGGAAAAAATATTTTTCGGGATTTTTGAATTTATGTTTTTGTTTTTAAATTTTTTGATTTTTTTAAGTTAAAAAAATGAATTATAGTGAAAAACATTTTTGGGATTTTTAATAACAGGTAAGACAAACCCTTTTTTTATTTTGGGAATCATGCCATTTTTGTATATTTTGAAAACAAATATTGACTTTTAAGTCTTGAGGAGACTTAAGAATCTCACATAACCTCTACTAGTTAATTTTCACATGCCTCTTTGTTTTTTTTTTTCTTCAAAGCCCCTCTCTTTGAGCTCCACTCCTAGTCTATGCCTCTCAGTCTCTTCCTTTCTTTCGTTCTCTCTGTCTTCTCTTTCAATCACCTTTTTACCCCCCTCCTATCTTTAGTTTTTTGAACATGAGAATCTTAAGGGAGCATTCTTCTCTTTCAAGCTTTCTGTTTTCTCTCCTCTTCGAAAGCTCTCTGATTTTAAGCTCTTCTTCTACCTCAACACTAGCTTCTTCTTCAGTACCAAGCCACAACCTATCCTTTTTCTTACTATCTCTCTTTTTTCCTTTTTGAAGGTTTTTCTCAGTTTCTTTCTTTCTCTGGCACTTTGGCACATTGAAAGAATGCCAAGGACCTCCCCTTTGTTCACAGTGCTTTTACATGCCTTCTTCTCCATTAGTTCTAGCTAGCAAAGGGGTGCAGTATGGGTGTAGCATAAGTTCATGTCTTCCCAGGCAATATGGGCAGTGTGTGTGCATAGGTTTTGTAGTTTGGGTGCGCAGCATGGGCAGCGTATGTAAGTGTATGGGTTTTGCAGTTTGGGCGTGCAACATGGGCAGTGTATGTGTGTGTATGGGTTTTGCCTTTTTAACAATTTTTATTTTGGCATCTTGGTTTTTCTATTTTTATTTTTCTGATCTTTATTTTGTTTTATTTTATTATTTTTATTTTGCTTTCCTTATTATTATTATTATTATTATTATTATTATTATTATTATTATCTTTCTTTTATTTTGTTTTTCATTTTTATTTTTTATATTATTTTTTATATTTTTATTTTGTGACTCACCCATTTTATATTCAATTAATTAATTAATCATTAATTTATATTCTTAATTTATTTTATGATCAGGTGTTCATACACACGTACATATATATTGGAGAGCGGAGCTCTCCATCTTTTTGTATGTTAGGTTTCTTATTATAGAAATTTTGAGAGATCCATATTTTAAGGAAGATTCTGTGAAAATTTCTATATGGTGATAACTGATTATTTCATGTATATATATCTGTAGATATTCTGTTGAGTAAATATCTGATTTTTAATATGTCAGTTAGACTTATAAGGGTGAGGGATACCTTATTCCTTGCACCAGTTTTATCCTTTTGTTTAAGGTCATGACAAACATCATCATTTTCTTCAATGTCTTCAATTTGAAACTCAAAATCTGACTACTTAATGTCATCCCCATTCCCTTTATGATCTACAATTACATGTTCTTATCCTCCGTGTCCAGCAATAAGATAATGAAGTTTATTATTAATTATTGGTTCAACCGGCATAAACATTTCATTATTTTAGTAAGTCAAGTGTGATGAAACAACAATGCTAAAGCATTTATTTGACATACAACTCTCCTATAAGCTCTATCTCTTTTTCTTGAATGGATAAGCATAGTACTCTTGTTGGGATTGAGAGGCCAAAATAAAATGTTCATACTTCACAAACTCTTTTCTAAAGATTCTTACTTCAGCAATTATTAATACACACACATTAAATTATTATACCTAAACAACTTACTAGTTTATGGAACTGGCCCTATCTTTATATTTTAAGAAAGAAGAGTGTAATTTTTAA
This sequence comes from Delonix regia, assembly GCA_037074485.1. Lineage (NCBI taxonomy): Eukaryota > Viridiplantae > Streptophyta > Magnoliopsida > Fabales > Fabaceae > Delonix > Delonix regia. The sequence continues at coordinate 22,361,689 of CM073451.1, forward strand.
AAATAAAAGGGGAGAGTAAATTTGCCCCAAAAAATTTAAAATTAAAGATATTTTTTTCTTTTTACATTCTAATGAATAGTCTAAATCTAAATAATCATTTTAGTCATTATTTTTAAATTTTTATTAATTTTTTAATATTCATTATTTTTAATATTTTATAAAATTTTTATCCTCCTATATTGTTTAATGTTTTTCACCCCATTTGATAAATCAACTCTTGGCTAATCATGGTACCAAAACTCTTTGCCAAGTCATGACGCCAAAACATTATGTACAAGGAAATTTTAATTTTGGCATTCACTAATGCAATTTTGGCTTCTTTTTTTTTAAATGATCTTGGCCATCTAATAGTATTGTTAACTTGGATTGTTGATGGATTGTTACATGTCAATGCTATTTTGGTGATGATATGCAAGTTGCTTCATGTGTCATAAAACCATTTTGTAATAAATGCCCACGAAAATGTGTTTGGCACCTGCTTCTCACGACATTCTTTTAGAATAACAAAACTAATTGAAAAGAAAGAAACGAATCTATTTATACATGTGCTTTTGTAATCATGTAAGCTCAATAATTAAATGGAATACCAAAACTATCATATATTTTAATCGAAAAGCTACCCAAACTATTAAGTTGAGTCAATAAATAGCACATGAATGTCTCTGCACATAAACTAGACAAAAAATGAATGCATAATACATTAAAGGAAAGTTTCATTTATATCTCCCTATTGTCCTCATCAGTATCAGCATCATCATTTTCTTCAATATATTTAGTTTGAGACTAAAAATCTGACTCTTTAATGTCATCCCTATCCCCTTCACGATCTATGATTACATATTCTTCTTCATCTCTAAGACAATGAAATTTATCATTTATCACTAATTCAACTGGCATAGACATTTTATTCTCTTGGAAAATCAAGTTTGATGAAACAATAATACTATGCCTTTGTTTAACATGTAGCTCTCCAATGAGCTCTATCCCTTTTCTTGATAGGATATTCAACATAGTATATTTGTTGGGATTGAGAGGCCAATATGAAAGAGTCATATTTCATAAACTCCTTTTTAAAGTTTCATACTTAAGTTACTATTTGTACACGTAGATTACATTATTATACTCAAACAATTGGCTAGTTAATAGAAGTAGTGCCTATCTTTCGATTTCAAGAAAGGAGAGTGTAGCTGATTGAGTTTGCAGCTTGCACGAGTTGGATTTAGCACATGGAAGCAAGGACCTAAGAAATGGGAGTGTAATTTTTCAAAAACAAAAGGGAGAGTAAATTTAAAAATTTAAGGGTTAAATTGCTTGTAACTCTCCTAAATTTTAGATTATATGCGAGATCTTATAACTTGGCTATGAATTTACTTAAACTTTTAAATTTGTGTAGATAACACATTAATATTAAAAGGATCTTATTTTTTGTACAAATAACTCCCTTAAAATTTTAAGTTAAGTGCTACTAACCATCTAAACTTTGAATGGTGCACAAATAATCCCCTCATTCATTATGTTTATATTAGTGAAATAATTAGCTTTTTAACGCAAAAGATTTACTTGCACATAATTTTAAGTTTAAGAGATTCATTGTTAAATTTTAAAAATAAATTATTGGCACATGGCCTAAAATTCAAGACAGTTTTGTGCATTTGAGCCAAATTTGAAAGTAAAAAGATTTTTTTACACTTCTATATGAGCAAACTAAAATCAAAATAATCATTTTAATCATTATTTTTAAATTTTGATTGACAAGTTTTAAAATTTTATTACTTTTTTAATGTTCATTCGTTTTATTTTTAATAAAATATATATCCTCTTTTATTATTTTTTAACCCAATTTGATAAAATGATTCCCATGCGAGGGCACCAAAATCGCTTTTCTTTTTCCCTAGAGATGTGTCCATGGGAAGTCTGCACAGCATGGAAATACATTATTTCCTCTACAAGGTGATGGGAAAAAGTTCAACAACCACATGTTTTATGTGCTGAAAGCAATATGTGGGATAATAATATTAAATTTACAGAATTATTAGATAGATACCTTGCACTTCTGTCTATATATACCTTGCTGGATTTTATGCTTTTCTTATACTGTCTTAATGTAACAGAAAAAATAAAAAAGTTTCTTTCAATCTCGTGGTCGTGGAGCACATATATTGGATTTTGCTTATTATTTTTGGTGAATAAAAATGATAATAAATGGAGAGACTTGTGATGAAAATGAAACTTCTTATTTTCGTTGAAAAGTGTAATAAGTAAATCCCGATAATTATTTTTGTTTCTTTACAATTTTATCAAGTTGTGAGTTTTTAATTATTTCAATATTTTAGAAATTTATAGAAATTATTATTAACAAATAAATAATAAATTTTTGGCAGAATCATCACATAGTTTTACTAATAGTATCGAGTGTTTGGCCAATATTTCAGGAAAAAAATTAAGTTTTATTTTTATATTACTGAAAAGGACTTCAAACAACTATGATTGCTATCTACGTATATTGTTTGGATGGATAACTAATTTTACGTATTCCTAGTGCTTAACTTTAATTAATTTTTAAAATTTTATATAATTAGAATAAAAAATAGAATCACAATAATATATCAATAAATTTTTTATCAATATAAATATCTGGTGCATAAAATAAAATTAACTATATTTAAATGCATTAGAATATGCCGATAGAAATTTATTATTATAATTAAATTTATTAATGATTATTCATTATGTTTTTATGATAAAATATTTTAATTGTGAAGTCAAAGAATGAGAAAGAAAGACAACTCGGTCAAAAAAGAAAAATATAAGTTTATAATTAAATATTTTTTAGTGAGCGTATTTTTATCATAAAAAAAATAATAATCTTTTACTTTTTCTACTTTAAAGGAAAAATTTTTTAATTTTTTTTCTTTTCCATAATAATAAATAAATTCTCCCCAATACCCATAAACGTAAATGGACCATCAACTTATCACTATTGTAACCCAAGAGGAAGAGCCTACTAAAAAAATGGAAGTTCCTATTCGTTTCTTGTCTCCTGTGTGTGTCTCAAAAGTCTAGTGGCAAGTCGAATTTCAATTCAAATACAGAAGCCTAAGTCTGCTTTTAAAGGTCAGAAGAATGAGACTAAAGATTATGGCAATACGTGTGCGTAGGATTTCTGTTTGTTTGGAGGAGGCCGGGGACCATGGGCCATGGGATGGCATATTGTGGCCCCTACCTTTGCCCATATTTAGTAAGATTTGTACTTTCAGTAGTTATTGAAATATGTATTGGTTGTTTTTTTTAACAAAATAATTTCAACAAAAAAAAACACCCACAAATTACCTTTTATTTATCAAAATCCTTAATTTGGTGGTGCAAGGCAAAGAGTTCCCCTACAAGACAAGCTGCCGACGCAGATATGAAGCATTTTCAAGGCTAACTCAATTTGAAGGCTAATTCTTAAACTTAAACCTACTTTGCCTTGATTTGTATTGTTTAATTGTACCAACAGAACTTCTCAAAGTCAAATGCTTTTCTTTCGAGCTTCATTTATTATAAAATTATTACTTTTGTCTCTTATTTTTATTATAATTTAAAAAATACATATCAAAATTTGATCTCTTTATTCGGATATTAAATTTAAAATCAAGAAACTAAATTTAATATTTTTTTTAAGAATGTCATAGGAGAAGTTTAACATTTATTAATGCGTAAAAAATATTTTAAATATTATAATGAATAAGGGATTAAAATAATAAATTTGTGATAATTGAGGGGCAAAAATATATTTTTTTCAAAATCTGTATTATAAATAAATTTCAGCGTCCCAATCAGTGGAATACTATACCATTTCTGGCCCAAGCTCTGCAGAACTTTCAAAAGTTGTTCAGTTCTCAAGTTGCGTTAGAGCAGCGAACCAGCGTATATACGAAGCACCAAAATGGATCACTTCCATCTCCAGTAATGTGGTGATTAAAAAAATATTTTTTTAATTTAATATTATTAAAATATTAATTTTTTATTAATCTACAGTAACTGAGCACACTAGTCTGTCATGTACCTAATGGCAAGCATAAGAAGCATCAACTTCCAACACTTAGCTTTCTTTTGACAATTCCAATTGCAATCCTCGATATTTGATATAAGTGCATAAAACTGATTCTCATAAGCTCTTTACCGTTAAGTGCGTTCAATCTGGAATGCTTGATAATGACAAAAATAGTAAGCTTGGGTAATTCTGTGAAAAGTTATATTTTATAAGAGATTCAATATTTTTCCTATTCATGCTTTAAAATTTGTTATTCAATATGGTAAAAACTTGTAATCTCTTTTGAAATTGATATTTCCGAGAGAGATCCATCTTTTAATAAGTTCATTTCACGGGTATATGCATCTGAAACTTTTTTTTTAAAATTATTAGTAATTAAAAAACTATTAAGACGAGATCTTCAAATGTATTTAATAATAATGAGAAAAGTTAGGCTTTTCTTAAAATTAAAAACTTATTAGGCTTATTTAGTATGTAAAAATTTATCAACCTATTTAGATATATTTTAGTATGTACAATAAATGTTTTTTAAGATCCTCACATTAATAATTAAAAAATAATTTATTTCTCGGAAAAAAACTCTGTTAAAATGTGATAATATTATGAATTTTAAACATCATGTTCTCTAATTATAACACAATATTTATTAAATATTATAAAATAAAAAAATGCTATCTATTTTAATTAATTTATTATGAGAGTTATAATTATTAATTATAAAAAATAAAATTAATTTTCCAAGTTTTTTTAATTAATAAGTAAATTAATATTTAATTAATCATTTTATAAAATATCATCTACATGCGTAATTAAAACGCATAATATTTTTTGATTTATAGTAATAAATTCACCTTCTATATATACCTCTCTTATCAGTGAATTTATATCAACTAGGAAATATAAATTCATCCAGCTAAGTTTATCTCTCCAAATGGTGCTGCACACACGTGTCGTATTCTGATAGGATGCGAGTTAGCGGTGCTAAACCCAATCCTGGAGACGAAGGCGACAATAACCCAGTTGCTTCTTATTTCCAATGACGTTGTCACAGACGCGAGAAATATTGAGAGAGAGAGAGAGAGAGAGAGAGAGAGATGAGGTGTCATAGGGGGACGAAGAACTCAAAAATGAGAGGCCCGAAATCGCTAGCCTTACATTCTCTTCTATGCGCTTGTGTAGTATAAGGGCAGGCTTTGCCTTTGGCTTACCTTATCCTATCCACTGCTCTCTACTTCTTTTCTTTTTACCCTCTCTCTCTCTCTCATAATCTCTTCCTTTGTGTCTTCAATATCTGCACTTTCCGCTTCCTTCTTCATTCCATAGCCATTACTCCTCCTCGGTTTACTTCCCATTCTTTCAAATCTCTTGTATCTATTTTAAACAACAAAAAAAAGAAAAATATCTTTGTTTGCGAGCTCTAGTCAATTTCCTCAGTTTCCCTTCCGGCTAGAATTCCTCTTCTTTCGCATTATTAGATAGTGTGCCAGTTGAATTCTGCAGATGCTGGTTGGTTTTATGCGTATAAAGAAACTTCCTGAGTCTGAGGGCGGAGATTCTTTCCAGCTGTGTTCGATTAATTCAACTATAGGGTCATAGGTGTATCCGTCCAAGAAGGAGACGATACTAGTGGACATAAATTCTCAAGGCAAACCTTCCCAGAACAGCTTTAATTCATTTCTTCAAAGTGCAATGGCTCCCAAAACTGGGAAAACCAAACCCCACAAAGCTAAGGGAGAGAAGAAGAAGAAGGAAGAGAAAGGTTCTTCATATCTTCATATTCTGTCTGCGCTCTGCTAATTGTTACTTTTCTATTTTCAAGTTCCAATTTTATCTATTCGGTTAGCTAACAAGAGAATCTGAATTCTCCACAGTATAATGCCTAGTTTTGCAGCATTTATATTATCGGACAATTGATTCCTACCGTTCGCTAATACAATAGCTTGTTCTTGAATTTCAATTTCATGCTTCACCCAATTTCGTCTTATCCTTTTGGTGAATTGTCTCTTGTCTGAATTACATTATCTATTGCAGTTTTGCCTACCGTAATTGAAGTCACTGTGGAAACACCGGACGACTCACAAGTGACCCTCAAGGTAAGGATAATTTTTTTCTTTTTAATATCTTCCCTATAGTAGTAGAATTTTTTTCATTGCATATATTTTACTATGTTGTGGCATTTACATCATCGTACAAATTTTTGAATACCAAACCACTGACTTAAAAGAGAAAAAGTGTGTGGGTGAATTTTATTATCCAAAATAATAATTTAATGAATTTTCACTTGCTTATTATGCAGATAAAAATTAATCATACAATAACAACTATCCAATTTTAAAAAGTACATCCACATTATCCTTTTTGGCTTTTGGAAAGATACACAAAGTGACATAAATTACTATTGAATGTGCACTCTCTGATGTACAGTAGTAGGTACGCGTTTTTCTCAAAACTCCCACACTTTGAATAAAGAGAACTCTCATGAAAAGATTTAACTCCAACCAACTACAAACTACTATGACATAATCGTTTAGCGCTTACTAAGTTTATGGTTTGTAATTCATCTTTTCATTTTTCTTACCGACGTTAATTAAAATTATAAATTCCGTTAAGATTAAAAGATGGAATATTATCCATTTAATTATGAGACCCAGTTTTGATTTTGAGTGTGATTTCTAATTATTTTGGCTAATGAGAAAAAATTTCGTAAAATGTATTGGAAGAGCAGGGAATATCTACGGACAGGATCTTAGACGTGAGAAAGCTCCTAGGGGTGCACGTGGAGACATGTCACTTGACAAACTACTCCTTGTCACACGAGGTACGCTTCTTTTAATTACTTGTACCCTTCAACCTCCCCTGTATGTTCCCTTCTTTGGACCACGTCTCTTAGTTCCATTCAATACTAAACAAATTTCAGGACTAGAATTTTAATCCTACGTACATCACTTAATTTTAATTTAATATTTCATTAGTTTTTATTTTTAGTTTAATTTTTCAATTGTAAGTTCAATTTTAATTTAGATTTTATTGATTTTAATTATCAAATTTGTCACTTATTCAATAGATTATTATTATTTTTTATGAGTGAGGCATCAAATTTAAAATAAATTAATAAATAAAAAATGAAAATAATATATTACAATTTAAACTTGTCGACTGAAAAGTTGGGCTTTGTCAAAATTGAAAACCCTAACTCTAAACTTCACTAGTAAAACTCTTATAAAGATGTATTTTTTTTCTTGCTTTTAATATTAAAAACATGGGAATTCAATTTAATCTGCTTAATTTTTTCCTAATTGTACAGCTAAAAGTTCATACGCCTTAGACAGTAAACAGGTAATGAGCATGGATCATCTGCTACAGTAAACTTTATTTAATCCAGATCTTACAGTAAAATATGAGTAATTAAATCAAGATTTAATAACTTATATTTTACTTTTAATTTTTATTTTATTTTAAATAAATAAAATTTTTAAAAATATAAACCATTAAATCAGAATCCAATTACTCACATTCCAGGCGGCAGGTAATGCAACAGCAAAAACCTGCCTATATTAAATTGTAGAGGAAAAGAACAAATCCTGGTGGATTCGACAAATGGGTATTAAATGGCCATGTGGTTGGCCTCTTGGGTTGCTCCAAGTTGCTTTCCAGGTCCATATAGAATCTAGTTGCACTTAGTGCGTGGGACAGGTTCTCTTTGTTTTTTTCTTTTCCTTGGGTTCATACATTCAATGTGTGTCTTGGCAATCCAACTTTACAAGTCGTGTTTAAATTAAGGCAAAATTATATACACTTTCTGAGTTTTTTCTGCTTTTAAAATAAGCATAAATCTCTCTAGAAATTAAAAATTACACTATATTTTAATTTAATTTAATTTATTAAAATACCCCTATCAACCTTAAAATATTTTTTAAAACTAAAATATTCTATTATATATATATATATTTATATTTATAAAGAGTATTATAGTTAAATAATTCAAAATTAGACTAAAGAGTATGTATTAAAATTGAGCATGTCTGTGTAATTTCAACAAAGTTTACAAAATGATTATGTAATTGAATCATGTGCGTCGCGAGTTTCAGTATGTTTCAGACCTAAATAAATTTATTATTTTTCATGACTGAATTTGGTTTAAGTAGGTGTTTCCTAGTACCTACTCATCTTATTATTGTATTGGAACTTACAAATTTATGTACTGTCGCTTTTGTATTTATTAATTCTTTTTAAGATTGACTTTCAATCTCACTGGTGGGCCTCCGAATCGACGGGTTGTAGTATAATTAGGTTTTTGGGTCTGTGCCAACAACTGTTAAGTGTCTAAATCCATCTATTTCGACCAATAAAGAGTTAACCTTCTAAATAAAAGTCTCATTAGGCCAACAATAGCCCAATATGCAAAAAGAGATAATAGAAGAACTTAGCAAGAGTGCTTTTATATCGGACAAGGGAGAGTGCTTCAATTTTTGTTCAATTCGATGTGATCTTTAAAAAAAAAAAAATTAAACTTAATTTATTACGTTATTTTTAAACTTAAGTTAGGATTGAGAACGAATAGTAAAAAGAATAAAATTTTATATGAAAGAGCCTTGTATTAATCAGTCTAAGTATACACAAGAATGCATAAAAGAGATTGACTCAAATGATTAAAAGAATAAGACTTTGAATATAGAGTATAGAGCAACAATTTCAATTAAAAGAATTAAAAATTAAAATTCATTAAATGTATATTATTCATTTAAATTTGTATATATTTTAAGGATTTAAACCTAAATTATATGATATAATTTCACTCTCAGACTCATATAAATTTTAAACTATGTTTAAACTATATTAATTGTAGTTAAAGACATTTTGTTCTTTGCTATAATTTTATACAAGCAAATTTTAAATAAAGGAATTTTAATTTAAAAAATTTATTTGATTTTAAATTTTTATAACTAAATAACTTCGTTAAGATTTAAATATATACTGAGATTAAAACATTTTTTACCAGCAAAGTGTAAAATTGAAAATAAAAGTTATATTACCACACCCATAATCATCGCTAGTGCATCTCCACTAATTAAGACTAAAATAAAAAAGCTGTCCAAAAAAAGGCAAAAAACACGAAAAAAAAAAAATGAAAGTTGTCGCACACTACTAACTAAATTAACGACTTGTGATAAATTAATGTCGAAGCTCTCCTAACGAACAAAACGGGTAACGGTATCCCCGTTATGCTTGACAGGTACGAGGTCCCAGGCTGAAAGATTCGATGGAGATCGTCCCCCTGAAACCTTGCCATCTCTCCATCGTTGAAGGTAAAACGAAAAGTCAAATAATCGAACGGTCATTGTTCCAATACATATTGCATTAAGATAAACCCACTGTGCCATATTACTACTACTGTTTCTAACTCGTGCCATTTTTGTTTCCCTTTAGAGGACTACACTGAGGAGCTCGCTGTGATTCACATTCGGCGACTCCTCGACATCGTAGCATGTACCACCTCCTTCGGCTTCGGTAAGTCGGCCGGTCGGTCAAGCACCAAAGATCCCGCGGGAACCAAAGAATCCAGTTCGGTTGAGGCCGAACAATCTCAGCAGCTGAGTCCGACTTCAGATAATGGAGTGGAAACCTGCCCGAAGTCTGAATCTGGTGATCAGAAACCGGATTCCGGAAATGGAGCAGTTCAGAGAAGGGGTGGTGAAAAAGGTGACAAGTCGGAGAAGGCGGACGGTGACATTTCCATGTGTCCACCGCCGAGATTGGGGCAGTTTTACGACTTCTTTTCGTTCTCGCATCTTACGCCTCCTATACATTGTGAGTATTTCTCTGCATGATTTTCTCTTTTTATCTTCTTTTAACTGTGGAACAATGTCTTGCCAGTTCGTTTCAGTATGTTATAATGTCAAAGCCGGTAGTGAGGATTGCGTAATAACTTCTTCTCTTTTTATTTTTATTTGATCTCTCTGATCTAGTCGATTTGAACAATACTTTCAAGAAAATATAAATAGAAGTAGTATTATATTGGTGGCAGTGGCGGTGGGACTGGAACATTAAATTGTAGGAGATGTTCTAAAAATAGTTATTGAGAAATAGATGGAATTTTGAAGTTGTTCAAGAAATTTGGAAAATTTGCTACAAATAAAATGCCATTAAGAGTTTTTAAATTTCTTTTCATCTTTTTTTTTTTGTTTGTTTTTGTGATTACTGAAAATTTAGTAAGCAAAATGAAAAACAAAGAGCAGTGCAGTAAGCTGTAAGCTTCAACCAACAGAAGACAGTTAAGCTGTTTGTTGTTGGGGTTACGGCATACCATATTGTACTTCATTTACGTACCTACCGTGCATATGTGTGTGTGTATACATAATATTGTGCTACTTCCTCTTTCACGGATATTATTTATCAGCTGATGGAATCGTAACAAAAGTGTTGTTTGTAAGAGATCTAGCATAGAGGGTTTTTTTGGCCATAAGCATAGAGGGTTGACTAAACAATACAATCTCGTTCACAAATATATAGGGTTTGTTTTTTTTTTTTTTTCTTGGGATTTTAGCTAGTTAACTTCCGGTCAGATATCTTGAGCATTATAAAATGTTATGAATACGTTACATAATATGTGAACATGAAGCCCGGATTTTCTTAGAGCAATTTCGGATCTGTTGCAGACATACGAAGGTCAAATCGTCTGTTCCTAGAAGATAAGACAGAAGATGATTTCTTTCAGATTGATGTGAGGGTTATTGCCTTATTTATTTGTATTTCACCATTATATTTTTGTTGGATGGCTGCACAATTTTGCAGTTTACCCTGAACGGCTTTGGCAATATCATATGTTCTGGGATTGCCGTGCATATGATATGTGCAGGTTAGGGTTTGCAGTGGAAAACCAACAACAATTGTTGCTTCCAGAAAGGGATTCTATCCTGCTGGAAAACGTCTTCTTGTGAGTCACACTTTGGTTGGTCTTCTTCAGCAGATAAGCAGAGTGTTTGATTCTGTAAGTTTGAACTCATTATTGTTTCTTTACATTTGCTTCTTCATAGTACTTCTGCATCATTTTTCTTCAAGTGATTGCTTATGTGTATATTATTAATAATCTTTGTGCCTGGCTTTTTATTTCAATATGTTAGTAGTAACAAATGATAATATTTCTTGCAGGCCTACAGAGGTTTGATGAAAGCTTTTACAGAACACAATAAAGTATGTACTTCTAATCATATATATTTTAACTAATCTTTTAACTGTATAAAACGTTTTCACACTTGTAGTTGTATCATTTCAGTTTGGCAATCTTCCTTATGGTTTTCGTGCAAACACATGGGTTGTCCCTCCAGTTGTTGCAGACAATTTATCTGCCTTCCCCCCACTTCCCATGGAAGATGAAACCTGGGGAGGAAATGGCGGTGGACAAGGCAGAGATGGTAAGCATGACAAGTGGCAGTGGGCAAGAGAGTTTGCAATTCTAGCTGCAATGCCCTGCCAAACAGCAGAAGAGAGGCAAATTCGAGATAGGAAAGCCTTTCTCCTGCATAGTTTATTTGTCGACGTGTCAGTCATGAAAGCTGTTTCAGCAATAAAGCATCTTAAAGAAAACTCTTTCAAATGTCCACCTACCCAAACTTCCTATGAAGAAAAAATTGGAGATTTGGTTATTAAAGTGACCAGAGATGTATCTGATGCAAGTAGGAAGTTGGACTGCAAAAATGATGGAAGTCAGATTCTTGGGTTGTCAGAAGAAGAACTTGCTCAGAGAAACTTGCTTAAAGGCATAACTGCTGACGAAAGTGCAACTGTTCATGTAAGTGAACTAAGTACTGTGAGCCTATTACCGTCCACTGAAGTGTTTTATTAATAAACTAATTTTGTGTTTGTTTATGTAGGACACTCCTACTTTAGGTGTAGTAATTGTAAGGCATTGTGGCTACACAGCTGTGGTAAATGTTTCAGCTAAGGTAGATTGGGAGGGGAGTCCTATACCTGTGGACATTGATATTGAGGACCAGCCTGAAGGAGGTGCAAATGCATTAAATGTTAACAGGTTAGTTCTATTGTCACTTGCATGATCTACTTTGGTAATCAAGGGACATCCACGAGTAACTACAAACTCACTTCTTGTGTTAGCAAACCATTTACTTATTCACCAAACAATAAAATGAATACACCAGTTCAGGAAAAACGTGTTGCATTTAATGCAAATTTGTTATAATTATTCCCTTGGCTACATCTATCTGGTTTCATAACCTTAACAAATTACCTTCATCTTAAAGATGCTTTTACATATGGTTTTATCAGATACTGATTCAACTTTCTTGTCAAATTGCCTTCAGCTTGAGAATGCTGTTGCACAAGTCATCCATGCCTCAATCATCTAATGCAATTCAACGAACCCAAAGCACTGATGTTGAAAATTTACGATCTGCTAGATCCTTGGCAAGGAAAGTTCTAGAGGAAAGTTTACTGAAATTGCAGGAAGAACCTACTAAACATAGCAAGTCTATCAGATGGGAGTTAGGAGCTTGTTGGGTACAACATTTGCAAAATCAAGCTACTGGGAAAACTGAGCCCAAAAAGGCAGAAGAAACTAAACTTGAACCAGATGTCAAAGGGCTTGGGAAGCAAGGTGGATTACTAAAGGAACTGAAGAAAAAGATTGACAGCAAGAACTCAAAGGTTGAACAAGGAAAAGAGAATTTGACAAATAATGGTGTTGACATAACTAACAAGTCAGATGCCACTCAACAAGAGTTAGAGAGACAAGACGAAGAAAAGGAATCTATGTGGAGAAAGCTGCTTCCTGATGCAGCATATACACGTCTTAAAGAATCTAAAGCTGGTTTCCATCTGAAGGTCTCTCTCTGCTTTCTGACATGAACTGGCTTAACTTCGTTTTCTATGTTTCCTCCTTTTGTTTTTATGCGTCCCTAGTTTAACTCACCTACAGAATTTATTATTATTTTTTTACACATTTCAAAAGATAAAGAAAGATTGATGAGAAAACATATAAAATAATAGGAAAGATACTGTAATGATTTTCTCATTTCTGGCTAGTATTTTCTTAACTTGCTCTTTGAGCCAGATTTTTTTGTCCTTATTACTATAGTTATACTGATACATATTTTGTTGATTTTCCATATTGGCAGTCACCTGATGAATTGATGGAAATGGCACATAAATATTATGTTGAAACTGCACTTCCAAAGCTGGTTAGTTTTTTAACAATATTGATGTTTTTCACCTGCTTTATTATGAAATATGATTGATTGTTTTGACTTCAAATTTTAATAGGTGGCAGATTTTGGGTCTCTTGAACTTTCACCAGTGGATGGAAGGACATTAACTGATTTCATGCATACCAGGGGCTTGCAAATGTCTTCATTGGGACGAGTGGTACTAGATTTAATCATTTGTCAACTTCTACAATGCCTTGATTTACACATTTAGTTCACCATTTTATCATATTAGTTTTGACCACTTTCATTTTTTTTTTTTAATAATTGTTACAATGTTGCTTCTTCAATTTATGCCAAACATAGATAAAATAACAAGAATAAAAGAATGCTGATAACTAACACCTGTCAATGAGTGTCGCTTATTTTAGAGAAAAACAAACAACAACCTTAGGATTTAATAGAGTGGGAAAAAGAGGAGGAAGAAAAGGAAAATGTAGAATATTGTTGAAGAAAGCAGAACAAGAGGAAGCCCAAATGAAATTGTGTTTGGGTTTTAATTAAAGGACTCATATATATTTTCCAGAACTGGTCCAACAGATTGCCTGGCAACTTCCCCTATCTCTCTTTAATTAGAAGAATTTTCATGTTGCTGTTACTACGTAGAGTGGGACTTAACCTGAAATTTAGATTTTACTTTTTCGCCAAGACCTCATTGGATTTTGAACTATATAACACATGTAATATAGCTCTTAGGTGAGCTGTCTAGCAGAATATTACCAAGTAAAACTTTCACTTTTGATAGTTTTCTAAATGTATGACGACAAATGTTGATTTGATGACTTATCCAAGCTTTCCCATTTGAACTTCTCCAAATGCCATTAGCTTATCTTCTGTTGATTTATTTACTCTGCATGTCAACTTTGCAGTATTATGTTATTTTTTTCCCCGACACTGGTCCATATATCACCCAAATTACTCTTCTTTCTCTCTTATGCACGAAACATGTTTACAATACAATATTAACAAGTTTAACTATACAGACTCATAGACAACTTCACCAAGGATGTCTTTTATTTAATTTCCTTCTACCAGGTTGAGCTTGCAGACAAGCTTCCTCACGTGCAATCACTGTGTATACATGAGATGGTTGTTCGAGCCTACAAGCACATCTTGCAAGCTGTTGTTGCAGCACTTGATGATGTTTCTGAATTAGCTGCATCCATTGCATCATGCTTAAATGTACTGTTGGGAACACCATCACCTGAAACTACAGATGCAGATATCACCAGTTGTGATAATTTGAAATGGAAATGGGTAGAAACATTCCTTCTTAAGAGGTTTGGGTGGCACTGGAAACATGAAAACGGTCGTGACTTAAGAAAGTTTGCCATTCTACGTGGACTCTGCCATAAGGTAAAGTAATAGTTGCAGTATTAAATATATTGATACTGAGTATTTCTGCTCCCCTCACGTTAAGACTTAAAAGTAATCTTTTAACAGGTTGGACTTGAGCTGGTTCCTAGGGACTATGATATGGAGACTGCATCTCCGTTTAGGAAGTTAGATATCGTAAGCATGGTCCCCATATATAAGGTGAAAATGTGACAAATTTAATTTGTTATAAGGTCTATCATAATTAATTTTTCTTCAGTTTCGATGACTGAATTACAATATCAATTATTTGCACAGCATGTGGCATGCTCATCTGCTGATGGCCGCACACTGTTGGAGTCATCAAAGACTTCCCTGGATAAAGGTAAATTGGAGGATGCTGTCAACTATGGCACAAAGGTAAGATCGTTTCCACATCTTCAAGTATGGAATTTTTATGAAGCCAATGTATAAATTAACCAACATTTTGCATTGAATCTTAAAGGCACTGTCAAAATTAGTGTCAGTATGCGGACCATACCACAGAATGACAGCAGGAGCATATAGTCTCTTGGCTGTTGTGCTGTACCATACGGGAGATTTCAATCAGGTATTTATTTTAAAGTAAAATTTTTTGTGCACTCACAATTTTGAGTATATTAGTGCACGTAGTTATAATGTAGGGAAATAATTATAATATTATTATTTTTAGGTTAATATTATTGTAATTATGTTTTTATATTAAAATTAAGTGTATTTGTGTACTCAAAATTGTGAGTACATTAAAGATGACATCTTATTTTAATGCCTTTAAATTCACTCTGTTGACTCATCACATGACTGATAACATATACTGAGAAAATTCCACTTACAACAGTTAAATTCTAAGTGGTAGGATTTCCATGCAACATGTAAAACAAAATTCGCACTCAATTCAAGCATGAATTAGTTTTAATTGCTCAAATTTGGTGACTGAATTGCTCATTTGAATTGTGGAACAGAATTGACACGTCCTCCTCCTTTCTTCTTTTTCACTTTATTAATTTGTCATTAACTATGTAATTCTTTCTCTTCTCTTTACTAAATTTCTCTTACTAACAAAAACCATTCATTCATACATTAGCTTTAGCATAGACCTTCGTATATATCAAGTTGTCTCTGACTTTATCTGACTCATGATCAACATTATTTTTAACAATTTGTACAAAATATATAATGTATGTGATTTTTAGGTTTTTATGAAATGTATTAGATTTGTATAAACATAGATCAATATATGAAAAGATGAATGTATGAAAAGGTGAAATCTATAAGCAAGTACGAGGCAGATGATTCCTTTGAAGATGGGATGATTTCCAAAGTAAAGTTTGTGACAGTTCTAGAATCTGAATAAAGTATTGATGTTTTCTCAACTCAATAGTAAACATGGACAACTAATCTTTAACTTACATTTTGAAAAGAAAATTGGATACCAAGGAAATTCCATTATATTCCATGTGTGATAATTTTAGCTGTGGTTTTATTAGGCAACTATTTATCAGCAAAAGGCACTGGATATAAATGAAAGAGAACTTGGACTGGATCATCCTGATACCATGAAAAGTTATGGGGATCTGGCTGTTTTCTACTATCGACTCCAACATACAGAGTTGGCTTTAAAGTATGTTTCTGTATATCCTATTCGGAGTAAAATTTTCTAGATTATTATGCTGTGGTAGTGACCTTCATTATTCATCATATGTGCACCTACTTTTCCAGGCCTCTGGGACCATTTATACCTATGATTCTGTAGAAAGATCAGAAATAATACTAGAGTTGTATTCCTCTGAGCAGTAGAGTTGTATATCCTTTTCAGAATTGACTGATGAATTTGAAGTACTCTTTGTATCTCAGCCAGCCAGAAAGATTATGTTATGATGAAATTTTTTTTTCAACCCTACTGCTCAAAGTCAAAGTTAATATTAGGAAAGAGCAATAAAGTTCTATTCTGGGAAAGAATTGCCCATCTAGGTAAACATGCTAAAACGTTTAAGGAACTTACAAAACTGTTTCAATCCCTATCTGTTAATATCTTATGAAGTGATAGAGTCAATAATAAGTTAGATGCCCACAGAATTTATCTAAATTAAAACAGCTATTTAAGATCATCTATTTGTTATATATAGAAATAATAAAAGATCATTTATATGGGAGGAACAAGCATTGCAAAGTTGTGGGACCATAAGTGTCCGATATGGGTAAGATATATATAGACAGCTTTTAGATTCTGTCCTCAAAACTATCTACTAATGCTGTATTGATGGTAAGAAAATCATTGTGTCAAAGAGCAGAAGACTGATTCCACAAGAACAATAAAAACATTTCCATAAGAAATTTTATATTTATTGTTTTACCAGCATAACAAAAAAAACAGGCCTTGAATGATTACACCTCTTTAATTTTCTTGTAAATTCTAGGTATGTCAATCGTGCGTTGTATCTTCTGCACCTTACTTGTGGACCTTCACATCCAAATACTGCTGCCACCTACATCAATGTAGCGATGATGGAAGAAGGATTAGGGAATGTCCATGTTGCTCTCAGATACCTCCATGAGGCTTTAAAGTGTAACAAAAGATTACTTGGAGCTGATCACATACAGGTGCCCTCTCTTATTCCTGGAATGAAAAAATTTACATGTTTTGTATTGAATGAGAAATCATATTTAGTCCAAGGACGGTCTGATACAGTGCTACAGACTTGGAATTGAGATTTATGACACTGAGTTGCATGCTTAGATGGCATGCAATAAGTGCTGTTAGATCTATTAAATGAATATGACTTGTGACAAGATCATAAAAGTAGAAAATACTAAATCACATGAGAAAAAAACAACTTTTCTTGGACACAAGGATTGGATCATAATCTATCCCGTTAGGGGTCCATTACTGCATCATTAGCAGCAGCTGATGTGGCTAAAGCGTTGTAGCTTGGCTAATATTCAGTTGTCACATGTATACTCTTGTCCCTATTGTTTTACACAATTTTTACATAGGTCCAGATTGTATAGGGACCATATTCTATAAGTTTTGCTGATATGGAAACTGAGTATTTGCCAGATGGGCGACCTATTTGCCAAAGATAAAAATGTATTCGAACCTATGAAAAGGAAAAATAAAGCTGGCGACAACCGTAAAATTGTGTACATACGTAGAAAAAAAAAGGAAGAGTAAACTTAATCCCACTAAACGATCAAACCTAATGCTAATTCTATCTTGATCAAAATAGAATACTTAAACTAATATTATTCAAACAGGAAACTAACTTAATTCTTATTCCTTTAAAACTGAAATAAAAAGTCTCGAAAAAAGATAAATATAACAAAAAAAAAAAAAAAAAAAATAACACCTAAAACAAATAACTAATCAGGAGTTTTCTAATGTCAACAAATATTGGTTGAATTTAAAAATAGGATCACAATAAGTAAAATGGGATCTCTACCATATACAATTACTTGAGTTTCTTTGCCAAAAATGTTGGGGCATTGCTACTCTCTAGATCACATGTTTTATATGTTCAGTTTCTCTGGGCATATGCATCAGATATGGGACTGATAGTTGGCATTTTTAACTTTTTGAATGAATATTGGGTTTATTCAGACTGCTGCAAGCTATCATGCAATAGCCATTGCTCTTTCTTTGATGGAAGCATACTCTCTAAGTGTTCAGCATGAACAAACCACCTTGCAAATACTACAGGCCAAACTTGGGTCTGATGATCTAAGGACACAGGTAGTCTCATCTTACATATACTACTTTGATGGCAGATTTTCAACATATATGATGATCCTTGCTCCTCAAATTTATACACGTGAACTCTTTACAGGATGCAGCTGCATGGCTTGAATACTTTGAGTCAAAGGCTCTGGAGCAACAAGAGGCTGCACGCAACGGTACACCTAAGCCAGATGCTTCAATCTCCAGCAAGGGTCATTTAAGGTAAATACTAAAATTAGAATTAAGCTTTTCTTGTAAGTCCATGAACTAATGGTTGGCTTTGGCTTTATTAAAAAGTATATATAAGCCCATTCTAACATAAGCAAGCGCTGAAGCACATGTATTTTGATTCAATCATCAGTTTCTAAAACCTCAGGCAAGCCTTAAATTTTTTTTTTTTAACCAAATTATTCTGGCCTTAGTTAACCCTATGCAAATATTGCTTCTTAAATGCCCATTGCAAAGTGTTCGAAACTTCCAGTTGAATCATTAGCTAGCAGTACTATTAACAATTGACAGTTCCTGGTCCGGTTCTGCTAAAGCCAAAGCAACTCTAAGTTTTATAAGTTGGATAAAGAACCAAAAAACCTGTTTGCTTAAAATTTTCAAATTAATTAGTTTTATAAAAAGGAAAAAGAGGAAAAAAGTTAAAAGCAGAGTGATTTGGAAGGCAAATGACTAAAGATCAAGCGCATTAAAAAGTATATTCAGCAAGTGACGAGGCCACAAAACCTCATTGTCTTAGTTGTATATTTTCTTTTCTTCTTGGTGAATTCTTTTTGTTAATAACTGTAATACTGTATGTAGAAGAATAGGAATTTCAGAGAAGATGGTGTGAAGCCTCTGTTTATTTACTAGAAAAATGCTTTTTGATTACAATAAATGGCTAGCGGCTTCCTTCCCTTTATATATATAGATATCAGAAACCCTAATTTCCTAACCTAAACTAATCAGCTGCTGAACATAATTAGGAGGCCCAATGGACTGCAGCTACTAACCTAATCCTAGTCTAACTATGAAACTTATTAATAATAACAAAAAAAACAAAAAATAAACAAAAATAAAATAAACATTAAATATCTAAGGATAAACACATAAGAATACTCCCCTTTAAGTTAGTGAGTGGATGTCAATCATTCTCAACTTGTAAATCAGTTTTTCAAATTGCGTTTTTGAGAGAAATTTAGTCAGAGTGTCTGCAACTTGATACTGTGATGGAATATAGGTAAGTTTAAGTAGCTGTGAATCAATTTTCTCCTTAATGAAGTATCTATCTATTTCAACATGCTTGGTCCTGTCATGATTTACAGGATTCTTGACAATGTTGATAGTAGCTATGTTATCACAGAAGATCTGCATAGGACCATCTATGCTTAACTCTGAGCTTATCAAGTACCCGTTTCAGCCATAACCCTTCACAAATACATTGTGACAATGCCTTGTATTCTGCTTCTGCACTGCTTCTTGCCACAACCGGTTGTTTCTTGCTTCTCTAAGTGACTAAGTTACCCTAAACATACGTACAATATCAAGAGTTTGACCTCCTATAAGTGATACAACCTGGCCAGTTCGCATCTGTATAAATCTCGACATTTCTTTCATTCCCTTTCTTAAAGAATATCCTTTTTTCCAAGGGCCTTTTTTAAATATCTCAAAATCTTGTAAACTATCTCCATATGTTCTTTAGTGGGTTTTGTCATATACTGACTAGCCATACTAATTGGGAAGAAAATGTCAGGTTTGTTATGAGATAGATAAATGAGTTTCCCTACTAGCCTCTGATATCTGCTAGTATCAACTAGGGGGCTATCTTCTTTGAATCTGGTTTTGTAACTTGCTTCCATAGATGTGTATGAAGGGAATTAATGAACACAAATATAGATTTAGAGATTTCAGGTAGGAAACTTACATTGATCTTCTAATTGCAGAAGCTTACTGATCTTTGACTGGGATCACTGATCGAATGAGATACCCACAGTGTATTGGGTATATCTCGGGTTTTCACAACCTAAATCCCTTCTCGAATGTGACTGCAGAATATTCGCAGGTATTCTACTCAGAGCGTATCAAGTTTCACTCTCTAATGAGTTATCTTTATCGTACAGTAGTCTAGCCCTATTTATAGAAGGCTAGTTAGGGTTAGGGTTTAGTAGTAATTCTTATAATTATTATTTTACCCTTATTTAATCAACACCCCTTATGGGTGCACACAGTATAATATCTTAATAGACTTACACCCTAGATATTATACGATATTCTAACAAGTTTACACCCCAACATCCCTGTTTCTTCTAACATATTCAATGTGTACTTCCTTTGGGAGAAAACAATGCCTTTCTTGGACCTTGCAACCTCCATAACCTAAAAGTATTTTAAGTTGCCTAAGATTTTAATATCAAAATCCTTAGCTAGAGCAAGTTTCAGCACTTCAATTTCTTCTTTGTAATTACCTGTGATGACAATATCATCAATATAAACGATTAATGTAGATAGTCTCCCATTATGAGAAAATTTTGTAAACAGGGTATGGTCAGCTTGTCCTTGATGTTATCCATATCGTTTTAGCATTGTGGTGAATCTATCAAAGTATGCCCTAGGAGGTTGCTTCAAGCCATATAGTGACTTCTTCAATCTGTATACTTTCTCCTTCCCCCCCTCAACTTCAATTCTAGGGGGAATTTTCATATATACCTCTTCTAAATTGCCATTCAAAAAGGTATTCTTCACATCAAACTGATGTAGTTTCTAGTCCGAATTAGAAGCAAGAGAAAGGAGTATCTTAATGGTGTTGAATTTTGCAACAAGTGCAAATGTCTCATCATAGTCAATCCCGTAGGTTTGAGTGAATCCCTTTGCCACTAGACGAGTCTTATGGCGGTTTATACTCCCATCTGGGTTGTATTTGATAGTGAAAATCTACTTGCAACTGACTGGTTTCTTCCTGGGTGGTAAGTCAGTAATCTCTCATGTACCAGTCTTTTCTAAAGCAGTAATTTCCTCTTGGATGGCACATCTCCAATTAGGGTTGTTTAAAGCTTTATAGACATTATGGGGAATTGCTTCATGAGAAAGGTTAGTGATAAAAGCATAGTGTTGGGAAGATAGTTTATCATAGGAGATAAAGTTCCTAATGGGATGAAGAGTGCATCATCTTATCCCTTTCCTTAGAGCAATGGGCATATCATCCTGAACGGTGTCCTTTAGTGGAGTAGTAAGACTTAGAGAGGGCTCTTGGCAAGGCACTGGTGGAAGCGTGGCTGCATTATTTAGCTTTCTCCTTCTAGAGTAAACCTGCAAATCCTTTTGACTAGTTGTACTTTGATTTTGTAAGGCATTTTCTGTGATGGATTATGGGTTAGGATTTGTAAGAAGATCAAAGGAGTGAGGCCGAGGGTATGCAGGAGTAGGATGAGGAATAAGGTGCTCAAGAGTAGGGAAAGGTGGAAGATTAAGGCTAGTAGATATAAAGCTAATAGGAAAGGGGTCATTGAATTGCTCTCTTTGGCTTAGGATAGAAGGAAAATAAGGTTAGGTTTCTTGAAAGGTGACATCCATGGTAATGTAGAAATGCTTTGTGGTAGGGCAGTAACATTTGTACCCTTTCTTAGTGGACAAGTATCCAACAAAGACGCTATTAAGGGATTGGGGTTTCAATTTTCCTGAGTTGTAATTGTGTACAGAGGTCATACAACCAAAAATATAAAGTGGAAGGTTAGGAATCATGGAGACAAAGGAAGGGTAGGTTTCTTGAAGAATGGCTAAAGGTGTCTTATAGTTCAAGGTTTTTTAGGGCATCCTATTGATAAGGTAAGTTGCTGTGAGGATAGTTTCTTCCTAGTAGGTTTTGGGTGTATTGGAGGCAATGAGGAAGGCTTTAGTTACCTCTAAGAGGTGCCTATTTTTTCTTTTAAAAACCCCATTCTGTTGTGGTATATTTACACAGGAGCTTTGGTGAATGATTTCATTATTTGCAAGGAAGGTTTTTAGTTCTTGGTTAAAGTATTCCCTCCTGTTGTCAAGTTTGAAAACTTTTATGGCGGCATGGAATTGGGTGGATATTAGAGTATGGAATTGTTTAAATATATGTGGGGTTTCAGATTTGTCTTTCATAAGATATGTCCATGTAAGTCGTGCATGATCATTAATGAATATGATAAACCACCTTGCCTTAGTAAGGGTTGGTGTTCTTGATAGGCCCCATACATCGCTATGAATAAGGAAAAATGGTTTAGATGTGACATGTGGGTGTGGGTTATAAGATGCACGAGTATGTTTAGATTGTGGACACACTAGACAAATAAAAGGAAATAGAACTTTTATTTATCAAATTAGGATACATCTTTTTCTTATAGTTTGGATTGAGGTGACCCATCCGAAAATGCCATAATATAAAATCAGAGAAAACAGTAGACAAAACAGATTTGTAAGTGCTTCCATGGAGAAAATAAAGACCAGCACATTCTTCAACACTGCCAATCATCTTCCCCGACTCCAAGTCCTAAAAGACACAACCACTAGAGTAGAATTTAGTAACACAGTGAAGGAGTTTTAAATCTTTGCTGATAGATAGTAAGTTATGAGATAATGGTGGAATTAATAAAACATTAGTAAGAATGAAGTCTGTAGTAGTTCTCTCCGTAGCCGATCCTAGAATCGTTGAAGGTGTGCCATCAGCCAATTTAACATTTAAATTATTGGTACATGGTATGAAATTATAAGGGAGACCTCATTACTCGTCATATGGTTAGTCTGGAATTGAAGTTGTTTGTTGCCAAACATCTTGTGTAACAACTCAAGTTGTTGGCTAGTGAAGATACTAGAATCTTGCGCCACCTTTTCAGTATTATTGGCGGCTTCCATATGTTCTTAATATGTGATGGCTTGCCATAAAGTGCCCAACATTTTTCTTAAAGATGGCTAGTTTTATTGCAATAGTCACACCATGGTTTTCCTTGCTTTTTATTCTTGTACTCACTCGACTGAGGCCCTTTAGATACAAGTGTCGTTAAGTCAAAAGGGGAATTAGGTGGTATGGATCCCAAAGTCAATCGTTTTCTACTCTCTTCCCTTTCGATTTCAGATAAAACTTCTCTTAATGAAGGTAGGGGATCAGTGCACATTACACGACTTCTCATTTCTTCAAATTGAGAATTGAGGCCTAACAAGAAGTTGAAAACACAATTATCCTCCTTGACTTTCTGATAATAAGAGGCATCTAAAGCACAATGCCATTGATGAGATCAATAGAGGTCAAGTCTCTGCCAGTGACGTAACAATAAATCATAGTATTAAGTCACATCTACATCCCCTTGTCTGAATTCATGTAAAAAACTCTCAATTTCAAAGATAATAACTATGTTCTTGGCTCAAGAATATGTCTCCCTTGCTGCCTCCCAGACGTCATTGGTAATTTGGTACAAAAGAAAGTTCTCCCCTATGTCAGGTGTCATAGAATTGATCAACCATGACTGAATCATGCTATTCTCTGACTCCCACACATTATATTTCAGATCATCTAGGCTGGGGGGTTTGGATATTCCAATTAGGTAATCAACCTTACTCTTTCCTCTAATAAAGAGCATCACACTAGTGGACCATTGTATCATGGTCCTTGAACCCTAAAGCTCTGATACCAAGTAGAAGAATAGGAATTTCAAAAAAGATGGCATGAAGCCTCTGTTTATTTATTGGAAAAATGCTTTTAGATTACAAGGGATGGCTAGCGACTTCCTTCCCTTTATATTTATTGGTATTGGAAACCCTAATTTCTTAACCTAAGTTAATCAGCCGCTAAACATAATTAGGAGGCCCAATGGGCTGCAGCTAATAACCTAATCTTAGTCTAACTATGAGACTTATTAATAATAACAGAAAAGACAGAAAATACACAAAGAAAAAAATAAACATTAAATATCTAAGGTTAAACGCATAACAACACTGTATAAATCTCTTAAGTACCAACTTAAATTTGGACAAAATGGTTTAAATAAAATTTGCCTGTGTTTAATGTGATACAGCTAACTCATTATTTTTGTTTGAGTTGCTGGATTATGTTGTATTTTTAGTCTTTTGTTTAATATTCTTGTTCCTTCATAATCCTTATTTCATTACTTGAATTGGCTATCTATTGGTCAAATCCAAAACACTGCACGACTGTGCCTTTAATCAAAGTTGTGACTTTTTTTTTTTGTTCGACATCCTTTTAACTTAAATGACATAAAAAATGCCTTGGATCAGTGTGTCAGACCTCTTGGATTACATCACACCAGATGCCAACGTGAAGGCAAGAGAAGCACAGAAAAAGGCCCGTGCCAAGGTAACAAATAACTTTCTGTATCCAGGATTTACCTAGCATTCTCTCTTCCTTACCCTTCATTTGCCCTCTTTGATTGAAAACCTACTAAATTATCACATCTTGCAGTTGAAGGGGAAGCCGGGCCAAAACTGGGAAACAGTTTCAGATGAAAATCAGAAGGATGAAGATGTGTCTCAAGTTTATCCTATTGCTGAGAATACAAGTGATAAAGAAAATAAATCAGAAGCTCAACTTGCAGAACATGTGATTGATAAAGTTGAACCCACTCACTCAGATCAATCAATCCTCAATGAAAGCCATAACCTGGTGCAGGATGACATCTCAGATGAAGGATGGCAAGAGGCTGTTCCTAAAGGCCGCTCTCCAACCGGGCGCAAGTCATCTTCATCAAGGAGGCCAACCCTAGCAAAACTGAATACTAACTTCATGAATGTTTCCCAGTCATCAAGATATCGAGGCAAACCTGCGAATTTTTCTTCCCCAAGAATGAACTTAAATGAGACTAGTCCTTCTGCAGGGCCTTCTCTTCCTGTTCCAAAGAAGTTTGTAAAGAGTGCAAGCTTCAGTCCTAAGGTGAACGGCACCAACTCCACAGCTCCTAGAGCGGATAAGTTTGCAGATTCAAAGTCAGCCCCAGCCAGCCCTGCTTTAAGTGATCAAATCGCTAAATCAGCTCCTACTGGTAGTGCCATCAGTGTTCAGACAGCAGGTAAACTTTTCTCCTACAAAGAAGTTGCCTTAGCTCCCCCTGGGACAATTGTGAAGGCTGTGGCTGAACAGTCACCAAAAGGAAATCTTGCTGTTCAACAGAACCCCGAGGTGAGCCACGAGATATCTGCAACAGAGGAAACTCACAGTGCAGTGGCAGCGAGAAAGGATGTGGAAGAAGAGCATGTTCAGAAACTCATAGACGAGAAACAGCTTCTGGCTTCTGAAGATGAAACCACAAACTCTTTCCATGATGGAAAAAACAAAAAGGAAGCTGCAGTGGTGACAGACAATACAGAAATTGCAAAAAGTACTGATGTTAGAGATGAGCTTGTTGAAGTTAAACCCCAGGAAGTTAGTAGTGATAGTGGTATAGAGATGAAAGCTGAATCTGCAAATATCATAGCTGGGGGGGTTGAGAACTCTGATTGTTTGAATAATGTAAACAACAGTGCCTCTAAAAGTGCATCAGAGATAGAAGTGAGAGAAAGTTGCCAAACAACCTCCGTCGATTCATTTTCCCATACCAATTTAGCTGAAGATTCAAAAGAGTTGCTCAACAAAGATGCTTCTATATCAAAAGAGAAGCTTACTGAAGGAGATGAAAAACAACATGAATTACCAAGTCGTAATGCAGATAGTAAGTCAAAACCATCTGAAGAAGAAAAGCAAGATGAAACAGAATCAGCAAAGGAAACAACCAAAAAACTTTCTGCAGCTGCACCACCATTTAATCCATCAACAATTCCAGTTGTTGGCTCAGTTCCAGTTTCAGGTTTCAAAGATCACGGAGGAATTTTGCCCCCACCAGCAAATATTTCTCCTATGATTCCAGTCAATCACCGTAGATCACCTCATCAGTCAGCAACAGCAAGGGTTCCATATGGTCCACGCATATCTGGTGGCTACAATAGATATGGGAACCGACTTCCACGAAATAAAACTGTATTCCACACTGGTGAACACACCACCGATGGTAATTGCATCAGCCCTCCCACGATAATGAACCCACATGCAACTGAGTTTGTACCTGGCCAACCTTGGGTTCCTAATGGCTATCCAGTGCCTCCTAATGGATACATGCCTTCACCAAATGGTATTCCATTATCACCAAGTAGTTTTCCGATGTCTCCCAATGGAATTCCACTGTCACCCAATGGGTATCCAGCGTCACTAAATGGTATCCCAGTGATTCAAAATGGGTTTGCAACATCTCCGACCGGTTCCACAGATCCAGCACCAGTTGAGAATGTTGAACATGATCTTGCAAACAGAAGTCAAACCCCAGATGAGGAAAGTAAAGAAGAAAAATCAACGGAAGTCAAGTGTGATAAGCAAGAAACTGAGCAAAATTCTCAAGAAGACCAATCTACTAGCAACCAAAATAATTCTAAAACAGAAGAAAAGCCTACAGACCTGATCCCAATAACTGATTGTAATCAAGTGGAAAAAGAACCCGGCAAAGACACTGTGCCTGAGAAAAAGCCAAGCAAATGTTGGGGAGATTACAGTGACAGTGAAGCTGAAATGATTGAGGTCACGAGTTAAGGTATGACGAACTTTCTTGGAAAGAGAAAAAATCCGTTCACTGCACAGGTTGCATACCTATGAGAATATCCACTAGCTAGGCAGATAATTAAAAATGAAGTACCGGGTATCATCTGGACTGGAGAGTCCATTGACCTGCAAGCCCATGGTAATGTCGATGACAGATTTAATGCAATGAGAAATTCTTACACAACTTGGTACTGCTATAACGATGGAGGAGGTTAGATTAACAGTCTTATGTATAGCCTGTTTTGCGGAAGCAAAGTCACCTAGAACATGGAAGTCTTTGTTGAGTAGCTAATTTTGCAACTCCTGTGTTAAATTGTTTTAATCTTTTCCTGCTATAAGTTTTTTGTTGCCTTGACGGATTTGTAGCTTTTAGGTCATACTCCAAGGGGTGATGGCTAAGTTCCAGAACAATAAGGTCCCAACTTGCTGGCCTGTATTTTGTTTTCCAAGTTGCAGTAGCCCTTATTGTTTACATTGGACGAGTTCGTTCATGAGTTGAAATGTTTCTCTTCCGTATGATGAATAACAATGTTCAGCAGTAAACAGGCCGACCCGGACTACTTTGAGAGTGAGGGAGGGAGATGTGTATAAAGACCAGAATGTCCTAATAATCTTATTCTTGTTTTCTCAACTTCGTAATATTACATGTAATTTGCTTCCAGAAGGCAGTCATTGTGGTCAAACATGTGTCAGTCGGCTTTGAAATGATAAGCTTGGTGGCTCCTTTTCTTCACCTGAGAATAATTTGTTCATTAATGAATAAATTGTCAAAATTATTTCTAATTTGTCAAGACACAATATCACCTACTGTTTTTGTAAATGAGTCGGTGATTAAGTTTTATCTGATCATTGTATACATATGATAAACTACATCTTGGACTCTGGGCCCACTCTGAGTACCACTGCGGTTGCCATTTAGAAGATCCCAATATCTAATTTCCACCTACTCTGGCTTGTAACCGTTGTCATCGCCAAATAATCGTAAAGGCCTCGCTTTGATCATCTGTAAGGAATTACCTCAATGTCTGAGGTATGCTACCGTTACATATTATTACTGTTACGATAGTTAGCTGTTAGTTAGTAACTAACAATTAGTTACTAAAGTAGTTAGTTAGTAGCTGGTGTTTTGCTGCATAGCTCTTTAAATACAAGGGCCCGTTCGATGTGTCAGTGTGAAGTAATAAAATCAGTTTCTCAATTCTCTGCGTACCAAGTTGGTATCAGAGCCCTTTGATCCTCGATGATGACGAGGGAAACGCGAGCAACAGCAATGAATAGGGGTTGAGCCAGAATCGCACCGACGTTAGCAAGATTTGTGGTTCCTTATCGAAGCTCGAAAGCCTAGTTGGCTACGAAGTTGATGCAATTAACGGCAACGAATAGCAACGGCAATGGTACTTCAGCGTCAAGTGGAGGCAGAGGTGTCGATACTCGACCGTAGTTTAGTTCGTTTCAACCAAACCAGAATAGCGCTTACATATTTCCGACGAAGTAATCTTGAATCGATTTTTTGAAATTTGACGGAAGTGATTTCAAGGGCTGGTCGTTTTGCTGTAAGCAAGTCTTTGAAGTCGATGAAACATTGGTTAATCAACGCATACACATGATTAGTCTGCATCTTGAAGGTCGAGCTCTCCAATGGTATCAAATGTTCCTGGCTACCAGGTGCTTAGGGGATATATCGTGGACAGACTACTTAGCTGCTATTGGAGTTCACTTTGGTGATATCAAGAAGATAGATCCTCTTGCTGAATTGAAGAAGCTCAGGCAATGGGGGACAGTTCTTGAATATCAAGAAAATTTTGAAGATTTGTTAAAGGTTGTATTGCCTGAGGAGATGTAAATCAACCGTTTCTTGGCTGGTTTGAAACCAGAAATTGAATCCTATGTGAGAATGCTTCGTCCACTTACCTTAGTCAATGCTAAGTATCTAGCACGGTTACATGAAGATGCACTTATGGCTACCAATGATAGAAACAAAGCATTTTTTCTTACTCCTCAACCGTTCTTCTCTCCTTTTATGAAGACCTCTATCATCAAAGGTGATGATTCAGTTGGAAAGAATGTACCAATGGGAAAGGCTATTAGGTTAGTTGATAAGCTTATTAAACAACTAACTAAGAGGGAAATGGATGAAAAGAGAAGAAAGGGATTATGTTATTGGTGCATTGAAAAGTATTCAGTAAACCACAAATGTAAGCTTACTTGAATCCTTTATGATTCATATTAACACAGAGGAAGGAGATAAGGAGGAGGAGGATTTTTTAAAGGAGACTGAAGGAATAGAGGATATCAGTAGTAATGATGTTGTACCTACCTTGTCTATCAATGCTATTCATGGATTAGATGCTTTTCCACATTAAGGATTCAAGGGGTGATCAAGAAAGAACCAATTACGATTTTAGTAGATACTGGTAGCTCCCATAACTTCATTCACTCTACATTAGTGAAGAAGTTAAGGCTTAAGTTGAGCTATACACCACCTAATTCTGTGGTAGTAGTTGGAGGTGAAAAAATCAAGATAGAGAGCATGTGTCGTGAATTAGAGTGGAGTATACAAGGGGGGAAATTCAAGTCAGATTTTGATGTCATGAACTTATGTAGGCATCATGCAATTTTAAGAGTTCAATGGCTATCTACACTGGGCAAGATTCAATTTGATTTTCATCATTATCATATGTCCTTTGCAGTAGGACATAAAGATTTTAATATCTTGGGATTATTTGATGGAAATACAGTAATGAAGGATGAACTGAGAGGGGAAAAGATACTGTTACATTCAACTGGTCTCTTTGTTGTGCAACAGAAGATGGAGGAGGGGAAATCAATGCAATTATTTGATTTACAACAGCAACAGATGAAAAAATTGCTAGTTGAATTCAATGATGTGTGACAAATACCCAAATCACTTCCTCCTTCATGAGCTTTTGATCGTTCCATTCAGTTGAAAGAAGAAAGACCCATAGCATAAGGCCTTATAGATATGTCCCTACTAAAAATCTACCGTATAAGAGTTAGTAAGAGAGATGTTGAAGAATGGTATCATACAACCAACTTCTAGCTCTTTCACAGCTCTTATAATATTAGTGAGAAAAAAAGAATGGGACTTGGAGATTTTGTGTAGAATACAGCTCCTATTGTTATGATAGTTAACTGTTAGTTAGTAACTAACAATTAGTTACTAAAGTTACTAGTTAGTAGCTGGTACTTTGTTGTATAGCTCTTTAAATATAAGGGCACATTTGATGTATAAGTGTGAAGTAACAAAATCAGTTTCTCAGTTCTCTGCATACCAAATATGCTTATCTAATCCTATGGTGTATTGATTTATCAGTGCATATGGCTTGAAATCTATAAGGCTTCTTTCCATTTGTGAAAATTATATCAATATAAAATTTCAAATCTAAAAGGTTTCCTTTGCAAATCCACTTTTTTTTTTTTATTATTCTAAAACGCTTCAAATCTAAAAGGCTTATATCAACGTATCAATATAACAATATCAAAATCCGTGCATAGGGCATCTTCATGGGTTTTAGCTTTTTAGATTCTATATAGGCATTTAATTTCCCGGCCAATTGATATTCAACATGATATGAACTACAATTAATCATAAAGTCCGTCACATTCCCATTTATGATATGCAATCCACATTTGTTTTGTCCTTATATCTCATCCTTTTTGGTATAAGCAATATATTGAATTAGTTCCAATTCTTTTTTGGTATAAACAGTTGTTAAGACTATAGTTGCATTATCTTGCTGGTACTAAATGCATACCTAATCAATTTTGTCTCACAAAACAATCATTTCATGACCTTTGTAATATTTTGCTGCGAAAGTTGGTTTACATGGTAGTGGAAGAGTATGTTGCAATGTTTTTACATATCATGACTTATGGTCAAAAAGTGAAAGTCCTTAGAGGTACTTATATCCATTCTATAGAAACCATTAGTAGACACTTTAGTCAAGTATTAAAAGTAATTTTTACCTTGAGTAAAGATTACATCAGGTTATCAACTCTTACAACCCAAGTCATAAAAGAAGACAAATAGAAGTGGTTTAAATTTCTTTTACACTTTTATAATTTATTAATTGATTCTTTTCGTGGTTGTATTTATCTACAAGTATATTCTGATGTCAGTTATTTCAAATAAAAGGTAATTGAAAATTGGGAAGACTTACATGTTATTTATGGACATGTTGATAGTTGGTGATGCTACTGAAACAAGGGTTAACTAGACTTAGTGAGAGTATACATATAATCAATTATTCAATTGATGACACAAAGTACTTATGCCAAATTCTTGCAAGCAACCTCTTTCTATTTCAAATCATAATTCAAGAAAGAGAAATTGTACTGGTGATTCACTTGTAAATGTTGTTAACCTTATGGCTAATACTATATCCATGGCTAACGCATCATATTTTGGAAAAAACAAGCACTGAGAAGATATTTGGAGAACTTTCTAAAATTTCATACTTAGAAGAAATTGAGTTGTTGCAAATTTATGAAGCCCTAACTAGTAATGAAAGAAAGTATGAATCATTTAAGGCTCTCCCTACTCAATGAAGAAAATCTTGGATATTAATGCAAATTAGAAAAGAATGTAGTTACTTTGTAATTTTTAAGAACTTATGGATATTAATTCTTAGCAGTATCTTGCCTCTCTTTTAATTATGAATTGTTTAAGAACTTCAATATTTGCCTTCGAAGTATTCAGTGTTTCTGTTTATTTATCTTTTACTAGATTTTTGTTCATGCCAATGAAATTTATGTTAATAAATTTCTATAAATTATATTTTATAAGTTATTATAAATCTATATATATATATATATATATGTATGTATTTATGTATATGCTATTTTTTTTTTTTTCTCAAAATTTACTACTCGACCAAACAGTGAAATTGAAATTGGCATACGAATTCCTTGTTCTAATTTTTTGGATGACCATTCTTCCTATAACAAAAATGCCACTCATTCATGCAACACAAACAAACGACACACAATAGTGCTAACGCATTTTGGCTTTCCCAAAAGTGAATCACAATTATCTACGTGTAGTGAGATTGGCCAATTAAGACGCGCAGGTTGGTGACGCCCTTCGAAAATCCAAAATCACTAGTGTAGCAACACAATGGGCAAGTGCCCCAAAAACAACGAACACATGAAAAATCTGATGGCTGTGTCCTGCAATATCGAATGCTCCTGGCTTCCATCGTTCTGGAATTCTACTGACGTAAAACCCAGCTCCTGTGGCATATAGAACAGCCATAGCAAGTTCATAACCAAGTGCAACAAATATATGTGGGTGGCCCCAATGGAGTGCAACGGAATGAGCTGCTGGAATGACACCTGAAAAGCCCATTGTGAGGAATAAGATGGCCCTCAAGTGCCTGAACTGAGGAGCAGAAAGAGAAGGGGAAAGAAGGGTGATGATGACGAGGACTCCAAGCACAGAGATTGAGATTAGATAGAGTTGCCTTGCCAAAGGGTTGCAAAAGAAGGCGTAGTAGATGGGGGCAAAGAAGGAGCAAACTATCATCAGAGAGATGCCTGCATAATCCAGACGCCAGAAGAATAGGCTGAAGCGTTCGGAATGGCAGGCGAGTAGGTGGGAAAGAGAGCTGCAAGCCAAGCAACCCATGCCTCCAGCTAAGAAAACAAACCATGGCCATGTGGGAATTGTTTCTGCTCCATATTCTCTCAGCTCGCCAAGGATTGATGGCTCCGAAATTTGTCTCACATGGGAATCCTGGGAAAACAAATATCAGTAATGACTCAGTAATGAGTTCTGCAATTCTTGTCTTTGGGGTTCTCATAATTCATCATGGAAGCATTGAGTTTTTTTTTTTTTTTGGTATTCTTTTTTTCTTGTGCTACTGCAGACACAGAATATATTTTTACGATTTATGACTCCAAATGAAGATTGTAACACCCCCTTTATAGCCATAAAGATACTAACGGACTGACTACTTGTCACTCTAATAGGACGGCATGTGTTTGGTTAGCCCTTCAAAAGAGGATTTCAAATTAAACTCAAAAACAAAGGTAAGGTTTCTTTGAATGGGTTGTCAGGAATGTGAACTAGTTAGGAGTAAAAATAATTAAAATACTTTATTATAAAATAACTTAATTGAAGATATTTTAAGAATTAAAAATATGAGGAGTCTTAATGTTTACATAAAACAAATAAGATATCGGGTGGAATACATATAATACAGATTACAGAGTCAACACAATCAACTTTCATTTCATTATACGCGTGGCCATGCAAACAAAACAAAATAATGTTATTTATGCAACGACATTTATATAATCTAAAAATAATGTAAACAAAAGTCATCTCAAACTTTTTTAAGTATATTATCTTCTGCTTATGACATAGTACATTTAAAATTTTAAAGCATTTGAATTCACATGGTCTTACTTATTTTTTACTTTTGGAATAATAATTACACTTCAAAATTTCATTGTCAAATATATATAGAGGTATCCAAGTTCTATGTACTGACCGTTCAACCATAATAAAATCGTGTGGTTGAATTAATACAATGGCAGTCCATTATTATTATTTTTTTTTGAGAAGGCAGTCCATTATTAAATATGACTTTTTAGCTTGGCACTAATTTTGAAATTGGGTGAGGCTTGGCTGGACCAAGCCCCAGGGGCAAAAGCAAAATATTTAAAAAAAAAATTAAATTATTAAATTATGTTTTTTAAGGCAGGCCCTTAGAGCAACTCTTGGAGTAAGGCTTAGCTTTTTTTTTTAGCCATATCGGAGTAAGGCTTACTCAGGATAAGATTTTTTCGATCCGTATAGAAAGGGCTAACTTAATCCAATTCTAAAAGAGTTGGGGCCCCTAAAAGCTGGGCAAGAACAGGTTGACCTTCATTGATTCTTCTAGTAATGAATAATTTTTCCTTTACCAAAATTATGCCTTGTTTGTCAATAAAATAATGGCTCTTAAATTAATATATACACTTCTTTTATATCATCAAGAATTTTTCTGGTCGGTTGAAAAAATACTTTCTAATTTGTATATCATGCTCCAGGCAAAACCCGGTATAAAACAACCGGAGATCACATGGGAATGGTTCGGTTGTCCCACTTACCAGCTAAGGCGTCGATTAATAATATCTTGTACCACTGGGATTTTACTGGTGCCTTTACCTAAACTGGACCCCATTCGAGAAATTCGACTTTTTCAATATCGCATGTTCCAGACACCCCTTTGTACCCTATTTTTAAATCCTAAATATAACTAAAATGCAAACTCACCGGAAATAGGTTACTATCAGAACCGTTCATCTCCTTCGCCGTCGTCGTCAACAGGCCCGCCGCCGCAACTCTGGTCCCACCGCCACAAAGCAACATCCAGACCATTATCGTCGATCAATAAATCATATAACCATAATCCATAAAACACCACAGCAAACAACAAATTGACAAACATGTCCGGCAACCAAAACGCTTTACCTGCACAAAGTTGAAGCCAAATCTCCGAGCCCGAGCTGCGTCTTCTCCGTCGAGCTCACCAACGCGATCGCCACAAATATCAGAAATCCCCCTAAATGCCTGTGCAAGCAACATCGAGGTTTGTTCTTATCAATCACTTTTCGGCAATTTACACATTCGCAATCCAGAATGTTGTAGAATAAGGTAAACTAAATTGAAAGAGAGGCTGAAAGCATGAAATACAGATATGGCTATAGATGGCTCACTCACGTCCAAATGTTTAGGGTTTCGTTGTGCCATGCAAAGACGCTCCACAGGGCGTCCTTCACTGGCCATTCCGCGCGGTAGTAGTTCAAGATGTATTCGTTATCTCGTAAGAACTCCGGCAGCTCCTGGAACCTCACTAATCGCCGTTCGAATTTCGTTGTTTTCTTCGCTTTCGCCTTCATCGCCGGGCTATTGTCGCTGCTCTCCTGACAATTCTTACCTCTCCGGCGATGACTGTTCATCCCCGATCTCTTAATCGATCGCTCGGTGCCGCCGGGAATTTTCGCTGCTTTCGTTCGCCGGCGTGAATTCACCCGCCTTCGGTTGTCCGGCAGATCTTCTCCGACCTCCGAGCCGGATCGCTTCCTTGCCTTCGTATCTAACTATTTATTTATATTCAACGAACAGCGAGCATTTAGTCAATTAAATTTCTTCAATTTTTTTCGGAACTTGTGGATTTATCTATAGGTTGTAGTATAAGATTTCTTGTGAATTGGGTTTTGTGGCAGAGAATGGCTGGATTTTGAAGATAGTCAAAGAATTGAGAAGTGAGAATTAAGACAAACTTGCGTTCTTGAAAATTCTAAAAATAATTGTTGGAACTTGAAGAAGTTGAACCAAACGAACCTATCAACTGGATTTCGTCGTCTCTTAGACATAAAAAGTAAATCGCATTTCCCGGAAGGTGAAGAATGAGATTTTTGTGAACAAAGATGCAGTGAAAACCAAAGTCTGAATTTTGGTTGCTCAATATTATAATACCAAACATGTTTCTCGCTTCTTGTGAAGAACTCATGCGTGCCCCATTTTTGAATTAGATATTAAAAAAATATTTTAAATTTTGATAAATATAAAAAAGTGAAAAAAAAAAATATGTAAGCTCTTAACTTATTATTGAATTATTATTTTACTTTTTTAATTATTTTATTTTTTAGAGTAATTTTTTTGGATTGACAATTGTCATTTTTTATTTCCAGTTTTTAAGATGTCATTCTATGTAATTATTTGAGCTAAATCTTGGGAATGGCTAGTGAAAGATGTATTGTGGAGTAAACAACAATTTACTTGTATTTATAATTCTTTTATATATATTTTTATAAATAATAAATTATTAATTAAATTATTTATTTTAAATCTTAAATAGTAAAAAGAATTTAATTATGATTTGAAAAAATATATTTGACCAGATAAGTCTTGGTCAAAAAATGTCAATAAAAAGTCAATTAAAAACAGACTCAAACTACTTTAACTTGAATTCTAGCTTGATGCTTGGTCTAGTTTTGAGTTGCGTTAAAAGTTTGCCGATCTAAATATATATATATTTTTTATAGTAGTATTGATTTGACATAAAATTCCTCTATAAATAAATATTAAAAATAAGAATATGGTATTATTTATTGCGTGCAATTTAATAGCAGAGACTCTCACATTCTCTTAAATTACTGAGTACCATAAAGAGAATCATCCGATGAACTTATCTATTTAAAACTATTTAATTAATTGTCTTATTATTTTAAAATTATACGTCCTAAATTTAAACATGAGATTTTTTTTTTTTAATTTTAACTCTTCCGCATCCTATTCTCAAAAAAAGATCTTTTCCATAAATATTAGATTTTTATTCAATAACTAATTATCAAACTTCATAACATAAAAATTAACCATAACTCTACTTTATTACGTCCTAAAAGAAATTTTAAAATCACCATTACATCATATCTAATTAATACATGTACCTAACTCACATTAGCCTCTTATAGTATTTACCCTTGGCTATATCTATAATATATATATATATATATATATATATATAATATACATTATTCCCTATACCCTATTGAAAGTATTTAGTTGATGTTTGGTGAAATTCCCTATAAACTATTTTTGAAAGCTGTTTATTAATTACTAAAATCACACCTTTTTTTCTCCATTTTAGGCAAAGAAAATGTAAAACATTAGGCATAAGTCTAATTAACTTATTATTATTAGACTTTTTAAGTTATGGTTAATATTTGAAATTTAAAGTAATATAAATATTTAAAATTTTTTATAGTGACAATCCTTATAGAAAAATCTGATATTTATTTGCTTGTAGGCACATGCTACCTAATTAACAACCAAATAAATAAAAAATTAAATTTAGCATATTCTAAAGCACAATTAACCAATCATCAATTAGACATTTTGATAAATTATTTACTTCAAGCTCTGTTCTATTAATAATTTATACCCAAAAAAATTTCAAAATTGTCAGCTAAGATGCAATCAGATTAGAATCTCTTACTATAACAATAGGAAATGTTGTAAGTTTTTGTAACTAAAGGAATGATCGCTTACATCATAGGATTTGTTTTGGCTAAGATGTAATTACGAAGATTTGAGAGATTTTAATTTCCTCCAAATTGCATTCATATGGAAATTAATATACATATTATCTTCTTCCTTCTCCATCAAGTTGGGATGAATCTCCTCTCTTAGTAGGTATATATATGTATGTATATATACAGTGTATAGTGAAACTAAAAAGATCTTCCATCATTTTTACCTAAAAGGAGGAGGCAAAAGGGTGAGATGCTGTGATTCATCTCAGAAGTTAGATTCTATTAGTAAAGTATAAATCATGCAAGCATAACGAACATAAAGGAAGATATGCTATATGAGCTAAAATCATGATCAATTATATATTTTGGGGACCCTATTGCCATGCATGCAAACTAAAGAATTTATGTGTGCACATTTTCGACCTTCTAGATGTTCTAATGCACCCTTTTTTTAACTCACGCGATTTCCATCTTCCTTTTTTTTTTTCAATGTTATTCACTTGTCTGCCTAGAAGAAACATAGACTCCACTAATATAAATCTAACTACCTGGGTTCACACATATATATACATTTTTCTTCTTGATCAGTGTGTGTGCATAACAACAGTTAGAATTTTACTCTACTTTTAGAAACCTACCATTGAAATACTTCCCTCCCTGGGTTACCATCTTAAATGTACGTCAGAAAAGTAAATTCAAGATGTGAAACCAGAGAAGTATAATCAATTTCAGAAAGTAAGGAAAAATAACTTTGTTCCTTACCTGAAAGCTCTGCAACACTGCCACTTTAATAGACTCAACTCTCTCATTTCTCTCTGTCACTTCCACTCATTGTACTTGGTCCTCACACTTCCTCAGGTTCCATCACTGCTATTTATAAGTGCTCAAACACCTTTTGTCGTCGCCAATGACTTTGAATCACCAAGTGTTCCACGCATTGATATTTTTTCGTCCTTCACCGTGCAAGCTTCTTCTACAAGGCCTATCTTTCATCATGGACTTCATCCTTCTCTAACTAGCCTTTCTCATCTCATTAAAATTGAACTGAAAATATAATTATGCTTTAACTGGTTGCTGGAGTTGGAGTTGGTTTTGGTCTTTTGTAGAAATCCAAATTTTGCCCTGTTTCTATTCGCTTCTAATTAAATCATGTTTTGCTCAAAAAAACTTTTGCTAAAATTATGTTTCTGGCAGTGTTTAATTCTATTTCTGCTTGGTTATCTCTTTTTCTTCCTTTTAATCCAGAGAAAAATTCAAATTTCCTCTAGTTTTTATTCGACTTTAGAGCCTTTGCCTAAAATCATTCTTTCATTTTCACCCCCCTTCAATTTTTAGTTTATTACATTTGATGGAATTTGCATTAAATAACTGCACAGATTCAATAATCTATAATTAAGGAAAAGTTATCAATTTTGGTAATTTTTTAGTAGCCAAAATTAGTAGCATTTTAAAAATTTAATATGACTGGTACTCATTTTAAAAGAAAAAAAAAACTTAATTCAATGGATGTTTCCGCGCATAAGAATAGGAAATGAAAGAATATTTCTATAAGTAAATATGTCCCAAACTCCTTTGTGAACTTCGTGAATTTTTAAAAATTAATATGCTGTAATATTATAAAAATATTATTTAAAAGGAGTATAAAGTTTGATAAAATCTTACAAAATTTGATTTTAAAAATTCGCAGAGTTTGGTCATGATTTCATAAGTAGTTGTGATTGCGTAGATGTAAAGTCAAACCTTCAGTTGTGAATTAAAACTTATTAGTTTTGACTTTCAACGTATAAGGTAGAGCGCTTCCTCCATAACAAAAGGTTATTGATTTAAACAAAGACATGATTGATGGACTAGAAGAAAATATTAGTGGCTAACAATACACATGTATGATAACTGCTGGTGGTATATTAATATTAACTCAATCAAATTACAAAAAATTAGTTGTCATTATTTGTAGAGCTTCCACTTTTTTTTCACTATTATAATTTAATTAAATTAACACATCATCATCATTAATTCTTACATAAGTGTATTCTTATTAATTAATATTTTTAATAGAATAGATTATGAAATTAAGTAATATACTATCTTATGAGTAATACGTATAATCTATATTGACATGTAATAATCACCACTTATATTGACAAATTGTACAGCTCATTAAAGGAATTAGTATTCAAGATCACAATAAGAATTTTTAAAATATACGTGATAAAATTAACAAAAAAAAATATTTGTAATAAAATTGACAGAAATTCAATATTTTTAAGATAAAATAAATCGTTTTGCCACTTTTGTACGACAAAAGATTAAAAAAAATTATATGGGAACCAGATTAGAGTTATTTAAATAAAATATAGTTACTTCAAAATTTGAGTATAGTCTAAGTAGTCTAATTCCTTTTGAGTGGTTTCGATCTCGAATTCGAATACGTGAGTAAAAGAAAAAAATTGAAAGCTTCGCCGCCAATGAAGTTTGAAGTCGAATCAGAAAAAGTAATATCATATGTCAAATCATCGAAGGACATTTGGGCCAGCGATCGATGATTTGCTAAAAAGCCCAGTTGTTTTGATATTTTTCTTTATATTTCAAAGTTTGTTTTACTCATATATTTCTAACTAATTTAATCGTGAAACTTATAAATTTTGTTTAACGCCAATGTAACTTACTTTGTGAGATTTTTTTAATTAAAAAAGTTATGTTATAGGGTTTTACTTAGACCAGATTATTCATTGAAAATTTTGTTTAATTCAAAAAAAAAAGAATAAAAGTCTAATCCAAATTTGGACTCAAATAAGAAATAGGTCAGATTCGAATTTTTTTTTAAGTCCAGCCCAACTTGAATTATATATATATATATATATATATAATATTTTTATTAAATTTTTTGACATTACATTATAATTTTTTTGACATTACATGATAATAAATTATATAGATACATTTAATATTTATATTAAATTTTATGAATGATAATTATTTCTTTCAATTTTGCTAATATCATTTTTTTTGTTCAACAAAATAATATCTATTGAGCTTCCTTATATTGTAAATTTTTTTATTATATAAGTATAAAATGGGTCAGGCTGAGCTTGTGAGCTTTTTATCAAACTTGTGCTTTGGTTCAAATTTTGAAAAAAAATTGGGTCTAAACTCGGATTCGGGCTCACAAAATAACGAGTCCAAATATAAGTCTAACCCATTTTTATAAAAGACTAACATATAATCGGGTCTAATTTCACTCCAACCTAATGTTTATTTTCATCATAAATTCCATTTCCCAATTCTTTATTATCTTGATTAGTTTTGGAAAAAAAAAAAAACAAATATGTAGAGTTCATTTAAATAATAATGAATTATACTTAAAAGATTGATTTCCATGATTTATATTAATAGTACAGACTTCATATCTATACTTCATTGAAATTCGCGCCAGAGAGAAATTGAGTGAATTATCTAAACTTCAGCAAAGAGTAACAAGAAATATAATAAAATATTATCTACAATGAAATATCAATGGCTTTTTCTAAAAAAAAATTATTTGATCATTTTCACATTAAAAATTTTGATATTACTTCAACCCATAAAATATATAATTATTGCAAGATTGTGCAGTATAATTTTGTTATCTTAACAACCTCAATGAACATTTTCATGTCAAGCTGCTATTTGATTAGGAGAATTGCTTGAAACACTATAATCAATGTTCCAGCAATCAAGATTTTTTAAAATCCAGTTTTACATTGAAGAAGTAACTACATTGATGTTAGATTCCATTTTCTACTTGATCTTTATTGACAGTGCACCTAAAGGGGAAGGATGAATAGGTGCAGTTAAAAATTTAAAATAAAATTTTGTTTTAAAAATTTTAGTTAACTAAAAAATTTATAATCAACTATAATTCACAATAAATAATTATTTGAAATGAAATACAGTTGACTGAATTTTTCATTAAGGGATTCACTTTGCCAGAAGAGAAGCAAATAGAAGAGAGTTAACTAAAAATATCTTTAGTCGGTTATAAATTACAATAAACAATTAACTGTAATAAATTAAAGTTGATTGAACTTTTTTGTAGTAAGTGCATTGTGATAGAAGAAAAGACAATTAACTATAAATGTTTCAATAAATTGTATTTTTTAAAAAGAACAAATGAAAGAAGAATGCAGTTAACTGTAAAATTTCAAGTTGACTGAAAATATACTAACAGGCAGATATCAGGGAAAGAGAATCAAACACACAAGTTTATCCTAGTTCGGCCAACCATAATGCCTATTTTTAGTCCCTTTGTCTTCACTAAGGGATTTTCCATTAAAAAAAATTTTCTTACACTTTCACAAGGAGTTTTCACGTGCTAACTCTAAACACGAGGCTTTCTAGTTCAACCTCAAACTCTTCAACGACAAAAACCCTCTTCTTTACTAAGACAAAGGTACAATATCAATAAAAAGAAGTTTTCTAAACCCTACAGAATTAGGTTTTACTTTACAGATCTCAAATATGCTTCCAAAAAACTAATGAACCAGAGACTAAGCTCTAATAATGAAAAGCTTCTAAAAAAGATTATAGAATGCTTCTCTTCTTCAGGTCATTCTCATTTTCTGTCTCTTTATCTCTTCTTCTTCGAAAGCAGTAGCTTCAACGTATTTATAACTTTCTCAAAAAGAGTTGTTAGAAAGCATTTATTGCAAAAGATATTGATGATGAGAAAAATATTCAGCTACTCCTTCTTTAACCGCTATGAAGTATAGTTTTTGTCTCCAATGGCACGATTGTTTTGAGTTTAGCTGAGGCGCCATTAATGGTTTCTGCTGTTGGCTCTTCCAGGAGGCAAGAAGGTGGTGTAGGAAGAGTCTGGCAAAGGAAGTTCAGAAAAACTTTGATGTTTTTCTTTGCACAACAGCTTTTGTACTTGGATGTGTTGTTTTCCACTTGTGGGCTGAGATGGACTGATGTTTTTTTCTAGACTTCTAGACTTGTTTTTCTAATGTGGACTGGGCATTTTCATATTTTGGGCCAACATTTGCAACAATGAAAAATTTGATTTGAAGTTTAGTAGAATTCAAGATCAGGTGGTAGATATTAAGATTAAACCATACAAGCAAGCTGTCTTTGTTAAACTTTGAAGAATGCCTGGACTATGCTCTTCAATAAAAGTTGTTCAAGAGCTAGCTTAGCCAGAATTCTTAAACTAATTTCTGCAGATATTAGTTTAAGGGAGGGTGTTAACAGTAACTTTGAATTGTTAGAAATATTTTTGTTTTGTTAAAGATTTTTATGGTTGACGCTCGGTGATTTTTCTCATAATTTTTAGGATTCTATTTAGCTGAATATTAACAATTTGAATCACTTGTAACACCGCATGCGATCAAAAATAATCTGAAAAGTAGCTACAACAATTACTATAACAGTAGGTTATCAATTTTGGAATGTTAATGGTTTTGGTTGATGTCTTTTTATAGGCTATTTGATATTAATCTCAGATATGCAATTTAGGGGTTCTCATCTTATTTTCCTCTACTTTGCTTTAGGTCAGTTCATTTTCCTACAATTTTGGTTCTTTTAACACAATAAATTATTCAGAGTTGGAGTCTCCAGCTTCTTTCCCTTTGCCAATTCTCGCCCTTCTCTTGCTCATCATTCCTTATATATAAAATTGTTCCTCTCTTCTCATTTCCTCCATTTATCTTTTCTAAAACTTATTCACCATTATCTATATATATTATTGAAAATTAAAATGAAATTTATGTAAATTTTTTAAAAATAAATTAATATAGTGTTGCCTTTGAATATACAGATAATCAATGCGTAAAAAGGGAAGGAAATTCATCCAAGTGTATTTGTAGAGTATTTTGCTACAATCCCTCCATGATGGGCAGAGTCCAGAAAAGTGGGAATTGCGCGTGGAAGTGATATCCTCCCATATCATCTTCTTTATTATATCCACTCGTCGATCAAAGCTTGAAACTAGCTAGCTTCTACCAAACTGCATATAAATTACTCAATTTTCTTTAAAATTCACTTGCTAGCCGACACACTATATATTTCTCGTCCTTCATAATTTATGATCAACAAAGGTTAGTTAATTGCTTACGAAATTCAACTCTGTTACTTCTTAGACGAAAGTGAAAGTAAAAAAAAAAAAAAAAAGAAGGGAGATATTAGTACTCATAATTATCATATTATCTCAATGTAATTTTTTTTGTTAGTATAGTAAAGTACTATCAGATTTTGTCTAGACTTTTTCTTAAGGGTACATTTCTTGTTAACAAGAACATGATATTCTAGATGACATGTATGTTCATAATTGGCCTATATATATATATATATATATATATATACATATATATATTTCAACTATTTAATTAATGATTCTATTACTATACTATATTCCAATTTCCTGATCGTTAATTGGTGTTAGGCTTGTTAATTAGGTGATGGAGACCACAGTGTCTCTGGAGGTTGAGAACGAGGTGAGGTTTGATTACCAAATTTCTCCTAA
The DNA here is from genome assembly GCA_037074485.1 of Delonix regia. Lineage (NCBI taxonomy): Eukaryota > Viridiplantae > Streptophyta > Magnoliopsida > Fabales > Fabaceae > Delonix > Delonix regia. Next base: position 22,405,138 of record CM073451.1, read on the forward strand.
ACAAGAAGTATGAGTCCATTGGACAACGGAAAGTGTCATTAACTAGGAATGGGAGTCCATCAACTCAGGGTCAACGGTTACGGCCGCTGCTACATGCAATGATTTAATCTTTATGGCCCACCTGCACGAAGTTGGTATAAAGTTTCCTCATTAATTCAAAATGCAGTGAAAGTAGGGTACCCATAAACCTAAAAATCACATAAACTTATTTATTTGTACTTAAAATCATCCACTTGGATTAGTAACACCTACATGCATGCCACCAAACAACTTACCCAGCAAAGAAAACTAGCTTAACAAAAGTCACCTAGTTCACAAATGGTGATGATTATTTGACTAGTTTGTAAAAGATCTTTAGTTTAATTTTCTAAATTAATATGTTAAAATTTATTTAATAGGATACATTAATACACATCTGTTCAGGTAAGAATACATGACGATATCTTTATTGATTTTCAATCCATGAAATGCATGTGAGTATACAATGACAAAATAGAATTTAAGTAAAACTAACTTAGTCAGTGTGACAATTTATATGTATATAAAATGAAATTTTAGTTTAATTAATATATAAACCAACTTACTATTAAAACTGATAATGCACAAATTATTCAGAAAAAATGTTTAATTTCGAATGATGACCGGCAATATTCTTAATAAAAAAAATTTGAAAAAAAAGTGGCTAATTAATCCAGCCGTGATCTCTATCTTCTTCCCATCGCCCTCCTCTATGTCTCTCTCTTATTATTATAAAATGGTAAAAGTGACAAGAATGAGTAGATAAAAGTCATAAAACAACTGTAATTGAGGTTAAAAAACAAAGGAAAAGCTTGTTTAATCTATAAACTAATAGACTAAGCTGAAACATCAAACGGATTCCAAAAACCATCGAAAGCCACATCACAGAAATCCAGAGTGAAGACAAAGAGAGAAAAAGTAAATCATTATTATGATCATCGAGCCGGTTCAGAGAGACGGCCAGAAACAACCATATCTTCAGCCGGCTAGCCCGAATTTGCCAGCACAAAGTAATTCAACCCCATTCCTCTGTGTATTCCTTTAAAAAGCTCTTCTTTGGAGGACTCAGTCCTATATTCTCCCCTTAGATATTCCATCGATATCACCTTCTCTTATTTTCCATGGCGAAATTATCACAGCAAACCCGGAAGAACAATGCCACCAGCAATATTAACAACAATCTTGGCGTCACTAACAGTACTACTGTGCCCATCAAGGTGAAACGAACAAGGAGAAGCGTCCCTCGAGACTCTCCTCCTCAACGTAGCTCTATATACCGAGGAGTCACTAGGTTAGACCTTCCCTTTCTTGCTTCTTTTGATCATTTTCTACGCTAATATACACCTGAAAATCTGAAATACTTATCGTATTCGATACATGTTTCAAACATGTAGTAGACATTAGATAGTGTTTGTTTATTAATTTTTTGCTAAAATTGGGTGTTCGCCGATTGTTTCAGGCACCGGTGGACCGGCCGGTATGAGGCTCATTTGTGGGACAAGAATTGCTGGAACGAGTCGCAAAACAAGAAAGGGCGACAAGGTTCGTGTCTTTAGTACTATATTTGTTCGACATTGACAAGTTCATATTCGTCTGTTTCTGTGCTTTGTAGCTACATCGGTGAACTTCGCTGATAATGTTTTTCTTTTCCTTTTGGCCTATGTCGAATTTTCAATCTTCTGGTGTGGTCCCTTCATGTTGATACAACTTCAGTATATCTTGGTACGTACTGATGATGATGATGATGAATGCCAGCTACATGCTAGCAAAGTCAGCATTTCATTTATGTATTTCGACTAAAACAGGAATGCAAATAACTGAGGAAGTTGTTTGATCGTGCTATATTCAGGTGCTTACGACAATGAAGAAGCAGCAGCACATGCGTACGATCTAGCAGCTTTGAAATACTGGGGTCGAGATACAATCCTTAACTATCCGGTAATATCATTGTAAAGCACTTTTAATGGTGGTTTTATATTCATGATTGACTCTGAATTTGAAGGAGAAGAAAATTGATTTGTAATTTGAATTTTATAGCTGTCAACCTACCAGAACGAACTGAAAGAAATGGAAGGTCAATCAAGGGAAGAGTATATTGGATCGTTAAGGAGGTAAAGCGAAATTGCGTCGATCTTTAACTACTGATTTGCAAGATAAACATTGCTCCTAAAATTGTACAATTGTGTTGAGACTCTTATAAAAAATTTGCAGGAAAAGCAGTGGTTTTTCCCGGGGAGTATCTAAATACAGAGGCGTTGCAAGGTACGCACCACATAAATATTATTGCCATTATATATTTATTCTTGCGAGAAAATAGACTAAGTGCAAATCGGCTAATTAACACAATTAAGCCTATGCAGCCTTATTATCTTATATCGTATTATCAACTACACTGAGTAATTAATTAACACCATGTCCCCAATGTTCAGACATCATCATAATGGAAGATGGGAAGCTCGAATTGGCAGAGTTTTCGGCAATAAATATCTTTATCTTGGGACATATGGTAAGGCCTCATTATTACTAAAATTTCTTCTGGCTAGCAATGAAATAATGGTAAATATTTTATTAATTTAGAAAAACCATTAGCAATCCCCCATTTGTATATTCCTATGGTAACATCTCTTCTACTCCACCCCCCCCCCCCCCCCCCCCCCTCCACACACACACACACCGCGAAAGCAATTACATATATGCGAGAGTATAGAGGGTATTTTTCCACATATATATATATATATATATATGATATATTTTTTGAGATTTATATAATGTACGAATAATATTATATAGGCACATTTTAATTCATCACCTTTATTGGATACTGAAATATTGTTCGACTATGTCTCACTACAAGTAACAACTTTTACCATAAATAGATATACGTTATCAGCTAAACAAAAATAGTTTCAGCTGTTTATGAGCATTCATTAGTGAATTAATACGGATTAGACAATATTTAATTTGCCTCTATATATATATGGCCATGCGTGTATATATGTAATTTGTTTTATATGACAGTCTCAGTCAATTGGTTAGGATAGGCCACCAACTCTAACCGACTTGTTAACTTCTCGTATTACGTATCAATGATAATGATATCTAATTCATCAGCTTCATATCTAATCAGACTCCTTAGTTTGGTCTTAATTAATCATGGTACTAATTATTTTTATTTTTCAATTCAATTTCCAGCAACCCAAGAAGAAGCTGCCACGGCTTATGATATGGCGGCTATAGAGTACCGTGGGCTCAACGCCGTCACGAATTTCGACCTCAGCCGTTATATAAAGTGGCTTAAGCCTAGTCTCAACATCAACAATGATATTTATAACACCATTAACACTAATCTCAGTGAATCTAATTATGGTAACACCCACTCAATTACAACAAACCCTAATCAAGAACAGAGGTTCAGCTTCTTCCACAACCCCCAGCTGGAATCGGTCAGCATGGATAATAGTGGAGAAGAAGCCACGCTGACTGATCAGCCACGCCCAGCAGCAACCACCACGTCAGCCCTAGGGCTTCTGCATCAGTCGTCCAAGTTCAAGGAAATGTTGGAGATGACGTCCGCCGCCAATCTGTCGGAGCCGGCGCCGGAGTCCGAGATGCGGCCACAGTGCAGGTTTCCGGATGACATTCAAACGTACTTTGAGTGTGAAGAATCCAACAGTAATGGGCAAGAGGATGATCACTTCATGTTCAGCGAGCTCAACTCCTTCGTGCCTCCTATGTTCCACTGTGATGATTTCGAGACATGAAAAGAAACCAGAAAAAAACTCTAATCTAATTGTTGATTTATATTTTTGATTGGTATACGTAAAGATTCTTTTCCTAGTTGTGAATATGAATGATTAATTCGTTGATGACAAGAACATTGGTCCGATTGAAGAAGAGCTGAAGGGATCTTCTTGGAAATTGATGGATTTTTCTAAGGTAAGGATGATGATGATAAGGACGAGGAAGAAGGGGCAAGGCAAATTATTTAGTTTATTTTCTTGTAGTTGTAAGGGAAATAAAGAATATCCAGATGGGATAACGAGAAAAGGAAACAAAAATGGAAAAGGGCAAATATTTGTACTTCCTTCAATTTTCTTTTCAATAATTGCACTCTCCTCTATTCATCTGCTCTATTATTAAATAAAATTTTCTTCCCTCCGGGTCCATATTAATTTCTTTGGTGCGCCTTTTTTCTTCTGTCATGAATATTTATAAACACACGTACGGAGACAGTTAAAGCACACAAACAATAAAGAACTGAAGATCAAGCACACAACTCTATTTCTTTCTGGCGTGCGCATGTCATTTCCACCCAAGCAACTGATCTTATAATTTCAAATTCTACTCTAATTATGATAAAATCCAGAATTCATGTAAAATCTGATGCAAATCGCAAATGGTTCAAAGGAGAAAGCAAGTATGATCTTTATATCCTGTAAATAAATTTGTATGCTATGACAACGCAATTTTATACTAGGATGCATCCTGCAGAAATCCGGTACGTGATGGCGAATAAAAGCATAACAAGTTTAGGTTCACTGATTAAAGGTACACACACACATATATATACACACACAAATATACATACTGATCTATATATATGTCTTAAGTTATCTAATCCAAGTCATCCATAAACACAAATAGATATATTTAACTCGAACAGCATATATAAGTATTTAGATGAGGTTGATTGTGAGAAGTTCAACGTTAAGCTTAATGAGTCTACTTTCAGGTAAAATAAATTTTAGTCCAATTAGATTTTTACTACATCTTCAAGTTTAGCAAACGTGAATTTTCTTGTGAAGATAGAAAATTAGAAGTGCAACTATTTCCAATACGTTAAAGAAACTATTTCAACTTGTAATATCAAGTTAGAATTAAACTGCTACTTAAACTAGTATGTCATGATTGATGCTTCAAATGCACAAGTTTTTAATGTATTAAGATGGTGGAAATAAAATAAATTGAAATGCTTAACTTGCATACAAGGAAGAAACAATAATGATGACTTCACATATGTTTGCATATTTTTATACATGCAAGTGCACGAGAGAACAAAAAGTACTAAAGAATTAGTAAGATATCGTTCCTACGAGGACTTGGATTTAATTCTAGACTGATACTATGATCAAACTTTTAAATCAAGTAAATAGATGGAGTGTGTAATAACTTGACAATAAAGTAAAATTGAGTAAACAACTAAATGAATCTAGCACATTGACCTCACCTTAATATGTATTTACTTTGTATTAATAGTTACTTCTTCTTGAGTTATGAATTAGTTTACTAACCTAGGGATTCAACTGCTTATGAAGTTCTATCGAATCATCATAAACCTAACTGCTCCCCCCAACTCCCTATATTTCTATGAAAGCTGACTGAAAAGACAGTTGATGTAAAGCGTTGCCGTAATCCTAGTTATGTAAGACAATCAAGTATTGTTGTCTTGACTGCTAATTGCTATACTTAGTACTCTTTAAGCATGCAAACAGAGATTATCTTCATCCAATTCTTCATTTAAAGTTTCTCTTTTGAGTTAGCCTAAATGTCAATTCAATTCTAAGGTGATCAAACTCATAAAAACATTAAGAGTATAATGAAAATAAGCAAACTGAATTCAAAATATCAATAAAAAAAATACTGTCATACAAAAGTAATCCCACAAATGGTTCAGCCAAAATACTAGATAAAGCCTACTAGCCTTTAATGGACATTAGTACAGATTCAAATAACAAATAAAAGCAATAAGAATACATGAAGAAGGAGGAAAGTGAGGTCTTCAGAAGGGGAAAAAATTTATATAGAGCGCTCACTCTGAAACCACCCCTTTCCTTAGCAACTTTCAACTTAGATTTCTTCACAAGTGATTTTCACTCTTCTCTATGCTTGCTCTCTACTTGTCCGCCTTGTTACTTATCATTAGGACCCTATATATAGGCCTCAGAACCTTAAAAGTGAAGTACAGGTCAAGTATGGAGCCTTCAATCATTAAAGCTGATTAGAGATTCTAGCAGTGTGCCTAGGCAAGGCCCATTTGGTGCATGGGCACCAAGTCTATAGTTTTAGCGCCCAGGCGCTAAGATACTGGCGCCTCGGCGATATCTTTCTGGCAAACATGGTGCTTAGGACCCTAACTCTCTGGTTTTAGTGCTTGGGCGGTAGTTTTCTGAGGCTTGTACACTATTTTCAGGAAAACTAATACCTTGACATTGGAATTTTGGCGCCTGAGCGCTATTTTTCTTAAAAACTGGTGCCCTAGCACTAAAATTCTGACACTTGGGCATGGTACTATTCACTATAAAATTTTGAAATGCATAATTAACCTAGGCACTGGATTTTTAGAGCCTAGACACTGAGTTTCTGAAATTGGTGCCCAGGTGCTAGATTTCTTGTGGCAGGCGTTAGAATCTTCATTTTTCCTCCCTTCTTTGCTAGCACTTTTTTGCATCCATTTCCTGTAAATTCATCACATGGAATGCTTAAATCTTTGTTTAATAACGGTCAAATGTTTGTTTCCCAGTTATAAATGAAATTTCTTTGTAATCACTGAGATTTTATTTATAAATTAAATGTTTCTACAATCAATTATTCTAAATAGCTTTTTTTCAGAGAGTTATCACACATGGCAAAAAGATGTCTTTATGTCAATATGACTCGAACTTAATGTTTTTAATTTGTTAAGGTTATTATTTCTTTAATTTTTTTTGGAATTTTTAGGACTTATTTAAGACTTGCCTTTTGAATTCTTTTAGTTTTTTTCCTTTCTTAAATTTGATTAGAACTTATTGGATAACATAAGTAATGAGCTTAAGCTTCAATTTTTTTTCCTTGTGTTCATTTTTTCATAATTATTCATATTTTTTTTGTAATTTTATTTTTAAATTTGAGGGCCTCATGGGGATCCACATCCTCGTGGAGAATAGGGATGGGGAAGTTTTCCCCGTAGTGGAGAGAAGGGATAAGGATCGGGGACATGAATAATGGTGGGGACAGTCCCGCCCCCTAAAATTGCCATCTCTTATCACAACATGAAAATGCAAATTAGCAAGCTAACATAGCAAGGAACCTCTTTCCTTGCTAATCCATTGTTAAGCAGTGACAAAGTAACAAAATATTGCAGATTCCTTATTAATTCACTAGAATATGAATAAAAAACTACGAACATTCATGATAAATTTTATAGTTAACTAGCTCAAAAATAGTAGTGGCATTGTTCCAAGCCAAATCAAATTCCTTGGAAAATTTCATTGCCAAAATGTTGTAAATATTGGAGAAAGAGAATTAAAATCATTAAACTTTTTGACTAATCACTACACTTCCCTTTTCTGAAAAAATTATTGCTAAAATTTCGTGATAAATTTTACATTGTACTTCAATTATTGTCTTTTTTTCCTATCATACCTTCCAAAGCTTCAAGTTCCTTCTTTTCTTCTTAATTCATTTTTCATTCCTTGCTTTTGCAGGTTTAGGTCATTTGTGATTGGTTTGACATTTTGTAAAATTGTTGTATGTTCTTCTATATTGTTTTGATCTCACTTTGCATAGTTCTTAATTTTTTGTAAGTATTGATGGAATTATAATGAAGGATAAAAGAGAATAAGAGTTGTAAATAAGCCAAACTTTATTGCACATTGAAAATTGGTTCTTTGGTAGAAGTTTCTTGTCATATATAGAGTGTTGGTTCCTTCTTTTTTATCCTTATCATTAAATGCACATCACTTTTATCTTAGTTACATCCAATGTATAATTGCAATTTCATAGTTTTTGGCCTACTTCATTTAATGCCCTTAGCCTTAAGTTTGCTTGCATGTGTTAGCCAATAAAATGGACTTTCAAGATTATAGTTTTAATACTCTCCCTTAATCTAGAAAGGTGCATAACACCAAGAATTTCTCCAAACTTTGTAAATTTTTCAATGGTGACTGACTTGGTAAAAATATTTGTTACTTGATATTCAGTCTCATAAAATTCTAACTCGATTTCTCCTTGTTTGGTGTAAAGTATTGTTGAATTTCAATATATTTGGTGTGGCTATGAAAATCGAGATTCTTTGTCATGGCCATGGTGGACATATTGTCATAGTATATGCTTGTTAGTGCATTGACATGTTGATGCAAATTCTTTAGAATTCTTTTGAGCTAAATTGCTTCACATGTGACACTAGTTGCTGCCTATATTCTACTTTTACTGTTGAAAGTGCTATTGTTTTCTACTTCTTTGACATCTACAAAATCACCTTGGAACCCAAAAGAAAAATGTATTCAGTTTTTCTCTTTCCAACACTACCTACCTAGCTGCTATCTATATAGCCAACCAAATTACAATGGTTTTCTGCTTCATACATAATTCTGAAATCCTTTGTCCCTTTAACATATCTTATGATTCTCTTTATGGCTCTATAGTGAGATTTGTTGGTCTCACTTATGAATATTGAAATAATTGTGAGATATATCAATGATCTAATAAGACTTCAATAAATTGTCTCATCCATTTTTTCTTTTCCATCTTCCTTTGATAATTTCTCATTTGTACCCATCAAAGTGGATGTTGGCTTTCAATCTTCCATCTTAAACATTTTCAACAAATCATCTATATGTTTTTCTTGAGAAATAAATATCTACTCAAACCTTTGTTTGACTTGCATTATGAGAAAATATCTTATAAAGCCAAGATCGATCATCTTATACTCTTCCATTATAGCATGCTTGAATTCTTCAATCATCCTTATGTTGTTACCTGTGTAAATTATATTATCCATGTACATACATAGGATGAGGAAACAATCTCTATGCTTCTTCATATACATTGATGGCTCACTTGGGCTTTTGTGAATTTGTGATCGACAAGATGTTAATCGATTTTGCTATTCCATACCCTGGGTGCTTTTATTAGTCCGTTAAGAGCTTTCTTCAAATGATATATTCTATCTTCTTTACTTTAAACAACGTATGCTTAAGGTTGCTCCATGTACACTTTTTCTTTAATTTTTGTAATACTCCTAAAATTTATATGCTAAATACCTTTTTTTAAATGAGGAATTTTATTTTAAGAAAATGATTTTATGAAATGGAAAGTGAAGAAATGCAATTAGGGTAATGGTAAATTTTTGTAATTGAGGAACATTGAAAAAGGAAACTTAACAATATCCAAATATTAAATAAAGTAGCACTAACATTGAGCTTGATGCCGGTATGAGTGGCTAAGCTTCAACCTATGCAACCAAAGGAACTTAGGTTTGTATCTCCTTATAGACAGCTCTAAAATAACCTATATTTTTTTATTGTGCCAAGTGTACCCTTAGGATTAACCAAAATACCCTTATACAAAATTTTCTTCCTCATTAGACTCTCTCTCTCTCTCTCTCTCTCTCTCTCTCTCTCTTGCACGAGTTGTAGTTGGCAATGGAGGATGCAACCCATTATTTTCTTCCTCGCTTACCTTCAGATTGACCACTGCAGTGAACCTCCTCATTGCTGACCTGTGTTCATCTTCTTCCACCACAAGTTTGGCCGAAAAATGCAAGCTCCAACAAGACTACTTCTCTGTGCAATTTCAGCTCAAATAGAGCTCAATCTGCTACGTTTTCCTCCAGTTTTCCATATGGCTTCACTTCTTAAAGGTATTTCGACCCTTTCTTTCTCGATTTGTCACTTTAATTTCGCCATTTAGCTCTAAAATTTCAAACACCAATTTGTTGCATGTTCTCCAGGAAGTTAATGGAATGTGAGTGAAATTGTTTCATTTTTCTTTGATTTATCTTGGAACTTCAGTTTTAGGTTGAGTTTCAAGGCCTTCTCTTAGATTTACACTGATTAATTTCATTGTTTTGGCCCCGAATTGAAAAGGCCCAAAAATTTAGCACTGTTCATGCTTGAAAAGTGGAATTTGAAGCTCAATTCGGTGTAATATTGTCAAACTGAGTTACGACTCCTTGTCCTAGATAAATTTTGAACCTTTCTCCCCTAAGATCCATAATCAATTTTGAGTTTTAGCTTCAAAATTGAAAATCTTCAATTTAGCTATATGTGTTGTTACTTATAATGTGATAAAATTTGAAGTTTTTGGATTCTTCTAGGCATCCAAAGGAAAGATTAAGGCCACTAGGAGTTATCATTTTAAGTGGTAAATGGATTTCATAATTTTCCTATATTTCTTGGATTTCATTTACATAAAAAGAGGGAAAGAGGAGTGAAAAACCTTGTTGAAGTTGATTAAATGACATTAGATGAATATTAAATTTAATGAATAATTCTAGGAATTGGTTGATTGACCTTAATGCCACATTAGTGAAATTGATAATTTCTTGATTCTGGAATAAAAGTAAATTAAAGCTTGTTAGAGAGGATTTAAGGTATTAAATATTGTTTAATGTTATGAATTAATCTTGGTTTAAGAAAGTATCATTTTTGTGCTGTGATTGAAGTTGGATTGTTAGTAATCATGAAGAAGGAAGTGAGAGAAAAAGCTTGTTGAAAGTGTATTAGAGTATAAATGAATAATTAAATTCTTAAAGGAATTGAATAGAATTAATCAAGTTATATGGGGAAACATATGATGTTACTAATTGGGATTAAATCAAGCATGTTATCTACCTAATTAAGATGGTGTTTATTTAATATTAGGACTTTGAAATGTGAAGTAAGATTTCTGGAGGTGTTAGGGATGATTATAGAAGGTTGTGCTTGATAATCTTTGAACCATAATATTTGAGGCCTCTGTTTAGGATTCAAAAGCAAATGGATAGCTAAATAACTAAATTGATAAGAATTAATTAGACTGTTTTTGGATATCAAAAAGGTATGAGTGTATCGCTTTATTTTATAGGTGCTTAAGACTAACCATGATCAAGTGAATTGTTGCAAGCTTTAAAGAGTTTAGTGTTCTCACCAGGTGAGTAAATACTGCTAACTATGCATGTATCTAGTATTTTAATACCTTTCTTTATGAATTCATGAGATTTGTTTGTTCAACTCCTATAGGGAACAGATTTCCTTAGATACACTGATTCTTCTTGAAAAATTCTTCTAAAGACTTTCATAACATCAAGGTAATGTGATATGCAGCTTCTTTTGGTATTTGGTTTGACTACAGAATTAAGATTTACATCTCTGTATAATTTGGATTTTGATTGGCATTAATAATGATATTTTTAATAAGTCTAATTCTACTTTTGGAATAAACCTAGTTCTGGATTCTTTAAGTTATTCTGATTTTGGGTATTTAGAAAACTTAGCTTGTATGAAGTATTCTGATTTATATTTGTCAAGGATTCTAATTTCATAACTCTAAAGACTATGGCTTTGTATTTCTAAAGTTTCAATGATTCTAAATTTATGATTATTTTCTTAATTAGAATTTTAAACTACTCTAATTCTATTTTTCTATAAAAATTTGGTCTTAGATTTTTTGAACAACTTCGATTTTGGATATTCAAGAAACTCAAGATTTAAGAAATAATTGTATCTAAATTAAGGTAATATTTTGATTTTGAATTCACAAAATACTTTAATTTTAGATTGATGAAGTACTATAACTTAGAATCCCAATTATTAGGGGAGATACTAGTCCCGTATGTCAGCCACCACACATTGATCTAATATGATTATGATATATATTATGTTTTAATAACATCCTAACTAATAGAGGATTTACCCTCGTGAGTTGTGTGCTCAACGTCTGAGATTTATGATTTCTGAGAGCTGTGTACTCAATATTTATGGTGATTTACATATTATGAGTTGTGTGCTATATGTCTGAGATTTTTTTATTTCTAAGAGTTGTGTGCTCTATATATATGGTTATTACCCTTTGCAAGCTGTGTGCTCTGCGTCTGAGACTTGGTGATTTACCTTTCGCAAAACATGTGCTCAATGTCTGTATATTGTTCTGGTTCTATTTAGATGCTCATTATTAGGATATGTTAAATTATCCTTATTCTTTCATTTGATTCAGAAATGAAGATACACCATGTTTTGCTTTCATGGGTTCACATAGACGTTGTCTTTATACAAATTATGAATATTCAATATTGATTTTCATTTCCCTGAGAATGGTATAGTAAGTTTTTTCTTTTTCATTTTCAGCTTAAAGAAAGAAAAAAGAGAGAATGAATCCTTTGGCTTGTTCCTCTCGTCTTAGGTTGTATTATGTAGTCACCAAGTGTTTTCACTCACTTTGTTATCACTATGTTTGTCAAAGAGTAATGGTGGCCCTGGACGCCTCTGTTGCATAAAGTTAAGTTAGATCTCCCATCGTGAGCTTTGTATAATCTATAATGGCATAATTATTTCTTGTCGTTGAGGATTGTAATATTGAAATTTTGTAGCTCTAGTTGTCACAAGCAGGAAATTAGTAATATATGTTATATCTAGTATTGTCTAATTGTATTAAATTGTGAGAGTAGAGCTCTCTTACTTTCTGATTTATAGGTTGAGTTATGGAAAATTTGAAAAGTTTATATTTTAAAGGAGACTATTGAAATTTCCACACAAAAGTCAAATAGTGAATAATTTGATTATTGATTGGCAAAAAATTTAGAAGCTATCGTTTAGTAAGTTGTCTGACTTTTTTTCAATTCATAGGGATAAGGTTCACTTCGTTCTCCATACTAGTCACACTTTTATTGTTTAGGGTGTGACAATTTCTCCATTCAAGAATGCGGACTTCACATCTAATTGATAAACTTGAAGCTTTAGTTGCGCGATTAATGCAAAACCATTCTTATTGTCTCTTTACAAACCACAGGCGCAAAGGTCTTGTTAAACTCAATACTTGGTTACTAGGAATATCCTTTTACCATGAGTCATACTTTGTACTTCTAGATGGATTTGTCTTCATTATAATTGATTTTGTATATCCATTTTAGCCCATTGATATCTTTTTCTTTGGGATTTTGTACAAGCTCCCATATTCAATTCTTTTCTATCATCTTTATTTCTTCAGTAATGGTTTTTCTCTATTCTTCTTATTTTCTAGTTTCTCCAAATTTTTATGGTTCGTAAGAAAACAATGCGACACTGCAAGTTTGATAAATATCTTACAATGATTGCATCTTTCTTAAAGGAGATGAATGCTCTAATTCTAGCTAGCAACTTCATCAAATATTACATCCTTTAAAATAATTAATTGATTTGTATTAGAATTTTAAAGATGATAGCCTTTGGACTCCTGGTTGTAGTTGATAGAGATATATTTTTCTCCTTTCTCATCTAGTTTTTTTATGCTTCCGTTTGGGGTATAAGCACAGGTTATGCAACTGAAGACTTTAAAGTAATCAACTTTCGACTTTCACTTAAACCAAGCTTTATCTGGTGTTCTATTTTGAACTGGTTTTGTAAGAGAATGGTTGAGATTGTAAATTGGTATATTGACTACTTCTGAATGCAAAAACTTTGGTATATTTTTACTTTGCAGCATTGCATCTCAACAAGAAGATTTTTTTCCTTTCCACAACATCATTCTATTGTGGTGTGTGATGCACCATGAGCTCTTTCTTAATGTCATGCTCCTTGTAGTAGTTAACAAATATGTGATCAATAAATTCTCCCTTACGATCTATTCTCAAGAATTTAAAAGAGTAACCACTTTTCTTTTTTAGCAAGTGATTTGAATTGAATGAAATAAGAGAATACATCAAATTTCTGCACAATAAAGTATATCCACATCATGCAAGTATAATCATCAATAAAGAGTAGAAAATATCTTTTACCACTAGGAGTAGGAGTTCTTAAAGGACCTCAAATATCTTTATGCACTAATTCCAATGGGGTCTTTGCTCTCCAAGATGATTTTGGGAATGACATTCTTTGCAACTTTCTAAAAATACATCTTTCACATATTTTCTTTGCAAAATGTATAGAAGGAAGCCTAAGCACTAACCCTTTTTTATTTAATAATTCAAGGCCATTAAAATTTAGATGGCCATATCTCAAATGTCATAATGTCGATTCATCCATGTTTTCACACTTCATGACATATTTTTACCCAAATGGCATTGTTAAAAGAAATATTTCGTTAGGAGCTATTTTAATAGTAGTTATAAGATGCTCCTTATTTTTATCAAATATGATACATTTAATCATCATAAAAAATAAATTTGTAGCCTTTTTGAACTAACTGGCCAACACTTAATAAATTTTGTGTGAGGCCTAGGACATAGAAAACATCATGAATATATTTTTGTTAGCCATTTTTTGTTTTCACAACAATAATTCCTTTGCCTTCAACTTCTTGTATTTTTCCATCACCAAGTGTAACTTGAGATTTTATATTTTTATCAAGATTGACAAAATAATTTTTAATACCTGTCATGTGATTTAAACAACCAGTATCAAGATACTAAATATCATTTGACTTTTGGTAGGAAGAGAATGTTAAATAAAATAATTAACTGAGGGATTGGTCTTTTATGGGAAATTTGCTTTTTTATTTTTCAAAAACCAATTATCTTTTTCAAAGTGAGTTTGTCTTTTGCACCTCTTGCATTTGTATTAGCAATCATTTGTATCATGATTATTTTTCTTGCAATGATTGTAGTAGGAGCTTAATTTTTCTTTGCTCCCTTGATTTTTGTAATTCTTTCTCCCTTTTCTATGGTAATTAAATGATCCTTTGTTTTGAGGATGTTGATTGTGATCATTCTTTTAGCTTCTAAATTTTTTGAAAAATATATTTTCAATTGAAAGGTTTCATCTAACGGTTGCTTAAATCTTTGAAAAAAAAATGTTCACAAAGTAAAAACAAAGAAAAAGGAGAAGGATAGAGGCTCTCAGGTAGTAAGTAAAAAGGTAGAGGGTGAGATATAAGAGAAACAAATAAAGCTTCAAAGGAGAGGATGTTGGAAGATAAGAGAGAAATTGAGAGAGGCCCAAGAGAAAGTGTGGATGCTTAAGAAAAAGAAGAGATTAAGGAAAAGAAGGAATGAGGGAACTATTAGCGAGAAAAACATTTAAAAAAAAAATGAGAGGGAGCTTAGTGTGAGAGAAGTGATAATAGTAGAAAGAACTAACAGAACACAAGGATAAGAACTAAAGAGGAGAAGATTACAAGGAAGAGAATAAGAAACTAATGAGGACAAAGGGGGAGCTGCATTTAGTTTTTCTTGCACCAAAATAGAGCACAATGTGACAGTTCAGAGGATATTGGTGAGAGGAAGAAATTGAGAAGAGGTAGAGTTTTAAGGCCCCCTATTCTGCACAAGAAAATCATAAGAATGTGAACTAAAAAGGCCAAGCAAGAAAGGAAATAGAACAACAGATAAGGTATTAAAGAATGAGAACTAAACCAAAAGAGGCAAAAAAGAGGATACAAAAGTAGAGGAGAAAGAGAGAAGAGAAGAGCTGGTGAAGAGGTTGATAGCACCACAAGTTTCCGTTGTTCTTCACATTGTAGTTTGTGTAAAGTCAAGGTAAGATCTTATTCTCATGTATAGTTTTCTTTTCTCGCTTCTTAAATTTGGACTCATTTTTTTAGTGTGTATTGGGCGTTTAAACATTTCTTTCCACATTTTTGGGTGAATATTAGCATGTTTTGTTCCTTTTTCCTTTAAGAAAAATATTTGATGTTGAGATCATAAACCTCAGGTAGATTACATTTGTGCTTAATATGAGTTAATAGGTATTTTACTTAAGGAGTTATTTCTTTCTTTGTAGTAAAATGTGTCACTATGAGCAAACTATTTTGCCTTTACACTCTTTCTAGTGTGTATTCACTAACACAGTAACATCACTCTATTTGGATTATGACTCTTATGCAGTGTTTAGGTTTAACAATTTTCCAAAAGGGGTAGTGCTCCGCGTGTAAATAAAATGGATTAAATAAAAACATGTTGAGATTCCAAAGCCTTAAAAAATGAAAAAATGATAAAGTAATATGAAAATTAAAATATGCAAGGTAAGTGAAATAATAAAAAAGGGCAGCTGTGTAAGTCTCTTATAAAAATCCATCTCTTCAAGTTCTTCCTTGATGAAAATCATGGTGAAGGAATTATTTACAAATATATGAAAATTCATTTAGGATTTGTTTTTATTTTTGTTTCTATGTATTTATTTACTATTATTATTATTATTTATTTACTTTTTTAACAGTTGTCATATGAGACTATTATTCTTCTAGACACCTAAAGAATTAATAAGTAGAAACCATATATGACTTTAGCCTCTTTAGATTTTTTAAGTTAATACACATTCGCTAAAAATGAATAATAAATAGTCATAAGGTCAAATATTTTTTCTTGACAAAATAATTAATTATGCCTTTTCTTTAAAAGAAGTCACCACGTGAGACTATAAGTCTCCTCAAGCACTAAAAAATTAACTAGTAGATGCCATGTAAGATTTCAATCTCCGTAGGCTTCAAAAATATTTTTTAATAGAAATCAAATAAATAAACAAATAAAGAGAATACAATTTTGATTCTTCTCACTTTGTATTTCATTACCTTTCATCCCTCAGAGTGGTTGTGTACGACCATCAGTCTCCTGAAGCACCTAAGAATTAATGAGTAGAGGCCATATGAGACCTTCTGTCTTCTTAGGTTTCAAAAGTTAACATGTGATATCTAAAATAAATAAATAAATAAAGGAATAGTAATGAAATAAAATTATCTTTTAAATTCTGAACTAATTAATTTTTCCATTTCTCTCTAATTTGGCTATGTTAAATCGTTAGTCTTTTCAGGAACCTTAAGGTTATGTGAGATTCTTAGTCTCTTTAGGCTTCAAAAGTTAATATATAATTTCTAAAATTAATAAATAAATACATATAAATAGTAATGAATAGAACAATTTCTGAAGGTCATGTGATATCTTTAGTCTCCACAAACATTTAAGAGTAAATCCATGAAGGTAGTGTGAAACTTTAGTCTTCATAGGCCTTTAGGAATTAATAATAATTTATTTTGCCTACAACTTATAAGCCAAAAACACTTTGAAAAAATTAAAATAAAAATCCTAAATCACAAAATCAAAAAATATAAATCCAAAAACCTCATAAATGTTCCCCTTTAATAATTTCATTTCTTTTGAGGAAGAAAAACAAAGAATTCTAATTTCAAAAAAATAAATTCTAAAAATTCTAAAAAGAGCCTTTACTTCAATAATTTCATTTTTTTGTTTTTTCAATTTAAAATAAAAATTCAAACTTCAAAAGCCTAAAAAAATTCTTCCATTATAATTTCACTTCAATTTCAAAATAAATTCTAACATCAAAAAATCCAAAAAAAAAACTTAAATAAAAAAATCCTAAAAATTCTTTTCCATTATAATTCTGATTCAATTTCAAAATAAAATTCTAACTTCAAAGATCTTAAAAAATGACAAACATTCAAAAATCCTAAACTCCTTTCCTATCATATTTTCATTTAAATTTTAAAGTTAAAGTTAAAATTCCAAAAACAAACAAAAATTAGAAAAGAGAAATTAAAAAAGAGAAAATAAAAAGAGCCCAACAGTGATATTAGATTGATTTTGTAAATTAAAACAAACTAACAAAATCTCAATTCATTTTATTTATGAAAATCAGACAAATTCCGTTGTCTTGCTTGTTTCACAAAAATTAAAAGACGCCCACTAATTGCCATACAATTTAATGTCGAACTACGTGTACTTTGATCTCTACCGCAGGATATGTAGGCTTCATGCTCTAATCCTAGATCAAGTCTGCCTTTGTAAATATTTTTTTCCTTTATTTTAATTTCTTAATTTCTTTATTATTCTCTTTTCCTTTTTTGGCATGTGACTAATATGAGTAATCAAATTTTAAATTTAGATCATATGTGTTTTACATAATTAACTTTAGGTAATCGTTCTTAAAAACGAGTATTATGAGATGTTTAACACCTTTCTCGTATACAATTAACTCTCAAACTTTGATTTCTGATCTACAAATCACCTTATCTTATAAATTAGTTTTTCAAAATTTACCTTTAAAAATTTTAATTACAATTCCTAAATTTTAATTTTTATTTGTTAAGCAAAAATTAAAAAATTATTCTTTTTCTACAACTTGCAATCACATTTCATGTGTGATAATGATATAATATTTTTATTTTTTGTGATTCAATACTACCGCTTGTTCAGTCCTTCCTTTTTCCATTGTCCTGCACATAATTATCTATAAATTTTCGAAATTCCTCGCTAAGACTAAATATGTAACACTTTGCCGCAAACTTATGGTTACGGTTATATTTGGAATCACAATAGTTCATCAGGCCCTTTTCCCTCCTAGCCTTGAGCTTTGCAAGGTCATCTTTCTGCAAGGTGGTGCAGCTTTTGTGTTTTCTATAGATGTAATAGGCATAGCAATTATGATTATTGCCTATTAGATGTGGGTAGATGGTTTCAGGGTGTTCCACATCCTTTGATACTGCCACAATAACGTGCTCGTGGCCAAATCTAAGGATAGATCAAAAGGGAAGTGTGGAGATGATCGTTTTTTTTTTCTTTTAATTTTTAAAATTTTAATTTTTACATATAATTTTATATTATTTTTTATATAATTTTTGAGTTTATAAGAATTTGATTTTTTTTATATTGTAAAAATTTAAATTTTTAGATTCAAATCTTTAATTTTTAAATTTTCGCCTCCTCAAATTAAATTCTAAATCTATGGCCACCCAAATCATCTCGCAATTGTGGACTAATTAACTTTCACAGTAATGTGCTGCTTTAATGCTACGAAGGATACGTAAGAATGCTTGTAAAAAGAAATAGTGGAGTCGGTGAAGGTCATAAAGCTTATGCGCATTGCCTTTGTGAAGTAAAAGGCACTTATGCTTTCGTTATCGATTCTGCCGTTCTCTGCTTTGTTCTGCCCCTAACGTCTAAGACATAGAGTTGATTGATTTGGCATTATGGGAAATTGAAGATAACCTCTTTTAAAATGTTTGTATATAGTATGATAACATATCCTGGAGTATGTCATAGTGTAATAATGTGCAATTGATTGTAATTCCTTTTAAAAAAATTGTAAAGAATCTAATTCCACAAAATTTAAGGGTTAGAGCACCTCTAGATGTTGGAGGATTGCAGTCGTGGCACCGAATTTGAATTCAAAATATTGTACAGTAGATATGTTGTAAAATAAAATTTTGTTATCTTTTTATTAAGTATTTTATTTTATATTTATAAGCTACAAGCTAGGGTTCCTTTTTGCGTGGCACCTTTACAGCACTTGGGTTTTCCGGAAACTTTTTGGTTTTAAGTTATTTCAGCTCGTGGGTGAGCAATTATTTAATGTCTAGTTTCTGTATATCCTAGGGCTAGAGAACGAATGGAAGAATTCATAATCTAAGGAGAGTTTAAGAGGTTTTGCCCGGGTAATTTTCAAAAATATCGTGCAGTACATATTGCCATTAATGTAGGCATAGGATGCAGTTTTTCAATCACAAGTAATCCCTATTTGGTTTGAGTAACTGCTACTTGATTTGATTGATTTGATTAAAGATAGTATAAAATTTTTATATTTTGAAATTTATGCAAGGGTTACCATTATTTAAAAACTTGTTATGTAATATTTTTAGTTTTGTAGGGATGAAAATAAAAAATAATTTTTTTTCAAAAATAATATGAAATAAAAAGATAAGAATTCCGTTTTTTGTTCTATGAGATCTATGTACTTAATAATTTTACTTTTGTATATTTTTAATTTCGTAGGTATTGGATACAATTTTTTAATCACAATAATCTCTATCTTATTTGATTGATTTGATCAAGGATGTAAATCTTAATATTTTAAAATATGTACAAGGATTATTATTTGAAAACTCATTTTATGATATTTTTATTTTTGTAGAAATAAAAATGAAAAATAAAATCTCTCTAAAAATAATTTGAAAAAAGAGACATGGATTATGTTTATCATTCTACTAGGTCCTTGTACCTAATAATTTTATTTTTGTAGGTATATGACACAATTTTTCAATCACAATAACTTCTACCTTATTTAACTGATTTGATCAAAAATAACAAAAGATCTTAATATTTTGAAATATTTACAAAGACTATCATTATTTAAAAGCTCGTTCTATGATATTTTTATTTTTATAGATATAAGAATGAAAAATAAAATCCCTCTAAAAATAGTTTGAAAAAAGAGAAAAAGATTATGTTTCTCGCTTTACATATTGTAATATAAGCATATTGTTATATAAGCATATTCTTAAGAGGTTTAGCCTGGGTAATTTTCAAAAATTTCGTGCAGTATATATTGTTATATAAGCATAGGATTTGACAGAATTGATTAAGAATAACAAAAGATTTTAAAGACTATAAAACTCGTTCTATGATATTTTTATTTATGTAGAAATAAGAATAAAAAATAAATTTATATTAAACATGATTTCAATAAGAGGATAAGGATTATGCTTTTCCGGTCCCTAAGATCCTTGTACCTAATAATTTTCTTCTCGTATATTTTTATTTTCGTAGGCATAGGACAAAATTTTTCAATCACAATAACCCATAAAAAAATTTTATATTTTGAAATCTGTGCAAGGATGACTATTATATGAAGCCTTATTCTATGATGTTTTTAATTTCGTAGAGATTAGAATGAAAAATAAAATCTCTCCAAAAATAATTTGAAAAAAGAGACAAAAATTATGTTTTTCACTCTACGAGGTTCTTGTATCTAATAATTTTATTTTTGTATATTTGATTTTCATAAGTATATGACACAATTTTCCAATCACAATAACCCCTATCTAATTTGACTGATTCGATCAAGGATAACAAAAGATCATAATATTTTGAAATATGTACAAGGTCTATCATTATTTGAAAAATCATTCTATGACATTTTTATTTTCGTAAATAGGAGAATGAAAAATAAAATCTCTCTAAAAGCAATATGAAAAAGGAGACAAGAATTATGTTTCTCACTCTACCAGCTCCTTGTATCTAATAATTTTATTTTTGTATATTTTTATTTTCATAGGTATAGGACACAATTTTCCAATCACAATAACCCCTATCTAATTTGACTGATTCAATCAAGGATAACAAAAGATCATAATATTTTGAAATATGTACAAGGTCTATAATTATTTGAAAAATCATTCTATGACATTTTTATTTTTATAGATAGGATAATTAAAAATAAAATCTCTCTAAAAATAGTATGCAAAAGGAGACAAGGATTATATGTCTCACTCTACAATGTCCTTGTACTTAATACTTTTATTTTTGTATATTTTTGTTTTCGTAGGTATAGGACACAATCTTTCAATCACAAAAATCTCTATTTGATTTGATTGATTTGATCAATTTTAACAAAAGATTTTAATATTTTGAAATATGTACAAGGACTATAATTATATAATTATTTAAAAAGTCGTTCTATGATATTTTATTTTTGTAGTGATAAAAAAGAGAAATAAAATCTTTTTAAAAGTAGTTTAGAAAATGGAATAGGGATTATGTTTTTCATTTAGTGAGATCTATGCTCCTAATAATTTTATATAAATATATTAAAATTTATATATATTATTACAAGTAATTTTATTATATTCTCAACTTTGATAAGTCTGAATTCTTATGTGAAGAAAAAAAAAAAAAGAAGTACAACTATTTTTAATATATAAAAAAAATTGTTTCTATTAATAATATTAAGTCAAAATTAAATTTGTTACTTAAATGAACTTGTTTTGACTGATACTTTAAATGAAAAAGATTTTTGTAATTAAATTTGTATTTATTCATATTATTAATTGTTGTAACTTTCTTTTAAAAAATTTTAAGTCTCCGTTAAAATTTATAAATATCTACATTCATATAAAAAATAGGAAAAAGGACGAAAATCAGCCCCTAGAGAGTGGTTATAAGGATAGGGGACATAGGTGATGGTGAGGAAGGGACTCACCGCCCCACTCTTCATTTCTTTAGTTGAACATGTTAAATTTGATTGCTTTATTGTCAACCCACTCAATCATTATTTTGCCAACGTCTCATCTCGATAATGACAATATAAGCATAGTGCTCGTGACAAACGTTGCCCTAATTTTCGGTGTTTTTCCATGTTCAGTTCCTCCAATATTATTACAGTCAATGTCGTAAACAAATCTAATTAATGTTTTAATTAAATGTTTTCGATGATTAGACTAGATCAAATTGAAAGTTTTAATTTAATTAAATTGAGCTAAGTCTTAAATTTACTTAACATCTGACTTAACTCAATGTAGACGCTAATTGAATCAAATCAAGTCTTAAATCTTAAAAAGTCACACAATTATAAATTGAATCCATTGCGGACCTTAAATAAATCCGACCCTCGTTTTGATTTCTAAATTTGTGCAAAGGATAACCTAATCTAGTATTTTATTCATAATATATATTATTACGTGTTGTCATATATATGGAGATGGGTACTTTCTATAAAGTATTAATTTTTATGGTCCTTTCATAATCAACGTGGATATTTTTTCCTCCCCTCATGTTTAGCCGGACCATTGCATTGATAGAAGCAATAATACAAAGAAAGGAGGAGTAAGTTATTTAGCTAATTAACCGTGAGGGTCAAGGATAGAACAGTAGTGGACTAATTAAATTAAAATAAATATATATTTAAATATTTTTATGAGTAAAAAATAAAATGATTAGCGAAAGTTTTTAAAATTTTTTTTAATTATTTAAAATGTTATTTTTTTTGTTCTTTCAAATTAAAAATCAACAATGAAAGAGAGTGGTTGAATAATTTAAAATATTATTATATTTTTTTATTATATATTAAATAATAATAAAATTATTAATCATGTGTTTATGTTATAAAAGATAATATTAAAAAAATAGTTAATAAATTATTCTATTTTATTTATTTCATTGTAATTTTTAAACAAAATTAATAAATATTTATTCATATTTTTATTAAAACTTCTAAACAATATATTTAGTTAAATTATTCTATTCTTGAATTCCCATACATAATCTTAGGTCCGTAGTTCATGTGTAAAATATTTTTTTTATGACGGACTTTTTTCCACTGATAACTACCCCTTTCCTTTTAACTTCAAATTTTTTAATTTTTAGTTGCTTTTGTATGTATATATATATAAAAAAAAAAAAAAAAAAAAGCTAGTTCGTAAACTGTTATAAGTCGATACTAGTCTAATTAGTTATTTGCACCATGTTATTATTATTATTATTATTATTATTATTATTATTATTATTTTGGTTGTCTTGGCAGTTGGCATGCAGCAAAGTGAAGCATCTATTAATTTGAATTCGAATTTTCTGTTCATATAACTAAGTGTGAATAATAATCTCATACAGTCAAAAAATAATTTAAAAATTAACTAAAGCATCTACTGTAATAGTACACGATTCCCTCCCCATTAATTTTCTTCGAGAAAAATCGCTAGTCTCAGTCCATTATAAATTCATACTAATCTAATTAGTCTTTCCAAAAATTAATTTTTTTTAATAGAATTATAGTATGGTCATTTTCATATTACCTAATGACCATTGAAGTAGTAAATTAAATATTAAAATAATATTTTTTTATAAGTAAATTAAATTAAGTTAAATTCTCTTATTCTCTCACTTCTAGTGCAGCATCTGGGTAAAATCCTCCAATCTCCACCAAATCCCACTCGAACCTCTCTGGGTTGAATTCGTGGCTTTTTATGACGTGTAGGTGCTCAAGTGGACCTTGAATTTAGATGTTTTTGTTATCGTATGTTAAAAGTATCTTACACGGTTAAACATAACATAAAAATAATTGAATAAGATCTTTTTTTACACATAGCTGTTAAGATAACAAAGAATTCAAATTAGTTGACCTCATTGTCTGATCACAAGCCAAATTTTATTTTTTTAAATATAAAATTGATCATATGGTCAATTTAAAATATATAATTAAATTCAAGCTGGAAACTTGTCGTTCGTATCTGCTCTACTTGACAATTTTGGTCCACAATTCCCATGAAGTTCCCACGTTTGTCATTCTTTGGAATGGGATCCTCTGCCAACTTCATTTGAGTTGCGAATATGTCTAAGAATTGGATTCTTATATTATTATAATGACATGCATTTGCTTCCTCATTTATAGGTAAAAAGTGATAATCTAATTTACACTTTACTTGCTTCATTATTGATGTTAAATTCGTAATTTTGATACCAAGAGCTGGAGAAGTCATGACTAATCATTTCTGGGTTGGTTTCTTTTCAATCAAGAAGAGAAATAAAAATCATATTGCTATGTGCTTCTATTCTATCTTCCCTTGAGAAAGTTCTTGCATATCTTTTCCCAGCACTTCCTGTCTGGCTCAGCTAACTCCAAGCCACCCTTCACACTCTCCGCAAACCCTTTCTGCAACAACAAACAAAAAAACCCAGATTCTCAGACACAAACTCAATGAAAGGACTAAGATGAAAAGTATTATTAAAACCAATTAATCAGTTACCTCTATGACATCATTATTGACAAGACGATCAATCAGATTAGAGAGTATATCTTTTGTGTACTCAGGATGACCCTGAATCCCAAGAATGTGATCTGCAATGGCAAACATCTCGACCCCAGTTTTGTCTGAGGATGCAATCACTTCTGCACCTTCTGGAATCTCATACACCTCATCTTGGTGAATCTCAATGATGGATAGACATGGCGTTTCTTCTACCTCCTGAAGGTATCTGCATGCAACTAAATCATTCACCATACTCACTTTTCTTATCCCAATATCCCACCCTGTGTATGATTTCCCTACTCTTCCTCCTAGAGCCCTGCACAGTACCTGCAATCACAGTCACACAATCATTAATTCACATACTAACCCTCTTACCGACTATCGTACAAAGCACCGACACAGTGAAAGTGCTGACACTGTTTTCAAACATATACGACGCTTCAAATAGTATATGTTTTGTCGTATTGCTGCAGTGTTTGCATAGGACTGTGTTTCATATCAGTGTTGGAGATTTTACCTGGTGGCCAAAGCAGATGCCGAGGACTTTCTTCTCCATGGCGTCAAGGGTTTGCAGGAGGAAGCAGAGATTGAGGACCCAAAGTTCATTTGAATAGGCATCACTGCAACTACCAGAGATCACAAAGCCATCATACTTGTGGAGCTCAGTGTAGTCAGGGAATTCTCCGTCATAAACTCTGAACAAATCCCATGTTTCTCCTTCTTCCCCAAAAGCTTCTACGTACACATTCAAGTATCCACCATACACTTTCTTCACATACTCAGAGTCTTTTGCTGCTTGCAGCAGAGCATATCTTCTTTCTTCACCATTCCTCATCTTCAATTATGGTGGATCTATTATAGAGAAGAAGCTGAAATGGAATATAAGTCTGTTGACTATAGAAAGAAAGAAGTCAATATTTGGGCATGCTTGTGCGAAGAGAAGATGAGCCTTTTTATAGATAGATCCAAGTTCACGAAGGCATGAGACGGAGACTGTAATGGGTTCCACCATTGTTAAATTAATATATCAATCAACTTTTCTGAATTAAATTAATTATATTATTATTGTTGTTGTTGTAGACAATATAATTAGTGCTGGTAAAATTATTATAAACATATATGACTAATACCCTTTCAATCTGATAATTCTACTTTGCAGATAAAAATTACATTTTTCCTTAACATTTGTATATTGACATGGAATATTGTATTTTTAATGTTATATTTGGTTTTTTTGCAAAATTTTAAACCATCTTAAGTCTTCTATGGAAGAAACGGACAGCATCTGCAATGGCGATGTAGAAGCAATTAAATATTCTTTAATGTTACTGGCTTCTATTATACTGGCAATAGAAGGCACGTGGCCTATTATATGCTAAATTCAGACGTTTTTAACATTTCAACGCGTTGAAATAAATAATTCAGATAATTACTCGGTCTTATTTGAACTGTTTTATCTTTAACTATATTTCACAATTTCCATTTTTTATATATATCAATTGAATAATACTATTAAAGACGCGGTACAATTTTGCTACGAAAAAATTCACGTGCTTCTATTATACTGGCGATAGAAGGCACGTGGCCTATTATATATTAAATTCGGACGTATTTTACATTTCAACGCGTTGAAATAAACCATTCAGATAATTACTCGGTCTTATTTGAACTGTTTTATCTTTAACTATATTTCACAATTTTCATTTTTTATATATATCAATTGAATAATATATTATATATTGAGATGAAATTTCAAATCATGTCGATACTGCATTATAAAAGGCAAACAGATTATAAGATGATTTCAACTTTTAAATACCTGAGATAAAAATCAATCTAAATTGTGACCTTAAGGTGAGGTCTGAAAGCTTAGGAAAGAATAAAAAAGTATGTGTCATTCTATTATTTAAAAGTTTAACAAAAGAAAGGAATAGTCAATTATGATATAGAATTATTTGATTAGAATACTACTATAGCGAGTTTTTGGTTAAAGAGAACATTATAATATTTGTACCATTTATTTATTGGAGCTTAAAAAATAAGATAAAATTTTACATGACAAAAAGGAGTCTTGAAATGGAGTTTCATCTATTCTACTCTAAAAAAATTAAACATTAATTTACTCTATATAAATCATTTTATGTCATTTTATCTCTTGCAATGGTCTAAACATATTTTAAAATTTCATTGCAAGACTTAAAAAACATGGAATCAATAGACATGAACAAAATAATTAATTATGCAACTCGTTTATCACAATTTGGACACGGGGAACCATACGTCTAAAAGGTCACTCAACCCATATTGATAAGTATGAATTTTCTGGCGTTAATTAATATTATATATATGCCTTATAGAGCAAGCTATTGAATGAAATTGAATGTGGGACAAAGCAAGTTAGATGCTTTATAGAGCCAGTTATTGAATGAAATTGAATGCGGACAACGCAGGTGAACAGACAAGTTCAGGGCCCACACGAACGAAGACATTAGGATGGAAAGGTCCAACTGAAGGGAAAAAGATTTTCTGCAGTCAAATAATTTTATTATAAAGTGTAATACAAATAGAAAAGTTAGTATAAATATGTTTTTTAATTTTAACATAATTTTTCAGAAATTGATATTCAATTTTTGTTTAAAAATTTACTCTACAGTGGATAATCCACTCCCTGACTGAAGTGATGGGCAAGGAGATAGATCTGAGAGGGGACTCAATGATTTTTGTGTTTACCACATAAAAGTAACCGGGAATACGCACGGATTTTTTTTAATTTAATGTAAATTTATTTTTTTAATAAGGGAACATGAGGAGGACAAGTTAGGTAAAAATGAAAGGATTGCTAACTCTTAACACATCTTCCCTGCTTCTCCCTTCTATCTCTGTTCGTGCCCTGCAAGAGAACCTCGTGATTGATATCCTTGAAATTTCTGCCAAGTTTGTTGATGTCTTCTTGGATGATTATGAGTTCCGTGCCCACAAAGCAATTCCCAGAGAAGATATGGACATCCTTTAGGTTGGTATGAAGGATTTCAACGTTTAAGTTCATGGGATCAGACCATTGATTATCCGAGACTAAATGATGTAAGGCCATTCTGATTGCAATGCACTTCCCCAAATTCCTTCTAAGCATGTTCTGATTCTTCCATCCATAATCTCTGACGTGAAGTCCATTTAGGAAGCTGGAGTAAAAGAAGTGGGAATCCTTTCGAGATCTTACTTTTTGTTTTGACCAGATTAAGACCCTCCAACCTTGAGGTGCTTTCACAAGAGGGGGGTAGATGAACCTGGGGTTAAGTTTGTTAAGAATTCTTGTACTTATAGAGTGCATTGTGTACCTAATCTTCTTCATAGCTTATTCTGGGTTAGGCTTATAACCAGAGTGTATGACCCTATTCCTAGTATTCCAAATTATAGAAACGGTAACGAGAATTTCTCTCGTGTAGTCTTGGAGCTTTCCTAGGACCGTATTACGAGAGGAGAACCAAAGCTAGAGCCATTTTACAATGTCTTAGTCTTCAAACCTATCAACCCTTATACCTAGCTGCATAGAGAACCAGAGGGCTCAGGCAAAAGGACATTAGTGGAAGAGGTGGTTAATGGATTCTTCTGCTTCGAAACATAGATGACTGGAGGTTTGGCTACCCAAGTGATAATTTTGAAGAACTTCACAAATTAAAATGGCTTTGGAGAGAAGTTTCCAAATGATATTAATAATTCAAAAGGGTAACTATGCCTTCCACTGGTTTTCCCACTCTGAGAAGTTGATAGTGGGTTGAACTCCAAAACTAAGACTTAGGTAGCCTTCTTTGACATTGTATTTCCCTTGCTTGTTTCCTGACCAAATTAACTGGTTCTGGATGTCAGTTAAAGAGAATTGAATGAGTTCAATCTCTCTTGCCCTGTTTTCTAAATAGAACAGGGATAGCTTGCCAATGTCCCAACTTGTTTTATTTCTGCTAAACAGGTTTGCTACCTTGTGATTGTCAATGCATGCTTCTTCTTTCGTCTCAAACCATAGATGGTGGTCAAGGGGGATGGATTGCCCATTACCCACTCTCCATTGCAACTTAGAGGTTATAATATAGCGGGTTTTGGCTATTCTTCTCCAAATCCAGAACGAGTTCGCTCTGTTAATGACCTTATCTGTTGTTTGGCTGGTATATTTTTTGCTAAAAGACCAAAGAAGGAATATGTCTAATTTGCACTTATGATTCCCCAAGTTTGCTTTGCCAGGAGTGCTTGGTTGAAAGTATGCATTTGTTTAATCCCAAGACCTCCCTTCTTTTTGGGTAGACAGAGGGTGCTCTAACTTGCCAAATGAAGCCTTGGCTTTTGATTATTGAAACCTTAATAAAAATTCGCTACTTTGGCTACTACAAGAAAGTAATATTCTATAGAAAGGTTAATGCAGGATGGCTTATAGATGATGCTATGATTTATGACCAAATTAATAAAGGTGATCCTTCTAACTTGGGACAAACAAAAGGCTTTCCAAGATTAGAGCTTCTAGTTAATTTTGTCCAATGTACCTTGATATATCTTCCTTTTATCAACTTAAGGGTCTACCTCAAGTATTGGCCAAAGGAGTCAAAAAATTTGGCTCTCAAAGTGCTTGCCGTAAACCTCCTAAACAACCTTGGAATGTTTGGGCTGAAGGATGCCACAGATTTGTTTTTTATTTATTTCAAGGTCAGCTAAGACTGCAAATTGATCTAAAGTGTTCTTTAACAAGCTACAACTTTTATTGTTGGCTTCAAAGAAGACAATGGTGTTATCTGTGCATAAGGTGAGACACACAGTCTGGCATTTGGTCAATTTTAATGTCTCTCTAGTTTTTACGCCTCTTTTGCTCTAAGATTATGCATGAAAACACATTGGCATTGATAATGTAAAGATAGGGGAAAAAATGGTCACCTTGTCCTATGCCTTTCTTGGGGGAGAAGTTAGCAGAACGAGTACCATTTGTGACAACTTGGTAGCACATTATAAAAATGCACTATGAGATCAATTGAATCCATTTCAGAGGAAACCTCATTCATGTTTGAACCACCTCGATGAAATTCCACAAGATACTGTCAAAAGCTTTGGAGATGTCTATTTTGAGTGCATAGAGGCTCTTCTTAGTTTTCTTCATACTTTTAATGACTTTAAGGAGTTCCAATGTGAAGATAATGTTGTCTGTGATGAGTCTAGGTTCCACGTTGAATAATGAGATAAGGACCTATAAGATACTTTTATTTATCCTGTTCATAATTCAATCCTTAGATGTCCTATATATCTTGAGTCTTTGAATAGTTAAGGATGCCATAGGACATGTCTTTAACTTCGATGCAGGCTGGAGATTGACGGTTTAGATCCACTGCCCCTGCATTTAAATGTGATCGTGATCGTACTAGGAAAACGTCCCTGCATGCAAGCTAGATGAAGTTTTTAATTTTTGAGTGAAGCTTTAAGTTTTATACCTTGCTCTAGTTAAGTGTCATATCTTTATTTCCAATCTGCCTTAAGGGTTCAAAAGCTAGCCAATATCCCGTCTTTGCTATATAAACACGTATTCTATATGGATGCCAAATTCACTTATCATCTTTAACAATCTTCCTAATGGGATGCTCTTAATAACAATGATATCATCCTTGCCAAACTATTCTTTGAGTCTTGGTGTTATCCATTAGGGACTCATTATATCTATAGTACTAGCCCTAGGGGTAGAAGTTCCCATCTATCAGGAGCCATGGGTCTAGCCAACTCTAATTTTTGCACCATCACCTACTTTCCACCCTATGCCTTACTCCTCTATGTAAAGCTTGGGTTGGAGCCCAACCTAGTTATCTTGAAATTCCCTTTAAAATAGTATTTTTCTTTCATCACCCTATACTTGTGTTGGATTTTGTTATTAGTTTCCAACCTTGTTTACCCAATATTGGGTTTAGTGTTATTTCAACATTCTTAGTGTTATTTCTCACCAATAAACTCCTAAGCAAACCACCTAATTCCAACATTCTTAGTGTTATTTCTCACCAAAAGGAATTCATCATTCGTTGTAACTTTTCACATAAGAATGCATGGATTAAAAACGCATTCATACAATAAGAGGGGACCACCTGGGCTACTGATTTTAATAGAATCTCTTTACATGCCTATTATAAGAACCTATCTCTCCTTGTACTTTATTTCCACAATTTTTGCCTTAAAGAAGCGAATATGGACTTTTTGCTTCTACTTACAAAAGGGGGCAAAACTATATACATGTTATGATATAAAGAAAAATGAAGTCCAAAATTTTTCCCAAAATGTCTGCTCTTAATGCTAACAATGGAAATGGAAAATGTTCCTGATTTTTAAAAGTTAATAGACTGGCTTGAGGCTACCTTATTAATGGATAGGATACTTTTTAAATGATGACACTCTTTTCATTAGCCGCACAAAAAAGAGTCATATGTGAAGAATAATTTAGACACTGATACCCCCCTCCCACTGGCACAACATATATGAATGAAGCCTTTGAGCTCTGCATGCCTCATTAAAGTTGACAGACCTTCTACACAGATGATAAACAGGTATAGGGATAAAGTATCCCCTTGTTTAAGTCCTCTTTAAGGAACTACAAGGCCTGCCTAGTTTCCATTCAATGCAAAAGAATATTTGATCTTCTTTACACATATCATAATTGAGTGAACCTATCTCTAATTAAATCCCATGGTTAACATCATAGCTTCCATAAAATCTCAATCCATTCTGTCACAGGTTTTACCAACATTAGCCTTAAGGTCTATAATCCCCTTTCTTCGTCATGTTTTTTGATTTATCAAATGAATTATCTCAAATGCCACTAACACATTGTTTGCAACCAGCCTTCATGGTACAAAGGCTGACTGACTAATACTTCACAATTTTTAGGCGGCACATATTTTAATCTATTAGTTAGAATCTTAGAGATAATTCTATAGATGACATTGTATAACAAAATTAGTCTAAGATTCCTTAAAGAGCTTAGGTTATTTACCTTAAGGATAAGGACTACCAATGCTTTCACTAGCTCTTCAGGAAAAAATCCATTAGTAAGCTAGTTAATGCCATTCCTAAATAAATCTCCACCTACCATAAGCTAGAGTTTTTGGCAAAAAGGTTGGATTATAGTTGTCTGGGTTTGGAGACTTATCTGGGGGCATCTAGAGCACTGCATTTTTATGGCTCGTTTGGTTATTAGAATTGATACAATAGCAATGAGAGTGGGAGTAAGAATGAGAATATTAAAATATTATTTGGTTGGGAAGGAATGAGAATGGACATGTATCTCTTTACTTCGTTTGGTTAGTAGATTACACATGAGAATCAATTAAGTAGTATGCATATTTTACTATATTATTCCTTATCATAAAACCAAAAAAAAAAAGCAGATATCTCTTCAAACTATTATTTAATAATATAATTATATATTAATATATATTTAGTTAATAATATAATAATATATATTTAATAAATTAATAATAATAAAATAATAAATAAATTTAAAATAATAATTTAATAATAAATAATAATAGAATAAATAAATAATAATAAACTAGGATTTTGATGTATTACAGGAATATTTTTGTTCAAAAATTATTATAAGTGGTGACACTTTTATTAAGCATATTTTCATTTTTAAGATACCAATCTTATTCTATAACTTTAGTTAGGGAGAGTAAATTCTCTAAGAAATGAGAATAAGGATTCAATCTGTCAACCATATATAAAAAATTCTTATTCTGTTGCTTTGATCTTAGCAACCAAACGGGCCTTAAACTTTGAAGCTTCAAAAGGTCTGATCAGGTAAGCATTGTCCTCTTCAGCCACCCGTAAGTGTACGTGTTTAAGGATAGGCTTAAAGTTATTACACGTTCCTGGGAAGAGCTCTATAAAATGGGATAGAAAGAGATTATGTAGTCCCTCAGTATCACTTATCCATTCCCCATCATTGTTCAGTACTCGCTCTATTTTGTTTCTCCTTTTTCGAGTTATAGTACTTGTGTGGAAGAACTTTGAGTTATTGTCTCCATACTAAAGCCAAAGCATCTTTGATCTCTGCCTTTAAATGATTTCTTCCTATTCCAAGATAAATTTTTTTTTTCCTTTCTCGCAACTGTTGCATTTCTGTCGTGGCATTGTTTCTTCCCAAGGTATGTACACGTTCCATTTGACAGTTAATGAAGTACTTTTCCCACTGGATCCTTCTACAATGTTTTTACCCCACTTATCTAGTCGCTCCCAACACATAGAAAGCTTTGTGATAATGTCACTACTGTGTACTCCACCATAACTGCTGTTCACAACTTCCAGCAGCATAGGCCGAAGCGACGATGCATTTTCAAATCAGAACTGATGTTTCCTACTTGTCGAGTATTCTGGCTCTATGTTTATTAGAATCAGGAAATGGTCACTGTAAGATGGAACCACAACCTTCTTCTCAACTTGAGGATAGAGAATCTACCATCTATCGTCTGCCTTAGTGTGGTCTAGTTTTTCCTTTGTTACACTGCCAGCTCTCGATATTTTCTCCCGAGTAAACCCATAACCCATGCAGTTGATGTCTTTTAAGCCACCATCTTCCACTGCCTTTCTAATTCCAGCAATAGATAATATAAATAATGAGCGTAAACTTTAAGTTCAATTTTATAAATATATTTATTGTTTATATTTATTAATATTATATTATTTTTTTGAAATTTTTTTTAATCTTAAGTCCTCCAAGCATCTGCAAGGATTAGCATACCTGCAGAGAATGTTGATGGTAGAGACTGAATATAGGGATGGAATATACAAATAATAGTGAAAACACGGAGTATGGATTTAATTAATCTACATTACCGCCATTTCGAATTGCCATCACATGTGAACATAGAATGGATCTTTAAGGTGTTTAAGTATGAATAAAGGAAAGAAACAAAATATTGATAAAAAAAAAAATCTAATAATACTAACGTCTGCAAATTTCTTAACAAAATATAATTCACACCTTCACTGTAAGACGCAATTTAATGAAATAAAAGAAATGTCTGCTTTATCAAAACGCCATACACGTTTTATCCTTAGTTACACCAAGATTGGGCCACACAAATTATATTCGCTGCTGACAATCTTGTACGTATATTATTTAATAATGGCTTAGGAATAAAAGTAAACTCGCAAATTTAGATAAATTTATAAAAATTAGGTAGATTTGTAAGAGTCTATTTCAATTAATAAATAATTGTTAAAATATGTAATTTTATAATTTAAATATTATATATATTAAAAAAAATTATTCAAATGTAATTCAAATTATTCTTAATTAAACAAAAGTTATTCATATTTCATAATTTGTAATAATCAATATCAATATTTTAAGATAGTTATATATAAATACTTATTTAATATAACTAATTAAATAATAGTTATTTTATTTTATTTAATAAGTACATATTAAATGTAATTTTATTATTTTATATACATATTCAAATTTACAATAAAATAAAATGTAAATGCTTCATGAAAAAGAAGTTATTTATATCTTATTTAATCTTGAGTTTAAATTATTATGTTATTGATTTTACAAGTTAGTTGACATGTTAAAATTATAAACTTGATAAACTCGATAAATCAACTCGCAAATTTACCTGAATTTGTACTAAATTCAAATTTACAATGAGTTAACTCAATTTCTTTAAATACAATCATAAACTCATAAATCTAAATAATAAACTTGTCAGTCTTACAACAATAATCAGAAGCATATAGAATCAAACTTTTTTTTGGTCTAAAGAATAATAATCCAAGAATCCAAGCCATCCATTTGAGGATGCTACTGAATCGATACGCGCTTGGCATTTCAGGGATATTAATATTTGAGAATGTGGAAAGAACATAAAAACATCCGGTATCTCAACGTTTAAAATATCAATGGTATATTAATTTATGTTAATTATTTTCAAGTATATGTTCGTCATTTTCATATGGGAAAAAAATCATAGTGCACAAGAACATATTAATATTTAAATAGTTTTTATATAGGATGGTGTCGTATTAAAATAAATAAATTTTAAGATATGAGAAATAGACTATAATTTATTAAAAGTTGTTTAATATTTTCTCAAACAATATATCTATCATGTATAAAAAACAAATCTAATATACTAATATGTCTCTGGTTAGTTCCATAACTATTTTCCAAAATAATTAATTGTATTTGAAGGTGTTGTACAGCTAGTGTAGCCACAAAATTTTTTTTTTTTTATTTTTGGTTGTTAAATTTTTTTTTTGTGACCCACTGTTATACAGTCGCGTTCAATGCAAACTATGTCTTTAAATCTTGTCAGATCACATGATTGACTGGATGAAAATTTATGATTGTATGTGACCATTTAGTTTGATTTAAACTGCATTAATAAGCTAAAAGTTATACCACTTGAAAGTCAAGTCATCAATTTAGACTTACGTTTACACTTTCACGATTAATCTAGTCCAAATAATCATATGTTATCCACATCATTAATTGGGACTAAACTATGAAAATAATAATAATTTTTTTAGGCCAATATTTTAAATTTTTTAAAATTTGTCAAGGCTAAACCCAAATGAGTAGGAAAAAAATTTAACAAGTATGCAGCTAAAGAACTAACAACTTTGCTTCCATACTGCAGGATTGAGGAAAAGAAAATAAATAATAGAGTATGCATCTTCCGAAGAAGGTAAAGGATCATCAGAGTTTACCATCCAAAGTTTATAATAATTTATTAATAAATTTTTTGGTGTAACTATAAAAGTAATTAAATCAATGAAATTATTATGTGACATATTAAAAGAAATATACATGACAATGATATATAAATTTGGTTATAAATTTGTTTTTATTTTTCAATAACTTTACACAAATATTAGTTTATAAATTTGTTAACTCAGCCCTATTCTTTTTTTATTTGTCTAATAACTCCCTAAATTTTTAATTTTATTCTTATTCTCTTATTTTCAATTAATGATTTCTCACTAATTTTTATTTTCAATGTTGTGTCTCACTTATCAAAATATTACTATTTTTGATATATCAATTATCAATTCATTATCAATTTAATCCCTTATTAATCTCGACTAAATATGTTAATATTCAAATATGTGAGGGACCAAAAACAACAATACTCTAATAAATGAAAGATTAAATTAAAAATAAAAACTTATGAGTGACCAATTTAAGGATAAGAGAAGGATAATATTTTACTTAATATTGAAGTAAAAGTGACGGTGGTGGATAATAAGTGCCCAAATAGTACGCTAATAAGGAAAAAGTTAGATAATAAAGGTAGGCAGTAGACAATATATTTATTAGAACCAAATTTGCAGAAAATTATGGAGAATCAGCTGCCAATTACAAATAAATCAATAAACTGGCATCATGAAGGTGACTTCAACATTGACACGCAAACGATGATTCTGTTTCAGTTATCATACATCCATGTTTAGTGGGAAAAGCTATTCCTTCGTTGCTTGAAAGGCTCCAAGTAATTGAAGAAATGAAATCTCATGAAGAAAAAGAGAATACCATAAAGATGAGATTGAGAAAGCATGGTATCATATTCAAAACCTTCTGAACTTTCTTTGTCTTCACCAAGATTCTTTTGGAAGAAGAAAGAAAGAAAGAAGGGTGCTGAGTTTAGCGTACGTGCATTAAATCTATTGATTTTCAAGATATATTATGCTCTCTCCTTGCGTAGAATATTGACTAAAAAAGGGCTTATGAAATAGGTTACGGTTAAAATCAAAAGATGAAGTTTGAATGGGCATCTAACTTTATTAGAGCATAATTTTTCGTACAGGAAGAATTTTAAGCCTTAATAGCCATGGAAAATATTCTCTTGGATAACCAAGTGAAATATGATTGGGTCTAGTTTAAAATTTTGCATAAATACTCTCTTCATTGGTTTTGTGACAAAAATATAACCATATTTCAAATTAATCTCTCAAATATTTTTTAATTTTTATTTTCAATTTTTGCTTTTTTTTGCTCCATCATCTCCTCTATGCTAGTTTGCAAAAGAATTAGATATCATTAAAATAAGTGTTTATAGGTTAGGTAGGTTGATGAGTATCCTTAGATTTAATTTTTAGGTCAAATGAACTTAAATTTAAATCAAAGGTTTTTTTTTCCTTCTTAACTTTAACTTTGCGAGTTTGACCCAAGCCAGCTCAATAATATAACTCGTTAATATATTTATTTTTTGAATTTTTAATGATATATTATTTTTTTATTTGAATTTCTAGCAAAGGAACTATTAGTTGTTGGATTACACAATTTCTTAAATTTAAATAATTAGATTAAAAAGTTTAAACTTTGCAATGTCAAATTTTAAAATTTTTGACAGTATAGTCATTGACTTTAATATGAATGGTCAAATTGCATTGATATCATTTTTTGGTTAAAAAAAGAGATTAAATTGTTCAAAAGCAAAAGTAAAACAAAACGACACTTCAGATATAAGATGAAGTAACTAGTTATCAATAGAAGCTAGTAACCTCAACTTCGGAGGAAGTTATTCGAAAATTAATAGTGCAATTGAAAGGGCGAAACTCATATTCAAAAATAAGATATTGTATATCTTATATGTTATCATGCGTTTCACTTTTCCTTATATCTCAATTTTTTAATTTTTCACTATATATTTAATTTTTTTAGCTAAAAAGTCGATTGTGACAACTGTTTTTATTTGAACAAATTCCCTAACATGAAAGTGATATAAGATTGTCAACAAATTTATTTTTGTAGCATTTTATAGGCTAAAAAACTACTATTTAGAAGTAAAATTGTCAATATGGCGTGAAGAAATTCATTTATCCAATGTCAAAAAATTGTCAATATGGCAAATGTCAATCACAATGTGTGATCATATGGCAATAGTGTAATTATCAATATTAATATTCAAGCTGTCTTGGATTCCAATCTTATCAATATGAATTGGATCCTCTATCTTTGTTCTTCATCAATTTCTTATTAATTTCATAGAGAAATAAGTATAAAATAAGTAAATAGTATTATTCAAGTGAGTCGCATATATTTAAGTGGGATACTCTGTTTGTGTCTATATTCCTCTAATATTACAAAAAAATAATAACAAAAAAGCTGGGGGAGGGAATCCAAATTACATCAAAATATAGACTAACATATTTTTTCTTTAATGGGAAGATTCTCTCTCATTGGGTTACTATCGTCACGTAAATGGGCTACTCCATATATGGGCTGGATAAGCCCACGGAAGTGGTGAGCAATATAAATTCATGATCTAAATACTACAACAATGTTGGATTTGGTGCTAGCAATAGGATTTTTGAGATTCAATCAATTACACGTGTGTTTGAAAATATTGTGAAACTTCATATTATTTGTAAGTATTAATAGATATTACCTTTTCACGCATCTCATCAGTATGCAAGTTTCTATTATATTTGATCTATTTATATTATTTTATTATCATTGTATTGCCAAGAAACACACTACAATATTACGTTGATAGAATATGAATAATTTAATCAAAATAACTGTCAGTGGTCCAATACCTCCCCGTTTACCTGAGTCTACTTCAATGGTAGTCATAGGGGCATTGGCAAGAACAACCTGCCGTTTGTTCCACAATACAATAAATTTGGTGTGCTCTTCCATCTAATCTTCCATAATTTGTCTCATAAGTTATCATACATGTATGATAGGCCCCAATATTGATAGGTTTTATAAGGATGGGTTGCAGCATACCAAACTAGCAAAGTATCCTATCATGATGATGTCACTCAACAATGTGAAAACAAGTAAGAGGAACAAATACTTACCAAATATATGGTAATGCTAAGCAATACTTTAGTATCATCAATCGGATTGATGCATAGTTGTATGGTTGCCATATAATCTTTAGCCAAAACATGAAACAAGCATTATTCAATAGAATTATTCGCACAACATATTTGCATCACCATCCTATCTTATTTATGTTCTTACATCTACAATGAAAAATAGGTATCACATAAATCATGTGAATTTATTATTGACAGAGAAACTAGATAAGGTGAATAAGTTCTCTTAAAAATTGCTTTCAAATTATTGCAACAGAAATAAATAAAAGAGTAAGGAGAAGCGAATCAGTACCGTAATTTATCCTGGTTTGACACCCTTTGCCTATGTCCAATCCCCTTAAAATTTTAAGGGATTTTTTTAAACTTAAATCAAGTATTTTACAACTGAAAACACCTAAGGTTTTACCATGATCACCTTCAACACTAAGTTTTCAACTTACCCCAAACTTCACTATGGTTTCTAGCTTACGTTAAACTTTCTTTAGGTTTTCAAAACTCTATCTAACTTCACTCCACTTTAATGAAAGAAGTTCTACAACAAAGAGAAAGATATTTATACTTTTACGACAAGGGAGTACAAAAACAAGCTCAAATCTTTACAAGAGAAGATAAACCAAAAACAAGCTCAAGAGACTCACTAAACTAGAAAAATATGCTCACAAATTCTTTCTATTTTTTGCAATATGAAGCTCAAATTGATGTCTCTCAAGAAAGAAAAGATGCTTCTTTTTATACCTTCTTGACTTCTGACTGTTGGTGCTTTAAATACTTACATCATAAATTTCCAACGTTCTAAAGCTTGATTTTTGCATCTACCTCCATGAATTTTGTTGGAAGGCTTTGAATGAGGAAGATGACATTCTCTAAAAGTTTGCTTCATTCAAGTTATGAGGGCATGAAGTCAAAAAAAAAAAAAAAGGATAAGAAGAAAGTTGTCACATAATAGTATCAGACGAACGATTGCCTAATGGGAAGAGATGGAGGAATCTTGACAACTTGCATTAGAAATCCAAAAATGGTAGTTTGCATTCTCAATTTTCAATTTGCATAAGATGTTTAACGAAAACATTTAGGTTGAGTTTTTCTTTATTTGTTTTTGTCATATATAAAATAAAATGGGCCAAGTCCTTTTGGGCCAACATTCTCCCTCTTTTAATGACGACAAAACAAATTGAAAGATTGCAATAGCTCCTTTTGGAATTAAGGTTTATCCTACTCATGTCTCATATAGATATCACATATATTCACACTATATTTAGCATAAAATCAATGCAGATAATTACACAAGCATTCAATGATATATATTAGCAAGTAAGATTAAAGCAATCAAAAATAGGTAAATGCCAAAATATTTCTCCCCTTTTTTGGTCAACATAGAAATACGTGAGTAAAGCATTGTAAAGGCTTCAACATCAACAATGGCAATGCTGTGAGGAGTGTAAATTAACTATGAACTGGAGAAGAGCTATTTTCGCATCCTTGAATCGAACTTTAAGAGCTTTTAACTTCTGGTTAGTTTGAATTTGTTGTCCACGGAGACTAAGCAAGTCATCCTTGATTTCCTTGATATCATTCTTAATTACAAGTAACAATTGGGATGGAATTGGGAAGAAGGACCCATTGGATAAAATTGATCAAGAGTAGTACTTGAAGATGGTACAGTTAGAAGTGGGCCTTTGTTTTGAGAATGTGAAGCAGAAATGGATAGGAAGATATCAATGCATACACTTTGTCTCTCCCACTTCTTGTGGCTTAATTTGTACCTCATGAGCTTAAAAGATGTAGCATCATATGTAATCTTAATTTCCTTTCCTAGACATCCTATAAACCTTAGTCCTTGATCACGAAAAATTTTGGTGAGAAACATGCCATATGGTAAACTTTTGGAGGTGTCCAGTGAGGTAACACTTTCTGCTATGTATTTTAGGATCCATTAATAAAGATTAATTTCATGTTTCAGAGGCACACAGGTCAGCAAGAATAATTCCCTTTTACTGAGAACTTAAAGTGAATAGAACCTAGAAAGAATGTATGTGCCAATCATATGAGCTAGTACATAGGCTTAAAAGGTTAGGCAAGAGCAACAAGTCTACAACTTTTCAAAAGATTCAATTAATCAAATATTAAGCTCCTTGCATTATCAAAAGATTCACAAAAGTGTCTATACCATTTCTGTTGGAAATAATAATCATCATTCATAGGAAAAGAGAGGCTATGAGTGCTTTTAAGAGTCTTTTTCGATATAAGAACTTTAGTGTCATTTACAAATGATTCAACAGACAAACTATCATCTAGCACAATTAAATTGGTATAAAATTTCTTAACAAGGTCTTCACAAACATGCTCATTTATTGAGAGTAAGGGGATCCATTTCCTATTAGCTAATTCTCTTTCAAGCATACAATTCTACTGAAGCTAATGGTTTTTTGTGAAAGTAATTCTTAAATTTTTCTTCACAATCCATAGATTGAAATAAATTCGGTTGTGAAGAATGGGAAGGTACCTTCTTGATTTAAACACCAAATGTGTTACCTTTCTAAGTTGTAGTTCCAGTAGAAAATTTCCCTTTGCAAATTACCTTAGTTTTCCTTGCTTTAACTTAAGGATGATTAGTTTCAATATTGGCATTTTTGGCATTGATTAGAGCCTCATCTAAGCTATCACCAGAGGAATAAGTAATAAACTTCCTTTTGACCTTAGTTAAAATAGTGGTAGCTTTATGAACATGTTTGAAAGAGCGATAGTTAGAGCGTTTATAAGCCATGTGTGGGTGAGGAGTAAAGAGATTTTTTAAAAAAATTGGCAATAGGAAGTGTTCAAAGATAAGAGAGAGAAAAAAAAGATCCAATGCATGGTAGAGTTTGAAAATCAGGAAAGAGATGGATTTTATAATATGGAAATAAACATAAAATAAGGAAAAAGTTTAGTGTGATTGTTGAAAGAATGAATGGAAAGACACTTGAAAATATGGTGAAGTCTAAGATGGAAGAGTCAGCGAAAGCAATGGCTAAAAAAATTGAAGAGAACACTGGTGAAGATTTAGGAAACAAATGACCTGGTGGGAAGTGAAGAACAAAAAATGATTGGGATTTTGAAGATCGTTGACACTGGTTGAAGTCGAGAAAGGATTTAAAGGGTGATAGGTGATTGTTTGAGCTTTGTGGTTTAAGAAAGATGGCAGAAACATGGAAGGGGAAAGAGAATGAAGATGTCTATAAGAGTGGCATCAATTTCTCAGAGTGAAAAGAAAGGCAATTTGATCATCTGCTATTGCACAACAACAATAGGTTTTACTATTTTAAATCTCATGCTTCCATTGTATCTTATGGCTATGGTTGAACCTCGTCGCTTTGATTTTTCTTTTTTCTTTTTTTTTTTATTCTCCAAATGCATTCGACAGCTTCTTTAACACTTGAAGATAGCGAGAGAGACAGGGCAACAAATAATGGATTCTTGCTCCCAGCCATTCTTGCTCTTGCATTAGAATCATTTGATTCTAAATGAATAATCTTCCTTGCATGAAATGCACCCAGTTTGCATAATTTCTTCTTCACCAAACGCACCATGAGGTATTACAATGGATTTGTAGAAGATCAAGCTAGTGCAAAAAGATTGAATACATAGGATTATCGAGTGTGGTGCTGTAAGGTCCTATATATATATCCTAGAATTATATTTCTTAGAGTATTACATACTTTTTCTTTTGTTATTAGCCATTCATGCTAATATTAATATAATAAACACTATCTAATAAGCTTCTTCTTCTTCTTCTTAACCCACATAAATGTCATGGTTCCAAATATTGTTCTTCTCCTTCTTATATATATGTCATCCTTGGTTCCACTTCTTTCTCTTCTTCTTCTTCTAAATATTGTGTATAGCATACAGAGGATCACCTTCCTATGTGTGGATCACCCGTGGAATGTGTTTGGAGAATGAAAAGGAAAAATAAAACTCAAACAAGTTATATGGCACAATTATAACCATAAGATGAAATGGACACATGAGATTTAAAAATAGTAGAATCAGCAACAACTGACGATCCAAATGCGAAAAGAAAGTGGATTGAATAAGGAAGAATGGTGTACATTACAGTAAATAGAGTTTGAAAAAGAATTAGGAAAAAATTGTGAAGGTGAAAAGATGGTATGTAGCAAAGGAATGAGTGAAAATGAAGGTACAGTAGGAATGCTCAAATCTAAAGGTGTAAAGGTGTTTCGAAGAAAGGTAAAGACCAGATGCATATATAAAGATATATATATATATATATATATATATTAAATCTAAGAGTAAGAAAAAGATTTCTTTCTAATTAATTTTCAATGATTTCTTTTCAAAAATCATTGTTTCAAAAAAAAAAAAAAGATACCGACTTTAAAGAATGATGGCAAATAAAGCATGTGCAATGTAGTTATAATTTAATGAAAAGATGGTGTGCGCACTTTCAGAAGTTAATCATGAAAAGAACTTTGTAAATTAGTGAAATATAGTAGCAATGAATGATTTGACTAAAGGGTTTTTTTTTTGTTATTTAAAATCTAAGAGTTTTAAAAATAATTAGTTTAAAAAATATAGTGAAATATATTTATTTCTTTTAAATAGTTATTTTTTTAAATCTGGTAAAAATATTTTTTTCATTTTTTAAATCTAATATTTTAAAAAATTATAAATTTTTCAAATTTTTTTAATCAGTAATTTTTTAAATACTAAAAAAATTTTTAATTTGATAATTCTAAAAATTTTAAAATGTTTTTTAAACAATGAATTATGTTTTTTTAATTTTATATTTAAGGTACACAATTAACCATGTAATGTGATATAATTAATTGAGTTTAAACAAAGAGGAATTTGAGGTTCAAACAGAAACACATTAACTATATAATGTTATCTAGTTAACTAAATTTAAATAGAAACACATGAGAGCAATTAAATATGAATCCAATTAACTAGGTAACTATAGATAGTTAATATATACTGATAGAGAGTAAAAATTCAAGTGGAAAAGTCAATTATCCCTAATTAATTTCTTAGAAAAGAGAATCTATCTTTATGTAAAGGCTTAGTGAAGATATCAGCAAATTGATATTGAGTTTGAGCATATTTTACCTCAATATTACCTTATTGAACATGATCTCTAATAAAGTGGTGTTTTACTTCTATATGTTTTGTACGGGAATGATGCATAAGATTTTTAGTGAGGCAAATAACACTTGTATTGTCACAATATATCAATTTTTGAGGCACTTTTAGTGTGTAATCTTAGAGTTATTGCTTCATCCATAACA
This sequence comes from Delonix regia, assembly GCA_037074485.1. Classification (NCBI taxonomy): domain Eukaryota; kingdom Viridiplantae; phylum Streptophyta; class Magnoliopsida; order Fabales; family Fabaceae; genus Delonix; species Delonix regia. The sequence goes on from CM073451.1 coordinate 22,448,688, forward strand.
ATTGTATGCAGTAACTCCTAAGGGCCATGTATTCAGCCTTAGTTGTGAATAGAGCTACTGAGCATTGCTTCTTGTTATATCAAGAGACTAAGGATTTTCCAAGAATTGGCAAGTAACGCTGGTACTTTTTCTATCTGATTTATCACTTGCAAAATTAGCATATGCATATTTGACTAGATTAAAATTATTAATCCTTGAATATCAAAGCCCATGGTTTTGAGTACCTATTAAGTATTAAAAAATCTACTTGATTGCAACATAGTGTGATTCCTTAGGATTAACTTGAAATATTACACACTTATAAATACTATTCATAATATCCGATTTACTTGTAGTAAGATAAAGAAGTGAGTCAATCATACCTCTATATGTCTTTTGATCAAAATCTTTACCATTTTCATCCTTGTTCAAATGTGTGGATGGATTCATTGGAGTGCCCATTGGTTTAGCATTTTCAAAACCAAACATTTGCAAGAGTTCCTTAGTATATTTAGTTTGATTGATGAAATTTTCCTTTTTGATTTGCTTTATTTGTAATCCAAGAAAGAATGTCATTTCACCTATCATGCTTATTTCAAACTCGCTTTGTATTAGTTTAGAAAAATCCTTACAAAGACAATCTTAGTGCTTCCAAAAACAATATCATCAACATAAACTTGTACTAGCACGGTGTCTTTATTTACTTTTCTAATTAAGAGAATCATGTTTACATCTCCTCTTTTAAATCCATTTGAAATGAGAAAATTGTTTAACCTCTCATTTCAAGCTCTAAGAGCTTGCTTTAGGCCATAAAAGGCTTTTGAGAGTTTGTATATGTGATTAGGCAATTTTTCATCTTCAAAACCAGGGAGTTGTTTGACATACACTTCCTCTTTAATAAATCCATTCAAGAAGACTATTTTGACATTCATTTGATATAATTTAAAATTCATGTAAGAAGCATAAGCAGGCAACATCCTGATTGATTTTAATCTAGCAACAAGAGCATAGGTTTCATCATAACCAATACCTTCTTATTGTATATAATCTTGTGCATCAAGTCTTGCCTTGTTTCTTACAACATATCCTTGTTCATTTAGCTTGCTTCTAAAAACACACATTGTTCCAATGATAGAGGTATCTCTGGTTTTCTTAACTAAGGTTCATACTTTATTCCTTTTGAATTAGTTTAACTTCTCTTTCATTGCTAATATTTACCCTTAATCACTTAGTGCTTCATCAACATTTTTTTACTTAAGTTATGATGGCAGGGCTAGATTGTTCTCTTGCCTAAATGATGATCATGTCCTCAATCATTCCTTGGGGTCTCTAAAGATATATTACATAGGATAGGAAGTTGAGTGTTTCCACTCTCTTAGAAGTTTTATCTTAGTTCTTCGTCTTTCCAGTTAAATAATATAATCTTGTTGTTAACTCAATGAAGAATCCAGTTCACTTGTATTTTTCTCCAATTGACTTCGCATTTGTTCAACATTTTGGTTTGAGATTTTCAATTGTTTAAACACAACTTTTCCATTTTTCTAATTGGATATAAAGGTATTTGAAACTTCATCTTTATCATCTAATACTACACATTTCTTAGCAAACTTATTAATGTCATAAAAAACAACATGCATAAATTCTTACACTACTAAGGTTCATTTATTGTAAACTCTATAAGCTTTATTAGAAGTAGAATAACCTAAAAATATTCCTTCATCACTACAAGTATTAAACTTACTAAGATTATCCTTACCATTATTATGGATGCAACACTTGCAACCAAAAGTATGAAAATAACCAACATTTAGTTTCTTTCCTTTCCAAAGTACATAAGGAGTTTTCTTTATGTTAGATCTAATCAAGTAATGGCTCAATATATAGTAAGCTGTATTTATGGCTTCCGCCCAAAAATATTTAAGGAGATCATTATCAATGAGCATAGTTCTAGTCATATCTTGTAAAGTTTTATTCTTCTTTTCCACCACTCCATTTGGTTGTGGAGTTATAGGAGAAGAGAAATTATAGTTGAACTCATGCTCATTATAATATTTTTCAAATTCCTTGTTTTCAAACTCACCACTATGACTACTCCTAAATATTTAAAAGTTTCATCCTTATGACTTAAAAAGAATACCTAAGCATAGATAGAGAAATTATCAATGATAACAAAGGCATAACTCTTATCACCAAAGCTACAAGTTTTTGTTAGTCCAAATAGATCCATATGCAATAATTGAAGTGGTCTTGTGGTGGATACACTTTCCTTGGATTTAAAAAAGGATTTTGTTTGCTTACCAAGTTGACATGCATCACGTAAGTGATCCTTTTCAAAGCTTAACTTTGGTAAACCTTTAACAAGATCAAGCTTAGAAAACTTTGCTATGAGGTGCATGCTTGCATGGCTAACCCTTTTGTGCCACATCTAAGGGCCATTGCAGATAGAAGATAGCATGTAACATTTTCAAAATATAAATCTTCTAAGTTAAAAATGTAAACATTTTCATGCCTTTGACCAATTAACAATACTTTGTCGCCATTGAAATTAGTGCAATGCATAGATTCAAACACATCTTTATAGCCTTTGTCACATAATTGACTAATGTTAAGGAGGTTATGCTTAAGTCCCTCTACAAGGTATACATTCTCAATACAACAATCACGAAGTAAATTAATCTTACCAATACTCACAATTTTACCTTTCTTATTATCACCAAAGGTGATAGCACCTCTATCTTTTCTAAAAATGGAAAGAAACTTAGATGGATTTCCAGTCATATGCCTAGAGCAGTCACTGTCTAAGTACTATTGATTTCTTGAAATTTTCCCTTTAAGACATACCTACAAAATCATTACTTCCTTTTAGGTACCTAAACTTGTTTGAGTCCTTTGGTATTAGTAGTAGCAACCAACTCACCCTTTGGAATCCAAACCAATTTATTTTAAGGATTCTTTAATTGACATCCGTAACAAGCATGGCCATCTTTTGACAATATAAGCAAGTAACTACAAAGGAACTAGATTCTTTTATAAAGAAATTTTCATATAATTTTACATTGTTGTTTTTATCATAATCAATATTGATTTTATCAAACATGCATTTTTGTTTACCTAAGATCAATTTCAAATTCTTTTCTCCCTTACAAAGTTTGCTAAGCTTTTGGTTAGAGAGGATACTTTAAGTTGTAAAAGTTCATTTTCAATTTTCAAATTTTCAAAATTCAAACCTTGAATTTTTCAATTTCTTTTAACAAACTTTCATTTTGTTTCAAACCTTTTTCCAAATTAGCTTTCAAAAAGTGAGGACTTTTCTTAAGCTTTGTTTTAGCTTGTTTAAGTTCTTCATATTTTTCAATAGTTTTTGAAAATCATCAAGCAATTTATCTAGTGTTTCTTGTAACTTATCATTTGAAAGTTCAGAATTTACCACATTTTGTTCTATTGCCATAAGAGGTTTGTCATTTCTTACTCTAAACTCCTCATTTTCTTTATTTTCATCTTCTTCTTTTTCACACCAAGCAGCTAAAGCCTTCCTTCTATTTGATCTCTTGTATGTTTTCCTTTTCATGTATGGACATTCAGACCGAATATGGCTAATCTTTCCACATTTAAAGCAAGTCACAGAGTTCTTTCCTTACTCTTCCTTCTTGAAGTCCTTTCTTGCCATACTATACTTATACTTTACTTGCTTTTCTCTTCGTTTTGCATACTTTTCCAGCTTCTTTGTGAAGAAAGCTACTTCTTATGGATTTATATCGCTTGGTTCTTCATTGGTTTGTTCAACAAAGGCTACAAATTTTAATGCTAAGTTTCTTTCCCTTTTTGAGTGATAACATCTAAGGTGATTATTTTGATAAACTATAAGGATTCCCTGTAGCTTGTTATATGTCAGCTTTTTGAATTTAGAGCTACTCTCAATGTTATCAACTTTTGATTTTTAGCTTTTTAGAAAACATCTCAACATTTTCTTCACTATTTCATGATTGGTGTAAGACTGTCCCAGTAATTTCAGTTGCCTCAAGATTTTGGATAAGCGATTGAACATGACTTTTATATTTTTATTCTCTTTCATTTCAAACAGCTCTAGCTCATATTAAAGTGTGTTAATCTTGGAGTCCTTTACATTTGATGTTCTTTCATGTGTGACTTCAAGTTTGTCCCACATTTCTTTAGCAGTCTCACATGTAAAAAATTTTTCATATTCTTCACCATTGATAGCACAATAATAAATATTTATTGCTCTAGCGTTTGTTTGAATTTGCTCAATGTTGTCATCATTCCAATCCTCTTCAGGTTTAAGCTTTACGTTGCTTGTTTAGGAAACCATGGGCCATCACAAATGACTTTCCACATTGGGTAATCAATAGCTTGTATAAATATCTTCATTCTTCCTTTCCAGTATCTGTAGTGGTTTCCATTGAAGTATAATGGCTTTATGGTAAAGTGTTTTTCACTGAAATAAGTTCCCTCAAGGTGTTGATAAGCCATTTTCTACAAAATGAGAGATCTTTTCTCTTGGCTATGAAGCACAAATCAAGTGAAACCTAGCTCTAACATCAATTGATAAAGAAATTAGAAAGGGTGAATAGGTTCTCTTAAAAATTGCTTTCAAATAAATAAAACTCTATTTAAATATTTTATGTCATTAACCAGTTAACTATATTACAATATAAATAAATAAAAGAGTAAGGAGAAGAGAATCAACATCATAATTTACCCTGGCTCGTCATCCTTTGCCTACGTCCAGTCCAATTAAAATTCTAAAGAGATTTTTTTCAACTCAAATCAAGTATTTTAAAAAGGAAAACACCTAAGGTTTTACCATGATCACCTTCAACACGGGGTTTTCAACTCACCTCAAACTTTACTAAGGTTTTCTAACTCACCTTAAACTCTTTTTGAGTTTTCACAACTTTATTTAACTTCACTCTATTTAAATGAAGGAAATTCTACAACAAAGATAAAGATATTTATACCCTTATGACAAAGGAGTACAGAAACAAGCTTAAATCTCTCTACAAGAGAAGATAAACCAAATACAAGCTTAAGAAACTCACTAAACCAAAAAAATAGGTTTACAAGATGAAGCTCAAATTGATGTCTCTCAACAAAGAAGAGATGCTTCTTTTTATACCTTTTTGAATTCTAACTGTTGGTGCTTCAAATGCTTGTATCATAACTTTCCAATGTTTCGAAAGTTGATTTTTACATCTACCTCTATGACTTTTGTTAGAAGGCTTTGAATAAGGAAAAAGGCATTCTTTGAAAGTTTGTTTCATTCAAGTTTCGAGGGTATGAAGTCTAAAAAATAAAAAATGAGAGGAAGAAAGTTGTATAATAATTTTAGACAAATGATTGCCTAGTGGGAAGAGATAAAGGAATATTGACAACTTGCATTAGAAAATCCATATTAGAAAATCCAAAAATGATAGTTTGCGTTCTTAATTTTCAATTTGCATAAGATGATTAATGGAAACATTTGGGTTAGGTTTTTTTGTCATTTGTTTTTGTCATATATCAAACAAAATAAGCCAAGTCCTTTTGAGCCAACAATTATATGCTAAATACATTAGTTAAGCAATAGTTGATGGTCTTACCTAAACCCTACTTGGGTTGATAATGGGTATTGCTCTATGTAGGGTTTCGTAGTTAACAGTTTTTAGGGAACTAGCATATCTAATCACTAAGTAGATTTACCTTACAATCAAATCATTTTTATTTGTTGTAAATGATATAATTATGCAATTATTCTTAAATAACTCTCAAGAATCAATTCTCATGTTTAATGGGATAATTCTTATAACTTCCAAGTAATTTATGTTATAAAGATATGTGGACTAATTTCTTTATTTATGTTATTGTAATTTATAAATTTATATTTGACCAAAAAAATTTATAAATTTATCATTATACTTAAAAGCCTATAAATAAAGGCTATGTATAAAACATTAAATACATATATATATATATATATATGAATATTATCTTCTCTCACCTATCAATTTTCTCTTTTAATCTAGTTGTATTTCTTATATTTCTTTAGTATTGTAACATTTATGTCCTTTTTTTTTTTTCCCCTCTGGTTCCCTTGATATTAATTAATTATTAGTCCCACACGCTTACCTATAAAATTTTGAAGATTCTATACTAAAGCCATGTGGATCTGAGAACTGGGCCAATGAAAACCGAACTCTTCCAAAATCTCGCTTTCGGGCCACCAAGCCCAGAGGGAGGCAACAGTGCCTCAATCCTCATGCCTGCCATTTTCCTAGTCATCAATGGCAGTTTTGAAGTTTAGAAAAAGAGAAGGTTGACTCAAACAAACAAAAAAAGAAAAAAAGAAAAGAAAAGAAAAGACGAGAAGGGTCGGTTAGGCTTCACTCAATCAACGTTTTGTGATCTGTGTCTGATTGAAACATGAGTGTTGGGAAAAAGAAATTTAATAATTAGTCAGTGACTGACGGTGACATAAGATTACCTTTTTTTTTTTTGGAAACACATTTTAAAATAAAATTTTAATTACTCATTTATTAATTTATTTTTAATTTATATTTTCAATTTGTTTTAAAATTAATTTTATTTTTAATTTAATTTTTTACTTATTAATCTCTTTTCAATTTTATCAATTTTTATTGTTAATTTGATATTTTATTTATATCAACGTTACTATTTTATGTAGATCACTCATCAAAATATTAGCATATATAATTTTTAATTTTGATTAAATTTAAACTAAATATATTAATATTTAGATTAGTAAAAAATAAAAAATAGTAATATTCTAATAAGTGAGATATTAAATTAAAAATAAAAATAAGTGAGGAATCAAATCAAAAATAAAAATTAATAAGAAATTAAATTGAGAATAAAAATTAATAAAAATTAAATCAAATTAAGAATTAATCAATAAATAAATAATCAAAATAATATTTTATTGAATCCTACCCGCTGTCTTCTTCATGATTTTATAATTACTGTTTCTCATGTACGAATATTGTGTCGGAATCCTGCTTCATCAGTCCCACTATTAATTATCAAATGAGTTCAAATAATCTCGGATATTATCATTGCCAAATGTTAAACTAAGCCTGATAACAATAATACGCTATGAGTATCCAGAAGCATTTAAAAACACAAACATAAAAACTCTCCAACTTCACAGTATTAATGCTACTACAAATCATCGTTTCCCTGGTAATTAATTGATTAGAGGGGAAAAAAAAAAACAGGTGAATTATCAAAAGTTGATAGGAAGTTTTCTCGCACAATGTGCTCTAGGTTTTGTTTAAGAAACTTTATTTATTTAAAAAAAAAAAAAAAGGAATTTTGTTTAAGAGCCATATGGGTACAAGAAAGCAAGAAATGAGAAAGCTTTCACATGAGGTTTTCGGAAAGAGGAACTGGAATGCGACTGCAAAGAGAACATCTTCCTCTGCTTTTGCTTTTCATTCACTCATTTAATTAATATGCAGTAAAAGTAATTGGTCTGTCATCTCTATAAAAAAACATCTTAAAGGAAAAGAAAAGAAAAAAGAAAATGTAAAATAATTGCCTTGGAATAAAGCCCCTTGACTTCCCTCCTACACTTTACGACATAAATATATAAAATCATGGATTGCGCTTGATTTCAAAGCTTTTAATGACCCAGAAGACGCCTGATTCTTCTCGCCAATGAAATGCTGGGCTTCTTCTGAATCTGAAGTATTATGGTATGTGTAGCTTTAAATCTCTCTCCTCTGTGTTTCTAAAAGAAAACCAGAAAACTGTCTCTTCTTTCTCTCTCTGAAGAACCCCAAGTTTGATGCAAAAAGGCCAAAGCTTGGGGATGAGAGTGGAGGGCAATTGATATGTTAGGAACCCCTTTTTTCTTGTTTGAGCAATAGCTGAAACATTTTCCTCCATGGCAAGCTTTTAGCATTTCCCTATTTCAGAGCTTCTTTTGGCAAATTTGGAGCAGAAAAGGCACACACAGCCTCAAGATAATTTTTGCGAAAAAGATCTGAGTGTCTCCTATGCTATACGCTTTCTTTGAGGACTCTTTTAATAAGAATTCTTGTTCTTTAATGGAATAAGGAAGTTCCAAGTTTGTTTCCTTGCTAGTTTCTCCCTTTCTTTATGTGGTCATTTTGCAGATAGGAAAAAGCTCCATCAAGGATCAACCAGAACCGTCGGATCAGAGATTCCTGCTTTGGACCTCATCTTGGTGAGTGAGCTGCCCCACTTTCTCTTCGGGTACCTCTTTCTTTCTCTTTCACTTAGAAAAAATCGCATCATCTTTCTCTGATAATCTGACTTTTCCTCAGACATTCTGTCTCTTTGCTGTTCTCTCTATTATGAATCATGATAGTCTCAAAAGCCAAATCCTTGAGCTCACCCTTAGGCCTTACACTCAACCTGCCTTCTCAATTATATTGTATGTACCCTTTTACACTGTTTTTGACTCACAACGTGGCAGCATGTTTTATGATCTCCCTTCTAGCTAATCAACTTTCCCATGTCAACTCATGCGATTATAATCAAAGAGAAGAAAACTGTGCAGATATCTGTAAATTAAATGTTGTAACCCTTAGTTTTTAGTGTTTTTATCTGAAATGAAACAATAAAGACATATTTCTTTGTCTATAGGATGATTAGCTATCACTTCCTTTTCATCCTTTTTTGCAGATAATGATACAGTCATAATCAGTTTTGATGTTTGAATGTTGGTGGGTGCCCATAAAATTTGATTCCATGTCTTTCACTAGCTTATTCTTCCTTTCTTCCATCACTATCTAAGGTTATTTATATATGGGGCTATCTCTCCCCTCCTTCTGAACTTTTTTTTTTTTTTTCAATAAGAAGCAGCTTACTCTAAGTTAGTTTCATAAATCTAGTTACCACAGGAACAAATACTAATACTGAATTTGTTCAGAATTATAAAGGAATAAAAGATAGAAATAGTTGAATGAAGGTAAATATTATGTCCATAAAAAGTTGTTTACTAATTGTTCATAAATGACACAGGGAAGGGGAAAAAATTATCATTTAATCACTCTGTCCTTCTTCTTTTTTATATTTGGATTCCATTATTATTTTTTATTCCAAAATATTAACTTCCAAACATAAAATAATAAAAATTATGTACATCAAATGAACGTAGACTCAAAAATTAAAATTTACTTCATACGTCAAATGTTATATATACAAATGAAAACTTAATCCTCAGGTGCAAGCTAGAATATTTCTCAAAACATAGCTTTATGGAATCAGGAAAATAGCAAAAAGTGAAACTTAGGCACTTTTTCAGATGCTGTTAGGAAAACGAAAAGTTCGGGGTGCCTTTACTCGTAGTGAGTAGATTAGATACCTATTGGGCTTCAAACTCCAAACTCCAAACTCCATGTATGGCCCTAAATAGGGTTGGAATATCTGACATAGTAATTTTTAGTTCACGTCCTCTCTTTTTTTTTGGAATAATATATTATTTTTATCCTTGCTAATCTATTTTTAATTTTCAATTTAATCTTCATTTATTAATACATTTTCAGTTGATTTTCACTCTTAATTCAATTCCTCACTTATTAGAATTTTTTTATTTTTTGTCTTTCACTAATATGAACATTACCATATTTAATCCCTTAATTTTAAAGTTATTCAAATCAGTAACAGACTGAAAGTAATAAGTCTTTAGAGAAAAATAATAAATCAATTTTTTTATTTTTATACAATTTGATTTTTCACAAATAATTAAACAAATTAATCTCTTTAAAAATTTAATTTTATGCAAAATTAGTCAGAGATTAATTTTATACAAATTTAAATTTGTGAAAAACTGATATGTTATAATTAATTTTAGAAGAATCAAATTATTACAAAAAATAAAATTTGAAAATCAATTTTATACTTTTCTCAAAATTCTTAACTAGTATGAGACTAAATTAAAAATAAAAACAATTAAAATGATAAGTAATTAATCAAAATAATATTTTACATTTTTTATTTTTTAAAAAAACTTTATAGATGATTTTATTTTATTTTTTTGTCACGTTATAGATACTTTTATTAATCTCCTTGCTAAATTTATAAAAGCTTAGGAAAAGAAAATAATTTACAGGACCCAATCTTTGACCAGATGCGGATGGAGGGTCAAAGACCCATTTTTCAACACACAGAGCCTATGCCTTACCCTACAATCCCCAGACGAATGTTAGGCCAATAACCACTTTTTTATAGGCTTTGCCTTGAAGTTCCTCTCCATAATCTTTAAAAATACACACAATTTTCAATTTATTAGTCACTCTTGAAATTTTTTTTATTTTTATTTATACCCCCACCTTGCTGGTCATTCATAGTTTGAAATCACATTTCTTTAAAAGCGATAATAATCAATCACTGAACACGTTACTTAAAGCTTTGTCTTATTTACATATTATTTTAATGTTGTCTTTAATTATTTCTATTCAAATAATAATATTACACCTGACATATTGCTTATATAAAATGTTAGTTAAATTGTTAAGTAAATCATAATATCTAAATTAGCAAATCCTTATCTTTGGAAGGGTGCGAAAGAGCGTAGGCTATGTGCTTTTTTTAAGTGTGATTTGTTTAATAAACGAGGTGCCCAAGATTAACTTGTGAAATCAAATGAACTTAAAAAAATGTGACGAAGGCTGGTTTGCTTCGTTAGATGAGAATTTAAATTTGGTTTATATAAGTTTGCCTATGATTATACATGAATGAATTGTATAAACTTAATGAATCAAATGCATTTCCATGATACTTTAAAAAATTTATAATATTCAAAATTTTATATTAGTTTACTTTTAAACGAATTGTTCATGAGCAACTTAAAAATTTGATACTCCACTTGTTTTACTAGACAAGTCCACATTCATTTAAAGGGATTTTTGTTAGACCCAAATATAAACTATGCAAAAATAGCAAATTTGATTTATTACTTTTGGTTTTAATATTAATTTGATTCTTTAAAAATAAAAAATAAAAATAATTAAATTCCTCCAATAATAAAAGAATACTTTTATTTTTCAAAAATCATTTTAATTCTTTTCATTTTTAAAGTATTAAATTAATTTTAAAATCAAAAGTGATAGAGCAAATTAACTTTTTTTGTTTCTTTATAGACTATTAGAGCTCTGAAATTTCATGTTAATAATTTTGAAACATAAAATAAAAAATAACATTAAAAGCATTATTATGGTTAGGTTAGTAGATTAGACAACATAGAATGACAAAATTGAAAACACAAGAAGAATAAAAAAGGGTTTCCGATGTAAAAACATGAGTGGAATTAAAGTAATTGAGGAAGGTTAGGCGAGGAAGAAAGAAGAGAGAGATTGCTTTGCGCAAATCTAGCTAATCTGGGCTTTGAGGGGCAAGCACTAAGCAGAAAAGAGGCTCACAGATTTATTAAGAGTATTGAGAGTTAGGAGAGTTATGAGCCAAAGCATTCACTGAAGAAGAGCAGACCCATCCCATGCTCGAACCGTACACACACAGAGTCACAACCACCCACCAACACCAACCATTCGTTTCCTCATATTTCTTTCTTTCCTCTCCACATTATATGTTTGGGACAGACAATCTCAGTGGGCACAGGACCCCCCATCAGACCAAAGCTTGACGTCTTTAGCTTGTTGATAAAAAATCCATACCCTTTTTCCCCAACAGAAAAGAAATCTACAAGTTTCTTGTTTTCTAATGATAGGACAAGGAAAACCCCATCGACCCTGGGCTGTTCAAAAAAAGTAGAGAGAGAAGATTGTACGGCTTCTTCTCTTTGCTTTCTTCCTCTCTGCATATGATTTGTATTGCTCATGTTCATTTGACTCGTTTGCACCCACCCCACTAACCCAATCTGGTTTTCCCAATGTTTTCTTCTGAAAATTTCTGAGTATCTCGTTCTCTTTGTGGTGGCAGCTGATGATGGGGCAACTGAGGAAGTGGAATATGATGAGGGCTATGGCTGCTAGAGCTTATGGGATCGAAGAACTGTTCGTCTCCTTTCTCATGAGAATGCTTGTCGAGAAGCAATGGGGTTTGCTTAGCTTAAGTGCAGAATGGGCTGTCTGTGGTGGAAACTACTCTGTTTCTCAAGTTCAGTGTTTGCTAGTGCCTCTGTTCATCTTCTGCTTTGCGTGTTAATTATGATGCTGATGCTGGTGATATTGGCTACAAGGCTCAATCTATTAGCTTAGTGATATCATTTCTACATCTTTTTGTATTAACTTCTGTATTTTTTTTTGGGTATTCAAAGCAAATGTTGCTCGACCACAGGTTTGATTTCTTCTGATCTTGACAAATCCTTAAAATGAAAGCCATTTTCCTGGGAAAGCACGAGTGAGGGAAGAAAAGAGACGTTTCTTGAATTGATCCTTGGGTTTCTACATTTTTGCAGTAAATGGGATGCACCTAATCCCGTAGGATTTTGGTCAGTGGTGCTTTAAATTTTGGGGGTCCCCTAAGGTACAGAACCTTCAACATCCAAGCACTGTTTTATTACCGTTTCAAATTTAATGTCAGTCTTTGCTTCTGTCTCTTTTAATAAAATCTTTATTGTGTTTTTTTTTTTCCTTCTTCATCTTGGAAAACGTGGAGCTCCATGTTATTAACAAAATGTCTCAGAACTTCAAAAGGGCCCATCATCTACGACGTGTAGCTAGCCAGTAGCTACTTTCAAGAACTATTATAATCTGAATTTACCCTCGGAGTTTTCTTTTTTCAATGTTGAAGTTACAGTTTTGTGCTCTAAATAGAGTGGTTTAAGATATTCTCACCAATTATGCGGTCCAAAGGACATTGCGTTGAGCACAATCATAGAGAATTCTTTTTTTCTTTAGTGTGAGCAAGAAAAACAAGAAGAAAGACAAGGAAAGTTGAGTTGCAGGTGATGAATGATCTCTAAGAACATGGAAGCGTCCTATCAATTATGCTCTGCAACTTTTTATTTTCTTCTACTTTTAGTATGCACGTGAAAGTATGGAAGTGCAGAGCCCCATCCAAAAGAATAAAGAAAAAGAGGAAGAAAAGAAGGGTATGATCTTATTCTAGGAATGACTTTATTAGAGTTATGTTTAAACAAGCATGATTTTCTCTGATTTGGTTAAATTTGTTTTAGTCACCTAACCCGTGAGAACTGGTCTAGATCGGAAGCTAGACTTGAAACACTGACTCAATATTATATCTATATAATTTCATTATCTTCCCACTACTTTCTTCTAAGCAAGAGAAATTTGATTAGTTTATTGAAAATTTTAGATTCAATCTTTCATGTCAATTGTGGCTCTTCTGTTTACGGCTTGATTATGAATTTTGAATGCTCTCTTTACCAGTGTAGTCTAGTTGTACTTTCAAATATCTTCACCATGTATTATTAGGATGAAAAAAACCATAGCTGCCTCGCAGAATCTACAAAAGTATACAAATTACAATAGGGGTATTACATGACACTTACCCATGTGAGAACATGAGAATAGTATTAAGAGCTTTTTCTAACTCAACTTTATTTTTATTGCAAGTAAACAAGTGCGTAGGGTCACATCAATGATGACATTATAGACAAACTTTGTCCCATGTTGAGTTCGCTCCCTTCTCTTAATTTTTTTTTGTCCCAAGTGAAACGAAAATACATGCTGACATCACCTAGCTGTGAGTTAAGAACAGATGATTCTCCAAAACATGAAAAAGAAAAAGAAAGCATGAATTTAATAATCGCATGTGGAAAACCAGAAAGCTAATTTAAATTTACGATGACCAATATAAAATTTAGCACCATATATTAGCAAAACAATTTGAGAACCTTAACGGAAAAAATATTACTGGTAAGGCATCTGTTTATCGTAGGAAGTTTTCTCTACTTCGTTCAACGTTGTGTTGTAGACGAGGAAGAGGTGGCACCAAAGTCCTCTTTCATCTCATATTGAGGTGATATCTATGGTTCGTAGAAAAGTGTATGAAGGAGAGGTAACCATAGAAGAAATGAAAATGGACATGAGAAAGGAAAAATGTATAAATATGGTTGTTAAAGGAAAAGAATGGGAATGAGTAATATTACAGTATTTGGTAGGAAGGAAGATTGAGGAATAAAAAGAAAAGGATAATAAATAAATTTACTATAATATTCATGTTATATATTATATATAATAATATATATTTTAAATATTTAATTAAAAGCCATTAGTTAATATAGAAATTTTTAAAATTAAAATAATAAATAATTAACTGAGAAGGGTAATAGCGTTGTTCCTCCATCTTTGTCACTGATACCAATATTTTTTATTTCTCCTTTTTTAGTCTTCTTTTTCCATTTTCTGGGCAACTAAACAGATAGCATCTGGCTTTGAGAGTTATAAAACTCCATTGATATGCATATTCGAGGCTCCCCCACTATTGAAAGCACGCACAAAGGAAACTCATTCTTCCACCACAGATCTCCAAAAGTTGTGCCATTACCCCTGATTTTGCAATGTTAGCACAACATCGACTTATATTAGCATAAAAGCATCAAAAGCACAGATTGTTTACACTACGCAGTACGCCTTTTTCAATCTCGCACGGTGTTTTCTGAGATAAAAATTGCTGTTATTTTTGTACTCATCGGGTGTCGTTGCCGGCAATTTTTTTCTGCCACGACGCTTTTTCACCCAGACTTGTGGGCAATTTTTTTTTTTTTTTTGGGTGGAGGCAGTACTTAGTATGCTCCTACAAATAAGTGAAAAACAAGTGAGAATCGGAATGCAAATTTTAATGTAGTGAAAGTTCCCTTGATCATGTATGGCACTCATCACATTAGGCTCAAAAAGCCCTTCTTTTATTTTAGTATATAGGCACTGCTCATTCTAGAAATCCTCATTGGTGGGTTGGGTTGGAAATATAACCCGAGTTATTCCTATCAGCACCATACCAGGAAGCATTTCAAGAATTTCTCTTCGTTTTCCACAACATTTTTAAGAGTGCCAGAGAGATAAGAACATGGGAAGGGGTGGTGGGGGGCGGGGGGGTTGTGGAAGTCAAATATAATTAAAAATGGAAAACCAATAAATACTATCAGACAACCATATTTTGCCAAATTTGGAAGCAGATAATTAACAAATTAACTGAACTGAGACTGGACAAAGACATGAGCCTTACAGTGATTTCCTGCTTATGGGATACTTGATAATAACAAATTCTAAGAAAAATATCTTTTTGATTACAAAATAATCTTTTTAATTTATCATTCATTGAAATGTTTAAAATAATTTTTTATTTATTACAAAACGTCACATTTAATTTTTTATTTTATGAAAAAATACTAAATTTAACTTATTTATCAAACTCTAATGCTAAATTTAATGGTTAAATTTAGTATTTTTATTAAAAATAAGAACTAAATATGACATTTTTTTAATGAGAAATGTCATTTTAAATATTAGATTAATGAACTTAAAAGATATTTTCCTTTATATCAGGCCTATACAGTTAATAGCTTGTAGCCTGAGGATGGGCTACTAGAAGCATTATAACATCAAATGCTCTGCCATCAAACTAAACAAGATCTAAAAGTATCAATAACAGCAGTTGAAAGTTACCTTTGACTATATTAGCAAAACAATCGACAATATTAGATTATTAGTTCAAGGTATATAAACTGCACTACTGAATAATCAAAGACTGAATTAAGACTGAACCCTTAATTCAGAGTGCACTAAGTACAGTCTTAACATCTTCAGTAGAGTTTAGAAACCAAGGTGAATATTGCTATAACTGAATCTCCAATTATAGACAGAAATACATTCACTTGTAGATTTGTCCAATGTGGATGTCACTTTTCTTCAAGGCATAGCAAATGAATAATTCAGCACTGAAGAATATGCGACACACAAGGGTTTGAAAGCTGACTAGTACAACACCAACTTTTTCTTCGAATAGTGGTTTGCCTCCATATACACTGATTTATGCTAAAAGAAAGGAAAGAGTAATTCTGTCCAGTTACGTACCAAGGTATCCTCATGTTTGCCTTAAAAGGATTGATAAGATATTGATTCAAATTGAACAGGTTGTCATGAGCAATATACTGGTTATGTTTTTTCGTTCCTCTGATAAGATACTGGTTATGATTTCAGTTACTAAAATTTTTTCTCCAAAATGATATTAATTTTTTCAACTCCATGTAGTCACTGGGAGATATTGTTTTTCACCCTTCAATTAAACCACCTGATGACAATTCTTGATAATACCCTGGCATGCAACTGAGACCAGATTTTTTATCTCCATAACATAAGTTACAAAGTGTCCATTGATTCCAGTTCCACCATCCAGATCAAGTCCCTAATATCTTAAGTCTTCAAATCAAGTATTAATCAAGCAAATTCAATGTTTAAATAAAATCTTTCAGAGAACAAAAGAGAGAGGTGAATGGCTACGCCGAACAAGATACTTATAGTAAGCAATAAACTATAGCTGCATAATGTAACAATTTCTTACTATAATAGAAAAAAAATTACCATGGCCATATAATCACTATGCATTGATTATGACCTATTTTCAGTATCAAACACATAAATTAAAAATAAAAGGAAAAGAAGTGCAAACAAAGTTAACGGACTAAATTTAGTGAACAATTCACAGATATAACAAGGATGCAAACTAAAATTATGGTAAAAGAATACTAAATAAATGGTGAACAACATATACTTGAAAAGAATTATAACTGCTTTGTAATTACTAATATGTCAATCTCAAGAGGATGGGATGGAGAAAACGCCTTTGAGACAAAACTGCTGATACATGCTGAAACAGATATTTAATGACAAATATATATTGTGATCCTAGCAAAAAAGTTCTCTTTTATCAAATAACAAATTTTACTTTCATAACTTCTAGCAACCGCTCATCTGATTCTCACAAGACCACTATAGATGAACAAGATGGCATTACGGTAATTAATCTACAATACGCATACTGGATCATCGGTCATATTGTTGAATAAAAAACAAATCTTCATGCTGACATCACAAGTACCTATAACCTTCAATATGGCACTCCAGGCTGAATTTAAAGTTTGATGTTCTCCTAGCACCATTTCTAGGTATCAACAAGCCCATCCTTGGGCGAAATTTTGGGTGTCCAACCCAATCCTGCAAGTTTGGAGCTATCCATAAGCTTTCGTGGAGTCCCATCAGGCTTCGTAGTATCCCAAAGAAGATCCCCCTCAAACCCCACCACTTCCTTCATCAATTCGGCCACCTCTTTAATAGTCACCTCCTTCCCACTCCCTACGTTCAGATGCTCAACTCCACTATACTTCTCCATCAAAAACACAACCGCATCGGCCAGATCGTCAACGTGCAAAAACTCCCTCAATGGACTTCCCGTACCCCACACCACCATCTCTTTGGCACCTTTCAACTTCGCCTCATGAAACCTTCTCATCAATGCAGGTAACACATGCGAATTCTCGGGATGAAAGTTATCATTCGGGCCATACAAGTTCGTGGGCATCCCGGAAATTGCATCCCATTTATACTGAACCTATAAGCCTGGCACATTTTGATCCCTCGCATACCATTCGTTCGTGGGCTCTAAGGGGCCAGTAAGCAAAGCATCTTCGGGAATGGGCTGGGAAGGAATGAATCTGGTGGAAAAGAGAACTTCAATTCAGGGTTCGGATATTGGAAACAAGGTTAAATGTCTAGAATTTTGGAAGGGAAGAGCGGAAGGTGTCCAGAGATTAATTAAAGGGTTTCATTCAATTTTTTAAGCAACCAAACAGAGAAAGAGGAAGATGAAGAAAGAAAAGAGAGTACCCTTGTCTTGGCTTCCCATCTTTCAGGAGTGGATAGAGCGAGATTTGTTCTTACTATCTTGATGATAGCACTGCGCTGACTCTTCACAGGAAGATTGAATCAAATGAAAGGGATTTCAGGCCTAAGACAAAATTGGAAGGAATCAACTCTGGGCTGTATTGTTTAAATGAGTAGATTTATGGACTAAGAAAGCAGATTTTGAACAGAACAAGGCCTCCTTCAAGGCCTGACAAAATTACCCAGAACTTAATGGGTCATGATTTTTGGTTTCGGCTAAACTGACACTACCACATGTATTAAACGGAATTGGCCAATAAGGAAGAGAAATAAATGATTAAGTTGGCATTATATGCAGAGAAATGTGAGGCCGGGAAGCTGGCAGCTTTCACGGAACAACGAAAGGAAAGAAATTATAAAGTATTCGATTGCACATTAAAATTAAAGATAAAAGATGGGTGCATGCATGACCACAAAGTTTGAGTAAAACGGTGGAGTCCAAAACTCTTCTCTTTCTTTCTTTCTTTTTTGCTTATGTAATTTAATCTAATTTTGAGCAATGAGTGCGACTAGTGCAAGTAATATAGTACATTCTGGCAATATGTACAAACATGTAAGTGGACCATTTGTTTTGTCATTTACTTCACCACCATCCTCTATCTTCCTACTGCTTCATCGGTCCCTCCCTTCGAAAATGAATCTCTCATATTCAAATATTAAATATAGAAGATATATATGGTGATTAAAAAAAACAAGAAATTAGAGATAGTGTATGGTTGTGTCTGATTAAAGCTATCAATTCTGTCTTTTCTTCTATTTTTCCTTTCATTAAATGAACCTCTTGCATATAATCTCCAGATACAGGAAGTCCGAAGTCCTCTCTCCCTTAGTGTAAGCTAATTTTTGCCTCGTGCTTGTGCCACGTCATCGTCATCGTCATCATCCATCTTCCTCAGAAAACCTAAATCCACGCAGACCCAACACCACAACGCATACCCTCCAGCTTTCACGTTTTCATTTAACGCAAGATTCCCTCCCACTTTCTCTCACATTTCCCCTTCAATAGGATGTCCCTTGTGCGTCAAATTCTGAGATTCTAATCAAATTTCAAGTAAAATATTTTGATATCTCTTACGTTTAACATTAATAATGATTTATTAAAATTTTCGAAATTTAAAAGAAGTGTCTAGATTTTGACAATTGACTTGTACACTTTGATTGACTTTTAACATATTCCATCATCATTATCATAAACATCCTTTAAAAAAAAAAAAAAAAAGGACTATATTGTGTTATGTAAAAGAGACTTATTTAGTTCTTCATACGTGTCTTCTGTTATTTTTTAAATTAAGATATGATAACAAAGAACTAAACAAGAGTACGCGTACTTAGCATGTATGTAAAATGATAAACCATGGCCAAGCCCGAATTTATTTTATACTTGAAATTAAAATGGAAAAACACCAATTACAACATTCGATCTTAGATAGATAACATAAGCACCGGACCACCCGCGACATAAGACCACGTTAACATTTTATTGGATAACACTAAAAGACAAGGACTCCACTTAATGACCATATTAACGACACAACTAAACCACCAAACGAAGGAGTTTGCTCTAACGCCAATCACATCTTTGTGCCCTTGGGTGTGCGCACCGCGCATCTACTTCTCTGCGCTGTGTATGTCCGGTACACTACGCACCCGCCCCCAGGCAAATCCTGCATCACCACGTTGCCACACGAGTACCCCTCCACGTCAGCACCAATCGTGGCCCACCCCTCCTCACCTGCCTTGCACGTGACCGCCACACAGAACTCCTTCGGTTCGAAGCATTTCAGAGCCCTATTCACGAGCGGGCCGAATCCGACTGACTCGGGGTCGAACCCCATCGCTTCGTAGCTGGCGTAACTAAAGCCATCCTCTGGGGTCACGTGCACCGTTGAGTAGGCTGGACCCTCGATTCCGTTCATTGAGTAGCCGCACGGTTCAAACTCGTAGTCGCAGATCACGTGACTCGGAATAATGCCTGAAATCCCGGAGATTTTGGTCATTTCGCCGGAGGAACCATCGCCTCCCTCTTTCTTGAAGAACATGGACGCCTTTTCGCGGTCCAACCCGGTCATGCACATCTCTAGAGTGATCTCCGCCATCACCGGTGAATTGGCTATCTCTTTGCAAGCCGAGTAAATGTGCCAATTACGATTCGGAACGGCAGGATCGCCGATGACATAGGCTTTGGCATCGAGATGGCCGAAGTGGTCATTCAGAACGGCGATTTCCTCGCAGAAGCTGCGGTGAGGGGCATGTTGGTAATCTGGGAAGATGAAGCTCCCGCGGGAGTACTTGACAACGAAAACAGAGAGTGAGAGTGAGTCAGCAAGCTTCAAGATAGGCTTGATGGACATGAGAAGCTTCGTGGTGCCACAAGTTTTGAGTATGATCTTCATGGGGTACACGAAGAGGCTCGATTCGGAGAGAACGTACGAGTCGAAATCGGCGTTGGAAAGCTGTGACACAATGGTGCAGCATGCCGGCTCGAGAATGGAGTCGAGCTGAGAGCGAGTCAGGGCTCGAAGGCCTTGACCCTGAGGGTCCTTGAAAATAGGTGGCTCGCAGAATGTAATCTCTAGGCGTTTCTCGAAACCTTCAAATCCGATCGCAGATGGTGGAGGAGGATCTCTGTCATTGGTTATTGCAGGGGAAATAGCCATGGCGATAGCTGTCCGGATTACAGTGAGAACGGCTTAGCCAGGAAGAATCAAAGAGTAGTTGTCCACTGAATTGCTTGAAGAGAAGAACATAAAAGTAATGAAGAAAAACTAAAAACGAAGTCCTAGTTTACTGATGGAGACATTTCTCGAATCTCTCAGGATGGCTTCCTCATGCACTGCAAATATTAAAAAAAAAAAAAAAAAAAGGGAGAATTCAATAGCAGGGACAGAGGAGACCATGTTAGCTATTTGACGTGAATAGATAAGAAAGTGAACTTACGTTGGAGTAAGCAGCAGAGCGGAACTTCTCAATGCCACCGTTTGGTCGAACGTCTTCAATGATGTAGCCAAGGGGAACTTCGTACTGTAAGGAACTACTACTGCTAGACTTCTTTGTACCACCTTTGGTCCCCATTACAACATTCACGCTTCTGCAAAACAAAAAATACCTTATCTGTGAACTTTAATAACCCACTACCATTCTATGTCGCTGATTTTACCCAAGAGAAAGAGGAACCATAGCAAGAAAACTGTAGTAATGGAAATCAGACATGCTGAGATGGTCCTGTCCTGTGGCTATAAATCTGGAAAAAGAAATGGGAAAAACGAGAAGGCACTAAATTCAGAAAGACTAACATCGGCTTGAGATAATCGATCTATGGCAGCAACAGAAGAAAAAACCCTCTGAGAGGAAACAAAGCGGATGTGATTGATAGGGCTGAAAGGGCGTATTTATAGTGGGAGCAAGCAAAGAAGAGGGGTCTGTTGAGTCAGTGAGATGGTGTTAGTTAAAATTTAATAGGGAAATTATATTTTATCCCCAACTAAGGCGAAATTATAGAAGGAGCATTTGAAATTTAACATGTAATAAAATATTCTGTATGTCGCTAGATTGCAAAGAGTTTTTTTTATTCTTTAACAGTATTATTTGTGACACTAGACAAAAACCTAACTAATTTTTAATTTCAAGAAAAATTTATAGATATATATATATATATATTACTGAAAAAATATTAGTGCAATTTTATTAAAATTCAAGAAAAACTCGAGTAATTTACTTAAAAAAAACTTTTCACATGTCAGATGCCCACGTGGCATGCTAGTACCCATGTCGCGACACGTGCCAATCTCACTAGGGCAATGAATTCACGATGGATTAAAAGTTGGCATAGCCAAACATTTAGTAGCGCGTGGGAAAGACGGTTGAATGAGACCCAAGGGTGTTGAGGATTTCGATTAAGTGGGCGAATGATGATAGCGCGTGCAGACACTGAAGAACAAAGGGTAGTTATAGACGCATCCATATTCCATATATGCAGAGATAGACAATAGAGTCGAGGAGCACGTATCTGGCTATTAAGGGCTCATCGAAGTGAGTGAGCACCAAAATCCAATACTTGTTCGGCAAGCGAAGCATCTTCTTCGGTTCTCCGCCTTCGCCGGTTCGTTTTCGTTATAAAGTAACAATAATGATTCTCTGCCCTTTTGCTAATCACTCCCCTCTAATTACTGCTTCAGAATCTCCTAATTTTTATTTTAATAACCTCGCTTGCCCCCTCGTTCAATAAATTCTCGATCTTTCTTTATCTATATATCAATAGAATTGGTTAATATTCATTTGACATATATTTTGAAGAATAAGCCTAGATATAACAATTTGAATTGTTTGAGTTCTTTATATTATGTTATTCTTTAATTAAATTATAATAAATGTATGATTGATTAATTAATTTAGAAAAATATAATCATTTATAATAACCATAAAATAAAAAATATAAAAACACATAAATTGTTTATATGTGTATATATATATATATATATATATAATATTAATATTATATTTTTGCATGTTACGGTGTTGGTCCCATCGAATTTAAATTTTTTACATTTAAAAATTTAAATTTGTTATATTTAAAAAGATTTAGATTATTAAATTTTTATTTAGTGATTTAGAATTTAATAGATATTAAATATTTTTTTAACAATTTCTTAAATTTTAAACTATTAAATTTTTATTCATTAATTTAAATTTTATTAAATTTACTTGTATTTAAATTCACACTAATCCAATTTCGACCCACCATTGTAAGATTTGACTTCGCAAGTGCACATATTTGCAAATCCTATCCGTTATTGATTCAAATTCTTAGTTACTTTTATTTTTCATTTATTTTCTATTTAACTGAGAGCTAAAAAGTCATACATTAGTGCAACAGTGAAAAGGTTGCCGATGGTTTCAAAATAACGAGGGTTTATGAATCATTAATGCACATGTTTATTGTAATAGAAGAAACCTTTAAGAATTAATTTTTATTATTTTTAAAAATTCTGACTTGAAATTGTAAATTTGATGTTCAAACATAACGAAAAGGTCATAGACAAGAGCTTCATACTTATATCATTTGGGATAAAATTAGGTTCTAAGATTTTTTTTAAAATAAAATTTAAATACTTTTCCATTGTTTGACCCAGGTAATAAGAGTTTGACTCATTGAACTAGAGCTTTATATAATATCTCAATATAATATTTTTCATAATGTAAGATTTGATTTTTTTTTTATTTTTTTTTGTTATATATAGATCAAAAGGCCCCCAATTGCCAAGTCTGGAATTTAAATAAAGAAAGGAGAAAAAATTATAAGCATTTTTTTTATTTATCAATTATGAAATATTTTAATTAAAATATGACAAGTTATAATTCCAAAGAATAAATCGTTTTGTAAAAATTAAGACAACGACACCCTATTTTTATTTGATAAATGAATTAGAGATGAAAAACTCGTTTGTAATTTAAGAATCCATGAAACACATATTTTGTGAGAAAAAAAAAAAACTGTTGCAAATCCCTTTGTCACAAGTTTTACCTCAAAATTGTAATTATTTTATTTATTATCTCCAATAATTAAAACTAAAGAATTTTAAGTTATGTAGATTATGTATTTGAATAATAGTAATAGTAATAAAATTTTTTGAGTAATTTTATATGAATAAATTTATGCAAACAAGTCCCATCTTAAGAAAAAATTGTAAATGTTTTAATTTCTCTGGGGTTCAAATTGAGTTTGCTATCCATTAGGGTATGGGTCTGGAAACCAACCAAACAAAAAATTATTAGCTCCAAAAACATAGATTATAGTAGTCTACATATATCTTACACATAAGTATTATTGAACTAAATTAATAAAAGAAATATATAGCAAAAATAAATATATACACACACATTTTTATTCACGCGTAAATCTATATAAATAAATCAAACTTTGGCTCAGATTCTGTCCATGTCATCAATATTCAATTACTTAGACGACGGAAGAAAGATTGGCATCAACTTGTGTTATAAAATCTAACCCTTTTCTGTTGGCCCTATTTTAATATGTTGAAGGCATCAAAATAATTTGGTCACGGGACACTAATTTTAAAGTAATTGCGCTCATTTAAATATCTAAATTTAAAATAAAATTGCCAATTTTAATCATTTTTAAATATTAAAATTAAGAAATCTTATTCAATTAGATCATTATATTGCACTCTATCGTCCAAACCTAGGGAATATTTATTTGAATTAAGCAGAATTTCTTTTTTTTTTTTTATTACTTTTGGTGGGGTGATTTGTTGTCCTTGTGCAGTGTGGAGGGGTGAAACGGGCGTGGTGATTCGGTATAGAGATCAAGGGCATCATAAAAGTGGGATGAAGCATATAGGGTGACGCGTTTGTGGATTAGGGAATCGCTTCCACATTAATACTTTATGCTACCCTATATTATTATTATTATTATTATTGAAAAAATTACTATTTTAATTTTTTTTAATTTTTATCTCAACGTCAATATAGCCCTCTACAAATTTATAATATCAAAATAATTTTTTAAAAAGATTATAATTAACTTAATAAAAGATTAATTTTAATTAATGTTGAATTTTTAAAAAATTATTTTAACATTTTAAATTTATAAAAGACTAAGTTACATAAAAAGTGAAGGATTAAAATAATAATTTTATCTAATATTTTTTTAACTACTTTTGTTTATTATTATTATTATTATTATTATTAATTTTCCCGGATAAGATTCCCACAGTGGTTGAGGCTGTCACAAAACCCTACCCGTCCAATTATAGGTCAATTTCTTTGGTATTATTCAATATTTATTTCTTAGATTTTTACCAAGCACACCTAACGCAAGAGGATATTCAATAAAAATTGTCAATTGAATAGGATGTTTCCCCTTTTTATAATAAGTTGCCTTTTTGAAAATATACCAGTCGGGTTTTGATTTAAAAAATTTATCTGAGATTATATTTTTTAGTGCCTATTTGATGTCAAAAATTAGACTTAAAATTGGGGTATGAAATTGAAATTAAACCTAACAATTCTCATATTTTTATTTGGGTGATCTTATAAAATTATATTTCTAATTTTATACACCAATTCTATAGAATTAAAATATAACTAGTAAAAGTTATTTCTAATTTTTATTTTCATTCAAATGTTAGAATTGAGTTAAGATGCTTTTACTTCTAACACAAGAATTTATATTTTTAAAAATTATTACTAACATTTTTGCTTCGAATATTATATTTTTAAATTTTAATATTAATATAATTACAAAATAATTGAACTTTTTTATTTTTAATATTTTGCTAATTAATAAAGTATACATATACACACATGACACACACATAATACACATGTACACACACAAACACAACGAAAATATAATATAAACACATATATATACGTTCTCACATTTGGATACACATACAAATATATATATATATATATATATAATAAATATGTCACATATACACACAAGTGAATACTATGCATACACATGAACCTATACCCATCAACACAAATGCATATATAATAAATTTATTACACGCACACATGTATGTATAGATATACGTGACATAATATAAAAATATTATATATATTAGTTTTTAAAAAATAATATAATTATACATGTATGTATTTATACACATAAATACAACTTAATATTACAAAACAATATTATAATATGCACATCATATAACAATATTGTCATGCATATGTTCACATGTCAAATAATCTTTTTTAAAACTAGTTTAAATACTAAATATGATACAGTGATATAATCACTGAAAAGAATATTTCATATCGTTTAATCTAAATTTTTAAAAAATAAATGATAAATTATTTTTAATATACAATTTATGTTTATCATGTTTAAAGAATATTTATTTTTCATCTAAATAATAAAATTAGAATTCAATTGAAATTATAATTCTATGTTCTAATTATTTATCTTGCCTAAATATAAATTTTAAAATTCTAAATTAATTCTAATTTTAACATAATTATAATTATAATTCTATATTACAATTCTAATTCTTTATACCAACATAGCCTTAATAATTTTAACAATGTGCTCTTGCTTGCTCTCACAAAACACCAAAAAAAAAAAAACGATATACTCTCAGATATTAGAATAGTACATATTGTAGTATTTTACTTCTATAGTGTTCTTCAAGGACCAATGGAACCGACTCTTTTGAATTTTCTGCCAACCTCGCCTAACACGAGAGGATCGATGCTGCATATAAATTATTAATTAATCATTTCAATTTTTTTTTCTGGGTTTTAATTTATTTGCGTTGTATAAATTTTAAAGAAAATTAATTTCTTTTATTATATTTCTATATATTTTTAATCTATTTAAATAAAAGAAACGTCAGAAGATGCCTATTAAAATAAAATTCTCTCACTCACTTTTCCAATTGTTTAAGTGTAGCGAATTCAAAGTAGTAACTTAGAGTTTGATGCAGGGGCTGTTATGGACGTTGTGAGAAGAAATAATGCTTTTGACGTTTAAACAACTAGCTTGTAATTGTTGTTTGCCCACACAACTTTAAAATTCTTAATGTTAAACACCTTTCCTTCTTGCAGTAGTAATTTGAACTTGTTTCTACTTTAAATAGTAAAAAAGTTGTGTCAATTCGGGAGTCTTAATATTAAAATGGAACAGGTTTAATACTTAAGGGTGAGAGGTTAGTGTACAGAATAGTTAATTACATTAATTATTGAGAATTATTTGAATATTTGACTCAATGCATGTCAATTGATTTAGAAAGAGAGAATTGATTCACGAAATTTATTAAATTAAGTAATTCACATGAGGTTTTTGGATTTTTGAGTAAGTGTAAGTTTAAATAGATATGATTGAACTAAATTTATTCAAAAGGCTTATTGTTATGGACTTTGCTACAAGGTAATTAACTGAATTTAATTGTTTTAATTATCTATACATAAATGAAAAATGTGAAAAGTTATCATATAAAGAGTTGAGAAAATAAAAAGAGAGTTTTTATGATTGGAATGCAAAGAATCATCGTAATTTTAAAAGTTAATTATAGATATTTCATATATTGTGCAATATAATTCCTTGGTCCATCAAAATACTATACACCACTTGTTTATATAATTAAAAAAAGTCAAATCAACAAGAGTTATTTTTAACTTTATATCCCAAGTGACAAACAAGGGGATTTTTGTCATTTTATTTTATATTTTCTTGCACCAGAAAAAAAAAATCTCTATTTGCCACATGAAATGACATGTTAGATGTATTTTTCTGTTTGACTCTGCCTTTTTCAATTTACACAGGCAAGTAAGGTTAAAATTTTGGATAAAAAAAAAAAATTAACAAAGAGGTCACATTAAAACAAGTTAAACATCTAGGATTTATAATCAACTTGATAGCGTAAATTGGATACTGTTTAAATTTTAAAAAAGAAATTATTTACATATTGGCCATATTCAAATCAAAAGCACATGTAAAAGTGTGTGTCTATGTATCTATATATATATATATATATATATATATATATATATATATATATTTATGTATTATCTTTACGTAGAAAATATTACTGCGGCTCCATATATCTCTCAAATATCTCAAATAGTGCATCTTTTGTTATCTTCAATTTCTAAAGGGAAGTTCCTTTTTGCAATGAAAGTGATGAGACATAAGTAATATTAAATAAGAGCTACATACATACATATATATATATATATATATATATATATATTCAATTATATATACACTTAACTTCAGGGTTTGAATTTATTAAAAATTAGATAGCATTGCCACTTTATAGCTCTGTAATGCGTTAATTACTCTATGCACATCATTATTCAATTGGTGACAGCAAACAAAGGAAGTTGTGCCACAAAGGGATAAACTCTTTTTTTTTTTTTCTTTTGTTTTTTTTCCTGTGGAGTCAAATTGCCTTCCAAACCCTAAGCATAATTAAAAATTAAAGATTTATCTCAAAATATTTTATGATCCATATTCTTCGTTATTGACTTGCTTCCAAGTTATTATCTTCCTCTTTGGTTCAGACTCAGCATCCACTTAGGGCAGAATTAAGCTTTGTTATAAATAATAATATAGAAGAGTTGGACTAGTGGCCACACAAAGAGATCGATCTTAAATGGATAGGATATTTCATTTTTGGCATTTACTTTGGTCAGTGTTCTTTGCTTCTTCGTATTCGTCATTAGGGAATATATATATATATATATATATATATATATATATATATATAAAGCATAATTGAAAATTTGAGTAGATATTTATGGGGCACCCTTCAAATGGTTAATTGGTTGTCACTCTCACTATGACATTAATGATTAAAAAGTAGGGATTAATTGGTTTGTTTGTATGAAGTATGAACTCTTCTCAACGTTTTAAAAATGCAATTAGTTAGTATTTAAGGCAAGATGCGAAACACCTCTAAAACCCTATTAGTTCTATTTTTGGACTTCAAATTTATATGCAAATTATATGTATTCATGAACTTACTTTGGGTGAACTGGTTTACCTTGTTCAGGTACAATAAGTAAAAGTATGAATCTTTTAAAGTTTTTTTTTATCTTTTTTTTTTTAATTTTGAAAAGAGAAGATAGATAAAAAGGTTTGATATATATATATATATATATATATATATATAAAGACATTGTGACAGTACATGTTTGTCCTCTACTATGTACTCTCTCTCTTACATATATATATATATATATAAAAGAAATTTATAATATAAATTTTAGAAGATTTATATGTACTCAAAATCTTATTATATTTAGAACAGTGTTTATGATATATATATATATATATATGTTGTCGAAATTAAATATTATTGACCATTGTCTTTTAATTGGTAACACTTTTTAATTGCTTTTGAATATTTTTATTTGTTTTTTATAGTTATTAATTCTTATTAAATTATTTTAAAATTTTAAAATATTATTTTATAAAATTGAGGGTATTTCAGTTTTGTTTTGTCCATTTTTGGAAATTTTGTGTAAGTTGAATTTATATACACTTATTAATGTTTCCATTAAATACAGTATTTATTATGCATGAATTAACCTTCGCTTATTTTTACTTATAAATAATCAAATAATTAACTGAGTTTATAAGATATATAAATCCTTCATTGTATTAAGCCAATCAAGTAAGTATATTTTATATCAATTGAGGATTAATAATTCATTTGGGTGCAAATCACCTCTAGATGATGTAGTAGAAGACTAGTGTGACATAGAGGGACTTCATTTTAGCGTTTTTTTTTGTTGTTTGATCCAATCATAATAAATTAGGGAACTATAAACTTCTTTGAATTTTGATTTTCTTTTTAAAAATAATTTGAAACATGGATCTATATGCCCTTTGGCTAAAAGATGAAGTCTTATAAGGTGGATTGTCATATCAAAAACTTGACTTTTGGTGGAGGCATAGAGTATTAAGAGAATTTTTTTAAGGAAAAAATAGTAAAAGGAGAAGGGTGGTGTGTGTTAATTAAGTGTTTATTATCCTTAAGAATATATGTAGACCTTCCTTTAATTTTATATTAAATTATTCTAGAAATTGATTCATATATAAATATATGTTTCACTACCATCTGCTTCATGAGGAGAATATGTTCTTTGAGTTGGATTCGCTTCATCAAAATACGAACGAATTCTCCAAGACACTGTGGTTTTGTGTGTGAGATTTGAAAATGTTAAATTCTTATATTTGGTACGTGAGTGAAAAAGTATTCTTATACGCACAAAAATCTCACTCAAGTGTCACATCCACAAAATATTCTTCTCCCCTCCACTGCAAAAGAAGAAAAAGAAAAGATAAAATAATAAAAATATTAAAATAATAATAATAATAATAATAATAATAATAATAATAAGACGTGGACGGCTGGCCGATAGCACAGAAATAACAAGTTTAAAGGAGGTGGAAATATAGTATACCAAAATTATTGAAGCGTAGTTCTAAAAAAATCAAAAGCATTATATTCTGCGAAAGCGAAGGGAATTACTTAATTAGGCTGAAAGGACAAAGGCTCTTTGAAAATTATGCAGCTTGGTATTAAAGTTGTGAAATTGTCCTCCTTCTCATGCATGTTTTTGTGGCCTCAATGTGGCTTCCTGCTAAAGAGTGTTTGCATCATCTCATTTTATTCTTTTATGACCTTTTTCAACCTTTTTTTTTTTAATAATTATTTTACTGCTATCTAAGCTGAGCTTTAAGGTCATGTTTAGTAGGAAAAAATAGAGTGAAACAAATGCGAATAAGAATAAGAATATTACTTTATGAGTATATGTGTTTGACACGAGTGGATGACTACTTTGGTATAGGAGAGAATTCTTATTGTGTATGAAATCGCATCATGTTACCAACAAGATGGAATGGATAAGAAGGAAAGGAAATATATATAATAATGATTTTGCCATCTTATGCTTGCGCTGTTTAAAATTTTACAAAATGTGAAAATTTGAAAAAATAAAATAAAATACTGTTAGAGTGTTTAAAAATATTGTGAAATTATACTTTTCATCATTATAGTTTCATTTAAGCATTAACTTGATCTTTATAGTTTAAAAATTTATTATCAAGTCCTTCAATATTAAGTAAATTTTAGTTTACTCCTTATTATTATATTTTTACTAGTATTTTATCATGCATGTGAGTTAATTATTTTACTTCAATTTTTTTTCTTTTCTAACGTAGATCCTACATAATTAAAATATTATAATGATACATAATTAGTTATACAAGCAAAATTTAATTGACATTAAAGCAAGCTTAACAATAAGACTAAATTAAGACATTTGTATACTGTCAGGACTCTACTACAAATTTTTAAACTATATAAGGATCAAATTAAAAATTTAATGAAACTATAAGAATTGAAGGTACAACTTTTTCTAATTTTTATTCACGCTATTTTAATAATTTTTAAATATTCAATTTTATTTTTTTTAACAAATTCAAAATAAAATAATACTCTAATATTTTTATTCAGAGTATTTTAAAAAATTTTCAACATATTAAAATGAAAAGATGAATATTTTAATATATTTTTTGCTAATTTATTATGACTATTTGCTTAACTTTTTTTTTTTTTTTCTTTTATCGTGTTATTTTCATCATATCAAACATATAATTATAATGACATTTCTTCTCCATCTTAGGTTATAGAAAACATAATCAAAGCTATCATATTCTATTTCATTTCTTTTTTTATTCGTATAAAAATTATTGGCGTGTGCAACACACGGCCTAAGTATTTGGAAATATGATAACTATTTTTGTTATATTCAATGGTTAGGATGATTTTGGTACACATAATATATGGTAGAATCTTTGCATGGAGACCTCAATTGTCAAGTTCTTCTCATCCAATTGTTCCTGAGCCAACTTATGCAAGATACAAAGAAATGTGGGCATTATGTAAGGTCTTAGTTCAATGTGTTGGAAATGTGTTACTATATTATATACTCGTCATGGATCTCGTGTATTACAAGAAACTCGAGGCAAACGATAGTTTAAAAAGAAAAAGATAAAAATTAAAAAAAAAAAAAAAAGGATAAAAGCAAAAGAATAGATACAACCTTATATTATTAAATATTGATTTGTATGAACGGTTATGAACTTTAATAAACAAATTTTTTGTAAAAAAATTTAGATACAATAATTAAGTTTGCCTTCATTTATTGTAATTTTTTGGCCCATGCCTTCATATATTAATTTACCACCACTTACTATATTGTCAAATGAATTGAATATTTTGTTTTTTTAAAATTAAACAAGCCAGTTAATTAGTGTCACCAGGCCTACAAGGCCCAAAAACTCCTCAACATGAAAGAGGCCCAATAGAACACAGGCTGGTAGCCCAATGCGGAAACTTACACAGGCTAAGTCACAAGAATTGAGAATAGTCAAACAACATAAGAATTTTGTTTGGATTTAACCTGTAATTGAGTTCAGTTATACATATCTTACTTGTATTTCTGAACAAATGCCTTGAAATTAATTTCGTTTTTATTTTTATGGTAAATGAGTTTGTTTTGACTTATTCAGGCATTTCTAAAATGTCTGAAAAAAAAAATACAGCAAGAAAATGAGAGAAATTTTATTTTGTAAATCAAAACACATAATCAATGTCAATTCATTTTGTTTATGAAATTATGTTCTTTGTCTGTTCAACAAAAATCACACGCCATCAGAAACAAATAATTCTGCTATGTAAATATCATATCTATTTGTTTATATTTTACATTTTATGTTGTTTAATATTTTTTTACATATAAAATAAGAGTGATTATAGTGAATTTATGTCATTTCAACAGTTTCTCACAACTAATTTAGGACAAGCGTTTTTAGGAACTGGTGATCTGGAACGATAAGTCCTATCCTATATAAGTTCGTATTACTTTTTAGAAGGATTTATTAGTTATATAGAATTTTTTTCCTATGTATTTTGCTGTTATTTAAGGTTATGAATTGTCCCCAAAAAAATTCAACGATTTACTTTTGGAATAAATCTTATAACCGAAGGGCCAAGGAGGTACACTTGAGAGGGCGAGATAAATAGTTCATTAGATCTTATTATGGGCCCAACATAAGAGTGAGGAAATGGAAGACCCAGATAATATTCATTAATGAATAAAATTCTATCTTAATCCCAAATTTATGGAATATGTTTTAATTTAGTTTATCATAAAATTTTTTTAATTTAATCATTCACAGATAAATTTTTTTTATTTAGTCCCTCATAAAATTACTTTTTCAATTTAGTCCCTAATATATAGATATTTTTCAATGTACCTCCTCACAAATAAATTTATTATCAATAATATTCTTAATATGTTAATTTAAATATATGAAAAAAATGGTTGATGGTGATTTTATTTGTGAAGGATGAACTTAAAAAATATTTATATACAAGGGACCAAATTAAAAAATAGTTATAATAAAATAAATTAAGAAATACTTTATATATTAAGGTCCCGAACAAAATTTTATTCTATTCATCAGTCATATCGAGTAATCTGATCTTTTGTTGTTAGATTACAATATCAAATAATTTATATTAAATTAATAATATCATTTACAGAATGTATTTAAGATTTAAAAATTGACATAAATAATTTGTTAAAACATTATTTAATAACTACAAACAATTTAAAAGCTACGCCATTATGATTTATTTAATAGGATTTACTCAACGGCATTTACTAGTAAAAAAAAAAAAAAAACTAAGAACACAGGAAGCTTTTGCATTTCCCGATTCACAATGCTTTGGGGAGGGAAGCTTTTGAGGAAAAAGGAAAAGGGCAACAAAACCCAAGAAAGAAGAATCAAAATAGGTAAATGGCAAAGCGCATGCAAGAATAAACGCACTCCAACGAAGATTTTGGATTTGTGGATTCTGGAAATCGATTTTCTGCATTTAAAATTTTAAACGTTGGTGAAATAAATAAAATTTAGACTGTTAAATAAAAATTTAATAATTCAAATTTTATAATATTGATAGATATTATTTAATATTTGTTAAAATTTAAATTATTAAATAAACTTAAATATAGAAAGTATAAATACAAATAATAAAAATCTGTGAATCTCCCACAGTCTCTGCACTGCACTTCAACAGTGCCTACTACTGCCCATTGCCTTCACGCTTCTCAATGTGATAATTTGCCTTCTTATTATCTCATTATTAATATTGGACGAAATGATATTTTAAAAATATAAGCAAATCCATTTTCTTAGTCGATTATATAATTTATGGTAAAGCTGAAATTGTATTGTCTTATACTCTTCCGTTGATTTCCCCGGTGCTGGCTCTTAATCATATACAGTGTATATTTTGACATTATCCATAGGATTCGATAGAGTTATGCAACCGTTGACTTCACCAAGTGAAGGTAGGTGTTTTTTTTCCCCTTACTCAACAGGGCTGCCCAAATGGTGGTAGCTGGGAGATTCAGTTATGTCTTCCCTATTATGCCAAAGACAATGCATACCGTGTTCGGCTCTTCAGTATTAATTTTAGGATTTTGCTAATGGAGTATAATAAATGATATTTGACTAATTTTATTGATTAAAAATTATTTATTATATACAATAAATAATTTTTAGTTAGTATTTTAAGAACACTCGTTAATAAAACTTTTAATTTTACAAGGGCCTTATCTTAAGTAGTGGTATTGGAGGGTTTGACGTAGTCTTTTCAAGTTTTGGTAGAGCTAGCAGGATGTGCCACTCTATTATTTTAAAATTTAATAAATAATGAAAATATGGTCATTAATAAGATATAATAACTTATTTATTATTTTTATAAATAAAATAATATTATATATAGTAAGCTTTTGGGCTAATTGGATGTTATTTTAATTATATTATTAAACCAATCATTCTATCTTTGATCCCAAATTCAAAAGGACAATAAAAATAAAAATAAGATTTTAGATTATAAGAGAAAACCTTGAAGTCCCTCATTGACTATTTCATTTTATATCAAAATAAATTTTTAAACATTTATTAAGTTTGATTTAATCATTCTACTATTTGTTACTTTTTTCTTATTTATCTATTTTAAGATGGGGCAAAATTTGTTTTCCACATTATATTTAAAAAAATTTATACTTTTAAATATAGTTGAGTATGCACAGGCCCACCATGGTTCAGATGAGTTAAGATATTTGCCAAATCGGGGCTAGTTGAAAAGTCCATCTACCAAACAATATCGACAAAAGGCTACTCTTAGTTGAGTATTAGCAGCAAAACATGAATTAGGCCACCATTCCATGCACAACAATGCGTAAGAAACTAGCAAAAATCTAGGAGCTATTGGTACAGTTGGCTAGCAATTATTGGGGTGGAGGCAAGTCTGCAATCACCATGATTTGATCAAAGAATGAACTTTATTTGGTGATGTTGTAATGTGTCTTGCCTTGCTAGTCAGTAAGCACATAAAAACATAAATTGCTGAGTAATAAAAAGAAGTAGTAAGACAAGTTGTTAAGGATATTTCTTATTTTTTTCTTTTACGACAACTTTTCAGATTCATCGCCAAATATCTCTATCTATATGATTTTATTTTTTTTAATCAGATTCTACTTTTATAATTTTAAA
The DNA here is from genome assembly GCA_037074485.1 of Delonix regia. Lineage (NCBI taxonomy): Eukaryota > Viridiplantae > Streptophyta > Magnoliopsida > Fabales > Fabaceae > Delonix > Delonix regia. The sequence continues at coordinate 22,483,626 of CM073451.1, forward strand.
ATCACTTTTAAAAGTGACAGCATGCACCCCAATATCTCTACGCCATTTGGGAGTCTCTTTGCGTAAGCGCTTTGGATGTTTCATGCCGGTGGACGAAATGTGTGACTAAGCTTATTAGGGTCGGATTAATTAATTTTTGTCAAATTAAATAAAATAATATTATCCAGAGTGTCAAGTGACTGTAAATTAATATAATAGAATAGTTAATTGAAAACTTTATCTTGAGATATTCAGTTAAGATTTTTTTGATAATTAAACAAACAATTTAAATAATTGATTCACTCTTTTTTTTTTTTAATCTCTGTGTTAATTTTTATTTTGTTAAAGAGGGTATCTAAAAATCTTTGGTGTTTCGAAGGGGAAACAATTTATTAAAATTTCCGGGCTGCAAATAAACATATGGAAAATAAAAACGACCATAGAAAAATTGACTCAGGCATCGAAACACGACATATTATATTAGTTAATGTTGTGCATGATCCTAATGCAGTGAAAATTATAATATTTTATTTGTGCTATCTTTAATACCGAACAATGATGTTTGGTTCTAGAGAAGTATCTTATGCTATAAAAATGGTCACAGATCAATATCCCAATCTCAATCACAAAAGGGTGCTTAAATTTAATATGACTCAACAAATCAATCTTACAAATTCGCATACGAGAAGAAATATTCTATTATAAGCACAAAAGGGGTATAGATATGATAGGCTGTCCAACCTTTTAAAGAAAAGTTTTATATATATGTTCCCTACCACACTCCCGGGGAGAGGTAGGATATGGTTTAACGGCCTACCTTGAAACTCTATCAAAAACTTTGCCCAATTGTAGAAAAAAAAAAACACAGGATAAAATCAAAATTGTATTAAATGATTTGAGATGACATATAGAATTTAACATGAAAAACTCCAATAAGGTAAAAAACCACGGATAAAAAAAAATTTACTATGAGAAAAATAGGAGTTATATATTCTCTCTATATAACAAAGATAATATAATATTTTTATATCTTTTACTAATATGAGAATACTAATATCACAAATCTCTATATATCTCACAACTATATATATATATATATATATATATATATGATTGCTCCTTTCTTGGTTGTAAGAAATAAGGTTTTAAAGTTATCTATTTATAAGAAATGATAAAGGACTTTAATGTAATTTTTAAAAGAGTAAACTGCAATTATAACAAAATTCTTTTCTTTTTCTTTGGTTGGCCACCTACATTACACCAAAATTTCTATGGTTGTTAGCCACCTTTCGACAATCTCCCACTTGAAGATCTTCATACCATTCTTTCTTCCTTGTCATCTCCTGGTACTTACGTCTCTACTAAGCCAATAGAAGATCTACACCATATAAACTTATAAGTGTTAACTAGCTTTGTAATTGCATATGCTAGTTATCTTTAGTATAGATTTTTTGCATATCTACACTTCCTTCTTCCACTTTTTCTTAAATAAAGTGATATTGAACTCATATGTGTTTAGTCTTAGAATGAAATGCCAAATTTTTTGCAAAGTGGAAAACACTTAATTATCACAAGATAGTGTAATCTTCCAAGGCTTGTACCCGAGCTCTTCCAACAGTATCTGCAACCAAATTGCTTCTTTACTAGCTTGTGCAGTTGCAATTAATTCAGCCTCAGTCGTCGAAGTGACCACAATAAGTTGTAGTTTTATAACCCAACTTATAGCTATGCCTGCAAGAGTAAACATATAACTATTGGTGGATTTGCTATTGTCCAGATCACTTACAAAATTTGAATTTGTATAGCCTCTAATAGTAAAATATGATCCTCTATAATGCATTGCAACATTCGTAGTCCCTTTAACGTATCTTAGGATCCTTTTTACAACATTCCAATACTCTTAGCTAGGATTCACCATATATACACTAACCACTCCCACTGCTTGTGTAATGTCTAGTCATGTGCAAATCATAGAGAACATTAGGCTACCCATTACTTATGCGTACAGTACTCGAGACATTTTCGTTCTTTCTTTTTCACTACTAAGACTCATACTTGAAGATAACTTAAAATTAACAGGAAGTATGGTAGAAATTGACTTACCATCATACATAATGAAGCGTCGCAAGATCTTCTTTAAATAATTCTTTTGAGAAAGCAAAATCTTCCTATTATTTTTGTCTCGGTGAATTTGCATCCCTAAAATCTTGTTTGCTAGTTCCAAGTTTTTCATATCAAATTTCCTAGCTAATTGTGCCTTTAATTCATTGATATGATCTTTGTTGGGGCCTGCTACTAGTATGTTGTCTACATACAATAGCAAAATAATGAAATCATTTACATCAAATCTCTTGATATATGCACAACAGTCTGCATTAAGTTTATTGTGTCCAAGGCTCATGATGAAGGAATTAAATCTCTTATACTAGCATCTTGGCACTTATTTGAGACCATATAGAGATTTATTTAAACTGCAAACTAAGTTCTCTTTTCCTTTTTCTTCAAACCCTTTTGGTTAGAGCATATAAATTTCTTCTTCATGATCTCCATGAAGAAATGTAATTTTGACATCTAACTGCTCTAGATGTAAGTCACGTGTAGCACACATTGGTAAAACCACTCGAATTGTTGTGAGTCGAACAACTGGAGAAAACATCTCATTGTAATCAATGTCTTCTTTCTAAGCAAATCCTTTTAACACTAGTCTAGCACGATATCATTCAACTTGATCATCACTAGTTCTCTTGATCTTGTACACCCATTTATTCTTGATAGCCTTTCGTCCTTTTGGTAGTGGAATAAGATCCCATGTCTTGTTCTTATGAAGGGCTTCAATTTCTTTTTGCATTATTGCTAACCACAGAGAAGCTTTTAAACTTTGCCTCTAAAAAATTTGAAGGCTCTTCATTTTCTGAGTAGACAGTATGTAACATTCCTTTCTATAATGTAATCTGAGTGCCAAGCTGGTTTTTTCCTCTCTTAAGTTAATTGTCGAACTTGTGGAGTCACAAGATCAGATAGTTCTTGTTTATCATACTTTGGTACTGCTTCATAAGAATCTGATACTTCAATTTTATTTTCTCCTCCTTCAATTTGCACTGTAGTGGTCTCAACTATTTCTTTTAAAGTCTTATCACCTTTATGTATATGTTGTTTCTCTTCAAGAAAGATAATATCTCTACTAGAAAGATAATATCTCTACTAACTATAACTTAATGGTTAGTTAGATCCCATAAGTGATATCCTTTTACTCCATCACCATATCCCAAGAATAAGCATTTTTTAGATTTTGGATTTGGCTTTGTAATTTCTTGGGCATTGTACATCACATATACTAGACTTCCAAACATATGTAGGTTTGTATAATCAACTAACTTCCTAGTCCATATTCCATTGGAGTCTTCAGATTGATTGCGGTTGATAGTGACTGATTGATCACGGAACAAGCTATTTTGGTTGCTTCTACCCAAAATGAATTAGCTAATTCAACAGTTCCTAACATTGCCTTTGTCCTTTCCAACAAAGTCCTATTTATCCGCTCTACTATTCCATTTTGCTGTGGAGTGTACGCTATCATGAATTGCCTCTTAATACCTTCTTGTTGACAGAAAATATTAAATTCATCACTAATATATTTTCCTCCATTATGTGATCTCAGGTATTTAATCATTTTCTTATATTCACATTCCACACGTGCGTTGAAGGTTTTGAAAACTTCAAATACATCTCTATTTCTCTTGATTGGATACACCTAATATTTCTTGGAGTAGTCATCGATGAATGACACAAAATACTTTGCTCTACCTAGGGAGAAAACCAGTGCTTGCTAAACATCAAAATGCACTAGGTCTAAGATAGCTTTACTTCTCTCTTTAGAGTAGTTGAACTTTAACTTATACTGCTTACTTGTAATACAATGCTTACAAAAAGGTAGAAAAACCTTTTTTAGTATGGGAAGAAAATTCCATTTTGCAAGAAACTTCAATTCACGTTTTAACATTGGCCAAGTTTGCAATGCCATAATATCATTGATTTCTTAGCTGTTGGATCAGTTGATGTAACAGAGACTTTTTCTTGTATTGTATTTCTCTTTTAAGCACATATAGGTTGGTCACTATCTTTTTTGCTTTCATAACTACAAGCGCGCCTCTAATGACTTTGAAAATTTCATCTTATATCTGGGTTTTATATCCACTGCTATCAAATTGTCTTAAAGACAATAGATTTTTCTTAAGACCTTTCACATGTCGAACCTCTTGGATGGTGTGAATTGCACCATTATACATCTTTAGTTTAATAGTGCTTGTTCCAACAATCTCCAAGAAACGATTATTTCCCATAAATACATATCCTCGAGAGATAGGTTTATATTTATAAAACCATTCTCTTCATGAGGTTATGTGCCATGCTGTAGCTAAGTCTATAAGCCAGATATCATTAAACATTTTTCTGCCTTTAGCAATTGCCTCACTGTATAAGACTTCTCCATCATCTGAGGTACTTGCAAAGCATCCTAAGCACTTGATAACTTAGTATCTTTGCCTTTGGCCTTTTCCTTCTTCTTTAAATTCCAACATTCATTTTTGTAGTGTCCCCTTTTATTACATTTGAAATTCTTGATATTTTTCTTGCGGGCACTGATATGCTGTTAGAGAGGAAGACTTGAGTTGTAGGTATAGGGTTATTATACCTTTAGCTACGGTTTTAATACAAACTACTACTATCTAGCTCCGGTTATGCTGAACCGTAGCTAATTCGGTGTCATAGCTGCGGTTCCTTGGACTGCAGCTAAGGAACCATATCCATGCACTAATTTTATTTTATTTTTTTATAGTGGTACTAACAATCATATGCAGATTGGAAACCTTTGATTGTATTGGTGCTCTCAAAAATGGGTTACACTTATGACCATAAGCTTAAAGTAAAAAAGGTTGAAATTCTTAGTGGTGAGAAAATGCTTAGAATACAATATTTTTATATCACTTGCTAATAAGAGAATACTAATCTCACAACTCTTTATATATCTCACAACTTAATCTCTTTATATATATATGATTGCTCATTTCTTAGTTGTGAGAAATGAGGTTTTAAAACTCTTTATTTATAGGAAATGATGAAGGGCTTCAATGCAATTTTTTAAGGATTAAACTGCAATTACAACAATTTTTTTTCTTTGGTTGGCCATCTAACATAAACCAAAATTTCCTTAGTTGTTAGCCACCTTCTAACACCAGCTCCCAAGAGTGTTTTTAAACTTAGTTCGCAAAAAGCAAGCTATAAACTTTGGATGCATATGTGCTTTTGAAAATGTATCAAAAGGCAAAATGAAATCTAAAAAACTATGTCAAGTGTTTTCAATGAGAAGCTACGTACAACAGGAGAAAAAAAAAGTACCATTAGTTGTCAATCAATGAACCATAGCTAATTTTAAGGTAGTTAAATATTTTTATGGCGGTTCCTTTGAACATGGGTAAATTCAAGTAAGGAAAAATTAGCTACGGCTGTATGAATTACAACTAATTCTCAATAGGTTTACCTATAGTTTATCTTAAACCACAACAATATCTTACTCAGAATTGTTATTTTAATTAAATTCACAAGGCCTATGCGGCAGTTGAAACCGCTGTCTAATGATAAACATTTTTTAAAAGTAAAACAAAATTAAATATGGAATTTATTTATTTTTTTCAAAATCTATTTATTACACTTTCAACCAAGCATCTTATATTCAAACACCATAATATTAATACTAACAATTCACATTATCATTAAACAAGAAAACATTACATTTATAGTGCAACATAAAGAAAATATCATATCCAAATATGTTTGATGCATAGTACAACATAAAGAAAACATTATAAAGTGTAACACCAATACAACATAGTCCTTATAACATTCCAACATCACTAAATTTATAGATTTTCTTCATTAGAAACATGTGGGGAATGATTAGCTACACTTAACTGATGTCCACTTACTCAATCAAGTACTTATTTTGAATAATAAGAAATAGTAAGACACAAAGAAATTGTAACCCAACTTTTAACTAGTTATCTAAATGAAATAAAATACAATGTATGTATTAAAAATATTATCGATGATGTTTGGAATGCCCAAGCTCATAAGGCAATTTACCTTGAAAATTTTGCATGATAAAACTCACCAAAGCATTAACTTTTTTATTTTGATCTTGCAATAGTTGACGTTAATATTGTATTTGTTGACTTTGAGTTTGTGTCACTAATTGCATTTGAATGAAGTGGCTTTGCAACTTTATATTGGAAGGACATAATGAGCTTGCTTCACTGCTAGAATTACTGTAGGTCTAAAAACTTGGGTTCAATCTATTAAGATATCATCATAGCTCTCATATTCATACCAAAATGTAAAAGCCAAAAATTTAAAATAAAAAACAAAAATTAAAAGAAAGGAAAGTTTTGAAAAGAAAAAAGGCATACCTAGTGGTGTTATTGCCAATAAACAGTAGCTGGTGGATGATATTGATGCGTGTAACGGCAAGTGGTGACATCAATAATGGAGCTTCTCCGAGGGGTGGACGACGGTGGCTACAGTGTCTACATACAAGAGAAGAAGATGAAGAGAAAAAAGAAGAAGAAGAAACAAACGAACTTACTGACAACGACCAATGGTGGGGTATGGTAGCAAAGGGGCGGTGACGTAACAACCGACAAATATTTTCACCTCTTTCTTTGGTAGCTACGGGCACTGATATGCTGTTAAAGGGGAAGACTTGAGTTGTAGGTATAGGGTTATTATACCTTTAGCTGCGGTTTTAATACAAACTGCTATTATCTAGCTCCGATTATGTTGAACCGCAGCTACGTTAGTTACAGTCAGCAGAATCGCAGCTAATTCAGTGTCGTAGCTGTGGTTCCTTAGACTGCAGCTAAGGAACCATAGCCATGCACTAGTTTTTTTTTTTTCCGTAGTGGTACTTACAATCATATGCAGATTGGAAACCTTTGATTGTATTGGTGCTCTCAAAAATGGGTTACACTTATGACCATAAGTTTAAAGTTAAAAGGGTTGAAATTCTCAGTGGTGAGAAAATGCTTAGAAACCTTAACGAAGCATATACAAATGCATATTTTGTGGGTGAGGTTGGAGAGTGCCTTTGTAGTTTTTGTCTTTGCCATTAGTTGTTCTTTTTTTCCCTATCTCTATTCCTTGTTGCAAGAGAAAATTTTCCTTCAACATCAATCCTTGTAGGATACAAATCCTTGCAGACCCTTACAAGGATCACAAATTTTTATTAACAAAAACAAATAATATTAAAAATGGAGAAAAAACATAATTTAAAGTAAAAGCATAATTAACTAGACAAAATATAATTAATGTTTCCATGCATTATAACACCTCAGCCAAAAAAATTACAATATTCCTAATGCATAATTATGTATCATAAAATATCTATGACTAATTAAATGCTTATGAAGTAATTTGATTTTTATAAAATAGCTCACTATTTCCCTTTTTTAAATTCTTAATGGAATTTAACTTGATATATTTTTATCATTCTGTGATACTTATTTGATATGCATAAATCACATTTGATTAATTTTCAATAATTCCTACCACTTTTTGTTTATTGCTTATTTCTCCTCAATGTATCTTTTTTTTTTTTTTTAAGCAAAGTGCTTCTTTTTTTTTTTTCTCAATGTATTAAAATTAAAGCACCAAAAGTAAGACTCATATTTATTTATGCATAAATTTCAACAACTACAACTTCAAATGTATTACATACTTTTTTGCCCTTCAAAATTATGACTTAACCTATCAATTAATTAAAACAATCAAAATTTACACAAAAACAATTTGACATTAAATGAATAATCATAAATAAAAGAACTACAAAATCACAAATTTAAAGCCTCAATTAAATGTTCAAACCTATCTCGAGCACAAAAGGAGAAGAAAAGAAGGGCCTGTAATCATAACTCAAAGGTATTTGAAAACAACATTACAGTGCCATCCAATTCTCCAAAACAATGAAGACTGAAATGTAATAAATGAAAATGATTTTTTTGTTTTAAATTATTGTAAATAAATGTAATGAGTTAAATGAATAAAAATTCAAAAATTAATAATATATGTATATAACGGTTATATATATATATATATATATATATATATATATATATATATATATTTATATGATAGTAATGGGGATAGGTATCCCATAGAACATGGAATATAATCTCGGCCCATCCCTAACTACTTTTTGGGAGATTGTTTTTTCTTAATTCTCAAATGCAAATATAGAGAACATTTTGCCATTTGTAATCCTAATAGTGAGAGGCAGCAATGACCTTGTCAATCTATTAAAGATAGAATTCGAAGGAGAATCAAACAGACACGAACATAATAGTGTCGAACAAATAATTAAAATCTCCCATTAATAAGAATCAGTTCCTTTAAAGGCATTTATTTGAGCAAAGTAATCATCCATTTAATTATGAAAAATTGCAAATGGCCGGACTATAAGTGGAAGCTAAGAACCACTTTAATTTATAAGCTTAAAATTGAAATTTAGAATTATTCCAACATATGGCTCCTGGAAAAGCTTAAAAAAAAGAAGTCCTGTACTTAGATTTTCAATTCTCTCATTTCCTTTGATTAACTTAGGCTACATTCAAGATTTGTATAGAAATGAGAATGAAAGTTTATGGAATGAAATACTTTGATTCATCATAATTTTAAGAAATCATTTTATTCGTATGTTTGGTTGGGTGAAATCAATATATAAAGGAAAAGAAAAATGTGGAAGACCTAAATACACTTAGTTGTTTTTTTAAAAGCTAATTTTGTTTTTATTTTATGTTAAAAATATTTCAAGAATTAAAATATTAAAATATTAATTTTTAATTTTTTAATTGAACAATGACAGAAAAATATTAAAATATTCAATTTTAAAAACTTAAATTTACTAAAAAGGCAAGTGAGAGCACAAAACAGTACGGGCAATAAAGCATGACTATTAAATGGACTTTGTGGCCATTCCATCGAGCCATTTAAGGAAATATTTTGATCGCCGACAAAGGAAAAGAAATGGTTGATGGAAAAGCTTTGCCATCCAAGCAAATAATATTCCATCCCATCGTTTCCCTCAACCTTTCTTTTCTGGGAAAATCCTTTGTGAATCCATCACTAGTGGGAGTGCCTGTTAGACGATTCTGGATGGCAATTGGCAGTACTTTTTAGATATTAGGCTGCCAAATATTAATATATCACATCTCGTGATTTTTATTTTTTTAATTTTTATAAAATGGTAATTATATTGTTTATGTAACCACTTTAAAATATTATACCTAATTATGAAAGTCTCAAATATTATAACATTTATGTGAAAGATAGAATGCATTTTTCCATGTAGGAAAATATGGGAGGTAAGGATATTGAATCCAAATTTTTACTATTGTACTATGGATTTCATGATATGTGTATATATGTTTTTGGATCACATTAGAGGTGGTTATAAAATTATTTTTTATATTTTAATATATATTTTTAATTTAATATTAATAAAAATAATAATATTTTATTATCTCTAGTTACTAAAAATTCTCCAATAACTACAGATAATTTGGGTTCATGTAGCCGCCTTGAAATTTCAAATCTAACTTTTTTTAATTTGCATCATTCATAAAAGTGTGGTGCGGCTAATATAATATTAAAATTCATCATTCATGTGGTGGTGTTATCAATTTGCATCACGAGGTCTCAAACCAATTTTATTCATGTGGTGTGTCATTTCTTTTTTAAAATCAAAATTTATTATTATCTATTTGTTTTAATTTTATGACAATTATTAAATTGCAATTTTATGAGTTATTGAAATACAATTTTATTTTTGTGTGTGAGAATTGAAGAAAATAAAAATTTCAAGTTTATTTTTTTAATTGGAAAAACCCAAAGCTTGAATTAGTAAAATATATTGTAACTTGATATAGTGGAAGTATCTATCCTTAACAAACTCTAGATCTACGAAATGACTATAAATCATTTGGAGAAGAAAAATTTCCAAACTTGTAAATAACTTTTATTCAAATGACTTTATGCAACAAGATAAGTAACATATACAAATTTTATTGGAGTATTTTGAAATTGATGCTTATAAAAATTTAAAGTTGATGAAAGTTTTAAAGGTGTCATTTTTGGTGTACTTATCATTTTGACTGTATTAATACACTCAGTTATAATATAGTGACACAATTGTAATAATATCAATCTAAAAAAATAATAATATTACAATTATATTCCTATATTATAACTAAATACATTAATGCACTTAAAATTATAAGTGTAATAACAATTTTACCAAGTTTCAACAATTATAGAGTTGTATAAAGTGCTAACAAAAACATGATAATCAATAATTTATCCACTTGTTGAATTATTTATTTTGTACCACTTCTTTAGTGTCTACGGCTGCAATAGAACATGCATAAAATTATGAAAGGATTATGAAACAAAATGGAGGATAACTTTTTTTCAACTTATTTGGTAAAAAAGACATAATTGAAAAATTTTCATTGATAACTTTGATCTTTTATAAAAAATAGAATACAATTTAAAATGTTTTATTTAAGAAAATAAAATAATAATTTAAAGTTATTTCATGTTTTATATCTTTTATAGGACTTTAATAATTTATTAAATATAAAATTTTTAATAAAAAAAATAAATTACTTCTATTTATATTTTTAATTCTTGGACTCCTTGAAAACAAGTCTTATATTGGCCCCTGCATATACACGCTGAATTACCAAACCACTCAACGTACGAGTGGCTGAATGGTGCGTGCCTTTCTCATAAGGAGAGTTCACCATTACTCATGAGACCCATAATTGAAACCCTGCTTGGGGGTTTGTGGTCATATCTCGAACTAATATTTGCTTTATTGTTCTATTTTTCCCGACAAGCTAGTTATATTTTATATGCCAATCACCTGGTCTTTGCTTTATGTCTAATCTACCTCCAAAATTTAAACCATTGCGTCCATGGCGTGTGATTTTAGGCCAACCCTCTCCCTTTTTCAGAAATTGCTTCTCAAGTAGGTCATTGGGTGGGTGAAGTTTCACTACAAAATCTGAAATTAAGTTTATCTTTTATCTTTTTCATTTTTTTTAAAAGTTTATGACATGAAAAGTATAAAATAGACAAATAACTCAAATTTAAATATTAGATGAATGCTTTGAAGACTAATAACTATTGAGTAAACTTTTATTTTGGTCACTCTTATATACTGGAGTATTTAATAATTTAGTTTCTTATCAATTGTTTTTTAAATTTGGTTCATCATATTTCTCAATCCGGTCATTTATAATTAAAATTATTATCAAAATATTTTTTTTACAATTTTGAAATTAATATATTTTTTCAAGGATATTGTTGATAGTCATTTTATATGTGAGGGATTAAATTAAGAAAGTATTTATATATGAGGAACTAAATTAAAAATAAAAAATATTTTATTTGTGGATAACTAAATTAAAAAAAATTATGAGTGATTAAATTTGAAAAAAAATGTTAAAAGTGAATGACGGAAATGAGATTTTACTCAATATTGAGTTATTTTTTTGTCAATTATTATATATCGAAAATTTGATTAATTTATGCCATTTTGCACATATTGTCTTCGAAATATTTTGATGATAAGTTTTGATATTTTGTCAAAAGTGCTTTCAAATTACATTGTTCATTAAATTATATGGACAATTTTACGGTTAAAATCTCTAACATGACAAAGGCACAATGTAATCACGAAAAAATATTCTTGAAAACATACCTGGGAATCTCATGCAAGTCACGGAGCATACTATTTTGTACTCGTCTCAAGACCCATTCACATGATATATATTAAAACTAACTGAGATCCTGAAAACTGATCTAACCTATAATATTTTTTCATTGTTGAAGAAGGTAGAGATCATTTAAGCCACAGACTAGTCAGAATAAGAAAGATACAAATCAAAAGTCGAGAAACCATATAAAGTTGAATTAAAAAATGTAACAAGAATTTTTTTGGATTCTTATCCTTTAAGAAGGAAGTACACGAGAATAATACTATAATAGGCACAATCTTCAAAAGAGCACACTTCAATAATGAACTTAATGGAACGTGCGGGCTTTGATAGCACATTAGCATTGTTCGAATAGAAAGAAAGACCTCGTAAAAGACAACAAAATGATGAGAACGCTGAATTGGGGCATCGGAGGGACGAGTAGGAGAGTAGGGTGTGTGTATCAAAGCAGAGTATTGTCTACAGGCTTTCAAGAGATGCAGTACAAGCAAAATGTTTCATTTTGGAGTTATGATGGACGTTTTGATTCTCATAGGCTTCACCTGCTCGGCGTTTTGGCTCGGACAAGAGGAGGAGGAAGGCCTGCGGATCATCTCCAGTCATTGGAGATTCTCCAAGTAAAAAGTTATTTTTGTGTGAGAGAGAAGGGGGGTTGTGGGTGAAGCAGTGAGTGCGTGAGTGAGTCCGACTAGTACAATGTCACAGTACCCACTCACTCAGTCACGTCTCTCTCTCTCAAATTCTGCGCACAAAGTCACAAACACACACTACCCATCTCTGACAACTCGTATCATCCACCTGATTCGCCTAGCTTTAGTTACCTTTTTTTTTTTAATTTTTCTTTTCTTTCTTAGTTTTTATATATGGAATTCTTTCGAGCAAATTGTTGAAAAGCAAAGGGGGTAGTGACTGAAAAAGGGAGTTTGAGAGGTCCAAGAAAACAAAAGAGAGGAGCAGAGCTGAAAAACGCAGGGAACCCAAGGAGTGAGACATCAAAAATGAAGAAAACTGAGTTTGTACGTCGTATTTGTGATGGCTTTGTGTATATGAGACCTGCTTTAGCGTCTTTGTGAAATTATGCCCACCACCTTTGTTCCATAATTATGGCTTTCAATTGGGTCGTTCTTCTTCTACTCTTCTTTCTCTCCTGTGCTGGACTTTGTTTCTCTTCCGAGCCTCGCAACCACGAAGGTATTCGTAACTTATTCCTTCTCTAGCCTCCTTGCTTTATGCTTATCTTCTCTTATTCGGTATTATATCGCAGTGGAGGCTTTGATGAGCATAAGAGATGCTTTGAATGATCCCCATGGGGTTTTAAGCAACTGGGATGAGTACTCAGTGGACCCATGCAGTTGGGCCATGATCACTTGTTCATCTGAATCCCTTGTTGTTGGCCTGTTAGTTCTTCTTCTTCTTCTTCTTCTTCTTCCTCATCCTTCTGTTATTGCTTCTACTGCATTTGCTTTCTCGGACGCTTGAAATTCCAATGTTTCTGGGTTTTGCAGGGGAGCGCCAAGCCAATCTCTCTCCGGAACTCTATCTGGAGCAATAGGAAATCTGACAAATCTTCGACAAGTGTGAGCAACATGGAATCTTTGCTTCCTTATATATATATTTTTATATGTTTTTTTTTCTTATTTCCAGCTCAACTTCTGCTGTGGATCTTGGTTTATTCTGTTTTTCTTTCTTTCTTGGGTCTGGGGAGATAGAATTTTGGGTTTCGAATTTAAGTTGTCGTCATGTCATTCAAATCCTATTTCTCCTCCATTACTTCTTTTGTTGCGTTTGTTTCTTTCCCATTTCTATATTCCTCTGCCACCATTCAGACATGAAACTCTCGAGTCCCTTTCATCTCTGATAATCCAGGGCAAATTTCTCGTTGCTAACTGCTTTTGGAAAGCCAATATTGGACATTCTGTTGTTCACTGTCATTGATTTTTCTAATTTCAATTTCTTTTGTTGGTTGATTGTAGCTTACTGCAGAACAACAATATCTCAGGCAAAATCCCACAGGAGCTTGGTACCCTTCCCAAGCTTGAGACTTTAGATCTTTCCAACAATCGATTCACTGGTGCAATTCCAGGGTCCCTGAGTCGGTTGAATAGTCTCCAGTACCTGTAAGTAATTATCCTTTCCTTACTCTTTATTATTTTTTTCTTCCTTTGCCAAGAATGTGCCGGAAAATAATTTGAAATAAGAGTTCTAGTTTTAGTAAAATTCATAGTAAATCAGGTAAGCAACTAGATGCTATTTGTTTTGCTGTTGTATACTTAAAACTTAGAAGAGATCTGGCTATTATTTTTCTGTGGAATTTCTTTATATTTTTTAGTGTTTAATTCGCTGTTGAATTTAATATATAGAGTTCTTTGGTGAAGAGTTTGGTGTCCTGTATTTGGACAGGAATCAAGGGAATTTATACTTTGATGATTGATTTTCCCTTCACATGTTCTAATGTATTACTTTGTTTTCTTCGTCCAAAACGGGAGTAGGAGGCTGAACAACAATAGCCTGTCTGGGCCATTCCCTGTATCACTTTCCAAAATCCCACAGCTTGCTTTCTTGTGAGTATAGGTTTCTCAGTTATTCTGCCACAATTTATTTGTTTGCTTTCTCACGTCTAAGTATCTTGGAAATCTAACCAACCTGCCACTTGCTGAGTTCTTCCTATTTTATGAGATTTTTTGTTTTTGCTTTCTTGTTTTTAGCTGAAACACTGATAGATAGTCCTGTTCATGCAGGGACTTGTCTTATAACAATCTCAGTGGACCATTACCAAAGTTTCCAGCCAGAACATTCAAGTATGGTGTTTCTATCGTTCTCTCTCTGCCCCTCTCTCTACTCTCACTTTCTGGTGCCTGTAGGATTGATGTTTTATATTTTATTTTTTAAAGTATTTCCGTTTAAACTGAGCTTTTGTCTTGGTTTATTGTTTCTTATGCAGTGTTGTGGGAAACCCCTTAATTTGTGAAAGCAGCTCTACTGAAGGTTGCTCTGGATCAGCAACCCTAACACCTATTCCCTTCTCTTTAGCATTGGCACAAGGTGGCGTCCTTGTACCTCAACCCTCTACAGTCCCTTCTATTTTTTCACACTATTGATTTATAACCTATATTATTTTCTTCTCTGTAGGAAAGCACAAGTCCAAGAAGCTAGCAATTGCACTTGGGGTCAGTCTTAGCTTTGCTAGTATCATACTCATGTCTTTTGGGCTCTTATGGTATAGAAAGAGACAGCAGCACCGAGCCATCCTGTACATCGGGGGTAAGTAAAACTGGAACAACTGTTCTTATGTTACATGATAAAGGAGCGGTACTAATATTTATAGTGTTGATATTGTTGCAGATTATCAAGAAGAGGGACTTGCTAGCTTGGGAAATCTAAAAAATTTTACTTTTCGAGAGCTCCGACATGCTACAGATAATTTTAGCTCCAGGAACATACTTGGTGCAGGAGGTTTTGGCAATGTTTATCGTGGAAAGCTTGGAGACGGGACAATGGTGGCAGTAAAAAGGCTGAAGGATGTAACTGGAAGTGCTGGGGAATCGCAGTTTCAAACAGAACTGGAGATGATCAGCTTGGCAGTTCACCGCAATTTACTTCGCTTAATTGGATATTGTGCTACTCCTAACGAGAAGCTTCTAGTTTATCCTTATATGTGTAATGGCAGTGTGGCATCCAGGCTCAGAGGTTGGCAGTAGTTTTCTTCACGCGACTGTTGTTTCTTATAAAGCATGCGTGATCATATATTTATGTTCACTTCTGTTTTGTCCTGTTTCTTGCTAGATGATGCAGAGAGTACCAAAACCTTCTTTCATTCAGTAAAGAATTCTTACAGCATACAGAAACTCTTCTTATTCCTCCTTTTATTCTACCGGCTGTTACTCAGTCTTTTATCTCAGTTGATACAGAGAGTCCCAAAACCTTTTATTAACTAAAGAATTCTTGCAGCATACCGAAGCTCTCCTTATTCCTCCTTTCATTCTGTCGGCTGTTATACAATCTGTTAACTCAGTTCTAACTTCTAATCACTAGCTAACTTCTATTATTTCTAACTAATCTTCAACCAACCTGTACCACTAGATTTCCTCGTTGAGGAATTTTGATTGTCATTGATTTAGTTATTTTCTTGATGATGGGCTGAATCTGGCATTGTATTTCTCAATTTAGACTATGAATTTTTGTCATCAATCATCTATACATATCTATGACCAGATTACCAATTGATGTTCTGGAAAATGTCAATTTTAATTTATCCAACTGTCAATATGATCATGCCTATTCAGTTCTTAAATTAGTTGGTTTCATAGATAATTTGTGTGGCTCTTTTGGCAATTAGCAAGAGATGCTAGAAGCCATTGCTGTGGAATAAAATGTGTGGAAAGTCTTCAAGAGCTCCACCAGCCAAATTGTATTTACCTTCAGTATTCTGTTTATTACAAGACATTCTTCAGCTATTGATTCTTAACGCTGAACTTATAGGCAAACCTTCCTTGGACTGGAACACAAGAAAGAGGATTGCAATTGGAGCTGCCAGAGGTCTTCTGTATCTTCATGAGCAATGTGATCCAAAGATAATACACAGAGATGTAAAGGCAGCTAATGTGCTTCTGGATGACTATTGTGAGGCCGTGGTTGGTGATTTTGGGCTTGCAAAGCTCCTTGACCATGCTGACTCTCATGTCACCACTGCTGTCCGTGGCACTGTTGGGCACATTGCACCGGAGTACCTCTCCACTGGCCAATCATCTGAGAAAACTGATGTGTTTGGATTTGGCATTCTCTTGTTGGAGCTTATAACTGGAATGACGGCCATTGAGTTTGGGAAAACAGTTAATCAAAAAGGCGCAATGCTAGAGTGGGTAAGTTTGCTCTGCAACCTGAAGCTGTAAATGGAATTCCATTCTTTAGTTTTTGACAAGATAAAGCAGTAGTCTATATTATACTACTGTTGTTTCACCATTCTTTACAAGTTTCTTGTTGACTAATCTGCTGTAGCCTGAAAACACTTTGTTTGTTGTTTCAATTTACTCTGGGCTACTACAACTTTTGCTAGCGTATAATGTTATTTCAAAACAAGCAGATATCTTGTGCTGATACGTGTCATTATCTTGCAAAGCTTGTTTATGTTAATAATGATTTTCTACATGCCTACATGACTGATGCGCTTCATGATAGACTGAGTGGTTTTAACTCTTGGAATGCAACTGCCCAAAATACAAGTAATTGCTGAGCAATATGCCAAAATTTAGTCATATAGATCATTGAAATCTGTATCAAATAATTCTGATGATTGCTTGATATTCAAGGCAACGGTTTTTCCCCTTGTAGAAGTTTGTTTAGTACACACATCTGGTAGATGTTTTCTCTGTTAAAAGCAAGTCAAATTGCCAAACTGTGGCACGATTTGGCTTGGATCCAATTCTGAGCAAATCTATTGTGAGATACTAAATATGTCATAATTTTAGATCATTGCCATTGTAAAAGTTGTGCAGTGGTAGACGGTGATTGAAATATATATCTGAAGATTGCCCAAGGGCTATATCATGGTTGAGACTGGAGATTAATATTGTCTGTATGTCTCGACAGGTGAGGAAAATACAGCATGAAAAGAAAGTTGAAGTATTGGTGGACAAAGAGTTAGGGAGCCACTATGACTGGATAGAGGTGGGGGAAATGCTGCAAGTAGCTTTACTTTGCACACAAAATTTGCCCGCTCACCGCCCTAAAATGTCTGAAGTTGTCCGAATGCTTGAAGGCGATGGCCTTGCTGAGAAATGGGCTGCATCACATAGTTATGGTTGCCTTAGCATGAACTCCATTCACAGCAACAGTAGCAATAGCTCATCATCCCGCCCTACCACCACTGCTTCAAATTCAAAACATGATGACAATGTTCATGATCGTTCCAGCTTGTTTGGCTTTGCAATGGATGATGATGATGATGGACATTCTTTGGATTCCTATGCCATGGAGCTCTCTGGTCCAAGATAAGCAGAAAACGGAAAAAGATGAATTTTTTTTTGGGGTCATAATGAAAATTCTTTGAAGGGGTATATCAACTTTCCTTTCTTTCTCGGAATATAAATGTGTATATTATAAAATTTTATCATTTTGGGTTTGTGCTGTAAATAGTAGTAGTACTTGTTTACGTTCGTGTGCGTTTGGATGGAAGGTTTAAGGTAAAAAGCAGTGGGTATGTACGCAATGCGCCCTATGGACTATGTATAGGGTGGAAAGAACATCATCGGATTCTTTGCTCTCAAGTATGAAGCAGAGGCTGAGGGGTCACTTCCACAGTATGATATTGACTGTTTTGACTGAAGATGGGCATGGGTTTTGTTGATGTTCTTCAAAGTATGAGTTGAAGGTTGTCATTCTTAATTTAGCTGTTAGATGTCATTTTCGATCTCATACTTTTGGAGGTCACGCGCCACGTTTCTCACATTTCTTCTGTGTTACGTTTGTTTACTTTCTGTTTTGTTGTGTTTATTATAGATAAAATGGGGAGAAACGTTTAAATGTATGCAGATTTTCTTCCCAAGTTGTTTGGGTGCTGATATTTTCATAACTATGAGTGAAATTTTGTTTACTATTTTTTATTTCCACTTATATTGATGATTTTCATGTTTGTTTCTCATGCCATCTTTCGATTCACATCCGTAAAAGTCCCCAATTATGCTATCTTTGAAATTCAAGCACTTGAGTCTGTCACGGTATAAGAAATCTGACCGTTATTATAGTTTATTATTATTTTTCAAGTTAATGTAATATTTCAGAGACTTTTAGCTTCATTTGAAATTTTAAGATGTAGAATACTCTATTTTAATGTCTTGCTCATCACTTCAACGGACATTCACTTTACGTTAGTAAACAGCTAATGTTAATTGATAAGGCATTTTTGTCGCCTAAACTTTGAGACAATGATCTGTTATGGACTACACATATTTTCTAATTAGGCTGTCCTTTTGCGACGAATTAGTTCGTTTTGAAGAACATTGTGATTAGTTCCTTTTTGGCTGATTCGTATAACCAAGTTGCTGAATGGAAGTATCACTAATATGTTTGATACTTGTAGTCATGTTCTTTGTTACTTTTGTAATGCTGCTACAGTCTACAGGATTAGTTCTTTTCTATAGTGCTGTCCTATGTATGGTGTTGAATGTTGTTGACTTTGTAACAACAAATGGTATACATGATACTTTGTTATCAATTAAAAAAATGGAACATCAGTAATTTAGTTTAAATCAACGAGATATTTTATAGTTATACGATGAACTATACTCTGAAATTAATATCCTTTCCTTTAAACAAACATGAAAGGAAGATGTTATAAATGATTGAATTTAGATCTTCTGGTGTTGCAATAGAAATTGCTTATATTTTAAGTCGTTAGATCATAATAACTGCATACAATCAACGTGATCTAATGACTCATAATGTGTATTATATGTACTGTAATAATAACAGGTGATCCTACTGCTTAATCTACTCATAGAAATATAAGGGGAAGATGCCATCAACACATAATATCACTTAAATAGTTAGGGTTCAAATTTTTACCAAGTATAACGATAGGATGTCCAGCATATACCTACAACACATCATCTAATTGCCACAACTACCTCTCTCCCTAACCATTTTATATCATTTTACCAATACACAATACTGTCATTATATTACCCATGGCAGCTACAGCTATTGACAAAATCTTCACTCTAAAATTTTCCCTTATACAAAATTATTATAACTCATTTTAAAATTCAAAGAATTAAGCTAAGTCTTTAGATAAAATCAAGAGTTTAAAATATTAATTTTTTTTTTGGTACATGGCAAATATTATCATAATTGGACTTTAAAATATGAGTATGTTTTGCGTCATCAACCTCCATCCCTAAGTGCTAAAATGGACGAAGGAGGTATAAAGTGAATGAGATATTCAAGATGCCACTATAAATTCAAGTGCTTTAGTGTTTCATGCTGTCATGGCCTTGTCTTAAGATGCATATTCCGATTTTGTCCCACTAGGGTAGGTATGGCTTCCATGGCTAGTGGCCACTAATGAGTTTTTTTTATCTTTGGAATAAAGAACGAAAGTGTGATATTAAAATAATCTTTAAAACATTAGTAAATAATGGGATAAAGAAACAGGAATAAAAAAAAAAAGTAACATGTAATAATTAGATAGGAATGAGAATTTGTATTGGCAACATAAGTAAAAGATACCAATTGGTCATGGGATATAAAGCAAATATGGATGGTGACTCCACTTATATGCAATTATATTATATATATATATTAATTGAGGGAATACCAAACAAAAATATATTTGTGTGCGTTATGGGGGAAAACCTAACTAGGGTTTCTCTAATTTAGGGTAGAAAGAATAAGTATTAGTGGGGGCAAATGCTTGATGTTGATCCATTCATGTTTGAATGTGTTCCAAGTGATAAGCTATTGATTTAGTAGTGGAAGGGAATACGTCAACATGTAATTGAACACACTTCTAGAAGTTCAAATTTTAGTTGTCTTTTTTTTTTTTTTTTCTTGTGTGTTGAGAAATGTACTCGTTCTCGCTTGGGAAATATAACACACATAATCGGAAAAGAATTTATGTGATTTGTTCAATGTTTAGTATCGTGGTCATCAGCAAATTTTAGTAATAAGTTGAATTTGTTCAATATTTTTACTCTCCATCATTGCAAATAACTCATTCATGAACTAGTATGTTAATATTAGTCATTTTGGCCTTTGTTTATTTATGAGTGACTTCTAACTTATCCCTTGAAATCTTGTCATACACTTTAGTCCACTTATTAAACAATAGAGAATGTTGATGGTTCAAACATTGGCCTAAACCAACTTGATATCGTCTTCAATCTAATCTCTCCTTGGTTTGGATATTCGCTCATCTATTATTAGATACTTTAGTCCATCCATGATTACATTGTATAAAGAATAATTAGTGGTTTAAATAAATATTTCCATTGTTGCCCCCTAATGAGTGTAGTGAATTCCATTGAATTAGAGTGACCTAGTAGTTGATTGACCTTCTTGGTTGCAAGACCCTTCAAGCTATTGGTTCATTATAATTTCACACAAACAAGAACCGTTTAATTAACTGTTTAGCTTGAATCAAGTGAGATTAACTCTAATGTCGATTGAGGATGTATCTAGAAGGAATAAAAGTGTTTTGTGCAAAACTAAATTTTAATGCAATCCTGATATTTAATTTAAAAGTTTTTGTGAAATAACCATATTCATAAGTTTTATTGCAAGAACATATAATATGAAAAAGACTTACTCAAGGTAAAACATTTAATATATTTATAATTTTAAATACATTTAGTTATAATATAAATATATAATTGTAATCTTTATATTATAATTGAATGCATTAATATACTCTAAATTGCAAGTATAACAAAAATGACACATTTACTTAATTGTAACAAAAGTTAGTTTATTACAGTTATTTCAGTTAACTTAACTTATGCTTGAATTAATCGACACAAACTTTTAACTTCAACTTGAATCGGTTGACTAAAACTTATTGCAGTGGGAAATAGAAATGACAAAAGAGAGTTTAGAGAAAAAAATACTAATAAATTTGAAAGATTTTTATTTTTTATTTTTTAACTAAATGATCATAGTACACTGCTAGGGTTTTGTTTTCCAACAATGAAGTTTCAACTTACCTAAATTTATAAGATAGAAGTTTACTCAACTCATTCCAAATTTACTTTCTTCAACCTAAGAAAGATTTGTAAAGAGAAGAAGAGAAATTTAGGAACCCATGTATTTAAGAATGAATAGTACTTAGATATAATTTTTTTTTATTTCTTCTCTATTAAATTTATTTGATTAACACATGACAAATATATTGTTAATTATAAATAATATAAAAAGCGCATCATTAAATTTAAAAATTATACAATTATTTGCAATAACTATACATGTAATGTGATATAAGAGAAATTATATATTTTATCATATGTTAATTAACGAACATCATAAAAAATATATAAATAACATATGAAGTTTTTTCTTTGAATAAATTTTGCTATCATCAAAAGTTTAGGAAGAAACCTTCGCGCCAACACAAAAGTTTCAAGACAAGAGTTAGAAACAGAATAATAATGACTAAAGCATAACTGGTTCAAGAAATAAATTATCAGATGAGGATTCCAAGACACTGGTTTTTGTCCTCACTTTCTTTCTTTCTTCTTAGTCATTTGGCTTGGTAAGATGGCTCAAGAGAATCTTTAACTAGTCATATTAGGTACATAATTTTAAGTTTTTCAAATACTTGAAAGCTTATTTAAAAGATATAAATTATCTAACAACTCTTCCTGTTTCACATAAATTTTTTAATAGGTAAGTTTCCTAATAATTTAAAAATAATGAGTATCTAACGTTACCTAAAGATTTAGACTTGGTTGGGAATTGGGATGTGGCTATTCATCCAGAGGATTGCAAGTTATCTTGTTGACGGGTCAATGTGTGAAATTGCTATCGTCTGGCTCTTTTCCTTCTTCGGATGGAGAGGCGTACTAAAAGAATTAATTTCTATTACAAGCAAATGAAACTTGAACTACATATTAACTTGTATTAACAATGACCTAATATGTTAAGGCTACCAGCATCAAGATTCATTTCTCAAAAATTTCTTTATCTAAGTGGATCCTTGGAAAATTATCTAGTTCTGGTCTTGACAAACTTAGCTCTGGATGCCTTCTTCTCCATCTTTTCTCTCTTCTTGCGTGTCTTTTCGTCTTCATATGATTCCTAATTCACAAAAGGCACATGACAATGACAATGAAGTGTGTACAGTCTACAGATGCTTTTTGTGGTTTTAAATGGAGGCTAAAGAGAGAGGAGAGCATACCTCTGAGCCCCCTGGCAAAAATCCTTTGATGAATCCATAGGATTGGTATACTCCAAATGCCGGTATCTGGCAAGGGTGAACAAAATGAGCAACACTGTTACTGACTTGTACGCTTCCATGTATCTCTGGTAATTGAAAATAATAAGAAGTTACCATGAAAAACATCATAGAGAAAATATGCAATTTGGTTCCTGATAAACATACCACCTTATGCTTTAGTCCTTAAATTATCACTCTATAGGAATTAGTCCTGAAAATCTCTAACTCTAGCCTTTTAAATTAGTATATATGAAAATTTTGGTCCAACTGAGACTAACTGGTTGCAAATTACAATCTTTGAGAGACTAACATGGGTTGACGAATACCCAATGACTGAAGCTTTAGAAAATATATTTTTCAAGGACTATTCACTCAACATCAAAATATATATCTTCTATTGATAAAATGCCCTTAATCTGTAGCCAGTTTTATTAGTTTTACAACAAATATCTTCATTTATCGGTTACAGCAACTTCTACTAGCATATATGTGGACCATAAATGAAAAACAATTTCTAGCAACTCTCCAGAACTTTCTATACCACAAATATTTAAATTTGCAAAGGAACACCCTAGCATATTTCCAATATTTACAGCTACTACACAACATCAACCCATGACTAAATTACAAATTACACCATCATTCTAGTGCTCCTTCCTTTTGCAATCCAATCCCCACATCCACAAACCTCTTGTCCTTTGGCATAAATAATACTGCATGTGCAAATAAGTATTTCCTTCCGATGGTAAATATCTTTACTATATATAGGCCATCAGCGCTAGAGCCTAGAAGTTTAAACTATTTTCTGCTTAATAAAGCTAAGATTGCATGTATGATGTTCTTATAGGAATTTCCTTCCAATGGTAAACAAATCTTTACTAAATATAGGCCATCAATGTTAGAGCCTGGAAGTTGAAACCATTTTCTGCTTATCAAAGCTTACATGACTAATGTCGCTTCCTAGTCAGACTATAAAATATTTTATTCAAAAAGTATGCCAAAAATATGGTATCAATAAAGCCAACTAAAAGCTTACTTATGAGCAAAGTATGGCTTACCACAAGATATGTGTACCAGAACTTTCCAGAGATGATAGACATGACTTGCACAAAGCAAGTTATATATATCACATCGTGTAAATAACTGCAAAACATGACCAGCAGTAAGTTAAGAATACTTATCATACATATCATTAGAAGATAGCAAATGTGACGGTATAGATACATTTTCAATCATTCCCTAATGAGGTGAATGACTAATAATATAGAAATCCAAAATAGGAAGAGAATTCATCCCTAGGCCTAGTATTTAAGAAGCACTGCTACGGGTATATGTATCGGATACAACATGTTACAATATGGAAGATATGGTAATTTCTAAAAGTTTCTATGAGTGTGGGGGGCATTTGTGTGTGTTTATATGTTCAATAAATTAACTCATTAAAAGATAAATGCCACTTCCTACTAGAAGATTGATACCGATAACTCCAAAGGAAGACAAAGAAAGCATGTTTTAGGGATTTTGTGAAATTATTGGGGCTTAAGACAACATCGCATCGCATAAAAAATTGATAGATTCATTTTGGCAATGTTTCAACTCGTTTCAAATGTTTCAAAACTTGTTGGACCAAAAACTTGCTGGTGATATGTATGCAGGCATATGGCATGTGTCTCGGTATCGGATATGTATTCAATATGAATACTCCCATTTTTTGGATGTATAGGCGCTTCCTTGCATAGTATGCAACAAATGAAAAATGTTTCAATATATTTAACAATCACGTTTGGCAACCATTTAGATGCAGGAAGAAATTAGGAATTCTATGTGCCCAGATTCTGATTACATTTGAATCAATTCAAAAATTTCAGAGGTTTGAGAGAAAATTCCAAAAAGAAAAACTTTAGAGAACAACCCCAGCATAGTAATCAAATCATGTCCTAACAAGTCAACAACAAAATTGTGAATGAATAAATTCAGCAAGTTCAAAGATTTGAGAGAAAATACCCAAAACAAAGAATGAGAGTAAAAAAGCTAGCAGTGTGTATCAAGTAATGTGCAATTACAACTCATCAGCACCAACGGTGAATGATCCACTTGCAAAACCAGTGCCATTCAAAAGTCAAGAAATTTTCAACCCTGTATGCACATCTTTTTAATAGCCAGCAAGTAAAAGCATTTCATATTAACCAAGCTTTACATCAAGGGACCATTAATTAGAAATTTTATCAAGGAAGAACAAAGTATGAGCTTAGCTGAGAGTGGTAGGAGAAGGTCATGACGTTGTTCATCCCAGAGGAAATAACAGTAATAGAAAACTGAGACATCATATCAATTCAAACACATACCCACAAACTCCACCTGTACTCATATCAAACCCACCATCTAAAAGCTCACCATCATCAGCATAAGTAGGGTTTGCCATTTTAGCAAGTTGTTGATAGGGAATAAAATATGCCAGAGATGTCACGACCAGGCCAATCCAGTGCTTCCAAGTGAAAGTTGAATGGAAGATCAACATCCTTATTAACCCATAAATAACCTGTTTAAAAGCAAATCAGAAAATCAAAGAAACAAAGTAACCTAGCAAATAAGCAAGATGATCAATAATCAATATTCTATCAAATTAATTTAAGGAACAAATGAAGAACTTGTCGTGCATAAACAGATGTTCATAATTTCATACTAATCACTAATCATCATGTTTGAGACCCTTAGTTAATATACTCTAAGTTTCATCAGTTAGAATGGTCTGTGATTATACAAATTTAACAGAAAACAGACGCAGAAGGCATTTCTGAAGAAAATGTAATACCTCGCTACCAATAAGTTTGTGAATGATGTTATTGACACAGCCAGTTTTTCTAAAAAAAATACGGCGTCTGGAAAAATTGATTATAGAGGTAAGAGAGGCATAACAAGCTTGTAGAATATCTATTTAAAGGCAAAATTATCATATTTCTCTAGTGATACGATCAAAACATGATTAACATCCCCTTATATCATAAGTAGCTGCAAAAAGCTTCGCTCTTTGTGCCGAAGAAAAAGTTTGCAGAATGTGTATTTCCACTCAAAGTGTATAATACGGTCAAAATATGTCCATTCTTCAGTTGAATTTAAACAAATTAATAACATGCTCTCTCTGGTTGCAAAAGTAGTAAAGCAGACGGGAGAAATATCGAATAAAAAAAAATTTGACTACAACCCTAGCAATCCAAAATAAGAATATATTCAACACTCCCCCGTCCCCCCCATCTTCGTTTCGCGGATGGCAAAATCATAGAATTAAAAACGAAAAGGAGTAAATCAAAGAGAGAATGAAGCGAGGGAACTGAGTAATCAAGCAGTTGAGTTTCAGAGTAAAGGTGAAGAATAGAGTGTACATTGCAGGCGATGATGACTAGGCGGAGTCTGCTCATGTGGCGAGTGTTCTCTTCCTTGCGTTTCTTAGCACCTTGATTCGCCATCTCTCCGTGTCTCTCTCTCGCTGTTTGTGTCCACAACAACGCCTTTGTTGACTGAAAATTATCTGGGATCGGTGTGTATGTTAATTCAATATCTTACTAAATTACTCAATAATCGTCGTATTGTACCAGAGTTAGTGTCACTGTTATGAAAGTATATTCTCTTTCAACTAGTTGATTACTTCGAAAACATTAATATATTTTGCTAAATCTTGGCACATTTTAAATCAATTATGTTGGTAAGTTTTAGTAAAAAATTGAATTAAAAAAATGCATTATAATATAAAGAAAGTATAATAAATTAAAAAGAAAGTATAAAATTTATTTTGTGGTATTAGTAAGGTAGAATTGATGATACGCTCTCCTTGGGGGAAAAAACTACCATAAAGGATCTACTTTCAATATTACTCTTTTGAAAAATTATAAAATTTGTCTAAATTATTGAATAAATTATATATCATTTTTTTAATTTTAATTTAAAATCATGTTAGCTTATATTTATAATTTATTATTAAAAAATTTAAAAAGTAATTAATTAATTATTATTCTTGTTGACTTAAAATAATGTTTAGATTTTAAAAAATTTCTGAATTAAGAGGTTGTTAATTGATTCATTATTTTTTTTTATTCACTTTAAAGAATTTTTTAAGTTTGAAGGACTCCTAATTTGAGATATGATTAATTAATTAATTAATTATTACTTAATTCTTAGACATAAAAGAATTCTCAATTTAAGAGCTGATTAATTAATTAATTAATTACTTTATTATTATTTTTTATTAACTTTAAATAATTTATGCACTTCAAAAAAATTTTTGATGCATATATAAAAAAAATAAAAAATCATTACACAAAGAGCTAAATGTTTGATCCAAGTAAGTTTCTCATCAATCAAATGAAACTTTCATGTTAAAAAAAACATGCTTTACTTAAAAAGATAATAGATATAATAAATATAACAAATTTCCCTTCCTTGATGATAAAGTATGACACATGTGAATACCTGACCTTAAATTTTAAAATATTAAATTAAAAATAAGTGATGCAATATCAAAAATGAAAATTAAGAATTGTCAAAATAGCTTTAAAAAATTATGATAATTAAGATTTTTGAAGTTAAAAAAGTTAGAAATTAAAAAAAACAACAAAACAAAAGACAAAAAAGGAGATTTTGAAATTACTCTTGACTAAATGCACTTTAAATTAATTAAGAGAAAATAAACAAAACAAAAAATAAAGAGAGATGAGAATGAAAACAGTGAAGGGGGATTCATAATTAAATAAAAAAAAATCAGCAAAGTGAAAATAAAAAAGTAAAAAGATGAAAAAAAGAGAAAAATATATCTTTTCTTTTCTTCTTCATCAATTAAATGAAAATTAAACAACAATAATAATAAATAAGAAATTCATTGAAGAAGGAAAGAAGCAGAAAAAAGGAAAAGGACAAGGATCTGGGTCTGAGAAATACTAAAGCCTGCCACTGTGCCTTACCTGAAGAACCTGTAGCTACCTTTCGAAGGATTGTTTTGCAACCAAAGTGAGCTTTCTTCCTCGTCTAGAAGCAAAGAAGAGAAGAGGAAGTCTTTGGGGGTGATAGCGTTGACTCCCCACGTCTCTACTTGATGGGAAGCTCGAGGAAGACAACAGAGGAGGGCAAAGAATGGAGAGTGACAGGGTGATAATGTGGAGAATGGTGAAGAGCTTCAAAAAAACAAGAGAAGAATGAAGGCTTTCGAGTAGTGAGTAAAAAGGTAGAGGGTGAAAGATAAAGAGGAGGAGAGCTTCATAAGAGAAAAACAAAAAACAAAAAATAGGAAAGAGAGTGAAAGTATGAGAATGAGCAGAGGGATGAAGGGAGAGGAAAGCACAAGAAAGAAATGAGCGAAAGTGAGAGAGCTAAATGAGCAAGAGAGAGGCCATGAGAGTTGGGAGAGGGGGATGAGCTTTGAGAGACAGAGAGAGTGGCGTGAGAGCAAATAAGGAAGAGAGAAGTTACTGTTTATGTTTTGATAAGAAGAAATAGTGAGCAAGAGGAAGAGTGAGAAAAGAAGAAGAAGGGCATCAGTGAAACAAGCAAGGGAAGGTGAGGTACATCGAAGAGGTAAAGGAGTTGTTAAGTTTCTTCTCCGGTTTATAGTAATTATATTTCTGTGTTCTTGTTTTCTTTCTTTCTTATTTGGCGTTGTGATTCCGTTTATGATGCTTACATGTATATTCTCCTTATTTGAAGGTTGTATCCTCTTGTTTTTGGTCGAGTTACAATGCTGGTTTTCTTTTTTTTTTTTTTTTTTTTTTCATGTTATTTTCACTCTCTGAACACACTACTAAAAGAAGCATAATAAAGACAGAAGAAATCGGTGTTTAACAATTTCTGAGATGAAATTTGACACAGAACAAGTTCTATATTGTAATATTTGGTTTTTAAATATTTGGACACGGAATTACAAATTCCGTCTCAAAATTGTCAAATTTTTAGAAATTCTATTTCAATATGGAAACTTAATTCGTATCTAACATTTGCTTTATAGGAGGGAGACAGACAAAAGTTGTGTCGATTCTATGTCAAAAAATATCATACAAAATTTTTTCCTTCTTAGAAGAAAAGTTTTTTAATTTTGTCCATGCCTGATTTCATGTCTAATTTTAGATACAAAATATGTTCCATCTCTAACTTCCAATTGGGTAATTATATTTTCGTATCTAAATTATTGATACGGA
Source organism: Delonix regia (assembly GCA_037074485.1). Taxonomy (NCBI): domain Eukaryota; kingdom Viridiplantae; phylum Streptophyta; class Magnoliopsida; order Fabales; family Fabaceae; genus Delonix; species Delonix regia. The sequence goes on from CM073451.1 coordinate 22,512,536, forward strand.
ATATATTCTATCTTAGATAGTCTTTTGGATAATTTTTTTCGTACCATATTCCGTGTCTAAATATTTAATACGAAATTTTTTGTCTTTGATTTCGTGTCTAATTTATTCTTAATTTAACTTTATTTGAATTTCCCTTTTACAAATTTCAGCTTTCAGCAACTAAGTTCTATCTTTTTAAATTTCACCTAATAAACAATCATTAATAGCACTACAATTTTCTATGCATCTAAATATCAAATAGTGCAATATAGTGTTGATATTAATACTACCAAAGTGTTATCACTAAGAAATAAAAGTTTAGAATAAATGAATTTTTGTTCATCTCATAATGATACTAATGTCATAACATAAGAAAATAAATGGTCTGTCTCATGATCCTCCTTTTCCTTATAGTCATCATCTCCTTGGGGTGCTTCCCGTGTTATAAATGACTACAATGTTTAATCACTGTGTGGATGATCTAAGATCCTAAACCACCGTTCGAACAATTCCATCCTCTGCATTATCATAGCAAATTGCTCATCCTTGCACTATAACTAAGTAATGAGATCTAAAACTATCTAATTAGTCTAAGACCTATTAAATTTGCTTTTGAAAATTAAGGAAATATCTCTAGGTATACTTGTAACAGGCTCAAACCTAGAAAAATGCATTGTTGAAATAGGCTGGCAACCAAGAGGAGGGTTGAATTGGGTGTTTATAAAAATTTAAGATAAAAACAAAATTTCTTTCCAAAATTGAAAACTTGATGCAAAATGATTTTCAATATATAAGCATAGAAAGCAATAAATAACACAATTAAAGTGTAACAACAAGAGAGTAAGGGTAGAGATAATGCAAATAGAGCTTATCCTGGTTTGACTTTAACCCAAGGTTATGTCCAGTCTCTAAACAAATACTTGAAATTTTCCACTAACTTGCAATTTGTTACGAATCTTTGAGAATACTCCCCCTGAAACTAAAATCTCTTCACGGAAAACCTTCCATTGAATTTAATCTCTCCTTAAGGAATTTTTTTTCTATGAAATAAAAAATCATTTCAAGAAGAAAATGCTCACAACAAAAACTCTTAAAAGAGTGAACAACACAATGGAATCTCACTAGTTGAAGAATAAGTAAGAATATAGATCTTTGAGAATATGAATCACTCAAAATATTTTTCACTTTGTTTCTTGTGATTTTTGAGCTCTTGAGACATGTATTTATAGCCTAAAAAAGAAAAAGAACTGTTTGGAGTCAAGGAGAAATTCAAATTTGTGCAATTTGATTATTGGAAATAAGTAGCTCAATTTATTGACTTTTTGGCCATCATCTATTCCATAGCCACATTTTTAGATAGTCATAACTCCTCCATTTCAGCTTCATTTTCAAAAAATTATATATTACTAAATAGTGACAAGTTTCATTGTAAGATTCTATCTAGCTATTGAGATATTGTCAAAAGAGAGACAAAAGGTCAGATAACAAATTGATATACATCGCCGTAAATTGATATGCTCATAACTCCAAATCAATTTAAGCATATGATATATAAATGGAAATATGTGTGAGTCTAGTTTGTATGAAATAAACCTTATTTCAAAATTCTTACTGATTAGTGAGAGATTGTTTAACTTGTGACTAGATGTTAGGAAAAAATGTGATATCCATACTTGCAACTTTGACAATCATAACTTCTTAATTTCAACTCCATTTTAAGCATGTGATATATGAATAGAAATAGGTTTAAGCCTATTTTCATATGAAATAAGTTTCATTTCAAAATTCTCTCTAATTTGTGAGATATGATAAAAATAGTGATCAAAGGTCCAAAAATGACTTCATTAAAATCAATATCTCTCTTATCTTTTTAGCTTAAACTTATATTTTGAGGACTAAAATATATTGGGCCAATAAATGAAAATCCAAATGAATTTAACAAAATAATAATAAGCCTATGATAGTTAATCCAACTTACAAGCTAAATACTTGGTCAACTTCATATATACCAATATGTATATTTTAATAACAATGAGTAGAATATAGACATTTTTACCTTGCATATGAGATTCCTATATATATATATATATATATATCCAATTTTGATTATTTATAACATAAGAACCAATTGGATATAATATTATAAAGTATATCTCATAATTAATAATTATATATTTGTCATCATCAAAACTTATAACATAGAACCTTAGAACTAACAATCTCCCCTTTTTTGATGATGACAAATCACCAAAGAAAAAATATGTCAAATGATAGATATAATGAACTCATGCATATATTCATATTTTTCTTCATCCTTATTTCCCTATTTGGCATCAGCAAAAAAGGTTTTAAAATATATAAAATTTAAAGCACACATTTCTGTATTAAATCATGTAACTCATATGATGATGTAAATTTAGTAATTGTTAAGTCTCATCAAAACTTATTATTCTTTCTTTATTGTCATGATTGGAAATATGTAGGCTACATTTAAAATTATATTATCAAGTATATAACTCAAATTTTGCAAGATATAATCAAACATGCTATTCTTCCCATATTTTTAAATATAAGAAAACCTGTAAAAATAATAGAAAACACTTCTATGCTTTAGTTAGTAAGGATAATTTGAAATTGTAATTGAAATATTTAAATTATTTTAAAGTTCATTAGGATTGACTATGCCTAATTCATTCTTATAAACCATAATCTTTCATTTAAGAGAAGTTTTGTGAACATATCAGCAAGTTGAAAATCAATTTGTATGAAGTTAAATTAATATCTTTCATTTGGACATGATTCCGAAGGAAGTGATGGTGGATTTTTTAGAATGCATGATGGGATTTTTGGTAAGGTTTATTACATTGGTATTATCACAATAGATTGATATTTCTTTAAGGAATACCCCAAGATCCTCAAGTTGTTATTTCATTTAAAGAATTTATGCATGATAACTACCTGCTGCAATATACTCAGTTTCAGCTGTAGACAATGCCACACTATTTTGTTTCTTACTAAACTAAGATACAAGAGAGTTTTTAAAGAATTGACATGTTCCATTAGTGCTTTCCTACTTGTTTTGCTTCCAGCAAAATCAGCATAAGAAAATCCAACTAGAGTGTTGGAAAAATCTTTTGCATACCATAATCCTATTTTAGGTGTGCCATATTTAAAAATTCTCTTTACAACTGTGTAATGAGATTCTTTTAGGCAAGATTGAAAACAGGCACACATATAAACACTAAACATTATATCTGGTCTACTTGCAGGGAGATATAAAAGAGAGCTAATCATACCTCTATATTTTGATGCACAAATGACTTTCCACCTTCATCCATGTCCATTTTTGCTAAGGAACTCATTGGAGTTTCCCTCGGTTTTGCATTTTCCATTCCAAACTTTTGTGAGCAAGTCCTTAACATACTTAGTTTGGCTTATAAAGATTACATTATTTTGTTGTTTAATTTGAAGCCTCAAGAAATAGTTGAGTTCACCTATCATTGACATTTCAAATTCTCCTTTCATCATGTAAGCAAACTCTTTGCACAAAATTTCATTAGTGGCACCAAATATTATATCATCCATGTAAATTTGAACAATTAAAATGTCATGATTTTTCTTTCTAAAGAACAAGGTAGTATAAACCTTTCCTCTTAAAAACCCATTTTCAATAAAAAAAGTGCTTAATCTTTCATACCAAGTTCTTGGTGCTTGTTTGAAACCATATAGAGCTTTTCTCAATTTATATAAATGATTTGGGTAATTATGATTTTGAAAACCTGGAAGTTGTTTAACATAAACTTCCTCCATTATATATCCATTGAAATAAGCACTTTTCACATCCATTTGATATAGTTTAAAATCTTTTATGCATGCATATGCTAAAAGCATTCTAATAACTTCTAATCTAGTTAATGGAGCAAATATTTCATCATAGTCAATTTGTTAATCTTGATTATATTCTTTGGCAACCAATCTAACTTCATTCCTAGTGATAATTCTAGATTTATCAAGCTTATTTCTATAAACCCAATTAATGCCAATAATAGGATAATCAATGTGTAATATCTTAAGAAATTAATAATAATAATAATAATAATAATAATAATAATAATAATAATAATAATAATGGGTAATTTATTTTATTTTAAGAGTTGAAGAGGAGGAGAAACAAATTCACTTGGGATAGGGATAAAATTTACATGGTAAGGGAATACTCAAAAGGGAAATTCAAGCTGTACTGAATATAGATGTAGATAAAATTTTATCTGAGATGGTAACCAATGTGAGTACTTAAACTTTTTCTTGTGCCTTCCTAACACTTATAACTTAACAGAGAATAATACTAAAGTATCTTTAAGGAAAAATTTGATATGATAATGTGAAATACTCTGACTTACATTATTATAATGCTTAAATTATATCATATTTCCATCAGAACCTTAAATTTCCTCGCAACTTCTTCACCTTTCTCGCACGTACTATGCAAATTCCTCTCCGGTAATTCAAAGTTACCATTTAGGGTTGCCGGCATTTCCTCTAAGTTGCAACATCATCATCGGCTTGTGTACCACCACTACCGACCTCTAAGAGGCTAGAAAAGAGAGGAAATTTTCGGTGAGTGAATAATATTGCACTTTGGCTCAAAATTCATGAAATTAAGTGCATTTGTCTCTAATTTGGCTTAGGAATTCAGTTCCTTTATGTTTTTTAGCCAGTTCTCTGTCCAAATCTATAATCAATTTGGTCCAATTTGCTTTAGATTGAAAAACCCTAATTCGCAACATTGTTTACTTGAAAAAGAGGCAAATTTAAGCTCAATTTGGGGTGGTTGCTTCAAATTGAGTGAGAACGACATATCATAAGTGAATTTCTCACCCTTCTCCTTTGAAATCACTGACCAATTATGAGTTTTGGCTTGTAGATTGAAAAACCCCAAATTATAAGTCTAAGTATAATCTTATAAGTAGGTGAAATTTGAATTTTTGGGGCTTCACAAATATTATTATGCATCTAGGAAGTGATTTAGGATTTTTGAAAATTTAATTTAAATTATAAGTTGAATTGCTAATTTTCTATATTTTTCCTTGGTTTTTCATAGAGAAAAAGAGAGAAAATTTGAATGGGAAGCATTATATAGTGTGATTAAATAGTAATGAACAATAATGCAAGTCAAATGAAGGATTTTGGAATTTATTGAATAACCTCTAAGTGACATTGGAGTTGATGGAGCTATTTGGGAATTATTATGGTTTCGAAATTTACAACTAAGATAATTATGATTAGCAATTATGTTTAATGTAAATTTTCATAATTAGAAGCATCAAGGTCTTGTATTGGGTATAACGTTAGAAATGAGAGGTGAAGTTGATGGGATTAAGTGAATTCTAGGCATATAAGCATTTTTAAAGACATTGGAATTTGTTAGAATTTAATTAAGTTTAGATGTTTCTTAGAATAAGATATTAAAGGTATATAATTTGTATTTAGGGTCATAGTAGTTACTCTTTATGTTGCGGTAAAGGGAGTTGAATTGTATATACTTCAATCAGGTGAGTAGATAATCTTAATTATGCAGGATTTGGTACCAAAGTATCTATTTTCAAATATAAATGTTTGTATCTTTGGTATCTTGGGAAAAATTTTAACTTTATAAATTTTATTTTGTATTATGAGACCAAGAAATTTGTTGGTCGATGAACTTTATGATTCTGCATTTTGAATTATTAAAATACGAAACTCTGAAATGGTCTAACTTTGAAATTCTGATTTCTGAATATGGATGTTTATATATTTTCTAAATTTTTGGAATGTGTCCAAAACTGAACCCTATAGCTAGTGGCAGTAGGTGTTAGCTGTAGTGCATTGTGATTGGTATGCTAATATGGTTGGGTACAATTCATTACCTCCATATTCTGCTTGAGGCCTAAGGCCATTATTATAATTATTCAGAGCTTAAGGCTGATAATGGGTAATTGATATAATATATTTTCTTTAGCCTTAGACTAGTTTTGTATTTTGAACATTAACTAGTTCTGTAGGAGATTTCTAATGTATTATGTTAATGGTCTTTCTTTGCTTTTGGTACTATTAATTTATAGTTGTAAGTTATCTGGTTTTAAACAATGAAAATCTTATCATTGTGAGTTTGTTCTTTTTCTTGCATTATTAGTATTAACTGCTCACTGAGTTTTCACTCACCCATTTATTTAAAATTTTAAATTCCAGCACCGATCCAGAACACCCATCTATAGAGTAGGAGCTGTGTTGTGTTCTATTTTTTTTAGTGAGTCTAGCCTATTGTCAAAGCAACGGTTTCTTATGGTACATTTGTAATTAGATGCAGTTGCTCCCTTATGTACAAGCTGAGAGTTTTGATATATTTCCATGATTGTGGGTTGTGTTGTAATTATATGTAGGAGAGCGAAGCTCTTTAATATGTTCTATGCCAGGTATCTTTGTTATTGAAATTTCGAGAGGTCCATAATTCTAGGGAGACTCTACCAAAATTTATACAAAGATTGAACTGACTCTTTTGATAATTATATGGCAGAGGTATTAACCTCGATATTATTGGATATGGGTCCATGAATTTGTTAAAGTTATGTTGTCTTTAAATGTCTAATAGGCTTACGAGGATAAGGGATACCTCATTCTCGTGCCAATCACGTCCTATCATCTTAGGTCGCAACACATTGGGTCTAGGAACAAGTTCCTATACTTGATTTCTTTCAAATTGATTTAATTCTTTTTACATGGCTAAGACCTAATGTTCATCATTTATTGCTTCACCAATATCCATAGGTTCAATTTGAGATAGAAAAGCTTGATGATTGCAAATATTTCTAAGAGAGTTTTGAGTGGTTACCCTATGAGAGATATCACCTATAATTTGATCCATTGGGTGATCCTTTTTTAATTTCCACTATTTAAGAAGACTTTGAGTAGCATCTTGTTTATCAAATTGTACTTCCTCATATTGCTCCATTTGAGATTGATCATTCTTCCTAGTGAATTCATCTTTTTTTTCTTCTACTTTGTCTTATTCCTAAGCTTCTTCTATTTCTTGATTTTTGCTTAAGGTAAGATTATCAAGTCTTACTACAATATCATCATCAGATACCTTTCTTGGCTGAAGAAGGTTGGATTCATCAAAATTTATATGAATGGATTTTTCAACAGTCATTGTTCATTTATTATACACCTTATATACCTTGCTAGTACTAGAATATCCTAGAAAGATTGCCTCATCAGACTTTGCATCATATTTGCCTAGGTTAATTTTACCATTATTAAGCATAAAACATTTGTAATCAAACACATGCACATGAGAAATGTTAAGCTTCATTCCTTGTATAATTCATAAGGAGTTCTATTTAAAATGGGCCTTATCAAGGCTTTATTCATGATAGAGCATGCAATATTTACTGCATTAGCCCAAAAATACTTAGGAAGGGTCTTTTCATTGAGCATGGTTCTTGCCATTTCTTCTAAAGTTTTATTCTTCCTTTCTACAAGATCATTTTGTTGTGGTGTTCTAGGTGAGAAGAAGTTATACTCAATCCCATTTTCGTCACAAAATCCATAAAAAGATTGTTGTCAAATTCTCATCCATGATTACTTCTTATTTTCATAATTGTCAAGCTTTGTTCATTTTGAATGAATTTTGCCAATTTGAGAAAGGATTAAAATGCTTGATCTTTATGAGAAAGAAAAAATGTCCATGTAAATCTTAAGAAGTTATCTATAACAATAAGTACATAGGAGTTTCCACCACTTATTGTTCTGAATGACCCAAAAAAATCCATATGAAGTAATTGCAAAGGTCTTGTTATGAAGACAATGTTTTTGGCTTTAAAAGAACTTTTAACTTTTTTTCCTTTTTGGCATACATAATAAAGTTTATCTTTTTTTAATTTTATTTTAGGCAAACCTATGGCTATATTTTTCTTAGCTAGTTTATTTAAAAGACTCATACTAGCATAGGTAAGCCTTTTATGCCATAACCAATTATCATCATTTACACTAATAAGACATTATGAGTCAAGAGAAGGTTCATCATTAAGATTAAATACGTAAACATTATTAATTTTTTGTCCTACCAATTTTATCTTGTTATCTTCCATAGTCTCAACTACACAGAATTTTGAATTGAAAATCACTCTGTTGTTTTTGCCCTATGGTTGACTAATACTTAAGAGATTATGATTAAGACTTTCAACAAGAAGTACAATGTCAATGGAAATAGAAGAATTCTTACTAACTTTTCTTATCCCTATGATTTTTTCTTGGCTACTGCCACCAAAAGTGACTCCTTTATTTTTAGGATGAAGAGAGATGAACTTGTTCTTATCTCCAGTCATGTATTTGAAACATCATTATCCAAGTACTATTTTCCTCTAGTTGCTTTCATGCATACTTATATAGAAAATCAATTTTTGTTTTTAAGTACCCAAATCTTTTTGGGTCATTCCTTGTTAGTTGTACCTTTAGCTACCCCTATTTTCTTAACTCCTAAAGACTTATCTTTCTTGTAAGCATAAGTATACAATCCAATTTCCTTCTCTTTAGAATAAAAACAAGTGATAAAAGAAGTACTAGTCATGAAGTCAAGAATAAAGAAGTTTTTATAATATTTTTGCCTTTTGTTTGAATTATATCCTAGTCTTTCTTTGTCAAAAACAAATCTTTGTTTTCCAAGTAAGATATTTAATGTGTCTCTTCCTTTAGTAAATTTTGCTCAAGTATTAGTTAATTCTTCTTCTCTTTTTAGCAATTTTTCACATTTGCAAAGTGAAGTTTTTGTAATCTTTTCTTTGTAACAAGCATGCCCTTTTTAAAGTACATTATAGTCATGTTTTAAAACTTCATATTGTTTTTTTGACAAGCTTTTAGTTTTTATCAAAGAGTCATTTTCTTCCTTTGCTTTCTTTAATTCTTTTTCAAGAGATAGGTTCTTTTTCATAGAAGGGGTTACAACTTTAGCAATTCTAAGAAATTCATAATGTAATTCATCAAATGTATATTATAATTAATCATAAGAAGGTGAAGAACTTACCTCATTGTCTTCGCTTATCATGAGATAGAGATTTGCTTCATCATTTTCTTCTTCATCTGAATCAAGATTACTTCTCCCTAAGTAGCAGAGATATATGCTTTCTTCTTATCTCATCATTTTCCTACTTTCTTATGTATTGAGGACATTCCTATTTGATGTGACCAATTTTTCTACGCTCATAACATATGGGAAGTTCTTTTTGTTCTTAATTCCTTGATCTTCTTCCATTAAATTTCTTATTTTTGAGAAATTTTCTAAACTTCTTGACAAATAGGCTAAGAGTTTCTTCATTAATGCCATTAGTTAATGCATCATCAAAATCTTCTTTGTCTTGGTAGGATCAAGTAGCTTTTAATGAAAGACTCTTTTTCTTCTTGTCTTGATCTTCAAGAAATTGTTTGAGTCTTGACTCATGTTTTTGAAGATTCTAAAAAGAGCTACTATTGATCTTACTGAAGCTCTTTGGGCTTCTTTAATGGCTATCACTTTAGGTTGCCACTCCATGGGTAGAGATTTTAAAATCTTATATACCTGTTCAACTTAAGAGTACGTTTTACCTAGTGCAGCTAAATGGTTAACAATATAAGTAAATCTAGTTTGCATTTCTTTAATTGTCTTACCATGATTCATTTTAAATAATTCATATTGGTGTGTGAGTTTTATATTCTACTTTCTTTAACACTAGTGGTTCTTTCATGGGCTATTTCTAAGGCTTCTCATATTTCTTTTGCACTATCATAATTGGATATTCTAAAGTATTCCTCTTGACTAAGTGCACTTGAGAGGATGAGTTTAGCTTTAGCATTTAACAAAACTCTTTTCTTGTTTGCATCATTCCATTCACTCTTTGGCTTAGGTATAGATTGGCCACCTTTAGTTTTAATTGGCTTATATGGACAATTTTCTATAACCTCTTAAAGGTCAATGTCAATAGTGTCAAAAAATGGTTTTATCCTTAGTTTCCAATAGGTATAGTTTTCACCATTGAAACTAAGAGGTTTGTTAACAAAAAACCCTTTAGGTAACACACTATCACCAAAACTAGCCATTTAACTCTTGAGACTATTAAGTCTTAATACCAAGAGTTCAAGCTCTGATACCATTTGTTGAAATAGGCTGGCACCCAAAAGGGGGTGAATTGAGTGTTTATAAAAATTTAAAATATCAACAAAAATTATTTCCTAAATTGAAAGCTTGATGCAAAATAATTTTCAATATATAAGTATGGAAAGTAATATATAACCAGGAATCAAGTTTATGCAAAACTCGATCTCCCTATCTGATGCTAATCTTGGCAACTCTTCTGGGAAAATATCAGGGTACTCACACTCTATTGGTACATGTTTAAAGCTTTCTTTTGTCCCCCGAATATCTTTAACCATCGCCAAATATCCCTTATATCCCTTTCTTAACAACTTACTAGCACTAGTGGCAGAAATTAAATTATTAGGTGCTAAACTTTGATCTTCATGAAAGGTAAAATTTTTCCCCTCTGGTAGCTCAAATTTCACCACTTTGTTGTGACATTCAAGTATGGGATGGCATGAAGATAGCCAATTTATACCCAAAATCACATAAAAGTCCATTATATCAAGGAATATGAAATCAACTAGTAACTGAATTCCTTTTACTAAGACTTCACATTCTCTATACACACGATCAGTGATGAATAGATCTTTGATAGGTGTAGATACCATTAATAGTGTATTCAAGATTGTTGCATCCTTACCAAATTGTAATGTGAAGAATGGGAACACAAAGGAAATCACAGCCCTAGGATCAAATAAAACATGTGCATGAAAAGAACAAACTAGAAATATACCTGCAACTACAACATTAAATGTTTGAGCATTTAGATTAGTCATAACAAAAACACAGGCTTATCCTCTCCCCGCATATCCTTGATTCCTACCCCTTGAACCTTTGCCTCTAGTTTGAGATCTCTTAGATCTACGACCTACAGAACCCTCAATTTGCCTCAAGGGTAGTGCTAGTATTGGAGATGATGGTAACATAGTAAGGGCAGATGCTTGACTAGAGAATAGTGGTGCATATAGCATAGGATAATCCTTCTTAAAGTGGCCTTGTTGACCACACTGTTAACATACCCTCGTAGTTGCAAAACAAATACCAGTATGCATCTTTCCACAAGTGGGGTAAGGGGGATAGGACATAAATGATTGCCCTTTACCACTACTCTGCTCAATGTTAGAAGAATGACTACTATGGCCTCCCCGTTGGTGAGAATTCCTTTGATAGCCTTGATGACTCACTATGATATTTCTGCCACTGTTGTTACCACTACGACCTAGTTAACCACTTTGATCAACTCTAATATGTTGTTGTTTATGGTGCTCATGTATATTTTTGCTACCTTTGAATTTAGCTTCAAAGAGTTTTGCACTATTAACCACATCTTCATAGGAATCATATTGCGATTTAGCCACTGATCTATATAAGTAATCTAAAAGCCCAGGGACAAAGCGCTTTGCAACATGTCTTCAGTTTTTACTAAGCGTGGAGCATACCATAATAATTTAGTAAATATCACTTCATATTCACGGACAAGCTGATCTTGTCTGTCTCAAGACCTTAAATTCTCTGGCCTTTGCATCTTTTACTAATTGAGGGAGGAATTTCCTTAAAAATAATTGTGCGAATTCTTCCTATTCCAAAAAAGGTGAATCTTGAAGTCTTCCCTGTGTCATGGTTTCAAACCAAGTTGGGCTACTCCTAATAGTCGAAATTCTACCAACTCTACTGATCTAGTTGAGAAACACCTAAGTGCTCTACAAAATCGGCCTACCTTATATAGAAAGTTTTGCGGGTTCTTTATTGCTTATGTTCTTGAAAAGAATGGTGGCTTAAGTTTCATAAAGTTAGATAACTGAATCTCAATGCCCCTCCCTTGTGGACTTGGTTATCCTCTAACTGGTCTAGCCTCTCATTGAGGCTTGGGGTCTACATGATGTTCTCTATCCTGCTGTTGTCGCTGCATCATCATGTCCATCATTCTCTCAATGTCTGCTACATATTGAGCATTCTAGCAACTACATTAGTTATTGTAACATTTTCTTGCCTATTTTTAGGCAATTCACAATATATATTTGGTATAATAAGGAAATAGCATACACAAGGCTTACAATACTTCACAAAATCACAAACAAATAGGCATCTAGTAGGCACTACCTTGGATTCAAACATACACTGTGATTAATCCAAAATAACATACCAAAAGCCTGAATAATAAGAAAATTCCTATAACAACTTCATTAGCACTAATTGTCTAAAAAATATTAAAGAGAGAGGTGTAAGTTTACCACTGACTTAGTGAGTAAATAAATAACAAAGCAAGCGAAAAGGGAAAATAATCGAAACCTTAAAATTTTTAAATAACAATAAGTTTTGATAAATTAAGAATATTATTTCTAAACCTTAAATTTTATATGAAGTGGTTATCAAGGAAAGAACCAAGGTCATCATACTCATATTCCTTTACCAGTTATGCTTCAATTATTTATACTATATCTATTTACCGGATACGTTTCAATATCTTATATCTGTATCTCTTCATAGGATATATCTTAGTAAGTCATAATTGTATCCCTTTACCAAATACATATCAATATCTCATATTTGTATCCCTTTACTGGATACGTCAGTAGTTTAAACTTACATCCCTTTACCAGATACATCTCAATAACTTATATCCATATTCCTTCGTTGGATACGTCTAAATAATTCATACCCATATGCCTTTACCAAGTACACCTTAATAATTCATTTCAACAAGGTGCACCAAGGCCGTTGCCCTTGCTAATAACTACGGGGTTCTTATATGAATTTTCATTCATTCTTTAAATTATAAAATCCATTGAATAACGTAAATAGGATATATAAATAAATAATTTTTTTTAAACATATTTACTACCATAAAATAATTTAAATAAAAATAATCTTGATGATAACATAAAACAAAGAGTGATTAAGAATGAAGTAACAATAATATAAAGGATTAAAATAGAACTTGCATTCAGATCACTTGAGAACTTGCAAATCATTTGTATTTATACCTTAGTTGTCAGATATGGAAATCATAAATGCTATATATAATAATAATAATTATTATTATAATAATTATAATACTCTTGATAGTTTGGAATTCCTTTAAGTCTTAAAATTTACTGTATATTTAGTTTTCACTTTTCTAAGTTCAGATTAATCCAGGAGCCTTTAGCATAGTTCATGTTTCAAAATGTTTTTAGCAAGGAAAATATAGTAACCTCACTTTCCAATGACCATTTAAGCAGTATAATCTTGCTATAGATCTAAGGAGTTATGAGATAAATTGCTTTGTTAAGGAACTCATATGACTTAAATTAGTCATTTAGGCGACATAACTTGCTGTAATCTTATTTGTGCAAAGTCCATAAGGCTCCATCAAAGTACTATTAAATTTCATTTCAGTGTCTTCATTCTACTCAATCTATTAAATAGGATTCCACCACCATTATGTGCATAATATGTAGAAGGTTGTTGTATAAAATAGATCAATACTCTTAAATGACTAGTTCAAAAAATTTATATATATATATATATATATATATATATATAATCCATATAAAAATAAAGAAATTGAAAGTTGAACAAGATAATAAAGACATTCGGTCAAATGAAAAATGTTACTTTGCTAATTATGCACTCACTGATAAGGATCAATAGTAGAGATTCCCTATTCCTAAAGTACAATATGAATTAAAGAGGTCACCACAAAGCTAACTCTCACACAAATATGAATGCTCCTTCCATGGCCTCTCTTTTGAGTTTGAATGAGAAAATTAAGAAATGTTCATACTATTTATAGAAATTTTTAAGTTACTATGCAATTTAATATTTAGCAACGAGTAAATAGTAACCACGCGTTTTTTACCGAAGTTTGCACAATAACTAAGCATTTTTGCCGACATTTACTATTTATAAAATTATATTTTTAATCTATGAAAATATTTTTCTTTTCATCTTAGTTCCTAAAAAAGGTTAAAATTACAATTTGTACCTTAAATACTATTTTCTCCTTTCATTTAGTCAATAAAATTTTATTTTATTTTCCTAATGTTATTCATAAAATTTATACATATATATTTCTGAGTTATTATAAAAACCCTTGGAAAATTTGAAACAAACATCCTAATTTCAAAAAATCCAAAAAACTGAATCTAAAAAGCCTAAAAAATGTTTCCTTTCCATAATTCTATTTCTTTTGGAAAATAAAACCAAGAATTCTGATAAAAAAAATTCAAAAATTGAATTCCAAAAATTCTAAAAAGAGCCCTTACCTCAATAGTTTTACCTTTTTTTCTTTAATTTAAAATAAAAATTCAAATTTCAAGAATCCTAAAAAACATTTTTCCATTAAAATTCCAGCTCAATTCCATTATAAAATTCTATCTTAAAAATAAAAAACATAAATTCAAAAATTCTAAAAAAATTTTCCCATCATAATTTAATTTAGATTTCAAAGTTAAAAATAGATTCCAAAAATGAACAAATTAAAAAGAGGAAATGAAAGGAGCATGAAAGTGACAGTAAATTGAATTCGTAAATTAAAGCATACCAACCAAATTTCAACCTCGTTTTGTTTATGAAAATTAGTTTAACTTCAACTCTGCAATTTTTTTTTGCAAAAATTAAAAAAACACGAACTATCTGCCATGCATATTTATGTTAAACTACGTAATTTTTATCCTTATTATTGGGTATGTAGGCCCTAAGTTCTTATCTTAGGTTAAGTTTGCTTTTGTAAATATTTATTTGCTCGTTTTCATTATTGTTGTTTCTGTTTACTTTGTTTAATGTGCATGCGTGTTAATAAGGGTGATCATGCCATATTATGCTAATTTTACTTGACTAATTTAGGGTAACCAGCCTTGCGAGCGGGTGTTGTAGGGTGCCTAACACCTTCCTTACACTCAAACTCCCGAACCCATATCTGTTTACACAAACCACTTTGCATTTTCTTTTTATTTTAAATTGGTTTTCCAAATTTTTCTTTTAAAAATTTTGGTGGCGACTTTTAAACTAAATTATTTTTTAAATTACTTTAAGAATTGATTTATTTCTTTTTGCTTTTCGCGCCATCTATGTTGCACTCAGTGGGGTTGTCAGAAGTTACAATACTAAATAAAAAATTTAAAGAAAAAAATTACAATAAAATTTCATATTAAATAACAATAACTTTCCCCATTTTCATTCCAAAATTTTTGTAAATTATAATAAAAGACAATAATATTTAACGACATATGTGTGTGTGTGTGTGTGTGTGTATATATATATATATATATATATATATAAACACAATTAAAGCATACGAAAAATGATTAATGTTTTCATTATACTATAACACCTCATCCAAAAATTAAAAATTTATTTGAAAATAATTATATATTATAAAATCTTTGAAAATAATTAATTGCTTATTAAGTAATTTAATTTTTTCAAATTAACTGACAATCCAAAAATTTTTAAATCCAAGTTTTCTTTTTTGAATTGTTAATGGAATTTATCCTTATCATAATTTTATCATACCATGCGAATTCTTTTATATGCATAAATTATATTCATGTAATTTTTTTATTAATTCCTAGTATTTTGTATTTATTGTTTACTTTTTTTCCCGCACTTATTCATACATAAATATAAATAACTTTGACTTCAAGCAAAACACTCACTTTTTCTTACTTCGAAATTGTAATATAATTTATCAAAATTTGCACGAAAACTAGTAGACACTAAATGAATTATCAAAAACACAGAAAAATTATAAAATCACAAATTTTAAAGCAACAATTAAAAGTTAAACAATTCTATCATAAAATGAGAAGAACAAGAAAGACATTGTTATTGTAGTTGAAATATTTTGAAAGCTATGCCATTTAAGTGTCCAAGAAGAAGAAGACTAAAAGATAATAAGTGAAATTGATTTTTTAAGTTAAAACTCTTATAAATATAAATAATGAATTAAATGACTTAAAAAATACAAAACTTAGTAAATATATGTATATAAAAAGTTTTAAGTAATCATGT
The DNA here is from genome assembly GCA_037074485.1 of Delonix regia. NCBI lineage: Eukaryota > Viridiplantae > Streptophyta > Magnoliopsida > Fabales > Fabaceae > Delonix > Delonix regia. The sequence continues at coordinate 22,528,656 of CM073451.1, forward strand.
AAAATTGAGGAGGATGAAGACCCATAGGGTAGGAAATCGTAACATTATCCTTATTTCCAAATTACCTTTGAAATTTTTTTTTTTAACATTTCAGATCTTGTTCCCACAAAAGAAAAATTTTCAAATACAAGTGTCGATAGTTTCTGCAAGGTGAAAGTTAGCATGTACCATAGAGCCAATAAACAAGAAGAGTTGGAAATTATGTAGTCAAATGTAGTTAAAAGTAATTTTAACTAGGGGGGATTTTAACTATATCAATTAGCATTTATAGACATAATGCAATCTAAGAATAATTGATATAGAATTGATTTAAGAAGAGTTCTTTAAGGAAATTAAGAATAGATGAGCTCAAGTTCACCCAAAAAGGTGCTTGATATAATGCAAACTAATTTATTTACCCTAGAGGAAATTAGTTTGTTTTGTTATGTTTATATATTTTTTATCAACGTGTTTATAGGTTTGTTTTGTTATATGTTTATATATTTTTTATTAACATGTTTATAGGTGTTAGTAGAAAATTAAATTTAGTACTGTATAGTAATATAAAGTGAGCATAATAAATTGAAAAAAATGTAGAAAATTGATTTTATGAGATTGATGAGAGTGAAGTAACGACAATGTATTCATTGGAAGGACACCATCATAAAGAATCATCTTTGTCGTACAAAACTATTGTTATCAATGTTGTCAAAATTGCGATTTAATTTGGTAGAATCGTTGATTTTACGATCCTAGATAGTAATTTTGTGTTAAATCATGAGTAAAATCAGAATTAGTGCTAACTCGGTAAAACTTGGTAAAATCGGCGAGTTTGACCAAGTCAACCGAGTTAGCAATTTGTCTATTCTGCATCAGGCCAATCTTTTTTTCTTTTGGAAGCCCAGCCTAAAAATCTTTAGCCAAATGATGGTTCAGCCCAAAAATGCTTCAAAAATTAGTCATGCATCACAGAAAGCTTCCTTCTTCCCTCAAAATACTTCTTCCCACGACGGGGGTTCCACACGACGACAACAGAGATTGGCGCATAACAGTTTGATGGCAAAACGAGTCCTTCTTCATTCTTTTGGCGGTAATGATGGCAGCGATGCATGGCTTCTACCAGGTTCCCTTTCTCTATTCTCTCTCTCTCTCTCTCTCTTTCTTTCTCCCTCTTCTGTATAGACTACCCGGTGGTTGTTTGATCTTCTCTCAGCTGTACCTAGTACCCACTGTTGTTTTTCCCTTGTTTTCGTTTAGTTCAGACTTTAGAGCATTGTAGGATTACATTCGGGTATAGAACAAGCTTTGCCCTTCCTGTAACAAGCTAGCCTGGATTAGCAGGTATAACTTGCATCACTGTCTGCGTTTCAATAGCAACAATTCCCACAGGGATTCCTCCAAGCTTTGCCCTTCTTGTAACAACTGTCCTTGCCCATCCATCTAATGTTTCCACAAAGTTGTCCTTGTCAAAAATTCCCCTCAGCCATTTCCATTACCATCCACAGAACCATAGATGGCAACACAAGGATCACATGAGTTTTCTGGGAAATATTCCACAGGCCTTTCAAGAGGATCAAGGGATTGTATAATAGGAAGTGTACCGCCTACATGAGAAGGAATGTAACTTAGCCACTTCAAAATAGTAGAAACACCTTCAAGATCATTTGATACTGTAAGATGAACAACTCCATTTGTTGCCATGATCTTAGGCCCCCCCCAAGTTGCATGTAAGAGTTGTATACCTCTCGACCAAGAAGTTTGTTCAATGTAGAAAAATCAGTAAGAATTATGGGCTAATCTGCACATAAAGATGGAGAAGACAATCAATAGTGTGCCTTATGCGTGTGAGAGAACAAGTATTGGCTAATATAGACAACCACAATGAAATTATTAGCTGGAAATGGCAACACTAAGTGAGAACTTATTGGCTTTGATTTGTCATGCATGACGAAATTATAAGATTTGAGGGATATGTATTTATGCTAATAAGTATTTAAGTGAGATTATAAAATAATATAAGTATTTATGTATGAAGAATTTAAGTGATTTTTTGATATGGTTATGTTCAATAGCATAAATAACAACTGTAGGTAAACTATTACGATTCTACATTACGAGTTTACGATATGAGTCTACCCCCCTTTCCGAGTTTAGGTAGAATCACGATTTTAACAACAATGATTGTCATAGTTGTTCTTTTGAAGAATTCTAAAATCTCATATATTGATCGAATAACATTTGACTCAACTTCTGATTTTAAATTATGTATGACGATGGACAATCTAAATCATTTAATAAATTCTTCAATTATATATCATTTTCTCCACCTTTAATTTTGTAACACGTCAAGTTATATTTATAATCTTTTATTAGAAAATTTAAGAAGTTTTTAATTAATTAATTCAATTTTTTTTATTTGTTAACTCCAAAAAATTTTCGATTTAAGAAAAAATTAATTAATTAATTAATGCATTTTTTTTTGGTTCACTTTAAATAATTCCCAGACTTCAAAGATTTCTAATTTTAAATATGGTTAATTAATTAATTAATTATTTTGCTCATTTACACTAAAAAATTTTTGCATATCAAAGAATTTTTAATACATATATGCATGAAAAAGGCGATAAGTCATTGCATGAATGGTTAAAAGAATAATAAAAAGAGAGCTCTTATGTGAAAAAAGAAATCCATGTTAAACATATATAATAGATAGATAATAGACGTTGCTATTGATAATGAGTAAATTAATTAAGCTTTAAGTGCTATCAATCCTGTTAGAAGGAAATAAGTAGAAATAGTGTCTTATATATGTCTTGAATGTAAATCCATTGAGTTTCTTCTTTTTGAGTTTTTTATTCTGTTTTAATGAGTGTCTTGACCTTTTATATAATTTGTCTATGCCGTCAATAAGCAGAGGAATCTAAAATCCTAGTCATGAATATTTTACATACTAGATAGAATCCTATGTAAACTAACAAAATACTTTTAATTAAAATGCCTAAAATAAAACAATTAGTATCATTTTCATGTGATAATACTCATAATCTAAGTTCATTTTATTATTTGGAACGAGTAATAATGCACTTGCTAGGTTATATTTCAAATAATCTGATCTAAATTTTGGCACTAGACATGTTCAGAATGCTTTTTAATCCTCTCTCCTAAGCGTATGGGTGACCCAGAAAGTTTTGTCAATTCCCTTTCGCAGGCTGAGCCAACTTGTTGCAACTCATTCTCACTTGAGCAAGGTAAGTGTGACATAAACATTAAAATATATTTTTTTTCAATTTAAATAAATGATATAATTCTTTTTTTTCTCCTTTATTTTGGTCAGTGTAATTTTTTTTTTCTATTAATAAGATAATTATTGGAAAAATTATATTTTCAAGCTAAAGTTGTATTCAATTTTTAATTTGATTTTTATAATTTAAAAATTTCGAGTCATTACATTTTATAAATATGTTACTGTTAAATATTTATTCATATTATGTTAAATTTTAAGGATATAGCTAATTATCTTAACATTTTAAACATGTGTAATTTATGTTAATAAAAGAGATAAAATAGATAATAAAGTATAATATATGACAGAATATTGACTTAATTAAAATTTTTAAACTATAAGAACTAAATTAAAAATTAAGTAAAATTATAAGGACAAAAATATAATTTTCTCACAATTATTTATGAGAAACTTGCAGCTTAACTAAATAAAATCCACTTTGACGATGTTGGAGTTCTAATTACACGCGTCCATTTTAAGGAAGCTAGTCTTTTCGATCATTTTAGTATTTAACAAAGCTTTGACATGTTTTCAAAATTAGATATAATAGAGTTGTGTCCCTCTCCGCTTTTAAAGGCAAGCCAATAATCATTGTAGCTGATTAATTACCGCTGAAGAGTACGTAATAACTTCAATTAATCAATCTGCTTAATCATATAATGACGTCATTAATCATATATCCTTTCACATTATTTAAACAAGAAAGAAAAATCTAATGGCTTCTGCTATACCAATGCCGGTAAACTTGCTTCTGCGTACATTCCCTCTGTGCGTTTGTATGCACAGAGAACAAAGGACATGCACTGAGTCACGTAACTCGTCTTCTTCCTCTGCACACTGATCTTCTTACCCTTTCGCACCTGCTGCCACCCATCTCTTTCTCACGTAAGTCTCAAACCTTCTTGTTTTTTTTTGCACTATCCCATTATTTTAGGACAATTCTTTAATTTCTGAAATATTCTTGAGTTCTTAACCAATGGCAGAACGAGGTAATGTATATATGCATTAATTATTTTCTTGTTTCTTATTTTGTGAGAGTTCGTTTCATGCAATATTGGTTTTTTTTTTTTGAAAAGGACCCTTTTTTCATGATAATAACCTTAGAAAATAGAATAGATATATCTCTAATTAAGGTGTGTTTTTGGACTTTACTCGTATTACGTTTCCTCCACAGCCTTCAACACTGTACTTCCTTACTTTGGCCTGCTGCTCTCATTACATTATTTAGGATTTTACATTTAGATTGTCGCTAAAAAATTCAAACTCAGGATAATTTATTTTTTCAAAAAATATAATATATCTTTTCATCAACTTAGCGAATCCCTTTGAGTAAGATATATAATGGATATAGATAGAAATATTGATACAGTTGTCTATCTCACACAATTGGTTTGGCTGTGACTTTAATGAATGATGATCAAAATTATGATCTAATTAATCCACCAGATATATTATTTGATTCCAGGTTAATTAATTGTCCCTAATATTTTCATTCTTGATTGGTTTGGTTGAAATAGTGAAAATTTGATATACTACAACACAACTTGTTTATAATCTTGGTAAACCCTTTTATTTCAGGAGAATGGTAGGTGGCAAGAAGAAAGCCAAAGGAACTCTTAAAAAGGCAAAGGGAAGCAGCGATCATAAGGTGCCTTCATTCTGTAAATTCTTTGTCAAGTTTTCTTCTTGCTATACAATACTATATAAAGGACTGTACTTCATGAATCCCAGGTGTTGGATAATGCAATTACAAAGGCAACAAGCCATAAACAACAATTGCCAAAAGAAAAACACGTTCGAAGTATGTCATATTTCTGTGCTGAATTAATTCTGGCTTTCTTTCTCTTCTCTGGATATTTTTTATTTTCAGATGAAAAATTGATTGCTTTCCTACATACAAACAGTCAGACTCCTTCTGCTAAACATTCTTTTACAGTCAATTACAGCGTATCTATGCAGTATAAGTTAGTTATAGTTTTATTTATTATTGTTTTAGGTCATATATACTACGATTCTGCTGACTCATTTTCGTGCTTTCAGCCATTTTTGATACACTCTCTCCATCAACACCTCGAACAGATGTCGTTTATTGCATATATAGCCTTTCTATGCGTCTAGGCCAAACTCACAACTGGACAGTATGTACCTGATCTTTCTGTTACATTTGAACTGTATCAAACAAGCACAAAAAATGATACTTAAGTTGCACATAAATACTACATATTCTTAGGTGAATGGTTTTGGTTTTCCACTATTCATCTTGGATTTTGCTCAGGTTGCTTTGAAAACCCTTATAATCATACATCGAGCCATGAGGGAACTTCACAATAATGTTTGGGAAGAGTTTGCCAGTTACAGTGGGGAAAGAGAACACATGCTTAATTTGTTACACTTTCAAGATGGTTCAAGTCCAAACGGTACGTATACTTGTTCTTTCTCTTTCTCTAATTTTCTCACAGGTTTTCTGGTATGTGTCGGTGTTACTAAACCTGGACTTTTTCCGTGTCAAGCATTGGATTATTCTGCTTGGATTCGTAATTATGCTCTTTACCTTGATGAGCGCCTACGATGCTTCGCCACATTCAACTATGATGTAGTGACTTGCAGCTCCGTGAGTGATTTTAGCGTGTAGATCATGTAGTTGTTATTTCTTTGAGTATATATTAAATTCTTGTGCTGTAAGCTTTACTTAGTTATTACTTATTATACGTTAGTATACCTTTTCAGTGAGCCCCTTTTGTCTTTTTTTTTTTTGTTCATGATTGGCTTAATTTATCTATCTTCGATAAATTGAATTTTCTTTTCCTGCATCATTATCTCCATGATATATATGCATATTATGTTTTTATTTTCTGTGAATAAAATCACAGAAAGACACGAAACTTGAGACACGGGACTTGGTGGAGCAATTGCCTTTCATACAAGAGCTTCAATTCAGGCTTCTTGAATGCAAGGTCACATTCATACACTATACTAGTACTAATGTCTTTTTCTTTACTAATTCTTAAACTCCTGGTAAACTTGAATATATAAAGAAACATCATGAGTAAACAATCATTCTGTTCATTTTTGCAGCCAAGGGGAGCAGCTTTTTACAACCCCTTAATTCAATATGCACTTTCAATTGTAAGAAATACTTGAGTCTAGATACATTTTTTCAATTGTCATCTACATTTTAAGCTAATTATTTGATTTTCCTTTTTTTTTTTTTTTTTTTTTCCTTTTGTGCTCTTTCACTCTCAGGTTTTGGGCGAAAGCATTAAACTTTATTCAATAATAACTATCAAAGTTGTCACTCTTCTTGAACAGGTAAAAAATTGAATGATTTACATGATTTAATTAAACAATTTCTTTGATTGATTCGATCTATAAAAAAGACGGCTAATAAAAAATAAATATAAATATGTTAGGCGTACATCCCACAAAAAGTATACATGATGTGTTTATATGTATCATCATGATCAATTTAATTTATCCCTATTTCATAAATAAGATTTACCTAAGTATCTTATCTGGTACATCTTGCTAACCGTAGTCCCAGATATGTAGTAGATGATGTAGCATTAGCTTCCATTTTGTTGCAGTTTTCTGAGATAAGCTGTCCTGATGCTATTAAGGCACTTGAGATTTATAAAAGATCAGGAAACCAGGTATGTGTGTGTGTGTGTATATATATATATATATGTATATATGCAACCTTTTGTCGTGTTTTTGATTTGTAGAAATCTCATTCCAAGTTGTATGATACTTGAGTTGCTGTAGGCAGAGACTTTAGCAGTGTTCTTTGAGACTTGTAGGGGAATGGAATATGGAAAGGGGCGGAAATTGATCAACATTAAAGAGGTGATTGTGTCTTCGAGGGGAAATTGTGTCATTTTCTTCCATGCAATGCAATTATTTCCAAATGACATAAGCTTGCTTGTATCTTTCAGCCCACTGCTTCTTCTATGGCTACCTTTGATGACTGTCTTGTTGAGGCTCCAAGAAACTTGATGCTTGAATACCAAGTGGTATGATACTTAAACTCTGAACCAGGACTATGTTCGTCTGTCATCCGGCAGATCAGTATGTGAAGCATTTACCATTCGTATTACAGATTATGCAGATCAGTAGAATGTAGATAATCAATATATATACATGCACACTTACACTCGCGTATGTATGTATGTATCAAATTAATTGTTTCTTATTTTTATGAGAACACTCAGCTCTTAATTTGATCTTCCAAATAAGGTCACTCTTAGGTTTTCGAAAATTTTCCCTCAATCAATTTTTTCCCAAAATGGTATTGCTTGACAGTCACTTATTAATTAGCTAAGTTAAAGTTGCCTTAATTTTAGAGTAAATTATCACCAAGTTGAAGAAGACATTGTAGAACAGTAATAAATAAGAGTTATAACAATTCAAAAAGAAACAAATTTAAGGGGTCATCTGTCTAAGAAATTATGTATTATTAAACATAGTTAAATTATATATCTTTGTAAAACTCTGAAAGTTTGATTACTATCGTGACAAACAATGCATGAATTGGAGTTTTCTATGTCAAACTGATAAGATAAATTTAGATTTGACTGTTGAATTGGGGTTTCCAATTATTAAGAGTATTTTAGTCAAGAGAAATGAAAATAATATTAAATCCAAGTAGTATAAAAATGAGATTTTAATATGATGAATATAAAGAAATGTTTTGGTGCTCAAGAAAATAAAAAAATGTCTTGAGTTATTGAAATACAATTGAGGGGAGTAACTCGTAATTGATTTCTCTATCTTTTAATTAATAATTAGTGTATCGTAGGTGAATTCTTAGAGTATACCTAATCATGTTATTGTACTCATGTTCTTGTATTGAGGCTTGATTTTTTTCTTTACTTCCTTTTGCCATCATCATGAATTAACAATTACGTAAGCTCCCTTTAATGTTATATTATTATATCAGTCCAGTGACTGATTTTCATCAAATGGAATGAGTATTTTGATTTGGAAAAATATTTAGAAGATCAAATTAAGATTTTCTTGGAACGACCAAATAAGAAAGAAAAAAAAAGTAGTAATTGATAATCAAAGTAATATGAGAGGACTTAGAAAGAAATATCAGGAAGAAATAACGTCAGAATACTTTTCCTTGTCAAATTGAAATATGGAATAACCGTTGGCTACTGTTTCCTACAAATAGTACTTATGTTACAATGCAATAAATTATGACCTTGAATCTGTCTGATTATAGTGCCAACTCCATTACTGATCAGATTACCAAGGGACAAGGTGCTACTGCATACAAAACTGCAGCTCCAGAAGGTGATTTGCTGGTCAAACATGAGCAAGATATTGGAGATGTTAAAGAAAATTCAGATCATTCTCAAGCGAAGGAGGCTGCAGCACCTCCAGAAGTAGCTAATCTTCTTGTAATCGTCTTTCTCCTATTGGAGATTATAATCATACTAGCCATCATGAGCTTTTATTTAAAGACAAAAACTTTTTGAGTTCAAGTAATGGAAACACAATCCCCCCTGGTTGATCGAAGCGTACGTAAACTTGAGATTGGGAATTAATGTCCGCGAACACAACAATCATTGTAACTTAATCTATAATCACAGTACGAAGAAGGTGTGATGTTTCAATTTTGATAGTGATCTACGATCACTGCTTACTAGTCATGTCCTTTGATTAGGTTTTAGATCTGCCCAATTACTAGTATTGTCATGGGAATTTGGCCCAGAATTTGCTACAAGTGTACCTCCAAAAGGCATTCTCAATAGAGGAGACTAGTGGCTCTACATGTACTTTTATCCACGAGAGTATATATTAATGTTCTTATTATATTTTGTAAGTTAAAACTTCTCATTCTTTCCGGACTCTTTTACTTCTCTTTTCCAGATCACAATATTTGTCTGCTTTGTATTAATAACGTGATTTGAAAAAACTAAACAACTTAAAAATATGTTATTTTTTAATTAATTTTTTTCTAAATAGATTTTATTGATTAAAAGTAAATTATAATTAATTTTATAAAAAATAGTTGGAAATCAAATAACTCCTCCTACCCTCCCATTATAACAACAGCTATTATCTTTATTAGTTGCCGTGGTATCCAAACTAATTTTGAAATTCTTACACTTTAACTTAATCTTCACTTCACTCGACAATAAAAAGGTTTTTTACTTTAAAAAAAAAGATTTAAGAAACCTTACAAAGAAAATACAATATATGCATACTGTAAAAGCTTCAAAAAAGCAAAATAAACTATATACAAGTCGACAATATCTCTTCATTTCGCACAACTAAAAAATAAATTTCAGAATTTTATAGTTTTCTTCAAAAGTATGATCATTTGGGCAAGATTACATCGGATCTTGACTATTCTGTCACAAGATCTCCTTGACTTTCACATATGCAACACTTAGAGGGGAGAGGAGTTTCAAACAAGGTGGAGACTTCCGTTCTAGGTTCTAAACATGGAAGGGGAGTGGAAAATGCACTCTAACATATGAAAATGGACCACAACCCTAAACCCACGTGAGGTAGTGCCCATTGAGAAGTGACCAACGCCTATTCACTTAGCCAAGATAAATGATTAGTATATAAATCCCACAAGTTTTATATAAAGTAGTTTGCATTTTATTTTGGCTAAACGAGTAGAATTTTTTTTTGGTCCCTCATTTGTGGGGTATCTTAAATTTAATTCCTTATAAAATTTGTTTTTCATTTTAATCCCTCCCAAACAAAATATTTCTTAATTTAGTCCCTTATTAAATTTTTTTTTTCAATTTAGTTTCTCGTATGAATATTTATCAATTTGATCCTTTACAAATAATATCAATATTAATAATGTCTTTCAGATTTTTTAAAGTTTGAATTTTATTTTGACCAAATGAATAAAATCTCTTTTGGCTTCTCAGTAATACGTTATTTATTAATTTGATTCCTTGTAAAATTTATTTCTCATTTTGGTTCCTCAAATAAAATACCTCTCAATTGAGTCTCTCATAGAATTTTTTTCAATTTAGTCCCTCTCATATGGATTTTTTTCAATTTAGTCATTTACAAATAGAATAACTATCAATAATGTCCTTCATGCTTTTAAAATTAACATATTTCTTAGATATCAATAAATATTTATTAATAAAAGTAAACTTTTACAAGTTTTCAACCCCTCACAAGTCCATTTAAAATTGTAAGTTTGACAACTTTGATAGAGTTTATTCCTGGAGTTTATTCCCTGTTTTATCTATGGGCCTTGTCGACTTTTGAGTTGATCTTGTTTGAAGATTATGCGCAGCACGACTCCAACTAACACCACTTGCAGTAGGAGTATTGTCTTTTGGCAAGTTATTAACATAAAGAAAGACAAATAATAAAATAGAAAAAATTCTTCGCACTGCACTATGAAACAATGGAAGATTTGGAAGGGAATCTTCCTCTCAATTCCTTTGTTAAATGTAGAAGGAATATGAAATAAAATGGAGCCACAATTAGTATGGGAATATCCCTCGACAGTAAACATGAAAGGAAAGTTTCTGTGGCTAATTAGCAGCTATAACATTGCGAGAGAACTATTTCATATTGTTCGCTCGGCAATTTGTTAATGAAAAGGTTTAGTGAGGGAATTTTATCTCACACTTTCTATAATTTTGTAGTGAGTATGCGTTTTCAATTAAAAATGTAAGTAGAAACCTTTAACAATAATTGTTTATAGTTATTTTGTAATAATAACGAAGGGCCCATTTAATATATTGTATACGATAAGACTCGATAGAATAAGGTGATTAATAGAAGTCTAGTCTGCAAAATGGGATAAGCAAAAACAAAAGTCATATGGTCATTCTCCTGTGGAGGGTGTCAATTAATGAACACATACAAACCCCAAAACCTAATCTTAGTTCAGCTCAAAGAACACCTGGAGAAGGAGAAGGCTCGAGACAAAAATGAAGATACAAGATTATCAATATCAGAGACAGGAGAGCTTCAATGTCAAAGATTCGGTTTAAAAAAAAAAATCTATATATATATATATTAGATAAAAATATAAATATATATATATATATATATATATTAGATTAAGTTTATATATTAATTTCTTCAATTTATATTCTTATATTCTATTATCATTTATTATTATTTTATATTAATTATATTATGTTATATTTTTAATTTTTTATTTTCTGTATTTTATTTTATTAATATATATGTTTTTATCTTAAAATGCGACCATACCGGTTGAAAACATTGACTAAAATTAAGGTCAAATGAGGGTCTTAGGGTTTGTTTGATTCTGTTTTCTACTTTTTGTTTTTAAAATAGTTTTGTCATATTAATTTTTAGAGAATTTTTTTTTGAAAAAACCAATGAAATTATTTAAATAATTTGTTTTGAAAACATATTTAAAAAACCAAAAAAATGGAAAAAAAACTCATTTGAAAATTTTGATTTGAAAACAAGTATTAAAAACATTAAAACAAAAAATTTGCTTGATTCATTTATATTTTGTAGTTAATATTTACATATTTTTTATAATTAATTAATATTCATGTTAATGAACTAATATATTATTAATTTTACCTAAAATAACATAAAATACATATAGTATAAATGAGAAAAAAAAATTATGAGAAAAATAAAAAAAATTATTTAATCCAAATATCACTTTTAATAATGGTTATGGAAAGGAGGATATTAACCGTTATACCCAGTGAGACTTTCTGAACTCTTCACAAAATAGGAAATCAAACAGGCCCTTAGTCCTTGGTCCTTACAAAAGTATAGCCAAGCTCGGGAAGGTGGCATACCATTTGTGTTTCTATATCTCGCAGTTGAAAAGGTCCTTAAACCTGCTGTTCCTTCCTAAGAGCTATATTTGGCTTTGTCTGAGGATTTGAAAACCACATAAGCAGGCATAAGATGTGTTGAAATATTTTTAAACTAAAGATATGTGTTTTGAAAAGTTATATCTTCATATAAATTAATAAATATATAAAAAAGCTGTATAAAGAGTTACAACACTAAAAGATATCAAGGTTATTTTTTTAGTTTCTAAAGACATTTATAGAAATGTGTGACAACCACCATTTTGTGAAAATATATATTATTTTAAGGAAATTTTATATACTAAAAATATGTAAGTCTTCATAAAAACTATTTAAATTATGTTGTTTATAAATTAACATATGGTTGTAACTTTTAATTGAAGAAGTATTGCTCCAAAAGACATCCTTTTAAAGTATCACTTCATGGTCTATATAAACTCCTTACCATCACTCCATTTTGGACACACAAAAACAAAATACACAACAACTTTAAATTTATTATCTCTGTCTTTGAGTGCATGTAAACAAAAAATCAAATTATCACTTTATAAAGACTATTATTGTCTTGACTTGAGTATTAAGAGTGCAATCTATACTCAAAAATCTTCATTGTATTCTACAAAAAATTCATCAGTCAATCCAACTTACAACCTATAAAATAGGAATATGTGTGGGCGAATTAAACATAAAAAAAAAGTACTGTTATGTCTTGAAGACATCATGTATCACCTTTTTATTCATCTTTTTTTCCTTTTAAACTTTAGAGAATCATTCCTATCAAGTTGTGAGGAAGGTTAGAATGTTGACCAATAGACAATGTGAAAAGCTCATTTTAAACCCTAAACTCTAGATTTATTAGAGTTTGAGAATATGTGGAAAAATTTTAAAATCTAGCGATTTATGCATTTCAACCTTAAGGATCAGGGTATTCTTGTTGGGGAGGCATTGATGGACCCATTGGCCCAAGTGTTAGTCCAAGTCAGAATACTTTCTCTAAAACAAGAAATTCAATGGTAAAAAGGGTATTGAAAATCCTTAGGTAATAGCATACAAATCTGAATCCCTTACTATACAATAAGGGATGTTGTAATATTTTATAACTATAAAATGATTGTGCATGATTTAAAATGTTATGCACAATATTTTTTTTTAATTCAAAAAATTACAGCATTTCATACTATATAGCATAGAATATACTTACAGTAGCATACAAGAGAAAAACTGTTGAAAAAGGGAGCTATAAAGGGTTCGAAGAAGGAGGCAATAGATAGAGAATAATCCTGAGGTGGATTGCCCCTTGGGAGAGACTCGAACCTCTCGAGAGCTAGATAATTATGCTTGTTATTTTTCTATTATTGGTGTTATCTATGCTAGAGAATTTTAAATTTTCTATATGTAACGTAGACTATATATGACTTGCTAAACAAGGACCCCTCTCTCTCGTTAGAAGAATTATTTTTAAGTCATAAATGTTACAAAAAACTTTAGGTAAACTTTTTCTAATTTTTATCCCTAGCTCAGTATAGTTTTTTTTTCAGATCCTGTATTTAATACTTTTTGTATTATATAAATTATATTTATAAGGGTATTTTTGTCAAATTAAGTGACTAGCTTGTCTTTTACAGTCATTTGACTTTGTGAAATTTCTGTGAATGACACTATTTTAGGAGAAAATGTCACTCGAGAAAGTCTAAGCCATGAGTCAATAGTCACGCGGACTCCATTTATTAATTGGGTGAAATTTATCTAATTAAAAGAGTATATTGGAGAGAATATTTTAAGGATCAATTTCTTTTAAAAAATAATATTTTGAAAGCTAAATCATTAATTTAATTTTTTAATCAATTCTTCCATTCTAATGTTTTTATTTTTTAATTTTGCCTTTCTTTCTTTGTTTTTTCTCCCTTCTAATATAGGCCAATGATGAAAGTCAGTCATTCCATTAGGAGACATATGTAAGTTCTATCATTAGTTTGAGAATACTATACTTCCGTATTCAAAATTTATTACAATGAGATGAATTTAGACACTGAAAGCTGAAAATTATGTAAAATCCTTAAATAAAGCATGAAAATTATTTTCATACATGAATGTAATATTTCATTTTCCTAAAGTATCACCAAAAGTGAATGTTTGGAGAAGCTCCAGTAGGCTAACTTATTAGATAGTCTTCGTTACTGCAAGGAATCGATCATTACCCGACGTAAAAATCATAGAGGGGATTTTCATCAACAAGCGAAGGAAATAGATGCGAAGTTGAAGCTTTATGGATCTAATGGTGTTAATGAAAATAATTAGGAATTCTCGTTACGGGCAAAAAGAATAGGCTACTTAGAAAAAGAGGAAATAAGATGGAAGCAACGTCCGAAGACACACTGGTTAAAGCATGGAGACTGAAACTCAAAAGTTTTCCACCTAAATGGTTCAACCAGAAGGAGAACGAATCACATTGCAGAACTGAGGAATGAACATGGCAAATGGATTAGCAGCCAGGAGGACCTTCATCTTCTGATCAGAAACTATTTCGTCAATCTCTACCAACATAACGAAGGCCTATATGACCACGTCCTGCACTTGATTACTAGCAAAGTCACTGGTCATGATAACAAGTTCTTAACTAAGCCTTTTGAAGCTTCTGAGTTCAAAAGAGCTGTATCATAGATGCACCCATATAAAGCCCTTGGCCAGATGGGTTTAATCCAGCTTTTTACCAAAAATTTTGGCATGTGTGAGTTTTTAGACGAGCTCGCAAACACCCGGGTGGTCCTTATACCCAAATTAAATACCCCTTAGTCAATTAAGGACCTTCACCCTATCACTTTGTGTAATGTTAACTACAAAATTGTGGCAAAGGTCTTAGCAAACAAACTGAAATGGATCCTCCCTTCAATCATTTCAGAATTTCAATAAGTCTTTGTCCCAGGGAGACTTATCACAAATAATGTTCTAGTGGCATTTGAATTAATCCATACCATTAAACGAAAGACACGGGAAAAGACAGGTATGGTGGCACTAAAAATAGACATTAGCAAAGCCTATGACAAGGTCAACTGGAGTTATCTGGTAGCCATTATGGGATCCTTAGGCTTCAATTAAATGTGGATTTATTGGATGATGCTATGCATCAAACATGTAAGGTATTCCTATCCACTAAATGGAAGTGAAGTGGGACCAGTCACCCCTCAAAGGGGACTCAGACAGGAAGACCTTTTGTCCCCTTACCTCTTCATCCTTTGTAAAAAACCCTAAACCCTTAATGACGCAAGCAGAATGAAGTGGGCTGATCCATGGATGCAAAGTGAGCTTGAGAGGCCCACGTGTATCTCACTTACTCTTTGCAGATAATTCTTTTTTTTTTTTTTTTGCAATGCTACAGTTAAAGAATGCAAAAACTTGAGGAGGATCCTAGAGACATACGAAGTAGCATGGGACAATCTATTAATTTTTAGAAATGAGACATATTTTTCACCCCAATGTCAATTCTAATTTGAGAGCTGACATTTGCCAAGTTTCATGAGTCTAAACTGCTATCAATCATGGCAGATATCTTAGGCTAACCTCGTTAATTGGAAAAAATAAGAGAGCTATCCTTGCTTTTCTAAGAGATAAACTCTGGGGAAAACTCCAAAACCGGAAAATAAATTTCTATTGAGAGCAGGGAAAGAAGTGTTATTGAAATTAGTTACGTAGGCAATCCCAAGCTTCTTTATGTATGTTTTTCTCATTCTTACATATATTTGTGAAGAACTCCAAAAAATGATGAATTCTTTCTGGTGGGGAAACAATCAAGAGAATCGCAGGGGGATCAAATAGCTTGCATGGGATCGCATGTGCAATAAAAAATGTGATGGAAGCATGGGCTTTAGAAACCTACACTACTTCAACACAGCCATGTTGGAAAAACAAGGATGGAGACTTAGTCATCCCACTAACACTCTCGCATACAGAATGTTCAAGGTTAAATACTTCCCGGAGGGGGAATTCTTGTCAGCGGGATTGGGCTCCAATCCAAGCTATACATGGAAGAGTGTTTTGTATAGCTATTGTTGCTTGGTGCTAGGTGGGGCGTAGGTGATGGCTCAAACATAAAAGTCTACACTGATCCATGGATGCCCAGAGATGGGAATTTCTTCCTAAAGCAACTAATATCCAAGAAATGTCTCTTAGAGTGGTGGACTTATTGAACCCGGTGGAGAAGAATGGGATGCTGAAAAAATCAATGCTCTTTTTCATGAAGATGAGCAGCACTTAATCCTTAACATCCCACTAAGCAGAAGGGGCAGAAACGATAAATTGATTTGGCATTTTGTTAAAAAAAGGGCAATACACTGTTAAATCTGGGTACCATAGAATCTTCTCTAGTAACAGCGAGAGAGCCGATGCAAGTAGTAGAGTTCCCTGGAACAAACTTTGTAATTCACACGCACCCCCAAAGATAAAAGCCTGTGTGTGGCGAGCCCTGCGTGGAGTGCTTCCTGTTCGTAGAAAACTGGTACTGAAAGGAGTTGACATTAATCCTAAAAGTCGTTTCTGTAATGAAGAGAAGGATGAAAACCATGCCCTGTTGCTGTGCAATCGTGTAAGACCAGCATGGGTAATGTGGGAGTTTTTTACAACTATCCAAACATGTACCACAGTCGATGAATGTGTAGCAGCCTTATCAGCTTTAAACTCGATCACAGCAATGGGGTCTTTCTGCGTAATTTTATGGAGTCTCTGGTTATCAAGAAATATGGCAATATGGCACCGACAATCCAAACCCTCTACTGACACAGCTAGAGCAGCTCTATCCTACCTGGAAGAGTGGAGAGCAGCAAACAGAGCTTCCGATGGTTTTCCACACCCGGAACCTCAACCCCCTATTGTTGATACAGAGCACTGGACATGTAAGCTGGATGGAGCGATTTCATCAGAGATCACAATGGGCAGTTCATGAAAGCCATTTCTGGTGATTACAACGGAACATACAGTGCGAGAACTATTGAAGCGATAGCTCTTCGAAATGCACTTTCATGGGCAGTCTCACACCTATCACAAAGGGGTCTTTTCCTTACAGATGCCCAGAATATCACCCAAGCTTTAAGGACAGAAACTGAAGACGACTCATAGTTCGGAATGATAATCCAAGACTGCAAGGACATTCTGAAGTGTAATTCACAGTTCTCATGCTCCTGGATTAGAAGGGAAGAGAACTCGCTGGCCCAACGACTAGCAAAATTGTCGTTTAATCATGATTGTTTAAAATTCAGGGAAGAATTCCCATGTACTCAGATTTATCAGCTTTAATAATATGAGTACGCATTGAAGTTCAAAAAAATGAAAAAACAACTGTAATAATTAAAGTTACGTTATAATGTTTATGCACTAAAATTATGATTATGTTATAGTTAAGGGGATATATGTAGTTTTCCTTAAATATTGTAATTTAATAAATAATATTATTACCAAATAAAGCAAAGTAGATATATATTATATATAAATTTTATAGAAAATTTCTAAACTTAGATAAATAATGTGCGATTCATAATAGTGTCAATGTTTCGTCTTTCGAGTTCATACTTCGTATAAAATAATTATTTACAAAAAGAAAAAAGAAAACTTGCAGCATAACTAAATAATTCACTCTGACAATGTTAGGATTCTAAAACACATCACATTCTAGGGACGATTTTAAATGAAAAAACAAGGATTTGACATATTTCAAAATTCTAGTAGCAGCAGAACCCTCTGCTTCTCCTTCTTTTCAGGCATGCCAATAGATTCATTCCACACGACCACAAATTTGAAATGCTAATTACCTCTGAAAGTTGTAATACGCTCATCTAATTAATCATCCTGCTAGATCAATGAAACGATGATTACACATCTCCAAAAAAGAAAGAAAATCCATATGCCTCTGCTACACCAGCGCCGGTAATTCTGCACTCTCGTACGTTTCCTCTCTGTGTTTATATGCACACAACAACCAAAACTCACGTATCTCTTCTCTCCATTTTCTTCTTCTCACGTAAGTCTCAAGCTATCTTGTTTATTATTGCTTTTATACTTGCAATTTGAATCTTCCATTTTTTTTTTCCTGTGATTTCTTGTCCTGGAACGTAGTTCTTAGCAAAGGAACTTGTTCATGACAATAATCTTAAATGCTGTATGTTTTGTAGATTTTCTATATATTTTTTGAGAAAATTTTCTCTTCAATTGTAATATCTTCCCTAATGTAGTAAAATAAGAATATATCTAATCTAATACTCTCATTTTAATTAATATATTATTTTTATTGTTGAAGTTTAAAAATTTTACCCATATGAAATTATTACAATTACTTTTCTCCCTCTTTATCGTCTCTCTAAATTATCTGTCCAAAGCCTTCATATTTTACAACCCCATAGCTTTGAGTTATGATAATATGAAATTATTTAACAGACAGTACCATGCTTGTTGGAGTGACTCATACTCCGGAGAGTGCTGGAGAATTTCTATCCCTAGCTAGTGCGAACAATTTTTCTCTTTGAAGGATATATTGACATAGAATTAAGCAAACTTCATTATGTTTTGGGAGCCACAAGTAATTTTATAGGGACTTTCATGCAAACTCCATTTTGTTTTAAGGGGCTATGTGCATAACTTTTATCAAAACTTTTATATGTATTTTAATTGTTTCCAAAATGACCAAGGGTTTAGGCTTCCACAATCCTCTCTTATAGGGATGGTTAAATATCAAATTGAGTTGATTTTAAATTCAATTTAAAACCTGATTCAGTAAAAAAATTGGAACAAAAAATTTGCACTAGGATTATACTTGACCCAATAAGTGGCCGGGTTTGGGTCAGGCTGAGTCGAGTCTACATTAATTATTTTTATTTAAAAATTATTTTTAATTAATAAAAATAATTTTTATGAAAATAAAAAAAAATAAGATTTAAAAGTAAAAAAATAAATGTGACAAAAAAATAAAATTTGAAATGAAAAATAATTAAAATGTGAAGTGAATTGGTATGTTTAAAATTTATTATAAATAAAATAAATAAATTTAATTATAAAAATAATATTTTAAAATTTAAAAATACAAGCTTGGGTAAAGGTCAAATTCGAGACTTGACCCGACTTGATAAATTTAATATTTTTTATTTTGACTTGATTAGATTAGATTAACCCAGTCAACGAATTTTTGTTTACACTGCTTCGCCGATTGAGTACTACAAATATGAACAGAAAGCAATTGAATGATTCTAGAACAATAATATAGAAATGCACTTATATGTATATTCTGGATGTGAATAGTAGAACATGAACAAGAAGAGGAAAAGAAACAAAACCAAGCAAACAGATGAAATAATGGTTTTTGTCGAAGTGGTGGTGTGATTAGAAGCAAGGTAGAGGCTTGGACATGAATAAATTGCTAAGAGAAGATACAGAAAGAAATGAAAGATGTATTAAATTTATAAAAAGATTATTTGAATGTAAATCTAATTTACTACAACATAATTTGTTTATGATTTCGGAGAACCCATTTTATTTTAGGACAATAGCAGGTGGCTTGAGGATCTCTAGAGGAACTTTACAAATGGCAAGAGGAAGTAGATCTAAGGTCCCTTTTATATTCTGCAAATGCTTTATCAAGCTTTCTTATTTTTCAACAATTAATACTCTAAAGAACTGTATTTCATGAATCTCAGGTGTTAGATTATGCAATTACAAAGGCCACAAACCATAAACGACTATTGCCAAAGGAAAAACACGTTCGAAGTATGTCAAATTTCCATGCACTATTAATTCTTGTATTTAATTCCTTTCTTTTTCGGTAACTTTATTTAAAGATATAGGTTTTAAGGTTATAGATATATATATATATATATATATATATATATATATATATGTTTCTTTTATACAAAAATTAAAGTCCTTATATGTTAAACATTTTTCTTTAGTTAAATTTTAAGGTAGTATATTTGTCATTAAATGTTTGGGTAAATTCTTATAAGATATGTTCAAATTACATAATGCTTGTTTCTGTTTTGAATAATTGGAGTTTTTTCTCTCGGCATTTTATAGGATGTTTTACTATTATCTTCCTTGTAATGAATAATAGGTTATAATTACATATACTAACATAATATTATAATATAATATGTATTAATTACTCTTATACTATTATGTATATAATATAATAAGGGTTAAATATATCAGAAAATTATTAAATCATTCGACAAAAAATTAAATCATTGTTAAAACAATTATAAAAATATCTTTTAAGATTAACCATTTAATAACATTGAAAACTAATTAAAAAATGTTTTTAGTTAAAAAACCAAATTATTAATCTTAATAAGAATCTCAGAACAAAAAAGAAAGTCAAAGTGTAATTTAAATAGCATCATATACCCAACATGTTGTGTTACGTACACTAAGGTAAAGAATAAGGCTGACTCTTGTGTTTGCAGCCATTTTTAATACACTTTCTCCATCAACGCCTCGCATTGATGTTATCTATTGCATGTATAGCCTTTCTAGTCGTCTACGTCAAACTCACAATTGGACGGTATGCACCTCATTAACTTTCCTGAATTTTTTTGGCTCTTTTTATATTTAATATGAAAAAATTTACAATTAAGAATCATTAGTTTATAATATTTAATTTCAAAAGAGTTATGCTATATTTGAGAGTTTAAGCGAAGGTGGAATGAAGTAGTCATTAATGGAATGACATGATATAGAATGAAATGAAGTGAAATAATTTGAGTAGATATATTGTTTAAAAGTTTTAATGAGAAAAGAGAAAGATACGTATTAATTTTATTTAAAAATTACAATAAAATAAATGAAATGGAATGACTCATTAATTATTTTTTTCAATATTATTCTTTATAATATACACACATAACTAATAATTTTGACATTATTTAATACATAATGTTATACTATTTTCTTGTCCATATTTTTTATTTTATTTATTAATTATCCTATCTATATTTTTTGTCTGATACAATTATTAAAAAATATTTATGTTGCTTCAAAAATTTTAAATGACCAACTAAAAAAGCAAAAAAAAATAATTTGTTGACGAAAAAATTAAAAAATAGATGAAACTAATCTATATTGTAGATTTTTTCATTCTCTCTTTTTAATTTTGAAATTTTAAGTAAAAAAATTAACCAAAAGAAAGAGAGATGTCATGACTATAATGATAAAAATAGATAAAGTTTCAACAATTGGAATAATCTTTCATTAAATGATAAGTATATTGATAAGAAAATATGAGTATATTAATAATTTAATTTCTGAGACCATTTCATTTCATCCTTGACCTCTAATTTGAAAAGATATTAAAATTAAGATTTTAGATAACAAAAAGAAATTTTAATGCTCCTCTTTTATCATCCCATTCTATTTTAAAAAATTATCTAAATATAAGTTCAACTCACTTTACTAATTTTTTACTAGTCCACTCCATCGTGAGCCACTCATCCAACTTTAGGAACCAAAATTGTTTTTTTCTCTAAAAGATCACTAATCAACGTTTATTATGCATTCCCATAATCTTAGGACAAAATATTTGTCAGGTAAATGATATTATGTTTACCGTCTCAAAGTTCACACATATCTTGTCAGGTAAATGATATTATGTTTTGTCTTCTTCATCCTGGACGTTGTTCAGGTTGCTTTGAAAACTCTTCTTATTATACATCGAGCTATGAGGGAACTTGACCACACAGTTTGGGAAGAGTTTATCCGTTACAGCCGGGAAAGAGAACACATGCTCAATGTGCTACACTTTCAGGATGCTTCAACTGCAAACGGTACTTGTCTTGTTCTGATCTTTATCTGATTCTCTCAGCTTTTACAGTTAGTTTCACTAACCTGGAACTTTTCGGCCTCAAGCCTTGGAGTATTCTGCTTGGATTCGTAATTATGCCCTTTACCTTGACGAACGCCTACGATGCTATGCCATGTTGAACTATGACGCTGTCACATATAGCACTGTGAGTGCCAAATGATCTTCTGGTTTGTTCTTTCTTTGAGTATGCGCTGATGTCAGTTTAGTAAAACTCATTTAGTTTATCTATCTTTGATGTACAGGATCTGCTTTTTCTATGTTATTATCCTTATGTAAATAATGTTTTTATTCCGTGCATAATTACAGAAAGACATGAAACTTGAAACCCATGACTTGCTGCAGCAATTGCCATGCATACAAGAGGTTCAATTCAGGCTTCTTGAATGCAAGGTTACATTCATACACTTTCGCTGCAGTGATATCCTTATTTCTTTATAGATTCTTAAACTTTTGAAACTTAAGAAAGTATAGAGGTAAGACTTACTGGGTTCACTCTTGCAGCCAAGAGGAGCAGCTTTATACAATCCCTTAATTCAATATGCCTTTTCAGTTGTAAGAAATACTGAGCCTAGATACATGTGTCTTCCTCAATTTAGGCTCCTTCTGATCATGTTCGTTGTCCTTCCACCCAGGTTGCTAATGAAAGCGTTAAACTTTATGTTGCGATAACCATTAGAGTCGTCAATCTACTTGACATGGTAAGTGATTGGATAAATAGAGCAAGGAAAAAACTAGAGATTTTTGAGTGTTTACTATTAGATTTATCAATAAAAACACAATACATGGAATTATTCTTTTTTTTTTTTTTCTAAAAAAGCAATCATATTGTGTTGAGATGTTAAAAAAAAAATCCACATATCATGTTTTTATAAAAGAAAACCTAATAGCAAGTATCTTGAAAAAATAATACACCGAGTTTAATCCTTCAAGCAACTTAATCAACACTTTTGCTGGTAGATAATTTAGTATTGGCTTCAATCTTGTCACAGTTCTTTGAGATGGACCATCATGATGCTACTAGGGCACTTGAGATTTATAAAAGATCAGGAAATCAGGTACTGATTATGTATGCAACATTTTGTCTTAGTTTATGTGCGCTGAACAGTTGTAAACGTAAATCTCTGTAGGCAAAGTCTCTTGGTGCATTCTTTGAGACCTGCAGGGGAATGGAATTTGGAAGGGGACAAAAATTCATCAATATTAAGGAGGTATTGTCCTTGAAGGAGAATTTGTGTCCATGCAATGCAATGATTTCCCTTGACATGAAATGACTTGTATCTTGCAGGCCCCTGCTTCTTTTATGGCTACCTTGGAGGATTACATTAAGGATGCTCCAGATAAATTAGTGCTTGACCAACAAGTGGTCTGATACTTGAACTCTAAACTATGACTAAGTTCTATGTCATTTAACAGAGTATGAAAAAGCTTTTTCCAGTCAAATTACATATTATGCATATATAGAGCGCAGACAAACACCAATAATGACATATGTATATAAACAGAGATATTTTAATTCTGCAAAGAACTAGCATTTGTTCTCTCACTTACTGTTGAAAATCAAGGTAATATAGAGAGAAATATCAAGTGGCTTAACTTAATTTTCATTTGAATAAAGTCCCTCATAAATTAAATAAGTAACTGTAGGCTACTATTTCTAGGATAGTTACTCGTGTTACATTGCAATTATTACCTTTGATATGAACTGATTGCAAGTGCCAACTCCATTCTTCATCAGATCATTGAAGGACAGGGTACTACTCCAGAAGCTGATATGCCTGTTGACCAAAAGCAAGATGCAGTTGAAGAAAATATAGATCCTTCTCAAGCAAAAAATGAGGCTGTAGCAGCACCAGTAGCTGACCTTCTTGTGTGTGCCTCTCTCAATATGATAATGTTATTTATAAACTTTCATTTAAAAGCTTAATCTTTTAATTTAAAATGATTCATATTCCAAACTTAAGTGACCTGAAAGTGAAAGGTGTATATGAGAGATCAAAATGAAATTATTTATAGACCTTCTCATAGGAGTCTAAATATCTCTTGAGTTACTTTACTCCAAACTATGCGTTAACTGGTCTTCATATTATATTAGGGATTGGATGACCTGCTTACTGGAGCATCTGAATTCGAGAACAATCCCTATGCATTAGCAATTGTTCCAACCGGTAAGTCATATTCTTTTGCAGAAACATCAAACAACATGTAGGATGCAAGCAATAACAATTCTAAGCTGTTTCCATTTTCATGTAAAATTACAGAAGGCTCTTCAAAAGCTGAACAATGTGAGAATGCAGCAAGTCCAGCAACAGGCTGGGAGCTTGCACTTTTTGCAGAACCCAGCTCTAACGAGGCTGCAGTTACGGAGGCAGAGAGTACATTGGTAAGTCTTTTGTACCATTACTGTCTGTTCCACACAATCTCTAGAGCTATGAATGCATGTATTTGATCAAATACCATTATCTGCTGGTTTTTGTCCATATTTCTGGTGAAGGATTGTTTATTAGGCACAATATGAAAGACTGTTCATTGAACTCAAACTGAGTGCTGATCTAAATACAGGGTCAGGGAATGAACGAATCAGCAGCTGATACTGCATGTCAAGGGGGGATGACAGGAGCACATGACAGTGATCCTTTTGGGGCTGACAATGGTGGGAAGGACCCAGTGTGTGGTTCCGATGACTTTGACTTTGTATTTCCAAGTAGCGAAGGGGCATTTTACCCCTATCCTCCACCTCCATTCTACCCTTATCCTCCTGTTCCTGCTCCTAACCAACAAGACATGTCTTACAATCAAGTTTTCATGATGCAACAGCTTCAGCAGCAACCAATTGTAATGAACAAAACATCCACCAACCCCTTTGAGTAGGCCTATAAGGATACCAACCCTGGCCTATCAATGTAGTAGGGATGAATTGGATCAGCTAATAGTAACTGCTGAATCAAAATTTTTAATCAATTTTAGTTGTCAAATCAAACTTTTTAAAGTTATTGATTTTAATTTTTAAATTTTAAATAATTACTATCAAGTCGTACAGTTATTTTAATGCTTAGTTTCCTGGCTCTAGTTTTTGCAGTAATCAAAGTGAAAACCAATCCTGATACAAGTACTCCCCACATCCCCCTCCTTTATCTTTCCTGTCCTTGTGCAACTATGAAGCGATGATATTACCACGAACACAAACACCCAGAGTGACACGGATTTGAACACAACGACAGATTTAAATTTTAGAAATATAAAACACGAAACATAGGATGTCAAACCACAGATATAAATATATAATCATTGGCACGTGTCATATTTTTAAAATTTCTATTTATCAATATATTTTAAAAGAAAAACACAACTAACATGATCCTAAATTCTTATAATATCACATTGTAATTTTTCAGAAAAATTTATCAAATAAAGATGTTAAATTGGGTCATTCAAATTATTGAAATGCAACTAAACATATTGTAAAACAACTTTTAATTTTCCCTTTTATTATTTTATTAAGACAAAGTTTTCACTCTCGTTCATTTTCTAATTTAAGAACCCAATAATTTTCTAACTAATGCATTTATATACCAAAACTTATCATTTAAAAAATATAAATCATTCTGCATAATAAAAAAAACTAAAATATTAATACGTCTTTGTGTATTATGATAATTTTTTTATAAAAATTAAATTGAAAAATCATGTGTTACCTCTATTAGATTTCTATTTAATGATTCAGATCCTAATTGCATGGGATGTCTGTCCACATAACTACTATCTCATTGAAAGATCAAAACCTTTAGTTCACAAATTTAGAGCAACTGCCAGGTCTACAATCATAAGATGCAGTTACATTGGGCCTATTTTAGAATCAGCATAGCATATTTCAAATGGTCTATCTCCATTTATCAACTGTTGCAATTTTTTGGAATAAGCCAACAACACAGAGGCTAAGAAATATAAATCAGAAAACCACAATTACAAACCATTTTCACATTTACAAACTACTCAGTCAATTTTCTATACGTTGTAGTTCAGATATACAATTCTATGTACACTACAGTCTCCTATCACAACATAAAATTGATGTGCCAAGCCCTAGCATTCATCGCCACGGAAAATGAATCCTTAAATGGAGTTATCTCCGGATGACCCATCATTGATCATGCGTTGAGAAGCTGTACTGCTGCTATCAACCTTATCAATGATCAGGAGAAGTTGATGAAGCGAACTTCCAATCACAGGGAACTCCTAGAATTTTGTAAAGCGAAAAGTATATGCACAAACGAAAGTAACTTCAAAGATTAATTCCATATTCCTTATGTAAGCATCACAATAATATAAACTGGGAAAGCTCAGATAAAAAACCAAGGCCTACATCTGTTATTGGACGAAAAGAGCCATTTGAGATGGGATCTGGAAGATTCTCTCTTATCATGTCATATCCCCTGCTTAATATTAATAGAATGAGCCACCAGATGATAGGGTGAGAGATTGCAATGCATCCAAAATATTATATCCTTTTTCTTGAAATTGAGCTTATGTAGATTAAAAAACCATAAAAAACCTAGACGACACAATTTTGATAGGATTAAGTTGTTTGATTCAACAGACTCAGAAAAATGTATGAAACATTCAGCTTAAAAAAGCATACATCTTATATATACTAACACTAAATAAAATCTTGTATTCAATGGCATTATTTTATCAAAACTGATATCTGAAAGCTGCAGCTTACCTTATATTATTACACAGCAGCAAACAGCAACGAATTACATGAAACAACAGACGAGGAGAGAAACCTTGATCCATATCCACATATTTAACCTACCAAAATGAAGTTATAAAAAGTGAGGGGCAGCAATGGAAATTATAAGCTCAAGAGAAGAAAGGAACAATAATGGTGGAAAATTTGGAATACATTAATACCAGATGATACCATGTTGCTATCAGTTTCTTAAGCTGTTTCGTCTTTGGATTACATATGTAGGACAATCCTGAGTCATTGTGGAGGATGGCTTCGATGATGTACATTCCTACCTGTGCAACAATGTAAATTGAATGTTCTCAGATTAACATTTAAGACTAAAACTGTAATTGCATGATCATAAAGCACTCCACCTTTTGATAACAACCAAGATTGCAAGATATCTACATATATTTGATTTGTGTCCTAAGAATTAGCGTTTTTTCAAGTTTACTTGCCCAGAAGCTAGACCCATTCGTCAACTCCTGGGGCCAGATCGATACAAGAGAATATAATGCTTGATCTAGTGTGTCTTTTAAGCAGGTGATGAATGCATGTGGCGAAGGAGAAGGGCGAAAAAAGAAGCTCTATCCCAAGAATAGGACTATTACTTTTATCGAATTATACATAGATATTAGGCAAAATAGAACATAGTTGTTCTCAGAAAATTCAATTGATATGATAAGGTCATTAACATGTTCTCTCAGCAAATTCAATTAATAATTTTTTTCATAAATAAGCATATTTTCCTTGTACATGGAAGTGATTAATTTTCAGATAACATTTCACTTGTGCAGAGCAACAAAAGATCACTATATGCATTGCTGAAACTTGCAGCTCAAGAAATCATATAGTACTCTAACACTTATCAAAGCATTAAAGAACGAAAAGCCATGCAAGCAAAACCTACCACTTTGGAGAGTTCATTTCCAATCTCTACGCTGATCCGGCATACTTCCACCATATTACTTTCAACAGCCCATTCAATTATGTTCGATTCTCTTGCCTTCAGAATGATATAATTTCATGAATGAAAGTTTAAGAGCTTCATATTACAAAATACAAAATTTTTAAAATCATAGAAACATCGAAGTAGAATTTACCTGGCATAGGATGCCTATCACAGAAAGTGCAACAGCTCTAACATTTTCAAATTCCTCCAGGGGAGCTTTAAACGTAACTATTGGGACCAGAAAATTGGGGATTGAAGCTATATTAATCAAGAAACATAATTGAGTAAGAGATAAAAATAAGTTTTAGACCCAAAATACGTACAAACCAGAGTCATAAGGGCTCACATTTCACAAATTTGTGTCTTGTCTCCTTGCCAGCCGCAATGCACTGTAATTCAACTAAAAAGCAAAGGGAAAAATGAAAATCTTGAATACATATAGAAGCCAGGATGCTTATATTATTAATTCATAGGAATCTAACTCAGTTGCCTGGAATAAAGTCAGAACATTTGTCAAACGCTTGGAAGCTCTTGCAGTTAGACTTCCATCATCCATCAATCTGAAAAATGTCAACAATTCCTGTTTCAAAGAACACCACACATTCCTCATTCGGCAGCAGAGAGTGATGATGAAACTACAGATATTAAATCATCAAACATTATGTTTGTTTTGCATCAAACAACGTAAAAATTAACGCCATATGAGAAGGTTTGGATGTATAAAAACCCAGTAATATTAGTAATACTTTGTATTTTGTGTTGATAATTGTGTTCCTCAAGTTATTCAACTAAGTGTTTGACGAACTATGGAAGATGCGCATAATTTACGGCATGGAAACCTGTAGCAAAATAGTCATCGTACTGCAGGAATTGAACAACATATGCCCAGTGCTGAAGTAATTATCCGGATCTTCCTCCCTCTTCTGTCTCAAATCTCAATATAACAACTCATATCAGAAAACGCCAAATTGTAAAAAGTGAGACACCAAAGATTGTCAACATTTCTAAATTCCAATCGGTCAAACTAAAAAAAAAAAAATAACAATTTACTGAAAGGAGAAAATATCATAATAAAAGACGCCAAAGAATGAAACCCACAATGCAAAATTGAAACCCATATGAGTATCAGATTAAAAAAAAGAAAGCGATTGATTCCATAAAAATTATTTCTGAAAACCAAATATAAAAGGGAGACCTAGAGATGGAAATGAGCCATCTAGAACGAGAAAGAACGATTCTCAGTGTCAGAACCTCAAGAAGGAAATTGCTGAGCTTTCTTAGAGCGGATTCTCTGTACTCTTCATCTTGAAGGTCGAGAATCGCCTTCGGCATTTCGGTAGCTTTATTCATATGCCGATTCTTGGGCTTCCTTCTTGGCCATTGTTGGCGACTCTCTTTCGCAGGATCTTTGAAGAAAAAATCAAATTGAAATGAATTACTCAATAAATTGGGAAAGTAAACATACAAAGAGAGAGAATGAGAATGTGCCTTGATTGATCTTGGAGCGGCCGACAAGAACGAGGGATGTTCCCTCACACGCCTTCTCCGTAAGAGTGTTAGCTTCGCAAGTTTCTTTGGTTTCCGTCATCAGATAGTTTTAGAGGAGTTTAGAAATAATGAGGAGCTCTGTTTAGAGGAGTTTAGAAGTAATGCAAAGGAAGTCTATCAAAATGCTTCTGTAACAGATGACCTATGCGGCCACTGAAGCTTAGCGAAAGTACCAAAAGGGCTGAGAGATCAAGAGTGGCTAAGTTGCAGCAACGCAATTGAGAAAGGTTAATCCCATCCACAAGCAGACAAGATCGAAGGCAATTCCGTAAAATCTTGTTTCCCTGTAGATTTTTAAAGGCTGACTTGTGAATGAGGATGTTGTTCGCGTGATAAATTCCTGCTTCTTTGCTTGTTTTGATTGGTTTAACACTATAGAAGAAAGGAAAATGGCGAGAAGAAGGAAGACGAAGAACAGGAAGACGTTGAGGGATCGCTTTGGCTGGCATGGATTGTGCACATAAATATATTTTGCCGGGTCACACTATTTTGAATTCCCGCTGACGCAAACGACATAGCTCCGTTTCCATCTCCTTTTTGATTTCTTTAAATAATTAACAAATATTTATTTTTTGACAAAAACTCGAACTATATTTTATTCGATTTAATGGTTAACTAGAACAAAACTAAAATATTTCATTCCACTTCAAAAAAGTATGTAATTTCACAATTATCTGCAATAAGCATGAGATTTTCTTCCCAATTTTTTTTTTCTTCTGAATAGACTGATAGTTCAAATGTGTTGTTTGGTTCCAAGTGAATTTAAAGTTAATTTTGGAATGGGATTTTGAAAATATTACATTGTAGCTTAACAAACGTCTTTTTTTTTTTTTCTCCCTTCATATTTCATTAAAATTTATATAAATTTAGGAAAAACTATGTTTTGGCTTGAAATTACCATGAAAAATAGAACTCGAGATATAAACTGGCACTGTGTACATATAAAAACATACAAGTATTGCAAGAATGAAAATATCCTTTAATAAGCACTAGGCAAAGTCCTCTACCAACTCATTTAATTTCTTGGACCTCAACCTCTCTGCATAAGCCTCATTCCTTGAAATTCATAACTGAAAACATTGTACATAATTGAGCTTAATTAATTATAATGAGATATTTTTAGGTATCCAAATCAATCATAAATAAATATATAAATACATTAAATGTGTGTACAATCGAAAAAATGTGTCACATTTATATTTATTTATGAGGGAAAATTATATAGTTTTTGAAATTATAGCCTAGTTACAATTTTAGACTTTTAGTAACCAAATTGTAAAACACAAAATTGCTATGCATGATCAAGTGTGAATAACATATAAAAATCATGTGATATGCTCCATCATCTTTTTAAATTTTTTTCCCTTGCACATTCTCATGTATGTAAAATATCACGTGATATTTAAACATTAACTTTAACTAATACACGGTTTTTTTTTTTATAATACTTTAGAATAATATAGTTTTATATTGTGATGGTTGATATGATTAGAAGTGTTATATTTTAAATTTGAAACACTCAAATTATAATTCAGTGGGGATATATATATATATATATATATATATTCTCATCTATAATTAATTTGAGTTACCCATCTTTTATAAATTAGGTTTATCTAAGAATATTTTTTTCTTCTAATTTTGCTTATGAATAAGCGGTATAATAAAAGTAACAAGTTAACTAAGTTGTTACTAGGGGTGTTCAAAGGTTAGGTTGAACTAGATTTAAACATGATTTAAGACTCAACCTAATTAAATATCAAAGCACAAAAACAAAAATTATCCTAAGACCTGGGCTAGGCTAGCTCGATAAGTGATCAGGTTTCTACTTTTTATTTTTATTTACAAAATTTTTTTAAAAAATGAAAAAAAGTTAAGATTTAGAATGAAAATTAATTAATACTTGAAATGAATTAATATATTTAAAATGAATTATAAATAAAATAAATTATTAAAAAAATATTTTTAAAAGATAAAAATATAATTGGGGTCAGGTAATGATTGAACTTAAGTTCTAGCCTAATAATTTTGCAAATTTGTTCTATTTTTTCTGAGCCTAATCTGTCTCAATGTGATTAGTTGGTGAAGTCCCTAAATTATTTGTTCACCCAAGTTGCTAGCTTAGTGGTGAGGCTATCAAAGACCTTTGGGCAAGCTTAATGGCAAGATCTTGCGTGTTGACATTTGACAATGTTGTCGATGGAAAGGTCATCAGTAGCTCAAATGTGAACACTGGCGAAAAAATTGACATCAATAGAAGCTAATACTCCATTTTCAAACATGAGAGGTGCACCTCCAAGATATAGTGTTGTAAAAAGACTAGGTTGAACAATGGAAAGGCCCAGAACCAATGCAGTGTCTATGGACACAACATTCAACATTCATCCATTGCCAAAGCCCTAGCGGCCTACTCCAATTGTGTCTTTGGCACTACATGTCGTAGTTGTTATTTTCAAATGAAAAGTTTGTCAATTGTTTAATTAATTTCCATCCCTTATTTCCTACACCAAATTTAATGATTAATATTGAAATAATAGTACAAATCTAAAAATTTGCATTTAAAATTGAGTGACGGTTAGGATTTAGCCAATAATAAAGTCTATAAGTGACACATAACTACACTAAATGTCAATATGCTAGCCTTGTTCAACTATTATAAGTGAAATCTAAAACTTGATGGTTAGATGATAATATAGTAAAATTATTAATATATTTTCATTAAAAAATTTAGATTCTTTTATTAAGATAATCTTTAACATAATATGGAATCTCTCTATCACTATAGTCTTGTTTGGCTATAAAAAATAAAATAAAAAGAATGTGAATATTGACTCCCAATAATGAGGGATCCACTTAAGTGGTCACAATCTCTTTCACTCTATTTGTCTCACTCCAACATAACTAAAAAATGTGAGGAAAAAATATGAAAGTATCCAATACATGTCACTTTCTCAACCTAACAATAATGAATAAACTTTATGCTTATTTTAGGTTGTCTTAATGTTGTTTATTCTCGAAATATGAATGCACACATAAAATGAGAAAAGACAACTCAAATCAAAATAAATAAGAGCTTTATTACATATACATCATATATTTAATGTAGAACTAAGTCCCATTTTAGCTACATGATCCTTAAACATCGTAAGTGATATGTCTTTCAACAAAGAATCAACAATCATCAACTTCATGCTTCTATGTTCAGTGAAATTTTATTTTCTTTGACACATTCTTGAATAACAAAGTATTAATGTTGATATGTTTGCTTCGACTTCCACTTTTATTATTCAGAGTTGAAAAAATTGTAGCCGAGTTTGTACAATATATTCTTAATGGCCTTGATATAGATTCCATGATTCTAGATCCAGAAATAAAGCTCTTAAATTATACACCATACAACATTGCTTTAAAACAATATACAAACTCAGCCTCTATGACACCCCACATATGAACTTATAAGAGTGAATATGGTGAAAACCACTTGTGAATATAAAAATTAAACAACAATTAACACATAATTAATTTAAAACATA
This sequence comes from Delonix regia, assembly GCA_037074485.1. Taxonomy (NCBI): domain Eukaryota; kingdom Viridiplantae; phylum Streptophyta; class Magnoliopsida; order Fabales; family Fabaceae; genus Delonix; species Delonix regia. The sequence goes on from CM073451.1 coordinate 22,561,313, forward strand.
CCATATATATATATATATATATATATATATAGATACATATACATATTCCAAGAAGGTAAAACCCTTAGATACATTAGGCCCTTTAATGTTTGAATGATGAATTAATGTTAACAAATCATGTAAGGACATATTTTTAAGATCAATCAAGGATGGCAATATCACTTATATAAAACTAGCTATATAATACTAGAACTCATGGATCAATTAAGCAAATTATCATATTAAGTACCAACTAGCCTAGGGATCAGGTTTGATAAAACAAAATTTATTACATACCACTTAGCCTAATTCATAATTAATCCAATACTACAATGGCATAGGAAATAAGCAGCATTGAAATATATATATATATATACATACACACACACACATATAACTCTCACAGCCTAAAGGAGAGTCATCTTATGGGTTAAATTAAGATGTCTTCATGGTTAACCCAGACTATTCGTACTAGCATGCCTAAGGCTAAGCCCCTTTATTAACTACGGAATTTGACCTTTTTAAAAGTGGCATGTACCTAGAACCAACCCAAGTAATTTAATCCATTTATTTTCACTTTCATGACCCCATTTTCCAAAAATTACTAAGCAAATTCTGGTTTGTTTATTGTGCTGCCACTTTCACTCATTCTTAAGGTGGTTTAAGGCATTGAGTGCATGAATTAGACGCCTCCCCTCAAGCTATGTTCATACCTATTTAGCTAAGAAAACTAATAATAACCTAATCTCACTCATACATCATTTATTGCATCCCATTATAACTCCTTTGTCTTATCAACATAAGAGTGGGCTGTACTAAATGCCAAATCTAGAGCCTTACCATAGGTTGCTCTTATCTTAGTCTAGGTAATAATTTGCTTCTTTTCCCAAATCCTAGCATAAAATTGCATTTTAGTCCCTCTTTTCTTCACCAACTTGACTGTGCATATATCCATTCTTTAATGTATTTTCCATCTTAAAGCATTATCCATTTATTGCAAATTCTGAGTCTTATGATGACACTCTTCATAAGCTAGCTTTCATTAGTGAGTTCCTAGGTTTCATCATTAATTTTTATGGAGAAACACTTATGTTCATGCTACCTTCCATATAAGTTGTGATCTGAAACTTTAATTAACCAAGAAATTCAACTACTTACCATAATCTACCTTGCATTATCCATGTACATGTCCTTCCATGAGAATTTTCTTCTTTAATCAACTTTAGAATTAAGGACATAATAAAGTCCACACAATAATTGTTCTACATATAGCTAAATTTCAAAATTACCCAAAACATAATATAACTTCATGCTAATTTCTAGCTTAATTCATATTGTCAACCATGCACCTATCATTATAAGATTTTTGCTTCATATTACTTAAAATTCAAATTAATGTCTAAGCTTTAAATTTGACCATTTTCTTTTGACTTTAAAAACTTAATCCTTGTTAAAATAAGACATATTAATGTACTTAAAATGGGGTTTCCATTAATCATCTTAAAACCAAAACATAAGACATACATTGCTTCGGTCAACACCATTAAAACAAATCCATTTTTCCAACTAACATCATAGATTATTTTCTAGCATTCTAATTACCATCCTTCATGATTCTAGCATGTACAAAAAGATAGCAAAACATCAACCAAAGAAACCTATTACATTCCTTGCCACATGGCTAAAATTATAACCAAAAGAAGCTGAACAAGTGCAATCTTAGATGTGCCTATAAATGAGACAACTTGTGCTTCTTGCCATGGGGTTTGAAACATTTAAATGCTCTCTCAAATTAGGTTTCCCCACCATCCGTGTAGACATTAATAAAAAAATTTAGGTAATCTTACACAAAGCCAAAGGCATAAATCAAGACCAATATCTTTGGAATCTTTTGAACTTATGAATCATGAAAAAAAGGGTGAGATTTTTGTACAAAATCTTAATAGTTAGTCAATTTAATCCCAAGTAAGCAATCATAAAATTTAATCCTAAGTAAGCATTCATAAGTACAATGGAGTGTTGCAATCCGAAAAAGAAGGGCAAATAAAACTCAAGGATGAAATCAAGTGTGGATTCAATTCTTAATGCATAAATTATTACTATGATAACCATATTCCAAAATTGTTTATACAATCACACCTTTAATGAGGCCACAAGACAATCAAGTACATATGAAATTACTAAGCTAAAGATTAAATAAAACAACTTGACTAACTACCTTGTTAGTCAAGGCCAAGAGGAAAAAGCTAGAAGAATTTTTTTTTCTTATGCTCGTATGGTGATTTAGGGCTCAACCAACTCAACTCCTTTCCTTGCTTAAGGATGGCAACTATGACTTGAAAAGGGCTTTAATCCTCTCCTACAATTTAAAAGGATAGTATCTTAACTCTTTACTTTTCTATCAAATAGACAACCTTAAAGAAAAATAAAGACACAGCAAGAAAAGGGAAGAAGTGGATGAGAATCATAGGGTTAATTTCTTACCTTCCTTCAGCTTCTAACTTTTCATGCTTTACCTGAGGCTTTGAGCTCTTCTTTCCTTTCTTCCTTCATTCTATCACTCTCTCTTTGCCTTTATCTTTCTTCCTTTCTTATGCCACACAAAGTACCCTCCCTTCTTTCATGATATATATATAAGAAATTCCTTCCTTACTCATCATTAGATGTCATTATCTTAAGGTCCCATTTGACAAATGATGGTGTCCCAACTCTAACTACTGCAACCAATCCTCTTCAACAAAGCTCACCAGTTAGAAGTCTACATCCCACTTTTGCCTTAGTTAAAATTTTATTTTAGCCTTTAAGTTCTCATAAAATTTTAGTGAGAATTACCATTTCCAACCCACATATAAGTGGCCATGTGCATAAGGGAAGTACTTATCTTGAATTCTTTCCTTTCTCTTACCCAATCATTATCCACTTTTCATTAGTCCCTTTTTGTTCCCCTTATGGCACAAATTCTCTCTTATATCCCTTAGGGTTCATATATTTATACAATGACCCTACTCTTACAAATATTTTCATAAATGGCCTAATCTTTAGATTTTAACTTAAATTAAAATCAGGATATTATAGCCTGTAAGGTAGAAGTAGCAGTTATGGTTTGCTTTGTGCTTTACTAAGACACAGCTCCACAAGAAAGCATAAAGATAGAATCAATTGTTGTTTATTGATAGTCAATGCAACTAGAAAAATTTGAATCTAGGTAACCAATTACCTCAAGGTTCTCATTTTGCTTATACATTAGCATATAATCTTTCGTACCTTTGAGATGTCTGATGACTTTCTTTACAACTCTCTAGTAATCCATTCCTGGATTACTTTAATATCAGCCTATCATTTTAATTGCAAATGCAATGTCTGGTACTATACAAACCTGAGCATATATAAGGATTTTGACAGTTGATGCATATGGAACGTTATGCATATGTTCCCATCCCCATAGATCTGCATAAGGACCAAGATATTTTTTAATCAAAATTAAAAAATAAAATTGAAAAATATTCATGATATCGTCAATTATACTTCAAACACATCAAACATTTTTATACTTCATATTGTAATGCAACCCAGCAATTAATGTAATCCATCGAAATTGTAATGTAATGATAGGTGTTGAATACAACAAATTAAAATAATTGTACTCATAACTATAAAATTTGCAGTTAGAGTGAGCAGGGTTATACTCACAGGGACTAGTAATTTTAATGCTTTTGAATGCCCAAAAACTAATGAAAAGAAAGGAAGTAATAAAAAGGTTTTTTTTTTGTGCAAATTAATCATCAAAACAAAAACTAAAGAAAATAATCAAATATAACCAATTCAAAATAAGGATTTAATTCAATGAGCTAAATTCCTAGCTAAGGAATAATTTTGTTTTAGATTTTCAACAGTTTATCATTGATACAAAATAAACTTCCTCTTTATAACAAGTGACTGTAGATATTAACAAGCTTTACTAACCTGATATTCTACTAATTTCATTAACCAAGAAGCGCTTTATAGCCAAATCCTAATTAACTAACAACCTTAAATAAGCATTCAAGATTCAATTAGCTAACAACATTAAAATTTAAAGAATTATAACACTAGCTTATTGTAATACCTGCAAGATATATGCCTTCAAATAAATTATAAAATAAGTTAAGGATGGAATTTCCTATTTGTCTAGCTAAGGGAACATGTAGGAAAGATGGTGAAAAGAATGTAGAATAATAATAATAATAATAATAATAACAATATAAATAAAAAGATAGTGAAAATAAAATAGGATTAACGAAGGTTTAAATATAATGTGAATAAGAATAAAATTTGAAATTAAAGTTGGCATAATGGTGAAGATCGATGCCTTCCTTCCTTAGGGTCATGGGCTCGAATCCTAGCACCTGTGCTCTTATATACTTTTTATAATGTTGTCACGTGGCACAAGAACTTGTGAAAGGACAAAAATAACCTTAGCCTTTTTTTTTTCTTTCATTCATATCTTTTCTTTCCATCATGCATAACTTCATAAAAGGAAGGTTCTTCACTTTTTTTGCTAGAGTTTGTCGGAAATCTACTAGTCCTCGATGCCGTTTGTCATTTCCAACCATAATTCGACATGATTTGCCTAGAAATTTACTTAAGTGCAGCTTTAATCTTCTATTTCTCTATCCGCGATGCTACATCATGATATAGGGAGATCTTTGCCATGAATTAGTGAGAGTTTTCATAAATCATCATGTGCCTTTTGCTATTCATTTTGACTGAAAGACTTTTAAAGAAAGAGTTAGAAAGAAGAAGATACAAGAAATTTATTAGAAAAATAGGTCTTAAGTTCAAACCTTAAAAAAGATCTTTTAGATATTGAAAAATGATAAGTTTGAAAATAAACACAATGTAAGTTTTCATATTCTGAAATTAGATTTCATTAATTGAAAGATGTTTTTAAGTGATTGAAAACAAATTTTATGTTCCAAAAAGTTATAACAAAAGGTCAATAGAGATGAGAATAAGAAGCTTCATACAAGTAAGTTTATCAAGGTTCGGGCTCTCTTGTTCTACATCTAGTCCTCATCAAAGCTGAAGAAATTTTTACTATATCAAAGTTTACAAGGGTTTTAACATGGTAACCCTAAACCCAAGGTTTATGGTTCATCCTAAACTTAGGTTTTACATGCTCACCTAAAACACATGGTTTATGACTCACCTTGAACCTAAGTTTTCCATGCTCGCCCAAAACACAAGGTTTATAGCTCACCTCAAACTTTCTTAACTTGGGGTTTTCACTTAACTCACCCCTAATTGACTTTCACTTAGGAAAGATTTAAGTAAGATGTAATGTTTGGAATATCCTTATAAAAAGGGTTACAATTAAGCACAAAGAACTCAAGCTATTGAAAGCTAAACTTAAGGACCTAAAAACTAGGTTCATTTCTCTCTTGATAATTTTAGAGCTTCTCTCTCATCTTCATCCTCTCCAAGGTTTGTCAAATTTGTTCAAACACTTCTCTTTTTATAGAAAATCAAGATATGACCGTTGCATTTTAGATTTTCTTTCACAGCTTGGATTTTGACCTTTAGACATAATGAATGAAGGTACAAGAGATATGTTGTGATGTAGACTTCATTGTAGTTATTATGTATTTCCTTTTTGCAAAGCATCATGGCTATTAATATCAGATCTTGTACTTATTTGTGCTTTATGACAACTTTATGAAGTTTTTTATTTTGCAAATTTATTGCCTTTATGAAAGCCATGTTGTGTTGGACAATTGTTGCACTTTCTCTCTTATCTTTTGACTTGTCAGAGAATGCTTGGGTTGTCACTTTTCTTGAATGTACCCGAGACTTTCTTAAATTTATCTTTAATGGATTTTAAGGGGCTGATTGTTAGATTCAGGTACCTGAAATTGGGCACAATATAGAATAATTTTTTTATATATATTTTTCTTCTAGCGTTTTTCTAAGATTTCTACCTGTTTTCTCTCATTTGATGCTTCTCCTCATTTTAGACTTTAGTATATGACCATTGCTTTTTGAAAGATGTCTTCTTCCCTTTTAAAATTTTAATGTTAAGCTTTATGAAAGAAGATAAGGAAGAGAAGGACCTTGTTAAAGAGTTTCTTCCATGCCTTCCATGCCTTCCATGCCATTTCTTCTCTCTTTTATTGTTGTAACTTTCAATCAAAGTTGTATAATACCTTTTGCAATTTTGGAGGTTTTTTATTTGCATGCTTGTACCTGAGTTAAACACTTTTGCTAAAAATTGTTGCTTATCTTCTCCTTTTTAGTTTTTACATTAATAGCATGCTTTGTACTTGTTCCCCTTTTTGTACATATTGCCTGCATGCTTCCACTTTTATTTGCTTCCTTGTGCTACTCTCTTTGTCTTGTAAGATGGTTTACTTTCTTTGTCTGCTATCAATTATAACCTTTGTTTGTTGTACATAATGCCTTCCGTCATTTATGCTTTATCATTTTGCTTTTATGCACTTTAAGCCTTTTGTACACTATTATTTATGATTTTGCTTGCTCTTTTTTCATTTTGCTTGTTGCCATCTCCTATTTATCTTTAGCTTCTACCACAGTAGACTCATCTTGTCTAATTTTTTCTTCTTGTACTTTGAGAAATATGGACTACAAAGACAAAGTAAGTTGGGCCATGTAAGAGGATAATATGAGTCTTAAGATATTATGGACCAACATAAAATGAATCAGGCTTATAATAAAATCACTTGGGTTCAATGCAACTAAATGGGCTTGCATATAAGCAAACCAAGTTACTTAGGCTTTGTTCAAGATAAGATAAATTTGAAAAATATAGCCGAATAAAAACTTTCACAAGTTAGTCCATGTAAATATTAATTAATTAAGCCCAATTAAGATAAGATAATTTTTTAAAATATAGTCTAAGGTAAATTTTCACATGTTGGCCCATGTAAATATTACATAACTAAGTTCAATGTTTAAATGCACTTTATTTGACTTAATGCTTTTAATTAATTAAACTTAAGAGTTTTGTTATCATCAAAATAGATTAATATCATAGTTAAACCTTGGGGTCAACATATGGCTCTTTATATAGCTTATAACTTTTTTCCTTTTATGCTATGCTCATAATTTTCCTAAAACTTGTACATAATCCAAAACAATCATTTAGAGCTTGATTTCCTAGTAAAAACATCAAATTAAAAGCCCAAATAAAAAAAATGTGTAAAAATAGCAAATTAACATGTAACTATTAAAATTTGCACAAAAATGATTAAATACTAGGTGAATTACCAAAGATGTAGAAAAAACTAGAAAATAATAAATTTTAAGGCATCTAAACACTCAAACCTAACCTAATCACGAAAAGAGAAGAAAAGGAAAGGCACATGCACTATGATAACAATTCTAAGGTATTTGGAAAACACACAACTATTTTGTCTAAGATTATAAAATTAATGAGTGAATTGATATTTATCTAACTTTTATTTCATTTTAATTATTATAAATATAAATAAGTGAAATGATTATCAAAATAAAAAAATTAATAATATATAAACATAAAACTTTTACAAGTATTTATGTAAAATTGTAAGAGATGGAGAATTCACAAGTGAGGAGCATGATCCCAGTTCCCATCCCTAAATGACCTTCAAGGAGATTTTTCTCCCTATCCACATCCCTAATGGTAAAAAAAACCTTAGATATAAGTCCTCAAATGGGGTAATCCCCACGAAGATTCTCAAATACAGGGCATTTTGCCATCTCTATTCTAGATCGTTCTTCGAGCATTAGTTTAAATTAAACTTATCACCCTTTATAATATGTGTTACTTTTGGTGAGCAGTCTTTTATCCAAAATGTCTCTAAGACTTTATTAATATAGGTTTCTTGTGACAAACAAAAAATAAAATGACTTTTGTTTATATGGATCTTAATGCCTATGGCATATCATGTCTTATCCATATCCCTCATATCAAAGTTTTTAGAGAGAAACTATTTCACCTTATATGGAAACATTTATCATTAATTGCAAGTAATATGTCATCACATACAACAAAAGGAAACATATTTTACTCCTACTAACTTTATGGTATGTACATTGATCCATGACATTTTCCAAAAATCCAAATGAAGAGATAACTTTATAGAACTTAAGATACCAATGGCAGGGGCTTGTTTCAATCCATATATGGATTTTTTAAGCTTGCAAACTAGATGTTCACAAGCCTTAGAGAAGAATCCTTCATGTTGTTTCATATATACCTCATTTTCTAGATTCCTATTAAAGAATATCTTTACATTTATTTGATGTAGTCTTAAGTTAAAAAGGATAACCAATGCCAATATGATACGAGAAAATCCTTCATAGATACAAGAGAAAATGTCTCTTTGCTATGAATTTCTTTCTTTTGAGTGACTCCCTTGGCCTCAAGTCTTTCTTTATATCTCACAATGGTGCCTAATGAGTCTCTTTTTGTCTTAAAGACATGTTTACAACCAATGACCTTTGAACCATTAAGTAATTCAACGAGTTCTAGACTCCATTAGATGCCATGGAATCCATCTCATCTTTCATAGCATTAAGCCACAACTCTAATTCTCTATAGTTGATAGCTTATGAAATGTCTTGGGACCATTTTTTGCTACTATATTATAGTGTGATTCTTATAGTTACACAACATAATCACCAAAAATTGTAAACCTTATAATTTTAGTTGATCTTTTTAATGTTGAGTTAGCATTCTTAAGTGGGAACATGCTTCTCAATTGATTGTATAACAGATTTTAGTGGTTGTTATACAACTGGATTAACTTGGTCATGATAAAAAATTTATAGTTCTCAACAAAGTTTTTAAATTTGCGATTCTAGGTAAACTCATAAGGGGAAAGTGGACTCGTAACATAAACTCAAAACGTAGAATTGTAAGAGTTTACAATAATTGTTATTAAACATAATTATATCATATAAATGCATAAAATTTCTTACATAAATACTCATTTCATGATCTATAATCTACAATCTACATTTTATAGTTTTTATTCTTGTCAACATATAACTTTCAATGAGCTTCATAATTTATTATTCATAATAAAATAATACTCATTTAACATAACTAAGTCTCAAATAAAAACAATAAATAAGTTCACATTAGCTAAAGAAAAATCCTAATTTCCTAACCATTATAAAAAAGAAGTAAAGATAATATCAATTGATCTTTATCACAAATTAGCTAAAGAGAAATCCTAATTTCCTAACCATATATGCATCAAATTTTAGCAATTTGCATGAACAATATATAAATTCTTCATTATTTTTGGGTAACTATATTAAAAAATTAATGTTTAAATTTTCCACTATGTTAAAACTTGATTGGTTTAGATTGAGACCTCAAAATTGTTAAGTGTTCAATATATCAAGTCAATCCAATCACAACTTTAAAAAAAAATTATGAAGTCAAGCATTAAATATTGTAGTAATTATATATAATATTTTGTATAAAGACAACATAAACAACTTCATGGTTGAGTGGCATGGAGTGCTAGGACCAAGCTGAGGGGACGTGGGTTCTAGCATCCACAAGTGCATCAATTTGCTTGACTTATAATGTAAACTTAACAAGTCAACTAAGTTAACTCGCAAGTTTGAGGGGTATGAGTTATAACCTCTTAAATATTGTATAAAAGATACACCTATAAAGGGTGTTCATTAAATAATGGTAGGATGGTAATTTTAGTAATTACCATTAAACCCTAACCCTGGCTAGCTTATTATACAATAGATATACTAATATAGTCTACACTGAGAGACTCATAGATGCTCAATTATACACTTACTTCTACAATTAAGTGAGTATGAGATTTAGGTTGTGGAAACATTAAGGTATCTCCAATACACCGTGAATACCTCAATCGGTTAGTGATCCCAGTCAAAATCAAATCAAGTTTTTACAACTCAGAAGAATTATATAGCTCTCCTTATCATGGAATTAATTTATGTATGTGAGGTTCATTAATTCCTACATTGGTATCATAGTGTCTAAAATTTTCTATAAACTGATAAGATTAATCTAGATTAGATTATCGTACGTTAGGCTTACCTATTTATAAAGTTTAGCTAGGATTAAGGTTTATTGGTAATTATTGAAATTATCATCCTACCATTATTTAATAAGCACCTTTTATGGGTGTATCTTTTATACGATATCCAACATAGATTAATCATATTAATTTATAGAGACTTTTAGACGCTCAGATACCAATATAAGAATAAATAAATCTTACATATGTAAATTAATTCTGAGGTAAGCTTGATCTAATTTTGACTGAGATTACTAATCGATTGAGGTATTCACTGTGTATTGGAGATACCTCAATGTTTCCACAGTCTAAATCCCTTATTCACTCAATTACAGAAGCAAGTGTATAATTGAGCATTTAAGAGTCTCTCAATGTAGACTATATCAATATATCTATTATATAATAGGTTGACCTATTTATTAAGGCTAGCTGAGGTTAGAGTTTAGTGGTAATTACTGAAATTACCATCTTACCTTTATTGAAATTACCATGAATACCTCAATCGATCAATGATTCCAATCAAAATCAGATTAAGATTCTGCAATTGAGGAGAATTATGTAAGTGTCTTTACCTTATAATTGATTTATGTATGTGAGATTTATTAATTCCTACATAACCAATCTATCACTTGATGTACAAGCTTGAGTTCCCAAATAATCATTCTAAAAATATAAGTTTTAAGTTTGATCACCCATATTGATCAAATTATTCTCAAGAAACTTCCCATTTCTTGATTTCACAATCCTAGTGCTATGTGATGGACAATGAAACATATATCACTCAAACCTTTCAACATACTTAATAAAGTAGTCACTAATAGTCCTTAGGTCCAACTTCTTTTCTAGCAAATTGTAAAAGCTATCCTTAGATAGGCATTCCCTGCACATATGTCTTAAACTTCATTTTCAACCTTTCATTAACTCAAATAGCATCTTCTCCATAGCCTTGGTTAGAACTTGATTAAGTATAAATACATCTATCTTAAGGGCTTTAGTTCACAAGGACTTAGAAAGTTTGGAGCTATTAAGCATGTTCTACACCATGTCTAATAATATTTAGTTTATTCTCTTAGCTACACTATTTTGGTCCATAGAACTAGCATAGTGTATTGTGCAATAATCCCATGTTCATGAATAAATGAACTAGCTACATGTCTATCTTCAATGTATAATACTCACCATCTCTATTTTATCTCACTATCTTAACTTGTTTACCACATTATTTCTCTATTTTTGCTTTAAAAATCATAAAGGCATCTAATGCCATATTCTTATTATACGCAAATAGAGATATAGGTATCTTGAGTAATCTTTAATAAAAAGTGATAAAGTATTTCTAACTACTAAAAAGACTATATATATTCATATGTATAATTTCTAATTAAGTAGAACTCATCTTAACACCTTTCTTGGTCTTATTCGTCAACTTAACCTTAATACAATTTATACAAGTATCAAAATTAGTGAAATCAAGAGTATTTAATACTCTTTCCTTTATTAACCATTTTACGCTCTCTATTGAGGTTTAACCCATTGTTCAAGCCTTGAGATAGAAATCTAGTTTCTAGAGAAACTTGGAACATAAAAGGTCATATCTAGTATCAAAATAAAACCATAATTCAAGACCAATTTGTAGGTTCCCATAGCCTTAACTTGTGACTCATCTTGTTACTTGAATAAATGTATTGCTCACATATTGTTGGCTTTGTTTGATTTAAAAAGTCCTATAAGGTATTTGAAATATATTTTAGAACCAGAATCAATCCACCTTGTATTACTACTAACATCAACTATATTAGATTCATAACAAAAGGTGAGATTGAGTTAACTTTCTTTTCAAGCCGAGCCTTGAGTATATTGCAATCCTTCTTCATGTGCCCTTTCTTCTTAGAGAAAAATCGTTTGGACTCATTTTTAATATCACATTGGATAGGTGTTTTGCCCTTATGTTTTCCCTTGTGTTGTTTCTTGTCTTTCCTTTAAGTTGTAACATGTACACTCTTTCCCATTTTTGCTAAGAGCCTTTCCTCTTTTTGAACACACATAGTCAGTACTTCAATGAGATCCTTAATTGAGCTGTAATATCCTTTATCTGCTTAATTTCACAAAATATTGCATAAAATATCTGCCAAATATTGCCCTATTAAACTTAAGTTGCTCAAGATAAATTTTCTAAAATTTGAGCAATTAAATTAAATATTTTGACCAATAATCTATAGATATGCATTTCTGTATCTTTTTTTTTTTTAACCTTAACTTTTCTACAACTTAATATATTTGAGAACAAACTATTACACATGGATGTCTACTGGTTCAATGATTAAAACGTGGGTCTCCATATGAGGTGGCATGTGTTTGAAAACATAATGATCTTGAAGGTTTGAGTTGTAGTTTAAGTCGTCTCTTGCCTCCAAACAAGTCAAATTGACCTAACTCCTAACCCAACTTTTTTTTCTTTTTGCATTTTGGAACTCTTTTTTAAATGCTTCAAAAACTAAATATGATCAAGTTTTCATAAGGAAGCAATAATTGAAATTAAATTTGTGAAAAAACACAAAAACATGATCAAATTCAAAACTGAAAATTTCTAAAATGTCACAAGGTAGAGATTTGCTAGCTTTGATACCAAATGTAAGAACTTTCACACAAAACAAACTTGTTAGTTCATCCAAAATGGAAGAGATAATGAGGAAAAGTCATACCTCCATCAATTGTTTCAAATAAAAAATGCTGTAAATGTAAAAACAATAAGAACCAATTTGGATACTTCTAATCCTTGGTTTCTCACCATGAGATGATGTGTGTGTAAGTAATGAGAAACCATACATAGGACCCATATATATGGGTGAGCTTAAGGACACCATTCCATCAATGGTAGCCATTACAACAGTTATAAATGAATAGCAGAATCAACACAGCAATGGAAATTAAGGAATAAAGTCCATTAATTGCATGGAATGATATTAAAAGCATACCACAACTTAATGTAGGAATTTGAAACTATTGAACAAAATAAGTGATAGACAAGACTTTTTCTATACCATCAGTTTGTGGCTGTGCACATGCTTCCACCATGTTTATGGCTTCTTTCACCTGAAAATCCACATTTCATTCCTTCCTAACAAGTCATGTAAAATGGAAAGATTAAGCTTGTGTGTTTAGAGTAGTGTTGAGTAAATTTGATATGGATCACTGTGATTTTGTAAAATTGATTATAGTTAATTGTGCTTTATATAACCATGATTTGTGATTAGGAACTTTTAATTAAAAATTAAGCTTGTCATCAATATAATTTATTCAATGGAAACATATTTCTTTTTTTTCACTTCTATGTAAAATGGGAATTTGAATGATAAAAGTATTTTGAGAAAAAAATCCAGTACTAAATCAAATGAGAGCGTTTGTAAGATTTTGGTGTACAAATAGACTTTTAAAATTAAATCAAGGACACTATACCACAAAAAATCTATTACAGCTTCTATTGAATCATATTTAATTAAACAAAGAAAAAATGCAAACATTTGAAATGTGAATTTCACTTAAAAATAATGAAATATGCCTAACATTTTTACACTTCACTTCTATTTTTAAAATATTTGTTAAACTTAAATCATATCCATCTAAACTATCCAAACAATAGAACAAAGCAGAGCAACCTTTAAAAGCGACAACGATGCTTTGATAGCCCAGAACATCGGAAGCAAACACCATCAACTTCTTTAATCTCTCCATCTCCATAATCTTCCTCTCTATCTTTGTCTTCCCTGCGCCAAAAACTCAAACCCCAGATCAGTGATGCATTACTATGCCTCCTAAAGGGTTGCTTAAATTAGAAAACAAAAAAGAAGGAATTGGACTTGCCTTTGTTTACAGTAGCTTCAAGAACGGTATATCTTTTGCTCAACAGTTGTTTCACAATCCAAAAGTCCACATAGGTTTATGCATCAAGAACACAAACTTTGTAGTATCTTTGTCCCATTTGTGCTATTTTAACTTCGATCTTGTTTATGTCTGTCAATTCTCGCAAGAATTATGTATACATAGGAGTTAGCGTAAGAATAACTTAGAATGTCTTGCAAATAGTAACAGATAAAATGCTAATGAACTATTCATCGTTACAGAACAATAAAATTCTTGAGAAAGAAAGTATTTAGATGAAACAAATATGTGTTATACACTTCTCGTTCCAGTTAGCCGTAATATTGTTCAATGAATGAAAATAATATATTATATGTTAAGTTGCGATACTGACGATTCTAAATTTTGGTGCAACTTTATAATTATACGTCTAAATTTTTATTTTGAGATCATATATTATTTTAAATAGATTAATCTTGTCTTGGTCCATCAATCATATATTTAGACATTATTTTCACCTGCTTCACCTCGGTCTTTCCTTCTGACAATTTTCTTGGTTTACTATAAAAAAAAAAATCTGACAAAATTGCTTGCGAAAAAATTTTTTTAGTGCTAAAACATAAAGCAATGAGTAACAAAATAAATTACCTTTCAGTTACACAATTTTTTTTTTTTCTTGGAATGCAAATTTCTTGAACATTTAAGTTACCAAACGTAGTCAACTGTGGAAAGTTTTGAATCATATCCAAAAAAATATTGAATTCAAGCATATTGACCCTCATGTACCAAAACAGGGGGAAAAGAAGAAAGATATTTGAACATAGTCAAATGAGAAGTAGCGTGTACTCATACTCTACAGTATCCAAGAAAAAAACGGCTTAACCTTAAATTCTTCAGGGTTTTTAAATGAGTGTATTTAGGACACAAGTTAAAGATTATTTATTTCACATAATAAATAATTTTTAACTAATAAAATTAATCTAAGATCATGATTCTACTTAATAATAATAATAATAAATGTTTATGAACTAATTTTATTAATTAACATTCATTTATTATGTGTAATAAATAATCTTTAAATAGTGTATCTTAAGGACACTAATTAGAAAAACCCAATGCTTTATTCCCTCACCGCCTTTTTCTTGCATTTTGAACCCTCTTAGTCTCTTACAAAAGGCAAATGCAAATTATCACTGTTGAAGTCTTTATTATTTTACAACCAAAAGAAATTCAATAAACCCGAAGCGTGTAACACAACAATATGTTTAAGGATATGTTGTCATAAGGCAAGTCTTCAAGTTCTAAAATTAAAACTATATGCACCAATTCTTGCCTACGACTTGTACTTCTACCCAAGGTGAAGTTGTAATGATACCACTCCTTAGTTTAATCAAATTAAAAATTCAACAAATCATGAGGTGTTTGCCCTTTAACCATTTCACACACAATATGATAATAAGTAATTGGTCCAATTCATTTAGTTAACATAACATAATTAATTTATTGAAA
The DNA here is from genome assembly GCA_037074485.1 of Delonix regia. NCBI lineage: Eukaryota > Viridiplantae > Streptophyta > Magnoliopsida > Fabales > Fabaceae > Delonix > Delonix regia. The sequence continues at coordinate 22,576,708 of CM073451.1, forward strand.
AAAGATAACATAATTAATCGAAAAAATTTTAGGTTAGGACCATAAAATATAATTAATTACTAAAAAACATTTATATTCTGTAATTACCTTAAAGGATCTAAAGTCATTTTATGACTTTTCATTTGATAAAACTACCCCCAAAATTAATAATTTTAAAAACTCCTTTTTAAATCCTAATTTGTCATTAAGTCTAAATGTTTTTCCCTGGCTTTGGTTTTCTTCTCACATTCAAAAGGCTTATCATTTTCTGGAAGACAAAAAACAAATTCTTAAGAGATATGTTCTTAATATATACAAGTCTTGTAATTTTTTTGGATAAACATGTAATGTTAGTATTTTTCATTGCATTTAAATCTTCATCATCTACAGCCACCATCTCCACCTTTCATCATCTCCACTTTTGAAGTAAGGAGATGGAAAAAGTCATTTTTTTATTTTAATATAGGAAACCCTTTTGCAGCATAGGAAAGAAAATAAAGAAACAATAAAGTCACTGTACACCGCATTAAACATATAATAATAGTAAAACTTACTTGTTCATTTGGGAAGCCTCAGTGGTAAGAATTTTTTATCACAATAAGTGGTAGCAAACACAAACATTGATATTGAAATTAATGTGTTTTGTTTACAAAAATTAATTTAAATAAAGTAAATGATACAATGCTATATTGTTCAAAACATTCTAACATACTTCTATCTTTTAGTGTAGTTTAGTCAAAAGGAGGGTTGAAATAAGTCACCATTGACTATATTATATAAGTAAAAATAGTTAAATCTATTTGTTAGTCAGAGAACCCTTAATGATAAGAAAAGTGTATTGTAACAAATGAAAGCAAACAAGGTAATATAAGTGAAATAAGGTGGTAAAATAATTAAATCAAGTAGTAAATTTAGCATATTTCATTTATAGTCAACTTGATTGTATTAAATTGCGATACAATGTTGCCTTGTTCCAAACATTATAACATGCTTTTACTTTTCGGTGTTGTTGACTCAAAAGAAGATTGTGATTGGGACAAAACTTGTCCTTAGCATAAATGGATCAAAGAATGGATAATTCACCACCAAAAGAGATATTTTGCTAATTTCACATGGATGGAGAGATTTTAAAGGATTCAAATTGGGGGCTCCATTATGATAGGGTCGACAAATTGGCATAATCATTAATGAAAGGATTTCACTAGTGCAACTAATGACACTCATAGCAACATGCATGGACAAGGATATACAGGCCAAGCAATTGAAAACACCATGAAATTTATTCATTTGAACTTTTGGATCTTGTAGATGATGTTGGCATAACAAAATTGATAAAGTACAATGAACAATGCACACATATCTACATCATGGATGGAAAGAAACTAGAGTAACACCTTCACAACAAAGCCAAAGGTAGCCAAACTATTTACTAAACTATGTTATGTAACTTGTGCATACTCTGTACTCTCACTAAATATGAAATATTTGAAACATAAGGCTTTGATTCAAGGTTTGGAAATTCATTGGGTGGATCACCTAAGGCATGAATTGCAAACTCTACCATGTGCAATACAGAACACCAATCCTTAACTTGACTTTTGCAAAATAGAAGGAATTAATTGCCCACAAATTTGGGTACACCTTTATAGTTGAATTCAAGAAGGCGTTGTACAAATATAACATTGCCCACAAATTTGGATACACCTTTGTGAAATATAACCCCTACAAGATGATTGTGAGATGCAATGTAGATGGATGCAAATGGAAGATAACTGCTTACACAATGGCTAGTAGTACACCTTTCCTTTCTATGTGAACTTTTTGTAATGAACACGAACACTCAGCTTAAGATAATCTCTTAGTATGTCACAAACAAAAATCACGATTAGTTGCATCCATCATTGTTGACACTATAAAGCCATGGCGGAATAAAATCCCTGATAATATACGAGCTGACATGTTATGAGAGAATGGATTACCACTCACCTACATGCAAGTATGAAGATGCAAAGAATGAGCATTAGCTTACATTAATAGGTTAATAGAAGATTCATACATGCTAATTCTTTAGTTGTGCAACCGTTTTACATAAACCAATGCAAAAATTGTTGAAAAGTGGGCTACATCTACCAAGAACCTTTTCAAGAGTTATTTATTACATATGGATGTTGTATAACAAGTTTTATACTTGGCTTAAAACCAATATCATTCATTGATGGGTGCCATTTGAGCAAGCCTTACCTAAGGACCCTTATGGCTATATTGGCATACGATGTCGATAATGAACTATATTCATTTGCATAAGCAATAGTGAGTGTAGAGACATATGAAGACTCTAGGCCTTGTTTGGTATGTAGAAGGAAATGGAATGAGATAAAAAAGTATGTTTGGTATGTAAAGGAAAAGAAGGAGTGATAGAGAGGAAGGAAAAATAAAAGGACCAAACTACCTTTAAATTAAAATTATTATTGTTGTTGTTTTTGTTTTTTTTTATTATTATTATAGGGTATTTTCGTCATTGTTGTCTCATTCTGATGGAATCAACCTCATTCCATCCACCCCATTCAGAAAATATGTTTCCATCAAAATAATGAAATTTTCATTTCTATGGAAACTAGACTCCATGCTACCAAACATCCAAATATTTGCTTGCCTTTCCTTTTCCATTTTCAAAGTAGGCCTTTCCTTTGTACCAAACGGGCCGGGGTATTTTTCCTTCAAAATGTGAAAGAACTAATAGGTTCTATGCATATTACCTTAGTTTCATATCACCACAATGCAATAATTGGTGTATTGGAAGAAGTATTTGGTATTACTTATACATAAAGGAGAATTTCAGCACTAAATTCTCCAAAATATGTATGAGTGGCAAAAAAAGGTGCAAGGAAGATGCATTGAAGTTGCTAGACAAAATTGCCTATGTTCGGTTGGACATTGAATTTGTAAAAGTAATGGAAACTATAATGTCATTCTCTCTTGAGTTGGCTAAGTGGTTAGACATCAAAGGTGATGCAGACAAGTGGGCCTGATCTCAATTTCCATATAGTCAATGGGATAAAATCACCACGAACCTTGCAGAGTTGTTCAAAAGTTAGATTGTGAAAGAGAGAAAGCACAACATGTACGTGTTGATTAATAAGCATAGTGAAAAGCTTAGGAATGCTTATTCCTACATTGAAAAGTGTTACTTGCTACAACACTTCCCTAAGAATGAGATTATAATAAAGTTTGCCACAATAAATATGTATTGTGCTATAATTATTACGACTTCTTAATGTTTACAAATAGTTCATGTTGTCACCTCAATAGTGTCAACTTCAAAAATTAAAACATGCTGAAATTTTTCAAATATTCATATAACAAGTGAATCACAAATTTATTGCATATTCTACTTCGCTACAACATCTACCGGAGAGAATAGGTCTATGCCAGCCAATCTCAAGATTTTGCGACTTTGCATATTGAAAATTTTTAACTACACAGATATTTGTAAACACTAACTAAGAGACTAAATGCCAAATATGAAGAATATTTTATCAAAGAGAAAAAAATTGTCTAACAATATATTGCTCATGCTTACGAGTAAGAAAAATATATCAGAAAAATAATTTTAGCTTAAAAAATGAATCTACATTAGATTACTCAATAAACTAAGCATTAGGGGTTCACTATCCCAAGCTTGAAGAACACAAAATACTTGATAAATTGGGTCCACTCAAGAAATTTGTTCAATCTAAAGGACAGATAAATCAAGAAAAGAATGTCAAAGAATGAGGTGCTCAATAAAAAGGTTTCAGACTAAAGAGAGGAACCTGAAAAATAATGACTCCCTTCAATTTCCTTGCTTCAGTGATTTAACAATTTGTCGGCAAGAATGGTGGTCGTCATTAGTCATGCATCGATCTTTGCCAGCGATATGAACTTCGTCCATTGTGGGTCTCCTTTTCCGGCGAGAAGGGAAAATGTCCTATGTCTTTGCGTTATGTTGGATTGAAGACAGAGGAATTAAAACGCCGTGCATTTCAAAGGACATTTGAGATTGTTTTGGTAAATAAGATATAAAATTATTTTTATTAGGGATAATTTTACCCTTTAAAAAAGTCATAAAATAACCTTAGATCCTCGTGAATAATTACCTAGTACAAACTCTTCTTTTAGTAATTAATTACATCTTATGGTCTTAAACTAAAATTTTCCCTAATTAATTTAACCAAACTTGACTACGAATTAGAGATGTTCATTATCAAATTCTCCTATTAATTTTTCTAAATTTTCTTTCTTACAATTCAAAACATGATTGTGTCCTTCAAAATTGTTAACTCTACATGTCATTTTTTATTGAAAATTTCAATAGCAGACACTTGAGAAACTCTACCAAAATCTCAACCTTATTTTAAAGCTAAATTTGATTAATTAAAGTCAACTATAGTTAGCATGTGAAGTGGCATTATAGTCACATTCAAGTACAAGTAATATTGTAGATTTGGCCTGCTAAGTCTAGTAATCAACTTGAAAGTGTAAATAAGAAATAAATAAAATCTTCCCTCAGATCATAAACCATAAAAAATTATATAATAGATGTCTTAGGAAGCTCGGACATGGTCGAACGCGAAGGTTATCTGGTTAGATGACATTCTGCTCTCCTAAGGAAATCGTTTTCTACATGCTGTTTCCTGCGCAGCCCCCATCTCTCGCTCTTCAGGACCTTGGGTGCCTAGCACACTTTCCGTTGTTATCAAAACAGTTCAACCTCTGCTTTCCTATTGAAATAATGGCAATAAGAACCAAGTTTGTTTGGCCGAAGACCCGGATACCATATACACATAAAATCCTATCCCTTTGAGAGGGACAACCATACCTAAAATTGGAATCAGGGTGACTTGGGGTGTTGGTTATTCTTCCTTCTTGATACTATTTCCAACGCCCAGGCTTTACCCGTTTCAGTCTGAAACTTCCCTGCAAAAAGGGATGATGAGAGTATGCAAGTCAGCTCATGATGTTCTTTTGAAAAATACACAAATTACCAAGAGCCGTTGGCATAATAACGAAATCAACATAACATGGGAAGGAAAACAGGTCTAGCATTGGCACACACACACTAAGAGCACACCCAAACTAAAAGTTTTATAAATTTGATGGTTTCAAACCACCACACTTAGCAATCAAGTCTCACTTTTGTGACCATTTAAATCTACTTAGACAAAATCAGCTCCTCTGCAAAAGACCTGGTATCAGGGAATTCCTCTGACCATTCAAGATATTAAACGAACAAATCTTCTCTACTAGATCACTTCATAAATTTCAAATTTCAGATCAGACAGTCTAATGTAATGTCCAAAGTATTCCCCCAAGTTCATCTGGCTTGAATATGCCGCTAAAAAAAGCATCACATAGTCCCAAAAAGGAATTACATCCTAAAAATAGCAACTGTAGCATTTTGTCATAAACAAGGCATTTCCAGGTCAAATCAGAGGTTGTAAGCCAACAAAATTTCCTCAAAACTGACATTAAAACAGGGGCCAAAAATTTGAGTAGACAATCCAAATTGACTACAACAAGTCCAACAGCATTTTAAGGTTCAAACTGTACAAGGGTTTTAGTATATTAGATGGAGAGTTATTTTTCTTTTTTCAATCGCACAGAATTTTTAAATTTTTATATAGTTTCATATGTTTCAAGAGTAAATTTACTAAATAATATAAAATGAAAACTTTAATAAGAGGAACGTCCTTGAGCTCCATTATGGGTAACTTTCCACAAAAGCGTTGAGTTTGTACCTTACAAATCAAGAAGCATTGACAAATAACTATAAGATATAACAGACAAACCAGATGAGGTGGAAAACCATACCAGCAGTTGACTGGAAAAATTCATCCAAATCCTTCTGCTGCTCTGCACAAAGCCACAAGAACAAATATTTCAGAACTCAAAGATCTAGACCACACAGAATATTCCACAGTAAATACAAAAAGGAATGAGGCAATCACCAAAATAGCCACTTATTCCAATGTTTGCAACCTACAGTAACTTTGAATTCTAAATATGCAGCAAGGGTGGAGCTGCCAAAGTGCCAAACAATAATAGATGTTTAACTTCTTCAATTTTGTAGATCAAAATTGTTTTATAAAGGGTCTCCTTTGGCAGGATGCATTCTGCATAACTTTAAACAAAGAAGAATTTTCTACTCTATGAAATTACAACATTAAAAGCAATCCATACATTCCTAATTATAATAGATAATGGTATAGATTCGTTGGAAGCTAATATGTGCAACATATATTATTATTTACAATCCTACCAAAATAGCATAACATGACAGTAGCTCAACCATGGAAAGAACAGTTATAAGATGTGTGTCAGAAATAAAAGTATAGATAGAACACAAAATTAATACTTAAAAGCTTAATTATCATCAACTTCATAGCAATTTGAGTATACAACTAATTGTAGCCTGAAAACAAATATAAAAAATATGAAGTCACAGCAAAACTATGTTTTATTGGGAATCGAGGAAGACCACAGTGAGAAAGTTTAATACCCTCAGTCTTACATCATATCATGTGCATAAGTGCCTTGCTAAAATATATTTTTCCCCGGTTGATGTTTTAGCTGTTTTGAAGATTAAAAGACAATTTACAGGATTAAACATCAGTTTTTAGATGATCACAACATGATGAATAAATATTTAAAAAGAGGAAAGAAGTTTCAGATGCCACTCACCATCTTCATATTCCAAGGCCTGAAGTATCATCTCCACCTTTATTGAGCAAAGATTAATAAAATTAGGCTAACTTTTATAGCACATAATAAGATCCAAATTAAATATAGGTTCACACTAACATATGCCATCATCATTATTAAATGAAGTTCTGAACAAAACTATGAAAAGCTGGGAATAATTTATATCACTTCTTTGTTGTTTATTCCAATTGGTCTCAAGTTTGGCTTGTGGTAAATCATAAATGTATTTCGGCCCAAATGCAACCCTTAGGAGTCAACAAGCAAAGAAAATAAAGTAACAGAATTCAAACATAATCATGACATTCTATATATTTAACTCTTCCTGCACTTGTTCTTTCCTTCAGATAGGTTCAGTGCTATGCTTTAGCAAGACACTATCTATGAGAATGTTTAAACTTCAAACAGAGAATAAGAGAATATCACAGTAAGATTAAATGGAAAAATCCATAAAAGGATGAAGCTTGAAATGAAAAATGGATAGGAAATCTTAATAGTCAATTTGTGAAATAGAGAATAACCATAAGTCCACAAACCTTGTCCATGTCCTTGACAAATTTAGCTTCTGGAGAAGAATTTGCTTCATACTCCATCCACAAGTGAGCTATTTCCATCGCTTCAGTAAGCCGATTGGATGATGAATCAAGAGATGTGAGTTTACTTTATTCAATCATCAACAAGCTGTTTCAGCAGTGAAATGGAAGTACCTCTAGATCCTCCTCCTAGCACTTTACACATATGATCCAGTGCTTCTTGCTCTCGTCGACTCTTTTCTTCTTTTGAAATGCCATCTGATGGGGTTATGTCCCCAACAATAGCTATTGAAGTACCAAAAAAAAGGAACATCAACAACTAGCTCTGAAAGAAATAACAGAGGAGAAATACAAATGGTATAATAAACTCAAAGATTAGCCTGCTGTAGTTTGCGATACCCAAAACAATGCTCATTCCATTATTATTAAATATTATTACAGAACAATTGATAGGGCTACAGAAGAGCATAAATTTGTATGCATCAAATCAACAGCTGAAATAACGTGAATTCAATTCTTTCATGTGGATTTTAAGGTACTTTCCTGGCTCTCCCACAGAAAGTAAAATGTGCACTGTACAAAGGGTGAAAAATATGTGCATTTGTTTATCTGTGGGTTTTTGGGGCAATTCACTGAATAGAAACTTCTCATAGTCTGGGGTTCATCAACAACACAATATTACTTCTGACATGAGCCACATATAATCAACCATCATTTGTCTATGTATTCACTACCATTCTCTTCCACTACTTCAAAATTAATTTCCACAACCTTGCATTCATCATTTTTCATCTAAATTAATCCAAACTCTGCCAACTCAGCCACTTGGTAAACGATTCATGCCAGATATACAGAAATTATAGATAACAGAATGCGAAGCTGCATACCTTCTGCAATATCGTGGACAATAGCCATTTTTATACACCTGGAAATAACAGACAAACAAATATCAGAAATTTTACCCATTGTGGAATTTTATTATGTGCCCTACAAAAATCAATAAAACAATAAACATGTATATTATAAATGTAATCAAGAAATTACAACTCAGCAAGAGGAGAGGAAATTTACTTGTTTCGGTCGACGCCAGAGATATCTGATGCAATCAGAGCCATCAATCCCATTCGATACATATGATCCGCTATTGATTCTGGATCCTTAACATCTTTTCTGACCCATCCTGCTCTTTTTGTTGTCTAATTCAGACACAGAATCCAAACAGTTACGACGATACAGATAACAAACCACACACAAACAAAAAGTGCGAAATGAAGCCAAGGAGGTTGAGCTTGCATTCAAATGCACAGGTCCAACCGATACAAAAAATTATTCAAATATGAACTCCTCTGTTTCTAATGTTCTCGGCACCTTGAAATTCAGAAAAATATGCTTAGTCCAAAATTCGTTGAATCTTAACCAATAATTTAGTAAGATAGCATCAGAAGAAACCAAAACAAAAAAAGAAATTAGAGTATTTTGCATTCGCATCTGTTTTGGCTGTCGACAAATAGAACGAAACCTAAATCGCCCTTCTGGATAACAAAAACCGAGAACTAACTAGGCAAAATCATCTAAAAATATGAAGGAGGAGCACCTTGAGACGGTGACATATAGAGAGGAAATCAATGGCAGAAGAAGCAGAAGGAGCTCCATCGTCAACCGCTGCAGAAGGAGGATCCACATTGCCGGCGGTGGTTCTAACCGACGACGGGGAGGATGAAGCTGCGGTGGCCATGCGATGACAATGCCTAGAAGCAGCTGGAGACCAACCGTGAGCTGCAACAGATATCGATTTGAGTTGGGTGGAAGAAAGACACGAAGGTATCGCGAAGATGAGCGAAACTGATTTACACACCAACACTCGGCTTCCGCTGCTCATTTTATCTCTTTCTCTCTCTCTCTCTTCCTCTCTCTCTATCGTCTAATTAATTCCTTTGGAATCACCTTTTCCAGATTTTTGGCACTTTTCATATTTCTTTTCCTTCGCATTCAGAGGTTAGAACAGAGAGGTCAACGATTCGGTATACGCGAGCACATGGTAAGTATCTTGCTACGGGTAATTTAATCGTTCATCTTGGAGATTTTCAAATTACTACATGACACGTGTCTTTTAATTGTAACTGAAGCTACTGAGAGCTCTGACCCTAGAAATATTGAAGCATCGAAAACAAAGGAAAGGAAAAGCCTTAATTGTACATGGAAAGAAATATGTTACAGTCATTCAAATCCTTCGTGGATAAGCTAAAGTGAGTCATCTGAGTCTAATATGATAATTTAAATTAAAAAAATCATATCCATTGATTGCCAAAGTATTTGTCTAAATAATTAATTTTTAAAATATTTTTTAAATGATTCGCTATTTAATATAATAAATCATTAAGGATAATTCGCCATAATATACAGGAAATCACCACTTAATTTTTTTCAAAAATTTTTTTTACATAATTTGTCATAATATATGGCAAATCACCAAGGATGATTCATCATATATTATGATAAATCACTCCTTAAATTTTTTTTAAAATTTTTTTTTATGATTCATCATAATATATGGTAAATTACATGGAAAATTAAAAAAATAATTCTAATTGTCAAAATCACATGCAACTAGAAATAAGGTTTTATGAAAAAAAATTAAGATAGTTTGTTGAATTAAGAAAAAGTTAAGAAAAATTTAATCGTCAAAAGAATAATTTTCAATTCCGCAACAAGGTCTTTTGGTAGCTCTTCGTGGTCGATGTTGCACCAAAGGTAGAGTGTAATCATCATCATTATCATCTCTTACTAGTTGAGGTGGGAAGAACATAGATGGAGGAGAATTTAAATTGAACGAAGGAGAGTGAGCCGAATGAATTGGTTGTTAAGGGGTGACAAACCCTTGGTGCACCAAATGGGATGATCTACCAATATCAAAGAATGGACTGGCATATGCAGCAGAGAATGCTGGATCTAATAATGGTGTGAATGCTCCAGTTTCAAACTATTGATCTAAAGGTGTGTAGGGAAACCATGATGGACTGGGAGACTAGACATGTGACTATAGTTGAGATGTTGTATAGGTAGAAGGCATATCTAGAATCTGTGTGCTGATGATGACCCCCTTCATCGAGAATAAGTTCTTTCATGGACATGTATTTGTGAACTTTTTTTCTCAGCCTCCCTTTTAGAATATGTAGGCAGGCAACTGAGATGTAGGTGGTTAAGGTTAGGAGATCCAAGACTCATACTATTCCCCAAAAGCCCGTAAGATGTTCTTACAATTTCTATTTACAGTTTCACGAAAGTTCATAAAAGTCGATGTTGAAAGGTCGTAAAAACTAAGCCTATATAAGTCCTCGACTATGTTAACCTGTAAAAGAAATATATACAAATAGTAAGAATTCACCTAACACATGTGCGCATAAGAGGAGGATAAAAAAAAAAAGCTATGTAGCTGCAATTAATACTTAATATTATACCATGAAACCGGCAGCATTGTGGGATGAATCCATCATCAAGTGTGACTCCAAAACCACCTCATATACTCAGAGGTTTGGTCCAAAGGCTCCATAGACATGGGTACATCAACCATTGCCTCCTGCCATCTATTCCACAAGTTAATAAATCCTACATACTCCTTTATCCAATCTTTCATGGTCATCTTGTATGACAAGCTCCCAAATTAACAGGTTCTATAGGAAGGGGTTGGAGCCTTCCAAATTAACGAAAAACCTGATCAGGTTAATGCCACTTGACAATATGAAAACGTATAAGCAGAATTGATGCGCGCCAGATATCAGGCAATGCCAAGTAATACTCTAGTATAAGCTACTGGAAGGTGGTTGAACTATATAGGCGTCAAATTAGCTATATAAATGACATTGAAGAAAATTTAGTTGCACCGGTTACAGAATCTATAATTAAGTACAAAAATGTGTGGAAACATACCTCGTCATCCTCCATCTCATCAAGAATAACTATATACTATCGTAAGGCTCACTCACTTAGCTTGGGTGGTCATTTGACACCCTTCCATGGTATTAGAGGAAATTGCTCTGTTTTAGGGTTCAAAGCCAATAGCATATGGGGAGCTAATATCAAAAAGTGATCCCAAGCCCATAAGTGAAGTAAGGTCAAACATCCATCGATATTTTGCTCACTGTAGTTTCTAGCATTACGTAACTCTCTGTATAGGAATGTCAACATAGTATAAACCTAATTACATTATATAAAAGCATATAGATCGATCAAGTGCAAGAGATACATTAGATAAACTCTATGTCTTGATTTGTTAGGCATCAAATAGCTCCCTATGAGATGAATGATGTATGCACAAGTGAATTGTTGAACCATCTCATCATCAACATCTTCCAGTAAATCACGAAACTACTCGGCAAGCCATGGAATACTCAGTCTCTAACCATTTAACTTATAAGTTGATGGTTGAACCCTAAGAAACCAATCATAAAAAGGTTGCCCAATCATAGTCAGTGCATCCTAATATTGTCACACCCTTGCACAGTAACCCCAATTGCACAAACATGTCCTTAAAGGTGATTATGCGTTCTCCATAGGTAGTATGGAATGTATGAGTCACTGGATGCCTCATCTCCACAAGTGCTAAATTAAAATCAAATCTTCCAAGTCTAGCAACACCAGAATCTTGTCTATCGAAGTAGTCAACAATGGCTATTGGTAAGACACTGAATCAATCCTCCTGTTCTACATGTCTCAGACGAAAGATTCAATTGTCCTGCACAAGGTAACCGTTAGTGTTTGCACATGAAAACATTTGTAAGTAAACATATACTCACTCGTCCTAGCCACATTGCTTGTGAAACATTGCAAGTCTGTAAGTGAAGTAGAGAAAGATCCTCAAGTCCTAGGTTCATAACATGCTACGAACTAGCCATTGCATCTAAAATCATATACACAAATACAATACATATCATATAAGTAAGTCATGGATTATCATTACTCAATACATGTTATAAAATTTTACTATTTGACTATGAACACAATAATTGTCTAAATTAAACACAATAATCTTAAAATACAGATGAGTACAAGCACAATAATATTTTATGTTTAGCATAACAATGCTTTAATATAGACATAATAACAATGTTTGAATACTGACAAAACAAAAGTAATCCGAGATTCCTTTAGGTTGTCTATGACATGTTAATTGATTATGACCTATTTTTCTACATAGCTTGCATTTGTTAGCTTCCCTTGGTTGTGTCCAATCCATCTCATTACATATTCTAGTTAATCATGGCTGACCTTTCTCCTAAAGCATCAATAGGTCTAGTATCAATAAAGGTGTCTCTAAATTTGGGCAATATACCTCACCTCCAATTGGGTTGAACTTGCTACTATATGCCACTTGCATTATGTCCAAATGGAAAACATGATCTACATATTGATAAGGGTTGCGAGAGATGTTATGTATGTGATAAGGATGTGTTAACATGGGAATTTCCTCGCTCAAAACTCACCACAGTCACAAATGTGATCGGTAAGGCTTACTTTATAACACCTTCCATATTAATGACCTGATGCATTATATTGTTCATCAACCACAAACGATGAAGCTTGGCAGTCAAATGAATGTATGAAATATGCCTTAGGCCTTTCATTAAGGGTCTCACAGAATAATTATTTTGCCACCAACAGTGCGAACCTTTATCTTGAATGTTTAGTAAAGTACTTGTTTAATCTATAGAAGGTGGCCTTTGCAAGGCTTATAATGGGCAAAAACCTGACACATTTGAACACTACATTCATGCTCTCTGCCAAATTTGTGGTCATGTGACCATAATAGGAACAACTAATGTCATATGTTCGTATCCATTTCTCTTTTGGAATCCTCGCAATCCACGTCGTAACCCTATTGTGCATTTTTTGAAATGCGATCAATTGTTCATCAACTAAGTGATGTTTATATGCATGACCAATATCCCTAAAGTTATCTATGTTTAAGTTGCTAGGCACATGTCGCAAGCAAAAAACATGGTATACCCAAGGTGGTTGCCACTTAATTTGTGGATTAGATATGATAGCCAAAATTGTAGCAAGTTTGTCTAAAATCAAACAAACCCTTTGTTTTTCCTTGATCACATGCTGCTTAAGGTTGAAAAAGAACCATATCCATGATGATTTAGTTTCCTCCCCGATCACAACAAATACTAGTGGCACAAAACGCTTGTCACCATTATATGATGTTGCTATCAAAAGTGCGCCATTGTACTTTTTTATACAACCATGTCTCGTCTATTTGGACAATTGGTTTTATATGCTCAAATGCATTAATGCATGACTTAAAGGTCCAAAACACTCTCTGGAACATTTCAATTCTATTGCCTTCTGAGTTGGGTTATAGGGATTCCTTATGAAAGAACTTAACATATGATTCAGGATTGAAATGTTGAACTATAACCATCGACCTAGGTAATAAAGTATATGAGCTCTTCTAGTTCCCAACGGCTAACCTTATTGCTCGATGTTTTGCCTTCTATTTCTTTTTATATGACACTATGTAGCCAAATGTACTTTTTATTCTTTAATGATTTGGGAAACTACCATTTTTGGCTTCTCAATAACCATGCCAATAACACATGATGATATCATGTCAAAATCTAGCTTTAGGTGGTCTTATGATAATGATGCTGGCATGTATGTATGTAGACCTTCATACTCTAAAATTTTCCATCAACCTCCATAAACTATTCGGCATGCCTTAACTTACATGTTGCAATCATTGCCATAATGAATACATCAGTATTCCTTATATATTATAGCAGAGTAATGCATTCTAAATATATGGTGTATTTACATTGAGTATAATTTAATTGCATGATGAAAGCCAACTTATCATCATACTGTAATCTAACATGTAACTCTATATTGTTAATATTCATCGCATCTCCTATATTGAAACAACATCAACGTTAAGCCGACCAAAAAACATAGATGTAGGATCATTATATTCATCAAATGGTGTGGGTTGTATGCCCTCTATCAGAACATCCCCACCATCACACTTATCATCAGAATCATAACTATTATCTATGCCAAGCACATCATAATAATCATTTTCATCCTCAAAGTTGTCCATTATGTCTTCACCTACTGCCAATGGAGAAAGAAGTGTCTGAAAACAATGTGGTGTCTTTAATGAACTTGGCTAAGATGTGTGATCAGTTAGGTGACATCCAAATTACTGCTCACAAGGTAGCAGCAAATCTAACATCTCCATTCTAACTTCATATGCACCAAATAGTGAGGCTTGCTCCTCAATGTCTTTAAGATGATTGTTACCCAATGGTAGAAATAACAATGTATTTGGCATATAATTATCCACTGGTTATGATGTCATGTTGAAATTCACCTCCATAGTAGAAATAAATACATATAATTCTAGATAACATAATTAGGATGAAAACCATGAGTTTGTTTCCCATATTATTTGCACATAAGAATCATCTTCCAAGCTACACACACAATACCTTGTAGGATTTAAGAATATCATATGTCTATATACCAACTCAGACACTGTCTGTATGGTGCCCAATCGAAATTTTTGTTCTACCAACTCCATTAGCCTCTTCAAAGTGATGTTAGCCTCAACTTTTATTGTTTTCACTCTATCACACTTAAATGTTGTGCCCTCATCTATCTCATATATATCTCCATTCACATGAATGCAACTTTGCTTTGTCTTGCAGCTTATTATCTTTTCTTATGACAACACTTAAATGTAAGAACATACAAATTTTATTTTAAAATTATGCTGGACATCAGTTATTTTCATCCCCATTATTTAATGTTTTACATTATTATATTTAACTCACTAATTTATGTATCAATTGATTATATTCTCATTCTACTATTTTTTCCCAATCCTTAGGAATTATCATAATTACCCTATTATTATTCATATTATGTTTGTAATTATATCTAACACAATATATAATTCTTACAATAATTATGATTTTATTGAATATTATAATTTATTTTTAATAATTAATTTTTCCCAATTTAATTGTATCCAACATAATATAATTTCTTCACAACAATGACAATTAATTTTCAAAATTCTTAATTATTTTTTCTTAATTTAATTGTATATTCTTCATCACTTTATGAAATTCTAATGTTACATTTCATTACTTTTTTTTCAGATTGCTTTTGTTATTTTTTTTAGAATTTAATTGTATCCATCATAATTGTTTTTTTAACAATCATGATAATTAATTCATGAATTTAATAATTACTTTCATAATTAATTCTCATATTATCCATAAATAGTTATTTTCCCAAATTGATAATAATTACGATTCATCACTTTTTGAAATCAAAATCTTACATTTCTATAATTTTTTTTCTTATTACTTTTATTATTAAAATTAATTTGCATAGAATTATTTGTTCTTAACAAAGGAATAACATCATAAAAAACAACTATTTTTCTTTCCTTTTTCTTATATTACATTTTTCAAAATTAATACTAATTGTTAAGGTAGATAATTTTTTCTAGCCTTCAAATATTCTTATAAGAATTTTACAATATTTTTTCTAAGTTTAAATAACAAATTCTTTGCCAATTTTTTTGTCCAGAATATAATTTTTTTTTTACTCCTCACTTTTTATTTGATAAAAAATTGCAGGAAATATATACTTCTACAAAAATCATATTATAAACAAATAAAACCACACCCACCACATTCATATATCACATATGAAACATATTATGAACTGGTAAATTAAAACTTTCTCTAAACTTTCACTAAATCAAAATAATAAATAAATAATATAAATATTTGGTAGTACACTTACATTAATATTTTCTTCTACCAATAAATAATAATCTACCCAAACAACATCAAAAAATCGAATAGTTGAAGAAGTGACACAGAGGAAGCTAGTAAATATGAAAAGAGCTAAAGATGAGAAATGCTAGAAACAAAATATGATCTGAAGGTGTAGTGAAGGATGAAAGTTCTGGGAGGAAAAATGTGAGGAAAGGAAGATGAGAAACGCAGAAGCAATTGTAAGGAGAAGCAATCTAGGGTCACATATTTAAAGACAATTCATAGGGCATTTTTAGTCATTTTGCATGTGGATAATATCTCTTCTCAACCAATCAGATGCAACGATCATTTCTTTCCTCCAATAGAAACACACCACGTGTCCAATAATTAAATTTTTTTACCATTCACCAATATCTAGCCGTTGCTTTTCAATTGGTCAGGGCCAAAATGCACCACAAGTCTAATAATTAAATTTTTTTACTGTTCACCGATATCTAGCCATTGTGTTTCAACCGATCAAGGTCAACTTTGTCCCTAATTGATCAGCTATCACATGCTATGTAGTAGGTTATAGCTATTTTTTATTTAAAAAAAAAAAGAGCATATTCTCCATCAAAGGAGGGAAATTCGCTGTGGAAAGCCACTAGGCCTAATGAGATTTGCCTTTTTTGGGGACGAAGCCAATGTTAAAAATATAGGATTAAACATCTTGGTATTTACTCTTAACCCTTCTAAATGCTGCAAAATAATTTATTTTTTTGGTATATGTGGCTCAAATTTCCAACAAATTGGATTAAGTAAATTTATTTTTATCAACACCATGTGAAGGCAAATGTAGTGGGGCCAAAAATTGTTAATTTCTGACAATCCTTAATGAGTATGACAAAACTAAATGGTGATTGTTAGAATCTATCCAATTCAAGCTAGGACTAAATAATCAAGTTATCCTTCTTGGCCATTGACAAATAAAATCACCATATTTGGTAAAGTAGCAAAAATGAGAAAAATATAATTTGGTTCTACACCTTTGGCTATTAGATGAATTTGGTCCCTAAAAGATGGAAAGTACAAATTTGGTCCCTCAAAAAGTGCACCATGATTAGAGTTGGTCCTTATGTTATGAGGATGTTAAAAATTATCTGATGTGGATTGTTTTCTTCTGATTGGACACATTATCTACTGAAGTGGATTAGTATCTTGTCATCTCACTATACACATAACTAACTTGGACCTAATTCAATACATCAACGTTCGATAACTTAAGGTTTTAGCCGAGTTCTCTTAATTGCAAAAGAGATAGAGGTGATGGAAGGGAATGCCTTCTCCATACATCACTGAAGGGACAGGAACAATGGAGCAGGACGACGTCAGCTAATAATTAAACACAAAACAACTAAAATTAGTGTATGTTGCCTCATTTTGCATTTGTTACTAGTGACGACCAACTTTGATCACTAAGGAATAGTAGAGGGACCAAATTGATGCAATTTTGTAAGTAGAGGGATGCAATTATCAAGTGGCAAAAGTTGAGGTACAAAAAGTTGCAACAACTTCATTAAGTCATCAATGTCTGCTAAGTAACACTTAACAAACAACTAGCATTCATGTGTTGGGTAGATGAAGTATATCTTACTAAGGGTATGATCCTATATCAGTAATTATGTATCCCTTTATTTATTTCACATGGAAGGTAAGCAATAGGGTTTAGTAGAGAGGAAAAACATAGTCCTAAAAACATTAGTCCCTTTAAGATTTAAGAGTGATTAGTGCAATAGCATATCATTTAGTGCTACCTCCTGAGTTTATGGGTATGTGTCTAGTGCTTCATGTGTCAAGGCTATAGAAGTATTTGCCCAACCTATGTCATGTGCTAGAAGTGCAAAACATTCAATTGGATACCAGGTTAAATTATGAAGAATTTTAAATGGCTCTTTTTAATAAGCAAGTCAAAAAGCTTTGTTCAAAGGAGATTGTATATGTAAAGGTTTTATGGCACCATCGCCTCAAGAATAAGCCACGTGAGAAGTTGAAGAGGGCATGTGCAAATTAAATTCGAGGACTAAATTTCTTTAAGGGGAAGAATTAACATTCTTGAAAATTTTGATGCTACATACCTTAAATAGGGAAATTTTTTTTAAAATTATTTTGTGATTGGTAAAAAGTAAGGATATACAATTAAAGCAAGAGTAAATTTTTATACTGAAGGAATATTGAAAAAAAAATTAGAAGATTTAAATATAAACTGAGATAACATTACATCTAAGCTTGAGATAGCATTTGATTTTGTCGTATGTCCTTTAATGAAAATTATCAAATTACTCGTTAGAAATTATTCTTCCTCTCGCATTTCTCTATTTATGTGCAACATTTATCAAAGATATTTTGTCCAGCCACCATTCCATCATTTCCTTTATGATTCCTCATTGTCGTCCTTAAGTTGTCACCAGCCGATGTTGATCCCTTTTCCCACGTGCATGGTAGCAGAATAGTGCATTAAGGTTTGATGGGAGTGCATGCATGATTTTAGACCCATTTAAGCAAAAATTAGTGCATTTTTCTTCAAATTTCCATAAGGCTTTAGTTTTAGGTTGATTTTCAAAGCTTTATCCCTTATTCTCATGAATTGATTGCATGGTTTAACTTTTGAATCTGAAACCCCCCTTTTTATAGCATGAAAATGACAAAAATTTGATGTTTTAGCTTGAATTACGTGTGATTTGGTCGAATTGAGCTTAGGCATCATGTTCAAGGTGAAATTTGAACATTTCTCCCTTAGTTTCAATTATCATTTTTGTGTTTTAGCTCCTAGATAGAAAATCTTCAATTTAGCTATGTGTATTCATACTTGTAGGGTGATGAACTCTAAAGTTTATAAAATCTTTTATCATCATTGAGCATAAAAGGTGTAACATTCAAGAAAAATCACTTCATTAACTAATTGATTTTAAAGGGGGAAATTTATTTTTTTAAAATTTTGAAAAGTGAGAAATTGGATTTAGAGTTAGTATAAATTTATAAAATTTTAGGGAATATTGGGAGAAAAAAAGAAGAGAATAGAAGGAATAAATTTTATATGACTTAAATATAAAATAAATAGTTTTCACTCCAAAGATTGAGGCTGGCACAAGTAGATAAGCCTCACCTTTTACACTCTCAAACCCTAAGTTCAAGCCCTCCCTCTTGCAACTTTAAAAAATTTTGTTTCTTTTTTGCTATGACACATGTCCCCTTAGTGAATTTATGAAACTACCTTTAATAATCCTTCTCTTCTCCACATGATTTTCTCCTTCGCGTCGCATGTCTTGAATGCAAAAGGGAGATTATGGGCTTATCCTCATAGGTTTGAACCAACTAGTGTATTCTCGATGAAGCTCCATCATTTTCATTCACCATTTGTCACTCTCTAGCTGGAAATTTTGCATTTTTTAGGCAAGAATCTCTTATTCTCTCATTTCAAAATCAGGTTTTGTGTAAGAGGGAATTTGGGCAACAATGGGTGAGGTTTTTTAGCTAAATTTCTTGAATGCTTTGCCTTTATAATGATTTTTTATTCTTTTCCCTATGATTTTTTTAATCAATTGTGCCATTACTTTCTGAATTTTTAGAACCCTTTTTGGTAGCGCAGATATTGGCGTAAAACTTGTTTTGAGCTTGATTTTGGCATGATTCCATCAAATTACATTGGGCCTTTTATTAAAAGGTGGTTTTTAGTCCTTTCACATACATTTGTAGTGATTAAATTCATCCATTTGCTTCTAATTTAAAAATACCCTCCAAGTAGGGTGGAGAAATGTGATGATTTTTGGCTCCTCTACCATCATTAAGCCTTTAGAGGAAATGGATTAAGTTGTTAGAAGTTTTTGTTTAAAGTGATAAGTTAACTTTAGGACGTTTCTCAAATTTATCTTGAATTTATTTATTGAAAGGGGGATAAGGTAAATGAAAACCTTTTTAAAGTTAAATGAATGACCTTAGATAATTATTTTAATTCAAGGACTAGTTTTTGAACTTGATTAGTTAAGCCATATTAGTGAGATTGAATAAGTCATGAATATGGAAAAGTGTATAGTAAATTGTGTTATTGATAATTTTATGGCATTGGATATTATTTAATAAAATTATTTGGTCTGAAATTAGGATAGGTGGATCATCTAAAGCCATTGATGAAGTTGGATAAATTCTTATTCTTAAAGGAGAAGTTAAAAAAGAAGTTTCATTGGAAGTGTTTTTAATTTGGGTAATTAAATTTAAATGAATTAAATTGGAATTAGATGAGTCATTTAGGAAGCATATAGATTTTGCTCTTTGTGATAAAGTCAAGCAAAAAGTTATATGACCACTTTAGGTGATGGTTATAAGAGTTAGCAGATACTAGTGGGTACTTAGAGTGTAGTAATCTAAATGATTATTAATATTGAGGTCAAAAAATTAATAGTAGTCAAAGTGATAAATAGATTAATTAAATATGTGAGGGTTTGACATTGGAAAATCTATTTGAATTAAAATGTTCCCTGACATAGGAAGTTAAATGTGTTACTTGTCTGTATAGTTTTGTAGAGTAACAATTTGTGGCGGGTGATTAGGAGGGAGTCTTTAGGAAGAGGTTTGTGTCTTCCCTCCAGGTGAGTAAATATTACTAACTATGCTCATTTTTTGCATTTTGAATTTTCCCTTGCGAATTAGTGAATTTAAACTCTAATGCTGTAGGAACAGACATCCTAAAATATACAGATTTCTCCTTGAGAATTCCAATGATAAAATCTCTGGAAATTCTTTGTTATAAAGGAGTTCTTATACATTATTTACTTTCGTATTGAAATTTAGCTGTCGTATGATTTTATAAAAATTTCTAAATGGATTGTTTACTGCATGAATTTTAGAGAATTTCTTATTTCCAATTATTGCATGTCTTTTTAGAAATTTGGCAAATCACTAATTGGATATTTGAAATTGATTTGCATGGTTTTAAAAGAAAATGTTATATAGCAAATATGTTAAAACATGACCTTGCAGCTACTGGTAGTATGCGTTATCCATGTTGCACCATGAACTATATCACCATACTAAGGCATTGTGCCATATTACTGACTATTCACAAGCCGTTACTTGTACCAACTATTGTATAGTACTATTTCTACTAGTAATAGCTAGCGATTGATTATTGTTATTGTTGGTTTTGTGGAATGTTTTTCCATTAGGTATTTAAAGTCTCATGGTTTGAATTGCTTACCAATGTTCTTTCTTTTTGCAAGTTTCCTATAACTGGTATCAAACTTATAATTTTATAATGTGATTCATACTTTATTAATTTTAAGTACTTCGAATTACACAAACCCACACTGGTTATTTGGAATAATAAAATGATTGCTAAAATCTCTACCATTTCATTATGTTCCCCTCCTAGTATAGTTAGTGATATTTACTCACTAAGTGTTGTCACTCACTCTAATTTTCTCTATTTATCATAGAGTAACGAGGATTTTAGACCTCACTCAGTTGTTTAAAGTCTAGTATGAAACCTGTTAGTGAGCCTACTTTGTCCATAAAGGCAAGGATGAATTTCTTTTGATGTTGTCATATGTTATATATATATATATTACTTTAGTTGCTCCATTTGTCATAAGTAGGGATTAATGGTGGTATTGTATTTGTATTGGGCTGTCTAATTGTATTCTTTATAATGGCGGAGCTTTTTTCCTTTTTGATTCACATGTTTTGGTAGTTGAAATTTTGATAAGCATCTATTTCAAGAGAAACTCTGCAAAAATTTTCACATGAAAGTCATGTAATCAATTACATACTTTTATATGATCAGTATGAATATGCATTCCTTTATGTAACTTTGAGATCAAATTATTTAGGCTGTTAGGCTTATTTTTAGTTTATGAGGGTGGGGTTTACTTCAGCCTCCACAAAGATCACATCTCCTTAATTAGGGGTGTGACATCATGAGTTTTCATTTTGATTTGTAAATGGTATTATAATTTTTCTTAATTTTCTTAGATTTTTATTGATGTAAAAGGAAGGATAGAGCAATGGAAAACCTTGTTTGACTGATGAGGTGGCCTTAGATGATTATCCTAATTTAGTGACTAATTTTGAACTTGGTTCATTGATGCATGATACCACATTAATGAAACTGACAAATTCTTAAATATGGAATAAGGATAAAATGAAGCATGTTGGAGAAGATTTAAGGCATTAAGCACTATTTAACATCATGAATTATTTTTGGGACTAAGAAAGTGTCATTTCCAAGCCATTGATGAAGTTAGATTATTAGTGAACATAAAGGTGGAAATTGGAGAAAAATATTATTAAAAGTGTCTTGAAATAGAATTTGGATAATTAAATTTTCAATGAATTGAATCTATGTTAATTAAGTTATATAGGAAACTTATTATGTTCCTAATTGGGATTAAGTTAAGCATGTCATCGGCCTTGTTAAAGTTATGTTTATTTAAGAATTTGAACAAAATAATAAGTAAAAATTGCTGATGGGGTTAAGGATATAATTATGGAGGATTGTGTTTGGTAATCGAAGAGTTACAAAAACTATGGTATATATTTATAGTGCAAAAGAAACCTATTGGTTAAATAAATAACTTGATAAAATTAGTTATATTGTTTCTAATTAGTAGAGGTTAAGAGTATGTTGCTTAATGTTATAGGTCCTAAGGACTAATCGTGATCAAGGGCATTATTAAAGGCTTTAAGGAGAGATTTTTGTGCTCTTCTCCAGGTGAGTAGATATATCACAACCCAAATTCATTGGTGATGTATACTTTAAACCAACCTAACTTAGTCAACCTAAGATAACACTCTTATAATTTCCATAAAATATCGATAAAACACATTAGACATACTTTAAAATGCAAATTCAACAATTTCATTATGATATCAAATTGATCAACTTAATAATGTCTCAAAATATATATTTAGTATAATAAGGATATAGCCCATACAAAGCTTACAATACTTCACAACATTTATAAACCCCAAATACCAGACATCTAGTAGCCATCACTGTGGAGTAAGAAGTACACTGTGATTAACCCAAAATGACATACCAAAAAGTATAGACAATAAATAACAAAATAACAATAGAGACCTTAAAGTTTTTAACAAATAGCAAGTTTCGATAAAATAAAAATATCATTTCTAAACCTTATAATTTTGTGTAAAGTGGGTATCAAGGAAATAACTATGATCATCATACCTAATCCTTTTTACCGAATATGTCTTAATAATTCATACTCACATCCCTTTACTGGATATGTCTTAATAATTCATTTTAACAAGGTGCACCAAAATCGTTACCTTTGCTAACGGATACAAGGTTTTTACTTGAATTCCCATCTAACTTTTTAATTATTATAACTATTGAATATAAATAAATGCTTAAGAAACCATATATAAAATAATATAGTAGTTGAAGAAGATAAAATTATATGAAATATTATCATGAACTTAAGAGTAAAGAAAAAGGAATAATTAAAGTAAGAGTTTCACCGTGACCTTATATTTCCACATATACTCATAATACCATTTTAATAGCATATAGTATTTCAATAATCTTATAAATCATCATATAGTATACATCCATACATATCATATATCCATAATCAAAAGGTATGAAAATCATGATATTTCTCCTATAGGACGCAGAGTATAAAAATAAAAGCAAGTGAAAGTTGGATAAGAAAATAAAATCATTTGGTAAAATGAAAGATATTACTTTGCTAATTATACATTCACCATCAATAGTAAAGGTCTCCTATTTCAACAGCATAACCTTGATTGAAGAGGTATCCACAAAGCTACCTATCACAAAGTTAAAATATGAACGCTAATTCCATGACCTCTATTTCTCTTATTCACTCTCAATTTCGAATGAGAAAACTAAGAAATGTTTGTGCTATTTATAAAAGTTTACTAGTACTAAGTAAGTTACTATTTGGTACTATGCAAGTTACTATGCTACCGATAATTTACTATATAAGTTACTATACAACCAATATTAACTATGCAAGATTATTACGTTACCGGCAATTTACTATACAAATTACTATGCTACTAATATTTACTATGTAAGTTACTCTGTGTACTATACAAGTTACTATATTACCGACAATTTATTTTGCAAGTTATTATGTTACAAATATTTATTATACAAGTTACTATGTTGCCAATATTTACTATGCAAGTTACTATATAATGTTAAATATATTATTTTTATCATATGATATATTTTTTCTTTCATTTTACTACCTAATAATTTGTTAAAACTATAATTCCTACCACAGTCATTATTTTTTACTTTCATTTTAATCCTTAAAATTCTATTTTATTTCTCTAATGTTGTTCTTAAAATCATCTTAAGTTTAACTAGAATGTTATACTATTATATATACCCCTATAAAGATTATACATCTCCAACTATGTATATTTTTTGGATGCTACAATAATATATATATATATATATACATACATACATATTTTTTTTGGGTTATTATAAGATATTATTAGCTACGCTTATGTTTTTTATTTCAAAATGTTCATTTATGGATTAATGTTTTTATACATTCTAGTGCTTTAGGCACAAACATCCTAAGATCTACTGTTTCTTCATTGAGAAATTTTCTAATCCTTTAAAAATTCTTTTCAAATTGTGTTGTAAGGTTCATTTACAATGGCATTGATTTCTATACAAGGATTTAAATATAACTAATTTTCTGAAATGTCTTGCTGAAGGTGTGTTATCTGCCATTTTGAGGATTTTTTTTTATTAAACCAGATTTATTGAATGATTTCCTATATTATATGATTTTTAGATATATGGAGATTTACAGTTCGAATATATTGGTAATGATTTTTACAATTATGAAATAACTTGTTTTATTGGAGTTTCATCTAGCACAAAACCTTATAGCTAACGGTAGTAGGAATTAGTCATGGTGCACCATGAATTAAATCATTGTACTACGGCTTCATACGACTGATCATGAGCCATTTTGCTCACCACTTATTACTGTAATGTATTGTACTATTAGCAATAGCTAAAACTGAATATAGTTTACTAATTAGTTCTGTGAGATGTTTTTTCATCACTATTTCTTTTTTGACTTCATGGTTTTGAATGTTTGTTAGTACTTCTCATTCTATAAAGTACCATAGTTTTCCACAAACTTATAATTTTTTAAAGTGATCTATATCTCACTAATTTCATTTGGTTTGTACGTTATTTTGGTTTATTGAAATAACTAAAGGTTTGTAAAAGCTCTAACATTCACTTTTGTTCACTTCCCAATATAGTTAATGATATTTGTTCACTGAGTGTTTTCACTCATCCCTATATTATCTATATTTTACATATTGTAGCATTGACCCTAGACCTCCATCTGTCATTTAAAGTCCATATTGATCCATTTTGTGAGCCTTGCATGGTCCACATGGGCGAAGCTAATTCTTGTTATAACTATTGTTATTTTGTACTCTAGTAACTCCCATTGTCCTAGGTAGGGATCAGTGAATTTGTTGTATATATGGAACTATTGATTATATTTTCCTAAGAGCAAAGCTCTCATTTAATTTTTTTGACTTACAGGTCTCAGTTATGAAAATTTTTGGGAGTCCATATTTTCAAAGGGTCTTTGTTGAAATTTCCACCCAAAAGTCAAATGGTGAATATTT
Source organism: Delonix regia (assembly GCA_037074485.1). Taxonomy (NCBI): domain Eukaryota; kingdom Viridiplantae; phylum Streptophyta; class Magnoliopsida; order Fabales; family Fabaceae; genus Delonix; species Delonix regia. The sequence goes on from CM073451.1 coordinate 22,602,446, forward strand.
TATTTCTATATTGGCATAAATTAGTAATTGTCATTTGCTAGGCTTGTTATTAAATTGTTCAGGTTGGTTAACTTTTTTGGGTTTATGGAGGTAGGGTTTACTTCATTCTCAGTGTTAGTCACACTTCTTTAGTTAGAGGTATGACATTATTGTTTGAGTCGTCCTTCTAGTCCTCAATTTCTATTGCTATGTGTTTTATAGGCCAACATCATCCTTCTCCATCACTCTATCTCTTTTGCGATAAAGAGAACTTGACTAAAGGCATAGGTTGCTGAATGCTAATGTGTTCGATTGGGTCTAAGTGTTCTTTTTTTTTTTTTTCCAATATGATTGGGTCAACGTTGGTGATAAGATGGCAAGGTACTAATCCACTTCAGCAGATAACTAGTCTAGTCATAGGAAAATGGTCCACATTAAATAATTTTTAATGTACTCATGATGACAGGACCAACTCTAATCACAGTGTAATTTATTAAGGACCAAATTTTTACTTTTCATCTTCTAGGGTCCAAATTGATCTAATGGCTAAAGATGAGGGACCAAATGCATATTTTTCTCGAAATGGAACCCACTAAACCAAAGGACAATATGATTGCCTTAAGGAAGAGAATGGACAGATCTTTAATGTTGTCTTTCCTCACTGGAAAAAAGATATAGAAGTTAAGAAGGATTCCAATGTGTTTTAAAGAGTTATGAAGACCTTTTGGGTGGTTTGGAGTTTAATTGAAGAGATTTAAATTCCATAATGCTTAAATAATTAAGTGTGGAGCAAAGAAAATTAAATTTTTGTGCATAAGTGTATGTTGACCACCTAGACCCCAGTCTGTGGCACCATGTGGTGCCAATTCTATTTTAAAAAATAAATTTTATCAAAAGACTTCTCTAGACACTGCAATGGCAAGAAAGCAGCAGCTTATGGTGCCAAGAGTACAAAAATGTTAAAACACTATATTTTGTTTTATTTAACATTATTTAACTTTTGGAAGTCAGATTTGGAGGGTGAGCTTAAAGAAGAAAGGCTGAAGATGAGTTAGGGAGTATACTGGATCATAACTCAAAAAGCTCGCTTAATCTGATAGATCCAGCCCAAAAAAAAAAAAACCTAAATGAGAAAAGCTTGATTAAAAAACCCATTTTGTAAAATGGGCTAGATTTGGACTTCTTTTAAAGCCCAACCCAAGTCACAAAACTTGAATCAATATTTTTCATAATATTAAATAACTTAGTATTTAAGTAAAAACTTAATTTAATTCTTATAAAAAGAATAGTAGTTCAAATTTAAGATTTAAAAATTAAAACTATCTTAATTTTAAAGAAAAAATATATATCAATTTAATAATGAGATTAGTTCATTGTTTATTCAAGGTGGTTATTCATAAGGGTATAGATTAAATGTGACATGATATATTGGTAAGGAATCAATAATTGGGGCCATCCATTCAAAGGATTTATGTAAGGACAATAATTAGTTTATATTTATAACTTCCCTATATATAATCATACGAGTAATAATTACCATAAACTATAAAGTCTATCTCAAATTCTAAGTAATAAATAGACTTAATTACAACTTAAAACAATCTGTTAGGTCTGATAGGCCTAACTAAAACAAATAGATAGAAGTCTAAATTAAAAGCCCAATTTAAAAATAGACTCAGACTTTTTAAACCAAAGCTTGGCCTGCTTTTTATGAGCTCAACCCATGATTAAGTCTATTATGGAGCAAAGAAAGAAGGAAAATAGCTTAATTGAAGGGAGCTATAAGAGGCCAAGGTTGATCCTTCTTAACCAAACCATCATGGATGAATTTGTGGAGGTGTCACCAACCTTAATTTTCTTTTTTTCTTATATGTCCTTTTCTTTTCTTTTCATTTTGGAGTTTCATTTGTAATTGAATTAGTGTAATCTTTATCTATGAAGGATTTTATTTCATACATATTTGGAACACATTATGTTCCTAATGATATTATTGCCCATGTTGGTTCCTAATGACATTACTGCCCCCGTTAGTGTTATTAAAATTTTCAAATACATGTTTTATTTTGTATGCAAGTTACATATAGGAAAGAGATGATGATGATGATGACTTTTCATATGGTGGATAAGAAAATTTGAACTTAATAAAATTATTATTTCTTTAAATTTTTGGAACTTTTTGAATTAGTAGATTTTGTTATTCAAAAACTTTTTAATTTGACTTGAACCTATCAAAATTTAAACAAAGAGTTTGAACTTTAAATAAGTTTTTTTCCAAATATATATTTTTTATTTTATTAAATATAACTTGTTTTATGTTTTTACCAAGAAATTCAAGTACCCACATACATCCATGAGGACTCACATTCGCATAGGAAATAAGGATAGGGAAATAATTCCCATGTAGCAAAGAATAAGAATAGGAATAAAAAGTTAATCACTGAGATAGGAAACAAGGTGATTTTGAATTTTGGGTCTAGAATTTAAAGTTTACGAAAAAAAAATAGAAAATAAGGTGGCACTTGGATTAGGATTGCATATCGTTGAGTAAGGCTGCACATGGGTTAGGTCAAGCTAATTTTTTGCATGACCAGAGACCCAACCCGATTTTAAACCAAATTTCTTTTTTAGACCTAAGACTTGCCCTAGCTTAATTTTGACCCAGTAAGTGACCAGGGTAGGTCAAGTTGATTAATTTTTTTTTAATTTACTAAAATAAATTTTACTAATAAAAAAATTTTAATGAAAAAATAGGAAAAAAATAAAGATATATAATAAATAAAAATGAAATGAAAAATAAAATTAAGATTTAAACTGAAAAGTGATTAAAATTTGAAAATAATTAATATTATAAATATTTATTATAAATAAAGTTATTATATATAATTTAAATAATTTTAAAAAAATAAAAAATAATATCAGGTGGGGTCTTGGGTTTTCACAGACCCAATCCAGTGAGGCAAATTTTGTAAATTCTTATATTTTAACTTGACCCAACTCAATCTGATATAATTAAATTAGGCCAAATTAACCGAGTCATTAGCCAATTGTTCACCCCTATTGCTTAGGCATCAATTGCGCACGCCCAACTTTGTCAATGTCATCTATGCTTTTTATCGAACGCTTCAAATGATGCCGCGTCGCCAGTTTAGTATAATAAATGAAAAGCACTGTCGTTTTCAACATTCCCCTTTTGAATTCCTAGGCACAGTGAATCTCTTCCGTTAAGGGATTCACGGCTATTCTTTCAATTTCTATTTTAGAGCGATTTTAGCATGAATGATTTCAAGTTTTGTTTCAAATAAGGGCTCCGTTAACCTAAATCTTGAATGAATCATCTGTCCACAAGTTGAATTGATCTTTTGCAATATTTGTCAAAGAAGAATCTGACCTTAATATCCAATAAGCAAATAGATTCTATGCATAGAATTGATTCCTCTGAAGGAGTTCCCATTCTTCGTATTCACACACAAATAAAAAACTCCTATTTTACTTTACCAAACCTCATAACTTTATAGTACTTTTCAATTCTGATACCCATTTCCAGACTGCACTTCTTTCGTATCCCACAGCCAGCATGGAACTCATACAGTTGCATTACTTCTCTTATGGGCCAAGAAAGAATACATTTCAATGGAATGATAGAAAATGAAAATAAAAATAAGATGGGAAACGTGAAAATGCTTTTATGTAATAGAATTTTAAATTCATATATTATGTTTGGTATAATATTAAAAAGATGAGTAAAAATTGAAAAAAGAAAATTAATCAAATTACTATAATACCTTTTCTAAACTTTAAAATTTTAATTATTTATATGTTTTATTTTGAACAACAAATCCTTATCTTTTATCTCGGAGAAACCATATTTGGATATCCTCTTTTATCCATTTAAATATAAATTTTCGTTCTTACAAAAAAAAAGAAAGAAAAAAAGCTGCTTCTTCCTTGATCGTGTTCATGTAGTTGCTCATCTGGCTAATCTGGTTCTTTCATATCAGATCTCCAATTTGGTCAAAGATGACGACCACTTCACACGAAAAAAGTAAATGGCTATGGATTGAACGAAAACACAGATTGATCCTTTTCAAAACGCAAATCTTCAACTTGGACCTTCCCTATCTCCCCGGCCTTTCTTCTCTCTCTTCTATCTCTCTCTAGCCATCCTTCTCTCTATTCTCTCTCTTCTGTCTTCACTGACGACGATCTTTGCCGGCGACATCCAAAGGAGGCTTCCCTCTCTCCCTCCTTTTCTTCAATCTCTCTGTACAGAGGGAGTGGTGAGTCACACAGTGCACGAAATAACGTGGTCAATATCTCTCTCCCTCCCCCTCATCAAAACGCAGTGCAAGCAGCGACCACTACCCAATCACAACTTTATTCTCTCATTTTCTGCTCGACCGGCCATGGGTGTTCTAAAAAAGGGTATAACAAAAAAGGGAAAGGCATAAAGGAAAGAATGTGATAAAATAACAAGGGTATAATGTTCATTTCACATTCCTGGAATGATGTATCTACATAGCTTGAGAGATTGGCCATTACCTAGATTGTGGGAATTAGGATTCCCAATCCCATTCCTTTGCCAAGTTTGCATTCAAATATGGGTATGGGCTTAATTATGTATATTCCGTACTCTGTCTGAAAGTTAGCAAGAAGCTCCATTTTCATCCAATCCAATATATTAGAAACAAAGAGTATTTAATGGGTTTTTTTTAATTATCCACAAAAAGAACCTCTTTTTAGCTATTCCGAGTTTTTGATTCTCCAGAAACACAAAGAGTACCAGGCACAATCATTCAGAAAAATCAACGACACTCAAATACTTAGGAAAAGAAGAGGAAAGGGTTCAGCCACAATGGTTGAAAAAAAATGCAAAAGAAGGCTACCCAAGACTTATATTAACACCTCTTCCATGATAGCTCTGTTTCAATGAAGCTCCACAGTGGATTCACTTAGTTCTTGTAATCGCCTGTTACTATGCAAATCTCGAACGAAATTACTACGTGCATCAGAAGCTTCATATTCATCCAAAACGACATGCGGCACTGGTTAAGCTAATTACAAACTGGTGCAGCAAAAAGCTTTGGAGTGTTTGATGAAAAGAACGGACAGGATTGGTGGAACTGCGGGTGCAGCTGGCCCTTCAATGGTTTGTAATCCTGATCCGGTGGCACTCCTGCTCCTTGCCCCACACGCGACTATTGGCATCCCTATTTATATCATCCGACCATTTATTGATATTTCAAGAATAGTTCCTCGCTACTAGCATACCATGACAAATTACTCCTACCGAAAATTCTATCCTGAAGCTCTAACATAGAATTTTCTATCAAATTAATTAAGATGAATTCTTTAGTACAACTGAAAAAAATAATTGTACTAATATAATTATTATATGACATACTAAAAAAAAAGTGGTAATGATGTGTCAATATGCTTACCATATACTAATTTAAGATAATTTATTGTATTTCTATTTTAACCTCAATATTTAAAGATTTTATCTATAAATTCAAAATTTTTTTGTGAATTTTTTTATTTGCCCTCTACTTTTTATTTTTAAGTAACCCTATAAAATATTAATTTATTGATTGAAAATAAAGATAAAATTAGAGATTTGCAAAGTTATTGGAATAATAGAGAAAGGATAGAGATGAGTTATCAAATTTATAAACTAATATTTTTATGTAAGTACTTGAAAAATAAAATGTAGAGGGAGTAAAGGGAAAATTTTGAAAAGAATTTTTGGTTCAATAAAATTTAAAAAATATTAGAATTAAAATATAAAAACAATAAATTATTTCAAATTCGCATACAGTACTCATATTTTGACACATAATTAATATTGCCATTATCTAAGTGTGTCATATGATTGCCTTTTTTAGTTCCTTCAAAGAATTTATTTCAAATTAAAGCTACACAACTAATTTTATCAATTGGTACGCTTAAATATTCACTTTTGATGTTTTAAGGATTTGGATAAGAATGGGCAACATCGGATCTAATAGGTATTTTAGAACTTATTCACTTCAGTAAGTCGGAAGATTTTTATAAATATTTTAAGAATCCGTGTAATAATATAATATTCACTACTATATATATATATATATATATATATATATATTGAAAGTTGAAGTACATATTTAATTATCAAAATGAAAGTTATACATAGGTTATTTGACAAAAAGTTTATACAAGAATTAGTTGTAACTACCCCGTGAAAATTTTGACCTGATTGAAATATATGTAATATAAAATAGTCAACTATTTGTGCACCATTCAATACATCGAAATTATTATCTGCTCTGGGCGCTCTCTCCGCGACATTTCTCATCTAAGAAAACTGAAGGCATGATAAATAAAACCTAATTAAATAGGAGAAGAAGATGATGCTGCCTGAGAGGCACAGTCGGACCATATCTGCTCACTCATACTCAAAGCCTTGAAGATCTGAGCCCTAGTACCTGGGATTTGGAGCAGCAGCATCATCACCAACCCCTCATGACACTCTTTTCCCGTTCTCACAAGTTTAGTGCAGCAAGGCTCACTGATGGTTTCCATGTCTTCCATGAACATAACATTGAAGATCTCATTGCTGCATTCTCCACTCAAATTGTTCAAACATTGATCGAGGAAGGGGTCGATGTCGGCGGAAGGCCCAATGGACAGAACATTGACGTCGACATCATCACTGATGGGACCTGGGGAATAGTAGTCATCATCACCCTCTTCTGCAAGCGTAGGTGAAAACGGGAGGGCAGAAACTGCGAAGCAAAGAGCAGTCATTGTAAACATTTTATGAAGCTTGGCCATATTTGTGCTTGTGTTGAAACTTTTGTGTGTGGAGTAGAGGGAATTGCTCTTGCTGCTGTTGGAGGGTGATGGAGGGAAGGGGTGAGAGCAATATCGTTATATATTGTCACTGTCATCACCTTATTAATTGTTTGGAGTTTTGGAGGGTCTTTCACTTGAGCATTGAGTTTTAGAGAAAAAATATGAAACTCACAAATTTAGTGCCGTTAATTATAAGTGAATAGTGATGAAGGAAAATGAGAAAACTTCCTGTCTTCAAATTTTCTGAACTGCTTTTTTTTTTTGGTTTTCGGATAGGTCTTATTGGCCCATATATATCGAAAGTTCTCACATGAATTCAATTAACGAAGCTGCGATATATTTGCACGTAAGTTTCACAATTTCCTTCATCACTATTTACTTTAACGGAATTCAATCAACTTTAATCAGTAAGTTTCATATTTCTCCTCTATAACTCCAAGCTCAAATCATATTACCTCCAAAACTCCAAAAAATCAATGAGGTGACAGTGAGTTAGTGACAATATATAACAATGTTGCTCTCACCCCTTCACCCTATCACCCTCCAACAGCAGCAAGAGCAATTCCCCACACACAGACGCACACAGGGATTTCAACAAAAGCACAATTATGGCAAAGCTTCATGAAATGTCTATAAAGGCTGCACTTTGCATGGCAGTGGCAGCACTCCTGTCTTCACCTACGGTTGCAGAAGAGGGTGTTGAAGACTATTCCCCAGGTCCCGCCAGTGAATTTAACGACACTTCTCAGTCTTTTGGGCCTTCCGGCAGTTTGCGTGACCCCTTCCTAAATCAATGTGTAAAGACGTTGAGCCTAGAATGCAGCAACGAGATCCTGAGTAATTTGTTCGTGGCTGATGAAGTTTTTATCTCTGAGCCTTGCTGCATGAGAGTGGTGAGCATGGGAAAATCGTGTCACGATGGGTGGGTGAAGCTGCTAGTCCAAATACCCCAGCTCAGGCGTCTAACCTCCAGGGCTTTGATTAAGGGGGAGCAGATATGGTCTTACTGTGTCTCTCTGGCAGCATCTTCACCCTCTTCCATTTAAGATATATAGTGTTTATATATCATGCCTTTTGTTTTGAGAAATGTCAGTGTGCCCAGAGCTGACAATGATATCTCGATGTAGTGCACCTTAAGATATTTTAAGTTTTTTAAGTTTAATTGTAATAAGGTTTTGCTTTTAAATAATAATAATACATTTATATGGACTAAATTTACTGCAGTTCATTAATGTTTTTCTAATGAGTGTAGTAAATAATACTTAATCAATAATATATATTGATTAAAATTTTTATAATTGGTAATAAGTATTTCTAATCAATTAAATTAGTCAATAAGTATTTATTATATTAAAAATTTTAACTAATATTCCAAAGACACTCATTAGCGAAATTTTTTTGATAATTATATATATATATAGTATGGGTTAGGGGTTAAGTATCACATTATTTAGACCTAAACCTGCATTTACTAAAAATATTTCATACTCACGTCGAAATAAGTTAATAAATTATACAATTTGATATTTTACTCACCATTATATCCAAATCAACAACGTCAGAAATTATCAGGGTATAAATGTTCAACCGTTCCAATTAATAGAATCAGTTATCCAGCTTTGATTAGATTGAAAATTCTGTGTTAGAGGTTAACATACTTGCTAAATGAAGAGTAATGGTGGTTACTTCTTCGAAATTATCATCTCTGAAGCGCAGAGACAAAAGAATTCAAGAGTATCCATCTTTGGTCCTAATAAAAATTGTTAGAGTCGATTAAACTTATGATCAGAAAATTATCGATTTAGTTATCCAAAATTAAACCGTTTAGTTTTATCAAATAAAGTTTATAAATTAAGTTAGCCTTTGTATTTATTAAACTAACTTAAATGGAAGAAGTCTAGAAAAGTGAAAAATGAAGCACGGGATATAGTCACTAATTATTACTTACACGGCTACTTTATCACATTACGATGAATTATTATCATTTTTCATGGACAAAATATATAATTTATTCAAATATATAAATTAACAGTATATTATTTTCTTTTTCCTTTAAAAAACTTATTATGTAACTTTCCTTTCTATTATAAAAAATTACACAACTCTCCTATATACCATAACCAAATCCAAAATAATTGAAATACCTCATGTATGATATTAATTTTATATTAAATATGTAACTGATTAGAACTATTTTTTTTCTCTTTTTGTAATTTAGGTTTCTCGTAATTTATTTTCTGTTAAAAACACTAAAATTTAATTTATTTTAAGTTTTGTTATATTTAGTGCATATATTGATTAAATTTATACAATATGCATACTACCGTACGTTGAAGTTGTTCTATGTAGCCTGGCACTCCAGTGAAAGGGTCCTCTGCAATTCGGAGTTTCAAGATCTACAGCACTCACCGATAAAGGTTTAATTTTTTTTCTCTTGCTGGCTTGTGCATTTGCATGCGGCTATGTATAATGACAATTTGTGGGTTGTATAGAAGTTGGATGGAATTTTCGAAGCCTCTTGGTTGTGATTTCGGGATCTTGTTTTTCTATGTTGGATGGTATTTTCGAATACTTTTCGATGTAGTGGTGAATCTGTCTGTGCTTGCATTGGTTTTATTTTTTTCTAATGTTTTTCCCTTGGGTGTTTTTTGTTCTTACTATTTCTTGTTCTTCGAATACGAAGTGCCCCAAAAATATTGGGCTCCGCAATCTGCGAAAGAGTAAAGAGCAAGAGATCCTTAAACCTAGACACTACATCAGTATAGCACCCTCTGCTTAACTATACAAAATGAATTACAATTAAAAATGGGACCTAGACTTTCGCACTTCTCGTATGCATGGCAGGATTGCACACAATAACTATAATTGAGGACATCTCAAAACTTCTCGCCTTAGTTAAGATCATATTCATATATGATGTGTTCGAAAATGAAGAGAGGAACAATAATACAAGAGGGACATTTTTACTTCTCAATTGTATTCTAATTGTTTAGATTGGCTTCAAACACCATGTACATGGGTATATACAATTTACTGGTAGCTAGATACATATTCAATACATGTATCACACATACCTAAATACATGTACCATATATTTCTAAATATATGATTCATACCATACATGAATGATATATTATAGATACATTCATCAGGTAAGTCTAGATACACTAATAAAACACAATGAACTTGACTCCTTGTAACATTAAAAGTTATCTAAAAAATTTAAATTGTGTTTTCTCAACATGATGAACGGAAAGTCATATATTCTAAAATAAATAAATAATATTATACAGGATAATATTTTAGATGAGAGATTGCAGGAGTATAAAATACCAACCTAAAGTTAATGATGCATTAGCTATAGCTCAAATAATTGGTAGAGACAAACAACCCACTATGTCCAATTTCGAGAGAGTTAAACAAAGAGAGAGAGTCAGAGATGGGTGACAGTTCACCTAAAAAGGATGGGTGAATAGGTGCTTTAAAAAAATTTTTGCGAAAAATATGTTTTAACAATATAGTTAACTAAAAAATTTACAGTTGATTATAATTTACAATAAATAGTTTATTGAAATAAAATACAATCAACTGAATTTTTCAACAAGACATTCACTCTACCAGAAGAAAGGCAAATGAACTAAAAATCTCTTTAGTCAACTATAATTTGTAAAGAATAGTTAACTATAATAAAATAAAGTTGACTGAATCTTTCAGCTGTGGGTTCACTCTGTCAAAAAGAAAGACAATTAACTATAAATATTTTAGTGAACTATATTACTTGAAGAGAAAGGATGAATGGATAAAACAGTTAACTATAAAATTTGAAGTCAACTAAAAAATGAACTAAAAATGTGAAGTTCAAGGAAAAAGACTCAAACATGCAAGTTTATCTTGGTTCGATGAACCACAATACTTACTTTCAGTCCCCTTGACTTTTCTAAGGGATTTTCCACTAAAGATAGTTTTCTTGCAACTTCTCACGAAGTTTTCATGTGCTAACTCCAAACACAAGGCTTTCTAGCTCAACCTCAAACTCGAACACAGTCCTTTTCTCCATTGAGATAGAGGCACAATACCAGTAAAAAAAGAAAATGAGTTATATGAAACCTTACAAGCTAGGTTTTCTCTAACAGCTCTCAAATATGCTCTAAAAACCAGATAAAACCATAAACTAAGCTCTAAAATGAAAGGCTTTCAAAATATTATAGAATGCTTTTTCTCTTTAGTTATTTTTCGTTCTTTATATCTCCTCTACGAAGGAAGTAGCTTCAACATATTTATAGCTTTCTCAGAAAGAGTCATTGGAGAGCATTTATTGTCACAAATCTTAATGATGAGAGAGATATTCTATTGTTCCTTCTTTAACTGCCATAAGGTACAGATTTCAGACTCCATTAGCGCGATTGTTTCCAGTCTGCTGAGGATGTCATTAATGGTCGTTTCTATCGATAGCTCTAAAAGGCAGAACAGAGGCATAGAAGGTATGTGGCAATGGGAGTTTAAAGGAGTTCTAAGATCTGCAGTTTTTTGTATTGTGTTGGAGAGATAATCTTTATAAGTTGTCTTCCACTTTCTTGTTCTGATATGGGCTGAGATTTAAATTGGTCCAGACTTGTTAATTCCTCATATGTGGGCTAGGCTTTACTTTCATCATTTAGTTTGTCATTAATCAAATATGGGTTTGGGCCATTTCACATTTGGGCCAACAACGAGAAGATAATGTGCAATAAAAATTTGCACACAAGAATGGAGACTAAAACTGTAGATATAAGAGAGAAATGGACAAATGGGTAGTTAAAAGAGATAAAAAGGTAGTTAAGAGTTAATGTCTCCATTTATGATGTTTTGTCATTGTAAATAAGTTCTATCTCTTTTATTAACTTTTTATTAACAATCTAATAGGATAATTACTTATCAACATAAGACTACAGGTTGGAGTCTCTACCTAAAGACTTGTAGGTAATTTAACTCATTATTAATTACCCACATATAACATGAACTCAATCCATTCTTGGTTTAACTCAATAATATTAATTACCTAATTAATAAACACTAGAAATTGATCTAATAATTAGATTAGTGCTAATCTATAAAATAATTAAAATAATTTTAACAATATCAACTTCCAAGTAAAACTAAGCACCTGTTTTGTTTGCAAGAAAAATTTTTATAAGAATGGCAATAAAAAAAGGAATATTAGTTTTGACTAAAAAATAAAAAAGATTTGTCTATAAATTATGTTTAGTGTACAACCAAAAGAATGTCATCACCAATACAATACACTATTTGGTGTTCGAAAAAAAAAAGAACACATCATCCTCTTGTGTTAAATATCGAAAATGGGAGATGCCCTTTTTCTGTGGTCGAACCAAAATACCCAAACGCCGCAATCTTCCCTTTTTGGCATCAACACCTCCTGCGTGCTACTGCTGTAGTGCGTTCCATTAGCCAAGTTGAGTGCCAGGATGTAAGGATCTGGGAGACATCTCCACTGCCTCTTCCATTGTCATTTTTTACAGAACTTCCTGAGGTATGGATCTTTAATTCTCAAATTTAATCGTGCATCAAATCTTTGTGAACCAAAGCCTCACCATTACGTCATGCAATCTGTGAATATAAGGGAGCAATAGGCTTGGTATAAGAGAAACATAGATTTGTTAACAGTAATTTCTTTCAACTTTGGTTTATATTTTCATTAGCACTTCTAATCAAGAGTCATTTGTGTTATCTTCCCAGTTCAAGCATAATGTCACCATTATTTGTGCCCTGAATCTTGCTTCCACTCTCTCATGGATTATTTCGATTGTCTTCCTAATAGTTAAAGTGTAGTTTGTTTTCTTTGGAATGACATGGAAGTACTTATTGAAATAGAATATATGAAGATTCTAGTCAATTGACTGTAAATCTTACATAATACAAAGAATAAATGCCAAATTGTGATATTCTACTCGACCTGTTGACTATGAACTTAGTCAAATTAGTAGAAGAATTGATAGTGTCTGCCTTTCCTAGCTGGCGAATATGTCAAGTTAATCCTAACAGGTGTTTATATATATATTGTATCATCCCATAAATAAAAATGAAGAATATAAGTAAATATTGCAAGGTGTATTCTCAGAGTCAAAATGGTACCTTTTTATTTAGCATTAGAGTTTGAATGACAATTTCCTCCAAATGGCAGAATAAATTAGTTGAAATGTGTGTTTTTTTCTTTCCTAGTTTCACTTATTGTAATGCTTCACTTATTATAATGCTTGACATACTATTTCCATCTTCAAATTTGGAGTTATGATTTAACATGTTCACACAAATGCAAGAAGGCCTTGATTCTCTATTAAGGGTGCCAAAGACCTTGTTTAGTTTGCGTGTAAGATTATTTTGCTTTTAGAATGAGTTGAAATTAGTCACGGGTTCCCTAACTGTTAGTGATAGTACTGGCTCTGTTAGCGGTAGATGGAGAAATATGGGTAAGATACTATTGGAGAAAATATAGGGCTATTTGGATTTAGAATATTGAAAGAGGAAATTCTGAAAGTGGAAAAGAGAAATGCTAGTTGAGAGAAATGAACACTTCTATTATATTTGCCTTTTAGGCTTGATAATACAATAGGAGGACAATGCCTTATTTATAGGACTTGAGAGAAGGTTATAACCAACATTCATTTAATGAAACTTCCAACTACCACCTACTTCTACATTTATTTACTACATCTTCCAACTAACATCTACTTCAATAAATATGACAATTCTAGATAATAAGCTTAAACTAATAGACTAACTTGGATTGGATTGCAAGGTGTGGATTATGGCTTACAATACATTGGGCCAAAATCAAGTTTATTTCTAACATCCCTTTTAAACTTGACTTTTTTTACTCCAAGCATGCTCCTTAATCATCTAAAATCTTTTTGCTTGAATGACTTGGTGAGAATGTCAGTAACTTGTTCTTGTGGCTTTACATACTTTACTTGAATCTTCTTCCATGTAATGCATTCTATAGTATAGTGGTACTGTATGTCAATGTATTTACTTCGATCATGAAATACCATATTCTTTGCAAATGCAAGAGCTAACTTGTTATCAACATAGATCTTTGTTACTTCTTCTTGAGGCATATGTAACTCCTTCAATAAATTTTGAAGATAAATGGCATGGCAAATACATGAATTTGCAGCAACATGTTTAGCTTCATATGTAGAAAGAGTGACAATAGTTTGCTTCTTGGATTATTTCATATAAAAATGATATCATCCACATACAAGTAAGCAAATAACAAATCTTTATTTTCATTCATCTTTATGTATAGAACATATTCATGTGGGCATTTGAGAAAGCAATTTTCTTGAAAATATTTATCAATTCTACCGTTCTATGCTCGTGGTGCTTGCTTTAAGCCATATAATGTTTTTTTCAACCTTAAAACTTTATCTTCTTGACTTTTTACAACATAGCCCACAGGTTATTCAATATAAACTTCTTCTTCTTCTTCTTCTAACAGTCCATTCAAAAAGGCTGGTTTGACATCCATTTGATAAATTTTCCATTTTTGTTGTGTAACTAAAGAAATTATTAATCTTATTGTCTCTAATCGAACCACTGGAGCAAACACTTTATCATAATCTATTCTATACCATTGGTTGTAACCCTTTGCCACTAGTCTTACTTTATATCTCTCTACTTTTCCTTTAGTATCCTTTTTTCTTTGTAAACACATTTGACTCCAATTGCCTTTTGTCCTCGCGAAAGTGAGGCTTGCTCCCAAGTATTGCTCTTCATAATGGCCTTGATTTCTTCATCCATGGCATCTTTCCACTCCTTGCTTAGACCGTTTCTTCATACCCTATAGGTTCACATCTAGCGAATAGACAAAAAGAGAGTCAATTCATTTAAATTTTCAATTACCTCATAAATTTCTTGAAGGCTTCTCATATGCGAGGTTCTTTCACTTGAACTTGGAGACAAGTTTTGACTAGTTAGAGATGGAGATGGTGACAAAGGTGAGCTTGTAGGCTATAAAGCTTCTTCACTTGATTACCCTTCATTAACTTCAAAAGAAAGAATGAAATCATAATCTTCTCTCTCCCTTTCATTCCAACTCCATATATCTTCTTCATCAAACTCAACATCTCTGCTGTTGACAATCTTCTTTGTGATGGGATTGTAAAGATTGTAGCCTTTACATCTCTTGTCATACCCAATGAATATGTACTTCTCACTTTTGTCATCGAGCTTGAAATGCCTTTGATCAGGTGCATGAGCATAAGCAATGCTTTCGAAAACTCGTAGATGTGAGATATTTGGCTTTCTCCCGTTCCATGCGTCTTATGGAGTTTTTCCATCAAAACTTGTAATTGGCCATCAATTGGAAATATAAATAGCACAATTAATTGCTTCCGCCCAAAATTCCTTAGGCATCTTCTTGCATTTTAGCATATTTCGAGCCATTTCAAGTATAGTCATATTTTTCCTTTCAAACACACCATTTTATTATGGTGATCGAGACACTGTTAAAGGATGGTGAATCTTATTTATATCACAAAATTCATTAAATTCTTTTAATGTGAATTCGTCTCCTCAATCAGTCCTTATGGCCTTAATTTTATAGGCACTTTCTTTTTCAACAAGAGTCTTAAACCTTTTGAACACTTCAAATGCTTCTAATTTTTCTTTTAGAAAATATACCCATATCTTTCTTGAAAAATCATCAATAAAGAGTAAAAAGTAATTATTCTTATCATATGAGCATGGAGTTATAGGGCCACATAAATCAACATGTATGAGTTATAAAGGTTCATTAGCTCTTGATGTCGACTCTTTTGGAAAAGCTTTTCTAAAATGCTTTCCAAGAAGACATCCTTCGCAGAATTGATTAAGATGATCTATTAGAGGCAATCATTTGACCATGCTTTTAGTTAACGATAGCCAAACCTTAAGTGCCAAAGCCAAAAGCTATCTTTCAAACATGCTTTCAAGCATTTGACATCATCATTTTGAATTTCAATTAGGAACAGTTTATTTCTTGCCATTAACACTTTAGTTATTAGAGTTTCTTCTTGATAATAAATATGATAATTTTTCATGTGTATATAAAAGTCTTTTTCAAGTAATTGTCCCAAGCTTATGATAATGTTTTTCAAAGTTAGCACATAATAAACATTATAAATGAATTGGTAGCTTCCATATTTAAGAATAACAAGGATTTTACTTTTTCCTTGAATAGATATCTTGGACTTATCGCCAAGGGTGACATGTCCAATAATTTGCTCTAAGTTCACTAACACACTTTTATCACCAATTATATGATTACTTGTCCTAGTGTCAAGATACCATATGATGTTCTTTTGGTTCACTATTCTCCTTAATCATCAACAAAGTAAGCTCAACATCTTCCTTCACTTCTACAAGATTAGCTTTCTCTTCCACATGTTTAACGTTTTTGCACTCGAAAGAATAATGACCAAATTTTTGATAGGTAAAGTATTTGATTTGAGATTTTTCATAACTTTGACTTTTGCTTTCTCTCCCACGTTCTCTTTGAGAATCATGACTCCTTTCTTCATAATTATCATAGTTGTCTCTACCTCCTCTTCCTTGGCCTCAACCACGACCATGTCCTTGCCATTTGCATTCTCCATCATGGTCTTTACTCTATTTGAGAGTAACTTTTAAGTAAAGAGCTTATTCCAACGACTCAATCATCTTCTTCTTTCACATTCTTTCTTCGTGAGCTTGTAATGACCTAATGAGTTAGTCAATAGTCATGGTATCTATATTTTTTTATTCTTTGATTGCAACAACAATATATTCAAAATTTGGAATTAAAGATCAAAGAATTTTCTTTATTACTCGGGTATCTTCAAGGCTTCTCCATTTCTTTTTATTTCATTAACAATAGCCAATACTTGAGTAGAAGAATCAAAAATAGTTCAGAATCTTTTATGTGAAGTACTTTAAACTCACTTCTAAGGGTTTATAGCCATACTTTCTTTACTTTATCTATGCCCTTGTAAGCATTTTGAAGAATCTCTCAAGTATCTTTGGAAGTGGATGCATTAGCAATATTCTTGAACATAATATCGTCCAAGCCTTGGTGAATAAGAGTAAGCACCTGTTAATCCTTCCTTCTTGCCTTATGCAAAGTCTCTCTTTGAGTAGGATTTAAGGAATCCTCATTTTGAAATACCTCATAACCTTTTTCTACCATCTCCCATACGTAATGAGAGTATAGTAGAGCCTTCACATGAATACTCCAATTTCTATAGTTATCTTTAATAAAGTAAGGGAATTGGAAAGGAAATATGTTATTTGCCATCATTTTTTAAGATGATTAGGCTCTGATACCACTTTGTTAGATAAAAAGTAGGACTATTTGGATTTAGAATATTGGAAGAAGAAATTTTAAAAGTAGAGAGGAGATATGCTAGTGGAGAGAAATAAAAACTTCTATTAGATTTGTCTTTTAGGTTTGATACAACAATGAAATGACCATCCCCTATTTATAAGATTTGAGAATATTACAACAAATATTTATCTAATGTAACTCGCAACTACCACCTATTTCTATATTTATTTATTACATCTTCCAACTAACACCTAGTTTAATAAATATGACAATTCTAGATAATAAACTAATAGGCTTAACTTAGATTAGATTGCAAAGTGTGGATTATGGCTTACAATATAGTGGGCCAAAATCAAGTTTAGTTCTAACCGGTTCACTATAACTACCATGTAATGTAGCAAGTTCAACTTTCTCTTACGTTAAAGATTTAAATCGATACTATATCCTTTGCTAAGAACTGATGTAGCAAGTTCAAATTCCTCTTATGAATAAACAAGGCCTAAAAACTTATGTAGGTCAACTGAACTTTGCATTTTAGTTTGAATTTGATGAGACGTTAGCATATTTTAAGATGTTGAATACTGTGAAGATACAAGTAATAGCTTAATTAAGATGTCGAATATATTATTAGTTTTAAGTCCCATTATATATTAGCAATTTTCACGAGGAAAAGGTGAGGTTTAGTGGTAAGGCTGTACGCTTTTTTATGTTTCAATTACATAGAACGGTTGAAGATTTACCTCGCTATTTCTTTATTCTGACGTTGTTGATTTGAATAATGACAAGTGAAAAATTAAATTGTATAATTTATTCATTTCAACGTGAGTATGAAATATTTTTCGTAAACTCAGGTTTACGTTTAAATAATGTGATACTCACAGATTGAAGTATACATTTGACCATCAAACTATATTATAAATAAAATTATATTGCAAATAGAAAGTCAACAATTTCTTGATGTGCATGCACCATTCTTACATCAAGATATAATTATCATCTCTGGGCACTCTTTAACATTTTCCTACTACTACAACAAAAGATATGATAAATAAATACTAAATGGAAGAGGGTGATGATGCTGTCTGAGAGACACAGTAAGACCATATCTGCTCACTCTTAATCAAAGCCTTGGAGGTTAGAGGCTTGAGTTTCGGGATTTGGAGCAGCAGCTTCACCAACCCATCGTGACACGATTTTCCCATGCTCACCACTCTCATGCAGCAAGGCTTAGTGATAAAAACTTCATCAGCCACGAATAAACCATTGAAGATCTCATCGCTGCATTCAGGGCTCAACTTCTTTACACATTGATTCAGGAAGGGATCAAAGCCAGTCACATGGCCGGAAGGCCCAAATTCAGTGGAGGGACCTGGGGAATAGTCTTCAACACCCTCTTCTGCAAGCGTAGGTGAAGACAGGAATGCAGCGACTGCGAAACAAAGTGCAGCCATTATAGACATTTCATGAAGCTTTGCCATAATTGTGCTTTGTTGAAACCTCTGTGTGTGTGTGTCTGGAACTGCTCGTGATGTTGTTGGAGGGTGATGGGGGTGAAGGGGTGAGAGCAACATCCTTATATATTGTCTCTGTCACCTCGTTAATTGTTTGGAGTTTCGGAGGTTTTTTTATTTGAGCCGTGGAGTTATAGAGGTAAAATATGAAACTTACAAGGTCGATTGAATTTGGTTAATTATAACTAAATAGCGATGAAGGAAATTGTGAAAACGTACGTGCACATATAACGCAGCTTCATTAATTCACTTCAATTCTTGTGAGAACTGTCGATATATATGGGCCAGTGCCCAGTATGACCTATCCAAAAACCCAAAAACAAAATAAAAAACAAAAAAGCAGTTCAGAAAACTTGAAGAAAAAACAATGACCACAGGGACCAATTGTTTGCAGATTGAATTCCAATTTTTTTTCTCATGTGTGTGAATAATATGACATTGTGAGAAATAGACACTAACTGACCTTTCCCTTTGAACAGAATGTTCCAAGTACTGACATGTTGAAGTTTGCCACTGTGTTCTTCTTATTGTATTCGAATCGCGGGGCTTTGATGTACATTGTTAAGAAAACAAAAACGTCTCGATCAAAGATATACAAGTTGCTGGCATTCATTGATCTGTGCTGAAGTCATATGCATTTCCATTTTACGATTTTTTTCTGAAATTATAACATCTGTTTTTTTTTTTTTCGAAAGATAACATTCAACCCCGAATCTATAACTTTATCGCTATAAATCATCTAATCTTTATATAAAATTTAATAGTGTTAAAACCATTAAAATACCATATTATCCTCCTCATCTTTCTTTTAAGACCAAGTGTGAATAAGAGTGAGATGTTATGTAAATAGAATTGGACTAAGAAAGTTATATATCTAATACACATAGGATTCGTGAATTAAGTTATTCTTTACTATTATTACCTCATTATCATCTTCAGCGTTATCATGATCTTCAGATTATCAATAAGTTTTATTTATTTATACTTAAAAATTAATTTATCATTCATAAAATGTTAGACAATGCATCATATAAAATTGAATTCATTTAGAACTTCGGTTGCTTTTCATTCATACTGCTCTGCACAACAAATTGTAGTATTACGTATGAACTTTTATTTTAATATAATATATTATCTTATATATATATATATATATATATATATATATGATATAAAATAACTGTACATTTTTTTTAACAAAAAAATATTATATATTAAAATTTGTAATCTACTTCAGAAAAAAAAAAATTTCTCTTTGCCCATGTCTATAGAAAATGTGCAAATTAAACAAAAACACAATTTTTGTCCCCATTCTCATTTGCTCTATGTTTCTTTAAAACCAAAGAAGCCTAATCATTCACAAGATATAATGATAAGTAAAGATTTGGACATTGGGCCTAAATTACTAGACCAAACTAATCAATGAGTGAAACCCATCTCACCTTAAGGCCCTGTTTGCAGGTAATCAAAAGCATTTCCAGGAATGTAAAGTAAAATGACCATTGCGCCCTCCTTAGTCTTTCATATTTCCTCCCTTATCCCTTTCTGTATTTGTTGTTCTCATTTCCTCCTTCCTCCCGCATCTCTCTCCTCTCCTTCATCTCCCTCTCTCTCTACTGTTTCTTTCTCCCTTTCGCTCGAGTAACATGGCCGAAACCCCATCTCGGTTCAAAAATCTCCATCCATCTTTATTCTTCAAATCTTTGCTTTGTCGACATTGTGTTGTGCTTCTATTCGTGAGAGGAGAAGATCAATGGCCAGAGTGGTTTGCAGATTCGGCTTTCAGGTGGCTGACCAGAGAGGAAAGGAGGGAAGAGACTGACCAGAAAGGAAAGGAGTGAGAGAGAGCGAGCGGAGAAATCTTCGATCAATGCAAGTGAGAGAGAATGAGCGGATGAAGATGATGAAATCCGTTCTTGCCGTGAGAGACGACCCCCAGTAATGCGAAAGCGGCTGCTGTACAGACCGATCCGGATCCCCAGTAATATTGAGCATATGGATGAAAGTCAAAAAAATATTATAAAAATAAATTAATAATTAATAATATTATTATAATAATTTAGTAATAATTCTTAATTTTCATAATAATAATCATAATAACAATAAAAAAATTTTAATAATAATAAGAATTATTATTTTCATTATATAATAATTTTTTAGATATAATAGTCATCAATTTTTTATAAGGGTATTAAAGTCACTTTCTTTATTTTTTTTTCTTTCCTACTTCTTTTCTCAATATTATAACAAATATAGTATATGAGTATAAAATTCTATTCCACTAAAGTCCATTCACATTTTCATTCCTAATCATTTCTTGAACTGAATGGGCCCTAAGTGTACTAAACTCTTAGAAACCTAATCACACTTTATAACAACAATAAAGACTAAATATGGCTATATAGATGGTTAGACGAAAATTTAGTGGTCTAAATTTACAAATAAAAAATATAATTGTATAACTCCATGTAATTCTTAATATAAATCTGAATTATTGAATTTTATCTAACAATCCACATTGATCAAACATTACCTTATGTTCCTGCTAAAACATAAGAGGATTTAAATTGGTCGTCGTGCCATTATAACCCTTATAAGAAACAACAGGTTACTAGTAACAAACCAACCAAGTGAAATTAAGAGTCCAAATTCTCTACAATTGACAGATATTAACTGCAAAATATTTTATCATCTTGAGGCCAAGATATAATTTTGTGACTAACCATATGCGATGAAGTTTTATATCATAATTTAGCAAATTTACCATATTATCATTTGTTATTCACCTATGAATAGCCTAGGGGCATTACAAATATAATTCATGCTTCCATTGTTAAACTTTCATTGGCTTTGGCATTAAAATATATCTATAAAAGCAACTATCTCTGCAAAACCTTAAGGGCTACACATGACCTGTTACGCCATATTCTAATTAAATTTTTATAGCGTATGAGCACTTAAATGACTAAATAAAGAACATATGAATTTTATATTTTGATAGAAAAAATTTAAGAATGTCCTTCTTATGTATAATTTTGAATTAATCAATTTTTGGTAGAATCAATTAATTATTTTTATGTAAGATACCTAAAGTAAGGTACAATATTATAAAGAAAAATCATTAATATACTAAATGATTTTATGGAATGAAAATTCACACATGTGCATGTATAAACATGTTGAAATAATATCTTTATTTCATTAGTTAGTGATTATGTCAAAAATTCTCTAACTTAGCCTATGTTGTGTGTTTGATAGATTCACACAATGGCCCCGCTCAAACTAGTCCACTATGTCTCTTAGAATGGCCTAAGATGGCTAAAGCCTAAAGCTAACTATACTTATAGATGCTCTAAATCGCTGCCAACTTTTGAAGATCAGTGACATTAAATATCCAAGATTTCTGCAAATCACCACCATTACCGACTTGCAAACTTCTCATAATATAATTACATATGTGTCTATGGTAATAAACGTGTGATAATCATTTGGTTTCTAATATGTGAATAAATTAGCCCAAAGGAGGATAATTATTCA
Source organism: Delonix regia (assembly GCA_037074485.1). NCBI lineage: Eukaryota > Viridiplantae > Streptophyta > Magnoliopsida > Fabales > Fabaceae > Delonix > Delonix regia. The sequence goes on from CM073451.1 coordinate 22,624,646, forward strand.
ACATGTTACTTTATTATCAGTGTTTGATTACTACACCAAGATATCACTTACAAGTTAATGTTTTGTCTAAAGATGAAATATTAATGGAATAAATAGTATCTTGTGATAGGGTATACCTTTATTCACATCTATTATTTTGGTTTGGTTTCGATTTGGTGTATATGTGCATTTATTTTGTTTTGTTGTCGATTCAATCTCTACTTCATCTGTCAGCATCAACTCAATTCATATATTTAATGGCACAAGTTTTAAGGCATAGTAAGAAAGTGTTCTAATTACTCTCGAAGTCATGGACATAGACTTTGCATTAAAGGTTCATAAGCCCACTAATAGAGTACCTCATATAAAATAGAGAAGTTAAAAAAAATAATAAATTAATAAAAGAATGTGGGAAAAGTCTAATTGCATAAGTCATATGGTGATCAAATGTCGCTCCAAAAATTTCTAAGGGCAATATGTTTGATCAAGTGGGCATGGCTAAGGCTTTCCTTCAGGACCTTGAGAAGAAATTTGCTAAGAACAAAAAGGCTAAAACCGGTATAATCTTAGTAAAACTTATCTATGAGGAATACATGAAAAAGAAAAATACTTTCAAAAATATCTCTTCTTGCTTTAAAAACTGAAGGCACTCAAGTTAAAGTTATTTAAAGGCATGATAGTGCATTTAGTTCTAATATCTCTTATGGCATAATTCAATTAGTTTAAGGTGCGTAATAACTGTCAAAAGAACTCTTGGTCACTTAATAAGCTTATCTCATACAGTGTTAAGGAAAATAAGAGATTGAAGCATGATGGGATAACAAGTGCTCAATTATTCTCCACTTCCAAGGAAAAGAGGAAAGACAATAAGAAAAAAGAAAAAGAAAAGGAAGTTGCAGATACAACATTGCAGAAGAAACAATACAAGGGACAAACTCAAGATAGTTATTTCTTGTATAGCATAAAGTAGTGTACTAACGGTCACGGACGGCATGCAAGAAAAGGTTTGCTTTTTAAAGCATCATTTGATCATGGTAGATATATTTAAAAGGTTATAAGAACAAAGTTGAAAATCAACTAAGCAAAAAAATTATAGTATCATATTTAATCATGGCAGTGAATACTATGGAAAATATGATGGATTATGTGAACAATGTATAATGCTATTAGTGAAATTCCTAGATGATTGTAGTATTGTTCCACAGTATACTATGTCATGTTCATCCATTGTGAATGGTGTTACTAAAAAACAAAATAGAACACTTGAGTAAGTGGTGAGGAGTATGATCAGTCATTCTACCTTGCTTCAATCACTCTAAAGAAAGACATTAAAAAAACCTTAATATGTATACTTAACAAAGTTCCAATTATGGCAATTGAAATTGCCCCCTTATGAGTTTTTGACAAACAAAGAGAACTTAGTCTAAAGCATTTTCACATTTAGGGATATCCAGCTAAGGCAAGGCCCTATAGGCCAAGTAAAAAGAAACTAGACTCCAGAATTATTAGTTGTACCTCATTGGATACTCTAAAAGATATAGGAGTTACGAATTTATAATTATATAATTAATTATATTTTTTAATACCTATGAAATTAATAATAATAATAATAATAATAATAATAATAATAATAATAATATAAAAAAGATAAATTAAATTATTTTGAAAGCTTAAGAATAGGAGAGAAATTCACTTGGAATATGGGTAAGTTAAGTATTCTTAAAAGAATTTTTTTCACCAAGCTTGATGATGGGAAGAAGCCAGTATATGATTATATATGTAATTTAAAAAAAATGATAATATTATACATATTCCTATTCAATTTTTTTTTTTAAAAAAAGGAATTTAAAATTATATAAAAATGGATAATTTAAGATAATCTTAAGTAATAATGTTTTAGTCTTTTAAGAAATTTTGATTAAACTTCTTTTCTTTTCTTCCGTTTTCTACCATTTTGTTCAAACATGTACCACTAAAACATGTCTGGAAAATGAATGGTTGTTGGTAGTCTCTTTCAAGAATGAACAGAGAAGCTAACCACTTTTGTCTCTAGCATGTGTAGTCTTTCCACTCATATATATATTCCATTAATTTAATAGCCATGTGCTCATCTTCACTTGTTATACATCAAGGTTTATGCTTGTTTCAATCCCTTTGGATTATAAGCAGTAATTCGTACTTGTTAAGTATTTCATTCTTTATAAGACTTTAATGCTTACATGCATATCACTTCCCATATTATTTGTTTTCTCTCTCACATCTTCACGTGGAATTAAAAAAAAAAAAAGCAAGATATATGGTTGGATAAGACTAATTAATTAAATATATATCTATCATCCATTCATCCATTTCAGTCTTTTGCATGTTTACTCCTCACTATGAGAATAAATAATACTGCAATTTGAAAAAAAAATAGTTACATTGAAATTTGAACCAATAATTCAAACAAAATGTAATGTTAATATTAAAGTGAAACTGCTATACCTATCGAACACTTCTCACTTTGCCACTGAAATCATCCCACTTTAGTTTGAGTTTGAATACCAAGGAAGGCATGGCTGCAGTTATAGTGGGACAAGCATTTCTCTCTGCTTCTGTGTAGACTTTGATAGAGAGGATCACCTCTTACGAGTTTCGAGATTTCATCACAAACAGAAAGCTAAATATTTCTCTTATGGATGAGATCAAGATAACTTTGTTAATGCTCGATGTTGTACTCAATGATGCAGTGGAGAAGCATATCACCAATCCTGTGGTTAAAGTATGGCTTGAAGAGTTGAAAGATGCAGTGTTTGATGCAGAAGATCTAATGGATGAAATAAACATTGAATAACTTCATTGGTGGAGATGCAGTGTTTAAGGGATGAACCCCAAGCTGGAACACTTTGCAAAACAGAGGGATATCCTTGGTTTTCAAAGTGTTAGCTTGAGGGTGCATAGAATAACTTCATTGGTGAATGAATCTGTTGTGGTTAGAAGAGAGAATGAGAAGGAGAAACTATTAAACATCTTTTTGTGTTATAAAGATGAAAAGGGTAATGATATAGGAGTGCGCCTAATTTGGGGCATGAAAGGTGTTGGTAAAACAACCCTTGCTCAACTCCTCTATAATGACAAGAAAGTGCTATAGCATTTTAATTTAAAGGCTTAAGCTTGTGTTTCAGAGGACTATAATGCTTTCGAGTCATCCATTTTGTGTTTGTCACTGTGCTTCTTCTTCCATCAGTAATCGAGCATCCTCTATCACCATGAAGGGTAGCTGGCACTCCTTCCAAGCCACAGTAGCACCGCTGGCTCATGAACCACCGCTGCTAACCTCCAGGTGATCGGAAAATGATGCAATTTTCAGCAACTTGAAAGGGTGCGATCCGTAGCACAAATTCACAAAAAATGATTGAAAAACCCTAATATAGGGCACTGTTCACTTGAAAAAAAGGCAAACTTGAGTTCAATTCGGGGTGGTTGCTTCAAATTGAGTTAGGATTACACATTATAGGTGGCTAGGAAAATTGTCAACAAGGGGGTTGTAAACAAGGATAGGAAGAGGTTGATATACTCCTCTCAGATGAGTAAATAACCTAATTATGTAGGATATTATTTTAAATTATCCATTATGATTCTGAATTTTGAATTATTAGAAATAATAAAATTTGAACTCTAAAGTGGTACGACTTTGAAATTCCAATATTTGAATATGGATCTTTATCCCCGAAATATTGGAAATGTGTCTACACAGAACCCTGTAGCTAATAGCAATAGATGTTAGCCGTAGTGTACTGCGATTAGCAATCTAATATGGTTGGGTATGATGCCCTTACCTCCACATTCTGTTTAAGGCCTAAGGCCATTATTATAATTATTCAGAGCTTATGGTTGAAAATGGGTAACTATTCTAATCTGTTTTCACTAACCTTGGGCTAATTCTGTATTTTGAAATTTTGACTGGTTTCATAGGAGATTCCCAATATATTTTGTTAATGGTTACTCTCCGCTTTGGTAATATTGAATTGTGACTACAAGTTATCTGGTTTTAAGTTATGAATTATATGTTCATTGAGTTTCCACTCACTCCATTATTTAACATTTTTCAGATTCCAACGCCAATCCAAAACACTCACCCACGGAGTAAGAACCGTGGTGTTTTTATTCTTTGGTGAGTCTGACCTACTACTAGCGCTATAAGTTTTTCTTATTTTATAATTTGGTTTAGTTGCTCCATTGTATACAGGCTAAATGTTTGATGTATTACCATGGTTGTAGGCTATGTTATAATTATGTGTGGGAGATCGGAGTTTTCCAATTTACTGTATGTCAAATAACTCTGTTGAAGAAATTTTAGTATAACTCAAGGAATACCCTGCCAAACTTCTTACACATAGATTAAATTGATTCAATTAATGTGTGCATGAAGAGTTTGAGATTTAATGTTTATTTAATGTGGGTTTGTATAAGTTTTGTTGTCTTAAGGTTTCTAATTAGATCACAAGGATGAAGAATACCTCATCCCCGTGCTGGTCACGCCCTATCGTCTCAGGTCATTACATTTTTTAAATAAGGAATGCCTAATTCTATAAGGATGTTGAGTTTGTGAAGGGGAAAAAGTTTAGAAACTTTTGTCATTGATGACAAATATGTATATATTTCTTCAATTGCAATTGACAATCATGAGCAGCAATTTCTTAGACTTGACATTGTTTAAGAAGCAATTCCAGATCAGGACAATGTGATGGAATCTCCTACACAAGTTCAAGAATATGTTCCAAAAAAACAAACTCTACAACCTCAAGAACCATTGCCATTAAGGATCCACTGGACAAAGGAGAATTGCAATTCCAAAGGATTATATTGTATTTCTCTAGGAACATGATGTCATGGATTAATGGAAAATGATCTAATCAATTTTTCATTACGCCATTAAAAGTTTTAACTTCAAAAGTGGCTCGATGCCATGAATAAAGAGATTAAGTCATGGAAGGACAATGACATATGTGATATTGTTCGTTTCCTAAAAGTACGAAGCCCATCGGTTGAATATGGTTATTTAAGACCAAAAGGTGATGCGGAGAAGTACAAGGCACATCTTGTTGATAAGGGCTTAACACAGAAAGAATGCATTGATTATAAAGAGACTTTCTCTCTAGTTTCATCGAAAGACATTTTTAGGATTTTAATAGCTTTAATGACATACTTTAATCTTAAGTTAAATCAAACAGATGTCAAGACTACATTTATCAATGGACATATTGATGAAACAATTTATATGGGGCAACTAGAAAACTATGTATCAAGTGATATAAAGTCAATGGTTTGCAAATTAAAGAAATCCAACTATGGGCTTAATTAGGTGTCATATCAATGGTATTACAAATTTTACCAAGTTATTATCTCATTTGGTGTTGAGATGAATTTAGTAGATGATTGTATATACCATAAATTTAGTAAGAGTAAGTATATTTTTCTAGTTTTTATTGCTTGTCAATAACAATATAGGTTTTTGGCATGAAACCAAAAGATTTCTGGCAAGAAACTTTGAGATGAAAGATCTTGGTGATGCAACACTTGTGTTAGGTATTCATATTTACTAGGATTGTTGTCGACATATCTTTGGATTATCACAAAGGGCCTATATTAAAAAAGTTCTCAACAAATTCGGCATACATAATTGTAAATTAATGATACCCATGTGACTAAAGGAGACAAGTTTAGTCTTAACCAATGTCCCAATAATGCTTTTAAGGAAAAAAGGAAATGTAGCATATTACCTAAATGCTAGCAATAGGGAGTCTAATGTACGTATCTAAATATTGCATTCATTATTGGAATGCTAGCAGATATATAAGCAATCAAAGAATGGATCAATTGAAAGCAGCCAAATGATTCATGCGGTATTTACAAAGAACAAGATATTACATGCTCACATACCAGAGGTCTAATAAGTTAGAGATCATCTGCTATTCAAATTTTGACTTTGCAAAATGCCTAGATAGTATGAAATTTACTTTATATTATATATATCTGCTAGTTAGAGGAGTTGTTTGAGAGTGCTAAACCAATACTCGTAGCTCCTTACATTAAGGCCACTAAGTTTATAGCATCTTATAAGGCATCCAATCATTGAATAAGACTATAAAAATTTATCACTAAGCTGCGAATTACGGATGGAATTGAAAGACCACATAAGATATGTTGTGACAATAACTTAGCAATCTTATATTCCAGTAACAACAGGAGCTTAAAGAAATTAAAGCACATAAACATTAAGTTCCATGTTGATAAAGAAAAAGTTAATAGTGGTCTAATGTCTATAAAGCATATTGTTATAAACTCCATGGTTACAAATTCACTTACTAAGGGATTGCAACACATAGTTTTGCATGAGCACATTATTCATATGGGTGTTATGTCATTTAAGAATATTCAATATGTAATTTTTCTTCGTAAACTCATTCTTCAATTATTTCAATTATAGCTTTTGAGACTATTTTTTGCAAAAATAAAATTCTTTCAATTCATTCACACTTTGATTTTGATATAGTTTGATCTCACTATGGTTTAAGGTGGACTAGTTGGAAATTGGCATGTTTAGATCACATTGCATGTAATTTCCATACTACACATCCATACTTGATCAATGTCATTCGATTATGTTGATATATGTAATCAGGGATGGATTTAGTTATAAAACATGTAGCAAAAGTTGCTTTGGTTCTATGTTGGCATAATCAATGGACGAGATTGTTTGAGGATATCTTTGGTTATAATAGCAAAATGTTTTGAGTACATAAGATTATATTATGACAGACAATTATAAGGTGAAAAGTGTGTTTTTGTGTGTGTGTGTATATATATAAAATATATGTATAGTCCAATTGGGCAATTGTTAATATCTATGGACATATATATCATACATATTATAGATATTAATAATAGCATGTTATATGCTATAATATAAAAGAATAAGACCAAATTTTAAAAGTGATCTAATTTGATTTAAAATTATGATGTGCTTAAAGAATAGCATATAAAGTGTGGATTTATATATATAAATATTCTAATATATAATTTTTAATTTGATAATGGGCCTAATTTTTAATTTGATAATAAGTCTAATTAAAAATTAGGACAACAAGTACTACTATATTTAGAATTGTGATCCCAAAATTGTATGTATAAGGTTTTTTTTTTTTAATACTTCATCGTTAAAAAAGAGAGTCTATACTCCTAAGATTTATACATATCAATTTGAAAGATCTATAGCCATAAGATCAAAATATTTATAAATATCAATTTAAAAAAAGATTACATAAGAGATATGAATTCAAGTATCTTTTTGCATCTAATTTATTTTCTTGATTATTTAATATGATGAATATTAATTTGACGAGAATTTCATCGATATTAAATTTTATCCCCAACATCTCCTACCTCTGGGTCTCCGTATCAGACCTATCATTTTTTCTTAATTAATTCTTTTTCTTTACGTTTGCTCTTCCTCTTCAACTAGGCACCATGTCTCTCAATTTAGGTGGAGCCCGGATGGCAAGTCATATGCCCCTCTATCAGCCACTTCATCACCAATTTAACGACATCTAAACAGTGTTGTATGCTGGGCACCATTTCTTAAGCATTTTAAAGCTCAATGAGTAATTTGAAAAAAAATTAAATTCTAGGGACTAACTAATATATGTGTATATATATCTATATATGCATAAGCATATTTGGGCAAATTTTATCTAATACCCCTTTTTAGAAAATATTAATTGACTTCCTTGACATTCGATTTATTACTATATATTACGAGAAATTTTCTAACTAATTTATATTCAATCAATAAAGTTAATTTTTTGTAAGATATAATACCGTAATTTTATTCTTA